>CP136061.1:123324798-124691795 GCA_032622095.1 Siphonodentalium dalli | reverse complement strand
CAACGTATGCATATACTGCATAGTGGTATGATATACCGAGATCTAAAACATCAGCATGGTAAGAAACAACATCTTCACTAACTAGAATGGGGTCGAGGAGGGTACTAGTAGTTTCTGTTACTCTAGTGGGAGACTCAATCAGGTTTCTTAAACGGTAGGCATCTTTTATTGTGTTTATTTTAGAGCCGGGGATGATCGTATTTGAATTGAAATCTCCTGTGAGTATTAGCGGCAAGTTAAGATCCAATGCAATCTCGATAGACTCATCTAAAAAATTCCAATATTCAGGATCGCAAAATTGATCAGATCTGTAGGATATGCACAATAAGTAGCTAGTTTGGGGCATATAAATTCTGAACCACATAACCGAGTTATCAAATTCCAATTCCGGTATACGCGAAAATGATATATGATTTGCAAAATAAACTGCAATGCCTCCCCCAGAGTTTGATCCATTATTTCTTATTGGTTCACAAAAGGATTGCATAAATATATTTTCGGATGGAAACGTATCATCAATGTGTGTTTCGGTGAAACAAATCACATCATAATCGTTTAGTAAGTAGGCAATTTTGGCGAGTTTGTGTCTTAATCTCCGTATGTTTAGGTGAAATATCGAGATATGATGCAGCTCATCCGAAGAGGAGGTCGAATTTGTTCCAGGCAGGATGTGGATGGATATCTCCACAAATAATCAGGAGTAGAGCAACAAGCGGCACCAGTCGGAAAGCTGTTTTTAGACCTGATATATTGGCGGAAAAAATTAGATTTTTTCTAAAGTACTTTCGGAGATCAAAGCCATAATTAGCGTGAGTGAAAAGCCCTATGGAAGCACGATACTGTTGGATACTAATCCCCATGAGAGATGGTACAAAAGTAAAGTTCCAATTTGTGCTTCGGAAAGGGAATCCCAAACATAAGAATAATCAGTTCAACTAACCATGGACCGGGAGTGATAAACTTGTATACTGTCAATGTGAATTTGGTTTCATAATTTTGATTACATTGTATATCATCATATTGTGTAAAAACTTCCTTCCTCGGAATCGAGAAATACACATTTACAAAGATATACACGTTTAACAATACGAAAAATCGGATTCCCACATCTTATCTTGACTGTCAGCCTTTGCAAATAAAGGGTTACAAAGTTACACTTGGAAGTCGTTTTAAAAATCATCTTGTTTTATCTCAGACACTGCAGCCACAGATAAAGCCAGACCATCATGCATATGTGACTCTATTTTGAGGACGGTGCTCAATGTGTCAATTGACATCACGGCCACCCGCATCACCGTTCTCCAAACGAATGCAACACCTTAATTTACTGTATTCTTGTACAACATCACAATCACACTCATTAGCAACTGTCTTACCAGGGGCGAGTGCCTCCCATAAGTTCAATAACATGTTTACCGATCACATGTGCACCCACACTAATGTATGTAATATGTAACTGCTATGTAACATTGTATCTCTTGGGTTACAATAAATGGTCACCAAGTCGTAGCTCCAGCGATACTGCCTATAGCACACCATGTCGAAATGGTGGGTCATCATAGCCTTGTTGACCAATTATCGCAGACCGCGCGACTTTGGCGAAGCGTAAAACGTTGTAACATTGAAGACAAGACGTACGGAATTGTATTGGGGTGGCTGGCCCCGGGATGGTTGGAAGCACCGAGAGGTCCCCCTTCACCCCAATTCTAGTCTTTATATATCGACCCGGTCCTGAGCATGGATTTCTCTTTTATAATCTTCGCGGGTATTTGAATTAAAATGAAAGGCCATTAGCAAAATGACATAAGTATAGTGGCAATAGCAAAGCCCTCGTCACTTACAGGAGCAAAAGATACGTTTAGAATGTGTTCGTTTATAAACGAGAGAGATAATATTCATTCCTCCAATACATTATGATGTCATAGACATGATTGGGTCATGGTGCACATTCATGTGCATGACTTGTGATGTATATGTTACAATGCAACATATCCTCGCACAAATACGCACATAAATCGACCTATGAAGTAGGTACATAATGTGCTTATTTGATTAGAAATAAGCATATAATGGCATATACGTTATTTCGTTTTATGGCGCGGACCACAGTGAAAAATCATGTTAATAATGAACGTACACCTAAAATGTCGTAGGTTAGTTTATTTGTTTCATTGGCCGGACATAATCTACTTAGATTCGCCACATAATGAGTCGATATGTGACTGAATCGCTCTCACATTATAGACTCAAAATTACCCAAAATATGTTAAATTATAAGCAGATAATGTGCGGTTTTCTGGAGAACAGACTGTACGTAAATTCTCAAGGGATTTCGTGAAGTCACTAAACTGGCCCAGTGATTACACGTAATTACGGAAAGTGTCAGGGATTTCACAGAACCACTAAAAGTGGTCAGGGTTATTGCGAAATCACTTAAATCTGTTAATTAATTGTACACATCTTTACTGTTTGGGTTTGGATAACAAAGAGGTTTTAAAAAATTAAATGTTCAAGCAATATGAGGTGTGTAGTAAAAACCTCTTTCCGAAATCGGAATGTTCAAAACTTAACACTCAATTTGTGAAAATTCTAAAACCAAGAAAGGGAGTGACTACTACCCACTGAGCAAGTAAGTATGTTTTTGTCATGCTTCCTGTCCCTGCATGAATCCTTGTTTTTGAATGTGCCACCTGTAGACCCGTACATATTTTCGTGTATATGTTTGCATTTTCGTGTTCCAGAGATAACAAACTTACCAGAAAACTATGGTTTGACACATTTGTAACATAGATAACTAGCGGTTGGGCCAACTGTCACGTGAATGAGGAATATTTGCATGCATGGCGGTTTCTTTAAATTAACGGCATATCTATATCATTCCAAATAGGAAATCATGCAGTGCGGTTATGTCGAAAAACTAATCAAACGACACAGCAACCCTTATGAACCCGTTCGCTATTTCGTAACACTGGAAGACACATTCGACGTCATCCAACGAGCACACCTTACCACGTGTCATGATATGACAGAGACAGGTGATAAAGGAATTGCAGAAGAAATACGCCAATATCACTACTAAAGCACTGGGGTTTTTCAAATCACTGTGTGGAGTGTCAGAGAAAGGGGTTGGCAAGGACAAATGTGTTATGGTGTGGCCAATCCTGACAAAAGAGTTCATAAGATGTCAAGTAGATCTGATTGAGTTTCGTCACATAATTGCATCAGTGTTTGGTGACAAATCCCACCAGCTGCGTACGTGAGAAATCATTCTGATTTTGAGATTGTCTAGAAATGTATATCCATGTACATGTACTCCGTGTTTACTTACATGTTCGTACCATAATGCGTTTCTCAGATCGCGTATTTGAGGCTAGAAGCCATGAATCTATGTCATGTGATATGAGCACGAAGAGTAGCAATGTTTGCCGACTTCAGCGTTGTCGTATGTAGTACTGGATAGGACGTTTGCCTCGGTTTCGACAGAATTTTGGGGTTTTATCTAGCCAATAACCAACCTCTCCATACTGACATTGGACAAGACTGAATCTTTCCACGTATTAAATTTCCGGCACATTCGGAACCACTGCACTTTGTGATATCAAGATAAAAACGACAGGCACACACTAAGAAGCAAATCACATCCAATTCAGTCTTCTAATATATTGCAAGAACACGTTGCGGTCGTGTCTTAAGGATATTGGAACTGGATGAAAACAGAAGAATTATATTATTACGGGGATTTATTCTACTGCCGATCAACAAGTGTGCAGAATATTAGAATGCTATCGACAATCTCACGAGATTCAGAACTGTTTGTGATCAGTATTCTGCGAGGCAAAGATACAAGTGTGAAACAAGCCAGCGCAATTAGGCTTAAGAGAAATTGCATGTAAAACGCATATGTCTGGAGAGATTCCCGTACAATTACCATACAAGTGCATCCGAATTTCAGCAAATGAGCATGGCGACGTTGGTTGTTATAATTGGATGATATGGTTGTTATAATTGGATTATCTCTTTAAATAAAAAATTTGAAATAGTTGCGTGGGTATAAAATAATAAATATGAACTGAAGACCCCTGTCCGGAAAGGCTTCTATCAATTAATATTGATTTATTTCGAATATTTTATTGGGACCGTTTATGTGTCCATTTTTAGAACAGACCATTCGGGTGATACCATATAGCGATATAGAGCATTAGGCTGTTCCTATGGCTATGTACCGAACGTCAAATGTCCCAGATTGATTGGTTGTATTGTTTTATTCCATAGTTATAAGCGATAATGAGTATAATTAACGTTTATTTGTGACAAAATTACACAATAAAATTTCTGGTCTCTGTCAACAGTAACCACTATTGTTCGTTAGCTAAACAACCACACCTTTTTAGACCAGAAAATATTCTAAATAAAATTAATACTAATCGATAGAAGCATTTCCAGACAGGAGTCTTCGATTCAGATATAATATTTTATACCCCGGTAACTATATAATACATGTTTACAAAGAGATAATCCACCAGACGATTAGTTTGCTGCTAATACACGATACAAATGTAGAAATTGCAATTTACAGACGTTAAAGTCATGATATATGCACATAGCAATTGCCAATGATTTGTTGTTTTACCAGCAGCAGAAACGCGGTTTACATCATGTCTAACAGATGAAAGATGGTGCATATGCATGTATATACATGCTCATTTCCAAATAGCAATTAGTGTGACTTGTGCCGTTTAAGAATCGAATGGTCTCCCGCTCTCAATCAAAATTGTGGACTGATATGACCATGAGTTGGGAAATTTCAAACAATTCGTGGTTTCAGTTAGCACTTTACCATCTGTTGTAACATTGCAACTCAAGGAGGTGGTGAAAAGAACTTTCCTCAGTCTTGGTTTGGGTGTACACAGTTGGAAAGTCGAATTTGAGCACCTCCAAAAAAAGTCGTTCAAATCACGTATATTGGTGGGATATTGTAAATATTCATTATATCGTACACTAGATTAACTGTCTGAGAAATTATGAACCCCGACCGCTGTTTCAATTTGTGTGACTGAAAAAACACTAACATATGTTGAGAGTATGGAAATCAATATACTAATAGAATACTTCAAGAACTGTCTTTAGGTTGGATAAAGTTGGTGGACAGCAAGCAGGTATGTATGAAAATTAAACAAGATGGTAGTTTTTCCGCACGACTCTAACGACGCTGATAACATACGCGACCGAGGAAAATAAATGCAATATGCTGTTAGATGTTTGATTAAAAAGTTTCCACAAAAATATCTAATCCTTTCAAAACTGAGTACGAAATATAACCAATGCGACAACAAGTTTGTGCATATGCCCCCGACGCTCAGTTTAGAGAGTGGCTAATACTAAATATTTGAGGTGGTTAGGACAAAGCGCAAACGATAGCTGGTGACTATTTTGACAATAACTGGGGAATATTTTAATATTCTCCGGTTACTGTTGAGAGAATCACCAGCTTTTGTTGTCAGCGGAGGATGTCTGGATCGTGTGACAGGGCTAACAATAGAAAACATGGCGACTGGGGTTTAATCCCTGATAACACTGCATGTGGGGATTATATCACAATGCTTCGCGTGCGACCAAACCAGTCAATCCTCAGCAGGTAAGTGTGTGCCGCTTCACTGTAAACGTTGCGGTGTACGCATGTTAACGCCGCCTGTTTCACTTAGCTTGTATTAGAAAAAAAAGTGAATTTATTTATACAGGTATGATATGTAAAAGTATATTCATAAATATCACAATCAAGTCAAAACGTGTTCACAGTATGAAGCTTGCATAAAATGTAAGTAGATTCATATTGTAAACACATAAAAAAAATGTAGGATATAAATATACAAGTCAGTTGCTTGCCAGCTGTGTGTATGATGAAGGAATTGCGAAACTCAAAATTACAGTATATCCTACATATGCCAGTCAACAACCAGTGACCTGCCAACTAAAGGGCGAATTGCCTCCATACCCATATATGTATATGTATATATATATATTTATTTATATATGAAGAAAATACTCCTTTGACAAAACCCTGCTCCAACATCAGTTAAGACGAACCAAAAATCACATAAACCCCACCAAATGTTATAGCTATCAAATCATCCATAACCCATATATAGTAACATGCTCTGGAAGGCACTACACCAATCACCATAAAGTCACAAAATCGTGCATGTAAATATGAAAAGCTGTCATCTTGAAAACATTTTGTATCTAAATCGATTGTATTGGGAGAGGGGCTTCATAAGTTGAAAAAACTTGTGCCCCGATCCCTTTTGTATTATATGCAAATAAAATACGTTTCAGGTCAAGTCAAGTCAAGTCTCCATACCCAAATACAGACCACGGTATTGGCGGAAATACAACCAGAATAGACTTAAACCCCATGTTGTGGCGGTTTGACCCCTCTAAAATTATGCTCGATTTTTGTTACCTCAAGGGCAGTGGGGGCCCACCGCTCCTGCTAAATCCATCCGAAATCGCATAATCGTCCAGTGTGCATCGATAAATGCTAAGTTGCCCTCGCTGCAATTTTATAAAAATTAGCGTGACGGCACATAAAATGGTAAGTATTTTCTTAAAAATCCGAACTATTCTTTCAAAATTGAATTGTGATTTGTCAATATCACCTCCTGTATCCATGTGTGTTGAATTTGATCTGTAGCGCTCACGGAAGATTGAACAATCAGGAGTTTATCACATTTTACCGTAACCTTCGGCGATAAAGCTTGTTTCTAGGCCAGAAATGGGACATTCCAATGGGCAAACCATAGTTTTCTGGTAAGTTTGTTATCTCTGGGACACGAAAACGCAAACATATACACGAAAATATGTACAGGTCTACAGGTGGCACATTCAAAAACAAGCACACGGTGGCTCCAGTGCGAAAATTTCATGGCTCCATGCAGTTCGAAAACGATAAAAAATTATAAGCTCCAGTGCGCACCCACGATAAATCAATTCGATATTGCACATAATTCATCGAGAATTTAGTAGATTATAGGCGTTTAAGCCGAGCATAATGGCATTTTATCTAATATTTGTGCACAAATTTGTCTCTGCGATTTGCCTGGCAACTATAGATATTACCATTTCAAAATATATATACGGCGGCTAAGTGTCAAATAGTAACATAATCGTTCACTTTATGATGCAAACCTGACATTTGGCATGAATGGCCAGTGTATGTTCAATTATGAATATATTTTCAAAATGACCGCCGCTTTTACGAAATGGCCGCCATTTTCAGATTTTATTCAACGTATACGACGATTTGTTTTAATATGATTTCTATTACTTATTTGCAAAAAATTTAAATATTTCACTCAAATAAATGGTGTTGTAGGATGAACTCAAGACTCTATTTCCACACTCACCACCCCAATCCGCCGCCCAGAGGGATTCAAATAAGGAATCCATGCCAGTTCTCGACCCTTTACCGATTTAGGTAAGACACCCCACATATTCACCAAACACATCCAATTGAAAATTGCCAACGTCCAGATGGGTCCCAATAGGGGACCACTAGGTTTGAACTTTCCAACTGTTGGAGATTTCCAACAAACCCTGACCAACCTGACACTATCTATAATGTTGGTATGTTTCCAATTGATAGCAATTTAAGACCAACGTTTGGACTAATTATAGAAAAGATTTGCTAGAGTTGATCTAAAACAACGAATGTCCCCCACTAATTAGTTGTTGGAGAATCAACCAACTAACAATTTCAACCTATAAGTGGTGTAAAATTTGCAACAAATGCTGTATGATGGATGAAATTTCCAGCTGTTGAAAATTTTGACCAAAGTTGGAGGGTTAGACCCCCCTCAAACTCCCTCTGTTGTGAAATACACACCTATAATAATATCCCGGCGGCACGTCCCTTCATATTAGAAAAAATAGCCACGTCCCTTCATATGAGAAAAAATAGCCACGTCCCTTCATATGAGAAAAAATAGCTTCACGAAAACCGTGAAGTATCGAAATCAACATGAAAGCACACTGAGGTGACGATTTCGGACTAATGCACTTTCGCCGAATGCGCACCCGCCGTGTCGCTTATTATCGCAAAGCCAGCGTATGATTTTGTGACATTTTATTAACATTGTCTTAACAAACTTACGATCCTCACATGACAATGATTTTGATCGACAATATTAAAAACAATACCCAGATGACAATAAACTGATGATTGTAGTAAAATTTAGCACATTCTCCACTCAGAATGCTTTCGGATTTGTCATAGTAAAAGGCACTGGAAATGATGAGGTTGGGAAAAAATACAAAGAATGTCAGGTTTGTTGAATCCTGCGGACCAAGAGCCGCTTTTCATATACATAATGGTATTTTATTGATGGGGAAACATAGTTTTCTTATATCAACTTCTCACAATAACGCCCTTTGAGCTCAATTTCTGGGCATGGTATAGACTTTCTCTCGCCGGAAACGCACAGTAGCCTCGCAATTGCGTACGGGACGATTATGTTATTTGAATTTAGCAGGAGCGGTGGGCCCCCAGCGAAGAGGAGGGTTCGGGGATCGAAATATTGGTCGTAAATACGTTTAATACTGTTATGCAGATTCATTGGCCGCCGAAAACTGTTATCAAAACAGTTTTAGTAATTAAAAAAAGCGTGGAACAATAACGACGTTCCTTGTTACTTTATTCTTGATATTCTTTCCGACGGGGTGGGTGGGGTCCCCAAAAGCATTTTACTCAAAATAATTTTCCTCTATTTCTTTTTACTCTTTTTAGTCTTCAAACATGGGAATAATGTTAGATAGCATCCATAGTGCTTGCAAAAACAAGCACACGGTGGCTCCAATGCGAAAATTTCATGGCTCCAGTTCGAAAACGAGAAAAAATGATAAGCTCCAGTGCGTACCCACGATAAATCAATTCGATATTGCACATAATTCATCGAGAATTTAGTAGATTATAGGCGTTATAGCCGAGCATAATGGCATTTTATCTAATATGTGTGCACAAATTTGTCTCAGCGATTTGCTGGGCAAATATAGATGTTACCATTTCAAAATATATATACGGCGGCTAAGTGTCAAATAGTAACATAATCGTTCACTTTATGATGCAAACCTGACATTTGGCATGAATGGCCAGTGTATATCAATTATGAAGACATATTTAAAATGACCGCCGCTTTTACGAAATGGCCGCCATTTTCAGATTTTACTCAACGTATACGACGATTTTTTTAAATATGATTTCTATTACTTATTTGATAATTTAAATATTTCACTCAAATAAATGGTGTTGTAGGATGAACTCAAGACTCTATTTCCACACACACACCACCCCAATCCGCCGCCCAGAGGGATTCAAATAGGGAATCCATGCCAGTTCTCGACCCTTTACCGATTTAGTCACTATAAGTTCAGTCTTAAAACTCAAGGACAAAATTGCATAAGTAATCACTAAGACATCAAACTGAACAAATCACATATACATGTACAACCTATAACTGAAGATAGGAACTGCAATTTATGACTATTACATGTTGTAGTTGATTAGTTCAACTCAATGAAGATAGAGGGGAATTATAATATTCCATAATATAGCATTATGAATACAATATATATCTACAAAACCGCATATTGATTGATGTGCGTTATTGCACACGTTTGTTGTAGCACAACACAATAGGCTAAGATGTCTGCAGCTGTAACTTACGGCAAGGCAAATGAGTGTGCAATAACGTTCATTTGATTCACGATCTTGTGTGCTTCTCACACTCACAACGATGTCTTAATTGGACCAAATTTGCATTGATGGGTTTGGATGGGTGTGTAATAAAATATATTTCAAAGAATTTCTGTGAGGAAGTGGTAAACATTCCTGACATTTCACATTTACAAAATCAGTTCAGATTTAGTTAGTGTAAAATCTTAAGTCAGCAAGGGATTCACCAAAATGTACTTGTAATAAATTATTAACTCTCATATGGATGATGCTATGTGATGGCAAGAAAAGAAATTTCATCAATATTATAAATGACTCAAGTCAATCATTTCAGATATCATTATATAATTCAAAGAAATACAACAGTGTTTTGTTTTCTCGTAAATCCTTGTTTTCGTGCTTGTAGTGCGTGTGTTGCAAACAATGGCTGAACAAAAATAACAAAAACGGAAAACAAATTTGGGTAAAGTGATGGGTGGGTCCCAAAAATGGTCCAACGCCAAAATTATCATATGTGCCTGAACATGTTTTCCGACACCCCCCTGGGGGGATAAGGTACAAGTAACAATCGTTTCTCATCAATGTTTGAAAAATGTTGCTGGAAAATTGACTTTGACAAGACTATAAAGCCAGTTGGTCGATATTTCGTGTATTTATCAACATATCGCATCACCCCCCAAATAACGGTGACATTATCGGTCCTGGGCCATGCCAGTTTAAATCCCTGTATTCTTGTTATTGTAGGCATCCCTGAGTTTTTATTCGCCCACGCTGCGACATCGCGTCGATCGCCCAACAAGTGGATATCGAAATTCGGCGGAGCAATTAAGCTGGAAGAAAGTGGGTCGAACAGGAATCCTTGTGTGTAAACGTCATATCTCGAACTGGGGTCTCAGATGTTTATCTTCCAATTCGTGCTACAATATCACAGCTAGACATTAATGTCCATTGATGACCTCCATTATAATCTCTAGTCTGTACGGATACAAATTGCGCCATCTCCAGCACCGCAAGAAATGGCAGATGCATCAATATTCCCTTGTGTTTGCATTAATTACGACCTTCCAGAATTTTATGAGGGACTCACAGGAAGAACAACATTGTACAATTCTCAAGAACTGCTATGTGACATGTTATAGATCTATAGTGGTAATGTTATGACAATAATAGGAGACGTGTTGGTTTTGGAAATGTTTATAATTGGCATTTATCTTTAATGGTATATGTGTTGTCCATATACACATGTAGTGTCTAGCAACATATTACGTGTTCATATTGAATCTAAATATTAAACATAAGTTCATATTGCACTTATTTTATTCCGAAATATGCCCATAGTGAACACACTGTACCCGTTATTCCGTTGAATGGCGCGGCCACAGTAAGAACACATTACCACGATAAATAGGCTTGTATAGAACATATTATTCGAATAGAACCACGTTGGACGTATTTAGTTTTGAAATGCGTTCATACTGAACCTGTTTCAACCCCCAAATATGTTCACCTTCAGCAGGCTGTGATTGGGAGACCAAAGCCACCGTTACAGTAATTTAGATTGGGTGCAGCCCGCCAAATATTTGGAAGTGGGACATGGTCATACATTCAGCATACACAATCGAGTCCAAAATCCATACCCATATTTATATGAAAACTGAATCTTCCGAAACCGAATATGCTATAAAGAATATTAACTTGTGTGATATCTCATATATATTTTTGAAGACCTCTGTCTGTCTGTCTGTCTGTCTGTTTGTCTGTTTGTCATTTATACAAATCTACGATTCTCGACCGATCGGGACGAAACTTGGAACGTGTGTGTAGTTTGACCAGGCGGTGGACGTTGTCGTATTGGCGAGCCCGTGCGGCGCCCGCTTCGCGCATGCGCAGACGAGATCTCGGAAACGGGTGGAGCTATCGACTTGAAATTTGGTATGTGAATGTATCTTGCCCCGGATACGAATTTTATCGGGTCGCCGAGCTCGTGCGACGCCAGCTTCGCGCATGCGCAGACGAGATCTCGGAAACGGTGGAGCTATCGACTTGAAATTTGCTATGTGAATGTATCTTGCCCCGGATACGAATTTTATCGAGTCGCCGAGCCCGTGCGACGCCAGATTCGCGCATGCGCAGACGAGATCTCGGAAACGGGTGGAGCTATCGACTTGAAATTTGGTATGTGAATGTATCTTGCCCCGGATACGAATTTTATCTGGTCGCCGAGCCCGTGCGACGCCAGCTTCGCGCATGTGCAGACCAGATCTCGGAAACGGGTGGAGCTATCGACTTGAAATTTGGTTTTTGAATAGCCCGGACAACGTCGGGCTCATCGGCTAGTCTATACTATATATTTTGAGAACTCCGTATATATATATGTATGTGGGTACTTCATAGAATCCAAAACGCGTGTATTAATTGAGCTCAAACTTCCTATGTAAGTGTCAAATCTCACCGACACGACCGTGGTCGCGGTTTAGAGAAGCTCAGAGCACCCGTTCTCCAATCTCAAATCACCGCAAAGGCACGGCGTGGGTTAATCAAGTGATTATTTAATGAGCGTTTGTTTTTGACGCATCTCTATAAAGAGCGTCTGTTTCCCATTCAACGTTATTGGCATCTGCAGAGTTATACGGGAACATTGAGTGCTTGCCTATGCGGGGAGATTTATTGGAGCTCTTACAACATCATTGTTAGTATGTATGACAGTTAGGTCAGGGCTTAGGGGGGGGGGGGTAGTTATAGGCATAATGCTTCTCCGAAATCCCGGTTACAAACCAACACTCACAATTTCGTATTTACGCAAACGTTATCGCTCGAAATTTATTCCCTGCGAGCACGGATGGCGCGCTTTGTTTTTACAGTATATACCTTCGGTATATACCGAAATCATCCCAGATAATCACGAAATCAGATTTCTCCCCAGATATACTGTTATAAACCTACTGGAATCTGCCAATCTATAGTATATAATTTGAGACTTCCGTATATATATATATATATATATATATATATATAGCTATATATATGTGTGTATATATATGTGGGTACTTCATAGAATCGAAAACGCGTGTAGGAACGGGCATCCCCACGGCAATGTCGCTTATAAGACATCTTTACTACACATGACAGCCGATGGACAATTGGTCTCTATATATGTACCAAAATTACGCCGCGTTGGTGACTGGGAAATTCCAGGGAATGCCGATTGAGCTCAAACTTGCTACCTACGGGAAGTGTCATATATATGTGTGTGTCCTTTATAGACTCGAACCGATTGAGCTCAAACTTGCTAAATACGGGAAGTGTCATGGACGGGTTCATTGAAAAACCAAAACAAATCGGGTAAAATTGAAAAACAAAATTAAAAAGGCACAATTGACTCCTTGAAAAACCAAAAATAATCGGGTAAAATTGAAAAACAAAAAATTCAATTAAAAAATTTAAAAAACACAATTAACTCATTGAAAAACAAAATAATTAACTCATTGAAAAACAAAAAATTACTACACATGACAGCCGATGGACAATTGGTCTCTATATATGTACCAAAATTACGCCGCGTTGGTGACTGGGAAATTCCAGGGAATGCCGATTGAGCTCAAATTTGCTACCTACGGGAAGTGTCATATATATGAGTGTGTCCTTTATAGACTCGAACCGATTGAGCTCAAACTTGCTAAATATTGACTGGGAAATTCCAGGGAATGCCGATTGAGCTCAAACTTGCTACATACGGGAAGTGTCATATATATGTGTGTGTCCTTTATAGACTCGAACCGATTGAGCTCAAACTTGCTAAATACGGGAAGTGTCATGGACGGGTTCATTGAAAAACCAAAAAAAATCGGGTTAAATTGAAAAACAAAAAGGCACAATTAACTCATTGAAAAACAAAATAATTAACTCATTGAAAAACAAAAAATTAAATTAAAATTGTCATGTTTCTGACTATTGCCGAAATTTGCTGCAAATGCAGCACAAGTGTCTCGGAACATGTTGCAATTGCTTTTTCGAACAAAGCGATGCCGCCAGTGGCGGGCTAACCTGCTAGTCTATTATATATTTTAGAAGATCTGTTGGTGTGTGTGTGAGGGTGTGTGAGTGTGTTAACCCATCTATGTGAGGACATTCATATAGTAAAACAATGTCCTCACAATGTTAACAGTTTTTTCCCTTAAGGCGACGGAAATTTTTATTTTTAAAAAATTTTGATATTTTTTCGTCCGCACTAGGCGGAAATGATACTACGCATGCGTTACAAAGATTGCCGTTATTTCGTTAAAGGTACCCTCCGAGTTTGTAATATTTACGAAATAACGAGGTCCTCACAACTACGGTATTGTTTGAATTTCTAAAGAAATGTCCCCACAACGTATGTAATACAAACAAGGGTGTGTGTGTGTGTGTGTGTGTGTGTGTGTGTGTGTAATCGATGAACTCGAAAACGGCCGACCCGATTTCGATGAAACTTGGTATGTGGGGGTATTTTCGGCAGGGGGGGGGGGGTGACATAGGCCTATTGATTTTCAGATCCGAGGTCAACTTTTCACGTGCCGAGGTCAAATCTGTTTTTACGCTGTGTTACGGGACTTTCATTTGAGTTCGGTGCTTACAAATCGATTCGAAACAGCGCGAATAATAAAATGCCAGTCATAATAATGACACTGTGGGAATCTTTCGTGTTTCCTCTTTCCAACGATATATAATGCGTATGTATCCGTTTTAGTTATCTGCCTCAATTATCAAGAAGAAGTGGTACTATCTTCCATCAAGATAAAAACAATGCGTAACTTCTATGACGTCGTTAGAGGTCATAACGTTAGATCACGTTAACGCTTAACCGGCCGATGCATTTGACTGTTTCAGACGTCTTGGCGATATCTCGGGCACCGATGGTAATTTATCTTTACGTTGAAACTTGATAATTAATGAGCGTGTGTATATGAGGCGCGTTTATATACTTGAGTGGAAATCAAATCGGGTTAAACTGGCGGATTTTTACGGACGAAATTTGATGCATAGGGTATCTCGGTATCCGCTGGGCCGATTTCCCGGTATCCGATGGGCCGATTTCCACCATTTTTGGGGTGTTGGTGTTTGACCCCACCTGACCTTGACCTTCAAAATGGTCAATTCAAGGTCAAAGCCCGGACGAAGTCGGGTCACCTTCTAGTCTATTATATATTTTGGAAGATCTGTGTGTGTGTGTGTCTGTCTGTCTGTAATCGATGGACTCGAAAACGGCCGAGCCGATTTCGATGAAACTTGGTATGTGGGGGTACGGCCGGGGAGTGACATAGGCCTATTAATTTGCCCGTGCGACGTGACCTTGACCTTGAAATCGGGTCATTTCAAGGTCAAACGCCAGAATATCACGGGATTTCGATGAAACTTGGTATGTGGGTACTTTCGGCCGGGGAGTCTCATAAGCCTATTCATTTGCCCGTGCGACGTGACATTGACCTTGAAATCGGGTCAATTCAAGGTCAAATCTCGAATTTTGATGGGATTTCGACGAAATTTGATACGTGGGGTTACTTTTGTCCACTGAGTGTTTTGGGGGGGGGGTCGATTCGTGACCCCGACCTGACCTTGACCTTCAAAATGATCAATTCAAGGTCAAATCGGGTAAAACCGGATGGATTTCGACGGGCACGTTTGTCTGGTACTTTTGTCCGGGCAGTGTTTTGGACTGGTCAAATCGTGACCCCACTTGACCTTGACCTTCAAAATGGACAATTCAAGGTCAAAGCCCGGACGAAGTCGGGTCACTTTCTAGTACTATATATATACGGTATGAACAGTTAATATTATCTTTGCTAGGGTTGATGATCTTTGGTTTGGGTCATGTATGACAAACCAAAATGCCATAAACCGACATATGTTCTGCCGTTTTATTTTGCTGTCAGTTGGAATTGAATGGTTATAACATTAATATGTTATTGGATAACATTGTCATGTATATTGGCGTTTGTTTTCATGCAGTAACTTTTCCCCATGAAATTACATTGTTATCGTCAGAACGACGTGTCATATTAATATCGGAGGTCATGAGTGTAATATCGTGGATCAATGCAAATTTACCGAGTTGGTTATGGCCAATCCATCGGCGTGAGTGGTGTAAAAATATACCTACGATTGTATAGGCGAACGTTTGGAAACTTCGATTGGTACAATTGATAGGTTTTGCAAAACTCACGGATAGAGATACGACTACGTTTAGGGTACTACGTCATCAAATTAAGCGCACTTTGTAACTGTATTCGTGGTGCCAAAATCCGTCACAACTGATATGGTTTCAACATTATCAAGCATCGACAGCTATCCTCAATTGGCCGATTGAGTAGACGATTATTACGTGCGCTCGCGCAACAGTATGGCGATCAGACAGATTCGTACGTTGGTGTCACCCTACTCCGTTTCACTCCATGACGTCAGCAAAAACGACGTAAAACCTCGTGGCGTTCTGACATTTTTACTGTGCCGCGTTTTGCTATGTTTATTTTATGTGTTGTTTTCGATTATTTGTTTGTCGCCGATATCGCCATTTGTCGGGATTCCCTGTTTCTATATTTAAAACTGGCATGCTCCTAGTGAGCCTCGATTTCGATTTTTTCTCCCAGGTCAAAATACGTCAGAGTTATGACAAAAATAGATCGACCTACATTTTCTCCATCAGAACTCTACATCAAAGAGTCTATAGACTCCTTCGGGACCTACATGGACTCCTTCATTTGGGTATTTTTACTTATAATTGGGAAGTTTTATCATTTTTGGTTCGTGCGAAGACCTCTTTTTATCGTGCGGGAAAAGAGAGACATTCAAAACGCGATTTCGTAATTCGACGCAATAGGCAATAGGCCTTCAACCGAGTTCCGGGTCAAATACGACGAATGACGTAACACAAAACAAAACGCATTTGTTGACACAAACACCGTTTGAAGAGTTTATTATTACATAAAATGATCGTTAGGCCTAAAAAAATAATACCTTTGTTTCCGCTAACGAGCTAAAACAAATTAGGGTAGGTAGGTAGGCTTAACCCAGATGACAGAGGAACTAGAAACTCCAATTCAATCTTACATATGCTTTAATATTTACATATATACTAGTCTATATACTAAGATAGTCTTTGATAATCCTAATATTTCCTATATGGTCTGGCGACAACTGGAGTCAGTCCAGCACCACTGCACTGTTCACATATTGGAGTGACCGTCTTGTACCGATCTCTTAAGGATGGCTTCACAACACCACCTTCTCCGCATTCAGTGAAGGATCTAGGTATTTTTTGGGGACACCTGTTTTTGGGCAATGACATGCCGAAGGCATAACCTGAAGGCCTGATCGGAGGAATATTTGGGAAGGGTGACCCCCTGATGATGGTGGGGGTTCTTCCCCTGGAAAAATTTCGAAAATCCATTGCATTTAGAGCTAATCTAAGGCTCTTTGAGTCAGTATATTGAATTTTACAGAGAGGTCAATTTTATCAAGTTTCTCAAGCATAACTTTGGAACTTTTTATATATGTATGGATTGGAAATGCTTATAAGTTATTGTCAGATATCTTTTGGTTCTATGGATTATGCTTATCGGAAGCCTTATCCTGCTTGAAATTAGACTTGCCATCATCACTCTAATTCATAAATAGGCTATTTTATAAAATTCAAGTGAGACATATACCGTACATAATATACTACATGTACATGTAATACAGAAATCCTACATGTACATGTAGTACAGAAACAATGTACATGTATTAAGGTAGTAATGACTATATATGGTACTAATCTCTATGTTAATTTTTCATTTGGTATTATGAGATCCCACTTGATAACCAGGTTGATTTGATCAAATTGTTAATGTTCCTGTGCTGTAATTGATTGAAATACTGAAGTCTGAACGCTGAATGATAACATACCGTACCTGAACTCAAATTATTTGAAGTTTTCACAGATGAAAGCTAGATAAAGCCAAACATACTTTACAGTATGATTCCAACTGTTAAACTTAAATCTTTTTGTAAAATATATATATATTTTTTTTTTGTCCAATTTTTTTTTTTTTTGCAATGGCAATAAAAAGTTTAGGGTCGGCGGTTTAAAATAGGGTCGGTCGGGTTAGCGGAAACAAACGTATTTTTTGTTTAGGCCTTATGGATTAATTATTGATATTTATTGTTGCATATTGGCTGCTATCAATATTTACACAAATAGTATTAATTATTTCTTATAATTGCTCCTTTGGTCAACTTTGACTATCGGAAAATCAAAATCAAAATATGCCGCTGAAAAAAATGTAATCGATATTAAAGTCTCATCCTTTCGGCAACATGGAATTGGTTTTAATTACTATCGGAAAATGAAAATCAAAATATGCCGCTGAAAAAAATATAATCGATATTAAAGTCTCATCCTTTCGGCAACATGGAATTGGTTTTAATTACTTAAATGATTAATATAGTAATTTGCCTTTTATCTGTGATGAAATGAGAAATGGTAATTGTCTTTTTTTTCTAACATTAAATTAAATTAAATAAATTAAGTAAAACACAGTGAAATTATTTTTTAAATTATTGTTTATTACATTTTTTCGCACGTTGGCATCTCTCTGAGTGCATTCTAGTTGTACGAGCTATGCTGCTTAATCTGGCTGATCGTGGAAAGGGAATATACGCATACATTCCCCGTATTAACCCTTTCATGACGGGAGCTGGGCTGGCGCAACATTAAAGACCCTGTGCCAATGCATTCTCTTACATTTTTCTTACATTCTTTCACAATTTTTTTTTTTTTCTTACATTCTTTATAAATATTTGCCATTTTTTCTTACATTCTTTAACAATTTTTTATCTTTTTTTGTATTTGTTCTTTCATATTTTTAACAATTATAAAAAATAGTGTAACATTTGTTAGGCCAATGCATTCTATTATATATTTAAGAGAAGCATTGGCACAGGGCTTTCTTAAAAATTCAGGAAGCTCCAGTCATTTTTGCAAAACTAATATTTTGTCTGACATAAATTTTACGACGATGAATAGCTAAACGTAAGCGTAACTCTATAATCCGCGAGTTTGCGAACCCCTCCATTGGTTGCAGATGTATCAATACAGTTGCACGTGCAACAATTATATAGAGAGTAATCACTTGATTGAACTGGTGACGTGAAATAATTCACGAGACCGGGACGTTGTACAAACACGAGAGTGCATTGCGCTCGAGTGTTTTACAAAATAGTCCCTGTCCCGAAATAATTATTTCAATCATGTGATTATTCTGTTTATTATATTCCACAATAAACATCTCATTGATCATAAATCCGAATGCCGCCATTATGCCCATGACGCAAAAGTTTCGATAGCGCACTAGTTAAAGTGAATAATTCACTCGTGAAATTATCGTTTGTAATCACTCCTGATATCACAGTAAATCACACAGAGGAATGTCATAAATATCTATATCATTGACAAGATCGGCGTCCCTTTGCAGATCGGGAAATCCCATAACAATATCAGCAGTCAGTTTCATATTTTATGAGATAGACATACCCTTCTTGAACTGGAACAACACCGATGATAACAAGTGTTGGAGAACAAATATAAGAATATTCGGTAACTATCAACGTCACCTACGGGTTATCACAGAATGTTTTGTGTTAGTTTTTTCGTTGAATTTCCTGTGTGAAATCGGTGCTATAAACTCATATGTTGTACTTGTCTATTATCCATCCACATTATGCGCGATAATGCAACACCAGGGCGACACCTAAACAAACGCATATTTGGTAGTCTCCCAACTTATTTTCAAAACTCTATTGGACAATCACTTCCGCCCAATACGGTACGAATATGATACAGAAGGGATGGATTGCCATGCAGTAAAATAACTTTTGATATAATCCGGAACTAAGAGTCATTCGACTCGTTCTGTGTATCTTGATGTTATGTTATGTTATGTTATGTTAAAGGCTATTTACCTTTAGAGAAAAAGTGTATTGAGTTGGTCAAATAGATAACTCACTCCACACACGTCTATACGTCTAAGTGTTTGACCTATTGTGTGGAGATGATTTATTCATCTGCTAGATATACCTTGCCTGAATCATCAGTTGGAACACGGAACATTCAGAGGGGGGATAGGTGGAAATTGCTCTGAATATTTGAATGTTCCATGTAACCATTATTGAGGGTATGCTTTGATATTTTTAAACAGAGAGTTGACTATTTCCAGTGTTGGTATAAAATTTAAGACTCAATGCAAGATATGGCTTATATTTGCATGATAGTATTACAATCGTTCTCAGTCACATCTCCCTCCGCCTCCGCGTATATGTGAACCCAACTGTGCTAATTCTATCCCAAGTTTTAAGGCTACTTACCTTCATTGAAAAAGTTTCTTGAGTTAGTCAAATCCCTAATCCAATAAACAATATTAGCGTGCGCCAACTTCGGCAAAAGTTAATTTGCTACTGACAAATTAGTCGCAGAAATCAGTCGCATGCACTGCGGGACCTCGTGTTGATTAATATGTTATAAGAACTGTTCCATTCGGTATGACGTGTTAACAGGATATGGAAAAGCGCCCACAACTCCGTTGCCCATCAGTGACAGGATTACGAAGACATATCGTTCTCGCGACTCACTCCACCAAAGTCTAAGTGTTTGGCTTATTGTGCGGAGAGGATATATTGATCAAGCCACTAGGCATGTAGTACCTCTAATGGGATAAAACCGCTTGTGATTACCAAACTCGCAAACCTAACACGATTTGCTATAGTTTTATTCGCTTCAAGAAAGTCCAATTAGCTGAGGTTTTGATACAAAAATTGGTTTAAAACTGAGTAAGAGACACACCGCCAGCCTCCTCCTTGCATACATCGTGTGTGTGGAGGATCCAATATGCGGGGTGGGGGGGGGGGGCATGTGTTGTAATGTGTGGTGTAGAATGGATCTCAAATTCAACAGTTGGAAATATCCTGACTGGATTAACAATAGCTGGGCAATTCAGATTCACATATAGGTTAAACATTTTCAAATCGAATAGCAATATTTAAGATGTAATGGCTTGTTTTAGATCAAGAGTATCGTATGTTATTACATTCAGTCAAGTTTAAAAGATGCCCTGTCAGCACCATAAATCCACCATATGTACGTCTTCTATACCAGAAATAATTAGATCGGATCCAATAGGACAACATATCCACGCACAAATACGCACATTTATTTATTGGGGTTTTGGACGAGGTCAGGGGGGATTTGGAAGGGTGGCACCCCTCCCCTACAACCCACTTATGAATGATTTTGGGTGTTATGAGGATGAAATTCATAACGATGAGAAGGGAAATTGATCTAGACTTCAATTTTTTTTTACTTCTTCCTCTTCTTTGCTTTTGTTTTCTTCCTTGGTTGTTGATGTATGTTCTTCCTGGATAAATGCTGCTGCTAATTCTTCATTTTTCTTTTGGTGTTCTTCGGCGATGTTAGCCTTTTCTTCTAACGCAGCCATTTCCCGCTGGGAAGATTGAATCGCCTCCCACACATCCGAAACAGCGGAGCTGGTGGTGGTGTTGTTGCTGCAGGTGGAGATGGGAGACACCGGGTTAAGATGAAATTCCGGTGTCCGAGGTGGTAAGGTGTCCATATCCACATCAAAGCTGGCAGCATGCACGTCCGGGTGGTATCGGCGTAAATGTATGTATCACTCCCACTCAGTAAACAGCCAATCCAATGCATGGTTAGAAAACATACACACCATACTAGATCATTTGGGACTATCGTACTACTGGCTCAACCAAAGTATACCCTCTCGTGATATTTTTAACGCGGCGGTGAAACGCAGGCTCTCTGATATATACATACAGGAATGGACAGCAAGCATAGCGAATTCAAATAAGATGGCCTTTTACAGAATAATTAAGCCAGATTTTGGCACAGAAAAATATCTTTCACACACCAACCATAATGTCGTTTCACGCCTGATGAAATTCCGTACGAGGAATCACCGACTTCCTATCGAGACAGGCTCCTGGGTTGGACAAGTACACGAAGATAGAAAGTGTAAATTATGTAATAATGGCCTTGGAGACGAATACCACATTATTTTGAATTGCACCAAACTTACTGATCTCAGGAAAAAATACATTAAACCATATTATTACACCCGACCCAATGCATTGAAACTGAACAGCCTGTTCAAAACAAGCAATAGGAAAACCCTTACGAACCTATCGATATTTATCCGCGAAGCCCTTTTTCAGATAGGAGGCCCTGAGGCATTAAACTAGAAGTCCCCACCCATATAGACACAACACCTTGTATAAAAGCGACCGAAAAATTGCCCACGTGGGAAATAACATACATAATAGAATGACCTAATTTATACTTTATATGATTAACAATGTGTATGATTATTATCCAAAGCCCCATCCCCACCCGACCCCACCACACCCGATAACCCAAAAGAACTAATAAGACAATTATACTGAGAGATATATACTCGGAACATGTCACTTTCATTTATGTCGTCATCTTCGCGTATGTGCATGCATAACTTATATGTTTAATTTCATTTGTTCATACTCGTATATCTTATCGATGAAAAGAGTAATAAATCTATCTATCTATCTAGCGTCCCTGTCTCCGCTTGCCTAGATGACGACGGCAGGGACATCCGGGATGACATCTGCGTCCCTGCTGGCTGGTAACATGTCGTCGACGTCCACATCAGCAGCCAAGTGGGGGAGCTGGACGTCTTTCAGTTCGCCCCTGTCTCCACTTGGCTCTTCTGTCGGCGTCCCTTCTCTTCCTGTAGGGGGTCTTCTTCCGCTTCTTCTTCTGCCTCTGGTCCAAGTCGCCATACCAGATGGTAGGTCGCTGGTGGGGTCCAGCTTCCGAAGTACCGCCAACAGAGGGTACTGCTGGAGCAATCTGGCAGTCCACAGACATATTCACGAAGCCTCCCTTAGCCTGGTTTAGTGTCCAGCCAAGGGTATCCACAACGTGTAATATGCCTAGGGCGGCTAACAAAGCAGAGGGGATTAAATCCATAATCCTCTGCCAAGTCCAGTCGACAGTTCACTCCGAATCGCTCGGGCGGCTGGTCCCGAAGGACGGCCACACAACTCACAAGCAATTCGGCACCAGTCAGCGATAAGACACAAAGCAAGAGCGATAAGACCTACCCGCTCGACCACCAACCGGCGAATGTGTGACAAATACGCACATAATCGACCTATACTGTGAAATAGGTGCATTATGTGATTATTTGATTCTGAAATAAGCAGATAATGGAGTCATGGCCGTCAATTCGTTTTATGGCGCGGGCCACAGTGAAAACATATGCTAAAGAGCGTGCACCTGAAATGTCGTGAGTTGGCTTATTTCTGTCATTGTCCGCACATAATCTGCTTAGACTCGCCTCCTTATGAGTCAATAATGTGATTAAAATGCTCTCATTTTCAGCAAAATAAATTTCTACTCAAAATAAGACGATTCGAAATCAGATTTTATCTACCTAAAACAAGTTATTTATAATCAGATAATGTGTGTATTTTCGGGAGAACAGGCGGAGTAGGATGTTTTGATGGCCAGGTGCCGTCTTTCAAAAAAAAGGAAGTTTAAATAGGTGGTAAATTTCTGTAAGCTCAACAAACATTCCAATTACCGTCTCTCATAAAGAGCGTCCGTGCCTCCGTCGCCCAAAATCGGTCGTTAATAAAGAGCGTTCTCATTTAGGTGATAGCAGCTTGTATTTTTCATTTGTATTTTGCCTAGTAAGGTGAACATTATCTAGGAACATTGTTGACTAATTTGTTGTGAAATAGGACATGGCAGCTCAAATACGCTCTGTATGGTCCTATTAATCGCTGGTTATTAAAACAACCATCAAAATGAAATACGTCGGTGTTGTGCTTATTTTCACGAGAACATGCTGGACATTATCAGGAATAAACCAACTCACGACTTACCAGATGTACGCTGTTTATAATGTGTTTCCATTGTAGCCCGCGCCATCCAACGGAGTAACGGGTACATATCCCCTGTGGGGTTATTTCATAATCAAATAAGTCCAATATGAACTTATGTGAATATTTAAAGACCAGCTGAATAATACAATTAATTTAGCTCCAAACATATCTAAATATGTCTTATAACTCATGCTAAATAAGGTTTATAACATGTATCCTTTCCATTTTGTTCACATTTTTACAAAAAAGTACTATTTCCAGACATTTGAATAAAACGGCTTCTTTGTTTACAATAGTCATTTTTGAATCGGGTGTTTCCGTCGCGACTCGGAAATGACGTCACCGAGGGTACAAAGACGAAGAAATTTATGCGCCGTTTTTAAAATCACGTATTTTGAAATCGTCTTTTTTTATTGTTGTTTATTTTTTTGAAGAATAAAACGGGTGTGTCTTTTTACCGGATTCCGGATCCCGGATTTCGACCCGGATTTAGGTGTCTTTTTACCGGATTTCGACCCGGATTCGGGTATGAATTTCATGCTTGTTTTATCACACATTTAACCCATTAAAAGCCGTTTCTGACACGCGGAAACTGGTTAGGAGGTGAGGTTAAACCAATATAGGGCTGTCGTGCTCATTCAACCCGATTAATCGTATTTAAAGGTACATATCGTGCCCGAATCAGCATACTTCTTATTTTTTCATATAGACACGGCGGTTGGATTGATTTTACGTGATCATGATGGCATTTAAGGGAACACACCATGTCCGGATCCGAATATTAATTATCTCGTAATTACTGATCATATTTAAAGGTAGATATCATGTCCGGATCCGGTTTTTTTTCTCTCTCTCTCTTTTTCCATATAAATTATCGTCTTTTTGATATATTAAATGTCACGTGGAACAAAGTTATAAGTTGATTTTGAGACGTTATACTAGGCTGTTGGATTGATTTCACGGAATGATTATCGCATTTAAAGGCACACACCATGTGCGGAACCGAATTAATTTCCACGTATTTACTGATAATATTTAAAGGTACAGATTATGCCCGGATCCGGATTTTTTTTCTTATAAAGTAATGCTTATTTAATACAATAAATGTAAACTGAGTCGCGTGGAACTAGGTTATAGATGTTGATGTTTAGATCAGATCATTCCCGGATTCGGATACGAATAGTTCTTTTCTATTTCATATAAATAGTCAAGTATTTAATACATTAAATGGCAGCTGAGCCACGCGGAACTCAGTTTATTTGGAAACGGTGAACATGGCGCTTGGATTGATTTCACTCGAGAATGAGCCCATTTACAGACAAACTTTATGCCCGGATCTGGATCCGGATTTTATGTGTCTTTTTCTAATTTCGACCCGAACCCTGATCTCAATTTTATGTTTATTATAACCCATGTTTAACACATTAAAAGACATTTCAGACCCGCGAAAACATGGCACAGGTTGCGTTTAACAGTATTATCATTGGGATTGAAATAAATTGACTTGATTTTGTGAAGATTTTTTGTTCTCCAGCCCACAAAAAAACCTGGTGCAGTTTAAATGGTTTATTGTTTTAGTTCGATTATAAACGATTATATTTATAAGCATTACTTTATAAGAAAAAAAATCCGGATCCGGGCATACTCTGTACCTTTAAATATTATCAGTAAATACGTGGAAATTAATTCGGTTCCGCACATGGTGTGTACCTTTAAATGCGATAATCATTCCGTGAAATCAATCCAACAGCCTAGTATAACGTCTCAAAATCAACTTATAACTTTGTTCCACGTGACATTTAATATATCAAAAAGACGATAATTTATATGGAAAAAAAGAGAGAGAGAAAAAAAACCGGATCCGGACATGATATCTACCTTTAAATATGATCAGTAATTACGAGATAATTAATTCGGATCCGGACATGGTGTGTTCCCTTAAATGCCATCATGATCACGTAAAATCAATCCAACCGCCGTGTCTATATGAAAAAATAAGAAGTATGCTGATCCGGGCACGATATGTACCTTTAAATACGATTAATCGGGTTGAATGAGCACGACAGCCCTATATTGGTTTAATCTCACCTCCTAACCAGTTTCCGCGTGTCAGAAACGGCTTTTAATGGGTTAAATGTGTGATAAAACAAGCATGAAATTCATACCCGAATCCGGGTCGAAATCCGGTAAAAAGACACCTAAATCCGGGATCCGGAATCCGGTAAAAAGACACACCCGAATAAAACGTATTCGTCGCTGCATGGCTGCAAACTGTAGCCATAAATGTTCAAGTGGCACAATAATTAATGCAGCCATTCAACAACAGTGGACGGCTTTTGTCCACAACGAGAGTTTGGAATGGGTTGTCACAATACAGCTGCTTGTGTTCCAAGCACTTTGAAGAAGGATCTTTCACAAATATTGTGAAATGCAAGCTGGGACATACAAAAGTGTGATTCACATTGTCAAACAAAATGTTATCTACGTGAATACCGGTACCAATAAACACCCATGCACTCACGGTCCTTGGTGGGGGGGGGGGGGGGGGGTATCAGTAGTCTAGTAGACCTACGGCAACGTCGTAGTACATGGATCATACATGAGGATTTACTTTCGGCGATGTGTGAATCGTGACTTGTTCTACTCAAGCGTGAATACATAAATCGGCACCTTGACAATACAAAATGTCAGCTATGCATGACAATATGCAAAATTAAGCATGATTTACAAGGCTACCAATCAACAATCTGTGTAATATAAGTGACTGGTCTACGTTAATTCTAGTCTAACGTGACGTAAACATCGATTAGAACCTGAAGTTGAACTTGAAATGTAATGATTCAATGAAAATCATTAGTAAGTCTACTCACCAGATTGAATGTTTCGAATAAATAAAATCCAATACGAATCACCAATGTATTAATCCATTTGTGAAAGCATATAAATGAAATCAGACGAAAAAGTACCGCACTGCATCCACGTGTTACGAGCTGTGTCGATCATGTCAGTTTATCACGATTTTTCGCCAATATTTCCACCAACAAAACATAAATTCCTTGTATTCCAATCGAATTGTTCAGAGAAATTCTTGACGGTACTTCGAACTATATACATGGCTACGAATTTATATGACTACATCAGTCATTAAGCAGTAACCGAGCATTAACAAACTGGTATTTGAACTATAAACACAAACAAATATTATGCAGGTGATGTGACCTATACATCTGACCTAACCTCAACGTCATACACGTGTGTGTGCATATCCATACTCGACAATAATGTGTCTAAAGTTGACTATGAAACACCTACTATCGTAAAAGATAGATCAATTATGGAATTATGTTACCTTTTAACATGCCTTCAGTCCACTGTATGGGTTTTATTTTTAAAATAAGAACATCAATCGCGAGGGACTATTTTGTTATTGCGAACGTAGCTTGCGTAAAATATCGTTCGATTTGTGATCAAAGCGCAGTACCGTAGGCCTAATAAGTACTACGTTCGTCACATGCACAGGAACGCCCACATTTCCACCGAGTGTGATAGATATAGGCCTATATAGGCCCTAGATAGTTGGTCCGTGTGGAGATTGTGCGTTACTGGTCTTGATTCATTTGAAACAATAAATTGAATAAACATAATACATACTGAAAATAATATATATACGTACGCATTTTGCGGTTTTTGTTTTGTTGACAGATTGTAAAAAAATGTGTTTTATATGATAATCTAAAGGCCATGCATGATGCTGCATTTAGACTTCAGGTCAGTATCGGTACGTAGACAGCAGTTTGGAAATTCTTGATAGTATAAAATGTTTGATGTTTCACACCTATACCTATCCAGACACACATTTAAACGACGTTTACATGCCGATTGCATTAAAAAATATGCTGCAACAATTAAATGCAACAATCAAAGATGTCCCGACTGTGTAGTAGCTCCTCAATAAGTGACTTCCCCTATACCGCAATCCTCAACCTCACTCAGTACATTCCTACTCGACTTTCAAGGAACAACCCACTGACAAGAAAGAGACAAACCATCGAGTAACCAATAAACAATTTATCTAGACGTATACCCTCCATGTATAAAATACAACCATTTTGTGATACATAATTATATAGCCGTGCATTGTACAATAAATCATGACCGCCTAACATAACATCTTTTCATTTTTAAGGGGGTGGCAGTAAGACAGTCTAGCCTGACTATGCCACCCCTCGAATATACAACATAATATTTGTCAAATGTATTATGCATTAATATGTGTATATTTAAATAAAATATCCTATCCTATCCTACCATTAGTGACCAGACATTCTCAATGAGAACTTGGGTGTCTATATAAAGCCAGTCGAAAAATTTAAACATAAAGAGCATTTAATTGGAGGATTATAGGGCCTACTAGTAATGGAATATATAGGTCAAGCTTTTGCGGATTTCTGCTCACTATGTTCATGACTGACTACATGAATTCCAGCGTGACGGAATCACCAAATTTTACGGAATTTCACTTTTCTGTGGCCTATAAAATCTAAAATTTTGACCAGTAGGGTACCGCTTAAAATGAAAAACATTGTACATACTATACCAAGTTGTTTGATTATATACAATTATATGTGTATTTAAGTATCATCTCACTCTGGGTCAAATTGTGTCCGTGACGGAATCACCAAAAAAGGCCATCAATATGAGGGTAGGTCCGTACTATTGAAGAACCCTGCTCATTCAGTCAAGCTGACCTGGAAAAAGTTCACAATTAGCAAAGTAGATACATTATACTTGCAGAAAAAAGCGCATTGTCACACGCTTGTGTGTATATTACTAGTTAACTCGGTTTGTTCGCCGTGACGGAATCACACAACGGGCGTGACGGAATCACCGTGCGATTTTTTTAGGTATAGTTTTTTGTGTAACAAGTGCGGACATTGTCATAAAAGCGTAAAACTTGGCACATGTGTATATTAGGTCCCACGTATTATTTTCATATATGGGGGCAATCACGAAAATACTTTCCATGGCAACGGTTGCTATGCGACTGTTTTTACCCTAGAAACGGGTTGTTGGTAGGGGTTAAACCGTCATTTCACTAAAATATATGTGCAAAAAGGGGATACTATGGTAATTGAGGCAGATTGTGATATGGGAAATGTGACAAAACTAACATTTCCACACATGCCTCACAATTAACCTAGAATGACCCTTGAGCTGCTTGAAAATGATATTTTGGTTCATTTGACCTTATTTGGCAAAATATGAAAATATGCGTTGACTGCGCATGCGCGCATCATTGATCCCCCAGTCACACAATATCTGGTGTTTAAGAGATTGTATAGTGAGGGCAATGACCATTCCAAAATATATTCATTGGATAGTAATAATGAAATACAGAAGAAGCAACAACATTCCCCGATGACATGCTTATGATGCAAATACCCATTATCGATATCCATGGCCGCTTTTTCGTGGAATTCATGACTAGATGAAATAATTACATACCAACAAATCTAATACCCAGTATCGTGAATATCAAGTTAAAACATAATTGTGTATTTAATCATGGAGCGATCTACTTGTGATATGCAGTTTCTGCATAAATGGTGAAAGGATGTGTCTTCCCCCCACCCCCGCAACTAACTGCTTGACACAACATAAGTTGAAAATTATACACCACATACAGGCTGAACTGTCTAACTGTTTGAATTTCAATTCAGTTATTGTTGAGGATTGGGAAATGTGTTGACGTTTAGACCAACGTACAGCAGCCTATCTTTCTACTTTTGGTCCGAAAGAGGGGGAACCGGTGCAAATGCATGGTCCATGGGTGCGATAATTTATTGTCGGATCGTCGGTCACCGGTCTCTCGCCGATATGTGGAGGATCATTGTCATCAGGCTCGAATGCAGAAAGATCAAAATCATCTTTACAACGTTAGCGCTGACCTGCCATCGCCATTATAGCCGCACGTTGCCAATGACGCAAAGCAGAACTGTGCATTTGTGTTCCCTCCGTGACGTCATGTCACGTGCTCCTCCAGTAGCCATGTGCGCGCAGTGCAAAATGAAAACAAATCTTCGGCGACTGTTTCGTTCCCAAGATATAAAAAATAATTGCAGGATATTTTGACGGGATTTTTTGCGGATTTGTGTTAAGGGGACTTAGATACTCACGGGATGATATATCAATACTCAAATTAGGTTACAGTTCAGCTGGACTTTAACAAGTTCTGGTCATCGATCTGAGTAGTATAGTTTATACATATGTCATTTTCCGCATGTCATATCTAACAATTAACGTCGTTATTATACAGGATCTCATCTCAACCCATGGCATGAAACCTTTATCGAAGTTGGACTATTCCTGACCATACCTCACCTAGATCATGAATCCCGCCGAACGCATGTGCTTATCCCACGCACAATATTTCTGCCGAATTGCCGGCACGACCATACAAATAATTGTATATGTACCTATTATATTGTATATAATTTGCACCTGTAAATATCAAACACACTGTCATGCTCTACATGTACACTCTCTCCCACGAGGAGGCAATAAAGAATATATATATACTGCTTTCTCGTTATATATTTGGTTGAACCTCTTGGGAACGGTTGTTCACTTGTCATTATCTAGAATATAGGAAACTTGTCAAGTCATTACGCAAATCACCCCCTTACGGCTGTTTAAACTGCGATGTACATTAAAAAAAAACACATAATTGCTCACATGGTTCAGAGTGGTGTGTTAAAAACTTAAAGCTTCATTACATTCCTTTGTAAAAGGCGACTTTATTAGTTCCCGTAAAAATAGGTTTCCCGCTTTACCATCTCGACCAGCACATATCAGACTGGGCAATATGTTAAGATTATATTGAGGTTGGAATATCTGGAATACTAGATGAAAAACGCTATGTGTAACTCGCTAACTCAACAGATTGCCATTGAAATCTGCGGGAGTTAGACATGTGTTCTCTTTCAAGGGGTGCAGCTATATATTAGAAAGTAAACATTTTCAAAAAAGACCCTCTAGCCATTTTCTGACTAAGCGTGACAAGTTGGAGGGCGTCATAAAATTTTCGATAGTTAAAAAGCCCATGTGAGCAAGCCTGAGTTTAGAGTGTCAGTCATTGGCAGAATGCTGTCCCCAGAGGGTGAATTTAGTTATGCTATCCCGCACAGCGGGCTAGCATCACAAAAATTCACCCTCTGGGGACCTCATTCTGCATGGCTTCATGGGCTATGGGAGACAAATACTCAGATTGAAGTTCACAAAAGGCGAATATTGTGATGTACACCCATTGGGAACCTCGATTATGCAATGCCGGTGTCGTCTGCCAATTTAGGGATATAGAGAAACTAAACTAAAAAATAAATATAATCTATGTGAAGAAGTATCTATAGAAATTTGATAATAAAGAAACTTTCCAGAAAAGATGAGGCCTAAGCAGAATCAGGTCCACAGAGGGTGAATTTAGATATGCTAACCCGCTATGCGGGATAGCGTCACTAAATTCACCACCTGGGGACCTCATTCTGCAAATGACAGGCACATTAAACTCAGACTTGGTTTCGGGGTCTAGTTGTGCTATCTACGTCAATTATGATCTGAACATGATTGAAAATGCATTAGTTATAACTGGATATCATAGACAACGCTGTTGTGACAGTCTACCATACCAAATATTCACCTTCAAAACCGACCTCGCCAAATTTATTGGGCAAGAGCGATCAAAATTCACAAAAAAATAACTCCGCACAAAATACGCGGATCTGGCCGGTTTCTGAACCTGATCAAGACATTTTTCTTATATACCGACACATTCACGAAAAATAGCTAATCAAGGGAAGAAAGGTCCCCCAAAGTAGTCGGACCTGTCATGTTTTTTATTTCGATCAAGACATTGTTGAGCAAGTTTCATGTGCCGAATATCAACAAAATCATTTGATATTTTGCTCAAGTTATATCGGGCTATAGGCAATCTGTTGCCATCCGACCACAAAGCGACCTCGCCAGACTATAGGTCGATTTGGTGGGGGGGGGGGGACCCGACCTATTTCAAACTGGAAATTAGTTCGAGGTAGTTCCTATATCTTAAATTTCCTATATGTACGATTTGATTAATCTCAAAAGAATGGTATGCTGGTTGCTGGTCATGCCTTGTACATCGTCAAAGGAAATGTTTTGTTTCGAGAGGATGAAAGACGTGTATAAATTTAAATTTCGATAAAGATAAATTCTCTCTTCGATAAAAACTGGACAAACATTGGAATAATGGTAGCCATCTTGAACACATGAATTACAGGTATATATATATATGAGTTTCAGATATATGGTTTCGGGACATGTCTGAACGGAGTTTTCACACAGATTTCACATCTTGCAATGTATCATATTTATTGTCCTTCTCCCAGTATGAATGTAGGGTGAGGGCTTTAGTAATGGGTCCATCATTCTAAGGTTGGCTTTGACGTCAGAATTATTGGTTTAATTAACTACGTATTTTGGTAGTTTGTTCCATTCTATATAAGACGATTGAGGGGAGAACAGATTGTCTAAAGTATTCTGTTTTGCGAAATAGGCATATAACTTATCTGGGAATCTTAGATTATATCCCGTGGTTCTCCCGACCGTGCAGGGTTCGGAATTTTTCGATATAATGGACCGTCCTCGTGGATAATTCTATGAATTCCTTGGGGTGACGATGTTGGCTTTGTATCTCTGGTGTACGCCACCCAACTTCTTGCCATAATCTATTTAATTGTGCTCAATAATATTCAATTTTTAATGTTTTAATTAACGCAATGAGATCATACCAAATACAATTTTGAACACAATGTTTGGGTCCCAAACTAAAGCAGTCATATGCACGACATGGAACAGAAAACAGAGTTCCGTGCTAATCTATTGCTGAAGTGGTATACATAAATATCGTTTGCTTCACTTTTGTGCGAATAAATTAAAAACAGCAGCTGCTGGAAAATATATCTGACCATGGAAAGTCCGTTTAAACCATGCAATGACAATTCGTGCGGCATCTGTATGTACTCGATCGAGTTTATCCAATACGTTGTCTGGAGCAGACCCACAAACAACACCAGCATAGTTTAAAATATGAAGTATATACGTGTTATATAGTTTCTCAAGGGTCTTTCTGTAGAGATTGTATTTAAATTTCCTCAACTGTGATAGTATGGAGGAAGTTACATGTAGATTGAAGCTCAAGACTATGGTGTTTATACGATTGTTCTTGTATTATGCTTTAGTTCTGGAATATTAGGTTTAAAGAGTCGTCGCTCGGAGTAAAAGAGAATTATATTGCTTTTGTTTTCTGATGATTTAAACATATTTTATTATCCCTCAATCAATAAACAAAATAAAAATAAAGAAAATACAGTTGGTGAATAAGGATGAGAGGCGATAAAGGGATCGGGGCACAAGTTACAGAACTTAAAGAAGCTCCTATCCCTTATATGGACGGAGAATACTGATTCATTACATTTAGGGCTCAAGATGAGGTGTGTAGACATAATGGTCAAAAAGCTGAAGAAATTTCATTATCATTATGTTTTTTTTTTATATATGAATGTAGTATCAATAAAATAATTCCAAAGGTAGGGGATGTAATTCTTAAATGTAATTCTTAAATGGAGCTCTTAGTCGGTTAAATTTAATTTAGTTTGGTGTGGTTCACTGTCTATATTCTTCACTAGAAATAAAACAAGAATTGGCTTTAGTTGAGTTATCAAGTTGGTAATAGGACAAGTTGACTGGCTATCTAAACAAAGGACCAAAAGGATAAGAATGGAAGAAAAACAAAGAAAAAACAAAAACAAACTAATTAATCATTCAGTCATCATCAATCAATAATCAGTTAATCGTGCTGCAAAATTAATCGTGCCAGTGGATAATATTATTTGTTTTATTATTTTGGCACTTATCTCTGCTTATCCAAATCTGCCTGTTGAATCTAAATAGGATTGTATCATTTTAAATAAATATTCATTTTTGTCATAATCAAGATCAGTTAGGCCGAAAAGCAGATCTTTGATATTTGCAATTCTGATATTGGCAGTATTTAACTTCTGAAATAAAACATGTCTATCTGTTAGATATAGGGGCATTGGAAGAAGTAATGTACAGAATCTTCACAGGGGTGACCACATTGACAATTCATAGATACTGAAATATGATTTTTTAATTTGTCAAAATTAAGATCGCTGCAGTTATTTCGAAGCCTGCAATGATTAATATTAGATTTTCGGCGGCCGGCATAGTAATACAGTGGAGGTGGAATTGCTTTCATGGGTGCGGACTTGTACATACTTTCAAGAACCTTATTTTTAGTAGGTTTTTTATTTTAGACGAAAGAGAATTCCAGGAGATAACCATTTCAGGAAAGAAGGTACCTTCAAAATGAGCTGTGTTATGTTTGAATTTGCGAATTAGCATCTTGATGCGGAATGCATAGTTTGTACTCTCATTAATAAAAGGTGGAACTATATCTGTGAGAAAACTGGGGACCTCGTGTGAGTCGGACATAATTTTATGCCATATACGTATTTTGTGATATTTTCGTCTGTTTTCTAATGAGGGCCACCCAACTTCAGTAAGGAGTCTAGTGTCGGATACAGACCTAGTTAAGCCCGACACAATTCTGGCCCCATCCACATGTAAGCGATCAAGTTTCCTTTTGAGTGTATCACTAGCATTGTTCCAAACAACATCACCATAGTCCATTAAAGGAAGGACATAGGTTTTGTACATAATTTCAAGGGTTTTCCTATTTAGTGTAAATTTGAGTTTTCTTAATTGGGAAATACGACTAGAAACTCTATTGCATATCTCATTTATATGACTATTCCATTTTAAATTTGATTGTATATTAAATCCTAGATGTTTTGGCAATTAATCATATCTATCTGGTCCTCATCGAGGGTTAAGTCCAATGTGTTGTCACTTGAGACTAAAGAAAAATTCATACTCTTTGTCTTGCTGGCATTAAAAGTTACTAGCCATTGCTTAGACCATTGAAAGATACGCATAATATCAAGATCAAGGTAATGTGTACATTCATCGATAGAGATACCGGCGCTGATGAAGCAAGTGTCATCTGCATACATTCGAGTAAAGGAATAAATTGTGTCAGACAAGTCATTAATATATATTAAAAACAAGAAAGGGCCTAAAATAGAGCCCAGGGGCACTCCCGAAGCAACAGTTTGAAAACTAGAGTAATTATTTGACACTAACACACGCTGTTCTCTATTTTGGAGATAGTCTTCTAACCATGCAAAGTTTTCTGATGCTTAAATGTGACCAGCCATCGTTCAGCCAATAATCTGATTATGTCAATGTCTTCGTCGGCGTACAACCTGATTGTTGATGTGATATTATCAGGTAAATCATATATGTATATTATAATTAGGATTTATTCTTGATGGACTCCCGCTGGAATAGTTTGAAAATCAGAATAAGTATAATTAATTCGTACTCTTTTCTGCCTATTCTGCAATTTTTAGAGTTGTCCGTGTGTGTATCATAGCTTCTTCTATTTTAGCTTGAACCACAGCTATCATTGGACATTTAATAACGGCCTAGTGAGCTACGCACCTAACCAACAATCCCAGGGACATGACAATCTGCGGGATGGGATGGGATATGGGACAAAACGACAATCTGCGGGACAGAATTTCAAATTGCGTGGGACGGCCGATATCTCGAGGAATACAGCACGTCGAAGGCTCCTTTTTGTGTCTAACGAAAGGCCGATATTCGCCCTATAGCCACACATATTAACCCCGCCACAAGTTACATTATTCGGTCGACAACTGACCTAACATAAATTTTTCGAAATCAAGGCCGTGGAACAGCGTGGAGCAGCTGTAGAAATGCATTTTACAGCGATAAGGCTATTCCCACAAGCAAACTTGGTATTAAAATGAAGTTTATCATCTATTGCACAACAGAAATCTATTAATTTGAGCAAAGCTGCGATTTATGCACACCTAGAGACCGATTAACCCACCATGCGAAGGTGCCACGAAACACGAAAAACTGCGTTCGACATTAATGTTTAGAAGTTAGATTTATCGATGAATACGCCAGCAAACAACAAGTTTTAGGTATCAAACAACGCAGTGGAATACTGCGCACTCGTTTTTAGCTACAATATGGCTGTTTTATATATTAACTCGACATGAGTTTGAAACATTAAATAACAAGTTATACACTATATTACTTTCACGGTTCGGCAAACAGTCCGCAAAAGTCTTTCAAACCGAATGAGATTGTAGGTCATTTTGGACCTAAGCCGAAAAGAGAACCAATTAAAAGCTTTCGCGCAATCAACGACCAGATTATTGAACAGGTAAATCACTTTAAGTATCTCGAAACTACATTTTACAAACGAGGGTCTTTTGCTAGGTAAAGAATCTAAGATGCTAATCCTCAAAAACGCCGATGTACGCATTACTCAAAAAAGCGCGTTGGCATAAAGTCACTGTACCAAGCATCTTGGAGATCTACGAAAACTATATTACTTGCTTAAAAGCCAACAAGTCATTTGTGAGCGGCCCGCATTTGTTTATTATGTTTATAACAAGGAGTACGCTCCGCATGTGGAACACTTATCACGAGCTGCTCCGGGCATCTGATGATATCATATCTGTTAATTATTCCAGAAGTAGCTACTTCGTCCTACAATTCATCTTACATGCCAACTCACTATTATGGTGCGTATTATCGATATAGTTCTATCACCCTTCTATAAAGCATGTTATTGCATTTTATCCCAATATTCCGAAACCCATACTCTCGTGCTAAACAGGTACGTTCCATATACACTTGTGCCTGAATTATCTCAATATATTATTGCATAATTGATAAAATGAAAACCGTGTAAATAATTATCATGAATGTCCTTCTGTGATTGACTTAATGTACATACTCACATGACGTATTCTTTCTTGTGTTATTGTTCATTTGTATCGTTATTTGTATAAATTTATTCTAAGCTCTCAGTTACATGGAGGAAATAAAGGATTATATATATTACTTTCACGGTTCGGCAAACAGTCCGCAAAAGTCCTTCAAACCGAATGAGATTATAGGTCATTTTGGACCTAATGTATCTTTATTGCCTTCTTCTATGGATATATTGAATATATTACATTAATATGTACATAAGACAGTATATATAGTGATATGGTTTCTTAGAGAAAGAACATGAATATTGAAGGTATTTAAGGTATTTAAGCTCAGAATGCTTGCCTATGCGTCAGAGTGTATAAGGAAATACCCACGATGCATGCGACCGACTGGCATTGGTAGGACGAAGTGAGTTATAAACTTCGGTGAGTAATGAAATGTCGTTCGTGACAACAACAACAACAACACAAAAACAACAACAACAATGTTTTAGGAGGCGCAAGTTGAATCAATGTTGATATGCCATGAATATATATAGTAAGCCAGATTACAACTTTTACATTTTTACATTGTGATACAAGTGCGAGACATTCTGGGCTTAAAGGAAGATACAATATAAGTAAAGAATGCTATGTTTTCGGTATCTCACATCCGTATGGTCGGAAGTAAGTTTTGTAGATCATCTTCTAGCAGATCCTCTCATCGACCTAGTCATTGCAAGGAGGAATAATGCAGACGTATCTATAATCTGCTCACAGCAGTGGTCAATCTGCCATGTGATGTATGGATCCTCGGAACCAAGGAGCAGAGCATAAAAATCACATCTCGGGAGGATGTCGAGATAAATAGTGACAGAAATTCCATGGTGGTTGATTATTGTGTCCCATAAGTGATTTCTCAGAGCAAGAATAAACATTGAAGTGCAAGAATATATGGCATGATAAATTTCATTGTCATACACATATAAGCATTGTTGGCACGACCACATTATTGAACAGGTAAATCACTTTAAGTATCTCGAAACTACATGTTACAAACGAGGGTCTTTTGCTAGGTAAAGAATCTAAGATGCTAATCCTCAAAAACGCCGATATACGCATTACTCAAAAAAGCGCGTTGTCATAAAGTCACTGTACCAAGCATCTTGGAGATCTACGAAAATTACATTGCTTGCCTAAAAGCCGGCAAGTCAATTATGGGCGGCCCGCACAGGCAGCGATAGAGTTAAACATGCTTTAGACAACGCATTGTTTTCCGATTGGAATGTCAGTAATTCGGTTCCTTTATTTCGCACGTGTTCTCGTATATTTTCGCTATCGGCTTACATCATGGTTTAATCTTTTCCCAAATTGTATCAGGGGATATATTTCATATTTAACAATTCATATTTAGATCGTTCATAGATAATCCGTTTAGAGCAGGCCACTGAGTTTTGTGGAGGGTCGACCGGTCGGGTGAAAGATGTGTTTTTCGGCTCTCAATGAAAAAAGAGCTGGATTAAAAACAATTCCCTCCGCCATCCCCAGCTTCCTTCCCTGGGCATATGTGTTGGTTACACTGGTGTAAATAAGGTTCCGAGTGACATCTAGCGGATGCGGGAGGAATATATAGGAGAGAATAGAATAGACACTGGGCCCTGATTGGTCAATAGCCTTGTGTGCTTTTTACATACAAAAAATCATCACACCTCTTCCCTATGATTTCCCATAGGTAAAATAACCATTGGCACAGGAATTAACCCTTTGTAGTGAAGTTTGAATTTTTTGGTGTGGTCTAAAATATGACTGTATTGTTTTATGCGGTTCTGACACTAGTTACGAAAACATAAGATTTAAAGGCGAATTCCCTGCTAGACAGACATGATATTTTTGTGTAAAAGGTTTCCCAAAATGTCGATTTTTCAGATTTAAAGAAACTTTTGGACCCAACATTTATATTGCCAACACTATACGCTAAAACGTTAGCACTGAGGCCTATGGAAAACATTTACACCAGTGTAACCTGTTGGGATGACTCTATATTACAAGTGAACTTGGGGGCGATAACAGCCGCCCACCAAGGAATTTCGTAGGTATATCTCCTGTATTTACACCTGTATTAAATTTGCCAACTGATTACCCAACTCATCAATTAAACAGGTGGTACAGTGAGACATTTTCAAGCTGATCTGTGATTTGTCTTTTTCGGGCTGATCATAAAATCGATTATACCAATTATGACATACGGGACTGAAGTGTGGGGTTTTGAAAACCTAACATGTTTTGAACAACTTGAATTATGTATTTTTTAATTCGCCCTACACTCCCAATGCTTTCGTTTATAGGCAACTAGGAATATGCCCCATAACGGTGAGAATCAAAACCCGTTCCCTCTCGGCTAAGCTTATCGGTATGCCAACCATTAGATTGCCTCTTATTTTGCATTATGCTATGTATTATTTATATTGTGATAATGGTTTTAATAATTCACTGATTGTTGGCATACGGGATACCGTTAAATGCCTATATAGGTATGAGTATAGTATCTGGAACAACCAACACGTACTTAGCTTGGAAAGCCACAACCGCACAACTACTGGTACATTACATGACATATACATACAAGAATGGTGGTCAACAATGTCGAAATCAAGCAAATACGCATTTTACCGGATTATAAAGCCAAATTTTGAACGAGAGAATTGACTATCCCTTGATCTATCTCCTTAAATCCTACCGAACAACTCCAGAAATAAATCACAAATTCACGAACACGCCAGTCGGTCACTGCCTTTTGGCTAACTGTGTCATCGTGTCAAGGTTACCCGCTCAGCAAGATCTGCACGTGCGCTTGTGTGGTCCCTGATCTAATTTGACAATGTGCCAAAAATAGCAGAAATGAAAACAGGGGCGTGAAGAGGTAGCTTAGAGGCGTGTAGTTCTGTGCTGATACATTATATCTATCGTGAGCTATCGAAATCAATGCCAACAGCGACAATGCTAGTGATATTAACTAATTTTAACACCATGTTTTATATTATTAATGAACTATTTAGGCTCATCTAAAGTTTATTTTAATTTTAATTAAAATCAGAATATTTCGCCGGATATATGGAAAATAAGAGATGGTCAGTATGCGGTGCATTTGTCTCGCGTGGAGCGGGTGTGCTCCACCAAGGCGCCCGGTGAAGTGATATGGCAGGGTGGTGGGAATGAGGGTGTTACCACAGTGGTTGGTAGTCGTGGGTAGATTGGAGCTGCATGCATTGTTTGGACTTCCAAGAAATGTGTGCGGCTTTAATATGCTCAAGGCTGCCTGTTGCTGTGGGGAAACATATTACAACGCACGCGTGTAACCTGTAAATTATATGTATATATGTTAATTGATGTCTAAATGTCATTTATTGATTTACATAGACAATAAACTTGATTGATTGATTGATGGTAACAGAGCAGTTAACAATATTCTAGCTTTCCGCACAAGAAATCACAAACTCCCTATAGAACTCGGTGTTTGGACAAATACGAATTATTCCGACAGAATCTGCACTCTCTGTAATGTTGAAATCGGCGATGAATACCACATGGTAATGGAATGTATATGGATCTTAGCTAATTAGAATACAATATCTTAAACCCTACTACTACCAGAGATCAAACACTTATAAACTAGCCGCTCTATTTAACTCCTGAAATCATAAGACAGTTAAAAACTTGTCAGTATTTATTAAGAATGTCCTTGCAATATTTAGGCCCCCCTGAGCGGGCTTACTACAATCAGCCTGTCGAACTGAAACAGTGTAGCTAACGAATATCGACAACCCCATTCCTATTTTCATGTCATACATGTTTACGTAATGACCATAGACATTGTATTTACGTATACACATCTGCAATGTCTATTATTGACGACCAGAATAAACTGAATTGAATTGGAACAAGGTTCCATGGACCGTACATTTATTATGCGAGGAATTAGGAAATCTAAACCAATTCCAAAACAACCGTGCATTGCATCATCTATAGGATATCCATGCTGTCTGAATTAAGGTGTTCAGCATCATGTCAAGTAAAAACGTGCCACCTTAAAATGTCGTAAATGATGCCGGTAGACTGTGCGTGTGAGTGTCGTGTATTAACAGAGTGAAAGTGTGTTGCAAAGGAAAGTGACCCCTTGACTAATCTTCTACATGCCGTTCTCCATCACTCAATTCTCACAGATTGATATCGATAAAGCCTTCAATTTCTGCGTTGGATGGAACACGAACGACAAGCAAAATAATTGGGAGTCAGAGCTCAATTGTGTGCAATTATTGATTCCAAAATGCTTTAGATCTGAAATATGGAACAGGAAAGACCATACACCTTTAGAGACTTGTTCTATTATACTACATGTGGTAACTGTATGTCCCAGCTTTCGTCCGTTACATGTTATTTGACAAAGGTGACATTTCGAATGGCTTCCGTTCCAGAAGGTTTATTGTAAGATTTGTTGGTTTTTGTTGTAACCCATCACATATGCATACATAATCTCAGCCACTTTCTTGTCGAAACTGATCTCAATTAAACGTGTGGTGTATTTAAGGTAATCTGCATAAATACATTAATTTCCACGTAAATCCCATTGAAACACATTTTTCTAAAAAAAATAAAAAAATAAATAAGAAAAAACATTTCGGTTGTTTCGGTTGTTAACAGGTGTAAATAATTTTTTTTTTATTTCCATTCGTTAACGAATGTGTGAGGTATGTGGTCGGTATATCCATAGAAGAATTGTTGTCCATATCTCAATTTTGGGGAGTGTTAAGTTTATGAATTAGAATACGATGTCGAATATTCTCTATCCTATATAGTAATCACTGAACTAAATGGTTTCCCATAGACGACAGTGTTAACGTTTCAGTCAAATTCACTGAATTGAAGCATGCAGGCCACGCCACTGATGTTTACCCAGCTGGATTGACACCAGCTAATCACGAAAATTCCAGAAAAATTATAGGTCATGTGTTTACTTTTTAAAATAGTTCACCAAGTGTACGACAGGGCTATTCCGTAGACAAATTTGACCTGAAAAAAACTCAGAACTACAGCAGCTAGTTAAATAAATTTCCCGCTCACAAACATCCTTTCCCCAATAAATTAACCAGTCTAAAATATTTAGATATGACGATCAAATCAAATAAACAAGATTTAATCCTACATGTATCAGGTGAAGGCCATTCTTCAGTTACCTTCACCTCTAACATTCCACAGTGCACTCGCTGCCCGACTCTGGAACACATTTAGCTCCCTGATTCCTGTACATTCATTTGATGGAGAACTGGCTATTATTTCCAATGGTGCCACAATTGTAGCCATATGGTATGCACAAGAGAATATGTGATTGTCGAATAGAGAACATTTGTCAGAATCAATGACGCGCGTTGATTGCCATTTATGAATTATGACATCACACATATTTCGAATCCGATTACATCTGGACATTAATATTATACATTGACCATCATAAATCGGATAAGTACTAGATTTGTAGATCGGTGTGAACGCATTGCGTTATTCGCGTTCAATGAGAAACGGGGTAGTTTCATTGTCGAAATTGGGTGATGGTATACCATCGATGAAGTCGTAATGATTTTATTGTGCGTTCTTTTAGATATAGGCAACATCTGGAGTCTCATATGGGAATAGTTCAGCCTTAAAGGTACGGTTGGCCTTGACGATGGGTATCCTGTAAACATATTTCAACCCGTCAAAAACCGCCACAAACAGAAAGAACATCAAAATGTAGACAGACTTTGTCCGTATACAAATAAGAAATATCGCATAAACAGTATGTTATTGTCATTTGTTTGACCATTGTTATGTAAACAAAAACATAAAAAGTTACTTTTCTGGTGTTTGTTTATATTATGATGGTAAACATAAAGAGCGTTCTTTGTTTGTGAATTCCTGATATGGAACAAATAAAGAGCGTTTATGCCATTTGTGTGTGATTAGCCAGTAGCATTGTGCTGGCTTCTGTAACACAATCAGGCTCTTGCTTAGGTGAAATATAGTAGGTCTTTATGATAACATGCTGTTTACGCGATAGTCATGGTATATATGAACGAAACTGTATGCATTTTAATGTTTTTCTGTTTACGGTGATCGGAACAAATATGAATATTTTGACAACTAAGGCCTCACGTGCCTTTAACCCTTTGAGTGCCAGGTCCGATTTTTGTATCAACCCATATACCCTCTGCCAATGCATTCTCTTATATAAGAGAATGCATTGGCCTAACAATTTTTCATCATTTGTTATTATTTTTTACAATTTTTTTTACAATTTTAATAATTTTTTAAAAATAATTTTTTTGTTTTTTTTTCTTCATTTTTTCATTTTTTTAGGGCCGATTTTACAGACCGTAAATTAGGGCCGATGAGATCGGCCCCTGGCACTGAAAGGGTTAAGAAAACTATGGTCCCATATATTCGGTAATCGGGTGACACACCGCCTCCTGTGGCGCATAGACTTAAGGTCCCCAGAACAAAAATTTACCCCACCCCCAATAATACTTAATCCTATAGAAAGGTATCCAACTTGGCCCGGCCTAATTTTTTATTATTTTTACAATGTCCACAATCAGGTTAAAATACACCAAAATAATTTTTGTAACATAAAGTGCCTCATATATAGTTAGAAAGATATGTTATTACTCTTCAATTTGATGCATCCCCTGTAAAAATTGGTTAAGAAAAACTCTGGTTATGAGCACAGGTCTGACGCAAACCGACTGTAAAATTTCACTCGTTCGATATGATGTCCGCTAAACTCGATCAAAAAGTGCGATTTTTACACCGACTTGGGCTTCAAAAACACAATAAACGGTTAGTAGAATATATATATTATACATCATTAGCAGCGGAATTGTTTACTGACCCACCCAAACCAATCACGCTACATCACGGCATCGTATCTCTCGTATTTATTGAAAATTTAAGTTTCATAAACCCGGAAGGAAAGTGAATTTTTCCAAAGGCAGCCATTTTGCCGGGGTCGGCTATGAGAACTATTTATAGTATCTGTATCTGTATCAGGTTCAGCGTAGGATCCTTCCGGATATAAGTACGCTGGTGCTGGATCAGTGTGATGGTGTTTGACCGATGGATGATGTTGTCTCCAGCAGTGAGGCACATGCACTTTCCTCAAGCTGATTCCATTCCAGGATAGTTTTTGAGAAGAATGAATGTTGTAGTTCCTTTGTGTCGGCATTGATCAGCTTGAAGGGTTTTGAGTTATTACACTCATAATTTTGCACGATGTTTTGTGACTGATAACCCTCGAAGTGTTTAGCAACGATCTTTCGGCCCACTTTTTTGTCGATTAGTATGTCATGGGTTGTGACAGATGGTAACTTCCCGTCAACTATCTTACGGAAGAGTGTCAACCTCTGTGTGTGTCTTCTATCTTGGAGTGGTTTGAGTCCTAGATGGTCTTTCATGGCTGTAACAGCTCCTTTCCTGGATCTCCAGTCATTGGTGATAAATCTGGCGGCTCTTTCTGGATCCGTTCAATTGCATCGATGTCTTTTTGCAGGAACGGATCCCATACCTCAGCAGCATAGTCGAGTTGAGATCTTACCAATGTCTCGTATGTTATTTGCTTGCTCTTCGATGGTGCCCGATGGAGGTTTCTTCTGAGGAAGCCGAGTGTACTGCTTGCCTTGTTCGTCATCTTATTTATGTGATTTGTCCAAGATAGGTCGCTAGATAGTGTAACGCCAAGATAAGGGATATCATCGACTGCTTGCATGATGTGATTGCAGAGCTTGTACATGTGGGTGGTATTTGGTCTTATTGACACCACGAAGCATTTTTGGTAATTGAATCTCATACCCCAGTCTTCTGCCCATTTTTCTAGATGATTGAGGTCTTGCTGGAGTGCTTCGTGATCCCTTTGAGATGTTATCTGTCGATAGAGGGGACAGTCGTCTGCAAAGAGACGTGTGTGTGATGTTACACATTCTGTCAGGTCGTTTACGTGGCATAGGAAGAGTAGCGGACCAAGGATAGTACCCTGTGGAACACCAGACTCCACTGGTTCATTTTGGGAACATGAGCCTTCGACAACGACTCTCATATGACGTTTAGTGAGGAAGGTGGTTTATCATTTATGGATGTTTCCTTTAATGCCATAATTATCGAGTTTTGCAAGTAATTTCTTGTGTGGAACAGTATCAAATGCTTTGCTAAAATCGAGGACTATCATGTCAGTCTGGATTTTCTTGTCGAAGGAGGTGAATAGGTCTTGAGTAGTGTTTATCAGTTGAGTCACGCATGAATGGCCCTTCCGGAATCCATGGTTTAAACCGGTTAAGATTTTGTGTTTTTCTAGATGGTTCATGATGTGTCGATAGATGATATGTTCCAATATTTTGCAGCTAACAGATGTAAGGGAGACAGGTCTATAATTCTCTGCTACATGTATATCACCTTTCTTGTAAACAGGTGTGATGTTTGCATTGAGCCAATCGTTTGGGAGGATTCCTGTATCTATTGACCTTTCAAATATGTGTTTCAGGCCTGGAGCGATGTGGTAAGCGCAGGTACGGAGCACTATATTTGGGATGGCATCGGGTCCTGGAGCCTTTGATTGTTTCACATCTAGTAATAGTTTCGTGACGCCATCGAGTGATATGTTAAGCGGTTCAATCCATGGTGTTGATGCAGTTGATGTATGGCTTGCTCTAGTGGGGTCGGTATCTTTTGTAAAAACTGACCGAAATTGTTCCACTAATATCTCTGCTTTGTCCCGGATGCTGTTTAGTAGTTGGCCTTTTCTTTTAAGCGGAGGTACTCCAATGTTGTCTTGGCGTTTGGCTTTCATGTAAGCCCAGAATGGTTTTGAGCTCTACTTGGACATACCATCCAGCATGATTCGATTGATGTAGTCCCATTCTGCCCTTTTTAGCTCCATTTTACAGGCCTTCTGGTGTTTGCGGTATTTTTCCCAGGCCTCTTCTGATGTTTTGGCTTTCTTGTACAGCCTAGCTTTCTTTCTGAGCATCCTCTTTGTCTTTTTGTTGATCGATGGAGCTCTTTGTTTCTTTCTGGTTTGGCTTTTTGGTACATGTTCATCTATGGAAGGCATTATTCCATTTTTCAGGTCATCCCATAGGCAATTCGCTGGTGTGTCCAAATTGCTGTCGATGATAGTGCGGCAGACTTTGTCGATGTCCATGACAATTTTGTCCCATGGTGCTTTTTTGAAGGAGTATGTTGTTCTCGGGGTATCATTCTGTCGGTAAGGAGTGGTGTAGCAGTCGGTGATTATGATGTCATGATCTGAGATGCCAGGTGCGCATGATGGTGATTTAATTAGAGATGGATTATTTGTCAGTATTAGGTCCAGCGTGTTATTTCCTCTAGTCGGTGTTTCCTGTACCTGTGTTAGTTCAAAATATGTAGTGAGGTCCAAGAGGGCCTCTTGTACTGGTCTATCTTGTGCATTTTTCTTGACATATTTCTTCTCCCAGTCTATGTCAGGGCAGTTGAAGTCCCCTCCAATGATTATGTTTTTCTGCCTCTGCTGTCTAGATTTGTAAGAGATTTCCGTAGTTCCTTTATGTCCTCAATATTTCGTTTTGGCATATAAAATACAGCCACGTACAGTTCTTTGTTGTTCATCTGTATGGAGGCCCATTCTATTTCACAGTTTGTGATTAGGTTTATCTTTTCGGTGGCAACTATGTCGTGTTCTGTGCCAATGAATACGCCTCCTCCCAGGGTGGTGCGGTCGTTTCTTAGGACCTTGATGCCTTCAGGAAAAACTTCCGAGGATTTTATAGCATCTTGGGTGGAGGGTAGACCAGGTTTAACCCCTCGTAGCCACGATTATGAGCCTAGTATGATATCAGGCTTGATGTATTTAATCGCAGTTTCTAGTTGGGCTTTATTGCTCTTTACACTTCTGCAGTTAACTGACATGATTCTGATGTTTGTTTTCAGACTCTTCGCATGGTATAAGTCATATGGACCGTCCGTGGTGTTCTTGGATTTATTACTGCTTTTCGTCCTAGACATCTGACTTGTTGGAATTGATCTGGAACCGATTGGACTGCTAGTCTGAAGAGGTAGGATCAAGGTTGATGTGTTTAAGCTATGTCCTGTCTGCTCAAGGAAACTTGGTGGGTGGTATATTGATGAATCAAGTTCATAACTCCGAAAAGTGAAGCTGTCGCAATTTACACTATTGCATCTGCAGCATAACCATTCTCTGCTGGTTTGCTCTAGTTGGCGGTATTCCTCAAGATCTAGTTCGAGGCAAGTGCGATGGAACCATATGTCGCACCCGTTGCAGCATACTGCTTCCTGTCCCAGTTTCACTGCATCTTGACAGAATCCACAGGGGTATGTCGATGCTTGTCTTGGCCCGGGTTTTTTTTTCAATGTCACCGCCTAGTAGTAATAGGATGAGTACTAATGATCTCACTCTGTGTGGTTTTGATATACTGATGTTTGGTATATTTCTCCCTATCATCTTGTTTTTCAGCAGTAAACTGTAATTTCAGGTCAATGTGTGTTGTTTGTGAAGGAACATCGTTTCTATTGATCATCAGATAAAGTATTCCCAGCATAATAAGTAGTAGCGTTGAATTGAACATTTGTGGCTTCATATTTGTTCTTATTTTAAGCTGTGGTCGATAGTGGTTTCTGGTATAGCGTGGAATAGCCCACACAACCCAGTCCACTGATCTACCAACAGTTTTGTGCCGCATGTTCTCTAATTTTCCGTAGCCATAATAAAAATATTAAGCTGAATTTTCGCCGATTTCTCGTTTCTAAAACACGTTCCATCTAGTTTTTATGTAAAAACGTGTAAAATTATTATCATTCTTCACAAATATAATCGGGCTTGGCGGTTTTGAACATTATATACAAAGAAGTTTTGACATTTTGATGACCGACCACCAAACCGCCAAGCTCGAATTAAAAATAAAAATATAAAGCTGAATTTCGGCCGATTTCTCGTTTCTAAAACACGTTCCAGCTAGTTTTCATGTAAAAATATGTAAAATGATTATCATTCTTCACAAATATAATCGAGCTTGGCGGTTTTTAATATTTGATATTAAGAATTTTGGACATTTGATGACCGACCACCGAACCGCCAAGCTCGAATTTAAAATCAAAATATGAAGCTGAATTTCCTGAGATTTCTCGTTTCTAAAACATGTCCCAGCTATTTTTCATGTAAAAATATGTAAAATGATTATCGTTCTTCACATATATACTCGAGCTTGGCGGTTTTACACGTTTTTACATAAAAACTAGATGGAACGTGTTTTAGAAACGAGAAATCGGCGAAAATTCAGCTTAATATTTTTATTTTTTATTCGAGCTTGGCGGTTCGGTGATCGGTCATCTAAAATTCAAAAATTCTTTGTATATAATGTTCAAAACCGCCAAGCCCGATTATATTTGTGAAGAATGATAATCATTTTACACGTTTTTACATAAAAACTAGATGGAACGTGTTTTAGAAACGAGAAATCGGCGAAAATTCAGCTTAATATTTTGATTTTTTATTCGAGCTTGGCGGTTCGGTGGTCGGTCATCTAAAAGTCAAAAATTCTTCGCATATAATGTTCAAAACCGCCAAGCTCGACTATGAGAGTGATAAATGATAACCATTCAACATGTTTCGAATAAAAAACTTAGTCCAACTGATGTTTAAAAAGAGAAATCGACCAAAAACCGACAAGAAATCTGCGTAAAAAGACGATGTTTTGATTTTGTGACCACGCCCCCTATTAACCAACCAATCGGGGACATTACTGCCACTATTGTCGATTAATTTACGAAAATGGGCCATATAAGTAATTAACTGGTGCTATTCCCGCATAATTCACCCGAAAACAGCGTTTAAAAGGCTTTTTAAAAATTTGAAAACGCCAAGCTTGTCTTTTAGTCACCTGCCTTAAAAACTGCCAAGCTTGGCGCCAAGCTTGCATTTTAGCCACTCTCATACCTTACTCAGTCTTTTGTCGGGATGGATGCCATCTTTGTATGCTGAGTAGCTATATTTTGTCACTGTTCCTCGTCGGTGTTTTGGGTTTCTGGTGAGGTCAATTGAAAACTTCGGAGTAGTAGAGCCTAGGCTATTGTTCAGGCGATGGATTTGACGATTTAGGTATGTGGTGGTATCTTCTAGCCACGCTTGGTCTTGTTGGCTGGAATGAGGTATAGGTGGTACTCATGCAAACCTTCTTCTATTCCTGTCGTGTTTGTTCTGGTGTTTCCTGTGGACTTCTTGGTTGAAGTCACTTATGGAGAATGGTGGTATTTCTAGGAATGTGATTTGTAGGTTCCTTTGATGAAAGAAGCGGTCCATTATTCTTCTGTAGTATCTTGTTATTTGGTCTACGGTTATATTTCTTGGAGATATATATCCGTGACTATCTCGTTGTGTGATGTCGTAGGTCCCAAGCCAGATGTACACTTGGCAGTGTTCGTCAAAGACAGGCTCAGATCGGATGTTTGATCTCAGCCAGTCATAACCTTCCCTGGTTTTTAGGCCGGAGAGAGAAAACCATTCAATCGACTTTTCCACTTGGTCGTTTCTCTGTATTTGGTCCTTGAGATATCGCCCTTATAGTTCTTATGCAACACAATATATAGTTAAATAAATACACGAATGCCGATTTGAAAACATACATATGGACAGAAATATAACTCCATAAATATTTAGAGCGTATATACAGTAGTATACACTACTTCTTCGTTATATATTGTGTTGGGTATGAACTATAGAGAGCACACATAGCCGACCACGGCAAAATGGCTGCCTTTGGAACAATTCACTTTCCTTCCGGGTTTATGAAACTGAATTTTTCAATAAATACGAGAGATACGATGCCGTGATGTAGCGTGATTGGTTTGGGTGGGTCAGTAAACAATTCCGCTGCTAATGGTGTATAATTTATATATTCTACTAACCGTTTATTGTGTTTTTGAAGCCCAAGTCGGTGTAAAAATCGCACTTTTTGATCGAGTTTAGCGGACATCATATCGAACGAGTGAAATTTTACAGTCGGTTTGCGTCAGACCTGTGCTCATAACCAGAGTTTTTCTTAACCAATTTTTACAGGGGATGCATCAAATTGAAGAGTAATAACATATCTTTCTAACTATATTATGAGGCATTTATGTTACAAAAATTATGTTGGTGTATTTTAACCTGATTGTGGACATTGTAAAAATAATAAAAAATTAGGCCGGGCCAAGTTGGATACCTTTTTATAGGATTAAGTATTATTGGGGGTGGGGTCAATTTTTGTTCTGGGGACCTGTGGCATATACTAGAAGGTATCAAGCCGCCAAACACAAGGGAAATCAAGACAACCATTCTAAGCTTCGTCGTATTGTGTGACTGCTATTCACGACGTCCTTTATCTTGAAGAGTTACGGAGATCAGGACATACTGGAAATTTTGAGGTTTTGAGAAGTTTGACTGATCAGTCTTCCGGAATAAATATCAAATTGATATGAATGAGCAGGACTGTCGGCAGAACATACTTATTGTGCATGGTAACATGGTGTTCGTTACATGTATATTGGCGGTTTGGAGTTTATATTCAACCGAGTCGTCGTCAAATTCACACAATGTAACACTCAATCAAATAATATAAATTATAATATACCTTAGGCCACTGCAATTTAATAAGCTGGTTTACGAACACTCGGCGGGGAAAAAGTAGATGCAGGACGGGGGAAAAAACACTTTTCGTCACCCGAATGATCGATAAACAATGGAACGTACAAGAATGTTACCAGAATTGTGAAAACAATGTTTTATTCAAATTATAAAACTTAACTGAGGTATTTCCTGCCATTGAAGAAATAAAACAATGGATATAAAAAAAACATAAACAAAATAAACCAAATTGATTGTCAATACCAATATGTATCTATACTGTAGTGTCTATATCGTGTCTGAATGCACCCTTCTGGTGTGGAAAATGAGGTTCTGTCCATACGTGCTATGCTGTGTCCCGGATAATGACCGTATTTTGGTCGTATCAACGGTTCGTTTTGATGTTCACACAACAAGTGAGACGATATAATATCATGTTTAATAGCATTGTAACGCTCTGGTCTGCCCGCTTGCTGTGTGAGTAATGTTCAGCGCAAATGGGGACACACGAGAAAACTGTAGGATTAACGACACGTGAGGCCTTAGTTGTCGAAAATATTCATATTTGTTCCAATCACCGTAAACAGAAAAACATTAAAACGCATAAAGTTTCGTTCATATATACCATGACCATCGCGTAAACAGCATGTTATCACAAAGACCTACTATATTTTACCTAAGCAAGAGCCCGATTGTGTTTCGAAAGAAGTCATATCAGGTAGGTATTCCTCCTTCATTTAGTTCTTGGTTTCTTGGCATTCCTTTTACCACGAACCACAATCTCATGACCGGCATCTTTACAGCTGATGCATATTGGTCTCACGGTAGTATACTGCGCTTAAAGTGATGTGAAACACTCCGGTAAGGTGATCAAATATAAATGGAGAATAAACTTGTTCAAAGTAAAAGTTTTACAAATAGTATATCCAAATTAACAACACACACACACCGCCATTCTTATATATGAATTAAATGCAGTGATGGCGAAATCGTTTTCGTTAGTTTATCGCCGATGGATGCGTCCCGAATCGAGTAGTAAATATTTACAATTCAGCGTAGTTCTGACGATGTATTCTGTGGAGTGGTATGGTCGATTTGCTTCACATTTTCGGAGATGTTAGTAGAATGTTACATTCCTCCAGTTGGCATAGCGCCCGAATACTAACTTATCAGTTTCACGCACCTGAACAAGTACATAATATGTCTTTAATATCGTTGGATGTCATCATGAAACTCCAGTGGAAACATACTGGTTCAGTTTGTAATGTCTTGCTGCAATAAAAAGTTGTCTCCATTTGTGAGTTACATATAATTGACTCAAGAACTACTACTATTTATTCGAAAACGTCCTGAAAAAGCCTTAATAGCTTTTAACGCTTGTAACTCTTCGTGTTTTAATTTGGTATTCCTGTACACATAGCGTGGTCTTACACTCCACGCAGTAAATCACATCACGAACATTGTTGGCTGAGAGCAAGTTCCTATTGACCGAATCTGCCTTGGAAGCTTCAGGAATATTCAGCAGAGAGGGGAGCTTTGAATCATCTGTGTCTTGGCCATACACTTCACTGAATGATAGGTAAGACGATCCATCACCAGTGGTGGTTGGGTCGGGTACAAAATGTATCTGTTCGAACACATCTTCTGGTAACCTGTGATGATTTATAATGCAGTACCACCATTTGCCTTTGACAGAAGGTAAGCATTTCTTTATTTGAAACATAGTGTCTCTTCCGACAATATACTTCCATGAACTGTGACAGTTTTGATGATTGACTAGTGCAGCCGCTGTCAGTTTGTTTCTATCAGTGTTTGAATCGATCAGATATTTGATGATTTGGAAGAAGTCATCTACTTCAATGTCAGTAGCTGCTTCGTCAATCAGAAGGCTTTCAATTTTCAACTGAAGTTAAGATAATCGGCTTTCCAGAATTCTCAGAACAGCTCCAATACACTTAACAAGACCGCTTTTGAATTCTGGATATCGCTCTGATAATTTCCTAGCGTCATCCAATGAAGAAACCTTCTTCAATTTGAGTTCTAAATTGTCAGTCATCATATATCGCTCCAACGCAACGTTTTTGGAGTCCAAGATTTAGAATAGCGTTTGCTCTTTCGGCTAAGTTGGCCGAGCTTGCCATATGCGCTGTCCTTGCTGTAATTAAGCAATCTAGACCCAATTGCATGACTACTGCTATTGATGCTAACTGGACGGATCCATATGTTGTCCTGTGATCAGGGCCGCCATCTGTGTAATTTACCAAAATTGGAATTGCATCATCAACTCCATCCTTAGAATATCCTTTCCTGACCATACTAACGAACTCACAACCATGTCTGTAGCATTGATGAGCTCAATATTTTATCTTTCACTGTCACATGCACAGTCCCTGAAGAAGTCATATCGTCCGGAATATCACATTTGCACGCTGCAGATGGAATTGCACCTGCAATGTAGAAGTCATAATCAAGTGCAGAAAGTTGATCTTTAGAGGAAGATGGTCCAAAGGATGCATTATGAGCTCTCACGTTAGTGCTCACAGGCAAACCCGGTCCCATATTGGACAACATATCCTCGCGCAAATCAGCACATAATCGACATATAATGTGAAATAGGTACATAATTTGATTATTTGATTGTGAAATAAGTAGATAATGGATCATACCCGTTATTTCGTTTTATGGAGCGGGCCACAGTGAAAACTCAAAGCGCATATACCTGAGAAGTCGGGGGTTGGCTTATTTTTGTCATTTTCCGCACATAATCTGCTTAGAATCGACTCATTGTGAGTCGTTATAAAGCTCTCATTTCAGCACATCGACTCGAAATGAGTCGATTCTAAGCAGATTATCTACCTAAAACAAGTTCAATTATATAGCAGATAATTTGCGGGTTTTCGGTAGATCAGGCCGTATTGGAGCTATTGCTTTGTCGTCAAGCCAGATGAAATTCACGTGATCTCGTCACTTAACAGAGAACTATTTAATTAAGATACCTCAGCTCACTGGCACCGAAATGAGCGTCAACATGATTTCCTCGAACTTGCCTATTCTGAATCTCACATCGAATTTGCCTGTATGCTGCATAGCTCTAGTTGTGTGTGATGGCACAAACTGAAGACGGGCCCACTCAGTCGACGGGATAGTCGTTCGCACTGGTAAACGATCAGCTATTGTTCTTACTAGTTCTTCTACACTGACCGCAAATGGTAATAATAACTGACGGCCATGTTGTCGCTCCTATACAGATAGAGTTATTTCATTAAAATATTTATCAAATTCTTCCCAAAATGGATTGAAATTGGTGCTCTGAACATTTCCGTTCAATTTTCTCAAGTCCAATATTAGTGCTGGATCATCAAGGGTGAGGAATAACTCTCAAGTCTTTTAATTACCTACCTCACCCTCTGCTGGCATCATCAGTCAGAAACTCAACAAAACAGCTGGCTCCAGTTTTGCACACTTTTGGTATTTGTTATAAAATTCATTCCGCAAGCCCCGATTCGCATATACTACTGATAGCTGATAATATATTCATAACTATCACTGTAACCATAACTATATTCAGGTAGTTTCCATAGAAAGTGGACAGTTCCAAGAAAATTACCATAGTAGTAACTATAAAGCTTAATTTTAGAACTAAATTTCAGGTTGCTAATAAACTTTCGCCAATAACTTTTATCAGTAGGTTCAAATTCATACAGAGCCATAGGCTCGTATGGCTCTCACTTCACGATGATGTCATTTATTGTTGCGTATTCTGGTTCTACAACGAGCACACGATCAATGTTCTCCAGAGAGTAATCCATATCGGGGAACCGTATAGGTTCTTCAGCATTGTGAGTTACTCGCCCGATCTTGTTGTTTTTTCAAGGATTTTAGATATTGGTCAAATATCATGGCCAAACTTCATTGGGTTCCGTGAACTTCATCATCCATGGCATTATAAGCAAGTCAGTAAGATCATCAATTTGGTCCTCGACATGTAGAAAAATCAATTAAAACACAGAATTATTAAGTGCATGCATGTATGTTCTATAGTCTTTAACCCTTTCATGACGTGAGTCACGCTGGTGCAGCATTAACGATCCTGTTCCAGTGCATTCTACTATATATGCGAGTCTCCCATATGGAATTCACTGGCTTACTAGGTCAGTGTAAATACTGTTAGGACAATGCATTCTGAATGCTTGCAGTATTTGTTATCGACTTACGTCACATCACGCTACGTTAATCCTTTCGATTGGACACTATTATCTTGGTGCTACTAATAGCGAGTTCTGGTTGAAGCCACTGACGTGTAATCCTGCGATTTAAGAAATGGAAAGTCTACATGTATGGCAAGTAATTATATCCACTATTTATATGTGGGTCTTCAGTAAACTTAGACTGAACTGATGGGTGAATAAGGTCGATGGATGGACTGGGTGGTGAATGCATTGTGAATGTTGTTTCAGTCTGGTTGGAATGATTGGTACTTGGTAGATTGTATGATTGACTGATGGCTGGATTGACGGACAGATAGCTTGGTTACTAAGGACAAAGAAAGAAGAAGCATCAGGTGACCCCAAAATGTATCATCATGGAACAGTCAGAGAAATATTGGCCACATTGTCAAATTACTGAAAATTGTTTTCGAGAATTTTGTGGTCATGCACTGCTTGCTGTGCGGCCAGCGAATGATTTATTTTGACAAACAAGTAGTTTATGATGTAGCTCCATTTATTTGACAGTATTGTTGGTGTATAGCTACACAATATTTACAAGAAAACCATAGTCAGTAATGGCAACTCCATCTAGATCATATTATTAGGCATATATAAAATATGTTGGAGCTTTAATGGAGTGATTGTGAAAAATGTGTATACAGGTATTACATGTATATATAGTTGATTACATGTAATTTGTGTGTATATGTATATAGTATGTGCTTGGTGAGAAAGCGTATGAAAAATGTTTTTAAATCGAACATGCCAAACTAAAGTTACGCTAATTATGAATTATGTACACACATACATGTACGTCACGTATGATGTGTTCACAAGTGGCGCATACGTTCCAATTGGTTGAAAGGTTCATCGCAAAACAATGGCCATTGCATTGATACACCAATATATTATTTGTTATATTATATAGTATTGGTTATAACCAAACACCCATTGCCAAAAAATAATGACAAACGCCTTGACGGGTGACATGTTATTATGTTGACGTTTTGCCAGCTCCCGGCAAATACACTAAACTGTTAGTTTCTCGGTTCTCTTATACGACATTAGAATTGTTTTCGGCTGCCATGTATCTTTTCTTTGTTATTTGTTCTAATTTCTATCGAAATAGAGGTTTGCAATTGACTGACAGAAGCCAATATACGGCGGCTGAACACTGAATTATTTACAAACAAACCTCGAGAGTCATTATGAAATATTTTCCGACAAGGTTTCATCCACCACCGATTATGGAGACTAAAATAGTCATAATGCCTTCAAGGTTTCATGACAGCACCACCTCAGAATTCCGTTAAAACAACTAATCATTCAAATCCTTACAACTGCGGCTAATTACTGAAAGTTTCTCTTTCACCACACCAGAAAACCTCTAAATGCGGACCAAAAATCTACTAATCGGATTAAATACACTCCGGAAACTTCGCAATAAGACATTTAGTCTACATTCCAACGGAGACATATGTTCACAGTGTTGCGTTGTCGGGATTATTTCGGACACCACCAAGTGGTAATAAAAACAAATATCACAACATCGCTATATTGGCTTTAAGAATAATACAAAGTATACCTTCTTTAGACATAATTACAAGCCTGGACACATTTCATTTATAGTAAAATAGAATATATAGGCTATAGTAGCGGTCGTGGCGGAAGATGCTTACCCTGGGCTAGTGTCCGAAGTCACCCCAAAGGAATTTTAAGGACCCACAAAAGGGTGTTTCCAATGTGAAAAATCCAAAAGGTTGAGTTATATTTTTTGTCTCATTTTTGAACATGCATTAACTCAATGTGTCATTCGATTAATGCAATTATCAGGGCGTCAAGTTTTGACGTACATTAAAAAAAAACAAGAAAAACGTTCAACTGCGTTACAGACCGTTACTAGTAATATCTGGAACGTATTAGAGCTCAAAGAACATTTAAAATGAAGGTCAGGGTTGACTGACAAGTAAAACAAAAGTGGATTTATAAAATCATGTGTCATAAGAAAGTGTTAGATGGTTGTACCCTTAGAGATTCATACTGTCCGAATTAACCTCGCTGTCGAAAGTCACCTCATTTTACGGTACAGCAAAGTTACCTGAACATTATATTATGCATTGCATTGCAATAAACACGTCAAGAGTTGTCCAGCCATTGTTTCGCATATCGAACGCATTTAACGCTGTCATTAAATTTACATACTGCAAAATGAGATATCCTCGAAATACACCGGCGAATACATACATCCTGCAAAAGTTTAACCGGTACGGAAATTGCTAGTACCTTTTTAATCACATTTCTACAAAAACAAAATAGAACCTCCATGTCCCCACTGACATCACCAGAACAGCTTCGCATTGTACACCATATGTATGTAATACGGCGTAATAAATATTGCATGAGTTAATTCATAGGAAATATTGGGGTCGCTTGTCCCTGATCAACTCATCCTGGATAAACGAACCTTTGGTTTAATTTATGTGGGTCATAACGTCCCTCGAAACTTTGAAACAACTCTGGGATCTTCAGACTTCTTGATCTTAAAAATTCATGAAATGGAGTGAACCACCATAGCACAGCAGACAGTTTTTTAAATCACTTTCTTCCCAAGTGTGTTAACATTGTTCAGTGTAAAACTGAACTATTTAGAAATAAACAGGTCAATCAAGTCATTCTCTACATCTTGCAGAGTGTGTTTTTTTCATTGACATTAACACTTTGAAAGCATCATTCATCTTTTCTCCCTCGGTTGGCGATTTTTTTTTCGGCTTCTTCGACATCGATAATAATATACCGGCACCTGAAGTCGGCAACCACTTTCATCGGCGTTGTTCCATCAACTTCATGGCCTGTAGCCACTTCGCCGCACGTTTTTGCTGTTATCTTACGGGTGACGAAACTATCGCCAATGTTATCAGCGAATGTGTCTGATATTTTATCGTTTGAACTAACTTTTTTGTAACTATTTGCGACTCTTTTACGACAGCAACGCTAAACTATATTTCGTCTGCCATATTTACAATGACAATATAAGTACAAAATTACCTCCCTTTAAACTTTAAACTACTCAACGAGCTGCTAAATCCATCCATAGCAGCTGGCCCAGACGACATACCAAACCGAATACTTAAGGAGTGCGCAGAAGAACTCGGTCCAGGCCTGGCAAGCATATTCCAATACCCAATAGACACCGGACAGCTACCAGATGACTGGAAGAAAGCAAACATCTCAAGCATCTTCAAGAAAGGTATCAAACACACCGCAGGTATCAAACACACTCACGTCTGTTGCTTTTAAGCTGTTGGAACATTGTATCTGCAAACACATGCTGAAACACCTCGAGAAGAACAATGTCCTCACAAAACTCAACCATGGCTTCAGATCACAGCTTCTTACAACAATAGATGACCTGACAAAATCATATAATAAGAAAAACACAAGTCGACATGATCATCCTAGACTTCTCCAAAGCATTCGACACGGTACCTCACAAGAAGCTCCTTTACAAACTACAACAGTGTGGGATCCGTGGCCAACTCCGCACATGGCTAGAGTGCTTCCTATCATAAAGGAAAATAAGAGTAGTACTGGATGGACAGACATCAGAAGAAGTTGACGTGGACCACAGGGAGCGGTTCTGGGTCCTCTTTTATTCCTATTTCATATAAACGACATTCCAGACAGTGTCAAATCCGCAGTCCGACTTTTTGCCGATGACTAGTGCCTACTCTACCGGCAAATAAACAGCATCAACGACCAACATCAACTGCAACAAGATCTGCAGAGTCTTGAAGGATGGGCCAAACACTGTGGAATGTCCTTCAATGCAAAGAATTGCTACGTGATGAGCATGCAAAAGAAACTTGACAAGATGTACGAACTATATGGACAAAACCTAAAACAAGTGGCACACAACAGATACCTCGGACTAGAAATCTCAAACGACCTAAAATGGACAACTCATATTAACAACATATCAAAGAAAGTAAACTCAACACTGGACTTTCTACGCCGCAACCTAAAGTTCATGCCAGGAACACTAAAACAGATAGCCTACTTATCCCTAGTCCGGTCCATCAGGGACTACGGCTCAACCATTCCAGATCCATACCAACAAAAAGAAATTGATCTCCTACAAACAATACAGAGGAAGGCAGGGAGATTCATTAAAAACGACTATCGAAGCTACCATTCTGGATCAATGACGACCATACTCAATGAACTAAAGCTACCACCACTATATGAGAGGAGAAAAATCCAGCGGCTGTCGTACTTTTATAAGGTGTAATGAACCTTGTACCAGCTATGCCATCCGACAACTTCCTCACCAAATAGAGAGAGACCAGAAAGATAACATCAAAAACATTCGGCGACCACCAAGTAACAAACCTGGTCAAGAAGTACGAAACAAAAAACAACAAGTGCTTCCAAGTGCCACGATTATACTGTGCACAATACGAGACTCCTTCTTTGTTCGCACCACAATCGACTGGAACCACCTGGATGATAATATTGTGTCGTCTGAATCACCAGAGACCTTCCTTGCTGCGTTAGTGCCAGCAAAAGAGGAAGAGACACAAAAACCGCGCAACTAACATCTGCCGTCCTACATTACCACTATTGGGATCTTGGACGTAACAATACAGATACAGATACAGACGTACCAGATCAAAACGCAGAATCTGAACCGGATGCGGAAGCAACTTTTTACCAAAAAACGGAACCGGGATCGGACACTGAAGCGAACTGAAACTGGCGGACAGGCAAAAAAATAATTTTTTAATAGCGTAAAAAACAGTTTACGGCGGTGTTCGTATACCAGGCTATAACATTGCAATGGCCTTACCTACTTATATTATATATATTTAATATATATCCCTCAGAACGACGTAGAATTTAGAAAACTCAGCTCTTTAGAATGGAACAAAATAGAACGTTCCATGTTAGTGTATTCCTGATTTGGTAAACTAAAGAGCGTTTGTCTCACTTCTCGTCTTGTGTCATGTTCGGCCAAGTTTTTCGACGATCTCCAGTGGATTCGAGGAAGGTATTTCCACTGTCTCTAATTGTACGCGGTCTAACCATATAAAATAATTAAGGAATTGTTACCTCTTTTATCAGTATATTTTATTATCCACATATTATATGCAACATTTTCATAGCGATATTATTCAATAATGATTTACATGTACATGTAGCATGGTTTTCGGAATCCAAAAGATCAGAAACAGTGGAAGGATTTTGTAACAGCATGAATCGTTTGTGGTGAAAACGCTTGCTAACACGGTTCATCACAAAACGACAATCGCTTCCGCCTGCTTATTGGTCTTAGTTTTTATTTCTTTCTATTTCTTACGCAACTTACAGACTGGGCTATCATGTTACGACTGATAAATATAAGATAAGTTTATTGACAAGTACACCCACACGGGGCCGATGTCACAACACACATAACAATAAATATATATATGAAACAATAACTATACACATTGTAATCAGAATTAAAAATTTAAACACTATGAAATTTAAATTAAAAGCTGATGACTGAATCACTTGACCTGTAGATCATGGTACGCAACACAGTTCATCGCAATGGAGGCGTGACTTGACATATTGTTTCAAATTCTTCCAGCACTTATAAGGCGAGCGCTGTCACATGTCAGCTCAAACGAAGAATGTCTACGGTAGTGGATGTTGGAAAAAGTCGGTTTCAGATTACAGCTGACAGTTTTCTTTGCGCCAGTTAGTCTTTCCGCCTTTAAAGTGGTACTGTATATTAAATCCGGCCATTTATGGTACAATCTTCTTTTATACTCAAACATAATACGTGCAACAAATGAATGAATTTTAGCCATGGATTAGTGCAAAAATACGTTCATGTGCTCCATATGAACGATGCAAACACCATGGTAATTACAACAAGAAGACCATAGTCAGAAATGGTAACGCGCTCAAGATCGTTTATTATATACCCATCATAGAATTAATCGTCTTACACTTCTTGGCATCCGGATAACAATATTGAAATTGAAATTCCCAACTACACCTTTTACCGGATCGGCCTCCGGGTCGCAGTTCGACTTTTATTCCGTCCCAAAATTCCCATTCTATAATTAAAACGCCCATGCGCCCACTGTATACCAAGAAACAGCGAAATATTATACACGCGGAGCGCGAAATGAACATTAGTTTATGACCCGATGGATATATAGACATGGAATTGAGGGACGTTTGTGATATTAATTGCATGAAAGAGGAATCATTCGCCGACATTAACGTGATCAGGCGACATATAGGGACGGCGTATATGGGTAGTGCAAAGAGGGTACAGCGGAGCGCGTTACAAGACCCCGCGCCTCACCATATTCGACACCAAATTAAACAACTATTTCCTTAGCCAATGTATCGCTTCACATACGACATATGCGCTCAAGACTACACACGTACACCAAAAATAATGCCATGATAATATGCATAAAGCTTAGTTTAAAGGGGTACTGAACATCAAATCCGACCCTTTATCTCGTTATTTTTATGAATGAATTAATGGATTAGTGCAAAATACACTCGTGTGCTCAATGAAAAACATGGTAATTATAATGAATATATGACTGGAGTCATAACTTCATTTTCATTATAATTACATCACCATGTTGCGTGTGTCGTTCATAAAGCACACGAGTGTATTTTGCATTAATCTATGGGTCAAATTCATTCATTTGTAGCATATATTATGTTGAGAATAAATGGAGATGGTTCCATAAATGGTCGGATTTAGTGTACCGTGCCCCTTGAAAGAACTATTATCTTTAGTGGCAAACGAATCCATACACGCTCTGTATCGATGTTAAATTTTGACATTTTGATGCCCGAGCATGTCAAACCTGGTGAAACTGCCTCTTTTGAAAATTTATATTTAAATATCAAATTTTCCGATAGGTTTGATTTCATTACTATCTGATATAGACCACATACAAATAGTCGGTATGTTTATTCTGTGGAATAAGATGAGGCATATTTAGTCGGGAAAGACATGCTGCGATAATATTGAAATATTTATGGAGTTCTAAACCACATTTTTCAATTAGAATTAATTCTCCAAGAACTCGTGACAGAGTTTTTATCTGATTTTTGTCATTTTCCTTGATTACTATAGACATACATTCATGGTTATGGCATATATTCCTGCAACTTCAGCTGTCAACTCATGACATGTGTTGCAATTTATAACTTGGGAATGCTACCGTTGTGGCAGATGGATATTTCATTTGGGCTTGAACGCGTTGTGCTTGACGATCAAGGACGAAGGCTGTGATATTTGTATTTCGCATCACCAAACCAAAAAAAACAACTCGTCAGTGGTATTTATTACTAGGGGTTTGCCCGTCAAAATGACGGTGTGACAAACATGACATGCAGGAAGATATCGTCACCGACGATATAAAGAAAGTCGACAAACAGTGAACAGAGTATATACGGAAATTGGCTTTGGTGTATTCTAGTGACGGACGCCGCTGAAACCACATTCGTCTTCAGATGTGGAAAATGCGTTATATGGCCTCAATTGTTTGGTGTCGTATTCTAAGACGTGGGACAGGAAATTGTCAACTTTTGGCGCAATCGGAAATGAGGGTCATATGTTTTAACGTGCCAACAGCGTGACGGTTACAAACAGACACAATACTATTAATATTCCTGGAGTACCAGGCTAATTCGAGCGTCACTTATTTGTTGAAAGTAGGCGGTGATGTGATACGGCCAGGTTCCTACGCTTTGAACATTTTTTATCGGCAGTCTGTTCCAACAAGATTTTATGTCGTGATGTGGTGTTGGGTGCAAACCAATAAACAAACAAAAGAGATATACAGCAACACTGGCAGCGACAGTTTAGATGGCAATAACTATTCGCTAAGAAAGTCTTGTGCTATAGTTGCGTTAGAGATATTATGCCATATACATACTGTGTCAGTTTTATTTATGCATGAAGTACCGCCCATTTAGTGGGTTTGTTTTACGACGAAACTGCACGTAAGAATACCAGGTACATTTAGATACCGGCAACTTGTCCATATACAACTTTCCAGTTTCTTCCCATTGCCTGGGACAACACCATGTGCTTATACGGAATCTGACCCACTTCCCCATTGCCTAACAGCTCATATATGACGGTTTAATGTAAACATATTTTTATTGGCAATTCCAAACAAATAACATACTATACAAATGACACCGAAATTCAAGATATAAGCGACAACATGGAGACGGGGATCAGTCAGGCTTATATGAAGTATTCTCCCCTTCGGCTACATGCCCCGTCCCCAATTAAGTGAGCGGACATAGTTCAGGCGGGAAGGAGTGAAATATTAGTTTCGAAAAATGTGAGATATATAACAGAATTTGAGAGAAGAATAGCTGGCTCGTTCGCCTCACATCTAAAAATAGAATCTTTGGGTCTAAAATTGGTTGTACTAAAATATTCCAAAATATCAAAACCTCCCAAAATATCAAAACTTCCAAAAATTATTTTTCCAAAAAATTTCAAAAACCCAAAACTTCCAAAAAATTTCAAAATCTCCAAATTTCAAAAAAAGAAAAAATTTCAAAACCCCCAAAATTATTTCTCCAAAAAAAGTTTAAATAAAAAATTTATAACGCGTTTTCGGTATCTGATAATCTCGATATTAAAATGTCGAATGTTAAATTATTTGCGTGTAATATCTTTCGTTATTTTTTTGTTCAACCAATGTTTCAATGTATTTATTAATCGATGTTTAGAAATAGCTTTATACCAATTATATGTGTATGGACAGTCGCTGTAATGTTGGACATTGTGATCATCGGTATGAATGCATACATTCCAGTGTTTATCGGACGCAGTTCATACATATAATTGTCATACCTGAAAATAGACACCATTACTGTTACATAAATAATAATAAAGAGCGTTTATTCTTAACTTCTCTATCCCAGATGAAGTTATTGAGTATATGACAGGCGTGTATTATCGTGAATTATTGGAAGTATTGAGATGTACTATGTTGAATCACGAGTGGACGAAAAAAAGGGTAATGCGAAATTACAACCCTCAGAATGAACTGTCATATTCGATGGAACAAATTTTCAAGTATGTACACACGACATTGTGGGTAACAATGTATGTGTCACACCTTGCTTTACCAAATGAATTATATTATATCCCCGTTCACAGTTATATGCCATTCAGAAAACATATCGATTTAATGTCTGAGCAGAATTAGTTGTTTAACGGGTTAGTATCAATTAAGGTTGATAAACTGTGTCATTGTTAACATTAACACGATAATTAGTTATCCAAAACATGCATACATAATACGTCCAGGTCACTCAATTATAGAAATTGCTTCGGTGTCATTGTTATAACAACATTACGTAATAACCACTTATCACTCCATTCACACTTACGCTCATTTTGTATACCGAAACTCCAGTTAGCACCGATGATGTAACATTATATCACTGTTATTGTATCAATTGATAGGTTCAGACAAGTTCGATGTTTAGAAAATAGATTATACCAATTGTAAAAATGTGCAGATAACTGTATGTAGGCCTACCAGTGGATGAATAGTCTGCCGGAGAAGTACTGTGTAGACAGGTCTTGTCGGTAAGAGAGTCAGACGAGAAGTGAAGGCTCGGCTATTAAAACATAGTAATGCGATAGCGAACATCAAACGAGTCTGCGCACGCATATCTGTCAAAGGATACAATGGCAGTCATTGGTCAATTTATCCCCGGTGTCAGCTCAGTACAATAACAGTCATTGGTCAATTTATCCCCGGTGTCAGCTCAGTACACAATCGGCACGAAGCCGGAGGTCATAATTACTCTTACGAATGAAGAGCGTTGAACATATACGAAATTATTACACGAATGAAATGAAATTTATATTTCACATCTTACCAACAACAGATACAGACATAGTCATAGTGTCATACTATCTTACATGTACCCATGCTATGACATCATTCGAAGGGGCAATACACTCAAGGAGTTAAAGTGACACGAAACAAGGGACGTGATGTAATATTGGTGTTTGAATCTTAAAGGAACACAAGACACTCTAAAGGGACACTCATTATGAATGAATGTTAACAATACAAGCGCACGAATGAAGAGCGTTGAACATATACGAAATTACTACACGAATGAACTGAAATTTATATTTCACATCTTACCAACAACAGATACAGACATAGGCATAGTGTTATACTATCTTACATGTACCCATGCTATGACATACTTAAAGGGGGATAATGCACGCACGGTGTGGAATGTTAAAGTGACACGAAACAAGGGACGTGATGCAATATTGGTGTTTGAATATTAAAAGGAACACAAGACACTCTAAAGGGACACTCATTATGAATGAATGTTAACAATACAAGCGCAGTGGTTGAAAGTTAAAATGACAGATCAATATTTAAGGGTCAAATTTTCGGGCACTTAATGCACCTTTTATCATTACGTATCGTTTCTCACTCTACAATTCCCAATAATTCACACACTCTCTCCCCCCAGCTTATAGATATATAACGAAAACGAGAATATCATGTTGATGAAGTTTATTGAAATTTAATCGTCCGAATTGTCATCACTTTCGTCAGAAGTGTCATATGTTACGTCCATGAATTTTTCTAGCATCGGTTTGTACTTTAATATTGACATTTTCACTGCATCACATTCTCCATAACCATTATTCAAATATTTGTCGACTTTATCCATGACTCTGTTGTGCAGAGTCCCATTGCGCAGCTGCAGATACGATACTATTGTCCAAGCATAATCATTCATAAAGTGTATCATATCTTTACTTTTAAGGTCCTTGTCAGCTTGTTCTTTTGCTTCTGCGTCTTTCGAGCCATTTTCCTTATACGTGTCCACTTTATCACTCCATTCCTCACGTGTTTTATCTCTACTTTCAGCACACAAACTTTTGAAGTATTCATCTTCATTCAATTTAATTTCCTTATTCTGACTATCATCCGGGTCCTCAGTTAATTTTCGTTTTAACTTATTTTCTTGACACCAGTTTTTTACGTGTCTCTGAACATCATAATGATCTGCGAACAAAAGCCCACAGTCATTACAAGGGTACGACATGTCTTCTCGAATGTCTATGTTTTGACGGGTCTTCTTATTAATTTCATCGAGCTCACCAGGTGGCCGTATGTCGTTAGTATAGTCATTATGTTGACCCTGGGGCACAATATAATTATATGTTATGCCCTTCTGTTGACCAGGGAGTTCTCTGTCATCATATTTCATCGCATTCTGTTGACCCTGGGTCTCAGTGTCTTTTGTATGTTTTTTCATCCCATTCTGTTCATCTGGGTGTTCTCTGTCTTTTTGGAGATTATATTTCATGCCATTCCATTCACCCCTATGTTGGTTCGTGTCCTCTTTTAGTACATTCTGTCGCAGACGTAATGTGTCCGGGGTTGCGGCTTTTAAATCCACCAGTAGGTAACCGTACGGTTCACTCGTCGCTTCCGAAAACTCTCGAACCATACGCTGAGGACATTCAGGATACATCTGTCTTGATAATGTTGAAATTAATCCCTTGTCGATTGGGTTATTGAACAATACCAAATATTGACAATTTCGTCGTTGCGTTGGATCTTTGTTGTAGTAGAAATTCTGGTTCAAACTTATCAAAGATAAGTTCAAATGGTGACTTCCTTCGGAATGCAAATCATTAACTCTCTGGTCTTTTGATGAAGTTTGCATCAAGTCATCGAGTATAACTAGATTTTTTATACCGGGGGTTGATAAGAGAATCCAAGTTTGCTGGTATTCCTCGTATAAAGTTGACCTGAGGGGTGACGGTATACTTTAATTCGTCATATAGGGGCTGCCAATATTTATAAAACCATATTATTCTGTCAGGTGCGGGTGATATTTTTGAGGCAGACTTTTGTAGTAAGGTTTTCACGAAGTATGTCTTACCACAAGATGTCGGTCCACTTACACATGCCGTGAATGGATGCTTGAAAATAAAATCTTCATGGACATTGGCCATTGGATCATCAAAGCAGGATGTTATGTCGCTTGGTGGCTGTTGTTGTGGTTGTTGTTGTTGTTGTTGTTGTTGTTGTTGGTGTTGTTGTTGTTGTTGTTGTTGTTGTGGCTGATGATAATGTTGTTGTTGTTGTTGTTGTTGTGGCTGATGTGGCTGATGATACTGTTGTTGTTGTTGTTGTTGGTGTTGTTGTTGTTGCGGCTGATGATACTGTTGTTGTTGTTGTTGTTGTTGTTCTGAAGGTGTGTGTTTAACTTTGATATGACGCTTCAAACTATCTTGCCAAGCATAGACACTTAAACACTCTTCACATTGATACTTCATTTTCCTATATAATCAGTGAAATCGAGCGTTCTTCTATGCACCTATATTTATATAGAACAGAAACAAGGGAAACGTGGTGGACTAGTTAACTAGTTCAGGCTGTCGTTCACAACGTCTCTTAGTGTTGTTTGTACTGGATACAAATTTATCACATTAGCTACAATACAACCTACCTATCCAAATGTCAATGCAATTATGAGAGATTTCAATATGAACACTCTATTATATAGATATGTGTAACCTGGTGACTGACATGATGATACAGTTATGCACTAAATAATGGACTGCTTAACCACAGCAGAATTATAGGTAACTTTTCAGGAGTTAGTCGGAAATATGGCTTGTTGCCATTCATCGGAAAGCTCTCGCCGCCGGCGGCGGCATTGCAGTATTTTACTGCGGGGTCCGCCGGCGGCGGACCCCGGCGGCGGCGGTGGCACCGCCGCCGCAGTAAAATACCGCAATGCCGCCGCCGCCGCCGCCGCCGGCGAGAGCTTTCCGATGAATGGCAACAAGCCATATTTCCGACTAACTCCTGAAAAGTTACCTATAATTCTGCTGTGGTTAAGCAGTCCATTATTTAGTGCATAACTGTATCATCATGTCAGTCACCAGGTTACACATATCTATATAATAGAGTGTTCATATTGAAATCTCTCATAATTGCATTGACATTTGGATAGGTAGGTTGTATTGTAGCTAATGTGATAAATTTGTATCCAGTACAAACAACACTAAGAGACGTTGTGAACGACAGCCTGAACTAGTTAACTAGTCCACCACGTTTCCCTTGTTTCTGTTCTATATAAATATAGGTGCATAGAAGAACGCTCGATTTCACTGATTATATAGGAAAATGAAGTATCAATGTGAAGAGTGTTTAAGTGTCTATGCTTGGCAAGATAGTTTGAAGCGTCATATCAAAGTTAAACACACACCTTCAGAACAACAACAACAACAACAACAACAGTATCATCAGCCACAACAACAACAACACCAACAACAACAACAACAACAACAGTATCATCAGCCACATCAGCCACAACAACAACAACAACAACATTATCATCAGCCACAACAACAACAACAACAACAACAACAACAACAACAACAACAACCACAACAACAGCCACCAAGCGACATAACATCCTGCTTTGATGATCCAATGGCCAATGTCCATGAAGATTTTATTTTCAAGCATCCATTCACGGCATGTGTAAGTGGACCGACATCTTGTGGTAAGACATACTTCGTGAAAACCTTACTACAAAAGTCTGCCTCAAAAATATCACCCGCACCTGACAGAATAATATGGTTTTATAAATATTGGCAGCCCCTATATGACGAATTAAAGTATACCGTCACCCCTCAGGTCAACTTTATACGAGGAATACCAGCAAACTTGGATTCTCTTATCAACCCCCGGTATAAAAATCTAGTTATACTCGATGACTTGATGCAAACTTCATCAAAAGACCAGAGAGTTAATGATTTGCATTCCGAAGGAAGTCACCATTTGAACTTATCTTTGATAAGTTTGAACCAGAATTTCTACTACAACAAAGATCCAACGCAACGACGAAATTGTCAATATTTGGTATTGTTCAATAACCCAATCGACAAGGGATTAATTTCAACATTATCAAGACAGATGTATCCTGAATGTCCTCAGCGTATGGTTCGAGAGTTTTCGGAAGCGACGAGTGAACCGTACGGTTACCTACTGGTGGATTTAAAAGCCGCAACCCCGGACACATTACGTCTGCGACAGAATGTACTAAAAGAGGACACGAACCAACATAGGGGTGAATGGAATGGCATGAAATATAATCTCCAAAAAGACAGAGAACACCCAGATGAACAGAATGGGATGAAAAAACATACAAAAGACACTGAGACCCAGGGTCAACAGAATACGATGAAATATGATGACAGAGAACTCCCTGGTCAACAGAAGGGCATAACATATAATTATATTGTGCCCCAGGGTCAACATAATGACTATACTAACGACATACGGCCACCTGGTGAGCTCGATGAAATTAATAAGAAGACCCGTCAAAACATAGACATTCGAGAAGACATATCGTACCCTTATAATGACTGTGGGCTTTTGTTCGCAGATCATTATGATGTTCAGAGACACGTAAAAAACTGGTGTCAAGAAAATAAGTTAAAACGAAAATTAACTGAGGACCCGGATGATAGTCAGAATAAGGAAATTAAATTGAATGAAGATGAATACTTCAAAAGTTTGTGTGCTGAAAGTAGAGATAAAACACGTGAGGAATGGAGTGATAAAGTGGACACGTATAAGGAAAATGGCTCGAAAGACGCAGAAGCAAAAGAACAAGCTGACAAGGACCTTAAAAGTAAAGATATGATACACTTTATGAATGATTATGCTTGGACAATAGTATCGTATCTGCAGCTGCGCAATGGGACTCTGCACAACAGAGTCATGGATAAAGTCGACAAATATTTGAATAATGGTTATGGAGAATGTGATGCAGTGAAAATGTCAATATTAAAGTACAAACCGATGCTAGAAAAATTCATGGACGTAACATATGACACTTCTGACGAAAGTGATGACAATTCGGACGATTAAATTTCAATAAACTTCATCAACATGATATTCTCGTTTTCGTTATATATCTATAAGCTGGGGGGAGAGAGTGTGTGAATTATTGGGAATTGTAGAGTGAGAAACGATACGTAATGATAAAAGGTGCATTAAGTGCCCGAAAATTTGACCCTTAAATATTGATCTGTCATTTTAACTTTCAACCACTGCGCTTGTATTGTTAACATTCATTCATAATGAGTGTCCCTTTAGAGTGTCTTGTGTTCCTTTTAATATTCAAACACCAATATTGCATCACGTCCCTTGTTTCGTGTCACTTTAACATTCCACACCGTGCGTGCATTATCCCCCTTTAAGTATGTCATAGCATGGGTACATGTAAGATAGTATAACACTATGCCTATGTCTGTATCTGTTGTTGGTAAGATGTGAAATATAAATTTCAGTTCATTCGTGTAGTAATTTCGTATATGTTCAACGCTCTTCATTCGTGCGCTTGTATTGTTAACATTCATTCATAATGAGTGTCCCTTTAGAGTGTCTTGTGTTCCTTTAAGATTCAAACACCAATATTACATCACGTCCCTTGTTTCGTGTCACTTTAACTCCTTGAGTGTATTGCCCCTTCGAATGATGTCATAGCATGGGTACATGTAAGATAGTATAACACTATGACTATGTCTGTATCTGTTGTTGGTAAGATGTGAAATATAAATTTCATTTCATTCGTGTAATAATTTCGTATATGTTCAACGCTCTTCATTCGTAAGAGTAATTATGACCTCCGGCTTCGTGCCGATTGTGTACTGAGCTGACACCGGGGATAAATTGACCAATGACTGCTATTGTACTGAGCTGACACCGGGGATAAATTGACCAATGACTGCCATTGTATCCTTTGACAGATATGCGTGCGCAGACTCGTTTGATGTTCGCTATCGCATTACTATGTTTTAATAGCCGAGCCTTCACTTCTCGTCTGACTCTCTTACCGACAAGACCTGTCTACACAGTACTTCTCCGGCAGACTATTCATCCACTGGTAGGCCTACATACAGTTATCTGCACATTTTTACAATTGGTATAATCTATTTTCTAAACATCGAACTTGTCTGAACCTATCAATTGATACAATAACAGTGATATAATGTTACATCATCGGTGCTAACTGGAGTTTCGGTATACAAAATGAGCGTAAGTGTGAATGGAGTGATAAGTGGTTATTACGTAATGTTGTTATAACAATGACACCGAAGCAATTTCTATAATTGAGTGACCTGGACGTATTATGTATGCATGTTTTGGATAACTAATTATCGTGTTAATGTTAACAATGACACAGTTTATCAACCTTAATTGATACTAACCCGTTAAACAACTAATTCTGCTCAGACATTAAATCGATATGTTTTCTGAATGGCATATAACTGTGAACGGGGATATAATATAATTCATTTGGTAAAGCAAGGTGTGACACATACATTGTTACCCACAATGTCGTGTGTACATACTTGAAAATTTGTTCCATCGAATATGACAGTTCATTCTGAGGGTTGTAATTTCGCATTACCCTTTTTTTCGTCCACTCGTGATTCAACATAGTACATCTCAATACTTCCAATAATTCACGATAATACACGCCTGTCATATACTCAATAACTTCATCTGGGATAGAGAAGTTAAGAATAAACGCTCTTTATTATTATTTATGTAACAGTAATGGTGTCTATTTTCAGGTATGACAATTATATGTATGAACTGCGTCCGATAAACACTGGAATGTATGCATTCATACCGATGGTCACAATGTCCAACATTACAGCGACTGTCCATACACATATAATTGGTATAAAGCTATTTCTAAACATCGATTAATAAATACATTGAAACATTGGTTGAACAAAAAAATAACGAAAGATATTACACGCAAATAATTTAACATTCGACATTTTAATATCGAGATTATCAGATACCGAAAACGCGTTATAAATTTTTTATTTAAACTTTTTTTGGAGAAATAATTTTGGGGGTTTTGAAATTTTTTCTTTTTTTGAAATTTTTTGGAAGTTTTGGGTTTTTGAAATTTTTTGGAAAAATAATTTTTGGAAGTTTTGATATTTTGGGAGGTTTTGATATTTTGGAATATTTTAGTACAACCAATTTTAGACCCAAAGATTCTATTTTTAGATGTGAGGCGAACGAGCCAGCTATTCTTCTTTTGAGTTAGGCATGGAAGAAGGAAGAAGATAGTGTTCGTGATAGAAGGAGGGAGAGACAAACGAGAGAGATAGAGGTGAGAAACGAGAATACAAGAGTGGGCAGGTGAAGTGGTGAGAGTATGGGAGTGGTGGGGTATTTTTCGGTAAGTTGACTGAGTAATAATGATGATTATATATAGTAGTCGGCTTGCGTCAGATGCCATTGGAGGGGGTCAATCACATTTGTTGTAAACCGGTACATATATACGTCAATCAGTAAGTAAAGAAATCAATAATTGAAAATAACACACAGCTACGGGTCTTCATATCAAAATATGTAAACAACATAACTGGCATATATACCTGCCCTGAGAATATGACAGTTTAATGCACTATACATACTCGACTGAGCCACTGGACACCCCCTTCCCCAAATAGTTGCACACAAAAATGCACTGTTACCTGGAGATGGATACGACCGACACCAGACTGTTTTGCCTAATCATTAATCATCCCAAAGCGAAAAACTCAGATTGCATCAGGATGAATGCATCTGTCAGCGTTTGAAATCGATATACATTGTGTAACAGCGCATCGCATATTCCTTCCCGTGTTCCTTAAATTATGGAACTCCGAAGCGCTAAACTCGGTCAGGTGTCATGATAATCTATTTCCTGTCAATATGATTCAGACAAAGGAGAGCAGAGTGACTTCTACCGCCGATGGACGATACGCAGAGGTCTTTATGAATGCATAGCCTATTTCTCACGTTCATTTTCCCATGACAAAATTGACATCGGATCTATCGGGAAGGTCGGACTCTGTCGATACCACATGACCTTATATAGACGAGGAATGTGATCGTGGAATGAAACGCTATCCGTCCACTTCCTCATCTTGTATACATTTATGAATGAACTGTTATTGCCTTGAATGAAGTGAACGGTATATCATCAAGCCATGATCTCCGCGCGCTTGACGGTTCTAACACCGAGAACAGAACAAGATATACCAGTTACGTATACACTAGATATGAATTTGTTTATCTCCATTTGTCGAGAGCATATTTACAATATACGATATATGCATATACATTCTAACATTGAATATTTACACATTCCAAAATGAGAGAAACAGAAGTATCGAATTGATCGAGAAGTTCACCCTGCAAAAGAACATGGAACAGTTCATGATGAGGTATTTTGCTGGGTATGCATGTTGGCGGACGATGTTTATTAGAGAGTGCACAGTGGATGGGAGAGCTTGTTCGTTGGTGGAGAATCATACTCGACGCGGGTGCTCGCCCATCGCAAATCTGCATGCATGGAGGAACGAGGATGTAAGAATAATTAGGATGTCTATATGTTCAACTATGTGGTCTGGTATATATCCATAACTATTTGTTCCCAAGTATAAACTGTTGGAAGGCATTATTCGTGAGACCACCCAGGAATACGAGACTCTGAAATGGTTTATATATAGTGTGCTCCAGGACTATTAATTGTGAATTGCAGGAGTACAACACGTGGTGTATTTCGTCAGTTTACATGTAGAAAGCTATGCACATGTCACACTGGGGAGCGATGTGCTTCAGTTCAGTTGAATGATGTAGATAAGCTAGCGGCAGGTACCATATGTACATGTACCAGCACGAACTCCGATTATTCGAATATGTGTTCGTTGTCGTTCGCGAACAGCATGGTACATGTACCAATTAACAGCACTAAACACCGAAAACAGGTGCTTTGATTCGAACGCCGAAAACTGTCCCGTATAACTCCCTGACGTCGTCTCCTCGGAGCGTTCACATCAAACTGTTTTCATACTCGAATCCAGACTACATGCAGGGTTTACCTCCCTTGTTGACTCGGTAAGACCGCTGCTATCGGCGACATTTTATCCACATTTGGTGGACTTCCGCGATATTAAAATATATATTAAGCGAGCAGAGCAAAATGCTGCACTTATTAAGCACACAATATATCGAAAAAAAATTGTGTGGTTTCGTACCTTAAGTTTGGACAGTCCGACCAGAACCAAAGAACTATATTTCGAAACGGTGTGATTTGGTTCTCCGATTAGTTTATCAACACAAAAGTCTAAACGCACATGGACGACAATATTCCGACAACACGCATCGCAAGTCAGACACAAGAGTTCTAATTTGCTCCAATTTTGACGAGTTGCTTTCGAAAATCGACAACAAAACTACCGCTCTGATCCTCCATTCTGTTATAAAGCGGGAATTGTTCTCAAAGCACAAAGGAAATTTGCTCAGGTTGTGTTGCGATCGGTTTTCGCCATTTTGTTTGGAAAACCCCGCGCTAAATATAGAAACGGCAGACTAGTACCCAGTCAAAAAGGACGTATGTCTCGAATTTCCGAATATCCAATTCAGCAGAGTGAGTTAATATTCCATTGTAATTCAATCCACCAAAACATTTAAAGAAACTGTAAGAAATGCGCTTTTTATCCGCGTTACATGCCATGAAATGAGATATCCTTTTTCGGTGATCAAATCTCTGGGTACGTTCCATTTATTTACTCGGAACAGCGCCCGAAGAACGTCCTGTCAACAGTATCTGTAGTATAAACATCTATGAGCGATTGACTCGATTACGCGTCTCATCATGGCTGCGCGGTGACGTATTTTTATCTCGTTGTTATGACGCAGTGCTCCATTCCAAATTTGTTAACCGATCAGTGACCGATGCTGGTGAATCGAAAACTAAAGTTGTCTATCATCTCTCGACCAATCAGAATACATGTTTCAGAGACAAATATTCAACTTGAATTACAATCACGAATCACGTCTGGTGGATTTGAATACATACACGAAGTCCTATTTAACGGTGTTCTACTCGTCACTCACGGATAACGTCTGGCGGATTGAAATACATCAACAAAGTCCTGTTCGAGGTGATCGAAGCGTCACTCACGGATCACGTCAAGCGGATTGGAATACATCCATAAAGTCCCGTTTGAGGTGATCGAAGCGTCACTTACGGATCACGTCTGGCGGATTGGAATACATACACTAAGTCCTGTTCGCGGATTTGGACTCCCGAGTCTCAATCTCTGTTTGTATTGGTTTATTACAAAATTAAAATAATCGAAATAATATATAGCATGTACATGTAGCTATATAATTTAATGGACAAGCTCGCACTGCTGCTCAGCACAAATACATGACTGTTATTTTCTGCATGTACATTTCAAATTATGGTATACATCTCTTAGTGTTCAAATGAAGACGAAGGCTATCGACTTTCCCTAGGCTAGGCCACGCTTTTGTTGCAATCCATTAGGACTGTTACCCACAACCGATCACTGAATTCCACACTCATGCACCTTACTCTATAGGAGAATTGTCGGTCAATATTGCATCACGTTATCTTTGCTCGTCAAATTACAGCTCGTTAGATTTGCTTTCAAGAATGTGTATTCATCACGAGTTGTGCAAGCGCTGTTAGAATAGTAGCTGAAATTGGGACCCTTTAGAAAAAAATTATTTCAATAACAACACTGCATGGGAATATGAAAATATAATTTTGCGGCGAGCAGCTGTCTTGATGTAATAAGCGAAGTAGAACCCAAATGAGCAATTTAAAGTTGCAGCGCCGGGCTTCAAATCTCGTTGTTTCATAATGTGATATGCAGTGAAGTGCCACTAAAAGTCGACTTTTGCGACAAAATGGCGGCACGGTAGTTAGCAGGATTATATAATTCGAGCAAGGATGCATTTCTGTCTTCGCTTTTCCGCGTCATCAATTCAAAGCTTGCACTGCATCACTCTTTTTATTGTTATAGCTGATGTTTCTTTCGAGTGCTTAAAGACATATTATGGACTTCTTCGGGTGCGCGAAACTGATAGGTTAGAATTCAGTCGCTGGTGGAATGTAGCATTCTACTAACATCACCGAAAATCTCAAGCAAATCGACCGTAACACTCCATAGAAAATATCGTCTGAACTACGCTCAATTGTAAATATTTACCTCTCGATTCGGGACGCAACTACCGGCGATAAACTAACGAAACCGATTTCACCATCGAGAGTCGCTACATTTAATTAATATATAAGAAAGACGGTGTGTTATGTCAATTTGGATATAATATTTGTATAATATAACTACATTTAGCAAGAATATTCTCTATTTCTATTTAACCCTTTCAGTGCCAAGTCCGATTTTTGTATCAACCCATATTTCCTTGATCATTTTTCAAATTTATTGATTATAATAATGTGATACATTGATGGAAAGAGCTCTTAGAGCTCTTTCCATCAATGTATCACATTATTATAATCAATCAATTTAAAAAATGATCGAGGAAATATGGGTTGATACTACCCTTCAGCCTTCACAAGGTTATAGCACTCAGCCTCCACAAGGTTATACTACTCAGCCTCAACAATGTTATACCACTCAGCCTCAACAAGGTTATACTACTCAGCCTCAACAAGGTTATACCACTCAGCCTCAACAAGGTTATACTATATATATCATTGCGCCATCCGCAACTTATTGTCCCAAACCTCAACGTTACAGGAAATGTATGTATGTGGCTTCCTGGATCTTGATCTGTAGTCTGTTCTTGACTTGAGTCTTTGTCTTTGTTGATATCTATATGTGGAGCCCAGAAACCCCCGTAGGATTATCAATGGATGGACCCACAAAGATTAAGGGACAACAGAAAAACCGTTACAAAACAATATGATTTGTTAGAACAATCTCCAAGATTCCACCGAATCATTCATTCATTACATGATACTACCCTTATTCCATTCATTAAACCCATTCTATAAATTGTGATAGTAAACGTTCATTTTATAGCAGGGAATAGTGCCAGGTGGCGTTTTACTTCCGGTGTCGTGCAGGGATGAAGTAATGATAATGTGAATGCATTATAAAGCATTACCTTTTCTCACGTAATGAAAAGTAATTTGTAATGGGTACTTTTTAATTACATGTAATTCAATGTAATTCAATTACTTTCGCATTAATTTATGTGTTCAGTGTCTTTCGGGAATAATGATGATTAACTTACGAGTGGAAGCTTAAAACAGTAAATATGCCATGATCCTATGAGCTTTTGGTAAATGAGGTTTCTCCCAAACAGTAACAACAGTATAATTGTGAATCCACGGCGAGTGCTATCATAACTATATTTCTCAAATAAGCAGCACAAGGATTCCAGTTTAACTGTTTTGCTGTTTTTTTGTTTGGGACCCATATATCGTGTTCAAAGTTGTATTTTGAATAACTTCAATGCGTCTTTCTCGGACACTTAATGCTGTAAGAAAAGTATTTCAAGTATTTATCGACCTATTTCCATACCCGGAAAAATTCAAAAGTGAATATTATTAGGTGTATTTTCGAGCGCAAACCGCCTTTAAACATGGATAAAATCACGATAGAATGACAAATACTATTTAACAAAGGGGTAAACCATAGCTACATGTACACTGCAGGACGGAAACACGAACAGACACCGCTCATTTATATATTCTCGCGGGGAAAAAAATGTTCGGGTGACAAAAACGCTTGCGGTATCAAATAATCAATATCTTCGATATCTGCGACTCTCTTATCACGTAACTGTATATACTGCTGTACATAAGTTTCCCTTGTATGGAGGAATAAGCAATATCTCTCTCTCTCTCTCTCTCTCTCTCTCTCTCTCTCTCTCTCTCTCTCTCTCTCTCTCTCTTGTGGTGCCGGTGTGTTACGAATCACGTGAACTATATGCTGGCATCTCTCTCTCTCTATCTCTCTCTCTCTCTCTCTCTCTCTCTCTCTCTCTCTCACTCTCTCTGTCTCGCTCTCTCTCTCTCTCTCTCTCTCTTGCTCTCTTGTGGTGCCGGTGTGTTACGAATCGCGTGAACTATATGTTGGCATCGCTGTACTGAGAGCTCTGTTTGACACTTATTAGGAACTACGAACTGTATTGTCGGAGATTAACGCTCCCCGTCGTTTGTGTGATTCTGTTTGGGAGACATTTATCGCGCCTCAATCACCGATAATGTTCACAAAACAAAATTTCAATGAGCTGAGCTGTCCAGACTTGATATCCCTGGCATGTCCCAAGAGTTTGTTTGGTAATATCAACGAAAGCATTCAATTATGGAATCAACGTCAGAATAAGCTTGGTGAAACGCGACATCAAACTAAGATTATGCCGTCCATGATTGAACATTCACAAATTGAGTTGCAGTTGGACCTAAAGTTCGTACATTACTGTCCAGAGGGAGAAAAAACGAATGAGTAACGATGTTAGCTTAGAATCATGCACTCAATGACATGAATGGCAATTGCAAGAATGTCTAGGAAGTTCGCTCATTTGTGGTTAGAAGACACACGGACAGAGGCGTGGCTATCAGTGTTCACGTGGGATCGAAAAATATTTTTGACCAATTCTGATTTATTATTGGCCAAATTAAATCCTCATTTGCTGGTCTAACAATTAATGAATATTTATGTTTTACTTAACATCTAGCATTCTAATTAATTATGTCCATACCTTCAAATACCTCGTCTAGAAATCTTTAATCCCACCATTGCTACTTGACAATATACCACTAACAACCATCTATACCATTCAGCCTTATGACAGACAAATAATAAGTGTTAATCCTCGTTACTCTTTTATTAGATTGTTTGATAGTGCATTGCCATGTGTGCATTTTGTTACAAATTAAGCTGCATCACCTAATTAAGTAGCAGATGATCCATACTATAACATTGGTTCTCATGTCGCTCCCGTCACAAAATCAATTTGGATTTTTGAATTCCGATTTTGGTGCAAAAAAAATCTTTGGCCAAATGGAATTTGTTTTGCCATTTTCGAAAATGTTCAATGGCAGCCTCAATCCTGGTGGCTAGATGGTTTCCGTTGGGGTGTGCAGAGTGCAAAATCCCACCTGTACCCGCAGTGGGTTAAAATGTTATAACCTGACACCCGCTATGGTTGGAAATTTCCCGCCTGATTGCTATTTCAATCGAAAATTTGATGGAAATTACAAGAAAACAGACAATTGGTCTAAAAACAAAACATTTCACACTAAGTTCGAGTTAAGTTTATGTGTGGTCTTCATCCAGCATTTACACTGGGAACGTCGTGATTATGGGCCTCGGTGGCTCAGCCGGTTATGGGGTACAACTCCGAGCCGTTTCTCACTCCAGCGCTGGCGATATAGTGGTTCATATCCACGTGCTTCCATCGTGTACTTTTTAACTCGAAATCGTTATCTGGTGGATTTTCCGATGGCCGGCGGTTTGCCGCACAAGGTCGACGAGTTTATTAGCCATTGAAATAACTGTTAGATTAACCGTAAGTGTGCGGATTTCCTCCACCGCTTAAACTTGTAATGTCGTGATATGGCTTTAGTTGCTGAAAGCCACATTAAAACCCAATCAATCAACCAATCAACCAATGTCGTGATTTGACTTACCGGTAAAATGGAAATAAACCCGAATAAATCTAACCATAGCCTTTATAGATCTATAGGCAGCAGCCGACATGTAACGTATAAGCATTCTTTCTGGTTCTGACTGGGTTACAGAACAAAGTATTTTCCACTCATTCATTTTGTCATTTCCTTTTTGATTTCCATCTGGGTAAAAATACAGGATGTCATGAGTACATTAATAATACCATGTTTAAATGATGGATGCTTCTTTCATTATGACCAGACTTTCTTGAAATACGAGATGTGTGCGTTCCCACAGGAATGTCTCGTTAATCACAAAAGAACTGAGAAAAAGCGTAGATAGCTACTGTGATATTAAAATTAGTTTCTTTTTTATTTATGGAATGGAAAATAGCATACTGTGTATGAGAGGGTTTTCACAACCGCCGTACCAATTTGCGGACAGTTGGAAGACAGAAAATAACATTTTTGAAATCAGAATATCTTCTTCAGGTGTGCATTTTGCACCACTTCAATGAAAACGTTCTCTAGATCTATTCGGCGAATAATCTTGCATTTCACATATCATCATATTCATTGTATATAGAGTCTGAATATGGATTAGTTATATTACAAGTAGATAAAACAATTGATTTTTAATACATTTGAGAGATTGAAATTATCATTTTCTTTGTTGTACAATTAGGTACCAAAAAACTGCTGACCTAATAAATGATTTCACACAACAATCCAATCACCTTATTGGCTTTATGAGAGGGGCTTCAATGTTAAATTTTCAATTGCATGATATAACATCATATCTCCATATAATTATGATACAACCATGAGATTAAATCAGCTACAAATATTTCAGCGCATTGAGAATGTCTTTTTCTTCAAAAAATGCTGAAATGCCAACATATCCTCGTGCGTGCAAATAGGTTCATATACGAACTAAATATCCACATAGGTTAATATGTAACTTATCTCATTTTGAAGTAAGCTCATATATGACTTATACTCATTATATCGTTAGCGTATATTGAGGTTAAATAATGTCAATATGAGCTTATATCGTTCATTAAAATAAGCCCTTTATGTGCTAATTTTCACGAGAACAGGCTGGAAATGCACTCAGATCCACTCAAACAGGGAACCGTTCACTGGAAATACGTCGCAGTATTTAGACATAGTGGTCAGCTGGGTTTTGGAAATTGGCATATGGTCTGGAATGCACCTCAACAAAATTATGAATTGATCAACGGGCTTGGGAATAAAATTCTCGAATATCAGCCTGTTCCCGTGAAAGTAAGCACACAACGGCGTAATGAGCGAAATACGCACATATTGTCATTATTTAACCCCAATATACGCTCTATATGGACGTAAACGCGTTTTTTTACTACAGTCCGATATGGGACTTTTTCCATACGAAATATGCCCATATTGCAGCCTGTTCTCGCGGAAATTAGTTCACAGTGAACTAATGTCATGTTACTAAAATAAGCACATATTGGCATTATTTGGATATGAAATAATCGCTATATGGGCATAAACGCTTGTTCTTAAAACAGCCATATATGGGACTAGTTCAATATGAAATAAGCCCGAATTGTGCTTAGTTTTATAAGAACAGGCTGGAAAATAACAAGAATAAACCAACTCACGACTTACCAGATGTACGATGTTTATAATGTGTTTCCATTGTAGCCCGCGACATCCAACGGAATAACGGGTGTAAGTCCACTATGGAATTATTTCAGAATCAAATAATGTCCAATAAGTACCGATTTGAATATGTAGGTCCAATATGAACCTATTTCCCTGAGGATATGTTGCATTTTGGCATTATTTAATCTACCTATTTTCATCGATACAACCAGATTCAACCTCTTTATAATCTGTTTTCACTGCGACCCTGCCATTCAACAAGATAACGATATACGCTCACTGTGGGCTGATTACGCCGTTATTGTTTATATTGCCAAGCATATAGGCATTATTTGAATATGAACCTAAATGGGACACGATCCAAACAGTCGTATGTGAGATTATTTCAAATCGAAATAAGGTCATATACGCACTATTTAATAACTTTTTTCATCGACACGACTTTCCAGATGAACTTTCTTTATAATGTGTTTTCACTGCGACCGGCGCCTTCCAACTGAATAACGGGTATAAGTCCTATATGGGCAGAATCAAGTAAGCACAGTATGAACATATGGGAATATTTAGGTCCTATATGAACCTATTGCACGAGGATATGTTGTTAAAAACTTACTCGGTATCTGCGTACTTGAACCATGTCACGAATACCGTGTGTGGATATTGGTGTATCGATGCAATGGGTGTTGCACGTTTACCGATGAACCGTCAACCAATTGGAACGTATGTGCCCTTTGTGAACATATATTATACGTGACGCATGGTGTGTAAGTATTTCATAATTATCATAACTATAGTTTGGCACATCCGATTTAAAAAAATGTTTTCACATGCTTCGTCACCAAGAATACACCATACATACATACGAAAAACATTACATATTAAAGCTCCAATATATGTTATATATGCCTAATAATATGATCTCGAGGGCGTTACCATTTCTGACTATGGTTTACTTGTTTCATAATCAAATCCGTTCAATATGAACCTTTGTGAATATTTACGTCCAATATGAACCTATTTCCAGGAGGATATGTTGCGAATATAGACAATTAAGGGTGGCTGTCTTTCTAAATGGAAATAATAATGAATTGCTTGATGAAATTTAAAATGTTTTGTTCTGCCATAAAAGCATAGTAACGAGGTTATAGTTTCCAACGGGTTGATTGTTCTTTAATACTGTGTCACACTAATCGCTTGTTACAGATATCAAATCGAAATTCTAGACATACATGTATGTTGAGAAAAAATGCGGCCATTTTTTAAATACCTGAACATTTTGACAAAACATGCGCAGACCCTTAATGCTCATGTTTACATCATATGTCGCGTGTTTTCTATTACCAGTTTCAAATGGGACAAATGTATTAGCTGAACTCGATGTCACAATTGTGTTCTTCATATGGCAAGTTAATGTTTTGAAAGTGTCACTGAAACTGTAGCTCAACTTGCGGAGGAGTTAATTTTTTGCTGAGCAATGAAAAGACTGATAAAGAAGAAGTCACGCTGAAGATCCGTATAAAGTTTGATCATGATCGGATGAGCTATATGCTCCGTATGGTGCGGCAAAGGATAATTCATATTGAGTAAATTCCAAGATGGCCGCTAGCGGCTATGGTTTTTCAAAGAATTCCGGTCAAAATAGGAGACTCCCATCTGGAGGTCACACCGAAGATCCATATAAAGTTTGGTGATGATCGGATGAGATGTGGCCTGCAGGACATGCCGAAGGTTTAGCCATACAAAGATTAAATTGCAAGATGGCTGCTGGTGGCCATGTTTTTCAACAAATTTCGGTCAAAATAGGAGGCTCCTATCTAGAGGTCACCCGAAGATCCATATGCAGTTTGGTGGTGTTCGGATGAGAGATATGGCCTGCATGGTGGGCCGAAGGATTTAGCCATACAAAGAGTAACTTGCAAGATGACCGCTGCCGGCCATGTTTTTCAAAAAAATTCGGTCAAAATAGGAAGCTCACATCTAGAGGTCACCCCGAAGATCCATATGAGGTTTGGTGATGATCGGATAAGGAATGTGGTCTGTAGGGTGTGCCAAAGGATTTAGTCATGCAAATATTAAAATCCAAGATGGCTGCCGGCGGCCCTGTTTTTCATCGAAAATCGTTCAAATTCGATAGCTCCCATCTACAAGTGATCACAATCGTGCCTGCAAAATTTAAAAATGATCCGGCCATAAATGCGGGCTGTAGGGTGTGCCGATGGACTAAAATTTGACATCCAAGATGGCTGCAGCTGGTAACCATGTTTTTCATCGAAATTCGGAAACATTCGATAGCTCCAATATATAGGTCACCCTGAAGCTACATATGGAGTTTGGTGAAGATCTGATGAGGGATGCTGCCTGTAGTGTGTGCCGAATAAAATTGTTGACGGACGACGGACGCTAATCCATTGGAATAGCTCAAACTTTACGTTGTAAAGTTGAGCTAAAACGTATTATTGATGATTCGTTAAGTTTAATTGATCCTGAGGCACACGTATATCCTCTGTACTTGGTTATTAGCTTCAACCCTACATGTATTTAGTGCCAAAACTTGAGTCCTTCTGTATATCCTTATTACAAAGTATTGGTGGACAATTTAAATAGTATGACGCTGCTAACCTTGCTTGTTGGAATGCCAGTGTTGGTTAACGTTGCTGGACCTTGAATAGCGACCAGTCTGTGTTAAAAACCCGCGATATTAGGGGTCGTGTAACAAATTCGGGATACAAGTCATCGCTCTTTGTCCGATGCCATGTAAAGCTAATTCCCAATCCAGTTTTAAAGACAAACTTGAAATACTAAAATTAATATAAATGTTCTGGCTTAAAAACTGGATCACAATAATGTATTAGTCAAGAGCAGAGGGCCCCCAGTTCTAATATTTACCCAATATTTGTTCTTTTATGGTGTGTCCGGCCTCTAAATTGTAGTATTGTTAGAAAAGAGCCATAAGTCAGTCAAAAATATTCGGACCGAACCCTCGAACTTGACCTGTATTTTGGTCTGGAAAACTCACATACCAAATTTGGTTCCGATAAAATGATCCAAACTAGAGTTATCATCCTGAAACCTCAAATATTGAAAATTCTAATTCGAAAAGAGACATAAATCAGTGAAAAAAATATTCAGAAAAAACCGTAATCGAACTTGACCTGTATTTTGGTCTTGAAAACTCACATAACAAATTTGGTTCCGATAAAATAAACCAAACTAAAATTATCACCCGGAAACCTCAAATATTGAAAATTCTAAGTCGAAAAGAGCCTTAAGTCACTAAAAAATATTCGCATCGAACCATATCCGAAATTGATCTGTATTTTGGTCTGGAAAACTCACGTACCAAATTTGGTTCCGATAAAATAAACCAAACTAGAGTTATCATCCTGAAAACAAAACTGCCAACGGACGAACGGCTAGACCAATTACATAACATGGCCGTTTTTGTTCTTCAAAAGGGCGTATAAAAATAATTCCATCAGTACTCACAGGCTTTCATTGTTGTTTTTGACATCCAATGACCACTGTGCCAATCTCAGTTCCCTTCGTTCTTCTGGTACTTTAAGTGGTATCACTGGGGCTCAACGATTCCTCGAGGATCGGATCTAACAGATTTTTACTCCGGCCCCAATTTGATCGGCTCCGACCCCATTCCGACTTGTTAAATTTTCCAGAAGTTTTTAACCCGCAAAAGAAGAAGAAAAATGACAGAAAGGTGAGTTATAACGTGTATACTTCAATGTATCTTGGTTCAGGATATGACACAATCAATGAAAATGACCCGAAACAAAGGTGTAAATGGTTGTTTGACTTCAAACTCGAGCACGTGCTTTTTTGTATGCATTTCCCATTGATAATTTAACGTGCATCTCCCGACTTGTTATTAACTTTTGTATATGTCAAATCGAACAGAATGGGTTCTGAATGAATTTAGTGTTTATCACATATCAAAATAAGCCCATAATTTTAGTTATTGACCCAGTAATTACGATGTATAAGAAATATGACGAAAAATACTCCGACTCATCGGTGATTTGGTGGTTCGGATCAGGATCTAACAGGTTTCAAATACTCCGACCCTTACATGATCACCAGATACGTTCGCACTATGTTTACGACCCAAATGCCACCGCGCATTATAATTGTGACTATACGCAATAGCATACGTGATCTTATATAACATGTTGTAAAAATTCTCGGGAAACTGTGTGCCTACATACCAATTGATATGTCATGGACATAAATATAGAAGTCAATTTGGGGGGTCCAATAAAAGCAATGACCAATTTTAATTAAAATTCTGCACAACACGCATATGCCTGTATTTACTATAAATTGTTACATGTAAACTTAATTATTTATACATTTATACTTTCAGAATATATCCAGGCGTTACGGAATCTCTAATTCTAAGTCCGTGTCATTGGATGCAGCTGAACGTGAAGAAATTGAGACTGACATTTCTTCAAACCCGGTCCAGATTGCTGCCTCTACCCCAGTTACCAAACAAAGTGAAATGCACCAGTGTACGTGGAATTTGTACCTATTCCACAAAATATAAGTCTAACTACACACGCCATTTAAAGCGTCACGAAGAACCATCCGAATCAGCGTGTGTATCAGGAGATTCTGAAGCTTCCGTAAAGTTGTGCCACATGTGTTCCCGCACATTAAATACAAAACAAAGAATCGGATTGTTTATGAAGTTAATAAGATGTACATTTATCACAAATACCACGGAATATAATACTAGTATAAGTTTTTACCAAAATCAATTATGTGGTGCAGCATATATACCCCGGTTAAAATTACTTCGGACATTTTCGTGTGGTTTATTTTACATTTTAAACTGCATGACTATATTATTAGGTAAATGCACTCTTATTTGGGCATGTCTACTACCCAACAGAAGATAGGCAAGTCTTCGTTAATCGCCACCTATGATAGCATGAATGGCACGCATATGTACAATGTTATCATTAGATATCCTTAGATTATGTGGTTAATAGGCCAGCCACAAAAATGTCAGATCTTCCAAGTTATGAACACACTATCTTAAAGATAAATGTGATCAAAAACACAATTTACAGTGCCAGGTATTCTAGCGACCAGAAAATGGGTTATTTTAAATGAAAACGGTAAGAATCTGACACCCATGTCCAATGAGACATTTCAACAATTCCAGAAAAAGAATTGACTAATGTGTGTTAGAGTCGGAGCCGATCAATTTCTACAGATTGGGGTCGGGATATATCAAAATTAGGGTCGGAGCCGATGTTATACTTTTAAAATTAGTGTTTAAAAAAAAAACTCACGACTAATTGAATTCATTTTTGTTTCAATATGCACTCGAACAGTAATAACACATTATGCATAGGACTTTATTACCATATATATTTATACCCATTCAACAATATGACTTGAACCTCGGTGCTATGTTTTTCCCCATCGATTTTGACTGATCTCAGCGTAGTTAAGGCGCATAAATGGCATAGATCTTTGCCAGACGTCATATACAGGTTCTTCGTGTTACTACAATCGAATTTCACTAATTATACGCCAGGCCAATAGGCAATATAGTGCTCATACTTACCATTTTCATATATTTTTTGTCAATTTTCATACAAAAGCCGCCATTTTGGCATTAAAATCTTGTTTGAGTCGGAATCGAAGTCCTGTTAGATCCGATTTTAAACCTGTTAGATCGGATCCTCGAGGAATCGTTGAGCCCCAGTGGGTATGAAAATTGAAAGATATATAGATGTTCAGTATTATTGTATGATGTTCATCGGTGAGTATTTCGGGTACCTATACTCACGTGATACAAAGCTGAGTAATTGAACATAACTTGTCCGTGATTACAAAACTAGTACTCATCTTTGTAAGGATAACAACTTTTTATTTCTCTTGTTTCCGTTGCAAAGAATGCATGTATATTGTCGGTGTATGTCGGTAACAAGTATACTTGTTGTTGGTTATTGGAATAGACGGCAGATAGACAACTATATAATTAAAACAAAGACTGAGCAACCAATTGGTCATCTAGCCTGGGCTGGTTACCAGACTGCACCACGTTAGAGAATGCCCTGCTTCGCATACAAATCTTTGTCGCATATATACTGGTGATTTTCGCCGTTTTTATCACCAACAATTAAAAAACCGAATGTTTCAACCTGGTATCCTGGAATATTTCCTGACATGGCGATATAGTTTATATGGATGGGTTTGAGGTCTCGGCTGAGCTGGTTCCAAAGAGATTGGCGGCCGTGCGTTGAGAAATTGTTGATGAAAAAGTGTTATTGAACATCTTCTCACTTCTATCAGGTCCCCAGCATCAACCAATGGTGGGATACATGAAGCTAGCACTGACTACATTAATTTTACACTATACCTTTTGTGGTGTATATACCAAAGGCAGGGACATGACCAATGAACTGCAACAATAAAGAAGCCACATGCATGTGCACGATTTCATGCTCCGGGTCATGATTACAAGTATTTCTCAGAACTACGTAAATCCTCAATTGTCTCGGTGCATACACGGGAATGGACATTTCATGACCCAATTGGGACTATGAAATTAATATGCAACAAATCAGAGATACTATCAGATCCAGACCTACTAGTTACCACCAACTCAATAGAGAAAGGGGCCTTGATGTGGGTACTTCTATGCACAATCCTAGTACAGAAGAATTATTTGAGTCCTCTGTAACAGACACACTCTGACATAGGCAATTTAATTAATTTGAACAACAAATTAAAGTAATTTGAACAACAAATTAAAGTGATGTGAAACAGGCTCTGGTAGGGTGGTCAAATAGAAATGGAGAACAATCTTGCTCAAAGTAGTTAATTTTACAATTATTATAACACACACCATCATTCTTATATAATAATTAAAGGTACGGTTGGCCTTGGCGGTGGGTATCCTGTGAAAATATTTCCACCCGTCAAAAACCGCCACAAACAGAAAGAACATCAAAATGTAGACAGACTTTGTCCGTATACAAATAAGAAATATCGCATAAACAGTATGTTATTGTCATATTTTTTACCATTGTTATGTAAACAAAGGCATAAAAAGTTACTTTTCTGGTGTTTGTTTATATTATGATGGTAAACATAAAGAGCGTTCTTTGTGGGTGAATTCCTGATATGGAACGAATAAAGAGCGTTTATGCCATTTGTGTGTGATTAGCCAGCAGCATTGTGTTGTATTCTGTAACACAATCAGGCTCTTGCTTAGGTAAAATATAGTAAATCTTTATGATAACATGCTGTTTACGAGATGGTCATGGTATATATGAACGAACTGAATGCGTTTTAATGTTTTTCTGTTTACGGTGATTGGAACAAATATGAATATTTTCGACAACTAAGGCCGCACGTGCCTTTAAATGCAGTAACTCCCGAAGGTCAAATCGGCTTAGTTAGTTTATCGAAGATAGTTGCGTCCTGAATCCAGAAGTAAATATTTACAATTGAGGGTAGTTCTGACGGTGTTTTCTATGGAGTGGTTCGATCGATTTGCTAGAGATTTTCGGCGATGTTGCTAAAATGATACATTCCTCGGTTTACATTGCGACTAAATACTAACTTATCAGTTTCCCGCCCCAAACAAGTCCATAATGCGTCTCCAAATATTCAACCATTGATGTCTAGAAATGACGATCACCTTATTACCGAATCGAAGTGGAATGATGTGAGGGAAACTATTGATGACCATTCAGATGATGAAAACGATGTGGGTGATAAATTTGATGATAATTCCGAGAATAGTAGAGAACAAAGAGAGTCAGCACGACAGTCAGCAACATTATAATAATATTACGTTATGCAGTCTTTCACAGGATTTGGTTTACAGCGCACACATTTCCTTTTATATTACTACATTGTATGCAAACACACCCAACCGTGTCAAGTCTTTACACGTTCAGAAAATATTGTTCTTGTTTGAAAACACCGATAAATAAATATATCATCTGTAGGAATTGTATGTCCACATGTCGCCAAGAAGAAAATACAGAATGTCAGTTCAATAATGCTAATGAATCTCTGGTAAATGTAAAATGTTATTACATTATCCTATCAATTGAATATCAAACAAGAACTATCTCGAAAGATCTATAAGTGGAAATCAATTTGCGATCTTTCTCGTGGGCGCCGCCGCCTTTACGCTATTGATGTTTTAATTACGCACCATTTTTTCTGCAAATAAAAATCTCACAGAAGCTATTCCATTGGTTATTAAACGCTGCAGAATGTTCCAGCCTTCTCACTGGCTCAAACTTCTTGCATAATATAAAAGGTATATTAACCCTCGCAATCTGATTAATAAGGTTCTGCGTCAGTTTAAAATCTTGACCATCTTCCTGTTTTATTCATTACTGTGTATTCTTAGGACGTTATTTTGTGTTGTGCATATTTCGATTACCATTTATTCTCAAATTAATAGGTGAATTTTTTTAAGTCATTATTTAAATAGCTTTGTCCGTACTTTAACGTTTATCAAATCAAACTTTTATAATTATTTTCTATGTGGGAACATTTTTCAAAATGGCAACATTAGTTCGTGCAGATACTTTCGTAGTGTGGCATTGTCACATTACAGAAGTGTAATGTACGGGTACTATGTAAGTTATATAATTAGCTGGCGCTAAGTCAGAAAGAGTAATGCTCTTGCTGACTATTGCGCCTAGTTGTGTCTATTTGTGGGCTAGTGGTATATGTCAAACAGGTATGAAAAACTTGATGAGCTCCATGACGAGAAGCAGTACCAAACTAGCCAATGGAGTGGAATTGTTGTGGATTGGCAGACTAAAATGTGACCTCGCAATGCCACCCAACTGATACATTAGGGGAAACTAAAGTTCAGATTTCATATGGGGATAACTCTCGAGGATAAATGGAGATAAACAAAGTGAAGGTGATTTCTTCACAAACAGAGGGATACCATGTACCAAAGTGGTTATATCATATCAGCAACTAGTATATCAATACACACTGAATGTGCCTATACATGCCAGCTAACGTGTACCCACTTATGAGGACATAGTCATTCTTACCTAAATAATTTGTCCTGTAAGTTTGGGGAATTTTGGTTTAACTTCATACTTCTACATAACTTAATGCTCACTTATTTCCAAAAGTAAGAATTATTCGATGTAGAACATTGGGATGGAGCTGATCACTAGCCGGATTAGTCTTGTTCCAGTTACTTCATACACCGGTAAGAAAATATTCTCATGTCACTGAACTACCATTTTCACAAAATATTTTACATATAAATTATTGCCACGTGTGCAACTAACACTACATAGTACATTCAAAGCGGAATAGGTTATCAAAATAAAACATTCAACTTCGCATGTAATACTTGCTAAGTCTATATTCTTAAGTAACTAAGTTGTGCTTTGGCATATCATTTTGCCAAGTAAAACTAAGCCCACATTTTGTGAACTCTACAATGTATTTTGATATTAAACCTAAGCTAAATTTTCAAAATAGCGGGTAATTTCGCTAAGGTTAAGATATTTAGTTACCAAACACGTTGACGTGTTAAATCAAATAAATAATAACTCTAGTTTTATAGTAATGTTATAACTTTTTTTTATAAACAAAACAATTTATTTCACAGTCAGCAAATTAACTGCATTACATCAAATCAAATTTCATTCATATTACTTTAATTCATTAGCCTGTGTTGAGTAGTATTGGACAGTTGGTAGCCTGTGTGGAGTAGTGATGGCCCGTGTGGAAGCAGTGTGTTTATTTCATATAGAACATATTATATTTTAAGTTCTCATTCTGACCAACAATTATCTGCAGATATTTAATGGATCCAAAATAATTTCGTCATATTTCGTAATCTGTTTGTAATGTCTCTTGTTTTGTAATGTTGAAAATATAAAGTCAATTGAAGACAACTTAAATTGTCTTCTAAAATTCATAAATTCTATTTCAATTTCAAATATTGTATATAACTAAGTGTTTAGGATTTAGATATCTTGTAAATTTTAAAGTAAATTAGTTAATTTAAACGTTTTGATCTTTAAACATTCATTTAAATATTCCAAATCATGGAGTAAATTTAACACATATTAATTTAAACATTTTCAATCTCATACAATTATCCATGAATTAAATATTTAATCGGACTGATAGCCTCCCCAGCCTTCTTTCCCTGGGGCATTTAAATAATTACTACTTCGCTAATCATGGCTTATGTAGCAGCATCTGATGATAGGCATGTCCACATGTGATCCCCTTACCTCCATGATGTGACAGAATACACTCCACAAGTTGCCGAACTTTTCATTCAGCTTATCATAACTGTAATCGGTGGACTCGGACGTTAGATGTGACTGTTGGTGTGGCCATGGTCTCGCGTTATATGAGAATTAGTAGAAACGGCCTGTCGAAGAAATGAATTATTATACTGTCTCGAAAATGCGCTCATTCAATGTTCCACTATAGTGCGGTATGCCAAATATACCTTTTTCAGAGACGATGGCCACATTAAGTTCATCCAACCGTATCCACATACGTAATTTCCTTTTTAGAGACAGTTCTATCGTTGTTTATTTGATTTCGTCGTTGGTTGGTTCTAATGAGGGAAAAATTGGGGTTTTTTTTGTCAGAAGTGGTTTTCGTGATAAATTCCATTCAGCGATCATGGATGCGATAACACTCAATTTGAAGTGGGCAATATTCGTGAAATAGTTTTTGAACCGACAGTATGCGGTGTTGTATATGCACATTGGTGAGGTTGGGACACGATTGGTTATTATTTTTATTCCAGGTATGAATTTTATTAAAGTTTCGTCTTTGGTTAAGGGAAGCTAACCCGAGTTCACATAAGACTCTCTCATCTGACACCAAACGTGTCGGACCACATACTATTTTACCGCGGCGTTGATATAGAGTCGGTCGAGCTTCCGGATGGGGCAATATGGGCGTTATCCAAACCAACGTATCGGTATTCTAATATCGGCAGTAAATATAAGTGTTAAACGTTACATCAAGGGTTTGTCTATTTACAAGGAACTTGACTCTCCTCAGTTGTGACAGTCCAGTTGCCACTCGACACCACATTCATTGATTGATACTCATGGTATGTGGTTGTGTCCACGAAGAATTATGCCAGCATTAAGACCAATGTTGTCATGCAGTTTATCTTCAATACTCAAGTGGCAATAAACGACCTTGTTCCAGTTCCAGAACCCGGTTCTACCATGGGGAAATCATGCGCTTATTACTGACAATGCGCAGAATTGCGCAAAGCAAAACAAGTTGATACACTTGATTGTATGGGAGCGTGATGAAACTCTGAAATGTTCCAGTAATTGAATACCTTGGAAGGGAGACGGGGAAGTCTTGCGATGTGGTAGCGTAGGTTAGTGGCGGACAAATGTTAGACGTTTGATGGGCGGATTATTATCCAAAATTCCGGATGGGTGTCACGGTTAACTTCTCAAATGTCGATCACGGATGTTATTGGAAATATATTAATCGTTCAGTGTACAATCAAATCGCATGTCTTTATGAACATTATTTTGCTATGTTATAACATGTGATAGGCCCTCATATATATGTGATGGTTGATGGTTCTATTCTTGTACAATATTAATTATTTTATTACTGTCATTTGATAATAAATCTTGAACTCATTCTGTACTTATATCAGTTTTCTATTGGATGTCTTTGCACACTATAATACAAATTTCTGACACAAAGTAGGTCAAATGAACATGCACTCAGGCATGGTAGTTTCATCTGTACATAGCTGATTCATATTATATTCATAGTTACTTTGTCACATGTAATTTTCAACTACCATTTCCTAACATGGCTGTGTGCTTTTTAAAGTGGTATGGTCGAGCGCCTACTTGAAACTACGTTTAAACCTGACATACAGTCAATGACGTGACGACAGGGGATTGATCTTAGTTTAGGGACCTCAGTCCGGGAGCTAATAGGGGTACCCTTGCACCCCCCCCCCCCCGAAATTGAAACTCACCATCCAAGATGGCCGCCAAAATGGCCGCCGGAAGTTGAAAATAAGACATTTTTTCACAAATATCTTCTAGACCAATTCATGCTGTTTGGAACTGGTTAGGTAATATGACATTATTTTGTGTTTTGTATATTAACTGATCATTGGAGCAATTAAATATGCAATTAATGGGGTCCTAGCCCCTTCCGATCCCTCAAAAATTCGATTTTACTGAACACGGTACAAATTTAACAAAAAATCACAATTGGGATTCTAGTCATATTTCAACAAGAAATGAAAAGAACATTGTAATGTAAATGAGGCATATCATTACCTATGAATATTCTAACCAAAAATCTTACCTTGGTTCAAAATGGCTGCGAAAATGGCCGCCAAAATATGGAAAATGGTAAATATTGCCCCAGGGTGTCCTGCAATCGCTTACAAGTTGTGGTTGATATATACAATTGGCTAATCTGTATTCTATACATTGCAAACTAACATGTCTGATGCACCACGGATCATTTTTACTGTTGTCACCACTGACATCACCAGAAATATTGTATTTTTCTCTCACAATCTTGACATAAATATCGGCAAAAATTCACTTTTCATGGTTCGACCACTTGTTCAAGTAAAATGCAACTATCTTTGGTATCAAAGGTCTTTATTGTTTTGGTCTATCTTAAATGTGGCACACTACGGTGTTTATAGACTAAATTGCTCAAGATGGCTTTCAAAATGGCAACCAAATTTGTTAAAAGTTAACATATCCCGAACATTATTCTCTGCATTATCCGAAAAAGGTAGGAAATTGTGACTCACTTGGTTATTGTACGTGTTATTTAATTAACAACTATGTTCTATTATGTTTGCCCCAGTTCCGTGTGGGGCATGACAACTTCATTTTAAAGTTGCAGTATGGAATTTTGCGGAGAACCTCTTTTATGATTCTGGCCATATTATTGAAAGGAAATGGGCATCACTTTGAGACGGAACTGAGATGAACCATGACATGTGGGTACTCTGGCCCATTATGGTAAACATTTATCAACTGGATACAGGGTGGAAGCCAATATGGCAGCCAGGGAGTTACTCTATGATCATAGATGATGATAATTGGTATACATGGAGTTATTGTATGGTCATGAATAATGTGTGGGTATATAGGGAGTGCCCTGTTGGTAACGGTTGGACGTATATTTATATATGTTGTGGGTGTATGGGGAGTAGATGTATGATCATGGATGGCTTGTATGAGTATGGCAAGTATGGAACTTATGAGTGGTCGTATGTGCGGGTATTAGTATATCTGGAAGGGCTCACCATTGGTGATGTGCATATGTATACCTGGATTGACTCTATGGTCATGGGTATGGCGAATAGGTATACATGTAGTGGCTGTATGGTCAATGTTGAGGTGAATATGTATACAATGAGTGACTGTGTGGTTGTGAATGTAGTGGATATGTATACATATAGTGACTATATGGTCATGTGTCGGGTGTAGGTGTATACCTGGTGTTCATGCATGGTGACCCGTGGCTGTATCGTCATTTGTGGTATGTACGGGTATAACCAAGTATGGCTGTATGATCAGGTGTACGTGTATAAAGTGGGTAACTATGTTGTCATTTGTGTGGTGTTTATGTACATATGGAGTGACTGGGGTAATGGGTGTGTTGTACATGTGTACCTTGGGTGGCTATCCACAATAACTCAAGGATATGTTAATCAATAGAGATGTCATGTCAGAGAGTCATATCACGGAAAGCGATAGCCACCCATTATCTCACAGTCATTACATATATACATAAACACCACATACATACCAATATAGTGACCCATTGTATACATGTACACCTGACCCAAGACCACGGATGACCATACAGCCACGCGCCACAATGCAGGCACACCGGGTATACTCCTAAACATGATCCATAACCATATAGTCACCCCTTGTATACCCATTCATCTCACCATTGGCCATAATGTCACCCCCTGTATACCTATTCTCCAAACGCATGTTCAAATAGACAATCAATATATATATATATATATCAACACCACAACAATGACCATAAAGTCACTCCGATATTCATATGCACCTCACCAATTACCATATAGCCACTCGCTTCATACACATACCCCCACCCATGTCACCTGGTATACTCCTTCACCTGACTTATAGCCACCCCGTGTGTACCTATTCAAAACATTCATACATGATCATGGTCAATCCATACATATTCACCTCAACATTGGCCATGTCACTCCCTGTATCCCTATTTGTCACACCATAGCCGAATAGCCACTCAATATATACTAATACATCCCAGCCATGTCAGTATAGTCACTCCATGTATGCATATGCACCTCATCCATGGCCATATAGCCACTCTATATATACACATATCCCTCGCTCATGACAATAAAGCAACACATGTGTATACTGGTATAACCTACACATGACCATATCGCCACGAGTCACCAAAGAGTGACTCATGTATACTCATACGCCTGACACATGACCATGTAGTCACCCCTGTATATGTGTTCATTACATTTATGATCACACAGTTACTACTTGTATACCTACATGTACTCATCTCACCGTTAACCATACAGTCACTACCTGTATACCTATTCGACACACATAGTCATATAGCCATTCAATATACATATGCAGCCCACCCTAGACCATAGGTTCACTCCAGGTATACATGTAAACCTCACTAATGGCCATTCAGCCGTTCCAGATATAAAAAACCCGCACATACGACCACTCAAACAATCCATACTTGCATATACACCTCACACATGATAATTCAGCAATTCACTGTATAATCACACACGCCATCCATGATAATACAGCTAAGCCCTATACACCCACCAGTGATAATACATACACGAGATATATAAATATACATCCCACCCGTTACCACACGGACACTCCCTATATACCCACACGCTCTATAATGTCCACCCAGCTTACTCCAGGTATTCATATTCAATCATGACCGTACAGTCACTCCACGTTTACCTATACACATTACCCGTAACCATAAAATTACTCCCTATTTATCCACACACCCCATCCATGATCATAAAGACAACACGTGTACATCCCACCATGACCTTACAGTCACTCCATATATACATAATCAACACATAGATGACCATGTAGCTATATACATACACCACACCAATGACCATACAGGCACACCGGGTGCACCCGTACTGGATATACACACTCATACACCATACAGTTACTGCATACCGATTCACCTCACACCTGACCATGACCTATCCCTGTATACCTAGATGCATCTTACCATGGACAACCAACTCATAACCATATAGTCACTCATTGTATACCTACTCACATCAGTCATGACATACAATAACTCCCTGTATACCTATTCACCTCACATATGATCATAGAGTAACTCCCTGGCTACGATCTTGGCATCCACACTGTATCCTGTTGACATTTATTTTATCGTAATGGACCAGAATAGCCAAAGATTATGGTCCATCTCAGTTCTGTCTCAAAGTTCTGCCCAGTTCCTTTCGATAAATATGACCAAAATCACAAAAGAGGTTCTCGGCAAAATTACATACTTTAAAATGAATTTGTCATGCCCCATACGGAACTGGGACAACCAGAATAGAACATGTAGTTGTCAGTTAATTAACTAACACGTATAATAACCAAGTGAGTCACAATTTGCTACCTTTTCGGATAATGCAGCGAATGTTCGGGATATATGTAAAACAAATTACATTTTACAAATTTGGTTGCCATTTTGGAAGCCATCTTGAGCAATTTGGTCTATAAAGACCGTAGTGTGACACATTTAAAATAGACCAAAACAATAAACACCTTTCAATCCAAAGATAGTTATATTTTACCTGAAAAAATGGTCCAAACCTGAAAAGGGAATTTTTGCCAATATTTATGTCAAGTTTTTGAGAGAAAAGTCCAATATTTGTGACGATATCAGTGGTGACATTAGTAACAATTAACCATGGTGCATCAGACATGTTAATATTCAATGTATAGAATGCAGAATAGCCAATTTTATACATCAACCACAACGTGTAAGCGATTGCAGGACACGCTGGTGTAATATTTACCATTTTCCATATTATGGCGGCCATATTGGCAGCCATTTTGAGCCAAAGTAAGAATTTTGGTTCCAGTGATTTGGAATATTCATAGGTAATGATATGCCTCACTTACATTACAGAGTTCTGTTCATTTCTTGTTGAAATATGACTACAATCCCAATTGTGATTTTTTGTGAAATTTTATACCGCATATTGTAAAATCGAATTTTTGAGGGATCGGAAGGGGTTAGGACCCCAATAATTGCATATTTAATTGCTCCAATGATCAGCTAATATACAAAATACAAAATAAAGTTGCATTACTCAACTAGTTGCAAACAGCATAAATTGATCTAGAAGATATTTGTGAAAAAATGTCATATTTTCAACTTCCGGCGGCCATTTTGGCGGCCATCTTGGATGGTGAGTTTCAATTTCGGCCCAAAAAAGCGTCAATATGTCTTAGCTTCACGAAAATATATACATTTGTATACATTTTACTAGATTTTTCCCGCTATAATTTGCATAAAACTGACTTAGGGTCTGGTCTGAAAAACGGCGGCCATGATGGACGCCAACTTGTCTGGAGTCTAAAAGGCCACTTTTTTTCTTGTTAACATTGCTTAAAAGTTGAAGGACATAATAAGGAACAAAATGAGTGAGGTGAAGTTAAGTCCCAGGGTGGGGGTGCAAGGGTACCCCTACTAGCTCCCGGACTAATCTGTGTTGGGGAGGGTGCTTCAGTCCCAACTTTGGTCAAAACATTCAGCGGTTGAAAATGTCATACCCGACACATTAGTTGGACATTTCGCACCAAATTATATGTTGCACTTATCGTAGTTTGATTGTCCAACCAGCAAGTAGTCGGGAATTGTTGTTTTTAGACCAACAGTCGCATATTTCTGTACTTTTTGTTCAACAGTTGTTGGACTGCTGTGGCAATGAGTTGAATATTTTCCAATCTTAGTGGTGTCAGACAGGAAATTTCCAACACTTCGACAGAATGAGGCCAAACCAACACACAGGACCTTCCTGTCAGGGCACAGGGATAGCTGCCACACTATCGTGATACGATAATTATAATACCAATGCACGTCTATACTGCTGTACTTCAGACAGGCTTTGTTTCTGAAGAGTTTATAAAAGTTTAGCAGGAATAATGACTTTGATTAGGATGGTAAATTCTTCAATTTGGGGTTGTTTTAAACGGTACTTATTCCACGAAAGTACAATAATTATGGCAAATACAATTAATGAATATAGTGTTTTCATGAAAGGTTTCGATATCAAGTATTATATGATTGATTGAGGGTTTAACGCCAAATTAGCCGCTATGCCATATCACGGCCAGAACAGAATCAGGTAACAAAAAGAATCGTAGTGAACCCACTGTGTAGATAAATCAGACAGTGAATTAGATAAAAACAAATTAGCTATGTGCAAGTAAAAGAACGGCCTAGTATGCAAACATACCATCTTATATCTATATTTGCGAATGTCTGTCTGTCTGTGTTCTATAGACATTCACAGGGGACCATCTAAATGATACCAAAGGCGTCTACTAGGGGTAACTTTTTACGAGAAAGATAATGGTGCGGATTTTGAATTTTCTAAAGTGACGCCGTTGTCAGTGGCAGAAAAGGGGGAGTGAGAATTTTTGTGTCGCCGATTGCCACGAAACTTACATATAATCATCCACATGATAAGAAGAATATAATGGTGTGGTTTAAATATGTCAAAAGTGGCGTCGTTCGAGTCAGTGATGCACGAAAGGGGAGAGGGGCACCAAAAATGTTTAGCGCCGATTTCCACCAAATTGATCCATATTCTTCTTCATGATACAAGGAATCTAATTGTGCGATATAAAGACGCCAAATTTGTGTCGTTTGGATGAGAGATTGGGGGGGGGGGGCACTAAATTTGATAATGGGTTTAGTCGCCGATTGCCACCACACTTATACAAAATCATCTCCATGGTATGAGGAGTCTAATGGGGAGGCTTAAATCTGTCAAAAGTGGCCTCATTCGAGTCAGGGGTCCGCTGAAAGGGAGAGGGGCACCAAAATTGATACACAATATTTATAGCGCCAATTTCCACCAAATTGATACACGTTCTTATCCATGATACGAGGAATCTATTCGTGTGATTTAAAGACGCCATATTGGTGCTGTTTGGGTGAGAGATGGGGAAGTGATGGGTGGGCACCAAATTTGATAAAAATTTGTTTAGTCGCCGATTAGCACCAAACTTATAATCACCTCCATGATAGCATGAGTGTAATTGTGTGGTCTAAGGATGTCACAAGTGGGGCCATTCGAGTCAGTGGTGCATAGAGGTGAGAGGGACACAACAAATTACAACAATATGTTTAGTGCCGATTTCCACCAGATTGATACCTATTCTTCTCCGTGATACGAGGAATCTAATCGTGTGGTTTAGATACACCAAATTGGTGCCCTTTCGGTGAGATATATGGGGACCTTAAATTTGATACGAATTTGTATACTCGCCAATTTTCACCAATTTTATATATATGCATCTCCATAATGAGTCTAAGTGTGTGGTTTAATGGTGACAAAAGTGGCACCGCTTGAGTCCGAAATAGGGACGGGATGGTCACCAAAACTTATACAAAAATATTTTTAGTACCAATTACCATCAAATTCATACACGTTCTACTCAAATGATACGAGGAATCAAATCGTGCTGTCTTTCTGTCTGTATGTGTTCTATATATAACTCCACGGGGTACAATCGAGATGGCACCAAGGCGGTCTAAGAGTGGTAGATTTTTTCGAGAAAGATAATGGTGCGGGTTAAAATTTTCTAAAGTGATGCTGTTGGTGTCAGGGGAAGAAAAGGGGAAAGGACTGCAAAATGAAAAAAAATATGGTGAAATAGTTTTGTTGCCGATTTTCACCAAACGAATACATAATCACATCCGCGATATGGGGCTGTTCGAGTCAGCGTTGCAGGGGGGGGGGGGGCAACAACAATTGATTTAATAAACTATTTTTAGCGCAGATATCCACCAAATTGATATATTATTCTTCTCCATGTTACGAGGAATATAACGTGTGATTTAAAGACGCCAAATTGCTGCCGTTTGAATGATAATCTCATATATATTTTGAAGACCTCTGTCTGTATGTATGTATGTATGTATGTATGTATGTATGTCATTTATACAATCGAAAACGGGTCGACCGATCGGGACGAAACTTGGTACGTGTGTGTAGTTTGACCAGGCGGTCGTCAACGTCGTATTGACGAGCCCGTGCGGCGCCCGCGCAGCGCATGCGCAGACGAGCTCTCGGAAACGGGTGGAGCTATCGACTTGAAATTTGGTATGTGAATGTATCTTGCCCCGGATACGGATTTTATCGGGTCGCCGACCCCGTGCGACGCCAGCTTCGCGCATGCGCAGACCAGATCTCAGAAACGGGTAGAGTTATCGACTTGACATTGGGTTTTTGAATAGCCCGGACAACGTCGGGCTCATCGGCTAGTCTCCTATATATTTTGAAGACCTCTGTCTGTCTGTCTGTATGTATGTCATTTATACAACTCTACGATTCTCGACCGACCGGGACACAACTTGGTACGTGTGTGTAGTTTGACCAGGCGGTCGTCAACGTCGTATTGGCGAACCCATGCGGCGCCCGTTTCGCGCATGCGCAGACGAGATATCGGAAACGGGTGGAGCTATCGACTTGAAATTTGCTATGTTAATGTATCTTGCCCCGAATACGAATTTTATCGGGTCGCCGAGCCCGTGCGACGCCAGCTTCGCGCATGCACAGACGAGATCTCGGAAACGGGTGGAGCTATCGACTTGAAATTTGGTATGTGAATGTATCTTGCCCCGGATACGAATTTTATCGGGTCTCCGAGCCCGTGCGACGACAGCTTCGCGCATGCGCAGACCAGATCTCGGAAACGGGTAGAGCTATCGACTTGAAATTTGGTTTTTGAATAGCCCGGAAGACCTCGGGCTGGGTAGAGCTATCGACTTAAAATTTGGTTTTTGAATAGCCCGGACAACGTCGGGCACATCAGCTAGTCTCATATATATTTTGAAGACCTCTGTCTGTCTGTATGTCCTTTATAGAATCGAAAACGGGTTGACCGATCGAGACCAAACTTCGTATATAAGTGTAAAAACGCACGGGGATCGTCGGCGTCGCATTTTGGACAAGCTCTGCGCACCGATTCTCCACTCCCAATCATCAAAATCACCGCAAACGCCACTTCGGGCGTTAAGGCATCAACGATCTTTATATTGACCATATTCGGAGGTGTTAAGGATTAACGCTCTTTATTACAATCGAAGCTGCTAAACGGCTACTCATGCGTAAAATACGGATGCAAAACGAAACGCGGAATGCAATTATCTCGATTAAAAAGGCAGAATGGGTTGTTGTGTTATATATGTCCTAGGAACAGGGGAATTTTTCATCGGGTCAGTCTTTGAGGGACGGGTACCATGAATTAATTCATGGAAGAAAAAAATGGGTGTTGTGCTGTCTTTCATAGGAAGGGACCGATCGGGACGAAACTTGGTACGTGTGTGTAGTTTGACCAGGCGGTCGTCCTTGTCGTATTGGCGAGCCCGTGCAGCGCATGCGCAGACCAGATCTTGGAAACGGGTGGAGTTATCGACTTGAAATTTGGTTTTTGAATAGCCCGGACAACGTCGGGCTCATCGGCTAGTCTATTATATATTTTGGGAAATCTGTCTGTCTGTGTGTGTTCGCGATGGACTCAAGAACGACCGAACCGATTTCGATGAAACTTGGTATGTGGTGGTACTTTCGGCCGGGGAGTGGCATGGGCCTGTTAATTTGCCCGTGCGACGTGACCTTGACCTTGAAATCGGGTCATTATAAGGTCAAAAGCCCGAGTATCACGGGATTTCGATAAAAATTAGTGTCTATGGATACTTTCGTATGGGGAGTGTCGTAAGCCTATTCGTTTGCCCGTGCGACGTGACCTTGACCTTGAAATCGGGTCAATTCAAGGTCCAATCGCGAATTTTGATGGGATTTTGACGAAATTTGATACGTAGGGTTACTTTTGTCCACTGAGTGTTTTGGACGGACAAATCGCGACCCCGACCTGACCTTGACCTTCAAAATTATCAATTCGAGGTCAAATCGGGTAAAACCGGATGGATTTCGACGGGTACTTTTGTCCGGGCAGTGTTTTTGGACGGGTCAATATGTGGGGGTACTTTCGGTCGGGGAGTGCCATATGCCTATTAATTTGCCCGTGCGACGTGACCCTGAAATCGGGTCATTTCAAGGTCAAACGCCCGAGTATCACGGGATTTCGATGAAAATTAGTGTCTAGGGATACTTTCGTATGGGGAGTGTCTTAAGCATATTCATTTGCCCGTGCCACGTGACCTTGAAATCAGGTCAATTCAAGGTCAAATCGCAAATTTTCGACGAAATTTATACATAGGGTTACTTTTGTCCACTGAGTGTTTTCGACGGGTCAAATCGTGACCCCGACCTGACCTTGACCTTCACAATTATCAATTTAAGGTCAAATCGGGTAAAACCGGATGGATTTCGACGGGTACTTTTGTCGGGTACTTTTGTCCGGGCAGTGTTTTCGACGGGTCAAATCGTGACCCCACCTGACCTTGACCTTCAAAATGGACAATTCAAGGTCAATCGCGCAATTCGCCGAAAAGCAGAGGGGAAACAGCCCGGACGAAGTCGGGTCCACCTGCTAGTCTATTATATATTTTGGGAAATCTGTCTGTCTGTGTGTTCGCGATGGACTCGAAAACGGCCGAGCTCATTTCGATGAAACTTGGTATGTGGGGTTACTTTAGGCCGGGGAGTGGCATGGACCTTTTAATTTGCCCGTGCGACGTGACCTTAACCTTAAAATCGGGTCATTTCAAGGTCAAACGCCCGAGTATCACGGGATTTCGATGAAAATTAGTGTCTATGGATACTTTCGTATGGGGAGTGTCGTAAGCCTATTCGTTTGCCCGTGCGACGTGACCTTGACATTGAAATCGGGTCAATTCAAGATCAAATCGCGAATTTTGATATATATTTCTAATATATATTTTGGGACTTCTGTCTGTGTGTGTGTGTGTGTGTTAGCTATGACCGGGAAAACTGCCAGACGGATTTTGACGAAATTTGATATCTAGGGGATATTTTATCCAGGGAGTGTTTTGGACGGGTCAAATCGTGACCCCTACCTGACCTTGACCTTCAAAAAGGTCAATTCAAGGTCAAATCGGATAAAACGGGACGGATTTCGACGAAATTTGATACCTAGAGGTAATTTTGTCCGGAGAGTCTTTTGGACGGGTCAAATCGTTACCACGACCTGACCTTGACCTTCAAAAAGGTCAATTCAAGGTCAAATCGGGTAAAATGGACGGATCTCGACGAAATTTGATACATATGTGTACTTTTGTCCGGGGAGTGTTTTGGACGGTTCAAATCGTGATCCCGACCTGACCTTGACCTTCAAATTTGTCAATTCAAGGTCAAATCGCGAATTTTGACGGGATTTCGACGAAATTTGATACATAGGGTTACTTTTGTCCGAGGAGTGTTTTGGACGTGTCGAATCGTGACCCCAACCTGACCTTGACCTTCAAAATGGTCAATTCAAGGTCAAATCGCGCAATTCGCCGAAAGGCAGAGGGGAAACAGCCCGGACGAAGTCGGGTCCGCCAGCTAGTCTAATATATATTTTGGGACTTCTGTCTGTGTGTTAGCTATAGCCGGGAAAACTGCCAGACGGATTTTGACGAAATTTTATACCTCGGGGTAATTTTGTCCAGGGAGTGTTTTGGACGGGTCAAATCGTGACCCCGACCTGACATTGACCTTCAAAATGGTCAATTCAAGATCAAATCGGGTAAAACCGGACGGATTTCGACGGGTACTTTTGTTGGTTACTTTTGTCCGGGGAGTGTTTTGGACGGGTCAAATCGTGACCCCGACCTGACCTTGACCTTCAAATTGTCAATTAAAGGTCAAATAGCGAATTTTGACGGGATTTCGACGAAATTTGATACCTAGGGTCTTTTGTCCGAGGAGTGTTTTGGACGTGTCGAATCGTGACCCCAACCTGACATTGACCTTCAAAATGGTCAATTCAATGTCAAATCGGGTAAAACCGGACGGATTTCGACGGGTACTTTTGTCCGGTGAGTGTTTGGATGGGTCAAATCGTGACCCCGACCTGACCTTGACCTTCAAAATGGTCAATTCAAAGTCAAATCGCGCAATTCGCCGAAAAGCAGAGGGGAAACAGCCCGGACGAAGTCGGGTCCACCAGCTAGTACTATATAACTCTAAAATCAAGTGATTATTATTGTTAATGGTAATCACTTGATTTTAGAGTTATCCATCTTACAACCGCAATTTGTCCGTTTGAGCACGAGGATCTGAAGAAGTTTTGGGCCAGATCTCCAAAATTAATAAACTTCAAACATCGATATCTAATCACTCTGAGCTTTGATGGATGTGTTCCTCGACTCGAATCAAATATGTTTTACCCCGAAGCCAAAGAAATAGTAATTTAGGAGCGTCTGATCGGATTGAGTACGTTTAAATATACAATTTATGATAATAGATGTAACACTTTGAGCAAGAGTATTCTCTATTCCGAACAAATATACACAGCGTGCAGATAATGTTTTTTTATATTTGATGAATTGCGCATGAACCTTTGTCAATGCGCACGCTGATGGCCGGTGGATGAGACAGAAGAATAGAATGTCATCTTTCACCCAAATGACAGCCTCAATTAACAAATAATGTTTTGCTGCCTTGTAGTGTTAAATGTTTCTCATCAAGCACCTGGTCAAATTTTTATATTTAAATATGAACCTCTCTTTCTGAGAGTCTAAATGTTGGAGAGATTTGTTTCGAAGCAACAGGCGATTTCTGTTGTGGGACAATATGATCAACACGAATAGACTGCATTGCAGTAACTGTCTCAACTTGGGTTGATTGTCTGTGAGCAACGGGTGCATCTTCAGTAGACGTTTCCATGGCATGTGATACAGGTGCTGGGACATAAGCTATATCAGTCACGTCAAGTTGTGTCGCTTATGATACAGCAATGATGTTGGTCTTGCTGTTGTCTGTCTGATTGCTGGCATCAGCACATTTTTTTTGTGGAAACGACAGCAGAGTATGTGACTGGTTTAATTGATGGGCGAGCACCATTTTATTTGCATCGAAATATGATGGATGTTTCTCAGCCTTACACTGTTGAATAGAATTTTGAATTCATAGTCCCATATGGGACATGAATGATCCATTGCAGCAAGTGAACCTTGACAGTTTGAGCACTCTTTTTTGGTTCAGTACAATCGTTATGGGCCTGCCCAGAAACAGAATAGCGTGCACATATGGTTTCTTTACATTTACAATGTTCCTGTATACCCAACATTTAATGCTGGCGGATGTTCGCACCGATTGGAAGTCAAAAGATAACTATGCAAATGAACTTTTAGTCCATCAAAAGACTGTCTTTGAAATCTGCGATCAGCAGTAACAACCTGTAGTGCCAACTCAGTAGATTCGGAGATCCGACTCAGACTGGTCAGAGATATCGCGTCGTCTCAAAACTGCTCTGCTACTATTTAATGTTGTGTGTGGCGCAACCGTGACTGGTGTTTGTACAATAGCTGTTAAGTGCAACAAAGCATCAGATTGAACTTTCTTTGAACGTGCAATCAGGAGAGATCCAGTCACCGGCCCGGTCCTGGTAATACCTCAGCATCATTGGAACTAAGTGGGTCATCATTCTTGCGATCAGGTTGTGTTGTTTTGTTTTAGTTGCGGATATAAAAAGCAGAAAATCGACAAGCCCAGCAGCCGCCGGGGACTACCCTTCGAATTCTGGTCTGGCCAAAGACTGGTACATAGCTGAACCGGTGAACCAGTTAGCCACTGTATGTAGCAGCATCCTGGTACCTCCCACATTGGCGTGTGCAATACATGATTCAACATTCACCAATCACCAGGAGAAGAAACAGGAGTGAACAGAAACACCATACGTGAAAATAATAGTACTTCAAACATCAGAAAAACGATTAAACAGATAACAATAATTGAATCTGAAACAATGTGGAGAGGCGTGACTAGCCGATTGGCTGAACCACCCGTCTTGAAGAGATGTAGGTCCAAACTGGACCACGAACTAAGCCGTATCCACAGGTCGATGCCTCACATGGTACGGCCGCCCTAGTACATCCAGGATTCGTGCACCACACCTCACGGGATGCACCCCACGGCAAACAGGGTGACAGGGTATTCTTGTCACTCGCAGTGGGCGGTAGGCATAGTCTACCCCAGGCCCACAATGGGATCAAGTAGTATACGTTCGTATTATTCACCGCGTCTGATTTAGTAAAGCTCCGCTAAACTATTTCGCGCCGAATAACTGACAGTATGGATGAATAAACACATCCGGTGGCGTATGTTCCCTTATATTGTCGAAATGTCCACCTCACGCTGACACCCAATGCAGGTGTGTAACCCGCGTTATTCGTATATCATAAGTATTATGTAAATCAAAACAATGTGTTTTGGACGTCTTTGTACGAAATTTTTATCAGTTGGAAATTTCATGTCTGTCATAAATATAAGATGGTACTTTTATAAAATATGTTGAAACTGGTATAATAGTTCGGTTCTCATAACCAGTATATTGTGTACGTGTGGTACACTTTCCTACATGTACTTTCTGTCAATTTTGTGACTGAAATGGCCATCAATTGGCCACCAAATTTCATCAAACTGCCCTATGGTTGGACATTACTTGCACAACACTAGTTGGAATCTTCGAAACAAACATATATAAAAGGACGCCGACCACAGTGTCCCCCGAATCGGTGGCTAACTCCAAGATGGCTAACTCCAAGGTGGCTAATTCCGAGATTGGCAGTGTTATTGAAATATTTGTTCGAGTTATTGCGCTTATGACAAAAAATGGCGAGAAATCGTCAAACTAAGGGGCATAATTTAGGTAAGAAAAATCGGACAAAACTGGTTTTCGAACTCGTCCGAGAGATTGTGGCAGCCAACTCATAAACGAAACATTATTGAAATAGGTTAATATTTGTTCAAGTTAATGCGCTTACGACAAAAATGGCAAGAAGCCGTCAAACTAAGGGGCATAACTCAGGTAAGAAAATCTGACCGGACGGACGCACAGACGGACGGTGCTGATTTCTATAGCCCCCCCCCCCCCCCCCCGAAATTACTTTTCGGGGGACAACTTGGCTAAATATGTTATAACTTTATTTGGTTTTACAAACAGTATTTAGCGTGAGATGTGTGTTCATACCAACAGTCAAATAATATTTCCGTTTTCGATCACGTCTTTGGACTGTAATACCCCATCAGTTAGACAAGTTCAGCTTGTAAATTTGTAAAACATCAGGTACAAGTTGGAAATTTCCAAAGCCGGTGTTGCAAATAAAATTTCCCTGACTTGGATATTCGGCCTCGTTAAAGAAGTTTCTGTTGGAAATCACAAGGTGGACACCACCATTCCCCGAACGTGGACCCTCCAGACACGTCCCTGGCTAGGTGAATGCATCGTTGTTTCGATTAACGACGCGGCCTCAAACATTGGAGTACTGTGGCCGTCATAAGTGAAGGGGACATCCTAAATATACTAATTACGGAGTCCATACGGGATTCATATCACATATAATCTCACATTTCTGTCGCCGATGGCAAAAAAGAGTAATTCTCATTATGGGAAAGTCTCGGCAGTCAGCAAAATAAGACACCGAGTCATTTGTTGTTTGGAAGTTCTATCGATGCAGTCCATTTGTACTTCTTCAATTGCCTATCGGTCTATAACAATCATTCATGGAATGTTGCGCCAACTTATTCTGTACACGATCTGGTTGGGGATGAGGTTTATCCCAGACATACGATTGATTACCGAACTGTCATTCGCTTAAGTCTCTGTTATTGAATAGTCTATCACCACCTCCCTTGGTATATGCCGTAGTTGGGGGCCAGATTCGTCATCTCCAGTTGACACCAGGATTATACGGAAACTTCTAAGCTTAACCGCCATTTGACACTGAAATCATAGTTAAAACTCGATATCGCAAGTGTGAGTGACGAAATTGACATATTCGGTTCAAACTTGGTCCAGCCAGCACATCGGTTAACAGTAGTGTAATTACATCGTCGAGCTAAACAATCGTACTTGCCTAATGTGGACCGCCGCATTCTATCGACAGCGAAAATCGAAAATAAAGAGAAATGAACACATGTGGTTGGAAATTTATAAGCGAGAAGCGCAAACACCTGTGAAGTGTGGGGGCTAAGTTGATTGTCAATTGCGATATTATTTTTTGCGTTTAATAGACTTAACACCGGAAACTAATCGTAGCCATGTCATTCGATGGTCAAACAACACGGAGTTTGTGGATGCTATACCTGAGTGACGAATCCGCCCTTTCTGTACCGCAGTTTACACAATCAGTTCATTGACAGCTTGTTTACGATGAGAGTGGCGGCTTGTTATCATCTCACACTTGATTCATTTTCACACGCGATTTAGAAAGACTAATGACTGGGCACGTGAGGAATGACGTCATAGAAAGAGGCAAACATCGTATACTGTTGCGCACTGGTATAAGTACGGCATTTTTCAACTTCGCTAAACTGGTTTATATTTGAGGTTATATAACCAATACATTAAAAATATATAGACATGATATCCGAACAATCCAAATGTTTCGAAATTTATGTCATGTTTGAAAATCGTATAGTTGTTTCCTGTGTTTGATTTTTCTATATCAGATAACAAGATTATTCGGAATTAACTGCACTTGAATTATGAGGTCAAAGTCAAATAATTCAAACCTGTTTTAACAGACAAGCAATGTGTTCTAGATTTTGCAATAGTGGAATAGATTGCCTTAGTCGCATTATTCGTCGGTCTTTGTTTTTTTTTTGTATCCGAGTACGGGCCTGATTTTGTATGTATAATACCAAGATAGTTAAAGTTCTTGATAACTTCAACTGTCCCATATTTTAGACAAGCTTCGTTTATAAATCAAGTTTATTTAGTTTGTTCAACGTTGACATAATTAACTTCCACTTCTCGCAACACTTTTGAAAAATATTTCTGCAAATTTAACGGTGTTTCGGCCGTAAGTACGGTGTCATCTGCGTATAACACAATGAATAGTTTGACATGTCCGCAAATGTGTTTCTATATGCCGTGACAGTTTTGACAAACCCCGAACACCATCCGAATTGAGAAAATCTTCCAGATCATAGAGGTAAAGTGGCCACAGTTATGGTATGGGGTGATATGTAAACACCTTGCTGTACCCCAGACAAACGTGGGATACAATCAGCTGTTTTATTACATACATTACACTAACCTTAGATTCAATGTGTGTACATGTCTATAATAACCGTGAGTAGCTTTTCATTTGTCATTACTCATATGTGACCCGCCATATCAAATCCAGTCGGAAGTCGGGATTTTTTTTACCCTGTGCCAATGCTTTCTCTTATATATGCGAGTCGACCATAGGTCGCCTCGCATATATAAGAGAATGCATTGGCCTAACAATTTTTTTTTACAATTTTAATAATTTTGTCTTGTATTCTTTAACAATTTTATAATTTCACCCATACAGAGCCCCAGACAAACATGAGCAGACGACACTCTTCTATATGCTTCTATATATGTGGGGGGCTCCCTGCAGGGTAATGGATGTTTTTTATTTCATGTCCTAAAAATTGTCAGAAACATTTATTTTAAAAAAATGATAAAAAATTGTTAGGCCAATGCATTCTCTTATATATGCGAGGCGACCTATGGTCGACTCGCATATATAAGAGAATGCATTGGCACAGGGTAAAAAAAATCCCGACCTCCGACTGGATTTGATATGGCGGGTCACATATGTTTGTGCTTGATAACCGTGAGTAGCTTTTCATTTGTCATTACTCATATGTTTGTGCTTGCCTCCACGCCTTATCAAATGCTTTCTCAAAATCAATGAATGCGCAATAAATATTCATATTAAGTGCCTTTGAGATTTCCGTTAACATATGTAAAAAAAAAAATAGTATCAGTTGTGTAATAAGCTTTTTCCAAAGCCCAACAGTTTCTTACGGAGAACTGCACTTTCTTCAACATAAGAATAAAAAACAATTTGAGAAGTAGCTCAAAACGTATTAGGTCTTGATAGGTCTGTATTTTTTTGTGTGGATCTTCCTTATTACCGTTATTCTTATAGATGGATGATAGTTCCAATTCCACAGATGTCTGGTAAACAACCGTATTCGAAATCTAAATTGAACGTTTTACAATACTGTATTATGTCGATAAGGGTGTCAGAGGATGTCTTCATATATTCATTTATAATTCCGTCATCTCCAGGGCACTTATTGCTCTTTAAACTAACGCAAGTTCTTCTTTGCTTATTGGTCGATATAGTTGGTCATTTGTCTCAATATGCATACATTTTTCTAAATAATCTGCGTCATCTATGATTGATACAGAATTAAGTAATCCGAAGTGTTGTTTGAATTTTTCTATTTCAACTGCGTTATTTGGTGTTATATCTCGCTTATTAAAGGAAAGGTACTCAATCCGATCAGGCGCTCCTAAATTACTATTTCTTTGGTTTCGGGGGGGGGGGGTAAACATATTTTATTCGAGTCGAGGAACCCACCCATCAAAGCTCAAGAGTGATCAGATATCGATTTTTTAAGTTTGTTATTTCTCGAGATGGGTAATAATATGTGGCCCAGAAACACGTGGTCAAATGGAGGGTCTCGGACAAAACTTCGGATGAAGATGGATAACTCTAGAATAATACGGCAATACGGTCAAATTTGGCGATACTTTATTGATAATACGGCCAAACAAAATGAACAAAATGTTGATAAATAACAAGTTTTGGGAAATTTGATACCATAGTTGCCAGTGGTTAGCATTGTTTTTGTTGCAATAAATCGATTCTGATAACTAACGCGTATTTTGAAAAAATGTTTTGTTGTTGTATCTTAATGGTATGGGGACCGTCTGATCGGATTGAGTACCTTTAAGTGTAGACCAGATTTCGTTGAATTTTCTATTTTAGTTTAAATAAATCACATCATAATATTCCCCCTGCATGCAGGGGGAGTCGGAAAAAAATTGCAGGCACGTATGCTGATTTTTTACTTTCGACCCTTGTTGGGACCCGCCCACCCCCGCGTCCAATTTTTTTTCCATTTTCGGCATTTTTTTCCGACCATTTTTTGACACCCACCCCCCTTTTAACATTAAAACAGAGATTTGCGGGGGGGATTCACTGTAAACAACTGTATATGAATTTCTGTGCATACTATTAGTCATGGATGTTAACATTGACATGTAAATATGAACAAGTCATTTTGGGGTCATTCGGTCAAAACAAAACATGGCTGCCAGCAGCCATCTTGGATTTCAAAATTCAATCCATTAGCATGGACTACAGGCTATACTGTTTGTCTGATCATCATTAAATTTGTCATTTATATTAATATTGACATATAGATGTGTTTTAAGCCAAACTCATTGCAAAAACAGTCAAAAAGACTTGCAGGAAAAATATTTTTGAGTTGCTGAAAAAATTGTTTGTTGGTCCTATCGACCACCCACCCCGACATACGTGCCGGAAAAAAAACTTTGTCCACCCCTGCTGCATATGTAGTGCTATTGCGTTGTCCATTTCTCGGTTGTATCTCCCGATTAGCCAAATTCTTGACCCCCATTGACAACAGCACTGTTTGGACTTTCATGAAGGCTACCAAGAAACTCCTGGAACAATTCACGCACAATGAATTAAACTATGTATTCATAGTTATAGAGAACATTGCATTGCATGAATATCCATGTTTATCGGATAAAAACGTTTCGGTCCTTGCTTCTGTGAGACAGGGCGCTTTGTCGCAACCCAAACCAACCACTGAAAGTCACAATTGGTCCTGCGCTCTCGTTTTCATATTCCAGGTTCTCAAGTATTACAAACGCTCTTTATGTTTACCATGTTAGGAACATGACAACAAAGAACGCTCTTTATTTCTCCATGCTGAAAACCCCGACTTTCCAGATGCATTGTGTTCCGTGTTGAAAATCCTGATTTTTTCTAAATTTTTAGAGTTTGACAAATCTGTCTGTGTGTATTTATCGACCTATTATGATCTACCATGAACAGGACTTCGATCATTACTATAGTTAACAGCGTGTATTCGGTTCATATTCACGATTCATAATATTGCATATTGGTATATTCGAGTACCTGTATATACATGTATATCACATGAAATTCCTATATAATATCATTGAAAAATCAATTAGATATGTTCTTATCTCTCACTGATATGTTCTTATCTCTCACTGGTGTGTAATCGCCAGGTGTGCCGCGGATTAATACTATTTAGAAACGCCGCACTTGACACCAATACAGACATTGCATTAATTGCTTTGTTCATTAAAATGCAGTTATTGTCCAACCTAGTTGGCTGCACTAGCGAAAATTCCAAGGTGTGTTAATGTTTTGGCTAATTATTTTTACCTTTTCTGTCAGGTTAAGTAATATATTTTGTATTATTGTATATAGTACCATGGATCAATAGCTTCAAATGACGATTTTCTCATCTCATGTTATCTTATCTTATGTATCTTATGTTATTTCATCTTATAAATGTATCTTCAGACCAAGAAGTCCAAGAAGAGGACAGCAGTGGAGTTTCGCCCAGAGATGTCAGTCATGCTGCTGGCCAACCCAAGAAGAACAAGGCAAATAAGACAAAACGACGATGAGATTATGGTTTATGGATTCGGGAGAATGAGTGCCTCTACAATAATAAGTTGAACGCATACAAGGACCCGTACAAGAATAATCAATTGTGGGAGGACCAGGCGAAGGAGATGAACAAGGATAGTGAGATGCTAAAGATTTGATATTGGTCCTTGTGGGCTAGGTATAGCCGCCTCCCGAAGAAGTCCGGTGACGGGGCAGCTGAGGTCACCGAGAGGGACGAATGGATCCTGTCAAAGTTCTCCTTCCTCCGGACCCACATCTATGCTGTAAATGACCTGAAAGCCCGGTCAGCAGCACAGCAGTCCTCTCAGGCTCCCTATCAGCAGTTCCAGGCTCCCTCTAAGCAGTATCAGGTTCCCTCTCAGCAGTACCAGGCTCCATCTTAGCAGTACCAGGCTCCCTCTCAGCAGTACCAGACTCCCACTCAGCAGTACCAACTCCTTCTTCGCCATCTGCCATGTGGCAACCAGCACCTCAGTATTGGACAGCCACCGCTCAGGCGGGTAGTTCTGTCTGTGGGTCACAGTCTGCAGAGTGGATACAGAGCCATACATAGTCCCCTCGGCCCCACCAAGTGACGACATTGCATCCCATTATCAAACCCTCTCCAACGCTGACCATGTGGGCCCCTTCAGCTACAGCCAACTCCACCACTACAAGCTCCCCTGCGCATGCATCGCAACCATCATCCTTCAACCTGGGAGCATCCAAAGGCCGATACTAGTGACGCTTCATTCAGCGACTCATTCATCGAGAGGCTGACCCTGATTCCAACAAGAAGCAGCAGTCGGATGACAACAACAACCAGGACAAGTAGTGCTTCATAGAAAGTGTGTTTGTGTATCAGAGACAGTGTATAAGTGCTTCAGCGACAGTGTGTTTGTGTACCATTTTATTTTATTTTCTTATTTAGTTTATATGTTCCATAGTTACTATTACTTGTAACAAAATAAAGGCTGCAATTTATTATTGTATGGAAACTTGAAATGCATGTTGTCCTAGTTTACTTTAAAGGCACGGGCGGCGTTCTTTGCAGAAATATTCATACTTGTTCGAATCGCCATCAACAGAAGGAATGTTAAAATATAAATAGTTTTGTTTATATGCCAAACATAATCAGCGCGTAAATAGTATATTGTCGTCAAGACGTACGATGGTACGTAAACAAGAGTCTGCTCGTGGTACAGAAGTTGTGCTTCTGTTTACATAACACATCACAATTATATTGGTTAATCACACACAAATGATATAAACGCCTATTTATCAGGAAAACAGTAACAAATAACGCTCTTTACGTTACCATATCCGGATCTAAACAAAAGCCAGGTAACGTAACGTTTTTTGCTTTTGTTTACATAACAAAGGAAACAAATTTTACAATAACATACTGTTTATGCCATATTTCTGATTGGTATAAGAACAAAGTGTGTCTATATTTTACTATTCTTTCCATTTAACAGCATACCCACCGCCAACGCTGCCCGTATCTTTAACCCTTTACCTAACATAACGGCCAAAAATAAAATAAATTTCTCAACAAAACTATAAACATATGGGTATCATTAGAACCGGCTATTCGAGCCGATTCTAATTGTATCCATACTTGTATGATTTTATATTGAAACATTGTGGAATTTTTTCTGAAAAAATGTTAATTTTTATTTGAAAAATCTGTTAGGTAAAGGGTTAATACAATTTACTTTATAAAAATAAACTTAAAACATTTTGCCCCGCTTAAGCATCTTGCCACATTAAAACTGTTCATATCTTTGGCAACTGTTGATATATTTCACAATTGTTCATATATTGTATAACTGTCTCCATAGCATACTGTCCTGCCAGGGCACAGAGCCGGCAGGTGAACTGTAAAGTTTGAGGTATTGTCGTTTTTTTTTTTGCAGTGCTGTCACGGTTGGGCCCTCTCATGGTGTGTACCTCATGCATCCTTACACCAGCCCTCCAAGCACCTGGGACTACTTGATGGTTGGCATCCTCCATATCCAATGCAGCATTCTGAAGGGCAGGATAGCGCGCTCTCACCAAATTATGAAGACAGACGCAGGCCACGACAATGAGTTGTATGGTATCAGGTTCATGTTGCGTGGTGGTCAGTAGAATCTGCCAGCGTTGGGCCAGGATGCCGAAGCCGTTCTCCATTATGCGACGCCCTCTGGATATCCTGTAGTTGAAGATCCTCTGGTCATTGGTCATCTTGCGCTGCGAGTTTGGCTTCATCAGCTAGATATGTCCGGAGTCCAAACGCATCATCACCGAGGAAATTTCCTGTAATAATACAAAGTTAACATTAAACTCGGCTGATATGATATGTCTCTCATATACAGAATATCAAATAAGGCTTTTATTGCAACCACTTCTAAGGGGATTTCACATGTCACTCTATACACTCACCTGTCGTCATTTGGTAGGTGGTCTGCTGCAGGAAGACCAATGGTCCCATCTGCGAGGTCTCATTCAGTTCAGATTCATTGAATATATGTGCATCTGACATGTGTCCGTACCCACCAACATCTATCCAGAGGAACTTGTAGTCTGCAAGGCCCACCAGAACAATGGAATAGAAGCCTTTATAATTATGATAAATGCTTCCACTGCTCTGTGGCTTTCTGCATGCAACATGCTTTCTGTCAAGGGCTGTACAGTCATGAGGGATGTTCCATCTACGTGCAAACTGTTCAGCAATGGGACGCAATTATGCGGGGTGGTTGAACAGGTGATGACCTCGTTCTTGTATTCTTCTATGGTGGTATGGCAGACTTCTTGTATTTCGACATACGTGGTATTATGAGGAACTCAGAAGTCAAACTTCGTACTGGAGTATGCCAAGTGGCGCATAGTCACATTATCATTTCTTCTAAATGTGTGTTCTCCGCTTCAGTTACATGTAATTATTAAGCAATTCATTTTGTAAGTTGTGTTTCCAATTCCTTTATGCGACTTGCATTGGTTCATTCCTGCAGTCTTTCTATCTGTAATGTTGCTGTCTGTTTTTCTCTGGAATGACTCCATCGGAGTGTCTCATCGTGATTGCATCTATTTTGCCTTGATTTTGTAGTATTTTTTTGGTTTATAATATTCCCCAAAGAATACTATGGAACTACATGTTATCTCTCAGTCTCAGCCAGTATATATCACACACACAGTACCTTGACCCTAAGCTGCTCCAAGCTGTAGACTTCACTGATGGAACATACACAACTGATCCTGGATAACTGCCTGATCTGAGGGTGACCTGATGTAATCATCCAGTCACACCTCGTGGATCAAGCAAGAATTATAATACATTGATTGAACACCTGCCTGTGCTGGCTGAAGTCAGGTAATCAATGGACCTTTCCATAGCTGTCAATCAAATAATTATTAGCTGATATTTTCGACCAATCAGCTACTGAGCCGGCCAATGGCTGCATTGAAAATTCTGCCGCCATCTTTCTTCACCCTAATTTTGATATACATTCAGTGTTAAATTCACTATATTCAAACAACTGTTTTGTTGTCAAATCACAATGAACTGAGATTTATGTTTGCGGCATGATGTTATAAATTTATCCGTGATTATAATAACAATGTTTTTCATTTAGCATGACACTTGTCATAATTTTCACATTTAATGGCAAAACGAATGTGTGTTTTTAAGAGTTCAGGGATCTGTCTGTCTGTTCTGTTTGAATTTTTCTTCCAGAGCCCTTGACCGATTTCCACCAAATTTGGTGTGGTGCCTCGTGGTACCCCGGCAGATGTTATAGCGGTCTTATTTTTTAAATTAAAATTTGTAAACAAATTAAAAAAAAAAAAATTTCAATCTAATAAAAATCTAAAAATTCAATTAAAACAAAATAAAAAATTCAATTTAAAAACAATTGAAAAATTTAATTAAATTGTTTTTTTCAAGTTTCAATCTAAAAATCTAAAAATAAAAAAAAATAAAAAAATAAAATACTACATGATCATTATATCTGATATTTGGAAGCAATAATCCACTCGCCATTGTTATTTCCGGGCCTGTGGTAATACAAATTTGACAACAATCATGGTAACGTATCTTACACTCTACATAGCACCCGTTTGACGATCCAGTTCAGCCCCAATACATTGTTCTAAAGCGCCTCCATTTGTGTTTTCTAGTCCGTAATATCCCCAATAGAAGAGTGAAGCTTCATTTGATCAGATCTGATAGATGTATATATAGAAATATATATATATCACATAATATGTACTCTTTCGGAAAATGTCCCTATTGTCAAATTATGATTTTTTTTTTAGCAGTTCTTGATACCTAATGGGACAAACAAAATTTCAATCTCTCAAATGTATTAAAGGTACTCATTCCGATTCGTAGTCCAAGTCTTCTCGTACTAAAACCGGCTAAGATATTGGGATGGAGGTGCCGGTCTTTAGTCCGAGTTCCAGGCCCATGCATTCTTATGACACGACTTAAGCGTTAGTGACCCGCTCAAATAATACCACAATTATATGAAATAAAATATCACAATTGCGACAATAAACGGATATTTTCCGCAGAAGACATGCTATTTTATCTGAAACCCACATCAGTTGTGAATTTAAAACGGTAATTTAATGCGAAAAGAGACATTTACCTCAATGTTTACAATTTTTTTAAAGTATGCGAACTCGGTTGACCTCGCGAACTGTGTTCGGCATTTTCCGTTGAAAATATTCCGTAGATTTTGGACAACAACGCAAATTACGATGAATTCTCCATTGTAATCGTAATTATGTGTGTCAATAAATAAAATAATAAATAGATTAATTAAACATTGGAGATATAAATGTAATACACTAAATAAATGAACCTTAAGTTTGAAAAGTCCCACTAAAACGGAAGAACTATATTTCGAAACTGTGTGATTCGGTTCTCCGATTATTTTATCAACACAGATGTCAAAATGCACATCACACGCATGGCAACTTGGCAAGTCAGACACAAGAGTTCTAATTTGCTCCAATTTTGACAAGTTGCTTGCGAAAATTGTCAACAAAACTACCGTTCTGGTCCTCCATTATGTCATTAAGTTTTTAGTGCGGGAATTGTTCTGAAAGCACATAGAAAACTGGACTTTCGGGCGATCGGTTTTCGCCATTTTTGTTCGGAAAACCCGCGCTATATATAGAAACGGAAAGTAGAATTCCCAGAACAAACAGCGGATTATGCCGAACTTATTCGGACCACTTCGGCTTTCGGTTAAAACGTAAACAAACAGATAAACAAATCGATGTTTGTGTCAATCAACCGGAATATTCTATGTGTAATTTAACATTAAAGTTAGATTATTATACACCATTATGACCATAAGATGTAAGCCTTTCCGATGTATATAGCATCATGTATTGATTTGCTAGGTAAATCGAGTAAAATACACCACAAATTCCCGCCACAGGTCGAGCGCGTAAGTCGTGTCATAGGATTGGTATACAAGCGGTCTTGGACTAAAGACCGGCACCTCCATCCCAATATCTTAGCCGGTTTTAGTACGAGAAGACTTGGACTATCCGATTCGATGGTCCCCATATCATCAGATCCCAACAATTTTTTTTTTTTAAATGCCGCTTCAGTAATCAGAATCGAGTAATTGCCCAAAATTAATGCTAACCACAGTCGACTATAGTATAACATTGCCTAAAACCTGTCATTTATCAGCATTTTGTTCAACGGAATTTTGCCGGTTTGTCAAATATCTGACATAAAAAAGCCACTTGTTTTAGAGTTATCCATCTTCATCCGCAATTTGGTCCGAGACGGTCTTCTCGTCGACTGTTTACTGGGCCACTTAATAGTATCGGTGGTGAAAGATAATTGATTTCAAAAATCGATATCTGATCACCCTGAGCGTTGGTGGTGGGTTCGAATCAAATATATATTTACCCCCGAAGCCAAGGAAATAGTAATTTGCGAGCGTTAATTCGGATTATGCATCTTTAAAATCCATTGTTTTTGTCTTCTCTTATAATAATCGTTCAGTTTCTATATACAATGAAATTCAAGATTTTTCGCCGGACGGTTCCAGAGAAATTATTTGTTGAACATCTAATGCAACTTTTGTTTGGATTTGTGCAAAACGTGCCTGTATGCCTTAACGTTGCGGCCCCAAAAAACCAAACCATCAATAAAATACGGATTCCAGGACCATGCACCGCTCGTGTCTGCGGGTTGGGGCTGAGGAGCTTGACTGGTTCGAGAATGCAGTCAATTTACAACATAATGCCTCCGGTCAATCATGAGAATGCTTCCGATAATGTGATCGGACTAAATGGAATAAGTCTGTCTGGTCAGCCCATGTTTCATCTGAAGAAAGTCTCAATCGAACAATTACGCAGACCATTTTAGTTATTACCGTCACTAACAATACTCTCCCGAACGTGCGAATGATATGAGAAATTCATGGGGCAGAATTCCGTTGGGGTTTTCGCAATTTAACCTCGCACGTGACTTGTCTGCGGGGATATGACGACAGGGATGGGGCGTCTACCTTCCCCCACCTGGTCAAAATTTACGACAGTTGGAAATTGCATGCCTCACACAACATTACTTGGAAATTTAAACTTGCAGATATTAGTTGAAATTGTTCCCCTTGCTTGATTTTCCAACCAGTATAATTAGTGGGGACTTCGTAGTTTTTAGACAGTATCATATTTTAATACGTTTGGTCTGAAATGGCCATCGGTTGGAAATTTTACAACCTCACGGGGTGTCTGGTTGGAAATTTCCAACAGTTGGAAAGCTTGAGAGACCAACCCGTTGGGTTGGTACAAATGGAATCTGCTAACCTGGGAGTTTGGTCTGGTCAAGGGGAATGGTGCAGTTGAAAAGTTCAAGGGGCATCCCCCTCAAATACAGACCCATGGGGAAAAATACCACCATATACTAATTGAATAAAATTTACATTGTCTGCAAAATGTATTAGCTTGTCCTATAAGAATCATTTGAGAAAGAATGATTGCAAAGATGTACGAATTCTCTCTAATGTATCTCATGAGAGAGGGCAAGCGAAAGAGTCTCATGCAACGGTTAAATCTGGACTTTCGAGCGCCCAGAAACCGAAAAATAACGGTTTTATCTGTACAGTTTGGTATATGTGTGGTATATCTGTAATATTAAACAGTTAACAGTATGAATGTAGGGATTTTGTTACCTTTTCTAGAAGCAGAAATATATGTACCTGGAGCAGTCTCACGAATATGACCGATCATCATTTATTTTGATATATACAACACCAAAACTTTCAAAATTCAATGCTATATAACAATATGAGATATATTCATTTTGTACTGGGTAAAATGTGTATATCCTATTGTCCCTGTCTCAAAATAGTAGTCACAGTTGCCTCCGATCAAGTGATGAAACACGAATATTTCGCTTTTATCAAACGAATGCATGGTGATAACTATGAACGCAATTGATCAAAACACCAAGGAGTACCATAGCCAATCTCCAATAAATTCTAAACTTGACCAACATTGCCCACATACTATGTGGCAGAGACTGCGATTATACCTGGAAATTATATTTGGTCATATTCAGGAATGACACATACAGGCGAAACGTACTACGTTTTCTGCATCCACATCATCGTGTTTACCCATTCTCGCTAATGTTACAACATATCTGCTGCACACAAAACCGCAAATAGCGAAATTGCGTTAATGTTCAACGCTGAAATAACAACTTTAAACGCTGATCGCCTGATAATTTTAGCACACGTACGCGGGTGGTATTTGTCAGATATTTTCAAACAAAAAGAAACTGAAATCTAATATTGTGGATTGCGTGGTAGCATATTCCAGTTGTAGAGTGGCGACTGAAGTAATATGAACAAAAGTGTCTACTACGAAACCGGTTTGGTAGCAGCATAAACATTAGTCCTACATTGGTGAGATGCGGTGCTAATCTATTGAAGACATGAGTGTTTCTTTACATGATAATAAACTTTGCGACATAGTAATGTGTATGTAGTTTATTATCACGGAGGGTGTTGAAAATTTCGGAAATGTAAATAGTATTTATACCACAGGGGTATGAACTTCATCTTCACTTGATCAGCATGCCCAATTAAACTACCATTACTGTGTGCCAAAACATTACTTCGTGTGCTGCATGCCCGAAATTATTATTTTGGCCCGACTATTGGATGATGTATTTTTTTTCATTGGTACCTTTAGATATATTTAACAACCGACTTGTACAGTACCAATACATATTTTCACTCCTATGTGGTTATCCAATATTTAGCTTTCTTCGTGTATGGCTTGGAGTTGCTGCCATTTTACAGTCATTTCATGACCGCAAGTGTATTATTTTTTGTCCGTGTCACTCTATTCGCTCCCGTACTCTCATTTCATATAAACTGGGATAACTGCGTAATTCCTATGCCACAATATATCGTACAACGCCTTATTTCGCGAACCGATGCAATATAGACAACCACCATGTCGCGACCTGAGTTCCAATCTGTCCTAAGTGCATTTTTCATGATTTTGAGTAAATAGATTTTCAAAGTTTGAATTTCAGTCTGATTTTGAGTAAATAGATTTTCAATTGCAGTCTAAAATTTATGGTTTACAGTTGACAACTTCACATCGTTGGATACCTTAATGTCTTAACTATTAATTTTTATCAGGACCAATCCGCACTAGACTGGTATGTCTCTAAAGTTTTTGAGAAATGTAGACCAAGGGTATGAAATTTTGCGCTTAAAACAAAATGGAATTAAATATTTGTTGTTGAATACGTGAACGACAGTTCAGACCTTAACTTTATTTTAGGGCAAGGTTGTCCCATGTTCCGAAAAATGTGTCATTTTTGGAACTTAGGACAACTATGAGTTAAACTATAAACTCTATTCACCAGAATAACAAATTGATTTTCGACACGTTTGGAAGCCCCATTTGTCCCAAGTACACTGCTTTGGTCAAGTTGGTTTCCAGTATTATGTATTCAAATGAGTACCAACATCACTATAAAACAAATCTACTCGAGAGATGGACTTTATCGTGCAAATCATAGTAATATCTTGCCTCAGCAATTAGTACGAAATTAGTTCACGTATACTCACCAAAGGTGTGTAATTACCTGATGTGCGGAGCTGTCCTACCTGCATATTGGAAATTGGCAACATAGAAGTGTCAGGTGAAATATGAACTCAATTTAGCACCCATCCATTACAGGTGGTCTTCTGACATACTCATTTAGGTAATGTTTGGATACCAGCAATGTGTTAATCAATGAACACCATATTAGTAGCTTTTAGCAACCTGACCTCCAACAATAGCGTGAACAGCTATATAGTCACCAAAATTTGAAAACATAGCGCAATCAATGCACGTTGCTAATAACGGCAGGTGGCTAAATGATCCAGAAGTGTTCACTCACTCAACGTATTGTGTTACGGACGTCCCTATGTGGATCAATGGTAATTTGAATATGGACACATTGTGACAGCTATGATTGTTCCAAGAGCACACAGTCATGTGATCTAGTTTGACCAAACGTGCTTGCAATGTAGACGCACACGTCTAGTAGTTCGCATATTCCTCAGCATTGGATATGCATGTACACCTTGTTATATGGTGTGAACCTCTACTAACTGAGCTGGACTACGAATCTGTCTTTAAATTAAAAAAAAATTTGTCTAGATCAATCAGGGATGCTATCTGAAATGTTTCTCATACCGCTTGTTCGTTGCGATGGTCATTGTTTGTTGATTCGATAGTTCATGCTATATCAGTACGGTGTTCAGTTTCCGTTCCGACTGCCGGGTCCTGTAATTGGTGACGTGTCCATTGTTGAGTGGTGTGTGGCGTGAGTCACTCGAAATTGGGTGGGGCGATGTTTGTCGAAGCGTGGTCGGCATGTATGTGAGGACATCCTTCGAATATGTATGAGCATTCGGTACCGGTGGGCTTGTCATCCACTTTTCATTCCAGTGCTGTGATACCGGTATGTCTATAGTTTCACAACAATTTATTTCAAATTCATAGGATAGCAATGCGGACGACTTCGCCATGATTGTGTCGGTGTGTGTATGTGTCATCAGTGTGTCTGCGTTTGATTGAAAGCGTGATGATCAGGTTGCCTTTGTATGTTGTTTAGGTATCAATGTTGATACTTTATTGTGAGGAACAGAAATGGGCGGTTGATCGCCCATTGATGGTCGTGAAATACCTGTTTCACATTGATTGATGTTGTGAACCTGTTTGACCTCTCCATGCATGCTGACGGTCCGCGCCCTCCCGGTGTGCCTGCCGTTGCTGTTATGTGTGGTACATGTGCTCCCGTGGCCGGTGCATGGGAACGTGACTACGTAGATAACTATCGATGGGAACCTTACAAAATTCGCATCCGGCGTGTCGTACGTAGGATCCCCATGTTGCGGCCAACATACCCATGCTTGGACTGATTGATGTCATGGTGTTGCAGGGTGGTGGCGTGCTTTCATTGACTGATTGCATGTTATTGCTGCAATATTTAAACAGGTATATGGTTAAAATTGTAATCCGTGCACTAGTTTCCTGACGATGAGCAATTGGTGAAGTCAGTCGTTTGGAAACATGCTTGCATTGAATCGTGGCGCTGAGACATCGCTGTGCGATATCGACGGTTGATTATGTAGATCATTGTGGGCCATAGATACTCCGCATGCATCTGATATACACCATACACGTACAACGTCTACCGCGAACAGTTTGCCATATAATTTTAAGATGACCAGAGCCTATATGAGTATGTAACAGTATTTTATAGTTGCTAACTCAGGACGCTGTATGTTGTTGTTTCTGTGCTGCTGACAGGGGTCTCCCAACTTATTGCGGTTTTATGTAAAGTTTAAATACCACAAGGAAAGCTGTTAATGGAAATGCGTCTCCTTGGACAACATAGACACTAATAACGGAAAGGAACAAAACAGTTATGTAATTATGTTTGTCGTGTGTTCAAAGCTCCTCAGTATTAATTAGTCCCTGTGTCGCATGCTGTGTTTTTGGTGGGTCTCAATAGCTGTTCCCTGCCAGTGTTCACCTCTTTGGGATTGTCGGCAATGCGGCGTACATGTGAACTAGGATGCTACATGTAGTTCGTGTGCCGAATGCATGCATGCATGGTGCATTGGCTTATATGCCAATCACGTGCGTATATATGCTCTACTGTTTAATTAGCACATTGATTATACGAATGTATGCTATACACGGAGCCCAAAACATTCCATCATGTTGTTACGTGTACATACATGGCGCGTGTTCCGGTTTCTTATCTGCGGAATAGATGCTGGTGCGCCGGTCAATGTGGATATATACTGGGTTTTATGGTCATGGTTCATGTTTGGTAGCCGAGCGCCTGGTGTGGTTGACCCACGCATACTGATGTATGCAGTCTTTGCATTGTGGTTGAAGTCTCCCAGCACAACTTCACTACCGCGCGTTTTAGCAACCAGCATTTCACTAACCACAAACAGTGTATGTATTAGGGATCGTATTGTGGCCTTTGTAATGTGGTTCAGAGTCTCAGAGCGGCAGTTTGTTTTCCGTAGAATGTATTTGCCAGTCTTTAAAACCAATGTACAAGTCAGAGGCGGTGTGTGTGGCTTTTTAGCAAGATATTGTTGGGTCACATCGATGTGCGAATTAGCTGAGCAGTTGTCCGCAGTCTTGTAACATAGTTGATGTGTACTGATGTTTCTGTGTTGTGGATGCGTCGGTCGAAGGTACATGCTGTCTCCAGGACATGTGGTGGATGTGTTAGGAGACATCCAATCCATAATCATATCCTTCCAGATCATATTCTAACACACACTGTGGCATTGTGCATCTTTATTTGAACTTGTAATATCCCACCATCCTCCTCGTACACGAACTTATGTTGGCATCGATGGTCACGGTGCATATATGCATACCTTGGTCAGTGTGCGGTCGGCTATTTCAAGTTGGCCTTATGTGGTGCCTGTGATTGTGGTAAGTTTTCGCCCTTCCTTTGAGCTATCCAATTGCCGATATGCCGCGTATTACGGAGCTGTGTGCATGGTTATTGTGGCATCGTCTGTTGCGTTCTTCTCTGGACGGAACTGGGATGGATAAAGCTTGGATGGAGTTGCCTAACGGAATTATGTAATGAAAATTGCAGTGACAAAACAAATTGCAATATCTTAACATTTACGTGGGTGGTATAAGGAGAGAGTGATGTATGTTGGTGATGAAGTTCCAGTTGATGTATGTGTACGTTTGCTGACTGTTTCTGGTTTATTTACAATACTTTATTCTGAGGTGCGTGGTGTGGTGGATCAACCTGGGATCTATCGGCTGATGTGCGGTGTATGAAGTCAAGATATAGCGTCGTCTGGGCAGGGTGGCGTTGGTGTGGTATATGTATAGCAGTCTTCCCCAATGGCTGATCATGTGTTTGAAGTGGCTAGGCTGGGTGGTGGTTGATTGTTGAATTTGACGTTTCTTTTTGACACCACGGAATTTATTAATCCCTTGAATATGTGTGGCCAGTAATTGAGGCTGATAGTATAAGTGTAAGATAACGTTCTAATTAGTTTGATTTATATATCCACTACTGTGGCGTCCAATGTGATCAGGTTTTTTGATTAAAATGGACACCAGAAAGTCGTTAATAGAGTATATGCATGTACGTGTAGTTCTAGTGAAAATTTCTCGAAATTGATCCCATGGACATTCGCTATAAAATCGAAACTTATAAGGGTGCCGAAAAGTAACAAATCCATATTAACGGGGTTCTGCTCGTGTTAACTGTGTGGAGTGTATTCCGCATGCAATTATCCATCTGTGCATCCTTATTTATAAATGAAATGGAAAATCGTGGTATATCCTAGAAGCTGAAACGGCAATAAACAAAATATCAAACAAATGCAAACATTCAGAACGTTAGCCTATACATGTACAGTGGTACCTGACTGAAATATTAGGCATTTTTGGGACTACATTTACGTCAACCGTCATACTTAAAACGTCACTGCCTGAATATAGAATAGAATAGTAAGCTATAAAAACTAACATGAACCTTGCTTGGGAAACGGAAATTAGCCATTAATCTACTGAGTGGTTATTCATCCACTCAATTACAATATTATAGCATGTTTTGCATTGCGAAGATTGGAATAGTTCAATAGTATAAACCTGTCTATTATTGTTTAAATGTGATAAGGTATCGGCTTCGGTCATACTGTAGATCCATAGTATTCCATGTGGCAGGAAGACTCATATACGTAGAATGATTAGGACATTGCCAATATTGAAACAGAACAAGATGGAACTAAGAAATTCTACCCACTTGAGTTATAGATCACTATGGTTCCCGTCCCAAAATTGCATGAAAGCAAATGGAACAAGTCAGTTCTCAACACAACTCACTATCGCGTACTTCGGACAATAAATATGGCGTTATTTTTCACTATATCGCTTCGGTGTTGTGATCATCTTGTAGATAATTTAATTCCGGTTCCAATGGTACCCCAACGGTACTTAGGACAGATTGGAACTCAGGTCGCTATGTGTTGGACGGCATCTTGTAAAACAAAGTTTTCCCATAGCGGATTTTTGCAGATTTTCTATGTTGTTCCTGAGGTTTTCCGCGTCGAATGACCCTAACATCAGCTTGCATCCAATTTATTCCGGGTTTATCCCCAAATTCAGCTTCAACGATCAGTCTAAAAGGCACACTCAAGCGCAAACGAACGAGAAAGTATACCAAAACAATAGAATTATGACAAAGCTTAGATGCTCCATCTGAACAGTCAGTACTAACTTAATCCGGTTGAAATGTTGTGCCGTTTCCGTATAGCTAAAAAATTCAAAATAATACGGACTCCTCGATTTAGCTATCTTGTTTCCTAGAATATCCATGTCACACAGGAATGACAACCTGACAGCTACTGTTAAAGGGAACCAAGAAATTGACAGCAAGATATTGTGTGTGAAAGTCAGTTCCAGACAGTCAGATTAGGGGAACTGCATGGTATATGGTGAGGGGACGAAATTAGGTGTGAAATATGGGGCAGAGGTATAGACTTGGGGGTAGGAAATATATGAATTTGTGAGTTGGGTGTGACTAGAGGTCTTAGTTGGAAACTCTAACATTTAATATCCAACTACACCCTAACCAGAACCAGGCCAAATTTACAACTCTGGTACTATTCATTTGATCCCCGTGATTTGGCATTTTCCAAGTGTAGAGTGCAGTACTGTGGGGCACGATGCGGAACATTTGGGATGTGTTTAATTTCACTTCAAACTGAAAGAGTGGCACGGGCGGCATGCGCATTCACGAGAGACACCTTTCTCATGCAGTTTAAGCTCGTGATATCCGAGCCAGATCGATCAGTTAGCTGAGGCAGCTCGCCGTTATATAGGCACTCTTAGTGCAATTTCTCGACTTGACGCTAGTTCCCACCCTGAAAGGCTTCTGGTCTTGTGATATTGTATGTACAGTCTGTGTTTCGCGAGAGATAACTCTATTGTGAACAAGTAACTGATCGTAACATAAAGCAAGAGCTCGAAGTCACTTGTCGAGTTTATTGAGTGCTTTTATACGGCATGCATGGTATCGGTCGGACTTTAATTTTGCGCTACCATCTGTATTCAGAGTACCATGATAATCAGGAATCGACCATCGATACCATAAACCATGCGATGAAAGTTATTTCATGAGCAAACGAAATCTCATACACATCGAAAAACTTACTGGATAATGTTCGTAGCAGGAGCCTTTACTGTGCTATTCCGGGCCTTGGGTCGAATAAACCTATATTGCATGCCTGATAACACCACATGACATTCTTCCCGTCTTAGAACCATGACAGCGGAAGGACTCGAGTGTAAGGGCTACGCACAGCCTTCATTTTGGGCATTACACCAATTCACTGATGGTCAGGTGCCAGTCAAAACAGGGAACTATAATCAAAGGCAGGGAACTAGTTAAACGCAGGGAATGGTGGCTCCTTATGAAGGCTTATAACTTCTTTCTATACCAGCTATATCTTTTCGCGCTCATAGCTGCTCAGAGGTGATTTACTTTGTTCTATCTTAATATGTCAACTGAGCCTGCTGATATGACTGAGCGTGCTGATATGAGGGAGCCTGCTGACTGAGCCAATTATATTAGTCATAATGTATCCAGTTGTCTGATACTTATCAACCTAATTGGATCCCAAGAACGTGAGAAACTACATTAGTTAAAGACTTGAAGATTTAATTGAAAGATATATGGTACTACGTGTACTTATTTGAAAAGATTGTTACCTTTCACATACTATAGTCAGTATAGTGGCACCATGGTATTGAAGGAGCTGTCCTTGTCAACACAATTTCATAATTGGTGTGATCAACACTGGTGTGTGTATTGTTAGTGGAATATTTCACTTAATTGTATTAAAATATTTCAACAAGTATATGTGGGTGTTCCGTCATTTTCTGCGGTCGCTGCACTGAAATGAAAACGAGTGCGACTTCAGAATATGATATTACCCTCGGTGACGGGTATTCGGAAAAATAATCACATCGCGATTATTTGTCCGAATACCCGACAGCGAGGGGAATATCCGTTTTAAACCCTAGCTATACCTGGCGGTCCAACCACATACCTGGTGTCAAAATACCACCATAATTTTAGAAAAATTTAGTTCGACTATAGTGCAGTGTGTGCGTGTCTTACGCTTCGTGAACATGCATGCAATCATAGACTCGGAGCTTTATTACAAAACACCTCGCGATGAAGATAAATAAGCGATGTCAGAGCCTACTATATTGTGATATTTATAGAGGTATAGGTTAACGACATACAATAAATACATTTACATGACATGTCTAGTAATACTATAATACCAGCCAAAACATAGACACACAGTGGCTAAACCGTACAAACATATAATCGGTAGTTGCTTTCGCCAAGACGAAACATTCAATTTTTAGAACATAACTACTACATAAGAATCAATAAAACACCATAAAAACAAGTTTTCAGACCGGACAGACGGTTTCCCAACAGCAATAAACGTCAGTATAAATTGTACATACACATTTGCCGATCGCAAGCGGGCTCCATTTGAGCGAAGGACTCTTTTCTATAGATAAAAACGGCCTTTGATCACTTCAGAAAATAATTTCTCGCAAAAATTCCCTCTTCAAATGTCATTTTAACACATATACAGCATCTGTCGGAATTCACACTATATTGCAACGGAAAGGACGTTGTGTGTGCAACATATATTGATAATTGACATTGCCTTGGCTCGAGTGTATTCACAATCTGAAAGTAGAGATTATTTATTTGGACACCCTACTCGTCAGTCTGTCACTGTCTGTGTACGCCTAGTTGTTTAAGTTGCTGACCACTAGTTGTCAAAAATATGTACGTCAAATTTTGATGATGGGATTTGTGGCAAAGACGAAACCATGAATTAGGTTTCCATATCAGACATGTTCCACCTCCCGATGGTCAGTATTAGCCTTCAGTCACACGACGAATGTGCACACGTTCCCTTCCACGTCCGTTTTCTCGACAAAATTTGTTCTTATATGTTCAAGGACCGAACGTATCTATATGTATCAATAGATACCGTGCTGAAATATGTAAGTGTATTTGAAATCTATTATGACATTGAATTACATTATGCAGTGCATCGAAAAGCATGGTACGTAATTGAATACTTCTGCTCTACATGTATACATATCATGCATATTACTTCTCGTTTTCCGGTGACTCAAGAGATGAAACTCTATTTTTTTCAATATAAGTACCAAAAGCATTTCAAATAAAATTAAGTAAACATAATATAATAATGTAGAATTAAACTTATTGTAAAACATAAAACCTCAAGTATTGAATGTTCGTTATCAGCACTTGGAGTGATTTGTTGATTTAAGCGACAGGAAACTGAAATATGAATGTACAACCAAAATCTACATCGCATGACATCTCTCTTAAAGGCATGTGAGACCTTAGTTGTCGAAAATATTCATATTTGTTCTAATCACTGTAAACAGAAAAACATTAAAACGCATACAGTTTCGTTCATATACCATGACCATCACGTAAACAGCATGTTATCATAAAGACCTACTATATTTTACCTAAGCAAGAGCCTGATTGTGTTACAGAAGACAGCACAATGTTACTGGCTAATCACACATAAATGGCATAAACGCTCTTTATTCGTTCCATATCAGGAATTCACCCACAAAAAACGCTCTTTATGTTTACCATCATAATATAAACAAACACCAGAAAAGTAACTTTTTATGCTTTTGTTTACATAACAATGGTCAAACATTTGACAATAAGATACTGTTTATGCGATATTTCTTATTTGTATACGGACAAAGTCTGTCTACATTTTGATGTTCTTTCTGTTTGTGGCGGTTTTTGACGGGTGGAAATATTTTCACAGGATACCCACCGCCAACCGTACCCTTAAAGGGATACTGTACACTAAATCCGGCTATTTATGGGACCATCTCCTTTTATACTCAACAGAATATATATGAATGAATGAATTTGAGCCATGGATTAGTGCAAAATACAATTGAGTGCTCTACGAATGATGCAAACAACATGGTAATTATAATGAAAATAACAAACGGCTGGAGTCATAAATAAATTTTCATTATAATTACCATGTTGTTTTATTCATTCATAGAGCACACAAGTGTATTTTGCACTAATACATGTCTCAAATTCATTCATTTGTTGCATAAACTCTGTTGAGTATAAAATGAGATGGTGACACAAGTGGTCGGATTTAGTGTATAGTCCCCCTTTAAGCTATCCATGTTCAGCCAAGCCCGACAGATTAAATCAACCGCCACTCAAAGGGGGGTACGTCCTTTCTGAGCGGCGACAGGGGGGGGGGGGGGGTACGTCCTTTCTCTGAGCGGTGACTGAGAGGAGATAATATCTCCTAATTATGAGAAACTAAGTCCTAATTAGGAGATCATAGGAGATACTATCTCTTAATTAGGAGATTGATAGTATCTCCTAATTAGGAGATAGTGTTTTTTGTTAGGTGGCACTAATACGCTTCCATTGAGACCAAAACTACAGTAATGCCCTAAATAATCGACTCCTTAGCCAAGCATAATTATGATTAATTTTTCAGGATTTAGTCGGAAATATGGCTTGTTGCCATTCATCGGAAAGCTCTCACTGAGAGCTTTCTGATGAATGGCAAAAAGTCATATTTCCGACTCAGTGAGAGCTTTCCGATGAATGGCAACAAGACATATTTCTGACTAAATCCTGAAAAATTACCCATAATTGTGCTTTGGTTAAGGAGTCGATTATTTAGGGCATTACTGTACATACAGTGATAAAAAGTTATTATAAAGGCCAAAATAATTTTTAACTTGAAATTTTAGGATAATCCTAAAACATTTATGATTTTGGTAAATTGGTACATTCTGGCAATCGATATAGCTCGAAAATTACAAGATAAACTAATACACGGATTTGCTTTATACCAAGAAAACCAGTCACACAGGGACGTGGCAATATGAAATGGTGTGTCTCATGTGCTCCTTCCTATCAAATTTAAAATAGGTTGAAATTGTTTGATAGTTTTTCTAACAATATTTAGTCTGAAATTTGTTGTTTTTAGACCAAAAGTAAGAATGATTTCCACTTTGGTGACATGTGGGGGGGGGGGGGGGGGTTATCCCCCTATCTTTGGTGAAACTGTTAAATATATTGCCTAATTGAAACAAACTGTTACAAATTTCAAACACAACATAAAAGATTGCCAACCATGTGTCCCCCGAAAAGGTGGCTTCTTAGTAAGAATAGCTTCTTTTTTTTAACTCTTGTCAAAATTCATCGAACCGTGACCAAATTCAAACTTAGCCTTTGTCTTCTTAAATTTGAACCACGTACAATGAATCAATACAATTTAAATACTAAAAGTAATGTTATCATCTGGAAACCAAAATAATCGGCACAACAAGGTTCATAACTCCAGCAAAAATTGGCAGACCAAATTCGAACTTGAACTGTATCTGCATGTGGTTCATCCACACACCGAATTTAAAAGCAAGCAGACTACAAAAAATAAAGTTACCATCCGGAAAACAAAATAATCGGCAAATTCTAAGTTCACAAGGACCATAACCCTGGGAAAAAGGACCATAACCCCGGGAAAAATTGGCGCACCGTGAACCCATACATATTTGAACTTGACCTGTATTTTGAGCTCATAAATTCACATACCAAATTTGGTTTCGATCCGATAACCCCAAAAAAGTTATCATCCAGAAACTTTCCGAAACAGGGGCCGGGCCATAACTACAGCAAAAATGGGCTGTGTTTTCAGTTGATAAACTCGCATACCAAATATATGGGCCAAAATAAAGTTCTCATCTGGGAACATTGCGAATGGACGGACGGACACCAGCTATTTTAACAGTCTCCAAAAATATTTTTCGGGGGATAATAAGACGAGAATGTTCAGATATTTTAATTTTTGGAATGATTTTTGGTGTAAAATGGGTATTATACTAAGGGGGTCAAATTCAAGTTTCCACAATGTAGAATTTTGTTTATCCTTAAGGGGATATTCATTTGGGTTCCTCAAGGGTGTGGCAACAAGGTGTTTGAGGGTACCCACCAATGGCACCCCCCAACTATTACTAAACTTTTCCAAAAATATATGTTGAAACTGCTGAGTTTGATTTCACCAGTATTTGTTGTGAAATGTGTTGATTTAGACCAAAAGTGGAATAATTCTTACTTAGTTAAAAATGGCCATCAGTTGGAAAAAAATATCATGAGTTGCAAATTTCAGACCAAATATAAACTATATATGTTGAAATTGTTCTGATAGTTTGATTTTCCAACCTCTGTTTGGTGTGAAATTTGACAATTTGGCATTCTGTATTATTATCCTGTGACCACTCGTTTCGTTAATCTGAAATGTGTTTAAAATATCTGGAGGGTAGAGCATATCGTGAATTGCTGGTGATTATCATAACAATACTGGGGAATATTTTTAATATTCCAGAGTTGATAGTCCAGATAAAACAATAGAAAACATGGTGGCTGCATGGGGTCTAAATACAGATAGCAGTCAATTTCACAATTTTATATGGCCATCCCACCTCATCACAAAACCTGTAGTAATAGTTTACATAAATATACTTCTTTAAAGATTGTGCCCATGCTTCTTGGGAGACAGTCAAAATAGTGACTATCATCTATATGTATAGATGCTCATAAACATATTGCAATTTGGTCATAATTGAGTCATAATTTGTTGTAGAAGGGATTTAATCTCATTCAACCATCAAGTAGTACATATATATATATCAGAAGCATTAAATAAAACGTGGACCACTTTATGTACATAATAACACCAACATATATGCCAGAAATATACAATACGTTACGATGTATCTTTCAGAGGAGATTCAGTGAAGATAACAAACAAGCCCGGATATTGTGTGTCTGACATTTGCCAAATGAGGTCGCCCAAGAGTTAATGCTATCCTGTACAGCAGGCTTGAGTCACCAAATTCAACCTCTGGGGACCTCATTCTGCCTTGGCCTCAACTGCATGCTATAGGAGACCTAAGATCAGGTTGAAGTTCCCCAGTTGATGTTAGTGATTTTCCCCTATTATAGTCACCTCGATTAAGCAATATATCTTCTGCAAATTAGGGGATATAGAAACTGAACAGAAGGGACAAAGTAACTAAAACAATGTTAATTTGATACCATAGATATACTACCCAGAAAATGAGGTCCCCAGCAAGTGAATTTGGTGATGCTAGCCTGCTATGCCAGATAGCATCACTAAATTCACCCAATGGTGACCTCATTCTGCAACTGTCAGACACACTATATCCAAACTTGATAACAAACAACACATCCAAAAATAAAATATGCAAAAATCAACCAATATAAAAATATATAATTATGAAGAAGAGTGGTTTTAACCCACTCTTAATTAAAAGGATTCTCAAATCAGTTATACAGTAATGCCCTAAATAATCCACTTCTTAATCACAGCAGAATTATGGGTAATTTATCAGGATTTAGTCCGAAATATTTCTTGTTGCCATTCATCGGAAAGCTCTCACTGAGTCGGAAATATGGCTTGTTGTCATTCATCGGAAAGCTCTGTGAGAGCTTTCAAATGAATGGCAACAAGACTAAATGCTGAAAAATTACCCATAATAATGCTGTGGTTAAGGATTCGATTATTTAGGGCATTACTGTAGCAATATACACTGGAATGTTCAAATATGGAAGGAATTTCAGACAATATAACCAGACAACAGATAATGCAAGTGCAGAATGATTCATATTCATTGGTGGAAAATGTTCAGATAATGAGTTCCACAAAGACATTATCTGAACATTTCGTAAGGTAACTACTCATCGAAAAGTATTTAGTAAAGAAGACCTTAACAAAATAAATGGTGCTCAAATATGTTCTTATATGTTAAAAAACTACATTCCATAAATCAGCTTAAAAATGATTTCATCGGAAAACTTATGAGTGAGTCTTTCTGCCACCTTACAAAATAGCATGAGTTAGCATATATTAAATCCATGAAAATTACCATTGGCATTTTGATGCAAATTTGTGATCTACTTGAGTTCAGATAAGAACTACAATTTAAGGCCATCCACACTGGTATTTCTTCAGTAACACAATAAATATTTTCAAGGCATATCTCAGTGAATTAAGAATTGTAAATCTGATAAAATTGGGTGGTCAAAACTAATTTTGAAATATTGTCATACAGGCATTCTACAGACAAAACATGAAGAAAAAAAAATCATCAGCATAAAAATTCATTTTTTGCAATAATACAACCCTATATTGTCAACAACTCTGGCTTATAATGAAGTATCCAGACTTTGGATTTCAAACATCATAAGACTATAATATTCCATATGAAACACAGGAAACAACATCTAATGTTGGATGAAGTATGATTTTTGTGTGTTAAGGAGCGTCCAGACGAGTCAATTGCATGACTTGCGTTGGTCCATACATTGCGTTGACACAATCCGACGTGAATCCGTTGTCTGTGTTAAGCCGTTCACATGAGTGCGTACGTTACATTATAGTGGGGAACTTCCAATTAATAATAGGAGCTAATAAGTTTGAAATTGGAATAAATGCAATATTGCAAATCAATCGATCTGTAATAAATTAGTTTTACGATAATGTCAAAACCTATCAAATCCAAATAACTTACACTGTATATTGACATAAATACAAGTCTATTTTCCTTCACTTCAAAGACAGCCGCCATGTTTTATCGATTGAAAACAAGAAATGTCATGATGCACAACATATAAGGTATGCGTTATGCTTTACGTTGCGGTGAGAATAGAATATCTCCATTGTGTGCATTAAAACATACAACTTAACAGACACATCGCAGCTGCCTGAATGTATTAGTGTTATTGTCTATAATCCAATTTCAATGCAAAGTAATCGTGTGAACGTGTGAACTCTACTTTAATAATAATCATCGATCCAATATACAGAACATTATAGAGGGAACTAGTTTCAATGTCCTTTATTGTAGCCTTTACATCAATTATTACTGTGGTCATATGGCATGTCACAGTTGTCACACCAATGAGGAAACAACCCCAGTTGCAACAAATTTACATGAAAATCAAGGTTAGAATACTGACGAGATCAATTGAGGCCCGACCAAGTACTTCCTTAACCCTTTGATGACTAAGCTGTGCAATATTAAACATCCTGTGCCAGTGAGTTCTCTTATATATGAGAGTTTCCCATAGGGAGCCTCGCATATATAAAAGAATGCACTGACTTACAAGGTCAATGTAAATATTGTTAGGCCAATGTATTCTCTTTTATATGCGAGGCTCCATATGGGTGACTCACATATACAAGTGAATGCATTGGCACAGGGTTTTCGCAAATTTTAGGAACCTCCAGTCATGGAAGGGTTAATGAATGAGTAGTGCTAAACAGTCACAGTACAAGTGGTCTTGCCCGAGGGTCACAATTTAGCACAAGGTCTGAACAGTCACATGCCAATTAACTGAAACCCAGCCATTGTTCAGTGGTCAGATATAATGCAGATTTTTTAGAAAAAGCTGTGAAATCTGTTGCACAGATCTTGTTTATAAAGAAAGAATATAGCTATCTCATCAATGGGTGTTTTAATTTTATAGTCAGGTAATGCTTGAAGTCTGAAGTGTGAAGTAGTATCATCAAAACCAAGTTATTATCGGTGGATCTCCTGTACAAAAACATCACAGAAAAAAACATAAAATCTGGTGGCATATTCAGGGGGCAGTATATATAGAGCAAGATAATGTTATATGTTGTCAAAGCCAGACAGTACAACATCATAGTGCATGGGGACATGTAGCTTATTCTGTACTTAGCAAACTCAAATATAATTTCACCGATCAATGGTTTTGTCCAATGTCAAATAAATACAACAATATTTGCTTTCATTAAAATCAATGCATCCGAATTATTAAGGCAATTGGATGAGCTTGGAAGATTCAATCTTTATACAGTATGCTCTAATTAATCGACTTCTTAACCACAGCAGAATTATGGGTAACTTTTCAGGATTTAGTCGGAAATATGGCTTGTTGCCATTCATCGGAAAGCTCTCAGCGATTGTAGGAAGATCGATGAGGTTAAAGGAACCCAAGGCACTCGCAGAAGAACATGGACAAATCGATAAACTGTGTTCTTATAATCAATATTGATAGTTCTCCGATAAAGAAATTATGTGTGTTGAAACACTATATATGTAAACAAAACTGTTACAGTTAATTGTCAACAAATATCACTGATCATGTAGTAAATTAAATAACTTAGTCTAAATATATTTTTCAGAATATTTTTCAAGGCTTTAACCTTTTCCAATGTTTATAACGTCTGAGTTTTGATAAATTTTGGTATCTCGTTGGACTCTGATCTGTAATGACATTGTAACAGTAATGTTTACATAACAATGGTCTCAAGATATGAAATCTCTTTATAGGAAATCTATTAAAAACGAAAATAAGAACAAAATCGTACTATTTTTACATGTACTTGTTGATGATAGTTGTTTTTCAGACTTTTATCAAATTTATGTCATTTTGCATGAACGAACTTGAAAGGACACAAGTCCCTTTAATTGTTGGGTCACTAGATGACATTCATTCCTGCATCCAGCCTTACTCTTGGTAAAATATTTTAACTTACTACATGATTAGCTACGTTTGTTGACAATACTGTTTTGATTACATAACAATGGTTTCAACATGTGAAATTTAGTTATTGGAGAGCTATAATTAATTAATATAAGAACAAAGTTTATCTACTTCTCAATGTTCTTGTTAGTGGTGATGTTTAACCCTTTACCCAACAGAAGGGCCCTGTGCCAATGTATTCTCTTATATATGCGAGTCGACCATAGGTCGCCTCGCATATATAAGAGAATGCATTGGCTTAACACGTTAAAAATTATAAAATTGTTAAAGAATGTAAGAAAAATGGTAAAAAGTGTTAAAAAAAAGATTTTTTTAGGCCAATGCATTCTCTTATATATGCGAGGCGACCTATGGTCGACTCGCATATATAAGAGAATGCATTGGCACAGGGCATAACTGTAACTATCACAATGTGGTCAAGGAGCCGGTTCCAATGATATCCATATTTGTATGGTTCTATTGAGACAGACCGAAGATATTTTAGGCTGTTGAAGCTTTATTTGGCCGGTTTTGGCCGTTTTGTTGGGTAAAGGGTTAACTTTTATATTTTTTGCACATAAACACGTTCACTTCCGATGACCATTCAATTACATGCAAAAAGTATGAGATAACTGGTAGTCTGCAGGGAATGAGCTACAGTAATGCCCTAAGTAATCGACTCTTTAACCACAGCAGAATTATGGGTAACTTTTCAGGATTTAGTCAGAAATATGGCTTGTTGCCATTCATCGGGAAGCTCTCACTGAGTTGGAAATATGGCTTGTTGCCATTCATTGGAAAGCTATCAGTGAGCCATATTTCCGACTAAATCCTGAAAATACTTAGGGTATTACTGTAACCCACTGTGAAGGCCTTGGGGGTCCCTTTAATTCAATATTCAGCTGACATTTCGTAACTGTACGAGGTCCTGTGATAAGTTTATGGTCTTCTGGTACCCAAGAGCACACACTGAATCTATTTATTCACTCCATCATCAATGAATCTGTGGGCTAGCTTGCATGCCAGTTCTTATGCAATGGAATATTTTTTAGGACTCCGGTGTATTTGTTGTACAATGGACCTCTAGTTTTCACTCATCACCAGACCTTGCAACGATTTTGTGGGTTCATGTACGAGTTCTTTGGGCACTGGAAAGCTTTTGAAAACTCTGGCATATTCCGCAGTACACCTATCACCCTGTGGACAAAAAAAATAGCACAACATAATTAACAAGAGGTGTACACTCGAGTGCTAGCATACCTCCACCATGGCAAATTCAACCAGCATTATCCGTAAACCCAACAAAAAAGATTTTTAACTTTAAAGAAAAATTCGGACTAATAATATCGATATGGTGTCACAAGAAGCTTGTACAGAAAAAATTATTCAAATTGGTTCATATTTGTTAAAGTTATTAAGTCGGACCGAATTTTCTATGTCAAAATAAGTCGAAAATGAAGTGTAATATTACGAAAAACAGTCCGAGCCAATCCCTAGCCGCATCATGTAGAGAGGGTATTGTGAGAAGCATGTATACCAAAGATTATTGAAATCGGTTCATATTTGTTCAAATTATTAAGTCGGACAGAATTTTCTAAGTCAAAATAAGTCGAAAATGAGGTGTAATTTTAAAAAAAAGTCGGACCAAACCGCAATTAGCATCATGCGGAGATGCACTCCTAAGGAGACTGCATACAAAAAATTATTGAAATCGGTTCATAGTCGTTCGAGTTATGAGGACGGATGGACGGGCGGACACACGGAGGGAGAAAGCGTGACGGACGGACGGACGGACAGGCAGAGTCAATCCAGTATACCCCCCATTTTCTTCGAAAGTGGGGGTATAATTACAGGCTATCAATTCTCAAAATATATACTGAAAAACAAAAGGTTTTCTCTCATTTAGCTACAGTAATGCCCTAAATAATCGACTCCTTAACCATAGCAGAATTATTGGTAATTTTTCAGGATTTAGTCGGAAATATGTCTTGTTGCCATTCATCGGGAAGCTCTCACAGAGTTGGAAATATGGCTTGTTGCCATTCATCGGAAAACTATCAGTGAGAGTTTTCCAATGAATGGCAACAAGCCATATTTCCAACTAAATCCTGAAAAATTACCCATAATTCTGCTATGGTTAAGGAGTTGATTATTTAGGGCATTACTGTAGTTAGAATAATCTCAAAACTAACCACAGACCAATTGATAAATCACCTTGTGCAAGGCCAGGAACCTACGTCACTAATGAAATCTCTAAACCGTCACTTTAAACTTTCTGATAGCTGCTATCTGGAACTCACGCAGTGGATGAGCTAGATATTTGTTGCAGGAGTTATTGTACTTATGAGTGAAAGGGATTATGTGCATTTTACGAACATCTAATAAATAGTTCATGTGTGTTTGATGTTCAACATCGGGGCATAATCGATGCCTACTTTCCTAAAAAAAAATTCAGTTATATTAAACTAAGTGTTTTTAACGATTACTGATTTTTTAATGTGCTGTGTTCATTTCCACAGCTCATAGCGCACAAAAGCATGTTTTCACATCCACAACCCAGGAACGGCACTGTGGTAATACATGCAGTCTGAGTCAATTATGTCAACCCAACTATTTAAAATACATGCAGCCAATAGTTGATGTTTTCTTAACTCAGCAGCTTACAAGGTTGTTGTTTCCCTTTTTTCGATATCATTTAAATGATCTTAACTATTGAAATATGAGAATGATTATTTTAAGCATGCATAAACACCCATCTTCACAACCTAATGGTGTTGCAGTTATGTTCTACTCGATGTAAATAATAAAAATGTTATCATGATGGCCTTTAATATATATGTGCATCTTCAGGAACGATTAAGAAGTGAAACTGTCATCAGATAAAAAAATATTTTTGTCAGTTTTGATGTGCGCGAATTAAAAATAGTATCGCACAAATTTATATTACGATAAGGTAGATGTTTCTATAATAAATTTTCTTCTGGCTTTATTCAATTATGTTTAAACATATATAAACATAATTTCATCTACTTGACTTGAGAATAATCAAATTACACTTAAAATACTAAAACATAAATAATTCAGGCAATTATATAAAGGAAATTGGATGAAGGAGAAAGGCTTTTACTCATCTTTTCCTAATAATCCTAAAAAGTGGTGGATGTATTGAAAATTTTATACAATGAAATCCTACAATTTGACAAGAAATATATGGACTTTATCATCCAATGCCTTATATCCATTAAATATTCAACAAATTTTCTAGAAACCAACCTAAATTTCTAACTCTGGATCAAATGGATTTTGAAATTTCTGGATAAATTTGCAAACGCAAAATTTTCATGATGCCCTCCTTGATGAGGGAAGTGCTTGAGAACACTGTAAGAACATAGTATTTTTATTTTGGCCTAAGCATAATAAATATTAATTTGGCCTCCCATAAATACTTGCCTGTATTTAGCCGGACCATGTTCATCAGTAAGAATAGCCTGTTTAGCATACTGAGGTGTGTAATATGAACACCATACCTACAAAATAAATTATAAATCCAGCTTCAACCAATCGTTTGAAGTTTCAAAGATTATTTTGCCATTAGTTTCTAAAGAGATAAAGTGTAATTAATTATGACAATGGGATTCAGGCAAAATTGAATGCTAAGCATAGGTGTTTCATTATGGCTACACAGAACATACGTCATGCCATCCACAAAGAATTGAATAACTGATTTGAAATTCTGATGCAAGTTTTGTTCTGTATTTATTTGCCTCATTGGTTCGACTTTCATTGATACTATAATTACAATAATTGTCAATTATTCATTTATACAAACAGAGTTGAACATGACGTAATTTACATTGTCGATGTTGGCAATTAAGTCAACAAGAAGTAGTTATAATGGTGGTGATTTCGTTTAATAAATATGCTTCACCGATGCGGAATAAAACTTCATGGACTTAGCAATAATTTATTAACATTGACCTATCACTAGTTCTACCCTCCCCACAGGACCCTATATTTTTCTTTAGCGAAACCTGGAAACAGGATGATACTTTATTAATACTAATGTAAACTGGATTCCACTTTCAATTTCTAGAAGTATATCAATCTTACATGAGAATAACCGAGGAAGAACAATTGATCGTTGCTGAGCTTGAGTCCTGGCAGTGAACTCCTTGAAGTATCTCTGGAGTTTTTCCAGTTGTTGTAAGCTAAGTATGCTGTCCTCACACCACCATTATCAGCTATGTTTTCCCCAAGAGTAAACAATCCATTGACCTGATTGAAATATATCATAACATTTTATAAATATATATCAGCATTATATCTTAACCAGAAACACATGGGCATCTTTTCATAAATTTCCAAATAACTGAAAGACTTCACGTCCTGTACATGTGATGGCATGGATGCACAAGTTACACCTAGTATCCAGTCAAGCGGGGTCGCGTAGTATCTCTCCCTTTTGTACAAATTCAATTCGCAACAAATTTGGCATTTCTTAAAGTCAGCTCCCTGAATTTCTGTTTAATTCCATCATTGGCTGGACATTATATAACATCACAGTTGCTGGAAATTCTGTCATATCAAAGCGCATCCAAAAATATACCCCAATCTTAATATAACGATGACAATATTATAGTAACATTTGGGTATATTTTCGGATGCGCTTTTTTTTTTCGAAAAAAATTTCAAGCAACAAAGTAACAATAGGACAGGGTATGTTAATTATATTTGAGGTGAATGAAACAATCACATAACTCTTGTGTAAATGATTGTACAATCCTGGTTTTCAAGCTCGAGCTATATATTGTTGCAACAGACCCATATACCAAATATCAATTAAATCGGTTGACGTTTTTTTGATTTATCGCTCTAACGGTTGATAACGTTCAAAATAGCTCAAAATAGACAAACTAAGGCAGATATGTCTCATATAAAAGATTGGACAAACCTGGTTTTTGAACTCGAGCTAGATATTGTTGCAGCAGACCCATATACCAAATATCAATTAAATCGTTCGACATTTGTTTGAGTTATCGCGCTAACAGTCTCGCGCCCACCCGGATGCCTGCCTACCGTCCTCCCCAAAGCATAAGTCGAGTTTTGAAAAAAATGGACTAAAAATATATGAGAGAGAAATATAGTCTGAGAAAATCCAATCCCAATTTCAAAACCTGAGGAATTTTTTTCCAAAAGTGTTCAAGATGTCTGTCTGCTCGTCTAGTCCAGGCTTTCCAACACATCAGATCATCTATATGAGGTTTTATTGGCATTCGCAGTGATAAACAGTAGCAACGTTCGTTGGATACTAATCCTTTCCAGTTAAAATTGCGGTGATTCAGATGTTGGTGATTCGCCACAATTGTGAGTGGACCGATCGCTGTGTTGAGTGGATGTTTTGTCTTTGACATACTATATAAGGAGTTTGAAAATGCTCACATTTATTCCCTGTATAGTATAATCGCTGTACTGCTTCTTCATACAGGATGTTTCTTTTTGGAATTTCTCAACGGATTCCTTTGTCCACCAATTTTCCATGTTCCCATACTTATCATAATTTCGACCTGAAAATATCAGTGATGAAACAAACATTAGCAAGCATTTAATTACAATATATCTCTAGCTAACAGATTGCATGGATATTAACAATATTGGTTGACAATCTGAACCATTTTTCTCTGTGCTGGATTACACATATATTAGTGTGAGAATTAGGTTGGCTATGCACATTTAAAGGGGCATGGCTCACATGAACCTCCAAGTTATGAAGAAGGAGGCATATATAATATAGCTAAGTAAATTAAAAAAATATCAATCTAAAGTCTTTAATATATTCAGAAAAAACTAATAGCATTTTTCTAGTGTTTACAATTTTTCGTGCAGAAGTGAAATAAACATTCTTTCTTTTTACCACATCAGGAATAGACTAGTAAGGAACGCTCTTTATTATTCCATGTTGAAGAAATGTCAGTATTTTAATAATTGTGTTGAGTACTTTTATATGTATACATGCCATATAAAGACTTTAAGTCTTTATATGGCATGTATACATATAAAAGTACTCAACACAATTATTAACCTATTTTGATCCCTGGAACTGGACCAGAATGTAACAAAATCGAGCATAAACTTCAGGCTCCAATCATGATGATGATTATTGTACAGTGCCAGTTTAATTGCATAATAATCAAATAGTTTTGTTAGTAATTCAGGTGAACATTGAAATTTGTACCGATTTCTATAAAACATTTGCATAGAATAGGATGGAATATAGCTGTCTGAATTATTCATTCCCTTATGACAAGCCAATATTCTCACCTTTATTGTCAAATCCATGAGTCAGTTCATGGCCTACAACCATCCCCATAGCTCCAATATTGAATGCCCTGAAAAAAGAAAATCACTATGAGGTAGCGTTCATACAAAAAGATGGTAAACACAAGAGCTGGGCTGACATTCAGTGCATACAAAACATGGCATACCATCTTGCGTTGGCATACCCAGATACACTAAGTAGAATTTAACTCTGGACTTTATAGACTTAAAATACATCAATAGATTCTCTTTTTAGAACTTGTCCTGATGGTGAATATCAATACTTAAACACATTGATAAACCTTAACTCATGACTGATTTATCGGCCCAACTGGACAAAAAAATTCTAAATTCCAAATAACCCTGAATAATCAAAGAAAAATAACCCTAAAAGGATATGTGAACAATATTTAAAACTTCATTGAACAATCTCTTGATGGTGAGCATTCTTACCAAATTTCTTTGACATCAGAATACCCACAGTTGAGATATTTGTGAGATAAGAAAAAATTAATTCCTGATATTAAAACAAAGAATAACCTGAAAATGTAACCAACACCTTTAGACCTACTTTGGGACCACCTTATGATGCTTAACATCCACCACTGAGATATTTTTATGTGGGCAGACAAAAAAATCAACATTTACAGATATATAAACACAGTATTTTTAATGGTTTAAAATTACTGACAGTCAGCTATCACTCACCTAATATTTGTTTTTCCAAACTCGAGGAAACAAGTAACCAAAGTAAAAATACGTGGGATATGTAATTATAAGTTAAAAATTAACATCTTATTTAACATATCACCACAATTCCCGACTAGCATCCAGAATCGACAGAAACTGAATTGGGAGCTGCATGGTACAATAGAGATTGTGTTACAGTTTCCAATATGGAATGAATATCACCGATTCTATTTTGAATCGGAATGTGTTTATACAATATATATTATGAAAAGAACATATATTTGGTTGTTTTGCTACATAACTAAGATGTAACGCAGGCTGAAAAAATACAGAACTGGTCATCAGTTTATGGCACAAGTATGATGATGTAAGCATAACGCAAGATGCCAAATGATATGAGAGTTATCTTTCTGTGCTCCGCAAGAGTGTCATAAATACACAGAATGACACGATGTGTAAATGGGTTTGTCGATACGGCACGAGTGCTGTCGCGGAAGGATAGCTAGAATGAGAGGGGCTTGTGCCTCGAGTTCTATCCTTCCGCGACAACATTCGTGCCGTATCGACAAACCCATTTACACATCGTGTCATTCTGTGTTTATTACATGCTTCGCGTCCTAGAATCCGTGCATTAAAAATACAGACTTAGACGGTTTATTTAGGCACATAGAGGGCGTGTTTGTTTTGTCATGTGTGATGATGATTTTATTTTATAGTTGCTTTTTCATGGTTTAGGCGAACGTCATATACGTCATTTTCTGTCAACGAGATGCGTATGGAACGTACATACCATACATATTTTTAAATATGAAACAGCAATAACACTGTACTTCTGGGAACAAGCGTGTAATAAATTGTTAGCTAGTAGCACACATGTGCAGTTCTGTTTTTACTATGTGCCTGACCAACAACGCCTATCTGATTGTAGATTAATTTGTATCATGTTCTTATTTTGTTCACAGTTCCATTTGCATTGCTGAATCAAACAATGTATTTCCAATCCACATATATGTAAGTGTGAAAAATTGCAGAACATTTTCAGATGCAAGATCGGGTCTTTTTCAGTGACAGGCATATAAGAAACAAGCCAGTAGATAGCATGTCTGTCATTTGCAGAATGAGATCCCCAGAGGGTGAATTTGGTGATGCTATCCCACACAGCAGGCTGGCATCACCAATTTCACTCTCTGGGGACCTCATTTTGCTTAGGCCTCAGATTCTGGGAAGTATCTATAGTCTAAAATTAAGATTGTCTTTAGTTAATTTTTCCCATCTATATCCCCTGATTTGCAGAAGATATAATGCATAACTGAGGTGAATAATGGGTGAATATCGCCCACCAACTTCACCTGAGGATCTTCAATCTGATCCTAGGTCTCCCTTAGCAGTTGGGGGCTTAAGCAGAATGAGGTTACCAGAGGGTGAATTTGGTGTCGCTATCCCCCACGATGGGCTAGCATCACTAAAGTCATCTTCTGGGGACCTCATTCTGCAAATGTCAGAGATGCTATTTGCAGGCTTGATAACAAATGTATCTCAATATTGCAATCTGGCTGTAGGAATCCATTGGATCAAATTAGCCGTGGCAGAACATTCAATAGAGCAAATCTCACTGCTTCAAGGAGACATGATGCGACAAAAAGATAAATTCACTATCGGGATAACAAGTTTAATATATGAAATTACATATTAATGGCATGAAACCACCAAAGAGACAATGTAATAGAAGAAATGTGAATGAAGCGATAATCAGAAACAACTATTTTCAAGCGAATGTGCCGTCCCTAACATAGAGATTATGGTGGTATAGCGTCGGATAAAATTGTAGCTTTCATCGGATCAACTTTGACTTCTTCGTCAATTGAAAAAAATTGCTAAACTACAGTGGTATTTGGAAACGAGTCATATAATAAAAGCGAAGGCTCACCATGGAGTTCGTAGATCAAAGAACGGCCGCTGAAGTATGGCAGCTGGGATAACAATTTTGTTGTACGCTGATGTGTAGTATGCATTTATATCTGTTGGAGACATGCTCCACCTGAAAATAAAGTTAACTGGATTAGGATGGGAAACGGATATATCTGTTTTCCAAAACATTACCTACAGGACGGGAAACGGATATATCTGTTTCCCACTTCATGCACTTGTTATCAGCGAATGATTCTTTTATTATTAAATGTTTTGCTCAGATTAACATGTTGTCAATATAGGCCCGATCACTCTGTGAGGGGTCCAGGAAGATGTAACCTATTTTTGGCGTCACGTGGAGGTCGCATGCCATGATTCGTGATGTCATTGTTACAAAATGGCAGTGCCCAGTAAGCAGCAGACGCATAGACAAGTTTTCGGTTGGCACTCACTCTTAATGCTGCACATTCTATCGCTAGGCTTGATTACCCAGAAATTTGAGGACATTCAGCACCATTTGACTGCATGCTCTCAATGGGAAGTAACTCTAAATTAACTAATCATACAAACTCAGCCATAGCATGTGCTTAGATAATTTAGAGATACTTCCAATCAGTTCATGCGGCCAACTGGCACTGGATGTCCTCAAATTTATGGGTAATCAAACCAAATGGCACTGTCTTGAGTGAAGCATTTGCTTTGTTTTTACTAGTATCACATTTAGCCTTGTAGTTGGGTCAAACTGCATGTTGTTTCTTTGCTTTGTTTAGCATTTTACAATGCAATGGGCATTGGTTGTGAACCACCAAATTCAAAGTACACGCGCGCCAGACTACACGCCTGTAATCAACTTTTATATGCCAGGACAATTAATATAAGTGCCATTTGCATGCTGGCAACTTGCTAGGTCGGTCCATGGCAGGGGCATATTAACCCCCCCCCCCCCCCCCCCCCCCCCCCCCCCCCCCCCCCAACGCAACAGGTCGCAATTTGGTGGTATCTACCCAAAATTTCTGGAAGATTTATCGACAAATTAATGGATGATCACCCATATAGTATGAGTTGTCACACAGAGAATTCTGCCATGAAAAGGTCTGACCCAACATTAAATAAACAAATAAATGGCTATAAAATGATATAAAAGTAAGCAATTCTGCAAACAATCTCTTCTATGAGTGATGTTTCCAATTCGAGAATTTTGATCAATACAAATGACGCCATTTTATACGGGACCCATCCACTGTATTCAAAATTGTATTTTTGTATGACTTAAAGGCATCTTTCTGGGACATATTATGTTTGTAGAATGGTAATATATATATAGTTCAGGTATTTATCAACCTATCTTGATACCAGGAAAAAAATCAAAAGTGAATATTATTATGTGTAATTTTGAGTGCAAACTGTCATGTGGCTTAACCTTTTCTATACTAGATACTCATTGATGTCTATAGCTATCCCTTAGAAAATGTTCAGAAAGTATTGTGGAACATCTGATGGACATTCGACTTCATGATTATAAGCCAGCCTATGGACATTTTTATCAACAGGGACATTCCATTGACAATATAAGGGTATCGGTTTTAGAAAAGGTTAACAGGAACAAACAGCTGAGACTGATACATGGAGACCATTTGATCGCTAAGCTGAAAACCCGGTCTGGTCACGGTTTCAACACTAGAGGAAATGGCACAAACTTTCGTTTTGTCAATTCTGCGATAGTGTTGCCTAGTGTTAGTTGACATTCTCTGACGAAATACCTTTAACGTCGTTGTAAAATATCCGCCATTGTTATTTGTATGTTTATCTGAATGCCATCATGGGATTTTGTCTGAATAATATCAACTGAAGAATGCCTAAAGCCGAGAGCTTTCCGATGAATGGCAACAAGCCATATTTCCGACTAAATCCTGAAAAGTTACCCATAATTCTGCCGTCGTTAAGAGGTCGATTAATTAGAGCATACTGTATTTAAATTGTTCAGATAGGTCGTTTGTTGAACTTATTATCTGAATATATCCCCCCAATAAATATGATTCCTTCTGCACATTAATTATCTACCATATGCTAATTTGTCCTGAACACCGCTCCGCATGAATAATAGACCATTCCATGAATACTTTTATAACTCAGTTGGAGAATGCTTTTAGTATAGAAAGGATTAAGGTAAATGTGGAAAGGACAAACATGGTTGGATCTCTCATACAAATTGACATTTGTTCTGGGGTTAGTTTTGACATGCATAGATGGAAAATGTACTGACCACCTAAACAGTAGTCACTGAAACAAATTGATTGCAAACATGCAGTCTAAATCAATATACAACAACAACATTTCTTCAATATGCTTTAGTTATCAGAATCAATTAATTGCAAACAAATAATGCTCACCACTGTCAACTATGGTATCAAATTTCCCAAAATGTGTTATTTATCAACATTTTGTTCAACGAAATATGGCTGTATTATCACTTGAATATCACGAAATTTGGCTGTATTACCACTTGATTTTAGAGTTATCCATCTTCATCAGCAACTTTGTCTGAGACCGTCCATTAGACAATAATTTTCTGGGCCACAAACAATTGCACATCTCGAGAAATAACAAACTTCAAAAATTGATATCTGATCACTCTTGAGCTTTGATGGTTGGGTTCCTCGACTCGAATCAAATATTTTTTACACCCGAAGCCAAAGAAATAGTAATTAAGGAGTATTAATTCGGATAATGCATCTTTCATTTGTGGGAATCTAGCAAGCAGTTGGATCAGACAGTGTCAATCCACTAACAGAAAACATTTTGGAACCCTGTGCACCATTCCAATTTTTAACACACTCCCACGGGTACCTACAGTGTTTTAGAGAGAGTGACACTTCAGCCATAATATTGCAGTCTGTTAACTCACAAATACCCCCGATGTGTACTTGATATTATTTTAGCTTCAATTCAATAGTGTTTTTGCAATTACCTGCAAACAGCTTAGTACAAGCTTCCCACGACTAAATTCAGCTTGTGATAAAATAGATCTTTGACTGAAATAGGTGTCTGGACCAGCCAATATCACAAGCTGGTTTTAGTCGAAATAAAAGGTCAGCCGACCGCAGTGTCCCCCGAAAACGTGGCAAGTCGACGCCGCTTTGTTAAAGAAATTAAAAAAAATGTTGAAAGGGTTAATAATTCGGTAAAGAAATAATTTTTCCGTCATCTATACACATGTTGCACATCTCCAATATGTGGGTAACAATACTCTGAAGTTTCAAATATCTACGATCAATACTGTATGTAGGAGGAGTTGATTACACCATGAAGATACCATACCCTCATACAGAAAATTATAAAAAATGTTTTTAAAAGTCGAAAGGCCCATAACTCTGGGAAAAATCATTGGATCAAACTCAAATTTGACCTGTATTTTTATATGAACAACCCACAAAAAAAATGAATTTCCAATTAAACACTTCAAACTTGAGTTATCATCCAGAAACCAAAGAAAAAACAAGAAAATTGAATTTTCTAAGTAGAAAACCCCATAACTCTGAGAAAAATCATCGGATCAAACTCATATTCGAACTTGACCTGTATTTTGATATCAATGACTCACAAAATTTTTCAATTGAACAGTCCAAACTTGAGTTATCATCCGGAAACCAAAGAAAAAAGAAGTAAAATTGAATTTTCTAAGTCGAAAAAAGTCCATAATCGGATCAAACTCAAATTAGAACTCAACTTGTATCGTGATATGACTGATCCACGTAAAAACGGTATTAGCAATTAAAGGATCCAAACTTGAGATATCATCCGGAAACCGAAAAAGTGAGAAATTTTCTAAGTAAAAAAAAAGTTGAAAAAAGGGAAATAACGACACCTACATACCACGTTTCAATCAAATCGGATGATCATTACTGGTGTTATAACTCCGGACGGATGGACGCACACGGCTGATTACAATAGTCCTCCTAAAATTTTGGGGGACAATAAACATGGACTACAAACCATATATGGCACCGACTTATTATGCTAGAAAAAAATAATAATATATTCATGAGTGACGACACTTAAATAGCGGTGGAGTAAAGTTTTATCAGAAATACTAAAGCAGATATAATATGTAGAATATTGATTAAATGAAACTGTCAATGACATTATAGCCAACTTGGGGAGGTGTTAATACTTTTATGCTGAGCAGTCAATAGAACGATAAAGAAGGAAAGTCAAAAAGTTTCAGTAAAAGGATTGTACTGTGAAATTAACTTCGTTTCAAACATTTCTCCACTAAATATGGGCTGCAGGGTGTGCTGATGGATTCAAATGAGAAATCCAAGATGGCTCCATGTGCCCATGTTTTTTAACAAATTTCAGAAGAATTGGACAGCTTCCATCTAGAGGTCACACCAAAGAACAATATGAAGATTGGATGAGGGATGTGGCATGTAGGGTGTGCCAAAGAATTTTAGTCATGAAAAGAGTAAAATCCAAGATGGCCGCTGGTGACAAAGTGTTTTAACGAAATTCGGAAAATATTGTTGGCTCCCATCTAGAGGTCACCCTGAAGATCCTTATGAAGTTTGGTCACATTCGGATGAGGGATGTGGCCTGTAGATTGTGCCAAAGGATTTAGTCATGCAAAGAGTAAAATCCAAGATGGCCACTGGCAGCCATGTTTTTCAACGTAATTCAGAAAACATTGATGGCTCCCATTTAGATGTCACCCCGAATATCCTTATTAAGTTTGGTGATGATGGGATGAGGGATGCGGCCTGTAGGGTGAGCCAAAGGAAATTTTGATGGATGGACGCACAGATGTCTAACCACCGCAACAGCTCAAACATCAAAAAGTAAAGTTGAGTTAAATGAACAGATAATGTGCCATTTACTTACTCAGATCTATCTGGCAGTTTTCCAAGCCTGTCGAGTTTCAACCACTTTCCAAAATTCAATAAGTTGATATGGCTTTCAAATAGTTGATCTGTTATTTCAACCTGCAATACATAAAACTGGTTTTTATTTTGCCACTGTAATTCCATCCTGTGTAGCAGATATGGAAAATGATTACATCCTTGTTCCTAGAATTACAGTGTTCTTGCTGTGTGATATTTACAAATGAAAATGACCCACTGTGATATTTCACCTCAACCATGAAACCGGAACTATAAAATAAAAACATCAACACACATCACCTCACAAAAAGCCCTGTCTGAATAAACCTTGTAAGTCTGTTTTTTTTTTATTCACGGATGCTAGTGCAGGTGGTGTCAAACACAAAACGAAATGAGTGTTATTGGGTTTGTCGATATGTAACTTGTGCCATCGCGATTGGATAGAACTTGAGGCTGTACCCATTAAAACACTGTGTACTTATTTTGATGAAATGCTTGTTGAATGAAAATAATTATTGTAATTCTCAATTACTTTTGTTGTGTAAATAACCAAATAGGCATGCAGAAACAGGAATCACATAATACCCATACCCATGATGTTGTTCACAGCATAAGTTTATAGATACGAGTCTAGTTGTTTGTTTCGTAAATTGAATTTGAGGCTGATTCATACTCATTAAAAACATGGTGATTAAAGGAGGACTGTACTCAAATCCAGCCATTTACTATACTATACTCAGAATAACAGAATATATGCAACAAATTATGAATTTGAGCCTCAAATAAGTGCAAAATACACTAATGTGCTTTATGAACGTGGTAATTATAATGAAAATGAGTTTATGGCTCGAGTCATAAACTCATTTTCATTATATTTACATACACCTAATATCTCCTCCGATTTCCCCATAGCGTTACGGTAGACACGCCCCCGTATCCAATGCGTTCATAAACCTATGAACGCAACGTGACGTCACTTCCAGTGTCGTTCATAGGTTTATGAACACATTGGTCCCGGAAATGACCGGGGATTGTCGGACATTGCCGACTGCTTGAGTATCTATATAGTACGTCCGGATTTGGCAAGAAATTTATTTTGGTCTATAATCAGAGTTGTTGCCCGGTGTTACTGAACGTTGATGTTCAAAAATCCCGCTACTTAATAACGTTTTATCATTTTCCTTACCGCTACAAATATTCCCCCGAACCTCACAAATATATCATTATGGTAGAACGGTGTGTTGTCGATTTCTTATCCAAAGCCGAAACTTAATTGTTAGTTTCAGTTATCATTCTTGAAATCAACACGTCTACATTAGTTCCTAGCTAAACAAGACAGTTTGTCATATGTGTATACTAAACTGTAAAATTGCGTTTTTTTTTCCGTTCTTCAAGAACGGATTCTCAAAATGTTTGGTTTTCCAAAAAACGAGGATTCGCACTTTCTGAACTGAACTTCGTGCGTTCATTTAAATAGATGAATAAATAGTGGGAAAGACAGACAATCCTAGTTCATAATGAATTTAAGTATATAAATATAAATAATACACAGCGGATTCAACGTGGTCATGGGTTTTGACCGCGATAAAAAATCAGCAAACTCCGCATTTCGGGGTTCATGCAGTTTGCTGATTTTTTCTCGCGGTCAAAATCCCATGACCACATTGAAACCGCCGTTTATTTCTTATATAATTACCATGTTGTTTTACAACATTCACATAGCACATGAGTGTATTTTGCACTTATTTATGGCTCAAATTCATTAATTTGTTGCATATATTATGTTGAGTATAGTAGGAGATGGCCCCATAAATGGCTGGAATTGGGTACAGTTCCCCTATATTAACAAACATATTGACATTTAAAAATTACCAGCTCATCCCAATTGTGTCGGATTATTGCCATTTGTAATTAATCATTTATCATTTATTGGAATTGTTCATCGGTATGAAAGTAGTAGTTCATCCTTGTATATTGAAAACTGTTAGTCAATGGAGTCGCAACTGGACATTCGGAAACTAGAAGATCTCACCCTTCGGGCTAGACTCTTCTATTTTACAGATGTCCAGTCGCTCATCTGTTAGCACTGACAGAAATGCTAGATGGGGAGAAGTTCCAGGAAAATTGGAGAACCAAAGAATCATAAAGTGTCTGCTGAAAATAAATAACTTTTTGAATTGATGAGAATTCCAAGATTATACTGGTACAGGCCTCAGCCTAGGGGTCCAGAACAGGGAGACTTGAAGTCTCCCTCCAGGAAATTTAGGGAGACTTCAGGGAGAAGTGGGGAGACTACAAAAAATTGACAATTTTCAAATATCGCTTTATTTTATAACATCTGACAATAAAATTTAAAAAAAGATAAAATAAGAAATAAAACTAAAAATAAATTTGACTTTATCTGAAATTAGCTTAATTAATTGTTATTATACATTTAAAATTTTTGGAAATGTTTTGTGTAGCTATCATTTAAGCAAGACAATTATCAAGTTACAGTAGTAGTTAATTTTTTAACTAAATGAAAGTAGTATTATTTCCTAGACTGCAGCTTGGAAGATACGTTTGTACAGTCTGAATCATGATGCATGTAACTTTGTAAGTTTAATTTGGTCACGGCTGTAATGTGGGTGTCCGCTAAAATAAACAATAAGGACTAACTAACAAAGGAGTTGCAAAAGCTTTTATTAATTAATGGCCTCTCTTAATTAATGCCAACATCACTGGTATAATCCGATTAAAGCAATAAACTTGACATTATTTTATTTACGGAAGCGGACTCTTCAAAAAGTCTGACGCGGTCTTTTCAAAAAGTCCGACATGTTACCAAAACAAACTTCCGAAGCGCCTGGTACATACTCTGATAATGTCGTAATTGTTTTATATCTGAAAAGCGGGACGGCGGCCTTTTAAGTTAATTCAAACATTTATTTGTGACACTCACGATGGTCAGTAACAACACAGATGTGAACATCTCATCGTGTTTTCAGTGTGTCAAAACAATCGTGATTAATATTCATTACCGCAAAGGGAATAAAGGCGACGGAATAACAACACAAAACAATAGGTCATATTTTATTTTTTATTTTAAACACTTGGGTCTTTGTCTCTGCATCGTCTGTTTCTTTTTGGGATGGCCGCCACAATTCATCTATATACGGACATGTCCGGAAAAGAAACAAGAAAAAACAATTCAGAAAAAAAAGAAGAAATAAAATCCCCCTAAAATTGAAGGCGACTTCGATTTTGCCTTAGAGCGACGATAGGGCGAAGTCAGCGACAGTAAGGTGACAATCTCGCCCGAGTCGCCTTGTGAGCTGAGGCCTGTACTGGTACTGACACTTTGTTGATAGAATTCCCGGAATTCAATAGGATTTTCGGAATTCGAACTGCAGGTGTTTACAAACGTTTTTATTTTTATGAATCAAGACACAAAACAAATATACAAACTTTAATAAAGCATACAATTCACAAAGAAATAAGGAAACATACAGGAAATGTTTGTGAACAAAAGTATGTTAGAAGAAATAGAAAAGCACTTCTGTTTAGTTGGTGTCCTTGACACTTTGTTGGTTGAATTCCCGGGAATCTTCCTTTCACTTTGAATTCTCAGAATTGCAACTAGAACTTCAGGTGTTTACAAATGTTTACAAATACAACAAACAACCAAATAAATATACAAATTTTAATAAATCATGCAATTCACAAATCAATATGGAAACATACAGGAAGGAAATGTGTGTCAACAAAAGCATGTTAGAAGAGATAGAAAACCACGTGTGTAATGAAATTGAAAATTGCCGTTTGAATGTCTTCGCTCTCGCGATGGTCATCTTCAACACCTTTGTATTAAGTTTTCTCGTAAAATACGTATTTCAAACTAAATTTTATTTACACTTTGCTATAAATTCGGCACCATAAGGTGACTTTTTACCCCTTCTCAGAAACATTTTTGGCGATTTTCGTATGCATAAAAACGGAATAGTCTGACCCTTATGCAAATAAACGATTAACTAGAGGTGTGACGGTCCCAATGGGACTAAGGATACCCCCCGTGTTTTTAAAATACTAAGATGTTTCACATGTCAGTAAACATTTAGTTAAAATAATAAAATAACAGTTCCCATTGCAGGTGCACAAACCTAAACGTAATCTTAAACCTATTGACCGAAAAATGTAGGAATAAAAGTTCGAACAAAATTATGCATTTTGCAAAAATGTTCTAAGTCGAAAAAGGGGAATAACTCCACAATAAAAGTCGGACAGACATCATAATCGCAGGTGCACAGGTTCTCATGGTACTAAATATCAGTGCCAAGATTAAAAAACATTGACCTAAAAATGTAGAAATAAAAGCTCGGACAAAATTAGGCATGTTGCAAAAAAAATTCTAAGTAAAAATAGGGGGATAACTCCACCAAAAAATGCCAGACAGACGTCATAATCGCAGGTGCACAGGTTCCCATGGTACTAAATATCAGTGCCAAGTTAAAACAAATTGAACTAAAAATGTAGGAATAAAAGCTTGGACAAAATTATACATGTTGCAAAAAAATTCTAAGTCGAAAAAGGGGGAATAACTCCACAAAAAAAAGTCGGACAGACGTCATAATCGCAGGTGCACAGGTTCCCATGGTGGTTGATGCCTGTGCCAAGTTTCATGGAAATTATTAAAAAACGACAGAAACACTCCGGACAAATTTGTGTCCACGGACGGACAACAGACGAGCTGACTCCAGTATACCCCCCATAACTTCGTTGCGGGGGTATAAAAAATGGTCTTTTTATGAGAAAATGGTTTGGTGCATGCATATTTCATGCAAATAGCCAAATTATGCATTTAAACGATATGCAATTAACTGAAATTGACTGTACATTGAAATCACGAGCCACAAACGTTTTTATCAAATATGAAATCGCACATGCAGGAAACATGATATAATGCGTAACTCCTGAAATAAAATTTGGGCAGGCTGCATGGTTTTCAAAGAAAAACATGGCTTGATACCTACGTTATTGTAATACTCGTCTAGCTTTTTGGGATCCAAGATCCAGTCGGGATATCCAATCGTACCAATCAGAGCCTCTGCTTTATCCTTCGCTGCTGCACGTGTTTTATCATCCATCCATAAGACGGTGGGTAACTTCGAAATGAAGGCTCCTTTGATATGTTCAAAAATATTCTCCACCTGCATAAATAATATGTATCATTTAAAGGTACTCAATCCGATCAGACAGTCCCCATATCATCAAGAAACAACAACAACATTTCTTTAAAATATGCTTTAGTTATCAGAATCGATTTATTGCAACAAAATAATGCAAACCACTGACAACTATGGTATCAAATTTCCCAAAACTTTTTATTTATCGACATGTTGTTCAACAAAATATGGCCGTATTATCACTTGCCTATCACAAAATTTTGCCGTATTACCACTTGATTTTAGAGTTATCCATCTTCATCCGCATTCGGTTTGAAGACTCGTTTCTGGGCCACAACTAATTACATATTTCGAGAAATTTCAAAAATCGATATTTGATCACTCTGAGCTTTGATGGGTGGGTTCATCAACTCGATCGAAATATTTTTCACCCCCGAAGCAAAAGAAATAGTCATCTGGGAGCGTTAATTCGGATTATGCATCTTTAATAATTTTGAATTTTTGCAGAGGAAAGCAGGATGAGAAGAAAGAGAAAAGAAAAGTCAGCTACAGTCTACAGGTCACCAACAAACTTTAATTGTGAGCAGAAATAGGGACCAGTCAAGTCTGAGTTTAGTGTGTCTGTCATTTGCAGAATGAGGTCCCCCAGAGGGTGAATTTAGTGATGCTATCCCGCATATCGGACTAGTATCACCAAATTTACCCTCTGGGGACCTCATTCTGCATGACCTCATCTGCTATGGGAGACATAGTCTCAGATTGAAGTTCCCAAATGGTGAATATTGTGATGTACACCCATTGGGAACCTTGATTATGCAATGTGTCATCTGCCAATTTGGGGATATAGAGAAACTAAACTAAAAAAGAAATAGAATCTATGTGAAGAAGTTTCTTTAGAAATTTTATAATAAAGAAACTTTCTAGAGAAGATGAGGCCTAAGCAGAATGAGGTCCCCAGAGGGTGAATTTAGTGATGCTATCCCGCTATGCTGAATAGCGTCACTAAATTCACCCTCTGGGGACCTCATTTTGCAAATGACAGACACATTAAACTCTAGGCTATAATATGTATTTGGGAACTCAATACTCACTTCTTTTTTGTTCTCAGGTGGAAATTTATCCTGCACATAAAGTGCACCAAGAGCAAACTCGAACGCAGCCGTTGCCTTGTTTGAGCACCTCTCCCACAGCGGTGATAAGGCTGTCACGCCATTCTCCACCTCCATCATCACCATAGCGGCATCGATAAAGTTTCTCGGCAAATATCCTGTGAGATCCTGTATGAAGTTCCATATCATGTATGTGGCCAAAACGCTGTGAACAGAAGAGCAGTGCATAACATTTCATGTGAACATTTGTTAACCCTTTCCTGACGGGAGCTGGGCTGGTGCAGCATTAAAGACCCTGTGCCATGCATTCTCTTATATATGCGATTCTCCCATAGAAAGCCTTGCATATAAAAGAGAAGGCACTGGCTTACAAGGTCAAGGATAATATTGTTCGGCCAATGTATTCTCTTATATATGCGAGGCTCCCTATGGGAGACTAGCATATATACATGTATAAGAGAATGCATTGGCACAGGGTTTTCGCAAAATTTCAGGAAGCTCAAGTAATCAAGTTATCACGCTGAAACCAAAAATGCTGACAGATGGTCGGACATACAGACTGTTGGACGGATAGACTGACTCATTACATAATACAACTGTTTTTATATATAAAAATTGGGAATGGGCACACAGAGTCTTAACATGTGATGACGGGTATATATTAATGTTGTGAATGAGTATACATGGTTCCAGATATGTTATCTAATTTGTCATGAATCTATTTGAGGTGTTTATAATATTCACACATTTAGCCCTCTGATTACTGATCACTCATTGATGAGTAGTTTCATGATTGCTAATTGTTAACTTGTTGGGATTTTCAGCAAATAAGCATAATCCTCAAAATTAGCCACAGCAATAAGCAATGCCCTGGGAAATGACTTAGTAACATGTGGAATCTATAATAGACAGGTGCATACCAAATTAAATTAAACTTCTTTTTTGTTTGGGTCAAACTTATCTCATATAATAACATATTCTTAAGAAAATAAAAGTGGGGGCCACATCAGAAAGGTCACGACAGTATTAAATTTGCCCTGGGACATTTTTTCATAATTTTGAGGGCTGAATAAGTTCCTTAATTGCCTACCGCTGTTTGTTGGCCTCATCCATTTGAACATCCCTACAAATGAAATCAATGTTTCTATGCATGATGTCTGCTTATAGCATCTGGATAACCCAACAACTGATGAATGGACCATTCCAATTTATACTTTTAGAATCCAATTGGTGAACCTATTCTAGATCGACCATAACCAGGGGCTAAATAAGCAAGCCTGCAAATAGTGTCTGGTATTTCCCCATAGGGTGAATTTAGTAATGCTATCCCACACAGCATCACCAAATACACCCTCTGGGGACCTCATTCCGCTTAGGCTTCGTCTTCTGGAAAGTATCTATAGTCTCAAATTAACATTGTTTTAGTTACTTTTTCCCTTCCGGGAAGTTTCTATATCCCATAATTTTCAGAAGATAAAATGCATAATCGAGGTGACTAATGGGTGAAAATCAACTTCAACTCGGGAAATTCAATCTCATCCTAGCTCTCCGACAGCAGTTGAGGCCCAAGATAAATAAGGTTCCCAGAGGGTATATTTGGTGATGCTAGCCCACCATGCGGGATAGCATCACTTAATTCACCCTCTGTGGATCTCATTCTGCAAATGACAGACACACTATTTGCAGGCTTGTAAATAAGGGACCAGGCAAACAGACATATTTTATTATGTTCTAATGACTGTATATCAATTACTGAGTGTCAAAAAAGACACATACATGAGAAAAATCAATAATAGCTTTTCATTATAGCTGTAACAGTTGTTGAATGAATATCCCATATGTTGGTAGAAATAATTAAAATCCAGATGTCCTCAGGTCAAACAAAATATATACACCTGAACAATTTCACCACCTGTTACAATAGTGTCTGTGTGATCTGATAAAGTGAATTGAATATATGAGTGTACATTCAAATAGCTCCATGCTGATCATTTATGATACACAAATAAATACTTTAACCCATTATTTATTAAATGGACTATATCTATATATATATAAAGGAGTAGGATCTGTCTGTCCATCTATTTGTCCGGAGTTTTGTCCCAGAACCCTGGACCAATTTCAACCAAGTTTGGTGTGGTACGTGACTTGGGGTACCCTGGCTAAATATGGCCTTATTTCAGAATCAAATAAGTTGAATATTAACCTCTTTGCTGCTAATTGAGGTTATGACATCGTGTGCTGGGCTATTGATGTTATTGCCATTTTCCAGTGGAAACATATATCGGGAATATCACAAGAACCATAAAACTGACTCAGTTGAAAGGCTATTATCGTTCACAATCGTGGAACATCATACACTGTTTTAAACTTTGAGATACAGTTATTCCGATGAACCAATCTCTGAGTTCCAGTTATGAATAATGGCCTACTGCTGGTGTGCTGAAGTAGGTCTGTAGGTACTAGAACCATATAGCACATGATGTGCACTTTTACGTCAGTAATAGTTACGGACGTCATATCAGCAATGAGGTTAAGCTATGTGAATATCTAAGTCCAAATATGCACGAAGCACACACAGGGCCCTTTGTGCATGTGCCGCAGGCCACTCCGACTCCGAATAAAGTAGGGTCCTGCGAATTGGAGATTTTGATCGAATCGAATATCGAATTCACGAAATCGAATCGAATGTCGAATCGAATATCGAATCGAATCATACATGTGTGTTGCATTCTCAATTAGACATGTTTTTTCAACGATTAGACGATTTGTGATACGTTTTATGAACTACATGCCGAAGTTCCATCATAACGTACGTGGCGATGAACCGTCGTTTGCGATACTATTAACTTCAATTGACAATTGTCGAGAAAAAGAACAGATTAAAACGTCCATGCGGCTGTCACGACGATTAATATATAACCACTAAACGGTTCATTCAGAACTAAAATAACGCGAAATTTGTACAATTTGCATGTACATTCAAAATTGCAAATCGGCATTCGGAAACACCCGTTGTTATAAACTTAAAGATGCAACAAAAGTCGCATGGTAGTCTGTTTATGTAGTGCTGGATGCTTCTTGGACAGACGATTCCATAGATGGGTGGTTGTCCCAGTTGCTTGCGATTTATACACCATGTTGCATTCATCACACGTGTAAGTCCCTGCACTGCCTGCAGCTTTGTCATGTTTAAAATAAACATGAATAACGGACCACATTTTGTCAAGTGTCAAAGAACGTTCCGAAACTGCATGAGAGTCAGTAAAGAAAAACACCGCTAAAATGCACTTTTCTACGCCGGGAACACGTGTTGTCTACATTCTCATCGATATTAGATGACGCGGAATATGAGACTGATAGATAGCGGATAACACTAGCGGTTGCTCAGTCTCATAGCTATTATAATTTACGCGCATCGTCGGTCCATCGGCGAGCTCCGAGCTTTTGGCTACCATGGTCAAAGCTAGAATTCAGACGTATTTAGTCGTCCTATAGTGGCTAATTGTTGGCTATACTTATATTTAATATCAAGCGAACATTCGAAGAATTGTAAGGTGCATATATATAATTTTCTGGAATTAAATGGCACAGAAACAGCTAAGATCGACATGTTTACATGTCCGTAAACAGCCTATACTTTTCCGTCAGTGTATATTCGAAATTTCGAGTTGGCAATTTCGACTCGAATTCGAATCGAATTTGACTTTCGAATCGAATCTCGAATCGAATATTCGCAGGACCCTAGAATAAAGGCTCCCAAAGGGAGCCTGTCTCAGCTAGTCAGTTATGTCCATTCAAAAGAGCAATTCTTCAATTGAAGAGAAGTCTAGATACTATGAGCAGATGACAGACAGAGAATCAGCTTAATGATATATTAACCCTTTAATGACGGCAGCTGTGCTGGGGCAGCATTAAAATCATGAGCCAGATAATTCTCTTATATATGCGAGTCTCCCATAGGGAGCCTCGAATATATTAGAGAATGCACTGGCTTACAAGGTTCAAGGTAAATTATTGTTAGGCCAATGAGAGACTCGCATATAAGAGAAAGCACCGAAATTCCCTCATATTCACACCATTGGGCATTATTGTCGACACAACTCCACCCATGCTTACAGTTGAGTTGGAAATACTGAGGTGAAGTAATTACCTTACATCTCATGCAAGAAATGGTTTTCCAAATCGAAGATGGCTGCCAAAATGGTAACCGAAATTTGAAAACAAGCCTACATTCTTTTACTTTCTTATGATGGGCGTTATTGTTCCGCGATTTCTACCAACCATTACATGTTGATATGGAATGTTCATTAGGGTTTGGCAATTGATACTCACAGTCAAGATCGCGGCTAAATTGGCGGCCAGAAATTGAAAAGAAATTGATATTTTCACATACTAATTTCAACTTTTTGTCATAATATCGGTATGTATGGACGAAACTGTACATAAACCATCTACTAGTTGAACTTAAACGTATCAAAACGCATAACATAGCTCGTATCCTTATGGAAAGATGAAAACCCACAATTAATATCGCGATGTGGCATTTCAAATTCCATTCTCCACTTAGCGCCGTTGAATTAATGCAAGAGTATCACATATCGGATCGAATTAATGCAAGAGTATCACATATCGTGTCGAATTAATACAAGAGTATCACATATCGTGTCGAATTAATGTAAGATTATCACATATCGTATCGAATTAATGCAAGAGTATCACATATCGTATCGAATTAATACAATAGTATCACATATCGTATCGAATTAATGGCCGTAACCGTAGGTGCGCCGAATAGTCATATCAGAACAATTACCTGATAACAGATTCAGATTTGCCACGTCACGTCCATAATTATCTCGACCAGCTTCCATTTCTTTGTCTGATAAATCTAGGTCGCTCACACCGACAAAGTATTCACCACTTCCTGGGAGAAGGGTCCCTCTAATCATAACGTTTCAAACAATTCATTTTCCAGTGTCTAGATTATGATTTTAAATATTTGCTAAATCTGGAATTTGTGCATCATCTTGAATTAGGAAGGCATATGGTCGATAAGTATACAAGCTTACAGAATGTCATCTCTATGTATGTGTCTCATACCCCATGGGGATAACAACATGTACACCTGGCGAACAAGTTAGCTAGTGACTTCTCAATAGATGGTTCGTCAACTCACAAACGCAGCGAACGCATTGGCATACGTGGACAACTTCGACAGTGTTTCAACGGTTGCTAGCTGTCTCATTCCCTTGGACAGATGTCTATCTGCTAAGGAGAAGACCATAGTGTACTGACTACCCACACCATGATCCGAAGCAAACCGTGTGACCTCCCGCAGTTGTCTCGTTGAATATCTCCCAGCAGAGAAGAACAATACTCGCGGTGCTAGTTTGTGGACATGCGCCATGATAGTGGGAATGAAATGGGCCACGGTATACACCACCCCTACACCTGGTGCATGTTTAAGATATAGAATGTCATGTGTGCCGGATTTTTTTTTTTTGTGTGGTAAGATTGTATTTCCACATCCATTTGAAGCCGTTCTGATTCAACTTGACCAGACGTACAATTTTGTCTTGATAATACTATGCTAGCCACCCTCAAAACAGTCGGATGGACTAAAGGATAATGTCTTTATAGCATGAATGTATGCGTTTTTGTTATCCTCTCTCAGGGTTAGTGTCAGTATGTGGGCGGTATTATTCAAGAAAATGTCAGGAACTGTGGTGCATTTATTTCACTATGTATTTAAAGAACAATTTATAGTCAATTTATGGCAATGTCTGTGGATGTTGGGAACGCGACCTTTATGATCATATAGCTTTATATATATAACATTATAATATAGTAGTTAATGTCTCATGCAGGAAAATGGGCGCAATGGTGATGTTACCAAGAAATCACTTGGTGTACCAAAGTATGTTGAACTGAATGCAAGAGCTCCTCAACGTAACATTCCTCTGGATGTTCTTCGCGTTGAACATTTCACCATTTTGTTGATGGCATTTGTACTTTCTTGAACCATGCCGACCACCACCCAGCGTGGGTATGACATATCAACCAACTATCAAAGGTATCGCCTTTAAGACTACACCCCAGTATTGGTGGGGCTTATACAGTAGTAGCCAATGGTACACGCCTGGTTGATTAAGAATGGCTTCCAAACGGATGGGAACATACAGTCTTACCATACAAGGAAAGCAAAGCCACACATGAGATCCTGTCTAAATCTAAAACATACCAAAATAAGGGGCGGTGCAGTCATGGTCCAATTTCATTTCCACTCATGACACATTCCCACAAACTAGCACCGTGTGTATTGTTATCATCTGCTTGGATCTGTTCGGTGAGACGATTGCTGGACGCCAACAAGATTGTTCTTAGGATCATGTTCAAGAAGTTTGGCTATATTATGCATTATGGTTTTCTATGTTAACTTGGCAGTGAAAGAGTTACATTGTAATTGTGTTTTAGTGAGAGACTTCCCTTGGACTTCCGGAGGAAAGCGAAAGTGACCTGTGCGCGTGCGCGGAAGCAGTTTTAGTGTGTAAGAAGTAATGAGCGAGTGAGGAGAGATAATTGAACTGAACAAACTAGAGGATTCGGGCTAGCTAGCGGGACAAGCGTGGTGTTGAAGCGACAGTCAATAGGTAAGCTCTGCTACATTTTTCATGGTAGCAGAGCGAGGTTGATCGCGTGATTCTTGAGCGGAACTGTTCGGACTTTGGTGATTGAATTTTGGCGGTGAAAACAAAACAAAAACAAAAAATGGCGAACTCTGGCAACTACAAAACTCCCCCGGGATTTTTTGAATCAAAACCGTACACAATGTGGGTTGATGAGTTGAAAATATGGCAAACTGTGACTGAGTTGGCAATAGAAAAACAAGCGCCAGCTATTGCACTTTCTCTGCCTGAATCCGGTGGAATTCGTGACAAAGTATTTAGCGAACTTGGTGTGGAAGATTTAAGTGGAAAGGAAGGTGTTAACAAGTTATTGAAGTTTATGGATGGCATCTATAAAAAGGATGATCTTTCTGCTGCTTATGAAGTCTACACAGATTTTGATAGATATAATAAGCGTCAAGGAGAAGACATGGAGCATTTCATCATGGAATTTGAAAAACTTTACAATAAAACAAAGAAATTTAAAATGACATTGCCTCAATCCGTATTGGCATTTAAATTACTAGATGGATCTGGTTTACAACACAAAGACCGGCAGTTAGTGTTAACAGGGGTGAATTACAAAGAACCAGATACATTATTTAGTCAAATGTGTGTTGCACTTAGAAAATTCTTTGGAAGACAATCAATGACGCATCATGATTATGGTAGTGGTTCATCGCAAACAATAACTCAGCATCCCAATGTTAAAGTGGAACCACAGGAAACGTATGTGTCGTACAATCGAGGTGGACCGATGTATGGTGACAGGAACCGATATCAGACTCGGAGACCTTTCGGCAGAGGAAGGAATGATAGATTTCAGAGAAATCAAAGCGAAAGAACACCTAAAAGGACTACAAATCCCATATCAAGGGACGGAACTCCAATGAAATGCAAGATATGCGAGTCTATATTTCACTTCGCCAGATTTTGTCCAGATTCTTATGAAAATATGAACAGTCGTACAAGTGTCTACTACACAAATGATTACAATAATGAGGCACAAGCAGTTCTATTCACTGGGAATAAAAAAGAAAACATGGAAGTTTTAGTTAATGAATCTTTCAACTCCGCTGTATTGGACAGTGCTTGTAGCTCTACCGTAGCTGGTGTTCTTTGGATGGAAAGCTACCTCGAAACTTTGAACGATTTTGATCGTAATCGGGTGAAAAGGAAGCCCAGTGACACAATTTTCCGCTTCGGTGGAGGGTCCAAACTCGCTTCAAAAGAGAAGGTGACATTTCCTTGTGAATTAGCTGGAGTTGATTGTTTGATTACTACAGATGTGGTTGCTAGCGACATTCCGCTTCTCCTTGGTTAACCTTCGATGAAAAGAGCAAAGATTGTGTTAGATCTAGAAAATGATAGAGCGACCATATTCGGTAAGACTGTCGATCTTCAGTGTACATCCTCCGGTCATTACTGCATTCCGCTGGTGAAATCGCATGTTGACATTCGAGACACATGTGGTAATGAAAAGACGACCAAGGAAAAAATTTTGATTGTGAACAAGCTCCATAAGCAATTTGCTCACCCAACGTCAGACAGGTTAAAAACACTTCTCAAAGATGCTGGAGTAAATGACAATGAATATTTAAAGGCAGTGGATGACATAACTTCAAAATGTGATGTTTGTATCAGGCACAAGAAAACTCCGTGTAGACCTGTTGTTTGTATGCCATTGGCAAAAGAATTCAACGAGGTTGTGGCATTAGATTTGAAGATTTGGAAACCAAACATTTATTTTCTACATTTGATTGATATGGCGACCCGATTTTCACTCGCTTCTGTGATTAACAGTAAACAACCAGAAATTATCATTGATCAAATTATGAAAATGTGGATAGGTGGAGGATTTGGCACACCAAAGAAATTTCTTGCTGCTAATGGTGGTGAGCTATCCAATTCCAAGTTTAGAGACATGGCACAGAATCTAAATGTAGAAGTTATGAATACATCTGCACGAAGTCCGTGGCAAAATGGTTTATGTGAAAGGAATCATGCCGTAGTAGATGATAATGTCACTAAAATTCTTGCTGATGATCCCAAAATGGATTTGGAGACCGCTTTGTTGTGGGCTGTTAATGCCAAAAACTCATTGTAGATGGTATATGGATACAGTCCCTACCAATTAGTATTTGGATGTAATCCTAATCTTCCGTCAATACTTCATGATAAACCACCTGCACTTGAAGGTACCGCCAAGAGTGAACTTTTTGCGAAGCATATTAGTGCTCTTCATGCTTCTAGACAAGCCTTCATTAAATCGGAATCGTCTGAAAAAATCAGACGTGCTTTACGGCATCAAATTCGACCGTCGGGAGAAATTTTCAACTGTGGTGATAAAATATATTTCAAAACTGATAAATGTAACGAATGGCTGGGGCCAGGAAAAGTATTAGGACAAGATGGGAAGATAGTGTTCGTGCGGCATGGGAGCTTATACATTCGTGTACCTACATGCAGAATTGTAAAGGTAGGAAGAGAATTCTGTTCTGAGAAATCTGATGAAATGGACATCGTTACACAGGATGTGCCTAAATTGACATGTCAGGATGGAGTTCAAGTTGATACAAATATTAGCTGTTCTTCTGATGAAGAGGAATGTCAAGCAGATGAGCAAAATATATCAAGTGACAACAACCAGGATACAGACAGGATAAATGATGATAAAGTTCCTAAAGTTAAGAACAATATTTCATATAAACTTGCTGATGCATCAGATTGGATCAAAGGACTTGTTGTTAGTAGAGGTGGCAAAGTATCCGGAAAATATAAGAACTGGTTCAATGTGCAGAATGATGGTGATTCTGGGGTTACGGCCATTGATTTTGAAAATGATGTTCAAGAATGGAAATACGATGGGGACTATGACTCTGATGATCATGCTCAATGTGAAAATGTTAACATTATAAGTGACAAAGATGTACACAATGATGAACTAAAAGAGGCAAAGAGGAAGGAAATCGATAACTGGAAAAAAATCAATGTTTTTGAAGAAGTAGAGGATAATGGTCAGCAATTCATTTCAACAAGATGGGTATTAACTGAGAAAACAAAAGATGGAAAGAAAGTGATTAAAGCTAGGTTAGTGGCACGCGGTTTCGAAGATGATGACAAACATCGTACTGATTCTCCGACAATAGGTAAGGAGACATTGAAGATATTTCTTGCCGTATCGTCTACATTTGGATGGATGTGTAACGTCATTGACATTAAAGCTGCGTTTCTTCAGGGCAACAAGTTATGTAGAGAAGTGTATCTTAAACCACCCGAAGGTTATTCAAATACTGGGAAGCTGTGGAAACTAAATAAATGTGTTTACGGTCTAAATGATGCGTCCCGTAATTGGTATTTACGTGTATGTGGAGTAATGGACAAAATGAACTGTAAGCAATCTAGAAATGACCCAAGCCTTTTCTACAAGTTCCATATGGTAAACTTCAAGGCATGTTTCTCATCCACGTCGATGATTTCATATGGACAGGTGAAGAGAGCTTTGCCGTGAATGTAATTTTGCCAATTAAAGACATATTTCAATTTGGCAAACAGGAAAGTCACAAATTCAAATACATTGGACTGGATATTAATCACGACAATGATGCAATCATGTTGAATCAAATTCAGTACATTGAGTCAATTTCAGCCATTACTATTAGTGAAAGTCGTTTGGCAAAGAAATCTGATCCGTTAAATGATCATGAGATATTCTTGTTGAAGAGCTCAATTGGACAAATCAACTGGATTGTAAATCAATCGAGGCCAGATGCCGCTTTTGATGCTCTTGATCTTAGTACTTCCATCAAAGATCCGACTGTGGAACATATTCAGCGGGCTAACAAATTGATTAAGAAGTTAAAACTTGATCAACTGAACATTAAATTTCCAAAATTGAGCAGCATTGATGATCTTCGACTGCAGCTTTACTGTGATGCATCATTCGCCAATCTTTCTGATGGGTATTCTAGTGCTGAAGGATATATTGTGTTATTGTCAGACAAAATTGGATCCAGTTGTCCACTAAGCTGGAGATCAAATAAAATTCGGAGAATCGTGAAAAGCACCTTAGCAGCTGAAACATTAGCTATGGTTGACGGGTTGGATACCGCATTCTATCTTGGTTGTATTCTCAGTGAAATTCTCTATGATATGACCGGACAAAATGTAATTCCCATTGATGTGTATACTGACAATAGATCATTATTGGAAAATATTCAATCAACAAAGATGACATCAGAAAAGAGGTTGAGGATTGACGTGTCCAGTATCAAACAGATGATAGAGAACAATGAAATATCAAAAGTTCAGTGGGTTGAAAGTAGCCATCAATTAGCAGATGATTTAACAAAGAGAGGAGCTTCACCTAGAGATCTGTTCGTGACTCTTGGAGATGGAAAGATTCATTTACATGTATAAATTGACTTACATTTGGAGTTTAGTGTTTCTGGGACGTTCGTATAAATAGTGTAAATTCGTTAAGAAGAAAACCAAACAAAAAACAATTTATAAAAAAGAGAGAAAGATGAATGTGTTAACTTGGCAGTGAAAGAGTTACATTGTAATTGTGTTTTAGTGAGTGACTTCCCTTGGACTTCCGGAGGAAAGCGAAAGTGACCTGTGCGCGTGCGCGGAAGAAGTTTTAGTGTGTAAGAAGTAATGAGCGAGTGAGGAGAGATAATTGAACTGAACAAACTAGAGGATTCGGGCTAGCTAGCGGGACAAGCGTGGTGTTGAAGCGACAGTCAATAGGTAAGCTCTGCTACGTTTTCATTCTACGCCTTAGCAGAAAGGCATCCGTCAAATGTCAGGCTTTCAACATTCGAAGCCATATACAGAAGTTGTCCGGGTATGTCAGTGCTTTAGATGAGTATGTGAATTGATGAACCATATATTGAGAAGTGGCTGTTTTGGGAAGATCACCAGGTGTACATGTTGTTACCCCCATTAGGTCACCAAAGCTGACAATACGCAGATAGATAGGTCCTTCTGAAAGCTAGTATACGCATCGACCGAATACCTTTCTAGTGTATCGCACAAGATGACGCCCATACCCCATATGTAGCATATGAATTATACCATAAGCTATACCACGAATGAAGCTCGCCAAGAATAAGGATAAGTATTCCAAGCATTCGAAACAAACACATGAGCTGGACACCGGCATATGTATTGTTTGAAACATTCCGATTAGTGGGACCCTTCTACAAAGAAGTGTAGAAAACTGTTGTTGTGAGCGGGATAGATTAATCTGACGAAGAGACGGAAACTGGTCTAATGCTGAATGTGGCAAATCAGAATAAACTCAAGTACTGTTGTTTTGATTCTTGGAAGTCATAATATGACTATTCGGAGCACCTATATACGGTTACGGCCAGTATAGGCCCTTAGTGGAGAATGGATTTTGAAATGTCACATTGTGATTGTGGGTTTTCATCCTTCCAAAAGGCTACGACTTACATTGGAACTAATAGATGGCTTATATTATGTACCGTTTCTTCTATACAGATCGATATTATGACAAAAAGTTGAAATTAGTATGTGATAATAGCGGCTTCTTTTCAAATTCTGGCCGCCAGTTTGGCCGCCATTTTGACTGCGAGTATCAATTGCCAAACCCTAATGAATACTTTATATCTATATTCCATATCAATATGTGATGGTGGGTAGAAATCGTGAAACAATAACGCCCATCGTAAGAAAGTAAAGGAATGTAGGCGTGTTTTCAAATTTCGGTCACCATTTTGGCCGCCATCTTCGATTTGGAAAACCAGTTCTTGCATGAGATGTAAAGTAATTACTTCACCTCAGTATTTCCAACTCAACTGTAAGCATGGGTTGAGTTGTGTCGACAATAATGCCCAATGGTGTGAATATGAGAAAATTTCTGTGATTTTTAAAAATCTGTCCACCATTGTGGGCGCCATTTTGGATTTGGGGGTCTTTTATTTGGATACGGTACAAGGAAAGTTCTTCGCCAAAGTGTTCCCAACTCACAATAGTAAGCAGGTGTGGAGTTGTCATGACAATAATGCTCACTGATGTTAAAATCAGCAATTTTCGGCAATTTTTCTATTTCTGGTGGCCATTTTGGCCGCCGTCTTGGATTTGGGTGAATATTCCTCAACTCAGGTATAAGATGAATCCTAGCTCGAGTATCTCCTGCACATATATATGCATGGGTGTTGTTATGATAGCAATAACATTCATTGATTCGAAACATTACATCGCGTTATTAACATAGATTCGGCTTTGACCTATTATACCGGCATTTGGGAAAACGTGATATCGGACAAAAATATCCCACAATAAATGTATATTATGGTCCCCATGTGTTTGCCAATGACTCTTCTATACGATAAATGTATAACATGACGCCAAGATGCCAATATTTTCCCACAGAGACAAACGAAAGGTGGTGAAATGTCAGAAAATAGCATATTTTCACATTTCGGTGGCCATCTTGGCAGCCATATTGGATTCTGGTGTCGGATTTTTGGCTAATTTGTAAGGGTTGTATATTAGCATAACGAATCGAGCGGAAAACAAGACCGCATGTGATACCATCTTTACTATACGGCGATCAAAGAGACCTGGTGCATATAATACGGCGATCAAAGAGACCTGGTACATATAAAAAAAATGGCCGCCATGATGGACGCCATCTTGTCTGGAGTCTCTGCGGCCACTTTTTTTTCTTGTTAACAACCGAAAAAAATTAAGAGGAGATATTAAGAAAGAAAATTAGTGGGGTGAAGTTGAGTCCTGGGGGGGGGGGGGGGGGGGGGGGGGGTGCAGAGGTCGACCAACATCTCCTGGACTAATATCACAATGTTAATCTCCTTAAACATCTGTTGGAACTTGTTTTTCTTTTCAGGAAAATCATGACATAGGCAAGTCACTCTCAGATTCATGGAGGGTTTGGGATATGTTGCATTTAATTTCTATCTTGCTGTGTCATGGTGAACATGACACAAGAAGTGACTGTAAGACACTTAAATACATTTCAATCAACGTATCACAACCCCCTAGTCACATTATTTATTAAAGATAATCAAGACTTGGTACACTTGGACATGGATACACCGTTCAGCTATATAATTATTGTAGTTGTAGTCCGATACCAATGGTAGTTATCTGTTAAACTTTTCACCCCACAATTGACCAAACACCTACATCATATATTCATAGTAGTTGTCTTCACGGTGGGGGTCCCAGAAAACAGACATAATTTACAAATGTTATCAACAAGATTCAACGGATCGAAACTTGATGCCACGCATTTTATTTCCCGGAAACCGAAACTGAAAGTAGGAAAAAATGACGTCCATATAACAACGTAATAGACCGATTGTTCTAAGGTTTCTGTTCATTCCAATCTATGTTTTGTCACACATAACGGCGGCTAATATTGAATTTTATTCATAAAATCTGAATTGGATATCTGAAGTTTTAAACTAAGGTAATCAATTGAGTTCCGCATCTAGCGATCACGCACTTAATTTGCATAATGCACGTTTATTCTGAATGGCATACATTAAAAATTACCTACATTGGCTAACTTGTGCTTCAATTTTTGAGACTTCCAGTAATTTAGCATGTGTCAGCTAGATGCAAAAAAACAAGACTACAGAAAGTAACACCGATTCGAAAATATCCGAATCAGCGGACCGATTCGGTGTCGATCTCGAATCGGGTGCTCGATATCGACATCGAATCTCAAATATTTGCAGGTCCCTAGGATTAATAGGGAAATAAATAATTAGTTTTGGACAACCTAACAGGAATAAATGAAACACAAGCCTCGAAAGACTCAGAAATATACAGTAATGCCCTAAATAATTGACTCCTTAACCACAGCAGAATTATGGGTAATTTTTCAGGATTTAGTGAGGCAATATGGCTTGTTGCCATTCATTGGAAAGTTCTCAGTGAGAGCTTTCCGATGAATGGTAACAAGCCATATTTCCGACTAAATCCTGAAAAATTACCCATAATTCTGCTGTGGTTAAGGAGTCGATTATTTAGGGCATTACTGTATTTATCATTTTATACAGGTATACTCACTCTTTGGGAGTTTCCTTCAGTATTGTCGTCAGATTACTGAAATAGGTTGGAGTATAACAGATAATCTCTTGGTCATTACTGAATGTCTTCACAAACAGCTTGTTCAAATATGAGAGCATGTCAATCTGAAATAAATGTATACAAAGTATAATGGAATGGAAGCAATTAACCATTTCTATACTAAATACTCATTGATGAGTAGTTCCCTTAGGAAATGTTCAGATAATATTAGTTCAACAAACGTCCACAGGTCATTTGTTGAACTTATTATCTGAACATAGGAAATGTTCAGATAATATTAGTTCAACAAACGACCACAGGTCATTTGTTGAACTTATTATCTGAACATTTCCCTCCTACGATAATGAATCGTTCTGCTCTTGTGTTATCTTTTTTTCTGCCTGTCGTCTACTTTTATTACCTTAACACCCCTCCAAATGAATAATAGACCATTCCAATATATACTTTTATAACTCAAGAGGCAAATCCATTTAGTGTAGAAAGGGTTAATTCTTCATAAAGCAAGCAAAACATAGCTCAACTTGACATGGACTAGATTCTATAGGTAGAACTTCATAAATCTTTGACAAAACCTTTCTACCATAGGAGAACTTGTAAGAGAGAATTGTCAAGAAAATTTAATCCCTTTTAATCTCGTCTTTAGACAATCTAACACTAGTTAGTTCTCACTATTATTAAAAGATATTAGAAAGTCTGCATTTGATTCTTATAAAATATAAATCATTCACTGTTTTCTATTTCTCAGCCTCTTCAAGATATCACATTACGTTGAACAACATTATGGATAGACCTATAGTATTGAACTTAGTTGAACCACCAAACATCCAACACAATTTATAACATTTAATAAAACAATATCTTAAAGGGGTACTGTACACTAAATCGGGCCAGTTTTGGGACCATCTCCTTTTATACTCAACATAATATATGCAGCAAATGAATTAATTTGAGCCATGGATTAGTGCAAAATACACCCGTGTGCACTATGAATGAGGCAAACAACATGGCAATTATAATGAAAACGATTTTATGACTGGAGTCATAAATTCATTTTCATTATAATTACCATATTGTTTGCATCGTTATAGAAAACATGAGTGTATTTTGAACTAATCCATGGCTCAAATTCGTTCATTTGTTGCATATATTCTTTTGAGTATAAAAGGAGATGGTACCATAAATGGCAGACTTTAGTCAAATGCCTGCTTATAATATATATTCGATAACTCACAGAATCTCCAAGAATTGCCTGTAAGTCTTTTACTGTCATCTTGTGGTAGGTAGCCTTTGGGTCACCCAGCTGTTCCTTGGGCACATATATCTGTGGAAAATGTTATTGAATTACTTAGATAAAGCAACATGGGTTAATATTTGGATAAATGTGACCCGCCATATCAAATCCAGTCGGAAGTCGGGTTTTTTATACCCTGTGCCAATGCATTCTCTTATATATGCGAGTCGACCATAGGTCGCCTCGCATATATAAGAGAATGCATTGGCCTAACAATTTTTTACAATTTTAATAATTTGTTCTTGTATTCTTTAACAATTTTATAATTTCACCCATACAGAGCCCCAGACAAACATGAGCATATATAAGAGAATGCATTGGCACAGGGTAAAAAAATCCCGACTTCCGACTGGATTTGATATGTCGGGTCATAAATGTGCTACGTAACCACCACAGAGGGAAGATTGGATGCAACACTCACCTTAAAATCTTTTCTTGTTAACATCAAATTGCTTAAACAAATCTTATAATTTCAAGATTCAAATATCCAGAACTTCTACAGTAAAAACAAATTCAAGTATACTACCTGGGTCTAACCTGTAAGATACTTTAGGATTGGATGTAAGAATAATAGGTTGAAAAGTCTATATGAAAGCATCATGGCAGATTGCGCTCCAATACACACCTAATAATATTTGCTATTGAATTTATCTTGGTATTGTAATAGGTCAATAATTACCTGAACTATATCTTTCTACGGGCATGATATGTCCCAGAAAGACACATTGACTTCATACAAAAATACAACTTCGAACACAATGTTCGGGGCGCGAACAAAAACTGTGGCATTTGTATTCATCGGAACACATTTTAACAGTGCAATATTATAGAAATGCTTGGCTTATCGTTGGAGATAGAACAGTGTCATGTCACAGGTTTTTAATTCAAAGTCATGCTGGAGATACAGTAATGCCCTAAATAATTTATTCCTTAACCCTTTACCCAACAGAACGGCCCTGTGCCAATGCATTCTCTTATATATGCAAGTCGACCATAGGTCGCCTCGCATATATAAGAGAATGCATTGGCTTAACACATTAAAAATTATAAAATTGTTAAAGAATGTAAGAAAAAATGGTAAAAAGTGTAACTATCACAATGTGGTCAAGGAGCCGATTCCAATGATATCCACATTTGTATGGTTCTATTGAGACAGACCGAAGATATTTTAGGCTGTTGAAGCTTTATTTGGCCGGTTTTGTCTGGTTTGTTGGGTAAAGGGTTAACCAGAGCAAAATTATGGGTAATTTTTCAGGATTTAGTCGGAAATATGGCTTGTTGCTATTCATTGGAAAGCTCTCACTAAGAGCTTTCTGTTGAATGGCAACAAGCCATTTTCCGACTAAATCCGGAAAAATTACCCATAATTCTGCTGCGGTTAAGGAGTCGATTATTTAGGGCATTACTATAGATCATTGTTTTAACATCAAGATTCCCACACCTGCGAATTGTGTTGTGTGTGGACACGTGTAACATTGAACAATAAAGTGCCGGTGCAAAAGTTAGGATATTGGTCTACAGACACTCCTCAGTCTACAGACACTCCTCACTTCCAATTGTCTAGCATTCGCGCCCATCATAAATTTCATGCCCTTCCAGATTCCATTGATACACTAATTACTCGATTATTTTGAAATGGAGCTTAGAGCAGTATAGTTCTCAGGCGATGATGTTTTGAGATACCTCTCAACAAATTATGTATACATAACACCTCAGAGCAGGGTAATACTTTTGGGGTTAGAACGAGCCATGTCCTGTTAAACTAGCAATATTGTCTCAAGATATATCCTCTCACCACAAACTAGAATATAAATAATATGTTATTTAATTTGAAAAATTATTCTGGAATCATGAATATATCAGTTGCAAAGATAAAGATGTGAGCTAGACTCTTCTTTTTCTGTAATGAGAAAGCTGCAATGAGGGAGTAGCATTAACACAGTCTGTTAGGCAAAATGCCCACTACTGAAGACAGGCAGTGAAGTGGAACCTGAGTTTGCTGTGTGTAGGCAGACCACAACACATGTGGAATGTCTCCCCTCATGATGTGTGGCTTACATTTAATTGCTGATGCTACAATTACAGTAATTTAACCCTTTCATGATTGGAGCTGCGCTGGTGCAGCATTAAAAATCAAATGTCACCCATATGGAGCCTCGCATATATAATTAGAGACTGCACTGGCTTACAAGATCAAGGTAAATATTGTTGGTCCAATGCATTCTCTTATATATGTGAGGTGCCATATGGGCAACTCACATATATAAGAGAATGCATTGGCACAGGGTTTTCGCAAAATGGCAGGAAGCTCCAGTCATGAAAGGGTTAATAGATTAATGAATATTTGAAGCATACCTTTGCTAGCTTTGTCTCAAATTCCCAAACTTTTTGCATCATATTTTTTGCAGTAACGCTATTGATACCAAGTAACTCTAAAACTTGTGTTGAGAATCCCATGAAAGCTTTATGGATTTTCGTGACGTTATCACTCAGATATTCTTCATTAGAGCTCAAAGTCAGTCCTGCTTGTGACACCTATGGAAAGAACACATGGAGAAAGTTAATATTTAAAAAATTAACAAGGTGGGCATTAAATACATTATATAGACTTACTCCAGTGAATAAAATTGATAAGTTAGTATACAGTAATGCCCAAACAATCGACTCCTTAACCACAGCAGAATTATGGGTAACTTCTCAGGATTTATTCGGAAATATGGCTTGCTGCCATTCATCGGAAAGCTCTCAGTGAGAGCTTTCCAATGAATGCAACAAGCCATATTTCCGTCTAAATTCTGAAAAGTTACCCATAATTATGCTGTGGTTAAGGAGTCGATTATTTAGGGTATTACTGTACAAACACTATCACCACTGAAAGAATGTACCAATCAGCTAAGATTATCTAAATAATCCAACCACATCGACTGTACCATTTCAGAGAACAACACGGTTGAATTAAGTCCAAATGTAAATATTTACTAAATTATTAGGGACGCATTATTGGGCATAAATATTATGACAACGTTTGCACCAATAATAGTCACTTTGTGTAATTCGTTTATAACAATGACGCTGTTTTCTGAATATTTATCAAAATAAATTATATTGGCATGATTATCTGTTATTCTGTCCCGGAACACCTCAGAGGAGTGTGTCACATCACTTTAATATTTAAAAAAAAAATGCCATGTTTTTCTACGAATTTTGGAAAAAATCAATGGCTCCCATCTGAAAGTCACCATGAAGATCCATATAAAGTTTGATGATAATTAAATGACGGATGTGGTCTGTAGGGTGTGCCAAATGATTTAGTCATGCAAAGAGTAAAATTCAAGATTTCTGCCGGCGGCCAATGTTTTTCATAAAAAATTATTCATATTTACTAGTAGCCAAAAAAAAAAGATGCTATGTTTCCACACATCGACCGACCCTAAAAATAATACGCCGACCCTAACAAAAATTATTGATACTTCGAGAAAAAGTCAAAATGTTCTAAAAAAAACAAACAAACAAACAAACAAAAAAGGGACAGTTGTCTCAAAACCCCCCAGGTGTGTGATGGGTTGTGGATTGATGGGCATACATTTTGTAATTTTAATTTCCTGAGAGTGGATCTCATGACTGCTTCATGTCTTGTTTGGGAACTATCAACAGACATGGTTGGTGTGTATCTGTACATGTATATATACATGCATAGAGGTTATCACCACATATGTTAGGGGTATAGATATATAGTGTTTCCAAAAACCAGGCATGCTCGGTTGGGTGTACTGGCTACCCCCAGACAATGGGATGTAGTCGTCACAATACAAGTATGGTATAATGGCGGTATTATTGGTAAAATTCTTATAAAAAGTTAGTGACATCAATTTCGTACCAAGTTTATAGCCAAATTTATGAAAATGTGGTATGTGAATAATAAAAAACATACTTATTAAGCATGAAGTAAGTTTGATCTTTTATCAATCTTAATGTATAATTCCACTGTGTTGATCAAGTAATACTTTCCCCACAACACGGGTTGGCATTTGATGTCACTTCGGTCAAGGCAGTTCAATATTTCTGCAGCTGGATAAAAAATATCAAAATAAAATAAAAAAATAAAATTTCCCTACCTAGCTACCTACCCTAATTTTTTCGCTCCGTTAGCGGAAACATACAATCTTTTTTTTTTTGGCCTTATCTGACTCCCATCTAGAGGTGATCCTAAACATGGCTCCAAATTTTCAAAACAATTCTCCAATAAATATGGGCTGTGCCAATGGATTCAAATTTGAAATCCAAGATGGCTGCTGGCGGCCATGTTTTTTTTTAACATAATTCGGAAAATTTGATGGCCCCATCTAGAGGTCACCCCAAAGATCCATATGAAATTTTATGATGATCGGATGAGAGATGTGACCTGCAGGGTGTGTCACAGGATTTTAATAGTCATACAAAGAGCAAAATCCAAGATAGCTGCTGGCGGCCATTTTTTCAACAAAATTTGGAAAAATTTGATGGCTCCCATCTAGTTGACACCCAAAAGATACATATGAAGTTTGGTGACAATCGGATGTGGGATGCGGTCTCTAGGGTGTGCCAAAGGATTTAGTCATGCAAAGAGTACAGTAATGCCCAAAGTAATTGACCACTTAACCAAAGCAGAATGATGGGTAATTTTTCAGGATTTAGTCGGAAATATGGCTTGTTGCCATTCATCAGAAAGCTCTCGCCGAGAGCTTTCCGATGAATGGCAACAAGCCATATTTCCGACTAAATCCTGAAAAATTACCCATAATTCTGATGTAGTTAAGTGGTCAATTACTTTGGACATTACTGTAAAATCCAAGATGACTGCATGCCCACGGTCATGTTTTTCATAGAAAATCATTCAAATTTGATAGCTCTCATCTAGGAGATCTTAATCTTACTTGTAAATATACAAAACATTTCAGAAATAATCGATGGCTCCCATCTAGAGGTTTTGTGGTGATCAGATGAGGTATCTGGTCTGTAGGGTGAGCCAAAGGATTTAGTCATGCAAAGAGTAAAAATCCAAGATGTCTGCTGGTGGCCATGTTTTTCATCGAAAATCGCTAAAATTTGATAGCTCCCATCTAGAGGTGATCCTAAACATGCCTGTAAATTTTCAAAACATTTCTCCAAAAATGCGGGCTGCCAATGGATTAAAATTTTAAATCCAAAATTGCTGCTGGCGGCCATGTTTTTTATGAAGTTTGGTCACATTCGTAGATTGTGCCAAAGGATTTAGTCATGCAAAGAGTAAAATCCAAGATGGCCACTGGCAGCCATGTTTTTCAACAAAATTCAGAAAAAATTTATGTCTCCCATCTAGAGGTCATCCCGAAGATCCATATGAAGTTTGGTGATGATCGGATGAGGGATGCGGTCGGTAGAGTGAGCCAAAGGAAATTGTTGACAGATGGATGGACAGATGGATGGATGCACAGTCGGACGGACGACGGATGCCAACCCACGGCAATAGCTCAGACTTTACAAAGTAAATTGAGCTAAATATGACGATAATCATATTACTTATGTTTGAGCTATTGTTACTGATTTCATATCCCAACCAATATTTTTTAGCATGGGCATCATTTTGCTAAATCGCACACAAAACATCAGGTTCCATATGATAAGTTAAGGACAACTCACCATGATCATATTTACGGTACTGTTCATGTCATCGGCAGAAACAGAGGTACCAAATAAGGCACTATATGAGTGATTATGATTGGTCACCAATGCTTCCACTAAATCCCATGATTTCTCTTCCCACAAGCCTGACAGGCGGTCATTCGTCAGTGGCCAGGAACCCAGCTTTTTTATCATCTGAAAAAAATGCAAAGGAGCATATCATGCATTCAAGAGACTCTGCATGATGATGTGGCCAATTTTAAACCCTCTGAAAAATCTCAGGTTCCTCTAGGGGTGTGACGGTTAATCATTATACATGTATATGTAAATGTATTAGTAGCCAACAAAATATATAAAAAATGAGGGAATAAGCTTAGCACATCATGACACATCTGTTAAAACATATACCGGTAACGATACAATTTTTTAGAAATAATCTTGATACAGTGTATCATGATTATTTCAAAAGAATTGTAGCACGATACCTTTTTCCCACATTTTCTATATATTTTATTGGCTACTAATACATGTACCTATTGAGTTCTATAAAGGCCACCTGTGAATGGTAAATCTAGCATTCAGCACTATAGTGTTCAACTAAAGCTTTTAAAAGAATAAATTCAATTGTTTCAGTGTGACTGAATAAGCTTAGGCATGGAATGGTATGCTATTAGAAATGTAATTCTCATTATACCAGGCCATTAATCATCAATGCAGGTTAATATTTCAATAATTTTTAAAGTCTAAAGTGAATCTCGATATTCATATCATATCTTGAGCCAGTCTGATAAATATCCAGACTCCATCTCATTACTTTCATCTATGTCTGTTGACACTCACATTCTATTTTATTTCAAAGAAAGGGGGAATTCCCTTTTTTGTGAAAACTCATGAATATTTATAAGGCAATGTTTATCATAGCAAGACACACATAGATCGACACACGTGTGCACGAGGTTTTCAGATTTCTTCACTATACATGCAGAATACAAGTTTCGCCATTCAAATGTTATATAATAAAGACCAATGTAATGAAAATATAGCGATACGCACACTATAATAAATATTATTGAGCTGTATCGCGGTCATGTTGCGTCATCTCTTTATTCAGAATATGCACTTGACATTTACTATACGATTACTCGAAGTTGTAATGATCCTTATTTGGCATGTGACATAATGCCCATAGGTTAGGAGAAAATACTTTTTTTTAAATATCTTTGCAATTACAATTCTATTATGTATACCTGTTCTGTCTGATCATTCCCCAATTACGAATAAACGTACGTTAGTTTTTATTTTGAACATATACAGGTTTGGTCAGTTAAGATACACGATGCTAACGTGTAGTTTATTCGATAACCAGTCAAATACTGAGTGTGTGGCTTGTATGAATAAGTGAATATTAATTGAATTTGCAGGAAGCTATTCATTGATCAATCAACACATCGCTCACTGCGTATTGGCTCGATATCTCCCATTAGAAATAATTTTAACCATGGATGAGAGTCTTTAGACCGTAAGTTGATTGAAATGAGACACGGTCTAATTTTATTTAGATTGATCTCGAGTGAAAATCAAATTATGTATCGTATCGTAGCGGAGGTGTATAGTTGCGGCTCTATAAGTAAGTTCCTCATAGCCTGAAATTACAAAGAATGGAAGCAACTGTTTGCATTTGTAGCAAACTGGTTATTTTTCCTGAGCTATACATAGTTCATAGCTCAGGAAGAAGCTCGTATTATTCCTTCTTGGTTCCACTCACACATGTATATTCATAATATTCATTCATTATATCGACCAAGTAGGTGCCTATACATATGAACCACTCTTCGTACCATCGCCCTAACAAAGCCTATTAAAAACCCAGTCTGCACACGATGAACATAACCCAAAAAACAATCAAATTAATTCAGCCATATACATCATATAATCTGTCACCACATTCAGGGGTGATATGAAGACAGTCAGTCATGACTATATCACCCCTAACAATATACATGTATAGTCTATTAATATTATATTTATTTATATTTATCTTGGCATATATAGGCCTAATTTTTCAGTCAGCACTTCAACAAATCATGAATATTCTTGCAGCTACTGCCTTTCTTGTTGCTTATGATATCTTCACATTATTGCAGATGGTCTAATGTGCACAAATGAAGCATGTAAATTTTTTTAATAAGCATTTACATTGCACTGTATTGATGATCTTTTATTATTATGATGTTTCCATTATAGTGACCAAATTACCAGTAAGTTTTATCCCAAACTTCACTATTGATACAATGATTTTATGCGAGATTCATTGCAATTCACAGTATATTGCCCGAATCGATTCGATATCGATTTTGAATTAATTGCAGAAAAACCCTGAGATGTAGGCCCTTACTGTCATATTAAATACAGTAATGCCCTAAATAATCGACTCCTTAACCACAGAAGATTTATGGGAAAATTTTCAGTATTTAATCGGAAATATGGCTTGTTGCCATTCATCAGAAAGCTCTCATTACTGTACCTTGAGCACCGGTTCGGTCCCTCTTTTCTCTACAACTGATTTATCCATACATATTTTATAGTATTCCTTAGCCTTCTTCACGGCTGTTGATGTCTGTCCTTTATAAGAATAATCTGGATCATCAAGAACCTGCAAGTCAAGGTGACATTGTAAATATCAATGTTAGATGAAGCTTTATCAGGGACCAGCCTAGAGGGCGACTTGGGAGAAAATTCTTCCTAGAATGCGCCACTTCTCTCTACTTTTGTCGCAGAGAGAAGTGAATTAATTCTGTCTCATATACAGTAATGCCCTAATTAGTAATCGACTCCTTAAACACAGCAGAATTATGGGTAATTTTCAGTATTTAGTCGGAAATATGGCTTGTTGCCATTCATCGGAAAGCTCTCAGGGAGAGCTTTCCGATGAATGGCAACAAGCCATATTTCCGACTAAATCCTGAAAAGTTACCCATAATTCTGTTGTGTTTAAGGAGTTGATTACATAGGGCATTACTATACCAATATGCATTTGTCCCAACAGCATATCTAAAGTATATTTACTCATAAAATTATTCCCTTAGTAATTTATAATAATGGTCTTATAAATGGGCTCTATAGTGTTGCATTATACTTATTGGATCATAGAAGGGTGACGTTGCGGCGGTGTAAATTGAACTTCAGTCATTGCTAACAGTCATGCAACTTCTCCATAATAGCTCAATAGAAGTGGCTGGTCCCTGAGCTTTATCTTTAGGTGATAACAAAGAAGTGTTTATTGATTTTGGAAGCTTCAGTCATTAAAATCAAGATAAATAGTTCTGGGAGCAGCACTTAAGAGGCCAGGTAGGTTACCCATGCAAGCAATTGCTTCCATTTTATTATGGCTTAAATTCACGCCACCAATACGATACGATACTATCAACACTATGAAATGAGTTCGCAGCCCACTACTGGTCTAATGTGAGTTTCACATACGATACCATGAATCTCTACTCTGGCTACACCCATAGAGATCATGTTCCGTGGTCCAGTGGTTAGCGTGTCAGACTTGTATCTGCTATCAACACAATGAAATGAGTTCGCAGCCCACTACTGGTCTAATGTGAGTTTCACATAACAGTGGCTTGTCCAAATTGTTTGACATGCAATAGTTGAATCGTAGGCTGAATCTCATGCCAAGTTGTGATCCAAGAGCAAGTTTGCTTGTACTTCCTTTGCACCACTCATATGTTAAAAGAGTACTTAGTACGAGTGTTGATATATCTTGTCAGTATGTTAACCTTAATATGCACATAAATGCGTTGCAGCTGGGTTTGCTTCCTTGTTGGAGAATGAGAGTGACAATGGAGTCATGTGCCCTATGTTCAAGGTAACAATAGATGTGGGGTGCATTGAAATGAATTGACAGTATAGTAAGCTATATAAATAGATTGGTTAGTATTATTACGTGCGCTCGCGCAACAGTATGGCGATCAGACAGATTCGCAGGTTGGTGTCACCCTACTCCGTTTCAATCCATGACGTCACCAAAAACGACGTAAAACCTCGTGGCGTTCTTACATTTTTACTGTGCCGCGTTTTTGCTATGTTTATTTTATGTGTTGTTTTCGATTATTTGTTTGTCGCCGATATCGCCATTTGTCGGGATTCCCTGTTTCTATATTTAAAACTGGCATGCTCATATTGAGCCTCGATTTCGATTTTTTCTCCCAGGTCAAATTACGTTAAGAGTTATGACAAAAATATATCGACCTACATTTTCTCCATCAGAACTCTGCATCAAAGAGTCTATAGACTCCTTCGGGACCTACATAGACTCCTTCATTTGGGTATTTTTACTTATAAATGGGAAGTTTTATCATTTTTGGTTCGTGCGAAGAACTCTTTTTATCGTGCGGGAAAAGAGAGACATTCAAAACGCGATTTCGTAATTCGACGCAATAGGCTGAATAGCCTAACCTTCAGCCGAGTTCCGGGTCAAATACGACGAATGACGTAACACAAAACAAAACGCATTAGTTGACACAAACACCGTTTGAAGAGTTTATTTTTACATAAAATGATCGTTATTGATTAATTATTGATTAATTATTGATATTTATTGTTGCATATTGGCTGCTATCAATATTTACACAAATGGTATTAATAATTTCTTATAATTGCTCCTTTGGTCAACTTTGACTATCGGAAAATCAAAATCAAAATATGCCGCTGAAAAAAATGTAATCGATATTAAAGTCTCATCCTTTCGGCAACATGGAATTGGTTTTAATTACTTAAATGATTAATATAGTAATTTGCCTTTTATCTGTGATGAAATGAGAAATGGTAATTGTCTTTTTTTGCTAACATTAAATTAAATAAATTAAGTAAAATACAGTGAAATTATTTTTTAAATTATTGTTTATTACATTTTTGCGCACGTTGGCATCTCTCTGAGTGCATTCTAGTTATTATTTCCACCAGTTTAAAGCGATGTTAAACACTCCAGTAGGGTCCAATAGAAATGGAGAATAATCTTGCTCAAAGTAGTTATTTTCACAAATCTTAAATCTAAACTGACAACACACACCACCATTATTATATATAAATTAAATTCAGTGACTCTCGATGGCAAAATCATTTTCGTTACTTTATCGCCAACAGTTGCTTTCCGAATCGAGAAGTAAATATTTACAATTTAGCGGATGTAGTTCAGATGATGTTTTCTATGGAGTGGTACGGTCGATCTGATTGAGATTTTCGGCAATGTAGTAGAATGTTACATTCCTCCAGTTGGCATACTGCCTGAATACTAACTTAACAATTTAACTCACCTGAACAAGTCCATAATATGTCTTTAATAACTGGGAACATTTTGAAGTTCTGACAGGGAATTTATAACATCGAAAAAATAATGCAGATAATATATTTCTTAGTCAATACCTGTTCCTTTACAATATATTTTACCATCAGTGAAGGTATCAGCTCGAGATTGCATGAATTAGTTAACTTTGTCAAGCCATTTTGATTTGCATCGCTTACAAGCATGGAATTTATGCAGGGTAATCAATTAAAATGTTTATTGCGATATCGACTCTCAAAAGCCATAAAAAGTTGGGACCACTCCCTATGTGAAGTAGATTAGTAAGGAACAACTACTAACAACGAAAATTATTCCCTGCAGGGTTTGTTCAATGCTATGAAGAGTCAGAACATAAAAAAGTTCCCATGCATAGCCTGAGCAGAGATTCACAGCACGATCTAGCCATCAACTAGTACAGCTGATATGGTGAGCGATACCCCAAGCTGGGGTGGATGTGCATGGTAAACTTAAAGTATAGAAAAAAAGACCTCACCCTCTTTATATATCCCATAACGTATTTGTCTGCCTCTTGGAATGACCCATATTTTGGTTTGTCTGGAGGGATGATCTGATCTGTCCAGCGCCCACATGCATATTCATAGAAGTCGTCACACGGATCTACTGACAGGTTCATTTTATTCATGATATAAGCACTGCTCTCCACACAATCTGCACTGAGGCATGGCTGAAAGGAAAAAACACTTATGATAAAGTCACAGTGACAGATGTTTAACTGCATGCACAGGTACAGTAATGCCTTAAATAATTGACTCCTTAACCACAGCATAATTATGGGTAATTTTTCAGGATTTAGTCGGAAATATGGCTTGTTGCCATTCATCGGAAAGCTCTCACTACCCATAATTCTGCTGTGGTTAAAGAGTTGATTATTTAGGGCATTACTGTAGGTCAGATTTGAACACATATGCAACGAGTCACAACTATCGGTAGTATAAATACACATGTACATAACAAAACTGGAAAGTTCATTGAATCGTTTAGATTATGTTTAAGTTTTCCCAATGCAGAGAGACACATTATATATTATTAGATCAGTCTGTTAAGCAACAAGTTAAAGTTTGAATCCGCTCTGAGTTACTTAATCCGCTCTGAGTTACTTAACACTTGCTGTGTCAAGACATGGTGTATATATACCGTTCCACCACACAATGTTGGAATGCCTCACATTATATGCAGGTCAGTGCTGAGGTGTCGCCATCGGATCAGGTGCTGATATCAATGGCTGCCCCATGTAATATATACAGTATTGCCCTAAATAATCGACTCCTTAACCCTTTGAACCCGACTGGCCGCAAAAGCAGCCAGCCAGAAAACTTTCATATACCCGACTGAAAAATTACCCATAATTCTGCTGTGGTAAGGAGTCAATTATTTAGGGCATTACTGTACTTAGTTACTATAGTCAGGTTGAGCTTCTGATATTGGTTGTTCTAAATGCTAGTTTACTTTGTCGAAGATCCATACATTGTATGAATATAGGACCAGACTAAATCAGCTGTACCTACCAGATCAGCAGTAGTGAAGTACATCCATACCAGTAGGATCGAGAGTCCTAGGACAAGGATAAAGGAGACCAGCAGTACACACTTCAGATATGTATCAACCCTCTTTACTCTGGGTAACTTATCAGAATCTGTGGAGAAAAATTAGAAAAACTTGATTAAAATCCATTGAATGAAGTGGCGCAAAGTTTGTATGTATATTATTAAATAGATATTTTGGATATCACTTGAAAACAAAACATTTATTGATTCATCTTAAATTTAAATAAATATTTAATAAATTAAACATAAATAAATATTCAGGCGAACATTGATCCAAGCTCAACAGGCGTTTCTCTTAGTAGTGTCTCATCTGTGCACTTATTTTATTTCTCTGGACTTTAAGCAAAATTATTAAATTAGCCCACGTCCGGTTCACTAATGATGCGATCCAGTCCGGTCCGGTCCACCTTTATATGACTAAAATTTACTAAATTGCTTAGTATCGCAAATAGTGCAACATAACACTTGACAATCAAGTCCACGGCATTGAAATAAGGTTCGTTAGTAATGTCTGCAATTTAAATCAACTACAATTGGAACAGTTATACCCACATTTCAGACAAGCACAATGTTGGTGAAAAATGAGATTATCTTTAAATTAAATCGAAATAGCCACACACTGGATTGAAGATATCCAAATAACAACATACAACTGTTCTTGACATCAACAGCATGTGTCTGATTCACTTGTACTACTGTACTATATATGGCTGTCTGGCATTAGGTTTAATTCTTAATATGAAACGTGCTGGCGTTTTAATGCAATGATTTTGAGGTTGACAATTTTTGAAAGATAGGGCCCATAGTCCTGTGTGTGACATGTGCCAAATAAAGTCCAAGCATGCATGCAAGTGGCGAGGACATTGTAAAAAAAATTCACTTTAATTAGCACATCTAGCTATCAATTTGTTAACTACATTAAGAGAACAGAACTGATCAATTAACCATGCCTGCAAATAAGACATATAGTCATAATGTTTCATTTCTGATTTTGTCCGATATCCATTACCCAATGGTGAAAGTGGACAGGACCAGAAAGTACAGAACCAAGGGTGGGGAGGGGGTTTTGGACCAGTCCAAGGCAATGCAGCGGTAGAATGCAGACTGGACCGTCCAAGGTGGTCTGATCTGTATCCCAAGTGCCTCGAACAGCCCAACATAAAGATTACTGACTAAGTAACACTAGTTGGTTTATATTTTAACTTCCCAAGATTCATAAGCAGTCTTTGAATTTGAAAATGATATATTCCACAAGAATCATAAGCTGTGGTGTGCCAATACCTCACTGAATCCTAAATGTCACTTACTATAGAGAGGTGAATCATGCATACAAGTTTAATTCTAAAATGTGAAATCAAAACCATGAAGTTCACACTAATATTGCTGGTGTTCACACATTTTCGGAAGAAGAATTTCTGTAATTTTATGATATGAAATCCATCAAATGTTGTCTTCTGGATTAAGAAATAATCACAATTGGATGCTATAACAGCTTCATACCATGGTAACAGCTGTTTTGTCAAATCCTGAATACTGGTATAATTGCATGGGCATATCCGATAATATTCATCATAATACTACTAGCAGGGCTTATCCCCAGGGATGGGCTCACTTACATGTGTATACAGTACCGGTTAAAAATCGCCCAAATTTGTAAAAAGGGTTGACAACCCACAAAGCTTCCCCAGATGGACATTGTAACAGTTAGGGCAATCCAGCAAGCCAATTTCATTCTTACCTTCCTCACCACCGTCTTCATTCAGCATGCGATATTTATAGTCTTCTGACAACATCCTTGATCTCATTTTTTGTAACCCTGGTGAATCGCTATCAGCATCGTCCAGGTTGCTCATTTTTCAGAGCCTTTTGAGACAGTTTGCAGTCCAAACCTGGGGAAAGAAATAGCAGTTATTCAGCCCATGCTTCAGTCTGGGTGAAACCAGAAATGAGATGTAATATCAACGAGAACAGCATGAACAGTTAGAACAGACAAAGCTTGGGTGAAAAACTTTGCCTTGAAATGGTGTGTCTGACATTTGCAGAATGAAGTCCCGGAGAGTACTTTAGTGACGCCCTCCCACACAGTATCACTTAATTTACCCACTGGGGACTCACTCTACTTTGGCTTCAACAGCTATGAGACACCTAGAATCAGATTGAAGTTCCCCCAGTTGAAGTTGGTGATGCTCACACATTAGTCACCTTGTTTATGCTTTTTATCTTCTGCAAATTTAGGGATATAGAAACTGAACAGAAAGAAAAAAGTAATTAATTAAAAACAATGTTAATTTGAGGCTATAGATACTTCCCTGTCACAAGATCAGTTTTATTGGTGGAGGAATTACCTCACAGAGGGTTAGTAGTAAAAAAAGTACAGTAATGCTCTAATTAATCGACTCCTTATCCACAGCAGAATTATGGGTAACTTTTCAGGATTTAGTCGGAAATATGGCTTGTTGCCATTCATCATAAGCTCTCGGGTCAACAAGCCATGAGCTTTCCGATGAATGGCAACAAGCCATATTTCCGACTAAATCCTGAAAAGTTACCCATAATTCTTCTGTGGTTAAGGGGTCGATTATTTAGTGTACGTTTCATATATTATATAATTACAACTAATTTTGCTTTCACTTAAATGCGTGCATTTGTAGTGGGAGGAACTATGAGGGCTCCTTCCCCCTCCCCCCTTGAGTCCGGAATCCAGCTTCAAATTGACCCTGGAATCCGGAATCCAGTTTAAGAAACAAATACCGATTTCACGTTCAGTTTACATGATATTATAGATTAGTTTTGTGATACCCATAATATATGAGCAGGTGGATGCTCGCATCCCGGTCCCACATATAAAGGCACCCCTGTCTTGAACCCCGGTAGTGGAAACTTCACCCATGAGGTCCAGAGCAGTCTACCTTGCGGCAGTTTACAAAATGTTAGGATAAGAGTAACAAAGGTATAGAATATGCGTCTAGACTGCTCTTTATATGGGCGTGATATATTGACCCAGAATTAATACCCCGATGTGATAACACATTTAAAACCCTCAGGTGGACTCCAAACTCGAACCCAACCTGCACCGGATCAGTAATCCCAGTAAAACCAGTTTCGACTTACCAATGCCCTCACATGGGGACGCACATGGAAGGAAATCCCAACAAAAAAGGGGGGCCCTATTCTATAGCGGAAATTGGCCGGCGGTCACCGAACACGTGGTCCCGGCCTGCACTCTGTGTTAGAAAACCCAAATACTAAATTAAGTTTAGAAAGTTGATACGTATCTTAAGCCACCACACATAAACCAATACCGAATGATGGATAGACAGACGGTCGGACAGATCAATAACATAATGCGCACGCTCCACTAGAAAATTGGGGATTAATCTATGATTACATATTGATTTTGATATATAAATATATGCATGTAGCACGGGAGTTGGAGCTGCCGATAATATGTATATATCCACTGGTAGTCAAACAATACACATCCATGTATTTGCATGCGTGTATAACTATGGCCGCTTGGGTGCCAGATAATAATATTAACAATCATGCTTAAGTTACTTAACACATCGCATGTAAACCGTCAAACAAACGCCATTTGAATTAATGTGTTTGATGATATAGCTAAGTGTCGGAGAGTAAACAGTTTTACATATAGCATGGTTGAAATCCATACACTATCCTGGCAAGGTTATATTGTTTTAACTAGCCATCGGAGGTACCGTTGTTTATATGTTGATGGTAGCCCAATATAACATACATATTTTTGAATTGTGGGTTAAGTTTATGCCCACAGCGCATTTTCACGGAAATATAATTGGCAGTCCATCATCCAAATTGTTTTGCTATGTCTTTGGGGCAATTTTTGAGATATGTTTCCGCAAATAATGACCGGAAAGATAAAGAGCACCGTATACAAACGAATATATATACGGACTAAGTCCTATAAGAGTGTGCATCAGATTGGATCCCATATAAAATTCATGATATTATGATCTATTATGACCAAATGAGGAACCAAATCGCAAAATTTCACCCGAAATGGAATCCGTTTATATAAATACATGAATCCGGAATCCAGCTTAATTTGTGTCTTGAATCCGGCGTACGGGTCCAAAATGGGTCGAATCCGGCATACGAAAAGGGGGGGGAAGGGGCCCTCAACTATGATACCTAAAACCCTAGGCCCGCCTATAATTCTTACAAAATACATGTACAATTAAGGTACAAGATAATGAGAAACAGGCAAGTGAGTAAGAATGGAGGTTTAAAATAGGTGACAAAATGAGGAAAGTATAGATTTGACCAATCTTGAAAACATAGAAACTACAGTAATGCCCTATATAATCAACTCCTTAACCACAGCAGAATTATGGGTAATTTTTCAGGATTTAGCCGAAAATATGGTTTGTTGCCATTCATCGGAAAGCTCTCAGTGAGAGCTTTCCGATTAATGGCAACAGGACATATTTCCGACTAAATCCTGAAAAGTTACCCATAATTATGCTGTGGTTAAGGAGTCAATTATTTAGGGCATTACTGTACATATCAAATGATCAATCAGTTCAAATTGAATACAAGTCCCATTAATATTAAAATCTGTGGTACTAAACATGGATTTGATAAGGTTCTGATCGTAAGTTTGTGGTGTGGGCATCTAGATCAAATATATGATTAAGCAAACAGAAGTCACAGATGTTGGAAATTCTTATCAATATTCCTGGATAAAAACACATATAGATTATTATTAACATTATTTATCGGTACTTGTCTTTCCAAATAAATATAATTAAGAAATATGGTGAATCCGGAAAACTATAATTCCGTCTCGTGATATTCAGATACACTCTTCAAAAAGTTTGATTTTGCAAAAGTTCTTGCTTGTCTCCTGCAGAAAGTAAAATTTTAAGGTGCTAACCCCTTGCGACAAGTTAACTGACCAAAATAAATCATAACATTGCCTTGAAATCTGAAAAACTATCCCAGCCATCGCCATAAAATACCAGTTACCAAATATGGCAATAGTTAAGGTCCATTTATCCTTAATAGAGAGGTTTTGCGAAATCAAGTTTACAATTAACATTTAGAAATATGTTGGATTTTCATGGCCGTATGTTTCCAGGGAGTTTAGAAACTACTTGCTCAAACATAAGGAAGGCATGCAACTACTTCCATGCATGGCGGGCTAGCGTCACAAAATTTACCCTCGGGGGAACCTCATTCTGCTTAGTCCTCAACTTCTATGGAGGACCTAGGAGATTGAAATTCCCCAGTTGAAGTTGGTGATGTTCACCCATTACTAGTAGTCACCTCAACTACGCATTTGATCTTCTGCAAATTAGGGATATAGAAACTTTTCAGAAGGGAAAAAGTAACTAAAAACAATGTTAATTGGAAATTAAATATACTTCCCAGAATATGAGGTCTAAGCAGAATGAGGTCCCCAGAGGGTTAATTTGGTGATGCTAGCCCACTGTACAGGATAGCATCACTAAATTTAATTTACTCTTGAATGATCACCAAAGTTAAATTAATAAATAAGGTTATATAATATTATGTCACTTAAATTGTTTGTGGCAGCAGCAGCAATCAAATTCACTCTTTCAATCAATAATTGTACTTTTAATACCACATATTGGTCATTTTTATTGACCACTTTGTATTCCTTGCTTTAAAGCACTTAAACTGATACATCCAATAGAGGGTAATCACTTTTACAATTATACCTTTGAATTTTACACGATACTAAATAATAAATATTACAACTTGAACTTTTGCATTTAGTGGCAAGAACACGAATGTTGCCACCACTTAAAAAAAATTAAGTGGCACATAACCACTTCGAACTGCACTTTAAAAAAAATACAATTTTGCAAAACCTCTCTAGTATCCAGCAATAATACATGTATTTTTTAATCTCAACTTACAGCCCTGAGGAGCAATATAGGAATCCATGTTGGTAACCATACAGGTGACTTAAATTTCCAAGAACACTCTCTGTTTGAAGTTTAAAGAAATGTCTTCCTAAAAGGTAACATCCCACACTGCTGTGTCCTCCAGATTTAAGAAAAATGACAACTCAGGCTGATCAAATGCCACAAGGCACATCCGGTGTTCTTACGTGTGAATGCATGAGTGAGTAATAAGATGTGGTATAGATATACAATACATGAGTATTCAGAAGCCCCGCGTCAAGTGAACAACACATATATATTATGCAAGTAATATACTTTACACTTCACAGGTGAAAACACAAAAATCAATATCAGAGACATAATTATATTTTTGCTGCCTACATTGACAGGTGTTTAAAGGAAGAGTTTGTATGTTTCCTCATATGATTTTTTGTGAAGCGTCTGACATATATAAATGGAATGATTTTATTGTAACTCATAAATTGAGGAACAATCACAACATTCAAAGATACTTGATCATACAATATATAGGGTCGCGTCTCTTCCCAGCTTTCAAAATTATATACATTACAGGATATATAAATATAAATCTAACTATTAAAAATAACATACTGCAATAATTTCAATAAAATTAAAAATATTTTCTTTGCATTTAAATGAAATATAAATACAAAGAATATACAATCATTAAAGTGAATCATAATGTTCAGGCCTCAAAGTGAACCTGGTAATTACTCACATTTGTCACATTGTGAGGATAAAATTAATTTATAACTATTTGGGGTCTATTGCCATTTCTACCGCTAGGCCATATGGCCCATATCACTGCATATGAAATCACTCTATTGCACTTAGAAGCCACAGACCACAATAAACCAACTGCCCAGATACACGAATCAGATTACCTTTCAATACGTGGATCATAAATCTGTGCTTATTGGGATTTGAACTAGCTTCGCCATCACAGGCTTTCCTCTAGTAGGGCAGGGGGTCCCTTTAAGGGTCCCATTCCCCCAGCCAATTTTTCCCCTTCTGTCATACCACAGGACATATTCCATATAAAGGTATAAAGATGTTTACTTCTCAATTTTGTTGGGACAGTACTAAGAAAATTAAATAGTTGGATGTCAGTATATGTCTGTAGGGCGGAGCTAACATTCAACGTGCAGGGTCGGCGTGTTCCATTTAGAATATAGAGTACACTTTATTTAGTTTTTACTGAAATGCTCCGGATTCTGAACGAGCACACCCGGCTCTGCACGTTGCACGCTAGCTCCAAACTGCAGACACAGTTAGATGAACTGAGGAAGTGATCAAACCCGACATCGCTAGAACACATGTTTTGGAGTCCGCTGGTTATGTTGCTGCGGTTAGGTTACGAAAATGACCGCCGATAATTTAATCATACCCACTGATTCTATCTTCATGTCGTAAAATATATATATCACTCCATTTTTTTCAATGCATCTTATCTATGTTTATTATAATTTAGCTTGATATTTAGAACTAAAACATTGCGCCATTATTCTATTCCTTCATTGCTTCCAACCTGCTAATCATCTATCTGTTGAGTGTTATATTCCGGCACTTTATGCATCCAAACTATCTGCAGAGTCTTGAATAGTATTTGTTTAACTTCAACGGGCGCGTTTCCGTATACTGGGCACAACGCAAGGCCTTCATCATAACCTGGCAATTCATTTTTATCTAATAAATTTTCTAGGTTTTAAAGTTATTGTGGTTGAGATAGCATAGTAACATGGGTTGAAAATGGATGCAAAACGATCAGCAAATCTACTCTCAGATTCTTCTATTGGCCGATACAACAAAAATAGGTCCACTAGTGTTTCCACGACATTGAAAACATTGACTGCATTTTCCCCTCGGTGGATACAGGACCAGTTCCCCAAAACCTGGCGGAAAGCCTGCCTAATTGCACCATGCACCTTTCCAACTGAGCCACTGGAAGTCACAACTGGGTTGATAAGTACATGAAATGATTTATGGACTATATAAGTACTCTTTGCTCTGGGAATTGCTCACTGTATAATTTTAACAAGTACATGTATGCATGCCCAGTATCTATAAATATAAAAGAGTAATTTAGGACAAGCTTAGGAAAAGCTTAGAAGGTATGTCTGTCTGTCTGGAGTTTTCTCCCAGATAGCTGGTCCAATTTCAAATCAAATTTGGTGTGGTGACTCGGGGTACCCTGGCGGAGGTTATAACATCATTAGTTTTTCAAAATTTTGATTTAACAAAATTTAATTAAATAAATACTAGTAAGAAGAAAAAAACAAATAAGCTCACTATGGGCCTATATCAGCACCAGATGCCTCTCAGACACTGATTAAGACTCCCAAAGGGAGCCTATTTCAGCTAGTGTTACCTAGTCTCCTAGACCACTGCATTGTATACTGATATCTGTAGTATTATAACTTATTAAATTTACAGGTAAAAATATTCGGGTGACCACAAACGGCCGGAGTCCGAGGGACCAGTCTACAGGCTTCAGGTAGAGAAATTACTTTGCCATATTAATTTATCAGGGGGATTTGGTTGTATTGTGCATCAGAATCCACAGATAATGTCCTTAGGCCAAAAAAAAAAGATGCTATGTTTCCGTACATCGACCGACCCTAAAAATAACCCGCCGACCCTAATCTTTTTATTGATATTTTGAGAAAAAGTCAAAATTTTCTACAAAAAAAAAACAAAAATAATATTTTATTTTTTTTTTAATGTTTTTACCACTAAATGCTCATAAATATTGAATATTGATGATCATTAGCGTGCAAAACGCATGGTTTCTAACATATGCCTGTGAAAAGTGACCATGAAGTGACAGTTGTCTCAAAATCCCCAGGTGTGTGATGGGTTGTGGATTGATGGGCATGAATTTTGCAATTTTAATTAAATGAGAGTGGATCTCATGCCTGCTTTACCTGTATGCCTTGTTTGGGACTTGTGGAACATACTCATGGGTTCCAAATAAACATGCACGCATTTATTATTTTCTTGCAAAAATTTCCCCCAGGCTGCACAGTGCTTATTTGAGTCTGCAATTTTATTAATTTTGATGCTATGAAAATTGAAATCATCACAAACTCAAGATTTCTATATGATTCTGATACCAAATTGATGAGCTTATAATTTTATGCATGTACATATTGAAATATATGGCGTACATGTGAACATTTAAATATTGAATAAAACACTACATGACACATACTATGTTGATTCATATGCTTGACCTACTAGCTGACTACTAGTACATGTACTTTAAATTTTTTAACTACAGTTGATGTTTTGCTCAGAGTTTCCACTGTGCTATTATTTGGGTCTGCACTGTTATTAACTTTCAATGGAATTTTTCCCCTGCACTATTATTTGGGCCTGCACTTTCATTTGGTAGTACCGGTAGGAGCACTATCAACAGACATGGTGTGTGTATCTATATATATATATATGTATAGAGGTTATCACCACATACCAGTATGTTAGGGGTACAGCTACTGTTTCCAAAAACCAGGCATGCTAGGTTGGATGTAATGGCTACCTCCAGACAATGGAATGTAGTCGTCACAATATAAGTACGGTATAATGTTGGTATTATGGGTAAAATTCTTATAAACGTTAGTGACATCAATTTCGTACCAAGTTTATAGCCAAATGTATGAAAATGTGGTTTGTGAATAATAAATAACATACTTAAGTAAGCTTGATCTTTCATCAATCTTAATGTCTATTTCCACTGTGTTTATCAAGTAATACTTTCCCCACAACACAAGTTGGCATTTTATGTCACTTCAGTCGAAGTAATTCAATATTTCAGCAGCTGGATAAAAAATATCAAAATAAAATAAAAAAATAAAAATTCCCTACCTACCTACCCTAATTTTTTCACTCTGTTATCGGAAACATACAATCTTTTTTTTTTGGCCTTATATGTATTTAAATGCTTCTTTTCTGTTACGGTCTATGTATACTGGGGGCACTGGAAGCAACCAAGGGAAATCTTAACATGAGCACAAATTGCAGAATATGGAACAAGGTTTAGTCAAGAGGTAACTTTAACCCCTTCAGTGCCAGGTCCGATTTTTGTATCAATCCATATACCATGTGCCAACATTGCATTCTCTTATATATGCGAGGCGACCATAGTTTTGAGTTATAACATGCCCCTAAGGTTTTAACCAGTTTGTTTTTAAATTCGCTATAGCATGCTTAAAGATGGATTATCTCTTTAAATAACAAATTTTAAATAGTTGCGTGGGTATAAAATAATAGATATGAACTGAAGACCTATGTCCGGAAAAGCTTCTATCAATTAATATTGATTTTATTTCGAATATTAAATCGGGCCCATTTATGTTACTATTTTTAGAACCGACCATTCGGATGAGACCGTATTGCGATATAGAGCACTGGGCTGTTCCTACGGCTACGCAACGCATGTCAAATGTCACAGATTGATTGTTTGTATTGTTTTGTTCCACAGATATAAGCGATAATGAGTATAATTAACGTTTATTTGTGACAAAATTGCACAATATAATTTCTGGTCTATGATAACAGTAACCACTATTGTTCGTTAGCTGAACAAACACACCTTTTTAGACCAGAAAATATTCGAAATAAAATTAATATTAATCGATAGAAGCATTTCCGGACAGGAGTCTTCGATTCAAATCTAATATTTTATACCCCGGTAACTATATAATACATGTTTACAAAGAGATAATCCACCTTTAAGCATACCCAAAAAAAATTCAACCAAAAACAGAAAAAAATCGAAAATAAAAAAAATTCAAAGAAATCGACCATACCATTCCATAGAAAACATCGTCTACATTTAATTAATATCAGAATTATGGTGTGTGTTGTAAATTTGGATTAATATTCCTAAAAATAACTACTCTATTTGACCACCCTATCGGAGTGTTTCACATCACTTTAAATAATGGATTTTCTTGACATCCTAATCCTAAGCACCACAAAATAAGGTACTTAGTTCCTAACCTGACTCCCCTGTGCATGCATGTTGGTCAGTACTGGAATATCAGACATAAGCCATATCTCCCTCCGACTCCCTGGCCAAAAACGAGAGAGAAGTGACACTTTTCATGGAAAAAATTTCCCCATACAATGAAACATGTTTCCCACTAAACTTGACTAGGTCACAAAGTACAGTGTGTGTAAAGTCTGTAGTAAACTAAATTTAATTCACGAATTTGACTGCTTAATTGCCCTCAAGCTCCAGCAACCAAGGACGCCGGAAGCAACAAAGGGCAAGGGGGCAAACCAGTCAGGAGAGCACTTTTCGGGTACCCACTGGACTCTCCTGGGCCAGGGCAAGCGGGGCAAATGACCCTGCATGCCTGCCTTCTCCGGCGTCCCTGCCAGCAACTGAGGGTGTGATGTTATAGTTTCATAACCTTCTATCACTACCAGGGACGTGGCTCTAGAGGGTTTCTGTTGGAGAGGGGGGCACATTGAAATGACAACCCTCACCCCCCCCCCCCCCCCACCTTGAACCAGATTGACCAAACTTGATTGCAAAATTTTAAGTATGATGAATACACCCCCCCCCCCCCCCCACCGGCCTTGGGTTGGAAGTTTACAATTGTTACAATGTACCTCAAACTGTTGGAAATTATTCCCATCTTGACATCCACCAAAGGTTGGAATTTCCAACTGAAGGCAATGTCCGAATTTGGACCAAAAGTAGAAAAATATGCTGCTGTTGGTCTAATTAAACAGAATTATCCTCTGTATTCCACGATAATTACTGGTTGGAAAATCAAACAATGAGAGTAATTTCAACCTACTTAAATTGTGGTGTAATGTTTCCAACTAATGTACTGTTGTGTGACTGAGGCATATATATGACATTTCCTTTTGAAAATTTTGTGGGAGTCTTATCTCTCAACTCAACCCCACCCCCTCCCCCTACATGTCACCACGTTCCTGATCACAATCAGAATAACCAGTAAAGAAAGGCGAGATGAGCTACTATGATAAAATAAACTTCAAACATCATATTACCATATGTCATATGTGTTCCTTCTTAAGCTCCCAAGATATTTATGATAGTCAGAAGTTTTAGCTATATTGGTACTATCTAGAATATATACCTAAGGCGAAAAATGTTATATATATCTGAAATACCAGGGGCCATACATGCATGCTCCACATCCACATGGCCATGATGGTTAGATGTATCTAGTATGTGATTACATACCCACACCAAATGAATGCTGGTGCATTACATATTCAAGCTATATTCCTCTCTCTTTGCACCAGGAAATTATCCCATTATTAAAAACTGTCTCAGTCCATTTCCTCAAGTTATAATGAATATTCGAAATACACAAACAAAATATCAGTATACACCCACTCCAGCTTTTATGGGTGATTTACATGTGTACTGTGCGAACTGAACTGTCAAATACAGCTATTACAATATCGCCTTTACATCGCGTCGTACAGATATATTGTGGACCATGGTTAAACGCCATAGAAAAGTAATTGGAGTGAACTCAGCCGTGAACGAATAAAATCGTCTAGAGCATATATAATGCTAGGTTCAGGATATTAGTCAACTTTAAACGGTGGGAATTATAGTCTATATTTGTTATAGTCGGTAGTACTACCTGTGACAGTCATAACTTTAACCTCTTTCTTCGCAGAAAACATGTTTATCGCCACCACGTGGAATCCGTCGTTCTCCCTTGGTTTCGCGGGGTGTTGCGATTTGGCGGGAATGTTTTTGGAAGGCGTGAGCCTCGCGGTGCAGTCTGAATGTCTTTCGTGATATTATATTGTCACGGTGTTGTATACGGGTAGGGACGTGTCGATATGGCAGTGGATGGGGTGTCTTAATTGCTGACTATTATACAATTAATTACCCGGTACACTGCAGTCAAGATGTTTTTTTTTATTTCCCAATCCACTCTGATCCATTGAAGGAAAATGAAAACCTAAAAAGCAATTTAGGCCTATGTCTTAATTCAAATTCAGAATTTGTATCTGTCTCATCAGAACCCTACATATAACATATGTATATTTAATATAAATAATTATAATTATAATATTATATATACTGTTATGTATCCTATTTACTCAAATTGTAAACATACCCATAGTATGTGTATCATGTACCATGTGATATATCCTGAACTATCGAATAAAAATTAAAAAAAATGCAGAAACAAGATGTAATGTTTTTTTTCTTCTTACATTTAAATATTTATTTTGTGTTGTATCTCATTATTTATTATTTATTTGATTTAGTATACGCCCGTATAAACGGTCGTATTATGTAAATGGGTTGTCTGTCCGTCCGTCCGTCGTCCGTCCGCTTTTGGTTTCCGGATGATAACTTTAGATTGAACTGAACCAAATTTGGTATGTTAGTTTACCACTACAAAATACAGATCACGTTCGAATATGGGTTTCGTCCGCATGATTTTGACTGAGTTATGCCCCTTTTTCGACTTAGATTTTACCTGATTTGCAGTTTCCGGATGATAACTTTAGATTGAATCAAGTGAACTGAACCAAATTTGGTATATTAGTTTACCACACCAAAGTACAGATCAAGTTCGAATATGGGTTTCGTCCGCAATATTTTGACTGCGTTATGCCCCTTTTTCGACTTAGATTTTACCTGATTTGCGGTTTCCGAATGATAACTTTAGATTGAATCAAGTGAACTGAACCAAATTTGGTATATTAGTTTACCACCCAAAAATACAGATCAAATTCGAATATGGGTTTCGTCCGCGTGGTTTTGACTGAGTTATGCGCCTTTTTCGACTTAGATTTTACCTGATATATTAATTTCAACTTAAAATGTTTATATTTTGAGGTTTCTGATTGATAAAAAATTGGTATGTGAATTTTTTCAGTCAAAAATACCACACTTGAAGTTATTTTGTTTTATTTTTGTTATTATTTCGTCTTAACCGGAACGTTTTCAGTAGACATCGTCGACTCAAATACGTTATTTTAAAATATAATATTGATATTAGATCGCAATTGTTACCGGGAATTTATTGAAATTGGCGTATACAGTACCCCTTTAAGTCAAAGATTTCAAACAAATGAATTAAACCTAGCTTACCCCACTCTACTAAAGAAACGGGCGTATTACTGATGCCACGACCCGACGGCGTGCTCTTGTTTTTATTTTGTTATTATTATACCGGTATACTTCCATGTGTTAATATGGAAGTATGTTGTTTTTCATTTATCTCTAATATTTATAATCTGAGCAATTACAAGTATCATATACTTAAATATCTCAATAAGTACGCTTAATTATAAATATCTCAGGAAGTACAAGAGTTAGAGGGTTGAATTGTACCGGGTATGTATATGCATATATACTCTATAGTTCCAGTAAAATAGGCTATATGGGATTTTGTCCGCGCTTGACTTGTAGAGTTATCCCCCTTTAGGCCTTTATGTGAGAAATCGGGGTTGCCTTATCTCGAAAAGTATGTTGTTGTTAATGGGGCATCTTCATGTTCATTACCAGTCACAAAAAAAAACACCAATATTAAGTTGCGAATTAAAACACAACGTTATTTATATTACATACCTTATTCGTATTTAAATTCTGCGCAGAACTAATTTTCGCGCACCTACAATTTAAAACTGCTCGAAAAATAGTATATTATAGTGTATAATATTATTATTATATTATTATTGTCACCACTGAATCCACTGGAAAAAGCAGGTACCGGTAATAATAAAAAAAATTCAACCTTGTATATGGGCAGCCATTCGGTCGGAAATTACATGAAATACAAGTTAATGGTGGTTTGTGAAAACAATAGTCTCTATTTTCAAACCAATATTCTCTATTTTCAAACCAATAATCGTTCTTGGATTCAATAAGAGACAGTTCCGTTTTAATAGATATAGATTCGTAATCAATGTTGACCGATGCAAAATGAATGTTCTATTTTAATTTAATAGTATTCATTGTTCAACTAATATCTAATAACATACAATTAGTAAGATTCGCGCATATAGTGAAATATAATAAACAGAATAATGATTGATCTGGTGACGTGAAATACATCATTCGAGGCGGGGACTATTTTGTAAAACACTCGAATGCAATGAGCTCTCGTGTTTGCACAACGTCCCTGCATGCATCTCATGGATTATTCACGTCACCAGTTCAACCAAGTGATTACTCTCCACCAGCTTTGCATTCTGTACTCCTCGACATATGACATCTTAGGCACAATCGTGGAACATCATACACTGTTTGAAACTTCGAGATTCAGTTATTCCGATGCACCAATATCTGTGTTCCAGTTATGAATAATGGCCTACTGCTATAGGAGTGTATCACCCCTCCCCCTGAATCCTGAATACCAGTTAATTTTGGGGGGTGAATCCTGAATACCAGTTAATTTTGGGGGTGAATCCTGAATACATGTTAAGAAATAATATGCGATAAATGACATACAAATTGACTGTTTTAATATCAGACAGATACAAGCAGAAGTTACATAGACACATTTTGATCCATTATATATATACCTGACATGATATTGGAGTAGAGTATTTGTGATAATAATTTGACGAGATATAGCATCATATAGGCTAATGACAGGTTAATCTATTAAGGGCAGGTTAATTATCCTTAACGGTGTGTGATTATGTTTATGTTTCTATAGATTGACAATATAAAAACTTCCTCCTTAACCCTTTCTATACTGGAACATCATTTATGAGTAGTTATCCCATAGGAAATGTTCATATAATAAGTTCAACAAACGACTCTTTGGTCGTTTGTTGAACTTATTATCTGAACATTTCCCCTCAATACATTTGACTCAATCTTCACTTTTAATGTTTGTCATCTGCTTATTTTACCTGAACACCCGTCAAAAACAATGATAAGCTATTTCGGTTAACGACCGAAGAGACGCCGGTCGCGTTTTGGGCGTTATGAGGCCGTTATGATACGATTAATGATACTTTATGATGGCATATGGTTGTCGAATATGCACAAGAAGCTATTCTACCCACTCATTCATACAGATAAATAGCACAAAATATTATTTTGCGCCATCAAAACCTACGTCCAAGATGCTTTGCTTGAACCCGAATACCAGTTAATTCGGGGGTATGAATCCCGCCGCATCCCGCGTACGGCTTCATGCAAAACACCCTGAATCCCGCGTACCGAAAAGGGGGGGGGGTGCACCCTTAGCATAGCTAGCTATGTATGCCGACTGCATGGTAAGGTAAATACGGACAGGGGACTATTGCAGTGTGGAGATATAATTATCTATTCACACCTATGCCTATATTATAAGAGGAGCAATAATAGTTAAAGGTCTCAGCAATGCAATACCAAACTTTGACAATGACACGACATATCGATTTAATATTGATCATTGTCGTGCTGGCGTCACACGTTTTAGCGTCAACCAAATATTTTTCGCGATGGCCGATCCGAGCGATTTCGATTATGAAAAAGCCGGAGATTCTGGCGAAAATAAAGTGAAAATCATATGTTTGGGAGATAGCGCTGTCGGAAAATCCAAGTAAGAATAATATTAAGTATAACTTTGCGTTTGAAGATCAAACAACTCTCGCAATTAGGTGGCTGATACGTTTGGTTCTCCTATTATCGCGATACTAGAAAATAAGAAATGTGTGCCAGCTGGTTGTCAACCGAATTCACACTGAGTCACTGATCGCACTGTTCACTTATTTAAGGTTGAGATCAAGTGAACAATTTTTTATGGGGATTTTATGCAAATCTGCAGAACAAAAGTTACAGAGTTGCACATACTTCTGATCTGAGTGTAGCAACAATATAACAAACTTTTTCGTATTTGAGATTTTGTTGAAGTATTTCGGGTATTGTAATTTGTAGGCCCTAGTAATTTAGAACATAAACATAACCATTTGATTGAGTTTCACAACTTAGAATTGGTCTAAGTGAGAAAATCGACTTTGAAAAAATTTCAGTTTTAAGACATGAGAAATTCATATTTCGAGAAATGCTCCAAAGTCGAACCCATGACATAAAACACACCAGGATTCACTCAGTTAGGTAATATTGTATCCATGCCTTACTTAAGGTTATGTTCTGCTGAAATATGATGAAATTGATGGAATTAATTGTCAGTAATGAATGTGCCATGAGGGGCAAGTGGCGGACAACATGAAAAATAAAAAGATAATTGCATCATTTTGCTAAGAATGTATATGTATATATCTGAAATGCAGCCTGCAGAATGACACAGCATGCTGCAGCTAAGTTATATGAATGAAACTCAAGCTTACTTGATTGAATGTTCAAAATTTCGGGGGACAATAAAGTTATACTATTTTCTGTAACACTGCACTGCACTACATGTATATGAATGCTATCACAATAAAATTTAATCTAACACCTGTAGCGATAAGCTGTTTTGACCAGGTACTCAGCCTCAGGTAACTAGTAAAACTGATGGCAATGACAAGAATTTATAAGTTGTGTCGGAGACAATGGCCTGGAACAAGGTCATGGCACTCCGAATATACGTATTCAATGTTTAGCTTCACCTACCACAAAATAAACAAGTGAAATTTATTGTTATTATAGCTTTTGCTTCGTAAAAAGCGTTCCGTTCGCGAAAACGTGCTTTGCTTCAGATCTCTAACTAAAGCGGAAGTGACAACTATTCAGTGAATTATCCCCCTTGCCATATAATTCATTTGTCTATTTATAGCCACTATAAAATTTGGTTCACCATTTACTTTAACCACGGATTCTACCGCGTGGCCGGTGAGAGCGCAGCAGGTAAATAAAAAAAATTCTGTCTCAAATATAACTTTTTATCCACGTGAAGTTCGTATTAACCAAATTACTTTGTCCGCCTAATTTTCGAAAAATTCTTTTATCAGGTTCTAATTGATCCCGGTGGTTTATTTGAACACTAATTGATAGCTTATTTATTCGGCTTTCGTTTTAGCGCGAAAACCAAAAAGATCTATTAAGATCGGGTGTCATGTGATTCCATAGATTGCAACACCCCTCCATGGTCGGGTTGCCTTTTTTTTAATACCGGAAGTCAGCTTACGAGCGACATCTCGGGGGAGGTAATGTCGCTACTGAGTGTGACTCAAGTGATCAAGTTGATGTCACATGATGTAACATGTGGTATTGGAAAACACAGGTATTTATCTGGCGGGTCTGCTTGGTAAATTATAAAACATTGCAATAAATATATTTTTGAGAATTTTTCTGGTATTACAAAAATCAATATAAAATATAACAATAAATACACCAACATTATAATGGAACATGTTCCAAATGGACCCGCCAGATAAATACCAGGGGTGGTATTCAACAGCTGGGTTTATATATAGTCCATGTAGTTTATACGAGGTGACGCTTAATGCGAAGCTATCGGTGGATGTCGATGGGAACACATCGCTGCGCGGTATAGGATTATCCAATCAAGGTGATTGGGGGCAATCATAGATTGACCACTGGTTAAATAAACATGCTGCTCATATCAGCACACGTTTGGTTCATTTCAATCGAGTAACCGAGGGAAAGGGTGAGGTGCGAAGTACACAACCGACGAACGCAAATTTTTTTTAGCATATTGTGCATTCAAACATAAAAATCCTTAAGAACAAAGAGACCGGAGCTATCCGCCAGTGACTGCATGAAAGCAATTTCTTTGGAAATGGTAGAGAAATTTCCGAATACATCATGTCTAGTATTTGAATTGTGCTTCAATTCAATAGCGTACAACAAACCTCAACTCATCATATTCTTCTCAGGGACATGGTGACAGGTTTTTTTTGGTGAGGGGTGGGTGTCTCACACCCCCTCCAACTTTTGTCAAATGTTCAACATTTGGAAATTTCATAACCTGACACAAGTCAACATTAGTTGGAAATTTCACATCAACAATTTATTATTAGGGAATTGTTGTATTTATAGACTAACTATTGCATATTCTCCTATTTCGGTCAAAATGATTGACTGAGAAGGTCATCAGTTGGATATTTTCCGACCTTATGTGGGTGTCAGGTTGGAAACTTCCAACACTTGGCAAGCTTGTGACCTGCAGTTCCTCCAAGGTGGCCAGTCAAAAACTGCTAATATTCAAAATTTTCAACCGTAGTATAGGGTGTGTCAGGTTGGAAATTTTCAACGCTTGGAAATGAGCTGAGACCAGCCTAGATGCTAGGATTTTGCAATTTTCACATTCCGATTTCAAAATGTTCTCACACCGAGCCAGACCGAGGTCGGTCCGGCGTACGTATCTTGGTCGACCCTCTCCGTAGCCGTCTGAATTTATGTGTAGCTAGCTAGACTACTAGAAGTTATGCTTTATTGCAATGTTCAGGTAAAATCTAAAACATTTCTCATATAGGGACAGAGCCATGGTTTGCACAGTAGATTATGTTGATCACAGGGTGCAAATGGAATCACGCAAACATGTGTTTGGTCTGGTTGAAGGGGTTGTTCTGATGGAAATATCAAGGTGGGCACCCCCACAAGTGAGACCCTCTAGCCATGTCACTGATTCTTCTAGTGGGTTGGACCTATCCCTTAAAATTTTACTGAGATGTTGTCTTGGTTTTTCCTCTTCCACACGTTTTCCATTTCGAAAATCTCAATTATGTCATCAAAACTCATTCTGCAGAAATATACACACTGGCCAGTCTGAGTCTATACAAGTGTACGCATAATTTATACCGCTATGCAATGTGGCCGTTAGTGCGATTTAGTCATTGTTCATTGACAAATACAAATGGCAAATCTGATAGATTGGGTCAATCACATCATCGACAGCATGTGTCGTTAACGCTATTGCGAAGATACCTTGTGTGTTCAGCCGCTATCAATACAAATAAACTACCTGGTTTATAAAATAAACCCACTTGGTGAATACGGCCCCTGTTGTTTCCAATGCCACATCAAGTCACACTCAGAAGTATGTGCAACTCTGTAACTTTAGAATTTAGAAATACATGTGTTATATATTATTATTATTATTATCAATAACATTGGGTTAAGCAAATGACTTATTTTTCCTTCCAGGCTGGTTGAGAGATTTTTGATGGACAACTAGTATCCTTTTGCATTGAACAATGTGTCCATTGTGTTCTCAATGGTGACTAGTCGAAAATCTACGGGATAAAGATATTCCGTCAAAATTTCCACGATACCTGTAATAAGAGAGGTCGCTTCAAGTCCGGCACAGTATCAATGGGAAAATGTGCCCGGAATTCAATCGAACAGAACCGAAAAATGGTTGCAATACTTACATGTAGCAGGTAATTCGCCTGATCGAGAAAAAGGCTCGTTAAAGGGACGGGCGGCCTTTGTTGTAGGTCATAATTTAGAAATAACAGTTTATATCAAGTTATGATAATTGCCTCAAGATTATACTACTATAATATAGCATAATGATGATATGAGTGCGATATTATTCACAAAACACACTTTGTGTCAGATAAAATGTAGGTCGATTGTGTTGTTTAGTTTCTTGCAAAGAGCGAATTGAATAGTTTATAAGCAGTCACTATATTGCATCATTTCCTTATTTGGAATCGCGTGCATTATATGTTGGTTATAAAACCCCTAATTTGGTGCATTTACGACTTACAAATCACAATCGTATCATTTGTAAATTCCTAATTTGGTATGTACTACCATATATAGGTATGTGACGTAATTACCATAAGTTAGGAGAAAATACCAACTGGATTGAAAAATATTCATCTCTTGCAAGAACAATTATATTATGTACACGTTTTCTGAGCGATCATTTCCCAATCATGAAGTAACGTGGATTAGCTGGATTTTGAACTGACAGTGGGTAAAATGTGTCGATTAAAATAACATTTGGCATGATTTGAATGTGATTGTTGATTGTGCCAATAATTTTATCTTGGCCTTCCACAGCGCAATGGTACATTTTCATTGGATGATCCTATAGTTCCGAGTGTTGGTCTATAAAAAATGGTTTTGTAACGTTTTTGACATTTGTTTACATAACAAAGCGTACAAACGTGACAATAACATGCAGTATCTATGATTTGTATAAGAACAATATCTGTCTATTATATAATATTCTTTCTGTTTATGGCAGTTTTAGCGGATGTGACTATTTTAACAGCTATACCCACGACAAAGGCCGGCCGTATCTTTAAAAGTCTTCTTTTTTTTTTGAAAAAGAAGGTAAATGATATGTCAAGGTGATGCATTAATTAGTATATTTGTTTTCCAGGGAAAATCGCGGTTTGGTCGTGTCTTGTGTCATATTCTTCCTTTCCAGACTTGAACAAAACCCTCTGTTGCCAGCAGTGGGGAAAGTTGGACAATACATTTAATATATATAGTCAATTTTGGACTATATAGTGACCTACCCCAGGGCAACTTATCGCGATGACTTTTAGATTTACCCCGTGCAAAAATTAAATTAAAGATGCATAATCCGAGTTAACACTCCCAAATTACTATTTCTTTGGTTTCGGAGGTAAAAGATATTTGATTTGAGTCGAGGAACCACTCATCAAAGCTCAGTGATCAGATATCGATTTTTTATATTTGTTTTTTCCAGAGATATGTAATTTTTGGCGGCCTAGCATATATTCGTCAAGATGACGGTCTCGGATCAAATTGCGGATAAAGATGGATAACTCTAAAATCAAGTGGCTTTGGGTGTTAGATATTTGACAAATCCGGCCAAATTTTGTTGAACATTTATTTAAAATAACTTGTTTTTGGCAATTTTATACTACATGTATAGTTGACTGTTATAATTATTTTTGGGCAATTAATCGAATCTGATAACTGAAGCTGGGGCTGGTCATCCTATTCCCGATTCAACGTTTTGATATTAGAATCATAGCTTGCTGTCTACACTCCACTAAATTAAAATGGTGAGAATGCTGATGAAGTCATGAATAGAGCTTGCAACTTTTGCAAGTTGTAAGTGATAACAAATAGAAAATAAGATATTTATGTTCCATTTCTAGTAGCTCAAAAAGTGGATCAAATTAATAAGATACACAAAACATGGATGTTAACAGAATAACCAGAAATCAACAGTTGTATTTGGTAGTATTATTCCAATTTCGTCCATTATATCTTGCTCAATTTTATTAAATCTTTCCATCATAAATCTGCTTGTGTAATTGAAAATCTCATATATATTTTGAAGACTTCTGTTTGTCTGTCTGTCTATATGTATGTTTGTTTGTCTGTCATTTATACAAATCTACGATTCTCGACCGATCGGGACGAAACTTGGTACGTGTGTGTAGTTTGACCAGGCGGTGGACGTTGTCGTATTGGCGAGCCCGTGCGACGCCCGCTTCGCGCATGCGCAGACGAGATCTCAGAAACGGGTGGAGCTATCGACCTGAAATTTGCTAAGTGAATGTATCTTGCCCCGGATACGAATTTTATCGGGTCGCCGAGCCCGTGCGACGCCAGCTTCGCGCATGCGCAGACGAGATCTCGGAAACGGATGGAGCTATAGACTTGAAATTTGCTATGTGAATGTATCTTGCCCCGGATACGAATTTTATCGGGTCGCCGAGCCCGTGCGACGCCAGCTTCACGCATGCGCAGACGAGATCTCGGAAACGGTTGGAGCTATCGACTTGAAATTTGGTATGTGAATGTATCTTGCCCCGGATACAAATTTTATCGGGTCGCCGAGCCCGTGCGACGCCAGCTTCGCGCATGCGCAGACCAGATCTCGGAAACGGGTGGAGCTATCGACTTGAAATTTGGTTTTTGAATAGCCCGGACAACGTCGGGCTCATCGGCTAGTGTCATATATTCTGAAATCACAGCCATCTTGTTAATTGTCTCTTGATAGACATCATGTACCAGTACCGATTACAGGATTGTTAATTTTTTTTGTCCCCCGGGGGACTATTAAAATAGCCGGTGTCCGTCCGTCCGTCCGTCTGTCCGTCCGTCCGGAAATGGTTTCCGGATGATAACTTTCGTTTCGGTTATTAGATCAAAAGCAAATTTCATAGGTGAGTTTATCAGACCAAAATACAGGTCAAGTTCGAATATGGGTTTGCTCCGCCCATTTTTGCGAGAGTTATGGCCCTTTTTGTCCGCCGACCCAACAGGTTCGGAGGACTATTATAATCAGCTCGTGTGTGCGTGCGTGCGTGCATCCGAGGTTTCCGGATGATAACTTTAGATAGAGTGAACCAAATTAAATTAAATTTGGTATGTGGGTTTACTAGCAGAAAAGACAGGTCAAGTTCGAATTCTGGTTCCGTCCTCCAATTTTCACCAGAGTTATGCCCCTTTTTTTACTTAGAATACCCCTGAAAGTTGGTTTCCGGATGATAACTTTAGTAGAGTTAATCAAATTCAAACCAAATTTGGATTATTACTTTCTCCCAGCAAAACACAGGTCAAGTTCGAACTTGGGTTCTGCCCGACTATTTTTGGCAGAGTTATGCCCCTTTTTCGACATAGAATATTCAGTTTTTCTTCTGTTTTTTTGGTTTCCGGATGATAACTTGATTTTGGATTGTTTATATGCAATACCCGTTTTTTTGTGGATTACTTATTTCAAAATACAGCTCAAGTTCGAATATCGGTTTAATCCGATAATTTTTGCGAGAGTTATGGCCCTTTTTTGTCCACCGACCCGACATATAAAACCCCAAATGTTGGTGTCCGGATGATAACTTTAGTAGAGTTAATCAGATTTAAACCAAATTTGGTATGTGTCTTTCTCCCAGCAAAACACAGGTCATGTTCAAATTCGGGTTCCGCCCACCAATTTTCACCAGAGTTATGTCCCTTTTTTACTTAGAATTTTTGCCAATTTGAGGTTTCCGGATGATAACTTTAGTAAATGTGTACCAGTTGAATGAAATTAAATTTGGTATGTAGGTTTACTAGCACTAAAGACAGGGTTTTATGCGCAAACAACGTACGTATCAAGCTGACACTTAGAGGCGGACATGAGGTCTACCAACCTTTTATTCGACTTAGAATCCTGTCAATTTCTGGTTTCCAGATGATAACTTTAGTTTGTGTGATCATATCTGAATCAAATTTAGTATGATAGTTTTATCAGCCCAAAATACAGGTCAGGTTCGAATATGGGTTTGCTCTGCCCATTTTTGTGAGAGTTATGGCCCTTTTACGACTTAGAATCCTGTCAATTTCTGGTTTCCGGATGATAACTTTAGTTTGTGTGATCACATCTGAATCAAATTTGGTATATGAGTTTATCAGCTCGAAATACAGATCAAGTTCGAATATGGGTACGATCCACCCATTTTTGTCTGGTTGCTTCGGATTTAGGGTCCTTGTTATTTTGTTCAGAAAAGCTGATGCCCCCAATGAAGCCACTTTTTCGGTGGACACTGTGGCCGGACGGCCTTTTATTATTATTTAAATCAGATTAAAAAAACTTTTTTATAATTGTTATTAAAATATTTAATCATGAAATTTTCTGATAAATGAAGGTTCTAAAGGTGTTGCTTATTATGCCCAAGGCTGAATTAATCTGAATTCTATACTTGTATACCAACCAAACACACAAATATCATGGTAGTACAGATATAGCGACCATGTGCATTATGCATACACTTATGCATACACGGTAGGTCCAGGTTGGTCCCAATGTTATGATGCATGTATCTGTATACAGCCCTCATAATTGGCCATGGAAATCAGCAATGCCGAGGCCATTTGCTGAAGCAAACTGGGCCATGGCAAAGGGTTGCTGTAGTGGATTGTTGAAGCCAAACAATCTGAAATAAGAGGGCTGCTGGATATAAGATGTGTTCCTAAACTTGTACATGTACTATTAAATGTAGTCAATCTTATCTGAAAAATGAATATATTAATATCAATCATGTTTGCTCTTGGGTGACTTTAGGATTGGGTGACTTTAGGACATGATCACATCATATTTTGAGTACAGACACCTAGAGTAGTTTAGATGGCTGGCAGAGTATATGGTAGAGTTAATCAGAAATGATTAAACGGAACAGGCCATTTCTAGAGCAGTAATTATGGTACCATGCAGTATGCCTGTAGTTTCTATATAGGGTTGGAAAATATCTATTATCCAATTTTGTACATTGTTTAATCATATTCTCTACTATTTCCTTAACACATCTCCAGTAAACCACAAATGCTGTCCACTTATGCTCTCACACTATTTCCATACAAAACAACCATAGATGATCAACCAGTTGCAGTTGGTAAGTTCTTATTAAAATTATAGCTGCAATTTTAGTCAAGTCCATTCCAACTGGAATCCAGGGATGTCCGTAATACATGCAGTAATGTCCTAAATAATCGACTCCTTAACCACAGCAGAATTGTGGGTAATTTTTCAGGATTTAGTCTGAAATATGGCTTGTTGCCATTCATCAGAAAGCTCTCGATGAGAGCTTTGCTATGAAGGTCAACAAGCCATATTTCCGACTAAATCCTGAAAAATTACCCATAATTCTACCAGTGATTCTACTGTGGTTAAGGAGTCGATTAATTATGGCATTACTGTGGGTTTAGTAAATAATAATCAAGTGTGTTTATTATTTACTCAACCCATCTTTTTAAAATTATTCTACACTTCTATTTCTCTCTCATAGACATGTCATGTCATACTGACATTTTGGTAAAAATGTTTTTTCTTATGGGAAGGACTGCGTTTTGACTGCTAATCATTTGCAATATTCTGGCCAATATAATCATACATTGTGTCTATATGTATGTAATCTGATTTAACCATTTCATGACGGGAGTTGCGCTTGTGCAGCATTAAAGATCATGTGCCAGTGCATTCTCTTGTAGATGCAAGTCTCCCATAGGGAGCCTCGCATATAAAAGAGAATGCACTGGCTTACAAGGTCAAGGCAAATATTGTTAGGTCAATGTATTCTCTTATATAAATGCGAGGCTCCCTATGGGAGATTTGCATATATAAGAGAATGCATTGGCACAAGGTTTTCACGAAATGGAAGGGTTAATATGTACACTTTTTGAAGGCTTATTCTGAAAAAGTATCAGCCATTACATCAGCACCAATTTTGGATGGGCCACAGGCATGCAAAAATTCAAAAAATCACCCATGATACTTTGGAGCATATAATTTTCTTGTCTACTGACAGAATATTGAAGACTAATTTATGGTAATGTCAAATTTGGTCAAGTCTGCAAATAGTGTGTCTGTCATTTGCAGAATGAGGTCCCCAGAGTGTGAATTTAGTGATGCTATCACACACAGCAGGCAAGCGTCACCAAATTCACCCTCTGGGAACCTCATTCTGCTTAGACCTCAACTGCTATGGGAGACCTAGCATCAGATTGAAGTTCCCCAGTTGAAGTTGGAGATGTTCACCCATTAGTCACCTCGATTATGCATTTTATCTTCTGCAAATTAAGGGATATAGAAACTGAACAGAAGGGAAAAACTCTGAAAAGTAACTAAAATTGTCTAAAAGCATTGTTAATTTGAGACTATAGATACTTCCGAGAAGATGAGGCCTAAGCAGAATGAGTTCCCCAGAGGGTGAATTTGTTTATGCTTTGCTGTGCGGGATAGCATCACTAAACAGACACACTATTTCCAGGCTTGGTCAAATTTGGTGGGCCATCTTGAAATCTAATTTTGTTGATCTTGTTTTGTATTGTTCTCAGGTGACCTTTTATTTATTTAGATTTTTGGGACACTGCTGGTCAAGAGAGGTTTACAAGTCTGCACCCATCATATTATCACCAGGCTCATGCCTGCATTATGGTATGTATTAAAATCCCATATTACAGTAATACCCTAAATAATCGACTCCGTAACCACAGCAGAATTATGGGTAATTTTTCAGGATTTAGTCGGAAATATGGCTTATTGTCATTCATCGGAAAGCTCTCACTGAGAGCTTTCCGATGAATGACAACAAGCCATATTTCCGATTAAATCCTTAAAAATTACCCATAATTTTGCTATGGCTAAGGAGTCGATTATTTAGGGCATTATTGAAGTTGATGTTTGAAATTATGGTTGCTTTTGTTACGTCACGGTCTGGTTCCATGTTGGTAATATTTTAAATGCTCTTATACAGACTTTAGATGTCACAGAAAGACAATTTCAACTCATAAATGTTTGAAAAATATGTTCCAAACTTTTCTTCATCATGACATAATAAAGAGCATTCTTTGTTGGTCTATCATTCTGATAGTAAAAGTTAAGAGTGGTCTCACCGCTGTTAACAAAATTGAAAACATCTGGGGGAAAGGTATATAAAGCCTGTATATTAGGCCAAAAAAAATGGTTTTGGTTCTCAGGCCCCGCCGCATTGAATAAAAATGGCCGCATTTTGGCCTTTTTATTGCAATGCCTGATGTTATGACAAAAAAACTTACGAAAAAAAAATTTTAAAAGAAAAAAAATATATTTATTTTTTATTTTATCAACATGTCCATAGCAGATATGTGTTGAATATTAGTGTGCATTGAGCTCTAACATGTAGTGTTTACAACATGAAGTAGATTACAATTAAGAAAATGATTAGCTGACCCTCATGCTCTTCTTACAATTAGTCATTGTGAACAACTTGCACTAATTGTAACTTTATACAATTGAAAGGCACATGACTAAATTCAGGATCACATATTAGAATGGGGAGGTATCAGTTTTTAGACAACAATAACAGTAGTTAATGTCAGGGGCATTATATATTGTTAGGTAATCCCAGTCATACACTGGTCGTACAATGTCATTTTTATATAAGACTAAATGAGTTTATATGCATAACAGTTCCCTCTACCTTTCTGGTTAATACTAGACAGAGGAAGGTATCTTTGTCCATGCTTTCTATGCGCAGAAAAAAATAACAAATAAAAATAAAACCCTCCCTCCCTCATTGATTTGAAGAAAAAAATTGCCCGAGAACCAAAACACTTTTTTTTTTTGGCCTTATTGTTTCATGTACTTACCAACATTTGATCCTTTCTTCCAAATTACTTAGTTTGGAAGTTCAAATCAGGTTGTACATTTAACCCTTTTATAAAAGTAACCTGCATACATGCTGATGGGTAGTTACCTAATTTCTGGTCTTTCATTTGTAGGGATGTTCAGTGAATAAGTTCACCTTACATGTGGTACATGTAGGTTAATTGCTGAATATATTTGCTGAACATCCCTATAAATGAATGGGTTTCAAGAGAATAGATTTGTTATCATCAATTGGTCCTCCATGATGTCACCACAACCTTATTATCATGTTATGTTGTCAGCTCAACCTTATCATCATGTGATATTGTCACCACAACGGTATTATCATGTTATGTTGTTACCACAACCTTATTATCCTGTTATGTTTCAAGAGGATCTTTGTCTGTCTGTTGTCTATGAGTAATATCTAAATTTTCCAGCAAATGCAGAATAGATTTTATTATATTTTAGGACTTATAGAGAAACATTCAGGATTCCAATGGATTAACTATTAAAAGTAATCAAAATGCTCAATATAGTGTTCACATTTTACAGGTTTTTGTAATAATGGTTTGAATAATTTTTTTTGGACATTTCAATTGTGCAATATTAATGCTGCAATTAGTTAGCATATTATATTCTGGTCTTAGCCTTAGGAAGACCTGAGAATACAAGAAGCTTGTTGATTACCGGGGTAAAAAAAAGGTGATAAAATCTAGCTTTGGTTAGACTCTCGTAGGAACTATATGGAATGAAAGATAAAATTGTCTTCTAGTTGCACCCACTAGTTTTCTAGTTGCATCACTCAATTTTCTAATTTCAGGAATTATAATTTTTCTAAAATAAATGTTCGCAATTGCCGTGCACTCTTGACAGTATGTGCCTCTTGTCTATGTTCTCAATATAATAGTGACAACGTACACAATAACAAGTTCTTCCTCGACTATTTTGATTAGCTACATGTACGCAGTATGCCTATGAAAATTCATATCCATAGATTTGGTCTCATTATATCTCAACACATTTGAAATATTTAAAGATATAAATCAATGGTTTGTTAAAACATTTCAGGTGTTTGATGCAACTCGGAAGATCACCTACAAAAATTTGACAAACTGGTTGAAAGAATTAAGAGAATTTCGACCAGAAATACCATGCCTGTGTGCTGTGAATAAAATAGACGGTAAGCATACATACTGTATTCAGTTTTCACTGTTGTCTCCATTGTAAATTATCCTTTCCCTTCCAAACTGCACTAATCTTCACTGTAATATTTGCCGTGACATCTACAATTGAGGTCATATGTTCTGTTGTTCTTTGAAGAAACATGTCAATTGAAATTCTGTATGTTATATACACCCAGCAGACAAAACTTTCAAAGAATTTACATTTTATATTACTTTTAAACTGACAATATTTATATTAAAGCCACATGGCAGTGCGCTCCAAAACATTATATGTCACAGAAAGATGCATTGAATTCATAAAAAATACAACTTCGAACACGATGATTGGGTCCCAATCAAATATTGCAACATTGTATTCATTGTAATTCTGGAATCGGAAACTGAATAATGGGTGACTTCCAGAAAAGGAATAGTCTTTCAAACAGTTATTGTCAAATCATAAAACACAAAGATGTCTCTTAATTTTGGTCCGAAAGTATTTGGGAACTGCTTAAAGAAACTTATTTTAATTTGACAAATTTCCGACCAGTGCGGACCGTGCATACCTATAATAAAATTTATACTGATGATTTTTCTCCCAACTTTTCAGAGGATGATGGCATAACATCCAGACAATTCAACTTCGCCAAGAAAAACAACATGCCACTATACTTTGTATCGGCATCAGCTGGAACCAATGTAGTGAAGGTGAGATTTCCAAACAGTAAAATTTCATTATAGGTGTCATTATTTAGTTAGTGGTCCATTGGTTAACATGGTTCAATTCATAACACAATGACATCAAGGTCTCATATGTTCATATCCCTCTTGCTCTTCGCAACATGTATTTAATATTGTCCGAGCTTGTATTCCTTGTAACAGTCCAACCTCCAGTTTTCAAAAATTTACATCCCAATATTATATTATATAAATTATATGCAGTATTCTTATTGGAGGAATTATTGCCTTTTGTTTGTCCGTGATAATTTGTCCCGAATTAAGTAGAATTAAGGAGTAAATATTCCTAGTTCAGACGTTATGTTTTCTGAGATACAATGTAATAGGATAGGATTGGCTGGAATTTTGGTGGTAGATTCTCTCAGTGGGCACAGTGCCTGGGTAGACACTTACCAGTTTGATTCACTGAAATAAGTACATACATGTAATATATCTTTAACCCTTTCATGACGGGAGCTGCTCTGGTGTAGCATTAAAGATCCTGCGCCAGTGCATTCTCTATATATGCGGTGTCTCCCATTGGAAGCCTCACATATATAAAAGAATACACTTGCTTACAACGTTAAGGTAAATAGTGTTAGGCCAATGCATTCTGTTATATATGCGAGGCTCCTTATTGGCACAGGGTTTTTCAAAAATTTCAGGAAGCTCCATTCATGAAAGGGTTAAACGGACATGGCTCATTCGAACCCCCAAGAAGTATTTTAAACATACATTCGCAGAAGATACATGTTGATATAGCGCTGAAAATACGTGTTATGTTTCTTATACTTTTCGATAAATTTGAGATTGTTTCATTTGTGTCAAATTATTTTTAACCAGCAGTCGTATAAAAGTTGCACATGTTGACCATAGGAAGAACATCTTCAGTTCTCTTCCTTCTGAAACGTTTATGGTACCTCATTATTTTGATGATTAAAACAAAGAGAAAGTATCGTGTGAAATATTTTAATTATTTCATGTTAAGATAACGCTATATTCCTTTTCCGGAAGTCGCTCTTTATTCTGTTTCTGATCCCAGAATTGCAATGAATACAAATGTTGCAATATTTGATCAGGATCTGATCATCGTGTTACAAAGTTGTATTTTTTATGACTTCAATGCGTCTTTCTGGGACATAAATGCTCATGGAAAGGTAGTTCAGGTATTTATCAACCTTTTTCGATACCGGGAAAAATTCAAAAGCGAATATTATCAGGTGTATCTTAGAAAACAAACCACCATGTGGGTTTAAGCACAAACTTGTATTATTAAAGTGCACAAAATATAGATCTTGTGCTACAGTGTTGCATAATTCCCTTTCAGCTCTTCACAGATTCCATAAAAGCAGCAATAGGTTATAAAGCAAACACAACAGATTTCATGGACCAAATAATGCAAGAGTTAGAGGTATGTGCTGCTTTAATCTGATAGAATTGAATGTTGTCCCCTTAATCCTTTGATTTCTGAATGAATACTTCTATTCATATATAAAGGTATATATCGGAAACATCCATTCTTCATTTGTAGGGATGTTTAAATACTGTATAAGTTGATAGCATTCAGGTGTTCAGCATTCGAATATCAAATCGAATACCCGTTTAGAAACTCTAAATTTAATCGAAATTCAAACTGATTATTTCATACTCCTGGCACCGCAATGTTTTAATAGACCTTTACTACTGGATAAATTATCCTACTTCTGTCACTGCAGTAATGACCCAAATAATGGACTCCTTAACCACAGCAGAATTATGGGTAATTTTTCAGGATTTATTCAGAAATATGGCTTGTTGCAGCTTTCCGATGAATGGCAACAAGCCATATTTCCGACTAAATCCCGATAATTACCCTTAATTCTGCTGTGCTTAAGGAGTTGATTATTTAGGACATTACTGTATAACTAAACTATTGCAGCTGTTTCTATAATTGGTTAATGAACTGAAGATATTGTTTCACCAAATAGGTTAAATATATCACAAAAATGTTGTAGAAGGAATTTTCGGGTATCTTATTATGGAAGCCACTTAATTTAGTCCAAGATTCCTTCAATTTAAAGGTACTCAATCCGATCAGAGGGTCCCCATATCATCACATTCCAACAACATTTTTTGAAATGCCGCTACAGTTATCAGAATCTAATAATTGCCCAAAAATAATGAAAAGCACAATCAACTATAGCATAAAATTGTACAAAACCTGTTATTTATCGACATTTTATTCAACGAAATTTTGCCGGTTTGTCAAATATCTGACACAAAAAGCAGTTGATTTTAGAGTTATCCATCTTTACCCGCAATTTGGTCTCTTTACCCGCAATTTGGTCCATGAAATTCTTCTCGTTGGCTGTATATTGGGCCACTTACAATTAAAATAATAGATTTCAAACATCGATATCTGATCACTCTGAGCTGTGATGGGTGGGTTCTTCGACTCGGAAGAATATTTTTTACCCCTGAAGCCAAGGAAATAGTAATTTGCGAGCGTTAATTCGGATTGAGTACCTTTAAACCAGCTAGTGAAATCGGTTGGGATATGATGGTCTATGTCGATGTATGGTTGCCTTATTCTTCTATAGCAGACTTTAAGAGCAAATGACCGATCATCTCAAATCACAGAATGATGGTAATAAAATGTCACAATTGTGAAAGTAACCAGGTTTATTCCATAGAAAACATAATATTTGTTCTGAACTCTACAAGAGCTGTCAACTGAAAGTACTAATTCAATGTGAAAATTATAATTTATCACAATGTTTACATAATTTCAAAAGAATATGAACTCAATTGACCTCGCGACATTAAACAAGCAAAGATCAAATGCGAGTTACCCCTAATTACATGGCATTTTCTTGCATAATTTAACATAAAAGTTATATTATAATATATAGTAAATGACTGTAAGATATCACTCTTTCCATTAAATTTAGCATTGTGTACTGATGTGTATGATAATGTCAGTTAAAATTGACGAAGAATCCCCCACTGGACATGGGTGTAAAGTCCGCTATAGAAAAGTAAGGCAACTGTACTTCGACATAAAGCAGTATTATCCCTACCGATTTCAGTTAAGTCTACCCCTGCAATATAATCAAAGCTTATTGTCAAATATTTGCCACATAATTACTTACTGCAGAAAGGGTATAATCACCATAGATTGTGCCCTACATAGATGTAGTGGAGTGGTTCAGATTTGAGAATGTCAATATCTATAAAATCCCAAATGTGTGACAGGAATATTTGTCCAATGGTATCAGACAATAAGCTCATCATAACACCTGCATGAGCAGTCATTGAATATAATCTGGTTAATAAGATAGTATGTTTCATGTTGCACTGTCGACTTATGAAACTGTTTCATCGACTTTGTGTGGAAATAGAACATAGCTGTTTTAGGGCCCTGTGTATACTCAATTATGATCGAATTGAATACTGCACAGTATTCGCGAAATGAATCAAAGATATCAGTTCAGTGTCCGGTAGCTATTAGCGAGAAAACATCATGTTTTGAGTCCGGTAAATAACCTATCGTATACATTTCTTATATCAGTTCAGTGTCCGGTAGCTATTAGCGAGAAAACATCATGTTTTGAGTCCGGTAAATAACCTATCGTATACATTTCTTGTATAGAAATCAGAAGTTCATAAATTTTTTAGTTTGTGTTGAATAAATTGTTGTAATTTTTACATTAGCTTCCCAAATAGAAAGCAATGTTTTATGTTGGGAAAATAGATATAAGCTATAAGCCTAACAATAAATTGGAGGACAATATATGTACGCCCTAAAAAGAATATTCATCATGTTTAAGCCTATAGATGCACGTTTGCAGAGTCATTGTTTTGGTGCAAATAACTCTTTTTAATAATTAGATTTCGGTCCTGACATCTTTGATAACACATTACAGTCCCAATTCTTGTCATGTGAATATATGACATATATCTGATTTAGTACGGGGTTACGGTTACATTAATACTTGTTAACACAGAGATCGAACTTTGAAATGACGTCACTATTTCATCTGTTTATATTTAAAAACACAGGCATTCCCTAAGCGGCATCGAAATGAACAGCACATGATTTATTTATAAAATTGTCATATTTATGGTCTTTGTTGAAATGCTGAGAGTCACCTACATGTAGCTTGGCAGTTCACAATTTAAAATCATAGTCTCCCAGTCTGATCCTCAAGCTCTTAAAGATCTCCATGAAAACTATTGAATTTTGAATTTCGCGAGTCCTCCTCCGTGATCTCCGTAATGTGTTCTGTTTCCTCCTTCGTTTAGTTGTTGTTTGGAATATTCAAACATTTATTAGCATCGCATAGATAAACAGAGATACTCAATAGAGGTGCCACGATTATTGATTTTGATAATCGATAATCGGTTGTCAATAATCGACTATAATCGATTAATCGTACCTAATAACTTCAGTGGAAGATTTCCGTAATATGGCCTATTGGCTGGGGGCTGGTTAAATGCACTGTTGCTGATTGTGGCATCGGCTGATGTAATTTTTTACATTAATAAAGTGCATCATAAACCACTGTTAATGACCAATGAACACAATGTATTGAATACCACCACAGTTCTCGGCGATGTTATGATTATAATATTTGTGAGTTCATTTGAACGAACGTTGCGATTGATTTCAGTTATGAATAGCCAAACATACAAACAATATAAAAGTAGGAAAGTTAGAAACTATAAGTTTCATCAAACATCCAGTGCGTGGTTAACAATCACAAACGTGTGCCCCCACCCGCTAATTACAGAAATTAGAACAAGTTAAGTATGATACACGATAACCTGTATTAGTAACATCTAAGGTGACAGTCGGCACATTTCAAAGCCATAGTGCCACCTGTCAAGTTTAAATTTATATACAACGACGTCGCCATAAGTTCAAAGCTGCAGTGCCACCGATTTGTAGAATATACAATGGGCCGAAGAGTAACCATGTCGCATCATCAAATGAACTGCCGAGTGTTTGCAACATAAGTTAGTAGTACTCATGTTGTCGGAATCTCTTTGATTAAATTGATGTTGTTAACCCTTCGGTTGTAGATTAAACTGTGTAAAAGAAACACCGTATTCAATAATACCCGGCATTTTCCTACGTCTGAAATAAATAACGCAGATTAATCGACTATGGCAATGGTAATCGATTATCGGCTTTATCAACGGTTCATCGATTATACGATTAATCGTGGCACCCCTAATACTCAACAGATATTCGCCAGCGAATGTCAAATACGAATTGACTACTGAGGTCAAATGATACTCAAATCAAATATCATTTTGAATACCGAATATTTGCAGGGCTCTAAACTGTGTTACTGTCCGATGATATTGAAAAATGTTAACATAAATAAAGAAAATTCACATTGTTCTCAGAAAATTGATCATGTTTTCTTCCAAATTATAATTCATCTACCTTATTCATACATAGATCATGGAGCTGGAAGCGAAACAAGATGCTGCCAAAAAAACAGAGAAATCCAACGACAAACAGAATGGTGACAGTTCAAAAAGCTGAGAATAGCTCTTGTTAATTCAAAGCATAAATCGTGATCGAAGGAGAATCTGACCATTTTCCGTCCATTAGTCTAATGTTATCTGTTGTTCAGCTGCCTATGTGATCTATTTGTGTTGTTTCTGTCATGTTTCGCTTTTCTCCGAATCTGAGAAATTCCTCCCCCCCTTCGGTTCCAATTTCTTAGACATTCTAAGTGTTGGAAATTTCCAACCTAATACTTCCCCCCCCCCCCCCCCCCATGGATGAAACTTTCCAACTAATTGCCATTTTGTCTGAAATTTCTGCTTACTGTTGTGTGAGTGTGTGAGGCATGAAATGTTCGCCAATATGGTGGGGGTGAGACACATCCCTGACTGGAATCTTTCATAGTTCAAACGGTTGTAATTGTTAGTGCCAACTCATGAACCTGGTTAATATTCAAGACAATTTGTAAGTCTTATTTAGGAGGTATTTAATATATAAATGGGCATAAATGATATTATCATCAAAACTTGATCGAGTTGTTATTATAGCCAGGTTCAGCCACACATACATGTAACTTGTAACATGTGTTACTCTGCTATTGTTATAGAGATGGATCTGCCGAGAAACGTCATCTGATTCTGTAGCCATAACCTACATGTTTATATATATATAGATGTCAAATCAATGTGTGATCATCAATGGGGTCAATGGCGCTTCCCATAGATATTCATTAGCGAGAGGAGCTTATGGTTGCTAGGAGGACAAGACGTATGTAGAAACAGATTAATTAGTTTACAGTGATGAATATAGGCTACAATACAACTGGGATCATACATTCTTTTGGTCATCATTTGTGAAAAACTGTCACGCAAAATGAAAAACAATGTTATAATTATTGATGAATTTTTCAAATCTACATGTAATTTTCAGAGTACAATATGATTTGACAACAAAAAAGTTGTTTGAAAATTTGCAATTTATATGTATATAACAATTTGGGTGAACAAAATTCTCAATATAGCAAGCGACTGAGTCTGCTAATAATTATTTGATTGATAGCTGTGGTAAGGTCCATTAGTTTCAGTTAAAATAAAATCTCTCGGTGCAGTTTAGTGGATTACCTTATAGGTTTGCTCTTATTATCAGATTGGATTATTCCTCTTTGTTACAAGTTTAGTATGCTACATCTTACACGACAGACATAAACTATCGATACTAATTGACAATGTACGTGTAGTGTAGTCGCAATGTTCATGTGTTTTTCATTGTCAATAGCAACAAGGTTATAAGTTACGTGTGCATTGACTGAACCTGGCTAATAATTTATAACAAATATAAGTCAGGAAATACTGCTTTGTTCGCATATTAATGTCCATTTTCTATTTTTTTCAATACAACACCTTTAATCTAATATATAATGTGAACCAGAAAGTTTTTTTCAGCTTGAATCTAAATTGCTAGAAATTATTATATATTTTTACAATGGTACTTGTATACAAAAAAATGTGCTCACACAAATTTGAAGAAATAGTTATCGAAGCAGTCTTGGTTACTGTGTTTTATGCACAATTATATTTATCCTGGAAGTACTGTCTCATGATAATCTTGAATAAAAGTAAAGAATGTAGGTTATGATACAAAGGACATCGAAATTTGTATGGTTTTGTTATTGCGCTATTTACTATTAACTAGTTCTCTGAAAATGTTCACCATGTAGTAATTTTCTATACAGCTAAGACGTATGTAGCAATGCTCTATTCATTCATTCATTGCATTGAGATGGCTAAATTCAACATTGATGGTTAATATGGCAAATTTTTCAGAAACTTAATCTTCCATAATTGAAGTTACATCCTCAAATGTATGGATTTCATCTAAAAGCTATAGCACCTATCTAGTGCAATTATTGGTTTATTTTTCAGGAAAAGATAGTATGCAAGCAATTTTGGACACTTTCTCAAAATACTTTCCAAATACTTTCCTGTTTTTCAAAAGAAAACCCATAGCCTATACCAGGGTTCCCGCTGGACCGAAATTTACTTTTGCCAAATGAAAATATTTTTTAGAAATTGCAAAATGCTATTAGTTTCTGCAAAATTGAGTCTTATATTTCAACAAGTGCTGTTTGAAAAACTGTTGTTATCGATAGGAAAGCTGTTAATTATTAATAATTCTTGCCTCTCTACTGTGGTTTTTCATAGAAAAACAAACTAATTACTGGATAATACGATTGTTGAAGGGTTGCTTCACCAGAAGGTAAAATACATAAGAGGATTATCTATATGTAAACACCACAGCAATAAATAATATAGTAATCTCATCGATACTATTGCTATCAGATTAACTGCATCTTGATAACATTTCCTAACTTTATAGACCACCACTAATTGCAATGCTTTCCTGAAATTAATTCCATGAGTGACCAATAGTTTTCTTTCTTGATAATTTAAAAAGCGACATGTCAAATCATTTGCCAAATGAACATATTTTTTGCCAACTGTAAATTATTTTTGCCATTGGCTAATTTGGCAAGTGGCAGCGCGAACCCTGACCTATACCAAAGTGAATCTTTTTGAACTAATAAATCAGTGAGTGTACTAGATTACAATATACAAGCCTTGAAATAGTGTGCCTGTCATTAGCAGAATGAGGTCCCCATCACCAAATTCACCCTCTGGGAACTTCAATCTGCCGAGTTGTAAGCAGAATGAGGTCCCCAGAGGGTGAATTTGGTGATGCTAGCCCACTATGCGGGGTAGCATCACTACATTCACCCTCTGGGGACCTCATTCTGCAAATGACAGACATGCTATTTCAAGGCTTGACAATATTAAGAGATTTCTGCTTTGTGATTTTCAGTTTGAATTAATATAGTTTTCAGAATTATTTTTTCTGTTCAAAAACATGTCACCAAATTCTGAGGTATTTATTATCTCCCTTTGAATCTCAACAGTGCCTATAGTTCCTGAAACAATCAAGCCTGCGTTCAGTGTGCCTGTCATCTGAAGAATGAGGTCCCCAGAGGGTGAATTTAGTGACGCTATCCCTCATAGAGGGCTAGTATCACCAAATTAACCCTCTGGGGACCTCATTCTGCATGGCCTGATGGGAGACATTGTCTCAGATTGAAGTTCCCAAATGGTGAATATTGTGATGTACATCCATCGGGAACCTCGATTATGCAATTTGTCATCTGCCAATTTGGGAATATAAAGAAACTAAACTAAAAAAGAAATATAATCTATGTGAAGTAGTTTCTATAGAAATTTTATAATAAAGAAACTTTACAGACGAGATGAGGCCTAAGCATAATGATAAATTTAGTGATGCTGGCCTGCTATGCAGGATAGCGTCACTAAATTCACCCTCTGGGGACCTCATTCTGCAAATGAAGGCACCTTATTCTCAGGCCTGGAAACAATGACTAGTTTACTGCGACATCCAGTTTTTGAAATTTCTGTGAGAGTGTCAAAATTGGCCACCTCAGTGCCACCTTAACCCCTTCATTGCTGGAGCTGTGCTGGTGCAGCATTAAAGATCATGTGCCAGTGTATTCTCTTATATATGCCAGTCTCCCATAGGGATCTTCACATATATAAAAGAATGCACTGGCTTACAAGGTCCAAGTAAATATTGTCAGGCCAATGTTTTCTCTTATATAAATGCAAAGCTCCCTATGGGGGACTCACATATATAAGAGAATGCATTGGCACAGGGGTTTTGAAAAATATCAGGAAGCTCCAGTCATTGAAGGGTTAAAGTCTATCCTCATCTTCTCATTCTCTATATTATCCATAATGTAGTGTTATCCTGTCATGCACATGTCATGGGGGCATGGCTAATGTTGTTGTCATTGTGTTACCTTATAATATTAAATGTTTAATCCTGTTACTATCTACTAAATGTTATAATATAAAATAGATTCATATAATACTGTTCACGAGAAGACTGACATCTTCTGTTTATTAATTTTATTGAAATTTCAATTATTCATGACAAATATCTGAAGATTTAACTCTCTTATGGAGTTTTATATGCCATATTCTCTCCCTAAAAGCTTTTCCGGTAATATGCGTTATGTCTTCTGCATGCATTGCATCATTTTTGTTATGTTGGTTGTGAATAATTTATTATCATGGATTTCTGTCATTGTTCTGTTCATAAGCTTTGCTGCTTCAATATGCAACTTCTATAAATTTATTTAGTTTCTATATTTAGAAGAAGTCTAGTTTAAATGAACACTCATGGCATGGGATTCGAATGGCAAGCTATACTCAAGCCTGGAAATAGTATGTCTGTCATTTGCAGAATGAGGTTCCCAGAGGGTGAATTTAGTTATGCTACCCAACACTGTGGGTTACCATTCTGCGGTGACCTCATTCTGCTTAGGCCTCATCTTCTGGGAGGTATCTATAGCCTCAAATTAACATACACTATTTCCAGACTTGGCTATAATCGAAATCACTTGCTCTCCATTGGTCAGGCGGAGGTCATCGTTGAGAAGTAGCATCTATTTTTAGCTCAACTTTACTTTATAAAGTTTGAACTATTGCCGTCGGTTGGCATCCATCCGTCCGTCTATCCGTCTGTGCATCCATCAACAATTTCCTTTGGCTCATCCGACAGGCTGCATCCCTCATCTGTTCATCACCAAACTTCATAATGATCTTCTGTGTGACCTCTAGATGGGAGCTTTCAATTTGTTCCAAAATTCATTGAAAAACATGGCCGCCAGCACCCATTTTGGATTTCAAATTTGAATCCATCGGCACACCCTGTAGACCACATTTATTAGAGAAATGTTTTGAAAATTTAAAGGCATGTTTAGGATCACCTCTGGATGGGAGCTATCAAATTTTAGTCATTTTCGATGAAAGACATCTTGAATTTTACTCTTTGCATGACTAATACTTTGCCTGACCCTACACACCACCCAACTTGATATGGGACTTTGGGGTCACCTCTAGATGGGAGCCATCGATTGTTTCCAAAATTTGATGAAAAACATGGCGGCCTGTATCCATCTTGGATTTTACTCTTTGCATAACTAAATCCTTTGGCACACCCTACTGGCCACATCCCTCATCATCCTATCATCCCCAAACTCCGGGGTGACCTCTAGATGGGAGCCATTGATTATTTCTGAAATAATGTTAAAAAAAAAATCTTGAATTTCTAATTTGAATCCATCCGCACACACTGCAGCCCACATTATTTTAGTGGTGAAATGTTTGAAATGAAAATAATTTCATCTACACAATGTAAGACCTTTACTGTAACATTTTGGCTTTCCTTCTTTGTCATTCTATTCATTGTCAGCAAAAAATAAACTCCTTCCCAAGTTGAGTTACAGTGTCATTGACACTGTCATTAGTATAAAGTCATCTAGTCAGGGAAATTCCCAAAATAAAAATAACAACAATGCGGTGCCGATTTGCAGGTGTGACAACCTCACTAAATTGTCATACAATTTTGACCAAAACCTGCGCAATGTTGACTGTTTACAAATGGGTGCTACTCAAGACCTTTGACCTTTGCCGATGGGTTGGGTATAATTTAGGGAATTGGACAGGGATACTCTCTGGAATCGGCCGTGTTTGCCAGCAAGTGGTTTCGCTTATATTAAACCACAAATGCTCACATGCAATGCCGATAGCAGTCACAATCTGTATCTCATTTTCCTTCAAATTACTCTTCGCATGTAAGTACAGGAAAATATAATAAATGTATGGTGGTTCATTGTGGCAAGGGGTTTTGAACATAAAATAATGGTTTTATAAACTTGGTGATCATTCAAAATCCAGTTGCTACATTATGTCAACCAGTCAGATCTCTTATAAAAACTTTCTTATTTTCAAGACTAGATCATTTTTCCCAACCTAATTTTGCTTTCAACATCTTGTATGAGTGGCCATTCAATATTTCTATAATAGAAATTCATTCTTAGAAGTGACTATTTTAATGTATACACCTCAAGATAAGTACGTTCCCCCTGAAAGATTACACAGTATCTCAAGAATCGTGATGCCAATGTCGGGGAAATTTGACATGTATATTCTGTATATTAGGACTAATGCCCACCCGCAGTCATGAGAGTGCTTTCATGCTTGAGTGAGAAGTTTGTGTGGAGGTAGTAGTTATTTAAAAATTCACAAAACTGTTATGGGTGTAGAAAACTCAATTAAATACTGATGTGAAGAACAGATTAGTTTTACACGTACAGTAATGCCCTAAGTAATTGACTCCTTAACCACAGCAGAATTATGGGTAACTTTCCAGGATTTAGTTGCCATTCATCGGAAAGCTCTCCCCAAGAGCTTTCCGATGAATGGCAACAAGCCATATTTCCGACTAAATCCTGAAAAGTTACCCATAATTCTGCTATGGTTAAGGAGTCGAGTACTTAGGGCATTACTGTAATCCCATATCACGATAAGACTTGGAGGCACTGTGCCCTTATTGCAACCAGTAGACACTGGTTTAAAGATACGGGCGACGTTGGAGGTGGGTATGCTGTTAAAATATTCAGCTCCATCAAAAACCGCCATAAACAGAAAGAAAAGTAAAATAGAGACAGACTTTGTTCAGATACCAATAAGAAATATGTCATAAACAGTATGTTATTGTCAAATGTTTGCCTTTGTTATGTAAACAAAAGCAAATAAACGTTACAGAACCTGGCTTTTGTTTAGATCCGGATATGGTAAACATAAAGAGCGTTATTTTCCTGATATGGAAATAATCAAGACTGTTTATATTATTTGTGTGTGATTAACCAATAGAATTGCGCTGTGTTATGTAAACAGGAGCAAAACGTCTGTAACACAAGCAGGTTCTTGTTTACGTACACCATCGTACGTCTTGACGACAATATACTATTTATGTGCTGATTATGTTTGGAATATGAGCAAAACTATATATATTTTAATATTCCTTCTGTTGATGGCGATTTGAACAAATATGAATATTTCTGCAATGAACGCCACCCATGCCTTTAATATAGCCATGGTGCAAGATGAGGCTGTCAATTCCTCTTGCAGCAAAGGAGGATTGTCATATTATTTGGAATCATTATCCACTCTTTTGCAGACAGCTCGCTTTCATGGTGCCATAGGGCCCTAGTCACCAATGAGAGTTTGACATGTCTTTAACTGATAATTATGAAATTTGAATATGACCAAATATCCCGCCTAGGTGAACATGTTCCCTCTTTAGTGAACCTAGTGATTTTTTAAAGTCGACTCTTCCCATTCAATTGGTGTTCATTCAAGCATGTAGCCTCTCACCATATCATTAATTATACTATATGTTGGTTAAATATAAGATATTATCTTCCCAAAGTGTCATTGTATTCTGATTACCACATCTAAAGATATCCTAGAAAATATCAGGGGTGGGGACTTACTTTTTTTAGGGGTTTATTATGACCTGTTTATCACCTCACTCATATGATATTTGTATAGTGTAGATTATGTGTCTAATATATTTATTCTATTAAAGGAGTACTGTACATTATCCAGTCATTTTTGGGACCATCTTCTTTTATACTCAACAATATATGCAATAAATGAATGAAATCGGGCCATGATGACTGCATAATACACTTATTTACCATATGAACAATACAAACAACATGGTAATTGTAATGAAAATGAATTTATGACTCGAGTCATAAATTCAGGTTCATTATAATCACCATGCTGTTTGCATCGTTCATAGAGCACATGAGTGTATTTTGCACTAATCCCTGGATAAAATTCATCATTTGTTGCATATATTATGTTGAGTATAATAGGAGATGGCCACAAAAATGGCCGGATTTAGTGTACAGTACAGTACCCCTTAAGTTTGGATGATATTATTACTAGTATGATTTAAATCTGTCAATAAATTATCCAACATACCTATATTGCACAAGTCTTCCCATTATACACATGTACCTCCATGAATGAAATGGTGTGTATATTGTAACACACCCGTCGGGTCGTCCGTCCATCTAGACATCTCAGCCACAGGTTATTGAATCTCAATCAAATTTGGTTAAGATGTTGGTCATCAGTAGGTCTTTCACAGAAGTAACGAATATTGTTGCTCCATTTTCCGTTCTAGAGTTATTCCTCTTTGTTTATCTGGAAATGATCATTCGTCCGTCCTAACAGATATCTCAGAATAGGTTATCGGATCTCGATGGAATTTGGTAAGGATGTGTTCCATCAGAAGGACTTTGATAGAAGTGTCCAATGATGTGGCTATCATTTCCTGTACTATATATTTTTTTTATTACATGACCCTTCACTTATTCCATTCAATAAACCCGTTCTATCAATTGTGATATTAAACGTTCGTTTAATAACAGGAAATAATGCCAGGTGACCTTTGACTTCCGGTGTGTCACCAGTTTCAAGTTACATTACGTACGCTGCTCAAAATACTATGGCTTCCAATAGTTTCCAACAAGCTGTAATGAATGAAGAGTTTAAAAAGTTATGTCATTAAATTCGCCGAAGAGTTTATTTATCTGGGACTTCTTTACGCGGCCAAACTACGCATAGTTACGTGAAAATTCATTGCATGCCTTATAGAAGCCAATGAATGTTTCGCGTCCCATTTGTTTATTTAATTCGTCCCCAGTTTATAGCGGAATTAAAAAAACTAATCTTTTTGTTTTCATCTGGATAAGTTTTTTTCATTCGCTCAAGCTTATATTTCAACCGTAGATAGGAACTGAATGAAATTTGTAGATGTTGAGCCCACCCTTGATTCTTTGGCGCATCTAAGTCACACACGTTGGTATGCCTTGTTTGGGGTATGCACCGGGTGACAGCTCGATCTATTGAAATGTTGACGCATGTCCACCCTCGTGAATATAACAACCAGGGGTCATCGGAACATGATGGTATTGGTTAAAGATATTCAACAGAAAGAAACTTTAAAAGAAAATGAATGTGATCGGGAATGGTCGCTATCTAGTGATATTTGTTTTGAGGATTTTCCCACCAAAGGCTGTATGCCACGTGGCTATACAGCGACACCGGCGGTGGGGCTGAGACACCCCCTACCACTTTGGTCAAATTGTTCAATAGTTGGAAATTTCATACCTGACACAACATTAGTTAGAAATTTCACAGCAGCAATATGAGCGTTGATATTGTTCTCGCCGGTAGTTTGATTTTCCAACCTTAGCCCGGTGTCAGATTGGAATTTCCAACAATTGGAAAGCTTGAGGCCAGTCCAGATACTAGAATTGTGCAATTTTCATGTTCAGATTAAAAAAATTCTCACACCGGGCCGAACCATGGTCCTGTTCCCTCCCCGTGGCCTGTCCAAATTAGTGCTAATTAATTTAAGAAAGACTAATCGGGGTGTCAATTTGCCTGGCGCTAGAACACTAGGGTCCGATTCGTCATCTCAGGTTTAAACTTGGTCTACGTACACCTCTAGGTTTAAACCGCCGTGAGTCAGCAAAATCCGTGGTTTAAACCCGCGACCGCAGGTCTAAGTGACGCATTCGTCGTCTCTGGTTTAAACCTGGTCCAGCCAGACCAGTGGTTTAGCAGTAGTGTCTCTGTATCGTCGAGATAATTAATCGTACTTTCCTAATGCGGACCGCCTCGTTTTATTGACTGCGAAAATCAATAATTACGACAGCGACCATATTTTGATTGGAAATTTATAAGCGAGAAGCAGTCACACCTATAAAGCATGTGGGGCTTAATTTTTGTCAATTTCGATATTTTGTTTGCGTTTTATAAGCTTAAACCGGCAACTAAACCATATAATTCGGTGATCCAGCTAAACCAGCTTTACCGAGGCTAAACTTGAGATGACGAATCCGTCTTTTCTTCATCGAGGTTTAAAATTGTCAAACAATCAATCAAAGGGTGGAGCTGTAAATTATCTCGAGTGAGGGCGTGTCTAAGTGGCGACTGCCGACTGTTGTTATCATGTCACAGTTTATTCATTCGCACGCGAGCTTTGCTCAGATATGGACATGTTCCTTCATTATGATTTTTACAACTATCCTGTGTGTGTTTTTTTTTTTTGGCTTGTGGCAATCACAAATACTGGTGTTTTTTACGAATTAATTTGAATGGTTCAACGTTTTAATTTTGACACCAAAACCATGCTACTGCATGGCCAGATATGCTATACACAAAGTTTGCACTCCTAAACTAATATCGCTATATGAGTCAAATTTGATAACATATTTTGATGTAGATTATGCCACAAAGCTCTACTCTGGCTCCGCCCATAAATTCCCATAATATTCCACCAGTTCAAAACCTGGGAACCTTTTTTGATTTTCTGCACGACGGAAAATTTATTACATTGAAAAAATCAACGCATGTAATATGGTTGCCCACTTCAAACAGTTCTGATGCCGCTTCTTGTGTGCACTCATAAGCAAATTGCTTTTACTTGACTGACCTCTTGGTCCAGTATTGACTCGATTATGGAGCTTTATTCAGCGTCAGAGGGGCCTGCGGCCCTTTCGTGCGAAAGGAGCCTGCGTCAAATTTGCGCACATTTTGATCATTTGAACATTTTAATTTAAAAAGATATTTAATTAAATTTAAAACAAAAAAATATTAATATAAATTTTAAATATGTTTCTTGTTAGATACAACTCCTTACTCAATTTAACAATACAATTTATTATTTTTTTTTTAAATTTTATTTTCTTATATTCAAATCAGTTTTAGAACAGTTGCGAACAGACAAACGAACATACGTATATACATCTCCTATACCCTTTAATATATACAAAATATGAATGTAAATACACCAAAGTTTGTTTGCGGGTAAAGCATCGTGTAGAAAATCTATCACAAACAAAGTTATAAACAGCGCGTGAAACTCGTGCTGATAGACATGCCCTTTGTCAGATGATTTAAACCCACAAAGAGATCGGATTAATGGTCCATGAGCGATACTCATTTCTAAATGAATAAATCCAATGAGCGTGCACGTGTTCGCGATAATTTATGACATGTCAATAACCATTATATCGGCTTGTCTTTTGGTCCGATTGGTAAGAGCGTAGTTTGACTGCTTGCTCGTATCACCGAATCGAGTTGTCAATTAGCTGGAAACCGAACGACAAAAACGCCCCCCTTAGACCCGGTTTGGCTGGACCGCCAATGTAGGTTTAAACTAGGTTTAAACTCGGAGGTTTACACCTGAGATGACGAATCCGGCCTGTATGTTAGGATTTTGCTATTTTCATGTTTAGTTCAGAAGTAAAAATGTTTTCATAGTGGGCCGACCATGATCCATTTAAAATATGCTCTTATTGAGGACAAATGGCAGCCCAAAGGGGGTTGCGGCAAATTTAATAATGCAAAATTGTGAGTTTGGTGTGGTTCAAGGGGGATCGACGTAGTTGGAAATTCCTAGGTCCACGTGGGAGCATGCACCGGGTCACGTACAGCCCAGCTGTTTTTACAAATGCAGTCTGAGTAAACTCATACCTAAATATTCATTACAACATTGAATATAAGGTCTGACGGATAACATCGCTATCTCATTTCCAAGTCCTCGGGATTCCGTAATCTGATTGATTGCGTAAATTATTTTCCGTCCAATGAAACCGTATGGGTTAATAAACAAGTGTTAGTGGGCGGAGACTCCCATAATGTCACCTCTAAATATAGTAACAGAGCGGAATTTCTCCGATCGAAAGCGATGCTTGCAAATACAACAGAGACAACAATGGCTTCGAAATTATATATTCGGATTAATTTGAAGGATGTGCTAGACCTGATAGATAGGCCTGCGCATGGTACCAACTTGGCCTCCCATAAATATAAATAGAACTCACTCATGTCCGTGTATTTGATTTACTTTCATGATTGTACCATGGTTTGCAAATCAAATTATTTGTCGTAAAAAAGTCATCTGAAAGTTAACACCGAGGAAATGACTTAATTTTATGCTTTTAAATAGTTCTAAAGCATCATTTTTGATGACGACCTTATTTTTTGCTCTCCGATGCAGCTTTCCGGTTGATGCAGCGAGTTCATCTCCCGAAAAAGAATAGTCGCACACACGACAAATATTATCTGCTGTAAGTTTATGTCGCGACACAGGCCATTGCTATTGCGAAGCACAACAAATAACACGTGGGGACACCTGTCAATCATCGATGTATTTTTTTTAATCCGTGACGTCATTTTGGGGAAGCTCTTCGCTGAATAGAAATGGTTTTGGCCACATAAGCTCCAGACTCTATATTTCAAATATAGAGTCGACGTTCACCCAGACTGTTACAAATGCTGCTGCTGGACACATTGTATGAGGTGCCAATGTTACTAATTTCGTCACACACCGATATCCAGCTAACACAGCTAATATCTCAAGTCGCCATGGCGTGGGGGGAGGAAACCTACTCGCCATCAGCATAGAACAGACTATATCCCAGGCTACCGTGGACAAAGAGAACTTTGTCAAAGGGCATATTCCCATCAACACGCTTTATATTAAGGTCGAACCTCTCTATAACCGCCATCGAGTTCAATTATTTCTGCATGTCTCATCTGGTGGTAGCACTTTGTTGCGTCGATAGTGGTTGGTTCATTATCAAATGATTACTAATATACAAAGCCAATGGTAACGACATTGCATCACAAAGTATTCAATATCGGGTCAAATTACAGTAAAGCAATACGATCAAGAACTTGACGTTGAAATGTGCACATGTGCCATTTAAAGGTACTCAATCCGATCAGACGCTCCTAAATTACTATTTCTTTGGCTTCGGGGGTAACAAATATTTGATTCGACTCGAGGTCGAACCCATGCATCCATCAAAGCTCAGAGTGATTAGATATCGATGTTTGAAATTTGCTGTTTCTATTGTTTGTGGACCAGATCTTTTCCAGGACCACGTGCTCAAACGGGCAAATTGCGGTTGTAACATGAATAACTCTAAAATCAAGTGGTTATTATTGTTAATAGTAACCACTTGATTTCGCCAGTCTGTGGTGATATGGCGTCTATATTCAGATTATACTGATTGCCTGTTGGTTAATCGATTGGGATGTCTGGGAAACGGACAGTCACCCGTGGCTATCCCAAGGATGGGTTGATATACAATATACAATGGCAGCGTGGGCGATGGTTAAACTCTCCGGTAAGCTATGACATACACATCAAAAGTCGCCACGATCAGATGCACGCGCGACTGCAGACGGGAGTAAACCATAACATCCACGGATGCCGACACAGAGTCGCATATTTTGACTGACTTGAGGCATTTGTATGGACTACCGAAGGACCTCAGATGAGAGTTCTTCAATTATAATGCATATTCGGCAGATTAATGGCTTATAGAGTTAGGGTATAATTACATCTTGAAGCCCAATTAAACAATGCACGACTTTCTCTTTGAGCAATTTGATCTCACGACTACAACGAACAATGTGTGCAGGGAAACAATCCCTTCATGCCACTAGATGAGACGACAGTAGTCGCATTCATAACAGGAAGGTATCTCTTTACATAGGAAGTTCATACTCAACGTTGGCGTGAGTTAATATTAATGCCATCGAGAGCGACACGAAGTCCAACAAAATATACTGTGCTCGCAAGTCACAATCTTCAAACTGTAACGACCTATGCGTCAGCTTCATGATGGACGAAAGGTGAGTTTTTCTTTCGTTTTGTCTTTTGTAGTTTAGGATACCGTTCAAGCTATGCCGCATGTGGCAAATGTGATCAAATTTTACCTTTTTTTGCTACTTATTGATTGGATTAATATAAGTTGATTTTTCAGAATATTTGACAAGTTGCATGATCATTTAATGGAAGGACTAGCAATCATAATTAGCCAGGGAAATGTCGCCAGTTCGTGTGCAGTTTTGATTTATATCGTGCATGTTAGTTATATACCATTAATTTAAACTCCCAATTTTGACATATTTGTATATAATAAACTATATATATATTTTTTTTATTACGATGTTATATATATATATACCTGTACCAGGCTCTATTATTTAACACATGAGTTGTCACTAAGACTTCTGAGTGAAGCAGATGCATGTCGTTTTAAATGGATAAGACACATTAAAGAAATTTTATTTGACTGTGGGCAATCACAATTAATGACCTCTGAAAAAATATTATGTGTGAGCCAATTTATCGATTGTGTTAAATGTAGTCTTATCAGGGATTTCAAGACAAAGTGGGAGTCCGAAAGAGACAAATCAAGTAGAGGCAAGATTTATCGCATATTTAAACACGATATAACTTTTGAAAAATATCTGGAAATTTTAGAAAGGAAAAATCGAATAGAATTATGTAGGCTCCGAACAGCTAACCACAACCTCCCAATCGAGACAGGGAGGTGGAATGGGACAAGTCACAAAGACAGAAAATGCCCCTTATGTAACACTAGCATGATCGCTGATGAGTTCCACTATTTACTCGAATGCAAAGAATTCCAAAATATAAGGGAGAAATTTATTCCAGAAGAATACCGCGGAAAAGCGAACATTATAATCATGGACGAAATTTTGAATTCACATGACCGCGCAATCCTTAACCAAGTATGCATACTTTTTAGGAAAGTCCACATTGAACTCTCAAATGTACATGTACGCATACCCTGATGAATTATATATTCCTATTCTTCACTATGTTATTATTTTCATTATTAGTTTGTACAGCGTGTCGATATTTTGCATGGCCAACTGTAAGCTGCGACATTCTGCATCATACAGATGGTAGTTATACTAATTCACTCCGTGTGATGTACGATGTAGCACTTCCATTTGACTATGCATAATATAAAACTTATTGCACGCCGCAGACATGACAATGTTCTCATGTTCTGTCGGCTACACATGTATAGCGATATAAATTATATTGATTATATTATACAATTATATAAGCTTATATATATGTATGCTGTTGATGGTGCTCATTCAAACTGTGTCAATTAGCAGGAGATGATATAACTCAACTCTGCGCAGAACAAGCCCGCAAATTGGTCAGACAAAACCAGCACCCACCCACCACACTAGATTTAATAAGTAACCGTTAATTAGTATATATAGAATTATCCGGCGATATAATCAAAATTGAAGGTCATTCTGATACAAGTTGCATGTTATATACCAACTCAGTAATTTGTGGCGGCATGTTCAGGTGATGAACTCAATAAGCGAACATATAGGATGTTTGTTGAGATCATTTTCCGAACATTCCCAGTGTAAATCAAACTTCAGCAGTCCACAGTTCAGGTCAGTGATACTGATAGTAATATCTATTTTCCGTTACAAACATCGACAATCTTCGTTATTAGATTACCTGTTTACTTTCCACACAATCAGCGACATTCCGCTTACACGTGCTTCTGTTTTCATTAGGTTAGACGAAATAAAAAAAGAAAAAACGTACCTGACATCTTCGTACACCAAGATAAAACGATTAACCCATGACGGGTGAAATATTTCCCCATTGCACCGGAGACATGTATATAATATGTATATACCCTATCATAATATTTATATTATCTTCTGTAAATAACTCTTTGTAATTCTCTATATATTCATATGAATTCGAGAATAAATCATCAACAAGCCAGTACCCTGCATGGTAGAGTTTTCCCACTCTCCGTTACCCCAAACTGTTGTCTAAAGTGGTAGAAAAATTGGCAACTTTTTTATGCCATCTTAGTTTTATGTTTGTGGGCGACCCCATGGTTGTCTTATAACCGACCAAATTAACCCGACGGCGAATATATGTGACTAAGTAATAAATATGTCGAACAACGGATAATTAATAATGTCACCTTGGTGAAACTTTAGTCAAAGTTGTGGGGATAAGACACTCATCCATGTCGCTACGCCCCTGTATACGACTTCCACCAACACATGCATGCATGATATAGCGCGTTGAAAATAAGCCCAACAATCAAATTGAATGATATGTTGGACAATCTAATCCAGCATGCAGGATTTCACATTTCGCTGTGATTTAAATGTGTGCTGATGAATTCACAATTGTTATATATATCGTGATACATGAATAGACAAAAAATGCCAAGCCTTTGTTCTTTCAATCCACCATTCAGTTGAAGCTGTTTCAATATAAGAATATGTAAACTCCTTATATAGTGTACCGTTGTATCACATATCACATATGCTGGAAGAAATGTGGCGCCAATGTGGATAAGACCTAGTTTCTTTTATCTCCGATCTCTCCGGTAGATATCACGGAGCTTCTGGACATGACATTGTGTTAGTTATTATATGGACGTCCTATGCCAACGTCTGACATGGGTAGCGGATTGGAATTGTTTTTATAGTGACCTTCTGCACATAACTCTTTTCGGAAATTTGTTGGCGTGATTGTGGTTTAAAATTTTAAAGGCGCTAGGGTTTCCAGTGGAGACCTCCACCAGAGTTTCTTCTCTATGTGCATTTCCCCAGTAGGGGACCATGTGAGTCTATTTTTATCAAGTCTGAAAATTCCAACTCTTGGGCTAAACGTAAAATAATATACATTAAAGGCACGTGCGGCCTTAATTGTCGAAAATATTCATATTTGTTCCAAACACCGTAAACAGAAAAACATTAAAACGCATACAGTTCCGTTCATATATACCATGATCATCGCGTAAACAGCATGTTATCATAACGACCTACTATATTTTACCTAAGCAAGAGCCTGATTGTGTTACAGAAGACAGCACAATGCTACTGGCTAATCACACACAAATGGCATAAACGCTCTTTATTAGTTCCATATCAGGTATTCACCAACAAAGAACGCTCGTTATGTTTACCATCATAATATAAACAAACACCAGAAAAGTAACTTTTTATGCTTTTGTTTACATAACAATGGTCAAACATATGACCATAACATACTGTTTATGCGGTTTTCCTTATTTGTATACGGACAAAGTCTATCTACATTTTGATGTTCTTTCTGTTTGTGGCGGTTTTTGACGGGTGGATATATTTTCACAGGATACCCACCGCCAAGGCCAACCGTGTCTTTAATACTATTAAAAGACGGCATATATAACTCATTGATAGATAGCCCGTTCATTGTAACTAACAAGCATTTGTCACTTTAAATACAGATAAGTAAAGCTTCTTTGCGGTTTGCTCTCCAAAATACACCTAACTGTAATACATATTCATATTCGCTTTGGAGTTTTTACCAAAATCGAAATAGGTCGATAAATACTTGAACTATATTTCTACGACCATTATATGTCACAGAATGACGCATTGAAGTCATAAACAAATACAACTTTTGAATACGTTTGAGTCCTAAATATAAAAAACTGCCATTTGCACGGCATGGGACAGAAAAGAGCGTTCCGTGTCAGCCTATTCCTGATATGGTAGAAATAAAGAGCGTTTAATTATTTCACTTATGTGCGAACAAATGAAAACAGTTGGAAATGACTGTGACCTATGGAAAGATAATTGCGCTTAAGCGCAATAAGGAATAATAAGGAATATTCTTATTGCTCCAGGAATATTCTTATTGGGCTTAAGCGCAATTATATCTTCCCTTATTGCACTTAAGCGCAATAAGGGATTCCTTAAGCGGAATAAGACATACCGTATTGCGCTTAAGCGCAATTACATCCTTATTGAGCTTAAGCGCAATTAATATCTCCCTCATGAGATCACCCCTCTGCAAATAGTAGAATTATCCTATATTTGCTCCACCCATTGTACCATGGACTACACCATTTGAATTATAGGGAGTTTATGTAATGTGGCTAATTCCGCTGAAGCGCAATAAGGAATATTCCTTATTGCGCTTAAGTGCAATAAGAATATTCGCTTAAGCGCAATTAGATATTTCTTATTGCGCTTAAGCTCAATTATTTATTAAATGTCAATTTGGCTTCCCATAGTGACCATGGACAGTATTTTTCAGAGCACACGAAGCCGGTATATCAATATCTCCCATATTTGTCAACCTATCTTATATATCTCCTTCCAAATTACATAGACAGAATTTGGAAGCACGAATGCGTCATGTCCGTTTAACTTATAATGTATACACATATATACACCATCATATATAGAGTCATACTTATAGTAGACTATATAATGATTATGCGTGTTGTCGACTGGGCTTTTCGCAAAAAAAAAAGTCAGGTTACTACGAATCGGGCGGCTGGTTACTACGAATCTGGCGGCTGGTCACTACGATCGGGCGGTAGGTTACTACCAATCGGGTGGCTGGTTACTACGAATCGGGCGGCTGGTCACTACGATCGGGCGGTAGGTTACTACCAATCGGGCGGCTGGTCACTACGATCGGGCGGTAGGTTAATACGAATCGGGCGGCTGGTTACTACGAATCTGGCGGATGGTCACTACGAATCGGGCGGTAAGTTACTACAAATCGGGCGGCTGGTCATTACGAATCGAGCGGCTGGTTACTACGAATCGGGCGGCTGGTTCAATTCGGACAAGGACCAGTCTAATGCGCGAAAGTCAGTAACAACTGTCTAAGTTTCTTCGATAATGGAAGTAAAAGTAAATTTTACTAAAATATTTTCGTCCCAAAGTTGATATAATTGCTTAGTAATTGAAAATTGCTGTCTAGCCATCGTCTGTCATTGTTCCCACAACTCGTATGTCTGTTTATTTGCGCGCACTCAATGTCTCTTGTTGAATGGACTGGTTGCTGGTCCAAAACTGCACAAATCTGAAAACTTATAGTAACCTGATATGACACCCCGCATAGCGTAACATGGAAAACTTCATATTATAAAGATGCCCTGTGAGATTTAACAGCCAAATTACTATTTATCCGGATTCGCTGGGATGATAAATATTTGATTTGTGTCGAGGAACACAGTAGCTCGATCGATCAGAGCTATTAGATTTCGATTTTTGAATTATATTTAATTTATACATCTCGAATTCCATATATGGTGATGCCTGGTTAGAATCGGTATTTCCCAGCACAGTGTCGTCACACTTGTAAACAAACATCTTCTTTCATATGTTTCATCTGCATGGTATTATAACTTGTCTATGTTCATGCATAAAATATTATTACTGAATCAGGAAGATGTATACATACGTATCCGCATGCTAACTATCACATTTTGGCGATAATTTTCGTCGTCTTTTATTCGGATAATTATTTCCGATAACCGCTAAACGCAACCTCCCAACTCTCGGTACGGTATCCGGTATCCGCACATGTCAGTATATATTTCCGGTTGAATTTTTTGCTATATGCTCACTGATAGGCTGACAACAACTCGAGGTGTAGAAACTAAACAGATTTAAAAAATTGAAACCTAGCTAATATCTCTGATCTTTAAATGGTTGGTTCCAGGACTCACATATATAAATTTTCACCCCGAAGCAAAAGAAATAGTATTGGGGCGGGGGGGGGGGGGTGGGTGTTAAGGGTCAGACGCACGTTTTGCCAAAATTTCCTGGGATTTCAAAATTGATTTTCTCAAAATCTGCCGGGAATTTCTTTGTGAAATTTTGTAGGAGCTAGTATTGTGACATAATATTTACTAAGAACCATCGACTGGTTGGATATTATAACCTCATTTATTTTACTTTTAGGGCATGAACAATATTTAAAATTTCACTGTTTTCAGGTTCAAAGAACTTCTGTAAAATATATAATTTTCAAAAGTGCAGTTCATATACCCATGATGGGGGTATGGCGCTATATTATGCAATTAAACTCAACATTATGATACAAATGAAGCCTCCCCTCATAGAACTAAGACAATAGGCTATTTTGTTGATTGGAATTTTTTGTCAAATTATTAATTATTCTAGCAGTTCTTGGTACTAAAAGGGGACAAAAAATTAAATAATATTTTCGACATCTCAAATGTATTAAAATCTATTGTATTTTGTTTCTCAATAATTGCTCAGATTCTATATTACAACGAAGATGACGAAAACTCGTGATTTTTTTGCCAGATAGATCCAGAGAAATTCTTTGTTTAAAATTTCTTGCCATTTTTGGCTGGATTTATGAAAAACGTGCGTCTCAACCTTAAATCGAAAATGCTATCTTTAACCCCAACATTGGTTTTTGCACGACCAGTAAAGATAAGGGTGATGTCAACTTGGCCGAAGGAACTCGTATTTGTAATATTCTACGACCCTATACTATTTTTCAGGATAGCGGATTTAGATGATAGCATGACAAACTGTTCGTGGATTTGTGGAACTAGCATTAAGTACAACCACAGCCTCGAGGAAGCTAATCGTCTGAAGGCACTTCTCTATTTACCAGTCACGTCCTTTGTTACACTCGTTTTGGCCGCAGGAACGTTCGGCAATGCCAGTGTTCTGTTCATCTACAAACGACGCTTTAAGAAGCGGGCTGCATACTACTTCATCATGAGTATGGCAGTCTTTGATCTGATTGGTTGTCTGCTGGCAATGCCGTTGGAAATTTATGACCTACTTAATCCGTATACATTTTATAGCTCTATCGGATGCAAGTTCTTCAGGTTTGTTGAAAGCGCAACCACACTGTCGTCGGTCATAATTCTTGTCGAGATTGGATATGATCGATATATGAAGATTTGCAAACCAACGAAGATATTCCGAATCACGACAATCAAACGAATGTGTTTCATGGCTGCCATTTTGGGGATCGTGTTGGCAGGTCCCACATTCGCTCTCTTCGGCATCACCAGGGATGAAATTAAAGGTACCGTTATTCGAGGGTATGACTGTTCGATTGAGGATGAGTTTAAGAAGGGACTCTTTCCTAAGATTCATTATGGAATTATCTCCCTTCTGTTTGCCGTCGCGCTGGTACTACTTCTCGTGTTTTATACCAGAGTCTGGCAGGTAATTCGAAAACGAAAGGATGTATTAATACGTGATCGGAGGAGAAGACTATCGGGTGGTAGGGAAAACTCGTGCAGTGAATACACAAATTCGCGCATGCGTATAGTTCCACAACGCAGTATCAGCGATGACGAGAATATGAACGGACATATGTCTGGAACCGAAAGTTTGAAAAGAAGGACACTGAATTTGATAGCTGAATATCCAGCTAGGATGAAAGCGAGCAAGACGACTGTGATATTATTTACTGTGACAGTGGCATTTATCTTGAGCTTTCTTCCCGGAATAATCGTCATGGTTTGCCGCTCTACAATCAAATCCCTGGAGGAAAACCAGTCGGATGTACAAGACCTGCTTATGAAGTTCTCATCAAAATTATATTTGATTAACTGTGCTATAAATCCTATCATATACAGTTTCATGAATGAGACTTTCAGGGCTCGGTGTGCTGGTGCCTTAAGATTGAACTGCTGTCTTCCAAAAAACGACTTTCAAGTGAAGTTCAGAAGGTCGCAAAGCAGTGAAGGTTCCAACAACTCACGAGCAAGCCACTAAACTTTAAACATCAGTTTTAAAATGACTGAGGAGTTATAATGCATGTAGTTCCCCTACATGTGCCTGTTGTTGGCATCATACATATCTATTCACAGGCATCAATATATGATATTTTAACAACAAATAAATGGTTTCATAAAAAAACGTCATTGGAATACATAAATCATTATAATGATTCTAATAGTGTTATATAACCGTAATAATACCATTGATGTTTTGTATTATATTCATCGTTATATTTTAATAACATCTAAGAAACCGCTATTCGTTGGAACTAGGAAGGGTGTTGGAACCAGATAATATTTCGGTAGAGCTTATCCATAAACACTGCCTGAGCATGTTACTCATAGTGTATTCGTGGTTCCATGCACTTTATACATTGTTTCTATGGGTCAACCCTTTCTATACTAAATACTCGTTGACGAGTAGTTCCTTTGTGAAATGTTTAGATAATAAGTTCAACAAACGACCATTTGCGGAACTTATTATCTGAACATTTCCCACCAAAGAATATGAATCGTTCTGCTCTTGCATTAACAGTTTTTCTGTCTGTCGTCTGCTTTTATTACACGAGCACCCCTCAAAATGAAAAATAGACCATTACAATACATACTATTATAACTGAATGGGAGAATCGATTTTGTATAGAAAGGGTTGAAGTATCGATAAGAGTGTAACACCAAGTGTGAATATATGCCACCGTTAGAAAGATCTTGACAATTTTTCTTAAGTAATGGAGCATGCGTGCAACAAGAGTGATAACTGGGGAAGGTGTAGGCGAATGACTCGGAAACTCGTGATATGTTCACTTGATGGTGGGTTTTACGCTGTAGTATTTCGATTGAATTCGTTGTCGATACTGGTGAAACTCCTCATAGGAAATATTTTGGTTCGTCGTGGTCCGGCCATGCTAAAGTTGAAATATATCACTCATCAGAACTAGAAAAATACAAAGAAGAAATCACATACTTGCATGTCGGTCATACCGTCATGAGTTGTTTGAACTTGTTCAAATGTATGTTGCAACTATCATTATAAATAAATCATTTCAATTCCATTTGTAATGGTGCTGAAATGGTGTATACCTAAGCCATCGTAGAATTGCTGTCTTCCGGTTGCAAGCTTCCGGTTGCAATTGCATACGGATCACCCGCAGATTAGCCGCAACATATGGAGGATTGACTGAAAGCATTATACAAAACGGTGGTTCAATACTTTCACGAAGGAAGCTGCGCTGGTGCAGCATTACATATCTTGTTCCAGTGCATTATCTTATGTATACGGTTCTCCCATAGGGAGCTTCGCGTATGTAAGAGAATGCACTGGCTTACAGGGTCAATGTAAGTATTGTTAGGCCAATGTATTATCTTATATATGCGAGGCTCCCTATGGGAGACTTGCATATATAAGAGAATGCATTTGTACAGGGTTTTCGCAAAATTTCAGGAAGGTCCAGTCATGGAAGGCATATACCTCCCATAAGTCATAGTTGAAAATCGCAATCGGACTCACATAATTGCTTCAGCTATAAGGAACATGTCCATATACGACTGTCAAACAAAGGCGTACGTACTGTGGTAGGTTTGGGCGTACAAAACCTCCGATATGTGGACCAACCTTCCCCATGCTTGAATATCACCACACAAAAGGACAACCACATATTAACACTCGAGTTACATTGTGTATAAGATCAAAAGTTCGTGCGGACCGACGGACGGACCGACCGACCGACGGACCGACCGACCGACAGTCGGGGCCCTCGTCTATATGCCATAAACCTTCTCATGGGGTCAGGACAAGAACATTTTTGTATATTTAATGTAAATAATAGCATGACCGTAAATTGTTGTGTCACGCAATATAAATGAGTTATTGCGTGATTAATGGGCTTTCGTATCAACATGTTGTGTTTAGTTCATTTGGTTTGTCCATTAAAGCTGTTAAAGGATTATTGGTTCGCATCGCCCAAAAGTGCATAATGGTATCTGATTTTTTTCAATTTAATAGCGATATATTAGGTGGTGTCACGTTTCTTGTAGTCGCATACTAATATGTCAATAGGTTTATTGTCGAAACTTGTTTAGTTGCCCAAGGACATCAATTGTTTAGTTACGATATACAAGGCACCGAAATGACGTTTCGCAGTATGGAATTAATATTCTTCCTGTTTTCTGCTATAATTTGGGTTAAATCAGTGCCTTATTCGGACGGATGCGGAAACTCGAACTGTGACGTATGTATTCCTTAAAGCTGGTGTTCAAAATGGTGTATCTCTTCCCTGAACTTTCTGTACTAAATACTAATTTAGAGTCAGACAATGAACTGGAGCTTCTGCAACCAGCAAATATATATTCAAAATGATTTTGCGACGAACTAGAACATACAATATGACTATTTTAGATCATTACCCGGTTCAGCTGTGATGTATGATTATGGATTGAATATATCTATGTTAACGTGCTTTCTATACTAAATACTTATTGATAAATAATTATCGCACATTTCCCTCCAATATAAATAGGACTCCTTCTGCACTATTCCAATATATATTTTATAACTGGATGTGAGTTAACGTGAACATTATATAAAATTTATGTGCATTTCGTATGCAGATGAAACGGTATTTTATCCAATGACCCTGATAATTTGTATAGAGTCCTTGTAGTGTTCTCTGACTATACGCAGATGCATCGATATTGCACGTTAACTCGACCAATTCAAAAGTAATGATATTTTCAAAAAATGGCCGTGAAATGCGCCAACATTATTATATAGGGTCACTGAGAACTGGAACTTGTCAAGGAATTTACTTATCTTGGTGTAAAACTATTTTATAATGGCCGATTTTGCCAGAATATTAATAAAACAGTTAATTCTGCGACCAGGGCAATGTATATTGGCCTATACTGAATAAGATCAGGCTACTCAACCTCCCTATATAGATTTGATGTTCAAATTGTTTGACTCAATTGTTCTTCCAATTATGTTATATGGAAGCGAAGTGTGGGATATGAAAACATACAAACGCTTGAAACTTTACACTTGAAATTTAGCAAAATTGTGTCTTCTATGAAATCCATTACGCCAAATTATATGGTATACGGAGAATTTGGTCGAAATCCACTCTCTATTGAAATAACATGCAGAATGCTCGGTTACTGGACCAAACTTTTGTCGACTGATGGATCTGATGTAGCAAAAACATATGTACATCTTATTGTATCAAACACATGAATTTGGTTCTGGGAATTGTGAATTTTCCAAATGGTTGCATTAGGTTGGGGTTGTTCTGATAGCTTAATTTTCCGTCCAATTACATGTTATTTTTAGACTAAGAGTCGAATAGTTTCCAACTTCCAGTATTTTTTCTAGACTAACAATAGCCTCAGTTGGAAAATGTCCATCCGTTAATGTAGGATAGAATTCCAACATTTAGAAAGCTTGGGGTACTCGGTGGAAAATTCCAACCCAAGGAATTGTAATTAATTTTTCACTCAGATTTGGGAATGTGGGCTAGTTAAATGAGGTGCTTCCGGTGCATTGGAAATTCACCCCTTGAACGAAGATACTCTAGTATAGTAGAGGGCTATCCCGACCGACTGAGCATTATTCTAGGGCAGTTTTCATGGAGTTCACTCAAGATAGCACAAAACCCACCGGCCACAATGATGTTCGTTAGGATCGATTGCGTTGGATTTAGGAGGCACCCTACCGATGAACTCCAGTAAAGAATGTGTGGGACGGACCATCTGGCTCATCACAGCCAAGCCGGCGGCGGTCGGTTATCTTGTTTAAGCAAGATACGTTGTTTTACGAAAAGTATATGTCATATTTGTATTTAAAACAGATCGTAAGTTGTCTATATTTATAAGAAGCAAGATATTGAAAAGTTCCGGTTTACAAAGAACCAGAAATATTTTCCTATCTTGAATTTCAGATGCAAGAAAGCAACCACGAGTCATTAGGTGAGCTGCAAATATATATCAACATGTTTAACGGGTCCCACTAAAAGCCGACCGCACCCGTCCGCACCTCCACCAGGGGTACGACCGTACGAGCGTGATGGGGTTTGTACTATCGTGCAGAATAGACCTGTATATATATATATACCAAAGTTCCAACACCCAAGTCGATAGCTCGAGCGGACACGGCACTGTTAACCCCTAACTTGCGGCCGGTTCCGTCAGGTACGCAAAATCCAAAAAAGGCATGATATGATGTCCATTTCCGTGGTCAGGCAGCCAGGGGAGGTGCGGTCGGTGACTTTTTGGATTTTGCGTACCTGACGGAACCGGCCGCAAGTTAGGGGTTAACAGTGCCGTGTCCACTCGAGCTATCGACTAGGAGATTGGAACTTTGGTACATCCAGGTCTATTCTGCACGATAGTGCAAACCCCACCACGCTCAGACCCCTGGTGGAGGTGCGGTCGGCTTTTAGTAGGACCGTGTTTAACTCTTCCATGACTGCAGCTTCCTGAAATTTTCAGAAAACCCAGTGCCAATGCATTCTCTTTTATATGCGAATCTCCCATACGGAGTCTCGCATATATAAGATAATACATTTACCTAACAATATTTACCTTGACATTGTAAGCCAGTGCCTTCTCATATATGCGAGGAAGAACATATTTAGCAGCCACATTCGAAACGATCTCGATATTTTATAGCACTGCACGCAGTGACTGCAAATTTTGGAAAATTGTGTGCTATACTTTGTGCAATGAAGCAATCAATTGGCAGTTAGCACCGATATCGTGTTTGTTATTTCAACATATTCGTGCGACGGTTTACTCATGTCTCTTTTGTCGACACCTGAAGAATATATGAGACAATATAACTCATTACATGTTATCGTTAACCCTTTATTTACTACATACTCATTGACGAGTAGTTCCCTTAGGAAATGTTAAGATAATAAGTTCACATGCAGGCCGTTTTCTTGAACTTATTATGTGAACATTCCCCACCAATTAATTGAAATCCTTCTGTACGTACTTATATTATAAAGTCGCCTGATTGTATATCCTGAACATCCATCGAAATTGATAATAGACTATTCCGCTGAATGCATTAGTTAACCGAGTGAGAGAATAAATTTAGTAATTGAAGGGTTAATGAGAACTCAATGCATATTATCTCGCATTCTCGTCGGTCATCAAGGATTGTGTGGTAAAAAGTATTAGACATATTTTGTTTTCAATCTTTAACCCTTTCACGACGGAAGCTGTGCTGGTGCAGCATTAAATACCATGTGCCAGTACATTCTCTAAAATATGGAGTCTCCCACAGGCAGCCTCCCATATATAATAGAATGAACTGGTTTACAAGGTCAAGGTAAATACTGTTAGGCCAATGCATTCTCTTTTATACCATAGCGCTGGTGGTTCTATTTATAGAATGTTACCCGCTTGTTGTTAGATCCTGTTCACCCTCCTTTTCTTCTAACCTGTCATTTAATTTAACTCATATTGTTCAATGTCTTATTGCATGTATACATGTATTAATTGAGGGTAGAAATAAATATTGTTTACACCAGAATGTTAATTATTGGGACACATTAAAAGTTGTATTGATACCCCGAGGCCGAGCTGTAGTGCGACACCGAGGTCGAGCTGTAGTGCGACACCGAGGCCGAGCCCGGTAAAAATGTAGTTGAGAATTTCAATTTCGTTTATTGGCGTTTACATTATGTCAATAATGTTGATTTTTGGTTTGTGATAAGCTATGCCAATTACAAATAACAGAAATGAAAAAGATTCTATAATTACAATCATGGGTATATAATATATGATCTTGAGCGCGTTACCATTTCTGACTATGGTTTTCTTGTATACCCATGTGACACCTCTCACGCTTGGACGTGGTGCATATAGCTTAGCAACGGACTGTCCGCTAGTGGATACCGTAAAGGGGAGACGCACGTTTTGCATAAATCCACAATGACAAGAGCTTTTCAACAAATAATTTCTCTGGATATGTATGGTGAAAATCTTGAATTCCACATATCAATTATCATCAACTTCATTGTATATAGAATCTGAATAAGTATTAAGAGACGATAAAAACAATGGATTTTAATCCATTTGAGAGGTTTAAAATATTATTTCCCCTTTTCGGTACCACGAACCGCTAGAATAATTAATAATTTCACACAACACTCCAATTACCAAAATAGCTTATTGTATTGGCTGTATGAGAGGGGGCTTCATTTGTATCACATTGTTGAGTTAGATTTTTAATTGCATAATATACCATCATACCCCCATATATATTATTATGAAGAATAAAGCAGTCACAAATATTCCAGTCCAACGAAAAGAAATGTTGACATGCAGTGTGGTCCAGTCAAGCAGGGATCAATCAACTGGAATTAGGCCACAGTGCTAAGAGATATGGTGGCCAGCTTGAACACTAACTGGTTATATGAACCCATGACCCATAACGTGTATCGCCCCCAACATTTCATTGATCAGCAGGCAAGACATGAAAATTCTCATATATAGAAAATTATTTATGGGTGGTTTCATTTCTAAATGAAAATAATCATTAAATTTCATTAATCAAGAACAATTAAGTCTCCTCTCATGATTTTCAGATGTGATATCATGGATATAACTACATTTTGAAAACAAATCTGTTTTACAGACGTTCTTGGCAGCGGAAAACAGTGAAATTTTAATTTCAAATATTATAAATAAATTCCTGACAGATTTTAAGAAAATCCATTTTGAAATACCAGGACAATTTGGCAAAACGTGCGTATGCACCATTAAATTTGGACCGTTGTCAACACAACTATTAATAACAAATATATAGTTATTCGAACTGCGACGCAATGGCGTTTTACATGATTATCTGCGACACCCATCGAAACTCGTGGACTGAAACAAGACCTAAAATTGTCGAACATGTCATAACGTGTGGCGCCCCTCCCATTTGATGCACAATTGAACAGACACGACATTCAGCAATACACATTTTAGATATACACATAAATCATACATGTCTATATTGAAAGCAAAACACCAGAAGAGATGTGTCGCATGCCGACCTCAGATGGAGCGCTTCTTGAATGGGTCCACTCTTCTGGTTCTACTGACTCCACAGAAACATGTAACTGTTAATCGCATCACCTTGATGAAATGTGCGGATGGAAACTGGACGAAGTTTCTTAACAAGACCATAACACAGGTGAGTATATTTATTACACGCATCCTGCTAAAAGGTTCCACTGAGATCTTGTCAAGCATCACCTTGATGAAATGTGCGGATGGAAACTGGACGAAGTTTCTTAACAAGACCATAACACAGGTGAGTATATTTATTACACGCATCCTGCTAAAAGGTTCCACTGAGATCTTGTCACGCACCGGGTCCATATCGTTGAACAGACTTCTGATACCGACTCTGCGATAAGCATAATGGCGAAATAGGTTGCAGAACACACATACGTATCTCCACCAATATGTGAATACAGACTTTTACCAACAAATTTCTTTATCCATTGATGGGTTTTTTTTATTGATCAATCTCTTCATTTTGATTCTTTAAATATTTATACAAATATAATCGCACACCCTCTACATTCACACAATAAGCGCCCGTAAGAATCAGTACTAATCGCAATACGAACGTTTCCCAGGTTCATATCAGAAATGATCGGCGGTGTCAATGTGGTAATGGGATTTTGAAAGGGTTCATGTGGAGTATGCTGGATTTTTATCGCGGTCAAATCCCAAGACCACGTTGATTCCGTCGATTATTATTGTGTTCGCCTTTCCGGGGGGGGATTTTTTTCCTGGCACGTATGCCGGGGTGGGTGGTCGATGGGACCAACAATCAATTTTTTCTGCAACTCAAAAATGTTTTTTGACTATTTTTGCAATGAGTTTGGCTTAAAACGCCTTAGAATAAGTCAAATAATGTAATTATAACTGCTAAACTGACTGTAGGCAGTTATCGTGTTGTATTTTGTTGCAAATTTGAAATCCAAGATGGCCGTTGGCAGCCATTTTTTTTTTGACCGAATGACCCCAAATGACTCGTTCCTATTTACATGTCAATGTTAACATCCATGACAAATAGTATGCACAGAAATTCATATACAAATGTTTACAGCGAATTCCCTCCTCCCGCAAATCTCTGTTTTAGTGTTAAAACGGGGTGGGTGTCCAAAAATGATCGGAAAAAAACTGCTGAAAACGGAAAACAATTTGGACGCGGGGTTGGGTGGGTCCCAACAAGAGTCGAAAGGTAAAAATCAGCATACGTGCCTGAATTTTTTTTCGGACCCCCCCCCCTGCTTTCCCTCTATTTATGTTACTTCGATTGAACACATGGAGTTCAGTTCGGACAGTTCAAATCCTAGTTTTTTTTTTGGAAAACCAGGCATTGGTTTGGGAACAGTAAACCCATTCATGGTTCGGGCTGTTAAGTGTCCAGTTATTTTGCTGGTCAAATTGTGAGAATCCATTGTTAGAGAACGGAATAAACCAATTTCGAAGTAGAGTTTCATATTGAATGAGTGTATATGTGTTAATTTCAATAATGTTAAATGTGAAACTGACAAGTTTTGGTTGTGGAAAGAAATTTACACGATCAATTGATACAGAAAAACGTGGCTATTTGAACTTCAGACACGTTCAATATACTTCGTAATTCTCTACGGATCGATTATGTGTCCGATGATTTCCTGGGTCAACGTGTTCATAAACCTATGAACGACATTGAATCAATGCGTTCATAGGTTTGTGAACGCATTGAATAAAGGGAGTGTCTATCGTAACGCCGACCAAATGCACGCGCTCGCTGCGTGTTGTTATTGTGAGACTGTGTTGGAATTTGTACAATATGTTACTTACAATTGTTTTGGTAGTTTTGAAAAGTTGTTCATATTATTAATGTTCTATTAAAATGTACTGGCATCTGATTATAGAATATGACTTGAAGATCGATTGGGATCATTGGTTTTGACAGGCAGAGTAATTGAACAAAGTTCTTGTGAATTCAGAAGCTCACGATGTCTAATTTCCCTCCCGGTCAAAATCAAATGACCACAATCGACCTTCAAGTCATTTGAAGTATATCAAGAGTACAGGCGTTGGCATATACCAAAGTCTTCTGTTTGTATTTTGAATGAATTAAATTGTTGAACTTTGCAAGGAAAATAACTAGATTTCGCTGGCTCACCGTTTGCATGCACAGTCGTCTTAACCTTGCTACATGTATGTGTTTCAGCAAAACCAGACAACATCGTTCAACATACCAAAATCAATGAATGCATGGCTGAAAATAAGGGTATGTTATATAACTTGTTGATGTGATGCTATAGTTACTGACTATGTTCCCACTTCTGATGATGGGCAAGTTAGGTTAAGACTAGGAACTCAATATGTACCTCATCATAAGCATCTTCATCAGCATCAGAAGTATCATCAGCATCACTACCAACAACACTACCCCACCATCATCGACACAACCACCTTTTTCTTTGACCTTTGGTTCCGATTTTAAACGAATACATAATGGTGCAACAAACTGTCATGCACACATTTCGTGTTACGAAATTACTCTCTGTGAAAATATTTTCCCCGCGTTTTTATTGTGGCTGTATTTCCGTTATTTCTTGTATGTTACCCATATAATATCTCGTGATTAAAGGCACGGGCGGCGTTCGTTGCAGAAAAATTAATATTTGTTCAAATCGCCATCAACAGAAGGAATATTAAAAAAATATATATAGTTTTGTTCATATGCCAAACATAATCAGCGCGTATATAGTCTATTGCCACCAAGACGTACGGCGGTGTACGTTAACAAGAACCCGCTCGTGTTACAGAAGTTTTGCTTCTGTTTACATAACACAGCGCAATTATATTGGTTAATCACACACAAATGATATAAACGCTCTTTATTATTTCCATATCAGGAAAACAGTAACAAATAACGCTCTTTATGTATACCATATCCGGATCTAAACAAAAGCCAGGTTCTGTAACGTTTTTTTGCTTTTGTTTACACAACAAAGGAAAAACATTTTACAATAACATAATGTTTATGCCATATTTCTGATTGGTATAAGAACAAGGTCTGTCTATATTTTACTATTTTTTCTGTTTATGGCGGTTTTTGACGGAGCTGAATATTTTAACAGCATACCCACCGACAACGCCGCCCGTATCTTTAATACTATGTGCAGGTTGTAGCATGGTGGTAATCGTGTGCGATTAATATCCCCCAGTCTTTGATGAGTGACAATTTCTAGTAAACGATTATCACCATGATATAACCTATTTATAGCACAATGCTTGTTTTTTAATTTAATCAACTGCTCGAAATTCGCCATGGTTAAACACAGTTGAATAGTATACTATTGTTGTAATACCTAATTAACACTGTCTGGACAATTAGATCGCAAGCCTCTTTGGTGACCTACCGGCCTGCAACTTATAAATTTAAAAAATGTATTGTGTTTAGTTCAAACACATTTCATTTCCAAATGTTTTACAACATTTACAAAAGGGTCAAAATTGTGGCACAAGTTTTGCTGCTTATAATTGCCCTGTTCCATATCATATTCGATGGCAGTCGAAGTACTTCTTGTGCGAGGGAATTCAGTTTGTATACCCAACAATAACGATCGTTTCTGAATGTGTTGGTATGGTAAAACATACATCTGTGAGCGTCTGTGTGAAAACTTGAGAACAGCCCCGGAAGGTGACACAAATGAGTTATAACTAGGCTTATTTCCAGGCTCTAATACAATGTGCCATTTTACTTAATATTTGCAACTGTAACTTTCTTTTCGATGTTGCAAATACATGCTGATTTCAACTTTATCTGGTATTTCCATGCTAATTGATACATATATGCGCACTATTCCCACTTCCAACTCTCTAAAGTTTACTTTTGAGGTTTTAGCCGCCCCAAGTCCTGACATACACATCCCTGTTATGTTGGTAGGCTCCGAGAATATTTTAGTCATCTTTCTGCGCGTACATATTTGCATTTTCTTATCTCTTAGTTGTGTTGCTATTATTGAAACAGTTTACAAATTCACATATTTCTTTGGAGCGTACAGATGTTACTCTATGTAGTTACTGGACGCAGGCTAACGGCTCTTTATCCAAATCCCAATATATTTGTATTCTGGAGGGGAGACAGCAAATTTCTTATTCCCCGGATTTCTATTTTGTCGGCCCGTTCGATTTTTGTATACATCATTTGATATATGTTATTTAAGGGTGTTTATATTTCATCATTATATCTGCTATATAGTGTGGTGGGGGCAAATGTATATATTGTATACGTTTTAGTAGAAGCAAGCCACTATGATTTTCTTAACCTATTCACTTTGGAGGGATCAGACCTAGCCTTCAAAACGAAAATCGCTAAACAACCCATAACGTTAACTTTGACCTTCCTGGTCACGGTGATATCTTCTGCGTCTCCTGAACCATAAAGGCAAGTGGATCGGATTATTTGGGGGACATATCACGGCTGCTTGGGGTAGATTTTGTCAAAACATGCGCAAAAATCCTCGAAAATATACTGAATTTTGCTTATGACGGAAGCCATCTTGGATTTGGAGGTCACGTGATATTAAACAATTCGAATCCAGTCCAGTTATTTAGCACAACCCATCCCGATGTTAAACACATACATGCATTGCCTCTACCTGGGACTAATGTGTTATTTTTGTCCCAGCCTCTACTAAAAAGTATAAAAGGAACCAGTTTTCGATTATATGAGGGAGACAGAGCAATCCCTTTATCCATTGGTGTGTTTAAGTCATCATGTGATCTGCTGCATAGGGAGACAGAGCAATCCCTTTTTCCCTTGATCTATCTTTATCATCAGTTGATGTGACTTTCTCTTATCTCCATTGTTCCTTGATGTGTCGATATCTTCTCTGTAGACATCATTGGCTGGCTCTTATAACGGCTATAGAGGCTGTTTTTGAATTCGTTTACACTTTCTTCCATAATCACCTCTGATGGTAGACGGTTCCATGTTTCTGTTGATCGATTAGAAAAATAATATTTCCGGATGCCTCTGTAAAATCTCACCTTTTTCTAATTTCATCATGTCCTCTTGTATTGAGTTCATAGTTTTGTTCTGGGTATAATTGATTCGGCCATTTCATTGTCATAATATTGAAGAACAATATTTTGAATGTCCCTCTGAGCCTTCTGTATTTGAACGTTGGTAGATGCAATGGTTTTAATCTATCCGCATACTCCATATGTTAGTGATGGTATGATTGCTGTTGCAAGATGCTTGCTATAATGTTGATAATTTCCTTTATGCATGGTGACACTTGCTTCATATTCGAGATTTGGACTAATTAGTGCCTTATGTCGCAGATTGAATGTATCTTTGTCCAAGTTTATGAAAGCTCTTCTGATGACTCCCACCATTTTATTTTGCCTTGTTTATTTGATTTTCGATATATTCTTCAAAGGATCGGTTGCTGTCAGTTAAGAATCAGACATCCCTTTCCGATTCGACTATTTCCAATGTTGTTTTTGAACCATCGATTTTCTTCGTATATTTGTGATCTGATTAATTGAGAAGTTATGACAGACCTGCCCTTCATTCGATAGGTGTGAAATGACCATACAATGGTTGACCGGCCAACTATAAGTTCTCAATCAGATCAAAAATATACGCACAGTTTATATATTTCTGTATTGCCTCCATACACACCACAGAAAGATGTCAATGTGAAGAATATATCAATTAGTAACAGACATGAGACACAGTAATATGCAAATACAGTAATGCTCTAATTAATCGACTTCTTAACCACAGCATAATTATGGGTAACTTTTCAGGATTTAGTTGGAAATATGGCTTGTTGCCATTCATCGGAAAACTCTCAGCAATCCTGAAAAGTTATCCATAATTCTGATGTGGCTAAGAAGTCGATTAATTAGAGCATTACTGTATGCACACGCAGACAGATGATTCAAACATTATCAGAGCAGCGGCCTTCCCATATGGGTGTGAAAGACCCGAACGGCTAAAACTTCAAAAGTACACTTTAGAGAGTATGAATCAGGCATATTGAACAAACCATATTGAACACATATAAATACTAGAAATTGTTGAAATCAGAATGTATTTGCAACATCGAAAAGAAAGTTATATTTATAAACATTTTAATGAAAGTGTGGCTCCTTGTGTTTGAGCCTCAAACTAGGCCTATAGTAATAACCCATTTGTGTCACTTTCCGGTGGTCCAAATGGGTTGAAAATAACGAAAGTATAACGAAATACTCGTACGGAGACCATATTCGCTGTAAAGATTGAGAAGTGATAGGGAGTGATATTAGCTGTTCTCAAGTTTCCACACAGACGCTCTTTATTTTTACCATAGTAAAACAATAATAAACGCTCTTTATAGCGAAGTACACATGGTACCCCCTCGCACAACGAAGTACTCATGATCATCGTGATCATCATCTTCAATGTTCGGGGAGTAAGTCGCCATGACTTTTACCCCTTTCACAGGCCAATACGACATAACTCGGCCAATATGGAAACAACCAATTAATAACATATATAGAGGATATGAAATGAGTGTTTCTCTCATATGATATTTATGAAACTGGTCACGAATTTTCAGTTTTCTCTCGCCGGAGGCTCGAGAAAACTGAAAATTCTTAGACTCGTTTCATAAATATCATATGAGAGAAACACGAATTACATATTCTATTTATCACATGACACCTATAAATTGATTATGATGTCCAAAACGCACACAAATCACTAAATAGTTATATGACATCGGCAGCAAAAGGTTAATGTGACGTCACTTCATTGCACCGGAAGCCCAATTACACCTGGTGAACTAGCAGAAATAATATGCACGCGAAGATATAGTGCGCTATTCTGTTCTCAGTTTGTGACATTATATCGTATTTTTATTAGATAAATACGAATTACATATTCTATTTATCGTATAACAATGTCCAAAACTATATATATTTCAAGATTATAATTGCGAGTATTTCGGCATCGCGTTGATTGACGCGCACGAATTTGACCTGCATTTAGTTAGAGATACGGCTCGGCCCCGGCTGCCATTCAGCCAATCAGAACACACTTTTTGTCAACAAACCAATCAAATTATCGGAAGGTGATATGAACTAGTAGTTCATATGAAATTGATTTATGACATACTTTCCAAAGTAAATAATGATTGAGTCATATAATAAATGACTGTATAGAATAACGTAAATGAATGAATTCAGTTTTAAAGTTTTCCCTGGAGTTTAGTCGTACATTTTCCGCTCGCTATAACAGTTGTTATCGGATACCTCCTTGAACTGTTGAACCGATTCAGTGGAAACATTGTAAATCTGATAAACTATTCGTTTGCAATAACTCTCTGAGAAAATATTTCCCCACACCTTTGACAGTTATGTGTTGTTTGCATCTTATGCTTGTGTTCACGTGTTCCTTTGTGGAGTGCGTCTTCAAATACATACATCTGTCTATGTTGTACAATCCGTGTGTTAGCTTCACCACTTCTATCATATCTCACCAGATTTCACCTGTATCTGAGAGACATGAGGCCACATTTCACAAGGGGATCATGATATGACAGATTCCAGAATTTAGCTATCATTTTGTTAGCTCGCATTTGGACAGATTCTATTGCTTACGAATGTTTATATAGATGTATCCTAAAGACGACATTTACGTATTCCAAAATGTGCCATATTAATGTTTTTATCAGCAATTGTCATTATGTCTTTATCTTGATAATCCAACGATTTAAAGGTCAGTGCAGCGTTTCAAGCCCCTATGTAATTAGCCATTGTAATCATCGTCATTTTTCACTAATTTCAGGCGGAATATCACTATCAAATGCTATATTCAACCACGATAGTTGGTATGTCTAGTTGGTATAGAGACTACGGAGTCGGCTCTTTGGATGACCATCTCAGACTATGCGATGATCCCCAAATAGCCAGGACAAGTCGGTCAGTTTCAGGTAAACGACATTTTTTTCTCACTTCTTTACAATGGCGGCATACACGCTTACTCCCAATGGATTCTAGTCGGAGCAATGGATTTTGCAAAATTCAATATAAGACGATATATAACGTCTGCGTGACATGCCAAGTGAGTCGACTGCGTTATATCTTTTCAAGCAGTCGTCTGTTATGTATAGTAGTTGTTCAATATTCTGTCGAATTATTCGACAAGACCACTCCCATAATTTAACTTACGTTTCACCGAAAATCATAGAAAAACGTAGATGTCTTCCTATTCTCGGCGTAAGTCATTTCGCACCCTGACTAGTTCGTAATCCCCGAACCCGATTATGAGTCAACACGTAAATTCCAGCTGAGTCAACTAAGTAATTTCGTACACTCTGCTTTTATTTAGGCTACAGACACATAGTTCCTAAATGTACCAAAAGAAGAAAGAATTTGCACACTTTGTATATTAATCAAGGAAATTGGGTGATGATGAACTACATTACCTCATAGAGTGTAATAACTGACACAGAACGCGAGGATCTATTTCCAATTTTTAATACATCACGCTATTCGTTATTGAAATTGAGAAAAAGATTAACAGAATTCTCGACCATCAGTCATAAAAAGAACTTGTCGTTTCCTGAAATACATTCAACAGACCGTTGGAAACTCTCCTGGTTAACCGACGGACAGAGCAGACTGGCAACCTGTCATATCATACAATTCCATATACCAGTTAGTTAAACCATATGCCATGCGCCGACGAGTGACGCCCTATATATATAAGCGAAAAACGACTAATTAAATTGTCAAATTTAACCAGAGCCAATAATCTGAGCTACTCCACTACCCGAAAAAGCAGCAATAACAAGAAAACCATAATCAGAAATGGTAACGCCCTCAAGATCATATTATTAGGCATATATATAAATTATATAATATAAAATATATCGGTTTCATGAATGCACCACCCCAGAATTCCGTTAAAGACATATTATGGACTTGTTTGGGTGCAAGAAACTGATCAGTTAGTATTCAGGCACTATGCCAACTGGAGGAATGTGGCATTCTATTAACATTGCCGAAAATCTCAAGCAAATCAACCTTACCACTCCACAGAAAACATCATCTGAAATATGCCCAATTGTAAATATTTACTTCTCGATTCGGGACGCAACTATCGGCGATAAACAAACGAAATAAATTTTGTCATCGAGACTCACTGCATTTAATTGATATATAAGAATGACGGCGTGCGTTTTCAATTTGGATTATACAATATTCGTAAAAATAAAAATTCTGAGCAAAATTATTCTCCATTTCAATTTGATCACCCTACCGAAGTGTTTCACATCACTATACAACTAAATCTTCAAAATTGTTACAACTACGGCAAAATATTATCACTGCAGGTTTCTCATTCACCACACAAGAACACCTCTAAATGCGGACCAAAAATAACTCGCATCGCGTGAAGCCCGAAATGTGTTGTTCCGCGAAATATCCCCATAGCTCCATTGTCACGACCAGATCAACGTAGCAGTAAACATCCATAGAGCGTAATGTATCGAGAATCCACTTCTCTGCGCATGGATAAGGATAGGTAAGACACAGTTAGACACTTCACAAAGACACGGTCGGTGTGTGTATAACAGGGTAGGAATGACTCAGTATATCAACTTGAAGGTCGACGAATTGGCTTAATCTATGAAACTGTAAAATCAATGACTCAGGGTACGAGGTTGACTTAGTTTCTGAGAATTATGCAAAAGTTCACTTCTTCACAAACGGCGACAGCTACGGTACGAGCTGACTCGATGTACTGTAAAAGTCAGTGAGTTGACTTACAGTCATATAAGGATTAACTGTCATGTGGACTGTTTTTATGGAGATGTAATCGTGAGGTAAGTGGTCATAACTTGTGTAAAACCCGAAGGGTTTTACATACAAGTTATGACCACTTACCTCACGGTTACATTTCCATAAAAACAGTCCGCATGACAGTTAATCCTTATATTTATATACATTTAGCGAAAAAGCCACTTTTGTAAATGTATTTAAATCGAAAAGTGTATCGTGACAAAACCAGCCCAAAATAACCCATAGCACCCTTGGCAAAAGTTAACAGGAACAATTGAAACCCGATGATTTATTAAGTCAATCCTGCGCGAATCCAAATGCGCCCAAAACATTACGCGTTCGTCTTTCCAGACCCAAATGACGTATCGATGTTGTTATGAGCTGACGTATCGATGTTGTTATGAGCTGGTTCGCATTCACCGAGAAATAACTGCAACTAGCCACGTGGGCTCCGACCAATCAGAATGCTGGATTTAGTGATGACAACACTTAGTATGTAAATATATGAATGTATACATGTACATGAAACCTGACAAAATAGAATAGCGACCAATTGAACATTTCGGTTTGCTTCTTTTGTATATAAACCGTCGAAGAGTAACATGAAATATAATTTGTGGGCCGCATATTGTATCTAACTGGGCAGCACATTATTTGGGACAAAAATCGCATATTACATCCGTTGAATGAAAATTTAAAACTTGTTTTGTGTTTGATGGGAAGGGCATGCTTCCATAATGCGTCCATAAATACGTGGGCTATGTATCTAAATGTTGCGCCTTTCAGGTGAAGACCCGATCTCGTTGGCCGTCATAGTCACGATGGCTGTTATCTCAGTGTTATTTGTGGTAGGAATGGTGGCGTTGTTTCTATGGAAACGGCACTCTTTTCCGTTCTGGGTTACGCAAAATACAGGTGAGTGTGTGATTATCCCATAATTTCGGCAGTTTATCACATACTAAAGCACAACGTAGACACCGAATGTGGTCTGTCAACAAAATTACACCAGAATCAAATGCGATTCGGATGGATATAAATGTGACTAGGGTGGACTGGGTATAACCTTCCATGACGCGACACTTACATGTACACTCGGTCGACAGAAAGGGGCAGCCTGTATGTAAGTTTGGCTGATGCAGTTCTCTGTACTTGTGTTCCTGCTTGCAAGTTTGTACACAATCATTGTAACATATATATATCTTTATTATCCTCCATATATGGAGATTCATATATAGTAGGGCGGCTGAATCGTGCATTTTATGGTAAAAGTAACAAACTTTGTGTACAACATCCTGAGGTGATATATTGTGGATTTGGATATCATGCAAAGCTAGGGAGAGCCCATGGTTGCCATGGTAACCACCGAACAACATGGCCGCCAAAAATGCCAAATTCGCTTTTTGTGGAAGTGCAATTTCTTTTTTGCACTACTATATAACACATTAGAAGACAAAATATTGTTTAAATTACATGTTTTAACAAAGTGTGCACGTTGGGCGTTATTAACACATTGACTTTACCGCTTGTTGTGGAAAATGGCGGACAAAATGGCGGACAAAACAAACAAGATGGCCGCCAAGATATCCTTTTTTTGCGTTTTATTGAACTTTTTCATAGCGGAAATCTTGCAACAAGTATTTTTTCGCAGACATGTGACAATTGTTGAAGTATCACAGTTCGCATAAAATGGTAAGTACATTTTGTAGCTTTCTATGCATATTTCAGGACCTATTCTAGCCACTTTATGTCATACGATATTCTTTCATGAGAACTCCATCTGATGTTCGACAATGAAACATTGTCTTAATACAATACGATATAGTAGTTTATGTAAAATGGACATTCATCATATCAACCCAAAAGAGAGATGTGCCTCCTGAAGTTAACCCAGAGTCTTAGTTGGTCTGGTCCTTGTCACCATGACGTCGCGGTCGTCTTGATGTCATCAACTAACTGATGGTTGCTAATCAATAACAAGGTTTCTTATATAATCCATTGTTCGAACGTATATAGTCCATGTCTCCACACAAAGATCAACTGGTGTTGTTATTGGCATGTCTCTACACTATTAAGGAAAATATATAGCATTTCATTGACATTATGTTATGTATGGCGTTATAGTTGGGGTCTTCTCGGTAAGTGTATTTATAAGAAAGGACATTATGCTGCCCAAAGTTGTTTTGATGTATGGTGTTATTCACTTATTGGTGGGGCAAGATTTCCTGACAAGCGCCTAGGAAAGAGAACGCGGCCCAAATTTTATTTGACATATGGTGTTATGGGTGGTGAAATTATTCCTGGCAAGCGCCTTGGAAAGAAAACGCTGCCCAAATTTTATTTGACATATGGTGTTATGGGTGGTGAAATTAGTCCTGGCAAGCGCCTAGGTAAGAGAACGCTGCCCAAGTTTTTATTTGACATGTGGTGTTATGTCTCTTGCGCCTAGAAAGAAAACGCTACCCAAATGTTATTCGAGATATGGTGTTAAGGGTGGGGAAAGTGAATTCATTATTAATGGGAAACGCATAAGAACAAGAATGCGGCCATATTCTTGGTATCCGTTTATGTTCTAGCGGATTTCATGAGTTTCTTTAAGGGGGAGTTTTTTTCTGAGAATCACCTTTGAAGGAATATACTCTCTAAAAGCTTAAGTACCCCATCGCTCGTATTGATATATCTGCGTTGGTTATATGTATTATAGTGAAATGTCTTAATTACTTTCACAGGTGTGACTAATGTAAGAACGCAGAATACGGCAAAAGATGGATGCGACGGGAGACGCAAAATGTTTCCCAAAATCCTTGGGTTGCCACAATTTACTTATTACAGATTCCCATTCGACTGATTTGCCAAATCAGCAAGTAAATAATCCCGAATATATATACTTGCATCTGTCACAATATAAAAATATAGCTCTTTATTGGTATATGCCGTCAGAACATGAGACACAGGTTTTTTCCTCACGGGGCGATAATTTCTGTTATTTCAACAGGTCATTCCAATGCATATGAAGTCTACATAGTATTATTTATTCATATATTAATGTATTCTGATCACCTGTGTGTGGCAAAGTTGAAAACTTATTGTCTATTGTGAGTCTTAAAGCCATTTAGAAGTTTTCGCTCCAAAATACATCTAATAATATTCACTTTTGAATTTTTCCCAGTATCAAAATAGTTTGATAAATACTGGAACTACCTTTCTATGATCATTATGTGTCCCAGAAAGATGCATTGAAGTCATAAAAATTAAAACTTTGAGAATGATGTTTGGTTACCAAACAAAAAAACAGCCATTTCCACGGCATGGAACAGAAAATAGCGTTCTGCATTAGTCTATTCCTGATATGGTGGAAATAATGAACGTTTATTTCACTTCTGTGCGAAAAATTCAAAAATCTGGAAAATGGTTGTGATCATGTAAAGTATTTTATTTTTACACCCATCAAGCCGGTATATATCAACATTTCGTATATTTTCCACATATCTTATATCTCCTTCCAAATTACGTGGAGATAATTCGGAAGCTCCAATGAGCCATACCCGTTAAGATTATATATCACTATAAATTACAGGCAATTCTTCAAGGATTGTCCACTTATAAATGGACAATCGGTACATAAAATGGTCATTAATAAATGGACAACCCAACCACGCGTGGCACGCGAGCTCGGGATTGTCCACTAAATGAAGACATGTTTTGCTAATCCTGCATGTTAGCTTCATATTTAATATGAAGGGCAATAACTCTATAAATAATATTAATTTGCTAAATAACGGTGATTTGTATGAGAAGAAGTGCTTTTGACGAAATAACGGAGATATTTGAAGAAGAGTTGTTGACGAAATAACGGAAATATTCGAAGAAGTGTTTTTAGGTACCGATTGTCCATTTATAAGTGGACAATCTTATGCGCATTCGGTGATAAATTATGCACATTTCGCTATTAACGTACAGATCTATGACCTTAGTACCATACATCAGCTATTTCATTCAATTCTCCGAGGTCAATCAGAGCCTGATACCAGAAACAACAATAAGGCCATTAGAGGAAACAGACTGGTCAAAGTGCCTGTTCTGCCAAGAAAATAAAGATGAGAAGTTGTGTGAACCACTCAATTCAAAAAGGACAGATGTTGGTGCTGCATATCGAGCGATTGATAATGAGTTATCCAACTTTATGGATGTGGTATGTCTTCCACAGTCAATAAAAATCTCTCGATGACGGGAACGGCATTCAATCGACATTGCTTAACAACTCGGCATTATACCACACATCATGTCGTCTTGACTATTCGAAAAGTCGCCTTGATAGAGCAATAAAAAGAAAACATGTTTCAAAGGATGAGTTTCCGAATCAGCGCGACCAATATCAGAAGAAAGACAAAGTGGAAGAATGTTTTCTGTGCGAAAAACCGGAAAAGACAACAAATCGTTAATCAGCTCCGTGAACCTCTGCCTATTTCATGCGGGGTACCCACCCCCTTTTTACCTCCAAATCCAGCCAAATCACCCCTTATTTGAAGGATTTTTTTTTTCAAATTTCATGCAGGGTACCCACCCACATTTACCTAAAAATCTGTAGTCTCACACCATTTAGGCTTGGTATTTGTTTCAGTTATAAAGTCTGAGAACAGGTAAGAATCGTATAAACCTGCAGCACCCATTGTTATCCTGTTTGTTTTTGTTTATCAATTGATTCATGACTTGTAAACAAGTTATATGAACATTTTACCATATTTCCAATGCTTGTCTGTAATCACTTTAAATACAACTGTATCGAAAATATAAAATACAAATTTAGGCAAAACATTTATGCTAAATAGTAATGGACCCACACGATCTTATACCATCTGACAACATGGCGTTTAACAGATTGATCAGCAATCATATGGCTTTGATGTGAAATTGTGTCAAAAAAACAATAAATTAAACTAAAAAATCAAAAAAAAATCTGGATGTGGCTTTAAATAGCATTCAATACTTTCTAGTATGATGGGATTTCCATGTTTTGCCTCTTATGCTGTCTGATCGGGTCTAAGGGTGGAAACACACATGAATGTAATCTATGTAATTATCGTGTATTTGGTGTTTTACATGGATCATACAGACAATGCAATATGTGTCCACTGACAACCCAATCATTGCCGACGTGTTGACTGCACTTGGTTCTAGTTCCAATTAAGTCGGAATATAGATAAACCGCTATCTTAGACTGAGTCGCCAGGCCACTTAAAATATTTGTTCGTGGGATAACCCATATGGTGGACGTTCTATTTAAATAATTCCCAATCCTCTCTTGATATTCATAGCAGTGGTGGATCAGGATTTCCACCAGATTGGGGCTATATGTGATCCTGAAAGCTACCAGGCGGTGTGGCTAACTCTGAGCTATTCAACTAAAACATTATATTGTACCCAGTGTTCACGCTGGACCGAAAAAAACTTTAGCCAAAAGTTTAGCCAAATGAAAATTTTATAGCCAAATGAAAAAAACTTTAGCCAAATGTTTTTTGGCAAAATTAACAAAAAATTTGGCCAAATTAAATCATCGTTTTCTGGTCGGTTCACAATTAATGACTAAAACGTAAAATCTAACAGACACAGGTAAAATACACAATAATTTAAATAATTTTGATGAACTAGAAGTATTTTTATATATATCATTTATTAAAAATTTATTAATCTTTATGTGAAAGAGTGATTGTGGGGGGGGGGGGGTAACCCGGGATTGTCCTTCTTAATGTCATTATTTTTTAATTGTCAAATTACAATCTGTCATAAAAGCATGCATATTATTTTGACTGTATCGGTATTGACGACAAATAGCCACAACATATCTGTCGTGATTCACATTTGGCTGATTAAGCTATTGTCTTACGCTTGGTGCTCATAAACCTCGACCGTCATAAATACAATGTCAACATAAACATGCATTGTGCAGGCGCGCCGTGAGTGACCAGACAGACAATGGGCTGAATGGGGGATTATGGGATTAAATGTAAAAATAAAATAATGACCTTTTGCTGCTTCGTGCAGAGTGACGTAATCTTTCTCCAGATTAAAACAGCCTGTTACGAACAAATTGCTTATATACCGGCGTCAATGCACTTTACAAAACATTGCTTTCTTCACATTGTCATAATTCAACCATGGTCGGTTTAATGTCCATGCGTCTTTGAATGTCCGTCTTGTGAAAACTAAAGATGATTGCATATCACTTTGTGATCGCTTGGTTGATAGAGTTGTCGATCGGATTTCCCTTTGTACGATATTTCATAAGTACGAAAATAATGAAATACTTTCGTCACCTAACTTCGTCTTGAATGTCGATCTATTGAGCGCTTTTATTAATTAGCTTTCTGGCTCCATGCTTTCAGTCTCCATTTGGGTTCAAAAAAAGTTTAGCCAAAAGTTTAGCCAAATGAAATTTTTATTAGCCAAATTCAAAAAATATTAGCCATTGGCTAATTTGGCTACCGACAGCGTGAACACTGATTGTACCTTTTTTCCCAGTTTATTCCGACCGATGCATTCAATTAAGTCCCTTAGCGATTTGAAACTTTCGCGACCCCACGCAAAACAAGCATGGTCGAAATTGTTCAATATCAAGCCTGTATATTCCAGACGTGTCGCTTCTGTTGTGTGTGCATTAATAAAATGCCAGATATCACATAGACTTGGCTAATTTCCGCACCCGTAAGAGAAAACATGTTTTGGATTGGCCTTAAATGTCCTGATAGCAGACAGTTTTACTTCGGTTATCACTACTCACTTGTCTGGCCTGTTAACAATGAACCTCTTGAGCGCAGGTGACTAATGTTGTCAATTATTGGTGTGGCCATGTAAAATACATGTATTTTACATACAGACATTACATGCATGTGTGTATCCACCCTAATGAGTAAACATTAATGATATAAATGAATAGCTTTATTCATTTGTATTTACTTTAATCATGGGTGTCATAACTGTCCATTTTCATCTTGAACCAGTGGCGTTGGTACTTGACAATGTGATCTGATGCAAAAGACGAAATTGTGAGTGTTGGTTTCTAACCGGGATTTCTGAGAAGCATTATGCCTATATCCACAATAACTACCCCCCCCCCCCTAAGCCCTGACCTAAGTGTCATACATACCATAACAATGATGCTGAACACTTTGAGGCAATTATATTGCAGAAATGTTGTAAGAGGAAAAAACTGTGACCACTTGGAAAAAAGTTACTTTTTTTCGCGGCTGAACCACCCACCCACCCCGGCCTACTGTATGGAAAAAAAGTGAATTAACCCCCCTGTGTATATCATGAAAAATTGTGCGAAAAAAAAATTCTAATTTTTTTTTTTTGTGGAAAAGTTTTTTTTATAACATTTATCTTTTTCATTGGAATATATTTTAATTTTTAATTCTACGGGCTATGGGTGGGGCAAGAATTCTGGCAAGCGCCTAGTAAAGGGAGTTATGCCCAATTTTTTTGTGGGTGTGGGGGGATGGGGATGGGGTAGGGAGGTGTTTTCGAAAATAAATTTACGTCATTTTAAATTTCAATTTTAAGCGATATGGGGTAGGGCAAGAATCCTGGCAAGCGCACAGGAAAGGGAGTTATGCCCAAATTTTGTGTAGGGGTGGGGGTGGGGGAGGTGGTTTTCGAATTTATATATTTACGTTATTTTAAATTTTAATTCTAAGGGATATGGGGTGGGCCACTAATCCTGATTTATATTTGTGCGTGCATTCATTACTAATAGGCTTTATACTTTCCTTTTCAGGACCATACCTCTGAGCAATAAAGAAAAATTGGTCAGGTACAGAGCCCGGAAAAAGGATGACCCCAGCAAATATCTGGATGCCCTTGAAAAAGATAGAGAAAGAAAGGCCAAATCAAGACACATCGCGAAGGCTAATATGTGCAGCGGCGAATGGGCACTCCACAGATTCAATGAGAATGAACGAGTTAAAATGTATCGGAAACAGAAAAAAAATGCCATGTCTGAACCAAGAGAATCCTCCTCAGCCGAGAGCATCACATCACCATACTGTTATTACAAATGCCTACAGTCGAAAGGCAAAGCTATGAGAAAAATTAGATCGAGTCTACTGAAGTCTCCAAGGAAACGACATGCACTTACAGCTCTTCTGGCAAGTGAAGTTGGAATTGAGGTAGTCGAGGACAGTGATCAGAGGAAAGGTGGTAAAGGACTTGATGAAAATTTAGTCGAGGAAGTAATCAACTTTTACAACAACAACAACATTTCATGGCACCAGCACCAGGAAGAAAAGATCGAGTGATCATCAGAAGTACATATGAAAATGGGGAAAAAAACAAAGAAGTATATATGTCCAGTCGAGATATATGATAATGTCGCTTGCTGAAGCACACAGCTTATTCTGCACTGATAACAACAACATCGGTCGAAGTAAGTTTTGCAGTTTGAGACCGAAGTGTGTGAAACTCTATGAACAGTTGCCTCACACTGTCTGCCTCTGTATATATCATGAGAATGTCCGCCTTCTCCTATCAGCACTAAAGAAATTCGCCCCTCTTGATGACAATATAACATCATTCACCAACTCAATTGTGTGTGACCCAACATCAAGAAAGTGCATGACTCTTCAATGTGATGAATGCAAAGAGAACTTACTGGATTTTAAATCAATTAGCACAGAGGAAATATCATACTTTCAGTGGAAGCAAAATGAAACGGAGAAAGTTGAACTGAAAGGTAGTGTGCAGGAGGTGTCTAGTAAATTGAATATGCAGCTGAAATCATTCCTGTTTCATGTCTATGTTAAGCGCCAACAACGTTCCTACTTGGACACTTTGAAAGAGGAAGTGGATGGTGAAACCATTCTCGTGCAAATTGACTTCTCAGAAAACACTACTATCAAAAACCAGTGCGATATACAATCTGCACACTGGCGTCATGCACAAGCAACACTCTTCACGTGTTATGCCTGGATTTCAAATAAACCATCTGAGGAAGGCGAGAGCTTCGTTCTTGTATCGGATTATCTACAACATGAAAAATTGACCGTATACGAGTTTACGACTCGCATACTCACCAAAATTATGGAATCATACCCTTCTGTAAAAGAAGTAAATTTTTGTTCCGATGGAGTTAGTTCACAGTTTAAACAGAGGTTTCTGTTTTCTAACATTTCATTGTGGGAGGAGAAGTTTAAAGTTGAAATTAAATGGCATTTCACGGCTACATCGCACGGTAAGGGTGTCGTTGGTGGTTTGGGGGAACCGTAAAGAGATCTGTATGGAGATATATTCGAAGTGGGCGAGGACAGGCTTCCACCACTTTTGATTTCTTCAAAATTGCGGTGGAGAGGAATCCGGAAAATCACATTAGCTTCGTGCCTCATGAGGAGATTCTGATCAGCAAGTCAGTTCTAGACTGTCACTGGGATATGGTCTTGCCAGTTCCAAACACGCAGAAGGTTTTTTTTTGTTAAATCTCATTGGAGAAACCTCCTTATAGTAGGGGAAACATCGGATGCTGTGGAGACGCGAGTTGTGAAGATAATAGATAGTGATGAATCTGACGATATACATATTCATGTAGATTTATCTCCTTGTGTTGAATCTGTTGATGATTGTGAAGGAGCAACTACAAGTAAAACGAAAATGTCCGACTTGAACATTTGGTCATGGGTTTTCGTTAACTACGAGAGTAAGTCATATCCAGGTGAAATTACGAAACTTGGACAAACTGATGACGTTGATGTTACTGTTATGGTGCCTTCAGGCAAAAAATATTGGAAGTGGCCTGAGCTCGGTGATAAAATATTTTATCATCTTGATGACAGCAAAAGGAAATATTGATACTCCTGTTGTTGCTGGATCACGTGATCAATTCTCATTTCATGCAATTTAAATACTATTAGTTATATTTTAGAAAAAGATGTTTGTTTTCTGTATTTTAAGGGAGTATGAATGCATTTTTGGTCTGGAAATTCTCACAGGATTTTTCAGACCAGAATGCATTCATCCTCCTTGAAAATACAGAAAACAAATATCCATTACATGTACTTTATATATTTATGCAATGATTAATGTTGTTTTATGGATAAAATTTAACCGCAAATTCACTAAAATGTGCAAAGGAGCTTTCAGACATTGGTGACCATTGGACAAAATGTTGTAACCAATAAGTAAATAGACTGAAATTAAATCTGCAGTGCATTTTGCTTCTGTACGGGCTCGCCAAAATAGTTATAAATTATAAAATGCCCATTTTTATAGTAAGAGGTCACACAAATCATGAACATGGAAGATTTCTTGCTCTTGTTGATGGCATGAAGATATTCAGCTCCAAGCAAGTAGGGTTCAATTAATGAACTGGAATTTGAAGCAAGTGTGATGAAAACACATGCAATTAGTACTATATTCAGCTTAATATTTCTGCATTACATATATTGTATAACAGATAGTTCTGAGAAAAGTCAAAATATTACTGTTATTATAGTACTTACAAGAAACTCGATGTAATAGTATACTATACTTTATTACACATATAGTATGTGTACAGACAATCTATGTGTATAGAAGTGTAATAAAGTATATTATTATTATATGACCTTAGTGATTTCCTTTAAAATACCAGTATTGTTTCATTTGTTCGCGGTGAAAATCTAAAATCCCGGAAAACGCGCACGAGTGGAAATTCCCGGAAAACACACACAAGTGGAAATTCCCGGAAAACGCACGTGCCTATGGATCATACTGCCGGAACTATTGTTCCCTCATATTGTTGGCGTAGTCACATAATAAACAAGGTATTGGAGTCGATCGTTGGATCCGTGATCTGACCTCGTTTACAGACAATCTATGTGTATTCAATGGAATCCCGGTCATTATATATAAAATGATTTTGTATTTCACTAGTGAAAATGAAATACAAGCCTGAACTATTTTTCGTTTCCAAATATACTCTTATTCATTGAAACTGAATCCTCTTTGGGATGTCGCAGTCATATTTCGCTCGAGCCTACCGGCTCTCGCGAAATATTCCTACGCCAATCCAACTCGTTATGTAAAACACTCCTCGATCCCAACAGGCATTACATTATGTGTATTTATTATATGACTATGGATTTTCTGCTTCAAATACCATAATAGTATCGTGATTGTTTCCAGACCGCTGGACAAGTCAGTGTATAATCCTAACTAGGTCATTGTATAGACCATTTTACAGATAACCATTTTGACTGTTGCATTGTGGGCCAGAAACTATCCAAACAAAGCCATGTGCTTTGCGGCCGCATGCATTTACTATGGGGGATTTAGGGTGGGTCTATAAAACTAATTATAACTTTGGTATCTGTCATAGTTTACGCGAGAAATTTTAAACACATATCAGGGACATGTACCCCTTCTAGAATGTTCAAAAACATTTCCAGTTGCTTGTCGTATTTTAATTGATTTTATACGATGAAATAATGCGAAAATTCAGAAAATTGCACTAATTTCTCAATATTTTGCGGTTTTAGTAAACGCCTGATAAAAGTCGTTCTATTGGGAATTTTTACACCAAATTTTCAGAGAATATAGAGTAAACACAGTACTATCGGAATATCGTCAAGGAGTTCTGTGCATTTGGTATTAATTAACCCTCAGACTGCCGAAACTGCCGTCAATAAATTCGCTTTTTCGTGTTCGACGAAAATGAAACTTGTCTGTTTAAAGGTCCCATTTTCGTGTCGAATGGTGATAGAATATCCATTTGTCAAGTTCATGGATAAATTACATCACACTTAATCGACTTATGTCCGCGGCCATAAACCTGTGTTTTTATAACAATTTATTTGAGACCAACTGTTGCGCGCATATACGTAGCAGACGTATGCGGCGCTTAATAATCAGTTGAAGTTAATAATCGTGAAGCCTGTGTAACAAATGTTCAAATACAACAGAAAAAAACTACGTAAAATAAATGGCGTGACCAATGAGCATTCACAAAACAATATACATCAGTTTTGAAAACGATTATAAATGAAAACGCTCTTTATCGTGTACCGGCGCTTTTGCGCAAGATGTTTTTTAATATTCTCAATATTTTGCGGTTTTAGTACACGCCTGATAAAAGTCGTTCTATTGGGAACTTTTACACCAAATTTTTTGGAGAATATAGAGTAAACACAGTACTATCGGAATATCGTAAAGGAGTTCCGTGCATTTGGGATTAATTACCCCTCAGACTGCCGAAGCTGCCGTCAATAAATTCTCTCTTCGCATGCGTTTCACGAAAATGAAACTGTTTTATGAAAAACTTCATGTTTTAACTGACAACTGAAGCACGTGAGAGGGCGAGGTGATACTCTTTCATGTCTATTGTGACATGTTGAACCTAATCCATATGCTAGGGTTTCTTAAATAGTTGTCTGAAAATGCCGCCACTGCCTGCTATATATGCGACTTGGTTTGGAGAACAAAATCACCGGGATGAAGGAGAATATCTCTCGGATCTTTTCGACCATCCCGGGCGCTTCGCACCCTTCTACTCTCATTCAACAAAATCACTTCGCTTCGTGCCCATCTACTACCCTTACAAAATCATAAATTGAAAATGCCTTCAAATCGCTGTGCAGTTTTCGGTTGCAATAATGACCGACGTAACCTAGAAACGTGAGTATTATTTAATTTGATATGTACTATAAGTTTATTGATTTCCTACAAAAAACTTTCAAGTTTCGAGTAATTCGGAAGGTCATTTTATACCATATAAAACGGAACCAATAAAGAGCGTTTATGTTCTCATTACATGACCGCAAATATGTCGTTTTCAATCTACATCGATGTGTTAAGATGGAGATGCAAGAGATTTCAACAAAGTATTTCTTTGGATCTATCTGGCGAAAAATCTTGAATTTCACATCTTCGTTGTATGTAGAATCTGAGCATTTATTAAGAGACAACAAAAACTCCAGGCATAACAACTTCGCTTTTTTTTTGGTATTAACCGTTTTCTGTTGATCATCTGCCGACTAAATAACTGGAAATTTCTGTTTGTGTGCCAACTCGGCTAGCTGCACTTTCTCATCTTTTTTTCGTCTAGTTGATGGACCACCACGGTCGTTTAGGAAGGTTTTTAGTTCGCTATCTGTACATCAACTGGCCCTGCATGCTTCTATTTTATATACCCCATAAAACTTCCGTTGGATGTTCTCACTTGTGTTTCAACAATTCACCGAAAGTGACGACGTGTCATGTATAACTAAACATGTGTGATGTACGGCATGAATTTGGCAAAGTATGACTTGTGTTCACTGCGTGCTCACCAAAGAATCACAATAGACTGTAACAACACCCGTGATGTTTTACTTCAACTTTCAAAAGAGGAAGTTTGAACACATTTTGTATTGTTTGTTTTTTTTAGCCTAGAACAAAATCCAATGATTGCGTCCATTAAAAACCTTCTTGCGCAAAAGCGCCGGTACACGACAAAGAGCGTTTTCATTTATAATCATTTTCACTCGTTTTCAAAACTGATGTATATTGTTTTGTGAATGCTCATTGGTCACGCTATTTATTTTACGTATTTTTTTCCCCGTTGTATTTGAACATTTGTTACACAGGCTTCACGATTATTAACTTCAACTGATAAGCGCCGACTGCTGCGTATGCGCGCAACAGTTTGTCTCAAATAAATTGTTATAAAAACACAGGTTTATGGCCGCGGACATAAGCCGATTAAGTGTGATGTAATTTATCCATGAACTTGACAAATGGAGATTCTATCACCATTCGACACGAAAATGGGACCTTTAAACAGACAAGTTTCATTTTCGTCGAACACGAAAAAACGAATATATTGGCGGCAGCTTCGGCAGTATGAGGGTTAATTAATACCAAATGCACAGAACTCCTTTATGATATTCCGATAGTACTGTGTTTACTCTATATTCTCTGAAAATTTGGTGTAAAAATTCCCAATAGAACGACTTTTATCAGGCGTTTACTAAAACCGCAAAATATTGAGAAATTAGTGCAATTTTCTGAATTTTCGCATTATTTCATCGTATAAAATCAATTAAAATACGACAAGCAACTGGAAATGTTTTTGAACATTCTAGAAGGGGTACATGTCCCTGATATGTGTTTAAAATTTCTCGCGTAAACTATGACAGATACCAAAGTTATAATTAGTTTTATAGACCCACCCTAAATCCCCCATAGTAAATGCATGCGGCCGTAAAGCACGTGGCTTTGTTTGGATAGTTTCTGGCCCACAATGCATCATTCTCGCTATCTGTAAAATGGTCTATATAACCCTATCTAGATCACGTGCGCCGCACGATTAGGCTTATTTCCGGCCGATATTAGCGCGAGTTTGGTTTTTTTTTTAATTTGCTGAGTTTATTTTAATTGATTATGTGTCATATAATAAACCTTTTACTACTGCAGTGATTAAATCTGGTTGTCGCATCACGTCTCGTTGACCGGGTGAGATCATATGATCAAACTCGCCGCAGCTCGTTTGATCCTGTGATCTCACCTTGTCAGCTCGACGTAATACTATGCCCAGATCTATATATTCACTGCAGTGGTAATATGTATATACTATACCCGACGCCGTGATATATTTCGCAACCTGGTATCAACTCAAAAACATTGGACACCCTATATTATTTATACCATTATTTTGAAGGTAAAAAACCGTTGGACCATTTTTTTTTTAATTTACACATTTCTCTAAAAGATCACAGGTACATGTATAGCCAGCCATTCAACCTGTTAATTAATAATAAATCATCGCCATTAGAAATTTCATAAATAACGTGATTTCTCGTAGGCGACAGAAAATATGTGGTCTTCATTTAATTTATGACATAAATATCAAGAAAATCAGTAACGGCACAGTAGTCCAAAAGTTGGAAATAATGGCTCAATGGGTATTTTGCAATAGAATGTTTTGTTCAACTTCAACCAATTTTAATGTCGCTGGTATGAAAATGAAGTTTAACTGATTCTTGTTAGTGAATTTATGTCCATATTGTTTGCAGTAAAAACGACGGATAAATTTTCGAGGCATAAAAAAACACTGGTCCAGCTGATGGTTTTATATGTAATTTTAGTATCTATATACCAATGTTAAGCAAAGTTACCCCTGTGGCCTATAACTATTTATATGCTACTAATTTAATTGGTTAATTATCTTGCCAAAACATTAAAAAAGTTTAAAGAAATTTAATAATAAAAGTTATACATGTCATTCCATTGTCTTACTGAAATGATATTGTCAGCCAATTTTTGCATGAACCTGGAGTGTACGTCCGACACCAAAATAATGTACGTCCAACACCGAGAACAATCTTGGATTGTGAAAGTTTTACTACAATGCTATACTTCTTATTTGGCAGGAAATCACGATAAATATATTGTAGCCAAGATATGCACAGTAAGTACATGTTTTATGGCATAACTTCACAGAGTTTGCCATGTGAGTAGCATAAGGGTGCAAAAATTAGATTCTCTGAGTACGTCCTAAACCGGTATTCTAGGACCCATAAAATGTTTTTTGTCAAGTAATGGCCAATGTATTCATAATAATAGAAACGAAAAGGACATTTTAGAGGTCCTTTTAATATGTAAGTACTATCCTGTTTTGCATGCATAGAAAAAATATGTGCGAATTGTACGTCCGAAACCGTGGAATTGCCCCGAAGTTACCCGCACATTATACTCAGGTTCAACCGCTGCATATTGAGAGTGTATTGATGTGTCCAGCCTTTCAGAAAGAGTATAGGTGAGTTTTATATAACGAGAACAACAAACATAAGTGTCACGTATAATAATATGAGGAACAATATATATAAAAGTCACCGACTCTTCTATATTGTCTCACTTTTGGGAGCCTTTATTCAGCGTCGGAGGGGCAACTTATTTATTATGCTACTTCACTATATTCTCGTGCAAATAGGTTCATATTGGACCTAAATATTGTTATTGGTTCATATTGGACTTATTTGGACTGCTGTAACATATCACTGTGCAAATAGGTTCATATTGGACTTATTTTATTCTGAAATAGGCCCACAGCGAGCTTATTTTATTTTTATTTTTTTATTAATTTATTTAATTAAATGTTTTTAAATCAAAATTTTGAAAAACTAAAATAACCCCCGCCAACATATCATGAGTCACTACACCAAATTTGGTTGAAATCGGACCAGCAGTCTAGGAAACGGACAGACAGACATATCCTACTCTTTTACATATATAGGTAATAATTCTGAGCCAAGAGACATAAGATAAATATCTGTCCATCCATATATAAAAAACTACAAAATCATTTCATTTCATTCTGGGAATTTATAAGGGTGTCGGTAGCTTGCCGACATTGCAACCATCCAATATCTTCCTGTCTGCAAATTCTAGTAGGCATGTTATCTGGTAACTATAATGAGACTGTTCAAATATATTTTACAGATGGTTGAAACATGTGTCACTGTCATTGAATGGTGTTGGAACTGATGAAGCCATATCGTGGGCAGCGTATCATACACATTATCCAGATCTGGGCACTGACTCTGGGCGAACGACTTCATATCTCTTGCCTCTGTTTCAAGAAGATGCCGCAACAGTATCAATGATACGCCATTCGTTCGATGTCATCAAGAAAATAACACATCTTACAAATTCAGAGCAACCACCTGTAATAGCAATGGACCAGTCATTGTTTGCTATAGTCAAAGGTATCCAGTGGAAATGGCCAGAACGTTATGGTGAATCTCAATTCATTCTCATGTTTGGTGGTTTGCATATCGAAGCAGCTGCTTTGAAAAATGTGGGCGATTTCATCAAGGGCAGTGGTTGGAATGATCTACTAGTGTAGGCAGGTGTGGTGACATCTGGTGTTGCAGATTCTCTCCTGAAGGCATCACATATAACGACAACCAGATGGACTCATCAGGTGACTGCGTGTGCTCTGTGTGCGGCTTTGGACGATGCATGTAATGAAGATGGCGGAGATGATGGGTCTGTTCGGAGCATGGATGAATGGTGTACGGAACAAAAACAAAGTAAGCCAATGTTTAAGTTCTGGTTCACCGTTCTTCAGTTACAACTGACAATACTAATCTTTATCCGATCCATCAGAACTGGAAACTTCGAGCTATATATTCAGTCCCTTGCCAGACTAACGGGATGGTTCTTTGCCATTGATCACTATAATTATGCAAGATGGATTCCAGTTCACATCAGAGATATGGTCACATTACAACATCGGCATCCATCTGTCTACACTGAATTCGAGAAAGGAAAATTTACTGTGGGAAAGACAACACACGCGTTCTCTAAGATAGCCATTGACCAAGCCCGTGAGCAAAATAATGCTATTGTTAAAGGCGATGGGGGCGCAGTTGGCTTGATAGATAGCCCATCAGCATTGCAGCGATGGATGGTCAGCGGACCAGAGATGGCAAGGCTCATTACTGAGTTTGAATATGCAGTAGACAAGAATAATACAAATGGCTCTATAGATATGTGTCACCATGAAGTTAGGCCAGCATTCCAGAAGTCATTCAAGCAAGATGTCGCCTCCCTCAAGTCGACACTAATTGGCTATGGTAATCCATTTTCAGATAAAATGGCGATCTTCTGGTGATCACTACGCGTGACATCCCACCAAGTAATGTTGTCGACACAATTTATAGAATTGAGGAGTTGGGCCGACTACAGTATGAGGATTTTGTCAAGGAACGGTTTGTGAACATGAAGAAGATACCTCTTGATGAAACCATCAGCAAGAATTCATTGCCACTTTTAAATGCACCACAGAAGCTCAACGACAACAAACACAAAATAACTGTGAACGCCTTGAAGAGTGATATACACTTATTTTCAAGACTTCTTTTCTCATGAGAATCACCCACATCCACCATCTCTCTCTGAAGATGGAAAGTTGAGATTCACTTCTAAATGCGATATTGTTAAGTGTCTAGAAGCATCCATCATACAAGAAGATGAGACAACGGGTGAAGCGAGAACTGTAGTTCCGGATGTCGTGGTGCTTGATGGCTCGGCCATCGTTAACATGTTGAAACCTGAATTTGCCAAGACATTCGGGGAGTATTCCCAAAATGTGTTTATACCATATGTTAACTCATATCTGGAAAAGACTCAGCGTGTGGATATTGTCTGGGACGAATACCGGGATGGCAGTTTGAAAGAACAAGCCAGAGAGAAAAGAGGAAAGGGCAAACGCCGTCGGTTGGAAACCAACAGTTCGATTCCGAAAAACTGGACCCAATTTTTGAGAGAATCTGAGAACAAGAAGGAGCTATTCGCTTATCTAGCACAGGAAGCTGTGAAGATAACAACTCATAAGCAAGTTATTAGCTCAATTGGTCTGGGAGTTATTTGCCGACGTCATCAGAACATCGGAAGGCTGGACAATTGCTATCACGAGGAAGCCGATAGTCGCATGATGGTCCATGTTGCAGATGCTGTCTCTAAGAAATTTAACTCGATTGTAATCAGAACTGTAGACAGTGATGTTGTTGTGCTGCTGGCTGTGGATATGTACGCCCGTCTTGGTGGGAAGCCGTCAGAACTATGGATAGCGTACGGAGTGGGCAAACATTTCAGACACGTCCCTGTTCACATAATATCATCATCTATTGGGGTGGAAAAGAGCCTAGCACTCCCGATATTCCACACATTCACAGGTTGGTGTCACTTTTCACATCAAGCACGTACCAGTGCTAAATACCACTAGTGATTTATTATTTTATGGAAAAAAAGATTTGTTCAGAGTAATTGTTCATACTTTTTGAAACAACAATTGCACAGACAATAACGTTTTTACCTAAGTGAATCAATTCTAAGAACTAAGACACAGGTGAATGTATGATGTTTGGTGTTCAAAACTGTTACATACTAAAAAAAACTATTGCACATAATAAACAATTTGTAAAAATGATCAGTCTCTCTCACAAGATTTACCCAGTTTACAATAAATTGAACTGAGTGACATCAAAACTTCTAACTAATCGGACTTTGAGTAATTACCATTTCGGAGAGGATGTAGAAATTGGTTATTGAAATACCTCTTCAAAAAATATGTTTATAAAGTAGCCAACACACGTCTGTTTACAAATTTTCAGGATGTGATACAGTATCTGGGTTTTCCTGGAGGGGTAAGAAGACAGCCTGGGACACATGGTCAAAGAATCCGTACATCACGAAAACATTCAAGAAATTGATTATTGATCCGACTGACAAAAGTGGATGATGCAATGGATGTTATCGAGACATTTGTCGTGCAGTTATATGAGAAGTCCAGTGAATCGACAACTGTAAACGATGCTAGGCTCCGCTTATTTGCTCAAAAAGGCCAGGATTTGGTTAATATACCTCCAACAAAGAATGCATTTGCAAACCACGTAAAGAGAGCGGTGTATCAAGCAGGCCACTGCTGGTATAATATTGATGCAGGATATAGCGCACCCGGTAGACCCCGAAGCCACGGCAAATAGTTTTCGCGGCTGGCTCAACCGATTTCGTGGCTGGTTAGCTAGCTTAGCCGGCTCAGTCGTGACGTTCCTGGCTGACGAAATATGGCTGCCAGCCGGCTGAGACATTATCATTCAGCTCATTATCGTTTCTGAAATGTTCCTAATCCCTGGTTATATACCCCGTTTGTTTTAGCGTTTGTGGTGAACCCGTAGAATTCCAGACCACACATATTATTTTGGTGTTGGGCTTTTCCATTATCATGGCGAAAATACACGAATAGAAGGACTGTCGTGGATGTACTACGTAGTTTCCCATCTAATCGGTATAAGTTACATTGGGACTTCTGTCGAATTCAGACTGCTATCATCACTAGCATCTTGCGATATATGCGTGCATCATTGAATGATGAATCCGATAGTAATGATATATTATATTTCAAACTATTTTCTATTCTCTTCTACAGGTTAATTGCATATATTTATATTGACAAATGCCAGCGATGTCTGAGACTGGGTCGTGTCGATATAAACTATTTATACTTTAACCCTTTCAATACCGAATGGATGCGCCCATTAAGTTATATGAAAGCATGCATTGGGATAGTCTATTCCACATTAAGGGGCCCAGTGTTCTGATAATATAACAACCATGGCATGTCCATGCGAGTATACCAATATTAGGCAATGCGGTTTAGTTCTTTGCGATTCACAGTACATTTGTGCTTGGCAAATAAGCCCATGCACACGGCTCAGCCATTTTACAATTCCGGCGGCGGAGATTTGTTCATGTGGCTGGCGTTAGAGATAATATGGTTGGCGGTGGCTTGTGGCCAATATGGCTGGCGGCGGCGTGCGATGTCGGCTTCAGGCTCTAGCGCACCGGAGCCAGAATCTTGGGGATGGACAAAGAGCACTGAAGGAAGTTGGAGTGTGACATGGACCGATCTTCCTGAAGCATCCAAAGCTTGCCGAGAACTATTGCGATGTGGTTGCAAGAAAGGGTGCAAAAACAATTGTAAATGTTCGAGGGCATCATTACGCTGCACTGCTCTATGCAGTTGCAATTGCAAATAAGTGTTGGCAACAGAGGCATGTATGCAAATTTTCCCAACTAGCAGAATTGACTGGCGATTTGTCATGAATTCTTCATACATGACTATCCATTGCACATTCTTGAATGCCACTTATTAGAATCGCAGAATGAGTGTCTTCGATTGTTTTATCACTTACTGGAGCGACGAAATGCCACGAGTTATTGCACGATTGATTCTCACAATATATTAGAATCCATTTGTTAGCACATTTAGTTGTATAACAACTATATATGGAATTACATATATCTCACTGTACTTGTACATGTAGTTGTTCATATATCATAGCATAATAGAGCTCTTAACGACAAACTGTCGGTAAATTTGCCAGCGCGTGAACGCAAACTTAATTGATTGAACAAGGACTGTATCAGTGATTTCTAAACTTTTTTTTAAATGTGGCAAACACGTGTATTGGTTCTTTGTACGTTAAATTATGAAATCTTTGCAAATCAAGCATGGGTTTATTAATCATAGTATCATAGTATCACGGTTGCATACAGAAAGTAATCGCGTTTTCTATTGCAAATGTAAACAATTCCTATCACACCTTGTCGCACATAATTCGCACCTACGCTCGTAATAAAACATTTGCTTGCCTGTATTTTGAAGAATTATAGTTAATATCATAAATATTTAAACTTTGCGATACTTGTATGTTGCGCATAATAACACAATGATTAGCAGCTTGTCAAATTGTGAGTAAGTGTTATCAAAGCTGCACAAAGGTAATCGGGTAGCTCCATAGCAACGGTTGCCAAGAAGTGTTGTACCAGACCAATTGTGAATATTGTCCACACACACTCGCTAAAATGATAATATGATATAAAGTCAACGCGGAAGATTGTCATTATCAACTTTCAGATAGTTTTATATAATAGAAATGCTTCTCGTTTCATTATAACCATCAATTATAGTAATCAAAACAAACAACCCATATGTACATACCAGTGTTTGTTATTTTTGCATTATATTTACGCTATTCCATCATCTTCTAGCCTATAAATTTGTTTTCAATCCTTAAAATTGTTATATATATACGGAGTGATTTATCAGTTTATATTTTCTTGTCAAATTACATTTTTATAATTAAAAATGTACACACATCTCAATAAAATGTTGATACATGCAGCCAATAATAGGGACTTTCAAACAAATGGCGGCCATTTTATCCGCCATTTTGAATCTACCCAACTATAATGGACACATGAGTCAACGAATATAATTATAGCCTGATGCCTTTTCAACACAAATAGGTGCATAAAACATTGTTTTTCGATCAGAAACTGAGTCATAACGATGCATACTCGTTGGAATAGAGAGAAAATCAAGATTTTTTGTCAAAACGGTTGCCATGGCAACCATGGGCATTTTCCAGTTTGGCATGATATCCAAAATGTCTTATTTTTATATGTAGTACATGCGTGTCAAGTTTGGTACTTTTACTATATAATGCACGATTTTGTCATCTATCCGCCCCACTAATATAAATGTTTATATTATGAGAACAAACACTCTATAGTGTGTATATGTATGCCCTAAATCTACACTGCACAAATGCAGATATATCGCATTGTTTCGTGGATAACAATACCCGGAATCTTATATTAGTGATGGATATGGTGGTAGTGGCCGTGCTGTTACTCGAGTTAAGTCGATTTAATATTATTGTGTGAATTGTTAACTATTTCATAATTTCTTTAGTTGCCATAGCTATGTCATTAATCGACTATAAATCAGCTTTACCATGTTATATTCTACAGGAAGAGAACACCAGCCTTTACAGCCGATAATAGGTCTGGAAGTTCTCCTAGTTTCTGATTATGGAAACGAATTCAACGAGCCGTTTTCTGAACTATTGGACCAGCATCCCTGTTTTAAAGTGTCTTGTTTGGATAAGGAGATTAGTCAGGTTCGGGATTGTGTCACTGGCTGGATTGATGCACATGTGATGTCATGTAACGCTGTTATTTCAGTTGTCACCGAGAAGCTTGTTAGAAATTATTTTAAAGACAATGCCACAATATCACCACGGGAAAAATACGCTTCCCATATGCTCAATCAGCTTCGCCGGAGATTCTACTCAGGACGAGGTGGTGCATGTCGCGTGCCCTGTCTTACCCTAACTCCATTCGGAATACTTTCAGAAGTCCCCGCTGATATGCTGGAACAGTTTTACCGACATAATCACTCAGTTCTGCAAACGGGTTTACAATATACCATGATAGAAAGGACGAATAATCATGGAGTTAAATTTCACGATAACTTTACTCGATTTCTTAAAATCCTACAAGAGAGTCTCAAAGTAGAACCATGTGATGCTTTCAGAAATATCTCACTGCAGAATACTGAACAAGTCCAGATATTTCTCAACAGTTTGTTATCGTGGATAAACACTTTAGGACCTGAATGATTGTGTAACTGTAAGATATATGTCCATAAGAGTTCATCCACCCTGGAACACCAATTACATGCCAGAATACATATTCTGTTTTTGACAAAAGACGGAGGGCATTTTATTGAGTTGCACATTGAGTTTTTGCAGAAATCAGCATGATCAGAAACTGAAAAATTAGTCGTGCATTTTCAATCGGACTGTACAGAATGATGTGAATATTACAGACAGACATCGCACCATAGACTGTACCTACGTGTACAATACTGTCTCGATGCATTGCACATGTATTTAGATATATATTTATAAACCAGTTCACACCCAGAGGAAATAGGGATTGAGCCACACTCGATACGATGCTTACATATCAATTACCATTTAATCAAAGGTTAATTGAATGGTTTGTGGTGTTACATATTCCCGTTGAACAATTAGTCAAATGCTCGTTGACAATCGAATCACGACAAGTCGAAAAATACCCTTAACAGCCGAAACAGTTTATTATCACAAGGAAGGATCTGTTTTATCAGGAAACACGTTATCAGTATAAAAAAAGTTTTCAAATTCGGATGGTTTATCAATGCTGATATATAATGAGGACGCAAGTGATTCGATTGTCAACGCGCATTTGACTAATTGTTCAACAGGAATATGTAGCACCACAAACCATTCAATTAACCTTTGATTGAATGGTAATTGATATGTATTCATCGTAATGAATGTGGCTCAATCACTCTTTCCTCTGGGTAATGAAAACTATGTTTTTCTTCAACCCAAACATTTTACCTTCAAACTCAACCCACAATGTCGTATCGTCAATTCGCTTAAAAGCTTTTATAGATTTACAGTAAAACGCAATTCCTCCCCGCGCCGTCTTTTCTTTTCTACAAAGATCAACACAATGATACTCTGGAATTTGGATGTTTGCGATATCAGTATGCTAAGTTTCTGTTAAAGTAATAAAATCATAACGATATACAAGCTTAATACAATCAGAGTCAGTTCGTTTTCTAGCGAGTCCTTGAATATTCCAAACAGTGTACAAATATTTTTGATATGCTTAGAAATCATTTCTGGTGTAAATCTAGGAGTAAACTAGGTCATCGGAGAAAAATTGAAAAGCTGTTCGCTTAAAGGCACGTGCGGCCTTAATTGTCGAAAATATTCATATTTGTTCCAAACACCGTATAAACAGAAAAACATTAAAACGCATAGGTCCGAATCGGCATCTCTGGTTTAGACTAGGTTTTATCCTAGACCAGGTTTAACTCCAGTTTAAACTAGGTTTAAGTAGGATTTAAACTTGGTTTTACTGTAGTTAAACTAGGTTTTATAGGAGTGAAACTGGGTTTTAGTGTAGTTAAACCCAGTTTTGTGATAAACTCAGTTTAAGTTTGTGGAATTCGATCTCAATTGAAACTAGGTTTTATTGACGTGATATAGATATGGTAATATTACTAATTGTTAGTGGTGAATTGGCTATATAATCATCAGTATAAGCTTAGGTATATATGATTTATACGTACCATACGTCTCGTCTCGAAAATATACCTTTAAATATACTTTGAAAAAACATCAAAGTTAAACCACCCTACCCCAGGTTTTACTAAAACCTAGTTTTTTGGGTTTAATTATTCGGCCGATTTTTTCCGCCCAGTATTGATGTTAGTTTCTTCGCGTATATGGGGGTGTTTATTTTGAATTGGGGGAGGCGTTTATGCGCGGGCGTTTGTCACTCAATGTACATGCAGGAGAGTCTTAGCGGAATTCGGGGAGGCGATGTCGGAACTTATGAGATAAATTCTAACAAAATATGTGCCAGTGTGATGGATGATTTCTTGCTATATTATGTCTGTTTGCAATTCGCTCGTTTTGATGTCGGTTTGGCGGCTTGGAGCATGGCGGGATCGGACTGATCAGATTGACACGTTAGACACGAACATGACTTTTGAAACTGATTCCTTATTCACAAAAAGGTCTCTTTCGGTCAATTTGACGCATGGGTTGGTGGCCCTCCCAAATACCCATCAGAGACACCCCAGCCTTCACCCGGGGGAGGGTAACGGCCACCCTGAGGGGGTGGAGTATGGACTGTTTTGGAGACCTGTAAGGATTTCGGCCAATTTGATGATATGGGTGGGTGGCCCGCCCCAAATAACCCATAGAAACACCCCACCCCTCACATCCGGGGGGGGGGGGTTACCACCGAGGGGGTGTACGTGGGTTATGGACCATTTTCGAGACTGGTAAGGATTTCGGTTAATTGACGGCATGGATGGATGGCCCGCTCAAATGTCCCATAGAAACAGCCCACCCCTAAACGCTAGGAGAACCACCCCAGGAGGTGAAAATGGGGTATGGACCATTTTCGAGAACGGTAAGGATTTCGGTCAATTTGACGTCAGCAGTGTGGGTAGCCCGCTCCAACTATCCCCTAGAAACACCCTCACCCGGGGGTACCACCCGAGGGGGTGATATGGGGTATGGACCATTTTCGAGAACGGTGGGTGGCACATCCCAAATGCCCCCCCCCATAGAAACACCCGGACCCCATTTTCACCCGCTCGGGTAGAACCACCCGCGATGAGGGTGGGGGTGTTTCTATGGACTAAATTTGAGGGCGGGCCGCCCACCAATGACGTCATATTAGCCGAAATCCTTACCGTTCTCGATAACGGTCCATACCCCATTCCGACACCCGGGTGAGGGGTGGGTGTGTTTCTATGGGGTATTTGGGGCGGGCCACCTACACATGCCGTAATATTGACCAACAGAGGCATGTTTTTGCGAATAATGAATAAAATGCTCCATCCCCCATTTTCACCCCAGCAGGGTGGTACCCTCCAGGGATGAGGGTGTGTGTCTACAGGGATATTTGGAGCGGGCCACACACCCCTGTAGTCAAATTGGCCGAAATCCTTACCGTTCTCGAACATGGTTCATATACCATCTTCACCCCTCGGGTGGTAACCCACCCCACCCCCGCCCGGATGTGAGGGGTGGGGTGTTTATATGGGTTATTTGATGTACCCTTAAATCCCCGGGGGTGAGGTTGGGGTGTTTCTATTCGGTATTTGGGCGTACCCACTTTCCACCTCCTCGGGTGGCACCCCCCGGTGGGGGTGGTTCTATGGTGTATTTTGATCGTGCCACCCACTCCTCCTGCTGCCAAATTAATTAGCCTAAATCCTTACCGTTCTCGAAAATTGTCCATACCCCTGTTATCCCGGTGTGAGGGGTGATGTTTCTATCGGGTATTTTGGGCGAGCCACCCATTCATGCCGTCAAATTCGCCGAAATTCTTCCCGTTCTCAAAAATGGTCCATACCCCATTTTCACCCGTCCGGATGGTACCCCCCCCCCGGGGTGGTGGTGTTTCTATGGGGTATTTGTGGCGGGCCCCCACCCATGCCCTCAAGAGATATTTTTGAATTCCAAAAGTAATGCTCGTCCATGATATGAGATAATATCTAACCGCTATACAATAGACCGTGCATTCGTCGTGATTTCTCAAAGCGCACGGGCTATTCCCCTGATTAGGAGATTATATAGCGACAACAGGTCGCGTGACCGGACAATGTATTGACAAGTAGAGATAACAAACAGACAGACCACGCCTCCTATCCTTGCAATTGGACAAGTGTGGCCCACAGGTAACGCAATCGACCAAATCTATGTCGTCCCAGCGGTGGAGAAAAACTTGGTTTTACTACTAAACCCAGTTTAAACTGGTAGTTTAAACTAGGTCTAAACTGGAGATGCCGATTCGGACCATACAGTTCCGTTCATATATACCATGACCATCGCGTAAACAGCATGTTATCATAAAGACCTACTATATTTTACCTAAGCAAGAGCCTGATTGTGTTACAGAAGACAACACAATGCTACTGGCTAATCACACACAAATGGCATAAACGCTCTTTATTAGTTCCATATCAGGTATTCACCAACAAAGAAATCTCTTTATGTTTACCATCATAATATAAACAACACCAGCAAAGTAACTTGTTATGCTTTTGTTTACATAACAATGGTCAAACATATGACCATAACATACTGTTTATGCGATATTTCTTATTTGTATACGGACAAAGTCTATCTACATTTTGATGTTCTTTCTGTTTGTGGCGGTTTTTGACGGGTGGAGATATTTTCACAGGATACCCACCGCCAAGGCCAACCGTGTCTTTAATAAAATCAAACCACTCCGTAAAAATTGTTTCTGTTTCATCTGCTGAATTTCTACATATATGTTCCTCACTGCAGTCATGGCCTCCAACGTTGATGATTTGACGACTGTGTCATGTACTTTCCGTATCCATTCTGAGTGTGTCTGTCCCCGCGGTAATCTCTCCTTCTAGCTGTATGTCCTGGTATTTCGAATTGTCTGGTTCCTCTCGGTGTGCGGTTTTCCACCATTAGCGAACGTTTATACCAGCTGAAGTCTGCATTCTTGGCGTATTTAATATGCTTTGCCAGTACTCTAACACCATTGAAATTTGGGTGGCAATTGTCGCGACAGAGTTCCTGTATAACTTCGGACGAATACTGGTCGACAAACCCTGGTGTGTTAACAACAAACGTACAGTCTTCCTCATAGCATACATCCCTGTACATTTGATTTGTAGATTCAACGAGCATATTAATATGGTTGGAATGCAAGGTAGCAGAATAGAAGAGATTCTTACTCCAGCACTTGGGAGTTTACTACGAAGTTTAGCAATTAGATCTCTCAAGTCCTTTTTAGTAGTTTGAATGTTGTTTCTGCAGCTATTTATTCCCACGTGCACAGATACTTTATGCACGTATTTGAACTTGGAAGTGTGGTCGTCATTTAGCCACCTCATAAGTCTACCGAGATCCTTTGTCCTGGCTATACAACACATTGAACATTTCATCACCGACGCACATCTTTGTTGGGTCGATTTCCCTTAGAACCGAGTCTCCTAATATCAAATGAACAGGCGGGGTATGTTCCGGTGACGCACATGCATCATGGTCTTCAAGTTCCATTTCGTGTGTAATGTTAGCATTTTGAGTTTGTTCATACGCTTCACAATCGCCTGGAATGGAAACGAGCGATTCATTCTGATCTACAAATGCTTCAAATCTGTTGGAGACAAGAACACTCGGGACCACGGACACGGAAAATTCTTTATCATTTACATCCGAGAGTTTATCATGCCCCCGATCTCCGATGGAGATTTGGGGGTATTTAGTGGAGCCCTCCGTCCGTCCATCCTTCCGTCTTTCCGTCCGTCCGTCCTTCCGTCCGTGCGAACGTTTCAACATAATAACTTTGGTTTCGCTAACTCAATTCAGTTGATCTTTGGTATGCTAATAGACCACCCGGTGGGGGACAAGATTTCCCCATAACTGCGGTTTCGTCCGACCATTTTTTCCAGAGTTACGCCCCTTTTTGGACTTAGAAAATCGTCCGTACGAACGTTTCAACTCATAACTTTGGTTTCGCTAACTCAAGTCAGTTGATCTTTGGTATGCTAATAGACCAGCCGGGGGGGGGGGGGGACAAGATTTTCCCCATTACTGCGGTTTCGTCCGCCCATTTTTTTCCGAGTTACGCCCCTTTTTGGACTTAGAAAATCGTCCGTACGAACGTTTCAACTCATAACTATGGTTTCGCTAACTCAATTCAGTTGATCTTTGGTATGCTAATAGACAAGCCGGGGGACAAGATTTCCCCATAACTATGGAATCCTATTAGGGCCACTTGCTAATGGCGCTTTCGGCGCGCGCCGAAAGCAACAAAGAGTGCGCCATTAGTAACGCGCCGAAAGCGACAAATGTGCGCCATTAGCCTTATTTCGGCGCGCGCCGAAAGCGACAAAATATGCGCCATTAGTGCATTCGGCGCGGTGCGCCATTAATGCATTCGGCGCGGTGCGTCATTAGCGCGGTGCGCCGAAAGCGACAAAATATGCGCCATTAGCGCATGTACGATTAAGTATGTGATCACCGGGGTGCCGGAAGAGGGGGGCAGATAACTCTCAAATCTAGTGGTACTTTAGTAATAATACGGACATATTTTGTTGAACAAATAAAAAGTTTTGAGAAAATTTATACCATACTTGGAGTTGGTAGTGGTTATCGTTATTTTGTAGAAATGCATCGATTGTGATAATTGGGGGTTTTCGTTTCGCTTCACTACACTCAACTTGGGTGGGCTTTGGATACTGATATATCCTCCCCAATAAAGCCTGACAGGCATTTTCACACTAACCACCGCGGTAAATACCCGGTGTAAATGCTTAACTACTATAGCCTGCCAGGCCTCTCATGTTTTCAATAGCTGTGGTAGACCAGACAATTAACAGACATTCTAGCATATCCTATGCAATCTTAACTCATTTCTGCATCATCTGTATAACGGGTCTACACAGCGCCTACATAGTTGATTGTCAAGTGAGCGAAATGAACATTCCCCATGATGCCAAACGTGTACTTGCGTTTTATGTGTATATTTTATTTAATAAAAATAAATATATAAATCGTAACATGGTTGGTCTGTCTTAAATTGATGAAATATATGTTATTGCATTGCTGTAGTTTTATACAGACCAACAATACTCGAGACATGATGCGCAATCGCGACAGAGCATGAGTTAATCTGCTAGAACAGGTTCCCACACAGGGTCAGGCCATGTGGTGTTAATCAAAGGCTATGCAGCTTTCATGGCACTGCTTAGATTCAGAGCAGTATGTCCAGTCATTTATATATATTACTTCTCAGAGATAGGCTGTTCAGACAAGCTTTTGTCAATACCGTCAGTCCGTAGACTTGTCAGTCCATCCACCCCACCTCCGCGGTGCGATGTACATATGTACAGCTGTTTGGTTTTACAATTAATATATATTATAACTGTATTTCGTCTGAAGACTCACCAACACCAACTTGAAAAATATGACCTCTCGCTCATGTCCAGACGTGATCTTGTGCTCATAGTCTCCTAAACGTAACCTGTCAGATATTATACATTTATGCTGTACTCTGTTTCAGCTTAGTATTATATGTGCATGCTTATTAATTACCATATATCTGTAGTTTCACACATCTTATCATTTTCTACTTGTCTGATAGAGAAATTGGGAATGTTCAGTTTGCGAATAATTTAGCTTTATTCAGCTCAGTTTACGGCTAGTTTCAATTAAATTAAATTTACTGGCTTCCTTTTGCTCAGCTGACAAATTCTCACATCTGATTGTCAGTCTAGCCAGTTTTTCCTTATATCGGTCGTGGAATCTTGCAGTCATGCTATCACATTCGTGCAGGTTATCACCATCGCATATGCGTTCTCTACTTATTTCTGGCGGTTGTCACCTGTGCCCCATTGCAGTCTTCCAAAACGCGCTGACAGGCCAGCACCATGGGTGAATTCGGTCACAGTCGTTAGCCATATAGTCCAGGAGATCGACCCCAAGAAATAACAAATGTTGCTCATTTTGACGGACAAGTGCTATCCAGTCTATTTTTGTAGTAAAATATATGTAGATTACGAAAATCCATGATAGCAGTGGTGAATTTGTAGCTTAATTGGCGAAAAACAAGTTTTTATTGACCTACCCGACGACCGAAAATAGAAGAATTTTCCGGCGACGTCATAGTACTACTAGTATTCAGAGAGCTAATATTGGTACCCTTGCACCCCTTGGGACTTAACTTCTCCCCACTCATTTTGTTCCTTATTATGTCCTTTTAAGCAATGTTAACAAGAAAAAAAAGTGGCCATATAGACTCCAGACAAAATGGCGTCCATCATGGCCGCTGTTTTTCAGACAAGACTCTAAGTCAGTTTTATGCAAATTATAGCGGTAAAAATCTTGTAAAATGTATACAAATGTATATATTTTCGTGAAGGTAAGACATAATGTCACTTTTTTGGGGCAAAATTGAAACTCACCATCCAAGATGGCCACCAAAATGGCCGCCGGAAGTTTAAAATATTACTTTTTTTTACAAATATCTTCTAGATCGATTCATGCTGTTTGGAACTGGTTGAGTAATGTGACTTTATTTTGTATTTTTTATATTAACTGATCATTGGGGCAATTTAATATGCACTTTTTGGGGTCCTAACCCCTTCCGTTCCCTCAAAAATACGAATTTACAGAATGCGGTATAAATATTTCACACAAAAACATCACAATTGGGATTCTAGTCATATTTTAACAAGAAATGAACATAACTTTGTAATGTGAGTGATGCACATGATTACCTATGAATATTCCAACTCAATGGACCCACAATTCTTACTTTGGATCAAAATGGCTGCCAAAATGGCCGCCAAAATATGGAAAATGGTAAATATTGCCCCAGCATGTCCTGCAATCGATTACAAGTTGTGGATGATGTACAAAATTGGCTATTCTGCCTTCTATACAGTGAATACTAACATGTCTGATGTACCATGGTTAATTGTTACTATTGTCACAACTGACATCACCAAAAATATTGGACTTTTCTCTCAAAAACTTGACTTAAATATCGGCAAAAATTAACTTTTCATGTTTGGACTATTTTTTCAATTAAAATGTAACTATCTTTGGGTTGAAAGGTGTTTATTGTTTTGGTGTATCTTAAATGTGTCACACTGTGGTATTTATAGACCAAATTGTTCGCCCGATTTTGACAGAACTGTATACTCTCATTAAGTAGACATGGATAAACTTTTTATATGCAGCCTGTGTCAGGGAGGACGCAGTTATATAGGAGTGGGTGTAATATAGTGTGTCATGTTGACGTATTTCTCGATGGGTTAATATATAATGCTATGCTAATTATGGTCTGAAATGACTAATATCGAGATTTCTGGTGACCATTCAACGTTTGATACCATTTGATGTCCCGATGGGTATATTCTTGGAGTTCTGACATGTCACGAAGCTTCGGTACATGTCACGAAGCTTCAGTACATAGGATGAAAAACCGCCACAGATTAGGGGTTAATGATGCAAGGTCACATTTTTCGCCAGATTTCGACAGAACTATATACTTTCATTAAGTAGACATGGATAAACGTCTTGTATGTAGCTCACTGTGTCAGGGCTGAAGTATAGCAGTTATATAGGGTGGGTGTAATATAGTGTGTCATTTTGACATAATTACACCATGGATTAATATATATTACTATGATAGTTACGACCATTCAACGCTTGATGCCATTTGACGGTACGTGTCACGAAGCTTCGGTAAATTGGATGAAAAATCGCCACAGATTTGGGGTTAACGATGCGAGGTCACATTTTCACCAGATTTTGACGGAACTGTATAGTCTCATTAAGTATACATCGATAATCTTCTTACGTGTAGCCCTGTGCCAGAGAGGGAGCAGTTATATAGGGGTGGGTGTAATATAGTGTGTCATTGTGACATATTCCTCGATGGGTTAATATCGATGGTAATTATGATCTGAAATTATTAATATCCGGGTTTCTGGTCACCATTCAACGTTTGTTATCGGTGCCATATGATGTCCTGGGGTGGTATATTCCTGGAGTTCTGACACGTCACAAAGCTTCGGTACATGGCACGAAGCTTCGGTACATTGGATGAAAACCCGCCACAGGTTTGGGTTTTAGAATACATTGTCAATTTTTTGGCCACAGCGCTGGGGATAAGTACCCAGGGCCACATTATTCTTCTTATTTCGATATTACTGTATACTGTTATTAATAACGATACACCTTGATTAACTTCATGTTGAATGAAGCAGTCACAGTATAATTTTCTATTATTGAACATTTAACTTGAATGTCACGAATAATCGGTACATTCGTGTTTTTGTTTCGACGCCGACTGACTGTATGCATACATCGGATTTAAATATAGTAATATATGAATAATAATTAATGTACCGAAGCTTCGTATCTATAGGTTACAAACACCTAATTATTTTCCATAGATGACAGTGTTAACTAAAAGTCCCTCCGGCCATGGGTTAAGCCTATTTGAACTTCAAGTGGTCAATTTTTCCTTAGAACGTCATCCGTTGCACCAGTATGTGACAACAAACGCGCCCTTTTCGGTATTTTTTTTTTCAAACGATAATCTTGCATTTCTACAACTACCCCATTTACTGCACATAAATCAGCAGCATAAAAATATCCAGACCCCTTCCATATTTCCATCAATGATAATCAACCAATCAGCAGCCAGATTTTTTTGTTATGCTGACTCGAGTTTCCCTACACAACTTCAAGAAGCGTAACTCTATATAATTAGTTGCTTGTAACATATTGTAAAGAAAATCGAACTTTGATCGTGTAAACCGCGCCAATTTTACAAAAACAGCTTTACTGTGATAAGATAGCCCACATACCCCGTTTTAAAATTTATTTGGGTAAGAAATAACACCGATACTCTATTCCTGATAACGCTGGAAGCCCAGTTTAGTAGAAAGATACTAATGTATCATGTCATGCTTGTCATATACATATATACTGCACAGTGTCGCATGCCCCATGTCCATCCACTCTCTAATGGGAATATTATGACCACAAATGTGATCACACCCAAAATTCAGGATTTTTCATCATAATTTAATTTGTAAAATCCGACTCGCGTGCATAACGCACATGATAGAAAGGCATATGTATAAGTTTTGAAAACTAGTTACGTATATCTACCATACGCCGTAAGAAATTGATCTAATTTTGAACAGTACAATGGTTAATTGGATTTGAATTAGACCCCCCTCAACTTAGAATACAAGTAGAACCCTTCTTAAATCCATTTAAAAACATTGTAGAAGACAAGTTGTAAATTATTTAACACTATTAAAATAATTAATGGCGAATTTAACCATTAAAATCATACTAAGATGGAATGGTTGCAATTTGGACGATTTTGCATAAAAAAACATTTTTTTAAATGGTAAAAATAAAAAAATAAAATAAAATTCTTCAATTTGTTTTAGCACGATTAGTTATTTAACATTATTAACACAATTACTATTCAACTTAATCACCAAAATCATACTAAAATGAAATGGTTACAAATTGAATTTTTTTTCTTTTTAAATTTTGGGCTAAAAACGTAGAAAAATGCCCAAAAAATCGCAAAAATCAAAGAAGGCTACAAATTTGTTCTTGCTATCATAGTTTTTCTTCATTACCATACCTAAAACATTAAAAATAACATGGTCGCAGCTTGTCCGTCAATATGAGCAACACTACCTCCCGATCTCCTGGACTAATATACTTGTGGACGTCTATGCTTTGGTGGGACCCGCGCCCGCCACCTGTGCATTTGCGCGATAGCCTTGTTATGGACGCAATGACTCACACACTCCTCATCGAGCACGTATCTTCCTCGACTTCATTGTACCTACCAGTTCAATCATACTGGTACACGTGAACGCTTTTGATGCCTTTATCAGAGAATACGTTGTACCTACTAGAGTCACCGATTCTAGTACACGGGAACTGTTCTCTGTGAGGCATCTGCAGGTAGCTCGATACTGCCATTTGTGTGGTTCAGTGCTCCTAATGTGTGTAACCATTTGCACTCGTGCGCGACTCTTCTCTGGCCCCGCCACCTGTGCATTTGCGCGATTGCCTTGTTGTGGACGCAATGACTCACACACTCCTCATCGAGCACGTATCTTCCTCGACTTCGTTGTACCTACCAGTTCAATCATGCTTGTATACGTGAACGATTTTGATGCCTTTATCAGAGAATACGTTGTACCTACTAGAGTCACCGATTCCTAGTACACGGGATATCTCGATACTGCCATTTGTGTGGTTCAGTATTGCTAAGGTGTGTAACCATTTGCACTCGTGCGCAGTGTTCGCGCTGTCGGTAGCCAAATTAGCCAATGGCTAATATTTTTCGAATTTGGCTAATAAAAATTTCATTTGGCTAAACTTTTGGCTAAACTTTTTTTGAACCCAAATGGAGACTGAAAGCATGGAGCCAGAAAGCTAATTAATAAAAGCACTCAATAGATCGACATTCAAGACGAAGTTAGGTGACGAAAGTATTTCATTATTTTCGTACTTATGAAATATCGTACAAAGGGAAACCCGATCGACAACTCTATCAACCAAGCGATCACAAAGTGATATGCATGCAATCATCTTTAGTTTTCACAAGACGGACATTCAAAGACGCATGGACATTAAACCGACCGTGGTTGAATTATGACAATGTGAAGAAAGCAATGTTTGTAAAGTACATTGACGCCGGTATATAAGCAATTTGTTCGTAACATGTGCAGGCTGTTTTAATGTGGAGAAAGATTACGTCACTCTGCACGAAGCAGCAAAAGGTCATTATTAATTTTTACATTTAATCCCCTAATCCCCCATTCAGCCCATTGTATGTCTGGTCACTCACGGCGCGCCTGCACAATGCATGTTTATGATGACATTGTATTTATGACGGTCGAGGTTTATGAGCACCAAGTGTAAGACAATAGCTTAATCAGCCAAATGTGAATCACGACAGATATTTTGTGGCTATTTGTCGTCAATACCGATACAGTCAAAATAATATGCATGCTTTTATGACAGATTGTAATTTTATAATGGCGTAACAATATTAAGTTATTAGTTTCCAGATGTCACTTAGATATTTTCGCAAGGATAAATATTTAATGATTTAAAAATAGATATTGATATAAAATAAAAAATTAATGACATTAAGAAGGACAATACCGGGTTACCCCCCCCCCCCCCCCCAAATCACTCTTTCACATAAAGATTAATAAATTTTTAATAAATGATATATATCAAAATACTTGTAGTTCATCAAAATTATTTAAATTATTGTGTATTTTACCTTTGTCTGTAAGATTTTACGTTTTAGTCATTAATTGTGAACCGACCAGAAAACGATGATTTAATTTGGCCAAAGTTTTTTTTTAATTTGGCCAAAAAACATTTGGCTAATGTTTTTTTCATTTGGCTAATGTTTTTTTCATTTGGCTAAACTTTTGGCTAAAGTTTTTTTCGGTCCAGCGCGAACACTGCTCGTGCGCGACTCTTATCTGGCGTGTAGCCGTTTGAATACGACAGCACAGCTGCGTATCACGCGTGAAAGTCTTCTCATCCAAGGTCTGGCTGGTAACCATATGGTAATGACAAGACCGTCTGTCCTTGACAGCTCTATCATTCACGTATGCGCGAAAGCTCCTTGGATATCTCGATATGCATGATTGTCTGGTTCCACGTTTGGTGGGCTTTGGATACTGATATATCCTCCCCAATAAAGCGTGACAGGCATTTTCACTCTAACCACCGCGGTAAACCCGGTGTAGAAACATAATATTTTCAAAAGAACAATGTTAAACAATCATTGATTTATTACGTCAAACGGTAATATTGGGAATAAGCGTTGAACGACTCCGACGTTCTTGATCTTGAGGCCGGCTGAAAGCACTGCTACATATATGTAGTAGAGTATCGGGTGCAGGTTTCCGGGAGCCAACAAAAGAAGTCATATTGAAATATATGGCCACCATAAGATGCATCCGGTTTTTCCTGAGCGGTTTTCACGGCCGATGAAAGGTTGTTTATTCACACAGTTGATCTTATAGTATAATTCGCGTATAACCACCGCGGTAAATACCCGGTGTAAATGCTTAACTACTATAGCCTGCCAGGCCTCTCATGTTTTCAATCGCTGTGGTAGACCAGACAATTAACAGACATTCTAGCATATCCTATGCAATCTTAACTCATTTCTGCATCATCTGTATAACGGGTCTACACAGCGCCTACATTGTACATAGTTGATTGTCAAGTGAGCGAAATGAACATTCCCCATGATGCCAAACGTGTACTTGTGTTTTATGTGTATATTTTATTTAATAAAAATAAATATATTAATCGTAACATGGTTGGTCTGTCTTAAATTGATAGTAATGAAATATATGTTATTGCATTGCTGTAGTTTTATACAGATCAACAATACTCGAGACATGATGCGCAATCGCGACAGAGCATGAGTTAATCTGCTAGAACAGGTTCCCACACAGGGTCAGGCCATGTGTGTATTTTTAAGAAATATTGTTGTATCTTGGTGGTATGGGGACCGTGTGATCCATCTTCATCCGCAAATTGTCCAGTAACTTTGGACCGTCTGATCGGATTGAGTACCTTTAACTGCCCACAAAGGAGGGACCAGGACCACACGGCCACAATAATTTTAAATCTGAATAATGACAAATTATAGCATTTAGAGGTCTATCTACAGCAAATTTCAGCCCCTCCCTTTTAAAATTGATACATATGCCTGTACATTGTACATATGGCCATGTCCGATCTGCACTGGGGTGCAGGGGCGTCGTAAGCATCCAAGGGCATGGGGGCAGAGCCTACAAAAAGGGCACTTTTCTGAAAAAAAGGGCATTTTCTCCGCAAACTCGAAAAAATAACCATAAATTCATTGTGGCAAAAATCCCTATTTTAAAGGTATTTGTCGGTTTTTATGGCCGTTTTGTGATAAAATTGACAAAAAATTAATATTCCTTGTGAAATTGGTGGTATTTGGACCAAAAAAGTCACATTTTGCTATAAAAACACGAGATTAAACACACAAAAAGCATTTTCTGTCTCCAGAAAAAGGGCAAGTCCTGCCCCCCGCTCGCCCCCCTTGGTCAAGGGCAGGGGGTCAGCTGCCCCTCTTCCGACACCCCTGCTGTGGTGATCACATACTTAATTGTACATGCGCTAATGGCGCATATTTTGTCGCTTTCGGCGCACCGCGCTAATGGCGCACCGCGCCGAATTCCCTAATGGCGCATATTTTGTCGCTTTCGGCGCGCGCCGAAACAACGCTAATGGCGCACATTTTGTCGCTTTCGGCGCATCGCGCCAAAAGCGACCAAAAGTGCGCCGAAAGCGCCATTAGCAAGTGGTTCTAATAGGATTCCATACATAACTGCGGTTTCGTCCGCCCATTTTTTCCAGAGTTACGCCCCTTTTTGGACTTAGAAAATTCAGGTTTTCTGCTACTTTTTTTGGTTTCCAGATGATAACTTGATTTTGGATGGTTTATTTGCAAAACCCGTTTTTTTGTGTATTACCAATATCACAATACAGGTCAAGGTAAAATTTCGGTTCAATCGGATAATTTTTGTAAGAGTTATGTGTGAATTTGTGGCACCAGACCAAATTTGAAGCTAATATAGAACTAAATTCTCATGAATAACATAACTTTACAAAGTGCCATTTAATAAGTATTTGCACAAAAATAAGAAAAATCCTCTCTGATTGTACAGTCGGGGGCTTTACCTCCGCCCAGCGGTGCACTTGTTGTCATTTGTTATAGTACATGTCTTTTCTGTGTCATTTACTTGTTCCGTCGCGACTTCTTCCTTTTTAGTTGCCGATTCATATTTTCAATGAATTTTTTTAATTTGCGACCTGATTGGAAAGTCGACCGTTTTGTTTTTTCAAGTCTTTGCATTCAGTCTCAACTTTACCGATACGCTCTACCAAGGCGGTCGTTTTCTTTTCCACTGTCTCTTCAATAAGACGCATAGTCGCTGTTAGATTATTCTGTATATAATCGTTCATATCCTTGTGGTCAAGTTTGGTTTCCTCGAGCATTACATGTAACTCATCAACCGATCTTTTGATGGTGGTTGTTGAAATGTAATGACCTTTGGCGGATAAATTTGATTTCCTGAATCGTTGACTCACACTTACACTTTTCCTACGCTTTGGCGTAACAAAGAGTACAGATTTGTCATTTAATGTTCCATTTAATCACTGGTCTTTCACCGCGGTTTCTGCTATTTCAAATTCATCATCAGCAACAACAACACCATCAGTCTCGGCACATTTACTCACTTCGGCTGTCGGGCTTTGCTCGGAGAATGTTTTGTCAATACCTGTTAACATGTCGTCAGGAATTTGAGCATTAAATCCTCGGATACATATATCAGGAAGAATGTTGGTAAACCACCAGGATATATTACATTTTGTTCCTTGCAACATTATATTGTTTTGAGTTCTTATCAAGTGAATCGTAACTCGTCGGGATTTAGTCTTGGTCGGAACATTAATTATATCCTCCACAAGATTTTTTTCATTGTCACTAACACATCTCCATACTGCTCCCGCTTTCTCTAAAAATTTCTTACAGTCCCAATACTTTTTAGTTACTCCTTTCCTGTAACACTTGATTTTATTTGTATCCCAGTCGATAACTAAACATTTACCTTTGTTTTTCAGATCAAAGTTCTCTAAAATTTTCGTCTTGCCTTCCTCCATCCTTTTGATAGCTTTCTGAACATCCAATACATAATCTCTCTCCTCTGTTATAATAAGACGATCTTCATTCGAATCCGTCGTAATTAATGTGTCTACGATAAGCCTCCGACGACCTCAAAGATTAAAGTTAGCAGATGCTATTCGTTCGTTTCTCATGTCTCGACAATAGGTAACGTAAATTACAGTTTCCGGGAGCAAATTCAGTTTGCGGCCTTTCGCTACCTTTCTTTTTTTGATATGCTGGTCGATATCGGTTTTCAAATGAATTTTATCGGGCGCCCAAAATTTATATATAATTATTACCACCACATTAGCTTAAACGGACATGGCTCATTCGAACCTCCAATGTTTTCCTACGTAATTTGGATAAACGGATACGATAGGTCGACAAATAACGAACTATTGATATACCGGATTCATATGCCCTGAAAAACACTTGCCAAAGTCACAGCCATTTTCAGCCGTTTTCAAGATTTCGCAAGATTTAAGACGCTCTTTATTACTACCATATCAGGAATAGACTAGAACGTAACGCTCTTTTCTGTTCCATGTCGTGCAAATTGCTGTTTGTGTTTTGACAAACACTGTATTAACAGAAAACTGTTGTATTTTTCATTACTTCAATGCGTCTTTTGGGTTATAGAATGATCGTAGAAAGGTAGTTAAGATATTTATCGACCTATTTCGATACTGAGAAAAATTCAAAGGCGAATAATATTATGTGTATTTTGGAGCGCAAACCGCCATGTGGTTTTAAATACCACATGTAGTCTCCGTGATACATATATGTTACGATCGAAAGTCCTTGAATGCCAGTAAATTCACTTGGTATGTTCTCACGGAGCGAGAAATTTGCTTACGGAAGTCTGCCTATAACTTGGTGCCAATTAGAATGGGGCATCTTTGAACGGACAATAACATTGCATATTTACGATGATAGACTGTGCAAGTAGTCACTGAGAAGAGCACATGTAGAGCACCAATGTGGATGTACGGTGGTCAAGTATAATACTCTCATTATTTTGGTACTCCGATGCAACTCACAGAACGCTCTTTATCGGCTCTGTGAACATGGGCCGCATTGATATTATCACAGTTACTGGACATAAAGGCGACATATGACCGGTGTCTTGTGCTTAGTTTTATTTGAGATATGTTTGTCCGGCCATTTATTAATTCTTTCATAACTTCAGTCTTTATATTAGGATATCGATTTATAAATTCGATTAAAACCTTATTTTTGGTACTTTATGTCAATTAACTCTGATATTATGATATGACGCCAGATGAACCTAATCATTGTCGGACTCAGGGAAAATTACCTCCCTGTATGAAATAGTTTAATTATACATTCAAGGGAAAATTACATCCCTTGGGAAAGAACCATAATTAAAGTTACTAAACTGATCAAGAGAAAATTACCTCCCTTGAAAAAAGCCCTAATGAAAAGATAATAAATAACTAAATACTTAGACCATACTACCTTGTTGAAAATAGTCTTTCCCAGGGTAAAATAAAATATTTCTGATGGAAATTTCTACAAGTGCTTAGAACAATTTATTCCACATGCATCGCAATCAGAGCTTCCTTTAAGTAGTATTTCCATGTGAGTGGCTCACTCAATTGTGAATCTACTCAGATGAAATACATGTGGGTCTACATTAAATGGGAGAACATAACAAGTTCCTTTAAGTAGGAATCATGTTACATAAAAGTTTAAAATTTCTTTAAATTATAAATGTATACTTTAAGAATTTTCCATCAGACCACACGAATACTAGCTATAACTTTAAATAATAAGAAAGCAGAGAGGAGAAAAATTACAAAGATTGATAAATAAATCAAATTGAACTAAATATAATCAGTAGACAGATTACTAAATCACAGCAAAGTCTGAGCTACGAACTACACAAAACCATTTAAGTACTATTTGGGCCTACACTGAAACTAAAGATGAAAATAAAAAGAACTTTAAAATACTAAATAAGACTATCCCACCCCAATAGGTAAACTTACAGCGTACCGGTATATAATATAACAAAGATTTTCCAAAATTTTAATAAAACTTTATGGCGCTCTTTTTGACCTTATATACTATTTTGAACCGGCCAACCAGTGAAATTGCTTAAATCCGGTTCCACCAGCGAAAGCTCTGCCGGACACTGCCGAATCGGCCACCGACCATGTGCTGGCACCGCTCTTGCCGCTAGACGGAGTTACTAAATTTCATTGCAAAGTAATTTAAATTTGCAACTAATACAGATTAAAGGCACGTGCGGCCTTAATTGTCGAAAATATTCATATTTGTTCCAAACTCCGTAAACAGAAAAACATTAAAACGCATACAGTTCCGTTCATATATACCATGACCATCGCGTAAACGGCATGTTATCATAAAGACCTACTATATTTTACATAAGCAAGAGCCTGATTGTGTTACAGAGGCAGCACAATTCTACTGGCTAATCACACACAAATTGCATAAACGCTCTTTATTAGTTCCATATCAGGTATTCACCAATAAAGAACGCTCTTTATGTTTACCATCATAATATAAACAAACACCAGAAAAGTTAGTTTTTATACTTTTGTTTACATAACAGTGGTAAAACATATGACCATAACATACTGTTTATGCGATATTTCTTATTTGTATACGGACAAAGTATATCTACATTTTGATGTTCTTTCTGTTTGTGGCGGTTTTTGACGGGTGGAGATATTTTCACAGGATACCCACCGCCAAGGCCAACCGTGTCTTTAAATGAATACACTGATATTTATAACAGCAACTGGCTGGCAATTAGTGCATATGCCAAGATATAAGTCCTGGCAGAAATTCAAATGAAAGCATGAAAATGTTTTACTTTGTCTAACTGAATTACTGTTAGATAAATAAAGTAAAACTACACTTACTATATATATTTGCAAGAAATATTTAAAGGTTTATGAAACCAGAAAATAGTAGAATAAAACAAACACTCAGGGAAAATTACCTTCCTGTATGATATAGTTTAATTATACCTTCAAGGGAAAATTACATCCCTTGGGAAAGAACCATAATTAAAGTTACTAAACTGATCAAGATAAAATTACATCTCTTGGAAAACTTCTACTTTAAGTTATAAAATTACCTCCCTTGGAAAAAAAGCCCTAATGAAAAGATAATAATTAACTAAATACTCAGACCATACGACCTTGTTGAAAATAGCCCTTCCCGGGGTAAAATAAAATATTTCTGATGGAAATTTCTACAAGTGCTTAGAAAAATTTACAGGTATTCCACATGCATCCCAATCAGAGCTTCCTTTAAGTAGGATTTCCATGTGAGTGGCTCACTCAATTGTGAATTTACTCAGATGAAATACATGTGGGTCTCCATTAAATGGGAGAACATAACAAGTTTCTTTAAGTAGGAATCATGTTAGATAAATGTTTTAAATTGCTTTTTCATCAGACCGCACGAATACTAGCTATAACTTTAAATAATAAGAAGCAGAGGAGAAAAATTACAAAGATTGATAAATAAATCAAATTGAACTAAATAGAATCAGTAGGCAGATTACTAAATCACAGCAAAGCCTGAGCTACAAACTACACAAAACCATTTAAGTACTATTTGGGCCTACAGTGAAACTTACAAAAATACAAACTAAAGATGAAAATAAAAAGAACTTAAAAATACTAAATAAGACTATCCCATCCCAAGAGGTAAACTTACAGCGTATAGAATATAACAAAGAATTTCCAAAATTTTAATAAAACTTTATGGCGCTCTTTTTGACCGTATGTACTTATTTTGAACCGGCTTATGTACTATTTTGAACCGGCCAACCAATGAAATTGCTTAAATCCGGTTCCACCGGCGAAAGCTCTGCCGGATACTGTCGAATCGGCCATCGACCATGTGCTGGCACCGCTCTTACCGCTAGACGGAGTTACTAAATTTCATTGCAATTAATTTAAATTTGCAACTAATACAGATTAATAATATTGCAATGATGCAAGATATGTGTGTACAATAAAACAAATTTAATTTGTGCGCAAAAATTAATTTTACGCAAAGAGAACATTCCCATGATGCACTTGGCGACAGAGCGACTGTGCCCATGATATGAAAACATTGACAGTTGAAAAGCGACAAACTCTATGAACTGCGTAAATTCTATGAATTATATGTTGATATAATTAATCGGAATAAACACAAAGCATGATTGATGTGATTAGCATTTATACGGGTGAGTATTTTGTGAGGTAATGCATTAAATAATTTTTTGGCATTGAAATTTCCCATGTAAACAAATATATGCGAATAGAAAAGCCGATTATTACAATATATTCAGACAGATGGACCCAAACATCTGCATTTATTAGCAACTATAGAACAAAAAACCTACACAAAACTATTGAATACGCCATTGACTGTCCTCACAGTGGTGAACATCCATACCAAATTTCTTTGTGATCCGAGCATTACTGTTCAAGTCTCAACCATAGAGCTATATTTAGTGTTATTCGTATTGTGATCGGCTCCGTGTGGGTGTAATTGTCTATAATCTTATAGATGCTCTCCGCCGAGAATTCGCAGCAATTGGTTCAGTAACGCTCTTTATGTTTACCATATCAGGAATAGACTAATAATGAACGCTTTTTATTGTTTCATGTTGGCATATATATAAAGTCCGTTTAAAAGTATTTAACGTATACTGGGGTCCCCTATTACCGGCGGTCTTAGCGTTTGGCTCGCAAGTACAGCGTAAAATAAATATTTGTGACAATTATCGACATATTATGTTAAAGGCACGTGCGGCCTTAATTGTCGAAAATATTCATATTTGTTCCAAACACCGTAAACAGAAAAACATTAAAACGCATACAGTTCCGTTCATATATACCATGACCATCGCGTAAACAGCATGTTATCATAAAGACCTACTATATTTTACCTAAGCAAGAGCCTGATCGTGTTACAGAAGACAGCACAATGCTACTGGCTAATCACACACAAATGGCATATACGCTCTTTATTAGTTCCATATCAGGTATTCACCAACAAAGAACGCTCTTTATGTTTACCATCATAATATAAACAAACACCAGAAAATTAACTTTTTATGCTTTTGTTTACATAACAATGGTCAAACATATGACCATAACATACTGTTTATGCGATATTTCTTATTTGTATACGTACAAAGTCTATCTACATTTTGATGTTCTTTCTGTTTGTGGCGGTTTTTGACGGGTGGATATATTTTCACAGGACACCCACCGCCAAGGCCAACCGTGTCTTTAAGCGTGACTATTTATCTGTCGGAAACATTAAAAATTAGTTTCTGATTTCATTCCCAAGCGCAATTTATTTATAGTCAAACTGGGTCACCCGGTGTCCCAGCTTCCGGTAGGCAGGTCCCCTATTGCCGGTGCAAACATAAATGTGCTCAATTGATCGCCGGTGCTGTAGGAAATTGTGATTGAATGATGGCGAATGCAATATTTTTTTTAAAACATATTGATACAATATATATAAGTTACGTTATCAGTCATCACTTACCCAATTTATCAGTGAATTCAACCAGTTTCACATATCACAGCAGTTAAAATCTTGTCTTTAAACGAGCTAATTATCTGACTCCTGAGTCAGTGAGAATTAATGATTGATGAAAACTTCTGAATATAACACAATTATCTTGGTGATGAATGATCGTTTTCAATATAAAATGATTATTCACAGTGTGGACAAAGGAAGGCTGCACCACATCTTAACACAGACACCCTGGAACAATATTTGAGATGGGTCCAATGGCCACATTTATGATTTATCACACTGAGCCCACTTCACAAATGTCAGCGAAAAACACTCAGGGGAAGAATCGGGGGAGTCCAAGCCACAGACACAGCATACCCCAGTTTCATTTACGTTTATTTCATCCTCCGAAAAGCACATCGGAGTGGTGCTTGCTTGTGACAAATTATCATCACTGTTTACAGATTGATGTCCAGAAGAAAAGCTCATTGGAGGGCTTTTTGGTTGAACTAAGTTGACACAATCTGGATCACCATCACTCAGGTCATGAAATATCAACTTCAACATGCATCTGTATTTGATCACTATTTTCATTTAACATTTTTTCATTCAGATTTCCATGGATAGAAGGTTTCCTCGGTCTTCGTTTTGGAGGGAGGGCTTTCCTTTTAGTAATTTCAGAGAAAATGTCATCATTTTCAGGAGTGAATTTTCAGGAGCTGCATATATAGTTGATGGGGCCAGTGCTTTGTCAGGAATTGATTGTGGATTAAATGGGTAGATCCCAGTGGCTCTGAATGCAGCCTGCAAGTTGTCAGAGGAGAGGCCCTTCATGTATGATTTGGATGATAGCTTAATGCAGATGTCAAATTTGGTGACGACTCTACCTGGATGTTTCCGCAAAAACGACTGGCATTCCTTGTAATAAATGTTTGTCAAAGGTCCGAAACACCCAACATCAAGGGGTTGAAGAATGTGGCTAACGTGAGGTGGCAATACAAATAGGATAATATTTTTCTTACTGGCCCATTCAACGATGTCTATGGAAATGTGTGAAGTCGCTCCATCATAAAGAATAAGTGTTTGTTGTGATGATGTTGCACAAGCAAACTTCAGAAAATGGTCGGACAGATAACTTTTGAATACAGAGCCATTTGACCACCCACTTTCGGAACAGCAGCCACCAGCCCCATTTGGCGCACCCTCTAGAAGTTCGGCGTTCCATCTTTTCCCAGGAAACACATAAAATGGTGGAATCGTGTGCCCTATAGCATTGCCACTGCCTATAATAGTGATATTGCTGGATCTTCGAGAAGTGATACACTGAGCTGATGAGTCTTTGTGGCAGAGAACTTTAAGAGGGCGGTGTTCTGTATTCATCCCGGTTTCGTCTAAATTACAGATATGTTGGGGTCGGTCATTGAAGCCGTATTATCCAAAACTTGTGGACCCAAGTTCTTCGTAGTATTTTTCTATACATTCCATGGAGACGTCCCTGGCTCTTGAAATGGTTAATTTCTGCGGCTTCCTGAGCTTCAACTCTGGCCATCTGTCAAGAAATCCATAATACCAGTTTTTACTTATTAATCCATTTTTATCCATTTTATTCAAGGAGATGGCGTAATCTGACGCAATATTTAGTGTTTCCCCCTTCTTGCATATCCATAACCTATGTTGCCCATATATATTATATGATTGTACAGTTTCTCCTCCTCACATGCTGAGAAAAGGCGAACAGGGCCTGAGTTAACACTAGAATGGGCAGCAACCAGTCCAAGGGTGCGGTCACGCAACGTTGACTCTGGAACACCATATAACCGTGCAGCTTTAGAAACCGATACGCCCTCCTGCACGACCATGTCATATGCTGAATCCATCTTTTGTCTGTCATATCGTCTCCTGATTTTCTCTTTGATATTCTTCTGAAAGTAGAAAGTCAAATTATTCCCCAATTAAAAATTATCATCTTTAAAAATACATACTGGTGAGAAACTTCAATATAGTCAACTATATGATATAATGGTATCAAAAACGTTGTATTCTCTTTCCACCACCCACCCTACATTGTGCCAAAAAGTTGACATAACTTCCCCATAGCCTAGGCACCCCACCTGCATGGGGGGATTTGGCAGCACTTCCCATAGGCACATGCCAGTTCACTTGCCCCACCACACCTGCATGGGACAAAACAAAATTTGGCAGCACTTCCCCATAGGCACATGCCAGTTCACTTGCCCCACACCACCTGCATGGGACAAAAAAAATGACATGGCTTCCCCCATAGCCTTGGCTCATGCCAGTTCAGTTGCCCCGCCCACTTGCATGCCTGGGATAACTGATTAACTCCTTAACTGTCTCTATTATAATTAAAAATAAAATCCCCATAGCCTAGGCACCCCACCTGCATGGGACAAAACAAATTGGCAGCACTTCCCCATAGGCGCATGCCAGTTCACTTGCCCCACCCAACCTGCATGGAAAAAAAAATTGGCAGCACTTCCCCATAGGCACATGCCAGTTCACTTGCCCCACCCCATCTGCATGGGACAAAAATAATGACATGGCTTCCCCATAGCCTTGGCTCATGTCAGTTCATTTGCCCCACCCACTTGCATGCATGGGATAACTGATTAACTCCTTAACTGTCTCTATTATAATTAAAAATAAAATGAAAAACCTACCTTTATTGGTGGCATATCTGTATATTATCTGTAGTAATCCAAAATCTTCAATAAACTTTCGATAAATCTTCAATATAAACAGATACTCTCCATAAAGCATAGATCGTGTCACTTTAACAAGATCTCTGGTGTCTCACAACGTCGGAACAAATTTCAAGAGACTGGTGCTCAATTTAATCAAGAAAAACAACGAAAATACGATATACACCGGTAATAGGGGACCATATCAGGAATAGACTAATAATGAACGCTCTTTATTGTTTCATGTTGGCATATATATAAAGTCCGTTTACAAGTATTTAACGTACTTAATTTAGACCTATTTTGATGCTTGGTGCCTGGTTATGGAACGGAGTAACAATGGCAGGCTTCTAATCTTCACCGGGACACGACCGTACGGCATTAAAGCCTCTAGACGGTTTGCGCTCGAGAATACGCTTAATAATATTCGCTTTTGAATTTGACGACGTCGATGTCATTGTTCGAATAAATGGGCTTGAATTTTCCCTGTTGATGTCGATAAATACTTGACAACCATACCTTTCAACGAGCATTATATATCACGCTGGTCATCATATAATACCCGTTGCGGGCAAATATTGAGTAATCCCCGTTACGGGCAATCTCAGATAGCAAAACTATGTTGGCACCGTTGGCATTTTTGCCAACGTTCATTTTCCAACCGTGGTTATCCAACACATTGCCAACCGTGGTTTGCCAACGTAATGCCAACCATATAATGCAACAATTTAAATATATAGTTGATATTGGCGATTTTTATGATTCAAGTCTTTAAATTGTCTATGCTTTTCAAGTGTCTCCCATGTTATCTGCATATTACAGCTTTCCTCATTTTTGGTCATAATAATTAATTCTCAGGAAATGGAGTTAATGTTGGCAGATGGTCCATTTTCCAACAGTGGTTATCTAGGGAGGAATATTTGCGCTTAAGCGCAAATAACCTCTACCATTTGCGCTTCAAATAGTTGCCCTTAAAGGCACGTGCGGCCTTAATTGTCGAAAATATTCATATTTGTTCCAAACACCGTAAACAGAAAAACATTAAAACGCATACAGTTCCGTTCATATATACCATGATCATCGCGTAAACAACATGTTATCATAAAGACCTACTATATTTTACCTAAGCAAGAGCCTGATTGTGTTATGTACAGAAGACAGCACAATGCTACTGGCTAATCACACACAAATGGCATAAACGCTCTTTATTAGTTCCATATCAGGTATTCACCAACAAAGAACGCTCTTTATGTTTACCATCATAATATTTTGTTTATATTATGATGGTAAACATAAAGAGCGTTCTTTGTTGGTGAATACCTGATATGGAACTAATAAAGAGCGTTTATGCCATTTGTGTGTGATTAGCCAGTAGCATTGTGCTGTGTTCTGTAACACAATCAGGCTCTTGCTTATGTAAAATATAGTAGGTATTTATGATAATATGCTGTTTACGCGATGGTCATGGTATATATGAACGGAACTGTATGCGTTTTAATGTTTTTCTGTTTACGGTGTTTGGAACAAATAAGAATATTTTCGACAATTAAGGCCGCACGTGCCTTTAAGCGCAAATAAAAATTAATATTCATTGATTCCCCCCTGAAATAATTTTAAATGGCACAGGCCTAAACACATCACTCAAGTCTATATAGGCCCACCATATGAGGGAAGCAATCCCCCAGTAACCCATAGATCCCTTTTATGACATGGAAATGGTATAGATCTGTGCTGGATATGTCTCATTTATAAAATATACTTGATCTCTGTGATGGAGACACACATTCTTGGGGACAGGGATGCTGATAATATAAAAATAGGGGTTTCCCCCCTATTTCAAGTCAATACGTACACCATATGAAGGAAGCAAGCTCCCCAGTAACCCCTAATTACCTTTTTATAGCCATGGAAATGGTATATATATGTGCAGGAGATATCCCTTTAATAAAATATACTAGAGCTCTGGGAGTGAGACACCAATTCCTGGGACACCAGGGACAGATATGGGAATTTTTCTTCAACTTCGATCTGTATGGGGCTATTACTACGTGCCCATCATAATATACTATGAGATGGACTCAATCATTCACAATCAGAGGGAAGGAAGGGAGTGTTATGTATAGTTATCCAACACATTGCCAACGTAATGCCAACCATATAATGCAACAATATAAATATATAGTTGATATTGGCGATTTTTATGATTCATGTCTTACGATTGTCTATGCTTTTCAAGTGTCTCCCATGTAATCTGCATATTACTTTCCTCATTGGTCATAATAATTAATTCTTAGGAAATGAAGTTAACGTTGGCAGATGGTTGGCCAACGTTCGTTTTCCAACCGTTTGCCAACGTAATGCCATCCATAATGCTACAATATAAATATATTGTTGATATTGGCAATTTTTATGGTTCAAGAATTAAAATTGTCTATGCTTTTCAAGTGCCTCTCATGTTATCTGCATATTACAGCTTTCCTCATTGGTCATAATAATTAATTCTCAGGAAATGGAGTTATCGTTGGCAGATCGTTATCGTTGGCCCGACGTTCATTTTCCAACGGCTTGCCAACCGTGGTTTGCCAACGCAATGCCAACCATAATGCTACAATATACAGATAAATTATATAGTTGATATTGTCGATTTCTTTATGGTTCAAGTCCATGGCTATGCTTTTCAAGTGTTCCATTGTTATTTATTAGTATATTGGTACAGCATTCCCAATTAATCATAATGACTAATACTCAGGAGATGCAGTTAACGTTGGAAGATGGGTGGCATATGGTTGGCAAAGCAACATTGGGCCAACGTTGGAATAGAAATACTTTGCCAATCGCTAATTACATTGTATCAACATAATGCGAATTAGTTTTTCACATGTGTGTACATGTAATTATGAGGAATAATCAGCATCCTGGTATAATTATACACTATAAATACATTTGTGCCTATCACAAGCTTCATGATTTATTTGTTTGTGATTCTGCCCAAATCTATTTATACATAAATATAGAATAAATATTATTCCAAGTATGAATAATAATAATGATCAACTGTTGTTATGCTACATCACCAAAAGCCAGTATCAATAAAGCTTGTAGAATGCGGAAATGATGGTGCGACTGCACCTGATCTAAATCTGACAGTTATGACCTAATTAAATATTAAATCTAGCTGTTATCTGTTTAGGTGTGACGCAAATATCACACGAGCCGATGACCGACAGAAGCCACGAAGCTTCTGATTGGAAGGCTTTTGTAGTAACTTAAAAGCCGTTAAAAAATCATGACGCATGCGAATGACCGCTATAAAAGAGGTTACTAGGGAAGTAACCGGAACTGATGATTATGATATTTTGCCGCAAAATACAGAAATGTAAATACACAAGATATTTGATTAAAATGATAATTGTGCCTATTCACATGTGTGGTCATGAATTGAAAATGGATGAACTAGTGGGGGCGTGCAACGTTCGTAGTACGTGTTCCAAAATTAAGTAAGAATAAATTGCGTAAAATAGATAAATATTAAAAACATTACGAAAAGGTTTTTACGATTACGAAAATAAAATAACTAGATGATGCCGGTACACGAACGTTTCACTGGTATCAGACGATAACTCCGTATAACCCATATTGGATATCCTGAAAAGGCAAAACTATTGGGCGATTAATTTCGCACGTATATGTATACACGGTGATGTTACTATGGAATACTGTTATAGGGCCACCCTAGAATGGGGCGGAGAATATGGAACCCGCCGAACGAGGAAAGCGACAAAACATCTGGTTGCGCGTATAGATCACCACGCGAGGGAACCAGAAAACCGCCGAAAGCGACAAAACATCTGTTGTGCGCATACAGACCACCACGCGAGGAACCGCCGAACAAGTCAAAATGTGTCCCCAATTGGCGTTAAGCTGTTTTAAATGCTTTTTAAATTAAACTATAAAACCATAGCTTCCGTTTGATGTGTCCACATTGAATGTTCAACTGCACACCCCATTGGACCATACTGAATATTCAAGTCTGTAAAATTTCATTTGCACCCCATCGCACTCGGGCTGTGATTTTTCAACTGGTATCTCAAGCTTTCAAACTGTTGTAAATTTCCAAACTGATATCATCTCTATATGGTTGGAAATTTCCCAACTGGTTCCGAAAGTCGGCGGAAGTAGGAAATGTTCGACGTTTTGGTCCAAAAACAACGAATTTCACTTTAAATAAGCTGGCTGGGATATCAAACTATCATGGCAAATTTAACACCTTTGGTTTAATATTCCAACTTAATATTATTCTTGCATGTAATTTCCAAATATTGGAAATACTGGCAAAAGTTTGGGCGGGGTGAGACACACCCACCTCCCGCGAGACGTCCCTGTGTGTAGTCTACATAGAATAATAGACAAATGTGCACACCGTTTGTGCTTTGTATTCCATAGTTGTACAGCAGTGACAAAGATAAATCAACGTTTCTTATGGAAACATTGCCATATTAATTAACGTGACATTTTTGGTTATTTGTCATAATGGAAGTCTTTATATATATCAACATTTTTCATTGGTAACTTTTAAGAAAAAAAATTGATATTTGACAGCTTGGAACTCTTTACAACCACACAATTTTGTATTTGGCCATTTACTTTGAAAATTCACATCCGAAAGAACGTTATCTCTACTCCGTACTGACTGTTAGCTTGGAAATATATTGCTATCTTTGTCCTAAATTTTCGCAGTTGCTCAATAAAAACCGCCGTAAATTAGCCATACACGATTGCACATTTTTTTTATTCTTTTCCCACGTATTTAGTAAATGTTTTATAACATAAATATCAAGCAGTTGAGCTAATTTACTCGAAATATTGCCCATGGTGCTCGTGAAACTGGAAATTTGACAAAACACGCCGACGACATGGTCATGAAAATGGTTAAAATAAAGGAAAACATAACTAATAATTATAAGTAGAATGGCTATTGTGTATTAGACTGGTACACTGTCCCAACTCCTGCTAGTCGCCAGTAGGGACAGGAATATGCTAAACAGAAAGTGGAATTTTTAATTGTGTTTCCGGTTTGTGAGATATTGTTTTAAAATAGAAAAGCACATTTCAACATCGGTAAGTTTTTCTTAATTTAATAATACAAGACGCAAGTATATAACTTTGACAACTACTCAATCAAATTGAATAGAGTGTTTTCACAGGAATCGACTAACCTAAGTTAGTGGACCTAGCTAACACTAGTACCATTTAAGCCCACTGTTCACTATCATCCCACAACCTGGTGTTGAGTGTTAATATTTTGTGGTATTGGTTTTCTCACTTACGGTTGTTTTTTAAAACTTTTTGGGCTTTGTTTTGAACACTTCACCATGTCAGTTTGAAAGTGTCCTATCTGTATACATACAACACATAGGATACTTTCCAACTGAGGTGACCACTTCATTAACATGGTAACATCCAATATGATTCACATTTATTATTGACAATTTGACAAATGTTTTGACATTTTTTTTCTTTCGGGAAAATGAAAATCAACAACATCGACATTTTAAACAAGAGCCGATCATCTAAGGTTGCCCTTGCATGTTTAAACAAACAACTGTGCAAACTGAGTGTCTGGTAGCCCTCCGCAGTCATGACGTTATGGCCGTGCTCCCAACAGGCTATGGCAAGTCTATGATTTTCGAGCTTATGCCACTCTTCGCTAAGGTGGACGATAACAAATCCAGTATCGTAATAATCATTGTGCCACTGAACAATTTAATTGAACAAGAGTGCGCGAAATTAAAATCAAAACTCATGTGTGTCCAAAGATCTGACAGTTTCATCAGAAACGAGAATATTTCGTATTATATTGGACACCAGAAGACATATTATTCCATGCGTCAACTTTAGGGGATATATCAAACTATGTGAATAAAACATTCGTTGTTGTGGATGAAGCACATTGTGTTCTGGGGTGGGGAGCAGATTTCAGACCAGAATACCGGTGTATAAGAGACCTTAGGAGCCATTTTGATGGTGATGTGAAATTCTTAGCAATCACCGCCAAATCCAGCAAAAAAAAAACCAAGGGATAATCTCTGCTTGGAATGGACAATCCAACAACAACAATATCAACGTTATCGATGAGTCCTAGCGTGAAAGTGTCGGTGAAGACAAGAACAGGCTCAACCGCTGAAAGTTCCTACGATGTTGTTTTTAAGCCACTTCTGCTAGAACTATTACTGGATAGGGAACACTTTCCGCTCACCATAGTATACACTAAGCTACAGTGGTGTGCGTATGGAGCTGAACTTTCCAAGAGACTGCTTGGAATGACCCAAACTGACATTCATGATGGGGCCTGTGTTGTAAAGTTCCACTCCCAACAGCCCAAAAGTGTACGTAAACAAAACTAAACATGAATATAATGTATTTCCATAACCAGATTATAAGCATTCATATTATTAAACATGTGAGTGCAATACAATTTGAATAGGTTACAAAACGTCATCATTGATAAAAATTATTACATAAATAATAACAAGAGAGGACACCATTTAATAATGAACAAGAATGAAATCCTGCCAGGTTGTGTACTGTTATATTCTATGATCAGATTTAATGTGATAATTGTGTTTGTTCGTAAAAATGAGCGAATTCCAGTGCTGACTGATCATGTTGTTACTTTTTATATTTAAGATATATTCATTCATCACATCACACAATGAATAAAAGATATAGATGTCATTAATTTAAATTTACAGGTAAACAAAGAGATACTCCAAATGTCGGAATCAGAAAATGCGACCATAAAGCTGGTGTTCTTCTCAACAATAGCACTCGGGATGGGATGTCAAGATGGTTATCCATGCAGGAGCTCCATCTACAGTTGAAGGTAAATGTGTGCATATTTGACTTGGAGGTAAATGTGTGCATATTTGACTTGGACACTTTCTTAAACAAATTAATCAATTATACCATATTTTAGGACTTTGTTGACAACTGTCGTCTGTATGTGTGTGCCATTACTAATTATGTGTCGCCATACAGTGGTAATTACATGACTATAATGAAGTATTGTAGCTTAATAATATATATAGTTAGTTAGTTAGTTAGTTTTATATATATATATATATATCAACACTATATTATATTATAAATATTATACAGAGATATATATATATATATATATATATATATATATATATATATATATATATATATATATATATATATATATATATATATATATGACATGAAACCCTCATTATATATCATTTTTTCACTTGTGAATTATCACTGACCTAAATGCAAATGAGGAAATCAATACGCTAACATATCGGATACAAACATGGTATTATGTCAACATGAAATTAAAGCATGTAGTGTTGCTATCCATTGTTGCATTGTTACTCGGAAGTAATAAAATTATAAAATAATGGTGTATTTCTTTACATACATGTTCGTGGAGTACTAAACTGCTGGCTTAATTTCATAGCACAAACACTACAGAAAGAGTTGGCACCTTCCTTTGTGACTGCACCTGCATCATATAAGGGAGATGAGGGATTAGCTAATTGTTAAGCTTATATTATATATCATGTCTTATTCGACTTATTGTATTGTGTTATATGACACAAATGAATTATGTTTAAGGTGTCGTATATATAACACTGTTCAATGGACAGTTGATGATATTGGTTGTAATGATGAATTAATTACATTTAATGATTATCAAGGATTGGTAAAGTGTATTGCTATACATAATCATAATGTGCTGCTGTTTAAAAACTTTGATCGATGTTCTTGTGAGTACCTACCCTGTTAATAAGAACACACATTTCACGCTCTACAAATGTCATCAAAATACTTTTTTATCCAAATATTTTTATCACATATTTGTTCTATAGATGTTCATGCATATTTTGGGAGGTTGGTGTATTTGAAATATGTTTTAATAAAATGATTTTCATTTTGCTGGTGAGAAATTGGGTTCCCTGTGGACGTCACCTTAAACTAAACTAACCTGCATCAGTGACATATTTCTGCAATTGTTCAGTTTCCTCTTTAGACCATTTCACTTTGGAGCTGTTCAGAGGGCTCTGAATAAAAACACTAAAATATGATATGCATTTCAGAAAAACTTTGGCTTTTTTTCTCACGGAGTGGTGTTTGTTTGGTCGGGGTGATGATATCCCGATTTCTTTTTACATTTCTTCTCTTTGTACTGACACTCGTTGATATATAACTTGGTGTACGGTCCATTTCTGCAAAATATTAAACATATTACTAGTACTATGCTATAATTATGCTATAATAGCAACATGATTTTTTTTCATCTACTATTATTTTTAATTATTTACATGCAATATAGTACACAATTTGCTGAGACTCAAAAAAAAAATATCCTGGTATGGTCAAACATGAATAGCCATACTGACATACGGACAACAACAAATAATATGCACTAGTAATATTAACCCTCAGGCTCCGTTGCCTCCCAGGCAACTCAGATTTTCCCGTTTGACACAAAACACCTCACGGAAACAAAATATATATGCCTCATATAGATGCTTTTGGTACTAAAATGACCACAATAATATAGCCGAAACATCGAAATAAAACAATCAGACATGATGCAGCAAACTTCTTCAATGTTGATGTAACCGTGCACGAGGGGGTGTGATTACTAGTACCTCACGAAACTTATTTGGAACAAATAAACCTATAGTCATCAACTTATATTAACATATATGTGTGAAGGAGATACCTGTTAGTATCAGTAATGTAAATAAACCCCTTAAATGTATGTAGTATGGGCGGTATAGCCAAGTTTGGCAATTTATGGTAAAAGGTCCACCCAGGCAAATCACATTGACCCCTTGTGTTAATTTTGGTATCAACATGAGCGTAAATATATCCCCGACGAATTTAGTTAATAAAATGCGACATGAGGCAGCAAATTTCGACACAAAATTTATGTAACCGGTTACAAACAGGTAGATTATTTATATTGTAAATACTGTTTATATATTATAATGTATATCACTTGAATATTTGTTATGTAAGCCATGTACATAAATGTATTATATGTTATCTTAATACCTATGTAATATGGGTCGAAAAGATTAAACAAATTGAATTGGGGGTGTTTGTTGACATCAGTTTCCAAATATCCAAGCTACAAAAACATGATTTCGCACTATTTAACAGGCTTATTGCCGTTGATCGGGGTTAGTCGATTCCTGTGAAAAACACTCTATTCAATTTGATTGAGTAGTTGTCAAAGTTATATACTTGCGTCTTGTATTATTACATTGAAGGCACGTGCGGCCTTAATTGTCGAAAATATTAATATTTGTTCCAAACACTGTAAACAGAAAAACATTAAAACGCATACAGTTCCGTTCATATATACCATGATCATCGCGTAAACAACATGTTATCATAAAGACCTACTATATTTTACCTAAGAAAGAGCCTGATTGTGTTACAGAAGACAGCACAATGCTACTGGCTAATCACACACAAATGGAATAAACGCTCTTTATTAGTTCCATATCAGGTATTCACCAACAAAGAACGCTCTTTATGTTTACCATCATAATATAAACAAACACCAGAAAAGTAACTTTTTATGCTTTTGTTTACATAACAATGGTCAAACATATGACCATAACATACTGTTTATGCGGTTTTCCTTATTTGTATACGGACAAAGTCTATCTACATTTTGATGTTCTTTCTGTTTGTGGCGGTTTTTGACGGGTGGAGATATTTTCACAGGATACCCACCGCCAAGGCCAACCGTGTCTTTAAGAAAAACTTACCGATGTTGAAATGTGCTTTTCTATTTTAAAACAATATCTCACAAACCGGAAACACAATTCAAAATTCCACTTTCTGTTTAGCCTATTCCTGTCCCTACGGGCGAGTAGCAGGAGTTGGGACAGGGTACCAGTCTATTGTGTATTTCAATCAATGTCTCATCGGCAGTTTAAGCGTTCTTCGTGGGGAAGGAACTTTTGATGACAAAAGTAACAATTATACTCACGTGGCTAAATCCAATGTGTACAGTGTTTGTCCTCCGAACTGTGTTATCCTCCGGACTCGCGGAAGTCGATTACAGGGCGTGATACGTAGTTTTCACCCAAAAAAAAATGTGCTAGTGTTTATTACCCAAAGAGGAATGTAGTATATGTGAACATTTTACATAAAATATAAACAATTGGACAATGGGTTCTGTTGGGATTGGGTTGGCAACCAAAACAAACTTACATTTATGCATACAAGTAGCAATGGGGGACACTATGGCCCAGTACCCCCCAGTGGGGGACACTATGGCCCAGTATCCCCAGTGGGGGACACTATGGCCCAGTACCCCCCAGTGGGGGACACTATGGCCCAGTACCCCACAGTGGGAGACACTATGGCCCAGTACCCCCCAGTGGGGGACACTATGGCCCAGAACCCCCCAGACATGGACACTATGGTCATAGTGTCCCCCACTGAGGGGGGGGGTACTGGGCCATAGTTTCCCCCTGCGGATAGATGTTCCTGTCATTGATGTGACATTTCTGATCGAAAAAATGAAAATGGACTTAGAATTATTTTTTTCAAAAGGAAAATCTCACTTTGGAAAATATCAATTAGCTATCAAGAGTATCTTTTCGATCAGTTGGTGGCCCTGAAAAGGGCCGTTTTATTTTTGTTATAGTTTAGAATCCGCCACATTGAACTTCTTTGTTCGCCAAAACTTCAATTGATTTGTCTCCTCTCCTCATCCATATTTCGCATTCACAATAATGCTCGTGGCAAACGTGGGGGATCCACACTAGAGGTATTGATGACTTGAATCTTGGTGTTGATTTGTAGCCGCCTTTGGTAGCATCAAACATGACGATAGGTCGCTGTATAACAGTCGCCGCTAATTCAACCATCAATCTTGATTCGGCCAAAAGTGGTTAGTGTCGTAAGTCTTGTGCCGACGCACCAAGTTCGTCCCTCTCTGTGTAGTACAGGCCAACGGCCGCATCTCTCAGAACCATCCATCCATCGGTCGTCCCGTAAATCCCAATGCTGAGTGCCTTCCAAAATAGAGATATTTCTTCGCCGTACACTGCTTTACAGTATACCCCACGGACCATTATCTCGTCAAGATCGGTTATGTTTACAGCAGTCATCTTTGAATGCAGAATAAATTGTTCGCTGCCGTGCTTGAACATATATCACGATTGTGCGGGCGGTAGAGAAAGCACATAACACTTTGACGTTAAAAATGACAAATGTTTCCTGACGTTGTGTTTCTTTTCAGTGCATTATCTGTTAGTTTCACCATTTCGATATGTTATAGATTAAATTCATGATAGTATATGCAATTAATTAAGATGTTTTAATATATGAATTCATCTTCGTTCATAAACGATGACCAAGTAAAGTTATCAAATGCAATGATCAAGAAAAATGTTCAGTATGTTTCTTGTGTTCAGTTTTTATGTATAAAATATGTACAATTCCAAAAACAAAAACTAGAAAAACATTCCATATTTTCCTAATGAGGTAACAAATATATCAAATCATGTGTACCAAATAATAGATAATGATCTAACGAAATTAAAAACATTTGTTTGATCGCTATACAATAATGATCAAGAAAAATATGCATGTTGATCCGTCTCTGAAAAAACACAACTTGAGGAAATACTTGTCAATTTTTAAGTTCGATGCGTTGTGTTTTCATTGACGCCCGTGTAACAATCTTGTGTTCACTTTTATGTATAAAATATGTACAATTCCAAAAACAAAAACTAGAAAAACATTCCATATTTTCCTAACGAGGTAATAAATATCTAACGATATTAAAAACATTTGTTTGATCGCTATGCAATAATGATCAAGAAAAATATGCATGTTGATCCGTCTCTGAAAAAACACAACGGCAGGAAATATTTGTCAATTTTAACGCCAACGCGACATGTGATTTCATTGTCGCCCGTGTCAAATGTATACAAATATTTTCGAATTTGATCAACCTTACATTGCATTGCTATCAAGAGATGGATCCGTTAACAGAATTTCTTCAGAGTGAGATATACAGTAGTCCTGTTGCACAGAATACATATGCTGCGCCACAGTCAACAGTCCAAGCTAATACGACAATGACTATAGGTGGTGATACACTCATTTTAAAAGCGATTTTAGATGAACTGAGATGTCTTCGCAGGGATATTGACGTGAAAACGCAAGTAACGCATCAAGAAGTGAAAGTGAATCTTCGTTTCGTTGCAGAACAGATAGATATCCCAATCAGGGTTCATGATGTTCAGTGATCGAAAGAGCAGAAACAGATCAAAAAAGCAAACTCATCGGCGACGAAAGAAAAACAACCTAAGAGTGTCATGAAGGCTTCTACTGAGACAAAAGTCAGATTTCATCTTCCTTGTAAAGAATCTAGAGATACAGAAAATTGTGATGAATTCGCAAAAGCTCTCGGTTCTCATGGGAAAGATATGTCAAGATATAAGAAAAACACAAAACGGTGTTAAAGTCAGATGATAAATTTAAAACGGCCCTTTTCAGGGCCACACACATTTCCCAAAAGGTTACTCTTTCATAGCTGAAAAAAAACAAAACACGATTGTTCATTTCATAATTTATTCAACAACAAATATTTGCAAGTATATTTTGTTTTAAATTATTCGTGGCGTAGGTACAATGAACATTATTAGTTCTTAAGCAATGCTAAAAGTTTTTCTTTTTGAAAAAATTGGTTGGTCCTGAAAAGAACCGTTTTTGTTTTGGCCCTGAAAAGGGCCGTTTTGTACGACATCAAAATTCACTCCCCAATTTTCTCAGAGTGAGAATTTTGCTTTTGTTGCCCCGCCTCAGATAAAATAGGACAGCTAGACTCTGTTGGTATGGTTGCTGTTCTTTTTTGCATGATCAGCTTTGAACGGTCGGTCACTTCTCTTGCGTACCTGCCCCACATTATCTGCGGTGTTATCCCCATAGTTCCTCTCAGTATCGCCATCAAGGGTTCGGGTATTGCAGTCATCTTTGAATGCAGAATAAGTCTGAAGATCCGTCTTGAACTTGTATCACGATTGCGCGGGCGGTAGAGAAAGCACATAATACTTTGACGTTAAAAATGACAAATGTTTCCTGACGTTGTGTTTCTTTTCAGTGCATTATCTGTTAGTTTCACCATTTCGATATGTTATAGATTAAATTCATGATAGTATATACAATTAATTAAGATGTTTTAACATATGAATTCATCTTCGTTCATAAACGATGACCAAGTAAAGTTATCAAATGCAATGATCAAGAAAAATGTTCAGTATGTTTCTTGTGTTCAGTTTTTATGTATAAAATATGTACAATTCCAAAAACAAAAACTAGAAAAACATTCCATATTTTCCTAACGAGGTAATAAATATATCAATCATGTGTACCAAATAATAGATAATGATCTAACGAAATTAAAAACATTTGTTTGATCGCTATGCAATAATGATCAAGAAAAATATGCATGTTGATCCGTCTCTGAAAAAACACAACGTCAGGAAATATTTGTCAATTTTAACGCCAATGCGACATGTGATTTCATTGTCGCCCGTGTCAAATGTATACAAATATTTTCACTTTTTCAGTGAACTTCATTCATTATGCCGTCTTTAAAGAAATTTCTCAAGAAGTTGTGGAGGAAGAGAGATTCGTCAGAGGAGACGGAAATAAGAAGATATAGGAAATAGCAGGATTCTCCTAAACAAAGTATGGTTCAGAAGCAGATGATAAGAGATTTTTTGGCTCGCCGACGACCATTGCCTAAAGTATGTGATGTTCAAGAATCAAACAATCTTGATCTCGGGGGAGATCTTGTCACAGATCAAGAAGAAAGATCTATGCAATGCAGCGATTGACAGCTTTGCTCAGGCTGGTGCGGCGCACAGATCAAATCCTATTTGGTCTGTGACAATTAATCCCAACGGGATATATCCTGATTTGTCAGAATTCTTATGAATCCTGGAAAAGAGAAAACGGCCCTTTTCAGGGCCACCCACATTTCCCAAAAGGTTACTCTTTCATAGCTGAAAAAACAAAACACGATTGTTCAATTCATAATTTATTCACACAACATAATTTTCAATTGTTTGTGTCGATTCGTTTATCTGTTTTTGGAATGTAGAATGGTCTCAGCTTCTTTTTCTTGGAAGTTTTCTTGGAATTTTCAATTTCTGGATGTTTATCTTCAGATTTGTTCTGTGAATCATTCGTAGGATCAACAGGTAGGTCTTGTTTGGAAAAATCTGATGTTGTAGACATCTCTTCAGTTTTGATATCTGCATTTGTTCTTGTATTGTTACTGCTTGTAGACTTTTGTTTAGTTTTCACATTTTTTTTGTCGCCGAAATCTACTTTACAATGGAAGGACCAATGGGTGTCTTGTCCGCATTTGTAACAGTAACCATATGGCGGTTTCCAATTTTTATCAGCTTTGTTTTTCTCTTGTTTCTCTTGCCATTGCATTTTGTTACAAAATTTAAACAAATCGGTAGAGATCTGTCTCAATTCGACAAGATTATCTTGAATTTTTCTAGTCTGTGGTTGTGCAGATTTTTTTGAATCTTCTTTATGTAGCTCAATATCGCTCTCTTCAATAACTGCAGGCCTTGGTCTTTTTCTAACAATATCTTCTTCGCTGGTGGCGTCGTCTGAAACAGGTCTTTTAATTCTCTTTAACATTTTTGTCTTGAGTTTTGTCAGCAAAAAATATTGCGACTGGCTTCTTCGGAGTTGAAGTGTAAAGTGTAGAATTACACCTGCTTTTATAGCATCGAATAAGCCAGTCGCAATATTTTTTGCTGACAAAACTCAAGACAAAAATGTTTAAGAGAATTAAAAGACCTGTTTCAGACGACGCCACCAGCGAAGAAGATATTGTTAGAAAAAGACCAAGGCCTGCAGTTATTGAAGAGAGTGATATGGAAACTGATGGGCCTAAAGTGAAGAAAGTTCTAGTGATGGGCAGATTGGACGCGGTCGAAGACAGAATAGAGAAATTGGTGGGAAGAGAAAGAGAAGTCTGGCTAGAGAGCGTGTTGTGTTCAATCCAACAAAATATTTCAAATTGGAGCTGAACTCGGAGAAATTTTCCAGAAAATTTAAATCAGCAGCACGACAATTGGTGTGAAATTCGAGAAATTTACAGATCCAATCGAGAACATTCCAGAGATATTTGAGAAGTTGACAGAAGAATTGAAACAGAAATGTTCAGCAAATGAGAAGACAAGAATCAGAGTTACGATAAATCATCCAGGACTTGATATGAGCATTTTCATTCCATTCACAAAAGCCAGTGAATTGAATGGTGGGACACTCATGGATAATATTCAAAATGTAGTTTAATCAAATGCAGACTTTACAATTCATGACGGTGCACTCAATTTAGAAATCTTCGTTACAGATATTCCGGAAGGTGGTACACGACACTCACTACATTATGGACCATTTGCAGACAAGAACAAGCTGACAAAAGTAAAAAGAAGTATTGTCCGGATTGAAAATGCTGATGATGTTATGTGTATGGCAAGATCTATTGTCGTCGGAATGTTTTAGGCAGATAGTGATGGATCTGCGTGCTGGTCAAAGAAATGGAAAAGAATAAGACAATCAATATACACAGCACAAACAGATGCCGCAAAAAATCTACTCAACCGTGCTGGCATTCCACACGATACAGTTTGCAGTATCAATGAGTTCCACAAGATTCAAGAAATATTGTATCCAGAATATGTTGTGAAAATTCACAATGAATTTGCTGGCGCTGGATTTCTATTTGAACCTGCAGAAATGTGTTCGGAGAGCAAATGTGTACACATCTACTACAGCAACAATCACTTCGACACTATAACATCAATCAAAGGATTTCTAGGCACCGGCTACTACTGCGAATTCTGCGACATTGGATTCAAAAGTCGTGGCGATCATCGATGCAGATTTGTTTGTGCATGCTGGTCATTGACACAGTGTAATTTCACAAATTGGGTGAAGTGTAGAACGTGTCGACGATCATTCAGAAGTAAATCTTGTTTCGACAACCATTTGAAGACGGAAGGAAAACAGAAAAGAAAAATATGTGATTTGGTTCAACTATGCAACAATTGTGATGAAGAAATTCTCACCAATAAATTAACCAGACATATATGTGCGGGGTTGAAGAAATGCAAACATTGCAAAGAAATCGTTGAAGCAGATCACAGGTGCTACATTCCAAAATATGAATCACCGGAAAAGAAACCTGCAAAGATTCCATATGTATTTTTTGACTTTGAATGCAGACAAGACACAGGTGTTCATATTCCAAACTTCTGTGTTGCACATACCGCTTGTGGAGATTGCATGTGCAAACCAATCGAAGAAAAATGTGAAACATGCGGACCGGATTCCAGAGAATTTGTATTCAAGGGTGACAACGTTTTAACAGACTTCACAAACTGGTTATTCCACCAAGATCACAAAGGATGTGTTGCAATAGCACATAATGCTCAGGGATACGATGCACAGTTTCTACTTCAAGCACTCATACAAAGTGGAATTCATAAACCAGAACTGATCATGAATGGAAACAAAATTCTCAGTTTAAAATGCAACAGCGTGAAAGTTATTGATTCTCTGAGTTTTCTGATGATGCCGCTTTCAAAGTTTCCACAAACTTTTCAGCTGAATGAGATGACGAAAGGACACTTTCCACATTGGGCGAATTCACCAAAGTTTCAAAATTACATTGGACCTTACTTGGCTTCTGATTACTACAAACCAGACATGATGAGCGTGGAAAATCGAGAGAAATTCTTTGAATGGTACAATGAGAAAATAGAAAATTACGTGATATTCAACTTCCAAGAAGAGATGGAGAAGTACTGCAAATCAGACGTGGATATTCTTCGCCGTGGATGTGGAAATTTCAGGAAATACATATTGGAAACAGAACAGATTGACCCGTCCATTGAGTCAATAACATTGGCGCAAGTTTGCAATTTGGCATGGAGGAAGAATTCAATGCCAGAGAAAACAATTGGAATCATTCCAGATGGTGGATACCCATGTGCTAAAAACTATTCCATGAAAGCGATACGTTGGCTTCAACATCTATCATTGTCACGTATGATAACAATTAAGCATGCTTTGAATGGAGGAGAAATCAAGATTGGTGGACACTACGTCGATGGATATGAGGAAGCCACAAGAACAGTTTTTGAGATGAATGGATGTCTGTTTCATGGATGTCCAAAATGTTACAACAACAGACAATACAAGAATCCCTATACGATGCTCACCATGGAAGAATTATATACAAGAACTCAACAGAAGAAAGATGAACTGGAAAGTCTTGGTTACAGAGTTGAATCACTTTGGGGGCATCAGATCGACGAAAGAATGAAATCGGATGTGAAATTCAAACAACAAATGGAATCTTTCTACAAACATCGAGACCCCATTTTGCCAAGAGAAGCATTGTTTGGTGGACGTACAAATGCCATCAAATTGTACGAGGAAATTGATCAAGATTCCACAAAAGAAATCAAGTTCATCGATGTGTGTTCGTTGTATCCATATTGCAACAAATATAAATTCTACCCTGTCGGACATCCAGAAATTTTGAGCCAAGAGCAGATCGATCAAGAACACATTAGAGACTATGCGGGGCTTGTTAAATGTACAATTTTACCACCATCGAAATTGTATATTCCAGTTCTACCGATTCATTGTAACAACAAAATGGTTTTTACTTTGTGCAACACTTGCGCCATCAATGAGAACGAGACATGTAACCATTCAGAAGAAGATCGAGCTATAACCGGAGTGTGGACCACGCCAGAATTATTCAAAGCAATGGATGTTGGCTACAAAATACTTGATGTGTACCCAATTTGGCATTGGACAGATTGGACAGGTGAAATATACAAATCCTATATCGACAAACATCTAAAGATCAAACAGGAATGTAGTGGTTATCCATTTGGTGTTGAGACAGAAGAACAGAAGCAAAAGTTTGTACAGGATTATTATGCAGCTGAGTGTATAAAATTGGAGAACATCGAGAAGAATCCAGGAAAACGCCAAATATATAAAATTATGATTAATTGTATATGGGGTAAGAATGCACAAAGAAATCTTATGTCAAAAACAGAGTATGTGGATAAGCCATCACGTTATTTTGAATTGCTTACTAGTAACAATATAATTGTTCAAAATGTTACACTTCTTGATGGTGACAAATTCATTCTAGTAAATTATGTTGATATTTTAGATAATATTGAACCTCATCATTCAGCAAATGTTGTTGTTGCTTCTTTTGTTACAGCGTATGCAAGATTACAATTGTATAAAGTTTAAAAAAAACTTGGAGATAGAGTGCTGTATTTTGATACAGACAGCTGTATGTATGTCAGTGATCCATCAAAGAAGAACATCAAAACTATCGAAGGAAGATTGGGGAAATGGAGCGACGAACATCCAGATGCAAAGATTGTCAAATTTGTTGGACTTGGGCCAAAGAACTACGGATATGAATACATCAAAGATGGGAGAAGATACACCAAATGTAAGGTAAAAGGTATCACTCTTGATTACAGCGCAAGTCAAAAAGTTAATTTTGAAACAATGGTACAATGTGTTAATGATCGTGAAAATTTCAAAACTGTTGTTGAGTATCCTTCCAGAATTAAAAGACAAAAGAACCATCAACTGATTAGTGAGTGTCAAACCAAAACTTTCAGATCGGTGTACACAAAACGAAAACTCGTCAATGGTATTCACACATATCCATACGGATGGAGATGTTGAGTCATTTCATGTCAAGATGTTGACAGGAGTAGTACCTCCAGAAATTGCTGAGAAGATTTATGGATATTTGGTGGCACAGTCAACACTTATTCCAGAGATAAAGAAGGAATTACAAGAAGTCTGGTTTGAAAGAGAAAAGGAAGCAATTCTACGATGCTGTGATGTCGACGAATGTTTACAGAGATTGGACTATCTTGAGACAAGTATATTTTCTCATTTCTCTCAAAAATATATTAAATCATTTATTAAATTCAAAACATTTTTTCTCATTGAAAGAATATCTGATTTTTGGATATTTGGTGGTGATGAACACCATTTAGATTTAGAAACTTTTGATGAACATGACTATATTCATTATACAAAGTATGAAGATAATTATCCTCTTGCTAGGGGAACCTTTAAATCAGTTCCTAGGATCTATGGGTATTTGTTACCAAAAAAAATGTCAACATATGCAAAAATTAAAAACATTATAGGAAATGATTTTTTTGTTTACAGAACAAACAGAAGAATAGAAGACTATAATACTTGGATTATTGAAATGTTTGGAAATATTTACAGCTATGGAGATTTCTGTTTAAAAACTAAATTCACACGTCGTTAAGTTCACTCTCTGATTAGACATCAAAGTGACAACATGGAAGAATCTTTACTTTTCCAACATCCGTGTAATTTCTTTATCAGCGGACCTAGTGGATCAGGTAAAACAGAATTTGTTAAAAAAGTTATTGAATTTAAACACGATTTATTCCAAACACCACCAAAGAAAATAGTTTGGTGTTACAAAGAATGGCAAGACACATACAATCGTATAAAAGAAATTGATAACGTTGAGTTTATCGATGGTATTCCAGACGATGATGAGGAAATTGTATCAGATAAATCATTTCCTCATCTTGTTGTTTTCGATGACATGATGGGGGAACAAGATGAAGACAAAATAATGCTTTGGTTTACTAGAAAAGGTCACCATCGAAATGCTTCAATAATTTACATTACTCAAAACATGTTCCAAAAATCAAAAAGTAGCAGAACTATAAGTTTGAATGCACACTACATGGTTTTATTTCAAAGCGTTCGAGATAAAAATCAAATAAAAGTTTTGGCTCATCAAATGCAAATCAATCATTTGAAACAAGCATACGAAGATGCAACTTCAATAAATCATGGATATATTTTAGTAGATTTTCATCCTAGAACAGAAAATTATGTGCGAATTAGAACTGATATTTTCCATAAATGGTTGACAGCTAATGACCGAGGTCCTGTCATTTATTCAAAAGTATAAATTCAGTTGTTGTTACTTTTCTCATTTTAGAACCATGTCGTCCACCGAGATGTTTAGTCGTGATGAACTCACAAATTATAAATTTCTTCACTTTTGCAGCTGAATTATTTCTTGAAAATGATTGGAAATTACCATCACAGACAAAAAAGTTTTTTCAGAGAAATAAAAATGTTCTTAAAAAAATCTCTGATCGATCAACTGATATGGAAACAAAACGCAAATTAATTTTACAACGAGGTGGTAGTGGGTTCCTTGGAGGAGTTTTAATTAGAAGTCTTTTGAAAAATTCATTTGAACAAACTGGTAGACAATCTAAAAGTAAATCAAAGGTTTCTCCAAAACATTCAAAGATTAAACTGATGCAAACACAACAAAGGGGTAGTCAAAAAGAATCTAAACGTAAAACAAAGCTTTCTCTAAATCATTCAAAGTTTACACCGATGCAAACTCAACAAAATCAACATTCTAAATTTACACCTATACCTTCTCAGCAGAAGCCTCAACATCAACCATTACAAAAAAAAACAGTTATTGATCTTGAATTTTCTAAATTTATGCCGTTGTCTGATGCATCGAAATCTGCATTCGAAGCTTTAGAATGGTTCAATCAGAAAAGATAAAAGATGAAACATAATTTTTCTGCTCATTTTGAGACAACTACTTAGACTGTGAAGATGCCTTCAAAAACTAAGAGCAGGAAAGCACCGCTGATAAAAAAAATATGGTGAGTTGATTGTTGCAATGAGTAAAGTTCCATCTGCATATAAAAAGAAAATGATCAACGATGCTCCGAAACAAGTGATGGATTGTATTTCAGAATGTTGTCAAAATCTTTTAAAAGGTAATGTAAAACTGAATGAAGCTCAGAACCGTAAGTTACATTCGAAGCGTAAACATATCAGATATCTTGCAGACAAGAACAAACCTTTGCAACAAAAGAAGAAAATTTTGAATCAAAAAGGTGGCTTTTTACCATTATTATTTCTTACTCCATTGATTAGCAAAACATTAGGTGCAGTTGTTAACAATATTTTGAAAAACTAAATCTCAAATAAATATGAAGAAAATGGTTATTGTACCATTCAGAATGTTGGAAGATTTCAAACAATGGAAAATGTCAGAAATGAATAAACCTCAATTACCTCCGGATCCTGCAATTTCAAATGTTTCAGATTCTTACAAAGAATTGAAATCAGTTTATGATAAAAATATTTCTGAATCAGAAAAGTCACAGTTATTTGGAGAAAATTTGTACAAATTGAAAACTTCATAAAAATCTTTAAATTCAAAATTCAGTTTACCTGAACAAAAGTTATCTGAAAACTTTGGGAAAATGAGTGAACATATATTGGAAAGTGTGCCATCTAAACTTCGTGGTAAAGCACAACAAATTTTAACATTGTTGTCAACTAATCCTAAACTTAGATGGGATGATCGTGGACAATTAATTTATGGAACAGAAACAGTTACTGGATCAAATATAATTGATTTGATAAACGATGTTGTTCGTCACCGAAAAGGTTTTGACCCAGTTGGTTATGAAACATTCCTACGTGGATTGTGGGAACTTAATGTACCACAAGATTATGTAGGTAACAGGAATCGATGGTTGTGGATACAAAGACATTTAAAAGAAGGTCATACTGGTGATGAGTTTCATACACCTCATGCAACTCCTAGCAGTGGCAAGTCAAGAAAACGTTCAGTTGATATTTTCACACCTCAAAGTTTTCCTAAAACCAGAAAATCTATTTTGAAAGGATGGTCCCCACTTACATAAAATTTGACAAACTTCTAACTGAAATTTACTACAATCCAAAAGAAGTTGGTGGTTTCAGTGGAGCAAATCAACTTTTTAAAAATGCGAAAGAAACAAATAACAAAATTAAACTTTCAGATGTTAAAAAATGGTTACAATGGCAAAAAACATACACTTTGCACAAACCAATTGTTCGGAAATTTCGCAGACGTAAAACTATTGTTGCAGGAATTGATATTCAGTGGCAAGCTGATTTGGCAGATTTGCAAACTTTGCAAAAACACAATGACAATTACAGATATTTACTTTGTGTTATTGATGTGTTCTCAAAATTTTCATGGGTTGAAAAAATTGAAGACAAAACTGGTAAAACTTTAGTTAAAACATTTCAGAAAATTCTCAAATCATCAAAACGAAAACCAGTTTCATTTCAATCTGACAAAGGTTCAGAATTCAAAAATAAATTATTTTTACAATTTTTGAAATCTAAGAAAATTCATTTTTTCACAACAGAGAATCCAGAGACAAAAGCAAGTATAGTTGAACGTTTTCAACGGACATTGAAAACAAAGATGTGGAAATATTTTACACATAATCAAACTTTGAAATACAATGATGTTTTGCACGATTTTGTGAATTCTTACAACAAAAGTTTTCATAGAAGTATTAAGATGGCACCAGTTTTAGTAACTCGAGAAAATGAAATTGAAGTTTCCAGAAATCTTTATGGAAAGTTAAAAACGAAAAAAGATAAGATCTTTAAAGTTGGAGATTTTGTTAGAATAAATAAAACAAAGAGAACTTTTGATAAAGGATATCTTCCAAATTGGACAAAAGAAATTTTCAAAATTAGTAGAGTTTGTAAAAGTACACCATTAACTTACAAATTAGTAGATTTAGATGGTGAAAACATCGCAGGATCATTTTATGGTAAAGAAATTCAACATATAAAAGATAATAAAGTTTACGAAATTGAATCAGTTGTTGGTAAACGTTCAAGAAAAGTTGCTGGTAAATCAGTTAGAGAAATTAAAGTTCATTGGGCTGGTTATCCTAAAAAATTTGACAGTTGGATTCCTGCCACAAATTTGGTATAAAACTTTTAACATGTCTCAAAATGGTTCAGTTGGTCTGGATGCTCCATCACAATTTCAAATCTGTGGAGAAAAAATTGCAAAAAATCAAGTAACATATTTTACACAAATTATTATAATTGTTGGTATAATCGCTACAGCAATTGTTCATTTAAGTTTACAAAGTGAAAATAACGAACTGTGGTTAATTTTACTCAGTAGTTCTTTGGGATACATTTTACCAACACCGCGTTTGAAATATTTGAAAAATCAGTCGGCAGAAATTTTGAAAGTATGAATTCTTTCTACATTACAATTCCGAGCGACAGTTCAATGGTAATGTATCCAAACAATTCTCAATGTTGTTTTACTGTACAATTACCAAAACCAATTCAAATTGATAAAGAAAAATGGGAAGTTGCATTAGTCGAACTGATAACACCTTCAGAAACATACAATGTTACAGGGGATTCGTGTAAATTCAATTTGATTACAACTGATGCAATAATACTGTCTGTTCTTCAAAATCGTTTTGAAGAAAAGATATTTACGAGACCTGATGGCGTTCGTGCAATTGAAATACAGATACGAGAAGGTTCGTATACCTCTGCGGCAGATTTACTTGATACAATGCAAGATGTAATTGATGAAACACTTGGAGAAGCAATGCAAAACGAATACGGATTTCACATCAAGTACTCAAAAGTTACAAAACGTGTGAATATTATTCGCAAGAGTGTAAGTATCCCAAAACTAGGAATTGAATTACCACAATGTCTTTTGCACAAGTTGGGTTACAAAACTGAAAACGCTTCTGAAGATTTTTATTCAAATAATAGATTTCCGTTTGGTGTAGATTTGTTTGTTGGTCATAATCAAATGTTTGTTTATTCTGATATTGCCGATTTCACAATTGTTGGAAATGTTGAAGTACAAATTTTACGAGTTGTTTCTTTCAGAATTAAAAGAGATATCGACGGATTACATGTAAAACATGAAGTTTTAAATTTACATTATGTTCCAGTTTCAAAGTCATACTTTGACAAAATTAGTGTAAATATAAGTGGCGACACAGGAAAATCAATTCAGTTTATTGGTGGTAAGTCTTTGGCGAAGCTGCATTTCAGAAAACGAGAGGAGTTCTAAAAACAATGTTCCCCGTGTATAGAGGTGTACCACGGCAATATGGTAACGGTATTGGTTCAATTTTCAAATCAGTTATGAGATCTGCTGTACCATTTCTAAAACCGATTGGTCGGACAGCTTTACAACTTGCGAAAAAACACACTTTTGGTGTTGCAGATGAAATTATTAATCAAGGTAAAAGTCCGAAAGAAGCGTTGATGTCTGAAGGTAAAAAAGCTTTAAAATCTTTTGGCACACAAGCTAAAAATCAAATTTTGAACTCGAGACAAAAACCTAGAAAAAGAGTAGCGAATTCAAAAATGAATCATTCAGCTGTCAAACGCCGAAAAAGTCAGTCGAAAAAACATCCTAGCAGTCGAGCTCTTGATATTTTTGATTAATCATGGCACAAATGGTAAATGGATCATGGGAATGCAATAAATCGGAATTTGATATAACACATGTTCCACCAACGGTGGCTACAATGTCAGAATCGCAGTGGATCGAAAATCATCCGATTGCACCGCTGAATAATTCTGCTCCGATAGAGTTTGTCATACCATCTCAAACCGAAAAGTGGACAGATATTAATCAATCTTATCTTTATGTGAAATTCAAAATTACAAAAAAAGATGGAACTAATTTGGTAGCTGGTACGGAATTAGCACATGTTAACAATTTCTTTCATAGCATGTTCAGCAGTATCGATGTTTACTTGAACAACAAATTGATAACTTCGAATTCTGACACTTACCCATACCGAGCATATTTCGAAAATCTGTTGGGATACTCTCCAGAATATAAAGATAATCAATTAGCAAATTTAGAAATGTGGTATGGCGATACAGCAGAACAATTTGAAGAGAATACCAAAGGTGGTGGCAATGCTGGATTAACTTCTAGAGAAAGTTTGATCGGTGGTAGTAAATTTGTTGAACTATGTGGACGCTTACACACTGATCTGTTTCTTCAAGAAAAATATTTACCAAATGGAATTGAAATTCGTATCAGATTAAACAGATCACCATCAAAATTTTGCCTCATTGGCGCCGAGGATGGACAAATTGTTTTCGAATCAGCAGTGTTCCATGTCAGAACAGTTAGTCTCTTTCCAGCGGTCTCAAATAAATTAAATCAAGAAATTGTCCAGTCAAAAATGAAAATACCTATCAGACGAGTAGAAATAAAAACTTTCACAATTAGTACTGGACTTAGATCAAAAATTGAAGACCACTTATTTCAAGGACAATTACCAAAGAGACTTTTTATTGCGTTGGTCGAAAATAAAGATATGAATGGAGATTTGGGTACCAATCCATTCCACTTCAAACATTTCAGTTTGAATAAATTGGAAGTTAGTCAAGACGGTCATACAATACATAACCGTCCATTTGAACCAAACTTCGCAACAAAACAATGTCTCAGATCATATTTATCTTTGTATCAATCTTTAGGAATGTTTGGTGTTAACAAATCAATTGACATTAATTTAAAAGAATATATGAATGGTTATTGTTTGTGGGGTTTCGACTTGACACCGGACCAAGGAAGCGACGAGGGACATCTACATCCTATAAAGACAGGGAACCTGCGTTTGGAGCTTCAGTTCTTGACAGCTCTCACTACAGCCGTCAACGTTTTGGTGTATGCTGGATTTGACAGTGAAATAGAGATCACAGCTTTGAGAGAAGTGCTTACTGACTATTAGGATGGAGTTCACATCACAGCTATGGAACTACTATGAAGAATACCAATGTTCACAAAACTTTGCTCCGAGATGGAACCTGATCTTGGACACACTCAACAACGCTATGATTGAAGAACTACAAGAACTTATTCGCAAGGAAGTGTCAGCAAACTGTGAAGGATGTAAAATAGAACATCCTAGTCAACGTGAACATGTTCTGTGTTTGTTCTCTATAACTGATGATTGGACAAACCAGTTTATCGACTTAGCGCTGATTAAACTTGACATATACAATGTTATGGAAAGATGGTTCCCGAAGCTGATGGAGTTAAACCCACACTGTAAGGAGAAGTTCGAAGCATACGTCATGTGGGATCATCTGAGAAACAGTTTAGAGCTCAACCGCAAAAAATTCGACGCAGAGTGGACTCTGATGTGGTCACAGCGAGTCAAAGAGAATTACAACGATGCAGACAGCTGAACTTCAATATATTCTGGACAATTCCTGGTTGTGTAAACTTAACACATATGTTTGTGCTAGAGATCTGTTACCAGAGAAGAAACCACAACATATTCAAGCATATATTGTGAATACGCACTCATCGGATCAGCCAGGAGAACACTGAGCATTGATGTTATTCAATGGAAGATCAGCTGTATACTTCGACTCCTTTGGACTACCACCACCGAGACGATATATGTTATCATTCATAAAAAGGAACTCATCAGCATGGACTATGAATACAACACGATATCAACATCGTGCGACAAATGTGTGTGGATTATATTGTATATTCGCACTCCACCACATGATGAAAGGAAAGAGGATGAAAAGATTATTCAATTCTCGGGATTTCTTCAAGAATGACAGAACAATAGTTCGATGGTTTGGAAAGCACTATGGTCGATTATACAGAAAAGCAAATTTGCTGTTGAATTAAACTTCACCAGGACATCGACGGCTGATATACATACAACGCAAAGAAGACGACGACCAGATAACAACGAATGTGTCAACAACTCCACAAATAGACTCTTTTGTTATTGATTCAGCGTAGGATGTTGTAGGATGTTCAATTAAGTTTCTTCAAGTCTGAGACCTTGTTTTGTACATAAATTATTGTTCTTTGTTAATATTATTGATGTATAATAATATATTATTGTTCATTGTTCTTGTTCTTGTTTTTTGAAAAATAAATGATATGGGGGGCACTATGGCCCAGTACCCCCAGTGGGGGACACTATGGCCCAGTACCCCCCAGTGGGGGGACACTATGGCCCAGTACCCCCCAGTGGGGGACACTATGGCCCAGTACCCCCCAGACATGGACACTATGGCCCACTGGGCCATAGTGTCCATGTCTGGGCCATAGTGTCCCCCACTGGGGGGTACTGGGCCATAGTGTCCCCACTGGGGGGTACTGGGCCATAGTGTCCCCCCACTGGGGGGTACTGGGCCATAGTGTCCCCCACTGGGGGGTACTGGGCCATAGTGTCCCCCATTACTACTCATACATATCACTGCATGGCGCGCACATCCCGGGCGATGGTTGCGCGTGTGGATGTCGGGCAAACATACAACATACAACGCAAAGAAGACGACGATCAGATAACAACGAATGTGTCAACAACTCCACAAAATAGACTCTTTTGTTATTGATTCAGCGTAGGATGTTGTAGGATGTTCAATTAAGTTTCTTCAAGTCTGAGACCTTGTTTTGTACATAAATTATTGTACTTTGTTAATATTATTGATGTATAATAATATATTATTGTTCATTGTTCTTGTTCTTGTTTTTTGAAAAATAAATGATATGGGGGCACTATGGCCCAGTACCCCCCAGTGGGGGACACTATGGCCCAGTACCCCCCAGTGGGGGAACACTATGGCCCAGTACCCCCCAGTGGGGGACACTATGGCCCAGTACCCCCCAGTGGGGGACACTATGACCCAGACATGGACACTATGGCCCAGTGGGCCATAGTGTCCATGTCTGGGGGGTACTGGGCCATAGTGTCCCCCACTGGGGGCTACTGGGCCATAGTGTCCCCCACTGGGGGTACTGGGCCATAGTGCCCCCCACTGGGGGGTACTGGGCCATAGTGTCCCCCACTGGGGGGTACTGGGCCATAGTGTCCCCCATTACTACTCATACATATCACTGCATGGCGCGCACATCCCGGGCGATGGTTGCGCGTGTGGATGTCGGGCCTACTTTCGTACCACCAACGGCAATATCTATGGTGTTGTCTAAACTGGTTAATGTAATTGATCAGTTGATATCGGCGTTGACATAATTATGCCATGTTTTCACTAAATAATGGTTGGGAATTTAAATATCCAGAACAATGTCAACCTATTTCGGACTGAAATTTCAAATTGTTGTTGATTCGGGCATGAAATGTTCAACTCAACTGTTCGATTTCTTTAACTTGATGTGGAATATCAGCCTGTTCTGGTGAAAATGAACACAATACGCGCTTGTTTTATAATTGCGCGAAATAAGGTCATATTGGCATTATTTTAAAAGCCAATTACGCTATATATGGTCCTAAACGCTTGTAATTAAAACAGCCATACATGAGACAATTTCAATATGGAATAAGCGCGCATTGTTCTTAATTTTACAGGAACAAAGGGCTTACCAACTAGATGTACGCTCTTTATAATGTGTTTTCACTGATTGATTGATTGTTTATTTCCAGCCATTTTACATGGTACATGGAAAATATATAACATATAGTGACATGCATAATGTAGAACATATGTACACATATATACAAGTATCCACCCGCGAACATATTAAATGAATAGTGTTTCGATTACCATCGACAATTGCCATAATTCATAATAAAAAACACTGAGAGTGGGCTTGGTTTTAAGATGTCTGTTTAGTTCGCCACGAGAAGAAGAGGCAGATATATCTCTATCCCAATCTGATTTAAAAGCATTAATCAAAGCTGAGTGCATACTGCCCATCATCGAATGTGTCATGATCTTTTGGCGTTGCCAAGTGTCATCGAACCCAGTAGACTGGAGGGTTGTGCCATAGCAATCAATCAATCGAACCTTTTCCCCACCCATTTCAACGGAAATCAACAATCAGTACAGTTTGCACATTAATCTATGGTCAGGTTGGGTTATCAGTTTGGACCAATATTATATCATTCTCTTTTTTATCTCAATGTAAAGATGCTAACGACCGAGCTCACGGTATACCATGTAATTTGGAGTACTACTGTTCATATGTGTTAATGACTTGCACAAATTTAAATGTACGGCTTCTATGTCCCTTATATTTTCGGAGCCCCCAAACTTTGCACCCATAAAGAAGGATTAGCTTAATGAGCGAGTCAAAACGTTTCAATGCCAGGTCGGTTGATAGGGACAGCTTTTGAACCTTAGAGAGTAGTCCATACATATATAGCCTTTGTTGCTTTCACGCCGTTATATTTTATCGCGCGACAAAAGCGTCCGTTATAAAAATAATTTGACACCAAGGTAAACGAATTCATCAACAACTTCTAGTTCATGTCCATCAATAGAAAATGTTATGTCAGCTTCAGCCCTTATGTTGCCAAAAATCATAACCTTAATCTTCTGTGTGTTTACCTTCAGTTCACACTAACTTGCATAATCACTGAAGGCATCTGGTGAGCGTTGTATATCACGTGCATAAAGAATGCAGAACAAATTCAAATATGCGCCAAGTTGTTCATACATACGAGATGACAGGTATTTCAAACCGTTTATAGAGCAGGTTTCTAAGAAATCCTCAAGGTCACTCAGATACAGCGAGAATAGAAGAGGCGAAAGATTTACCCCCTGTTTCACTCCTGTTGTGCAAGAAAAATATTCAGATCTCAGACCACCCCTCATAACACAAGCTTTGGTGGTCTGGTACATACGTCTGATTACCTGGAAGAATGTTCCGTTTATTCCGCTTCTCAAGAGTTTTACCCACAGACCCTGTCGCCAAACGGTATCAAATGATCAAATGCTTGTTGTTTGAAGTCTACGAAAGTACAAAAGAGTTTCTTCCCACCTCGCAAATAAATTTCAAAAACTGCGTATAATATATAAATAGTGTTTAAATTGGAACGATGTTTCCTGAACACAGACTGATTATCGCTTAAAATTCCCTGTCGTTCTATGTACTCTGATAATCGCTTATTTAGAATTTCGGTAAATACCTTTCCAATACAACTGAGCAAAGTTATTCCCCTATATGAATCTGGGTTGTTACGAGAGCCTTTATTTTTATATAGGGGTACGATTAACCCTTTTGTCCATTCATCGGGAAAACACCAGTATCAAGTATCGAGTTTAATAGACGAGTGTAACACGGTAACATAACGTCTTTAGTTGTCTTGATGTACTCATTCGAGACCCGATCAACCCCACTTGATTTATTTAATTTCAACTTGTCAATAACACTGGAGATTTCTTCTGAACTGATGGGGTTGTTCAATTCTTCAGTTGTTTCTAAACCAAACATCTCGTTAATTAGGGGATCTAGTTGCGTTGTTTTTTTCTTCAACATTCAGTGATTTAAAGTGGTCAAAAAATCGTCCACCCCAATGGGAATTTCAATATCGGCCGCTCTGCTGGATGAGTACTTTTCGAGGGTTCGCCAAAATTCGCCTGCAGAACTCTGCGACAGACACCGAAGTTCGCTATTGCAACGTTCATTCATAGAAACAATTTTCTTATTCATTGTGTTCTTGTAAATCTTACTAACAGATCTTAAAGCGGCTTTATTTAGTTCGGACTTATTTTTATTAAACTTCTTTTTGGCTCTGTTAAAACTCTTTCGTCTGTTCTACATTCTTTGTCAAACCATGGCCTGTTTTAGCTGTGCTTAAAGTAAGCATTATCAACTTTAACAAATTTCCGATCAGACTTACATAATATTTCTTCTGCTGCAGATGTGAATCAACATTTCTATCATTCGGTTTTGAGACAAAAAGCTCGCCAACTGACCATTGTGGATATATTGGGGAATTATGTATTAATGTAGCATTACATGGACCGTTGAATTCAGTGGAGTCGTTGAATTTAAATTATTTCGAATGTAATTTTTGGCAGTCTTAATCTGCTCAGGGGTAGTGTGACCGGTCCACCTAACGGAATAACGGTATTAGTCCACATGTACTTATTTCAGAATAAAATAAGTCCCATATGAACCCATGTTATTATTTAGGTCCAATGTGAACCTATTTTCACGAGGATCTGTCGATATGCTGTTTACGCGATGGTGATGGTATATATGAACGGAACTGTATGCGTTTTAATGTGTTTTCTGTTTACGGTGTTTGGAACAAATATGAATATTTTCGACAATTAACACGCATTAAGACGCATACAGTTCCGTTCATATATACCATGACCATCACGAAAACAGCATGTTATCATAAAGACCTACTATATTTTACATAAGCAAGAGCCTGATTGTGTTACAGAAGACAGCACAATGCTACTGGCTAATCACACACAAATGGCATTAACGCTCTTTATTAGTTCCATATCAGGTATTCACCTACAAAGAACGCTCTTTGTGTTTACCGTCATAATATAAACAAACACCAGAAAAGTAACTTTTTATGCTTTTGTTTACATAACAATGGTCAAACATATGACCATAACATACTGTTTATGCGATATTTCTTATTTGTATACGGACAAAGTCTATCTACATGTTGATGTTCTTTCTGTTTGTGGCGGTTTTTGACGGGTGGAGATATTTTCACAGGATACCCACCGCCAAGGCCAACCGTGTCTTTAAAGGCTATATCTGATTTTGTGACGTCACCAATTATTATCTAATACGACGCTCGTTTTTTGAATTTTGAATTTTTGCGACCACTTTTGTCGCACAGTAGATCGATGGGCAGTTACCGGCGTTCCAAAATGAGGGGAGTTACTATCGGAATTATGCACAGTGAAGATCATTCGTAGCAGCGGTTTACATTTCATTGAGAACATAATTATGACATATTAAGGACTGTCAAATATTTGCATTGGAGTGGCCTAAAATATAAATCGCGCGTGCAATGAGAAAATCTTATTCACTCAGGGCGATACTGGAGACAATACTGGAATCGGAATTCGGTGATTCATGCAAACGTTATTATATCGCGTTTAAATTATCCTAATATTACATAGTACATATGTGAATCCGATAATCCTTAGATATCCTTCCATTTTCATGAATCTACAGGGAACACACACTTATGAACAAATCAGAAGATATATTCAGGTTATCGCGAATTCGGTCGGTGGTGAAAGCTACACGATGACGTTGTTCGTCGAGTTTCGTTGAAATCGACATGATGATATTTCTGAAATCGACAAGCCTGTTCGTATATAGTACACATCTCAATCGGATTGCGCACACAGCGTCAATAATATAATGGTTAATTTCAGTAAAATACTCCCCTCTCGACAACAACCAACAGTCTTGATTTTTGAATACTTATATAGTTTGATGTTCGGAGTTTATATTCTATAATAATTTGTACAAAAGAAACGGCTTTTAAAGGTTTTGTTCAGGTTTTAAGTCTGCGTCGAGAGCTCGTAGTTTGTTTGTTTGTTTGTTTGCGAACCTCTGATTTCTCACATGACCTGATGTTTGATTGACCTAATTTATACACGAAATTGCTAGCTATATGACCAACTCTTTCGGTGAACCCTTGTGTATGTCTGGAGTGAAATTAATCATAATCCCATAACGATAAAAGGCCTAAGTGAATCTTATTTGATCGGAATATGCATCTATATGAAGTTATTTTTATAAGATTAAAAAAGGCACAGATATATCCTAGCTTATGCTTGTGGTTTAGCTGTGGTTCGTTAATTACGCTAGCGTATGGTCATACTATTTGTTTTTATTACCCCTCGGTGGTGTCCGAAATAACCCCGACAACTCAACACTGTGAGCATATGTCTTCGTTCGAATGAAGACTGAAGGTCTTATTGCGAAGTATCCCGAGTGTATTTAATCCGATTAGTAGATGTTTGGTTCGCATTTAGAGGTTTTCTGGTGTGGTGAATGAGAAACTTTCAATGAGTAGCCGCAGTTGTAATGATTTGAAGGATTAGTTGTTTTAACGGAATTCTGAGGTGGTGCTGTCGTGAAACGAAGGCATTATGATTATTTAGTCGCCATATTCGGTAGTGAATGAAACCTTATCGGAAATTGTTTCATAGCTACTCTCGAGATTGTTTGTAAATCATCAGTGTTCAGCCGCCGTATATATTGGCTTCTGTCAGTCAATTGCAGACCTCTATTTCGATAGAAATTAGAACAAATAACAAAGAAAAGATATATGCCAGCCGAAAACAATTCTAATGTGGTATAAGAGAACCGAGAAAATAACAGTTAAGTGTATTTGCCGTGAGCTGGCAACATGTCAACATAACAAGTCAATCGCCAAGGCGTTTGTCATGTTGTTGGCACTGGGTGTTTGAATATAACCGATAATAATTTGGTCTATTTCACTATAACCGATAATAATTTGGCCGTTGCATGTTTGGCGATGGACCTTTCAACAAATTGGAACGTATGCGCCCTTTGTGAACACATCATATGTGACGTATGTGTGTACATATTTCATAATTATCATAACTTAGTTTACCACGTTCGATTTTAAAAATGTGTTCATATGCTTTCTCGCCAACCACATACTATACACATATACACAAAAATTACATATAATCAACTATATATACATAGCCATTACCGGTACATAGACATTTGTCACAATGACTATACATTAAAGCTCCAATATATGTTATATATGCGTAATAATATGATCTAGATGACGTTTAGTAATGGCTCTCATTACCCGAGCTGTCACCAAAAGGGGAATTTTAGCGACCACCATAGCTTAGCAATTATAACTTTAGGATCCTCTTGTTGCGGGTGAATCTCTGGGTCAAAATATGAATTAACCCAAAACATGTATATAAATATGGTTGTGCATGTTGTGTAGCGTGATGAAAATGAGAAAAAAAAAACAAAATAATATTTAATATTTAATAAAGATTCACCCCGTAACAACCGGGTCCAGAATAAAGATCTGATCGAATAAAATAGTTCATTCATTGAGGTTTTGACAGTCTGATATCGACTTACCAGGTTTTTATTTTTGGTCGACGCCTCCGCCCCCTCCCCAACAAAGAAACAAACAAACACAGCCCAATAAATGAAACAAACACAACAAAATAAAACAAGATTTTATGGTCATTATGGATTATTCGGGATACCCACGTGTTTCGATCGACCTTTTTTTTTAGCAAGTAATTATCATGTTCGTCTGATAAGCGGAGAATTAGCGTAGGAAATTTTGACTAATTTGGTGTGAAATCGGATGGGGCAATTAATTTTATGTAGCATCAGCCTAATCATTGTTAGGTCGATTAATAAACCACAAGCTATACTCATTATGCATGGACAGACAACAAATTAAACATAACAAATGTTGTATTTTGTCCAGTTCTGGGGATCAACGTATATGGAGATACCCAGTCTGAGTAAACTCATATCTAAATATTCATTACAACGTTACTCATACCTAAATATGTATTTCAAATATAGAGTCGACGTTCACCCAGACTGGGAGATACCTATACCTGTATACGGGCACTATTTTATTATATTTGTGAAAGAACTACTGAATTACGTGAACAGGAATTCCTTATATATGTTTTCAACTTTCCACATAAACGCACTTTATTATGACCACATCAGAATAATCCCTGAATCCAAACAACGAAATGTTTTGTTTTTTTTTGTTACATGATCTGACATGCTGTAAAATAAAGGGGATTTTTGCCTGGCATCATCTATCAATATGTTTTTATGTGATGTGTATATCTATAGTCCCTACGTGCAGATCTTTTTCGTGTGTGTTTATCAACCTATTTTGACCCCGGAACATGAACAAAACAAGCAATTACTGAGGCTGAAGGGGTCACTCTCACCAAAAAAAGTGCTGACGGGTACACAGGATTTTCAAAATGTGCTGAAGGGTACACAGGGTTTGAAATGTCGTTCTAAAAAGGACATTCAGTTTTCGTATCTGCCATGATTTTTGTTAGAGAATAATTGTTTACGTTCCAGTGAATATTAAAATGTACTGAAAACAAACTGCTAATGGGCGCCAGACTTTCATAAACACAATTTAAGTAATGCATGGTGTTCGTGTCGATCACAAACCCTGTGTACCTTCAGCACACTTTCAAACCCTGTGTACCCTTCGGCACTTTTTTTTGGTGAGAGTGACCCCTTCAGCATTACGCTGGGTTCGTATCTGAACATGATTTACCCCTTTATCATGAATCTGGATACAATTTAAAATGAGGTCAATCAGTCTAGAGTCCCAGTAATCCCGGGTGTGAATCTTGCGATTTCCACAAGCAGACAGAAATTAAAGTTAAAACAGAAATAGAGTTCTCTCGCATAGTGCACAACCTTATCCCACGACATTCAAGGAAATGTCAGGAGCAGTGAAAAACGGTTTGCGTGTTATCCGTCAAATAGTCGAAAACAGCGTGAAGCCTCGAGGATTTGAAGCGATATTCAAACACGTAAGCATAATGAAATTCACGGATGACTTGTTGCAAAAGATTAACCCAACGAAGTCCGGCTTTTTATATTTTTCGGTTGAAATTGAAGTAAATAAATTATGTCTATTAATAGCCCACCGGCGTACAGATTTGGTGACCGTTTGCAAATTACTGTTTCGGTCGGTTCTATTTCATGTTTGCACACAATCTGTAAATATATATACGATACGGCAGCCAAAGTCCTGGAGTTTGTACGACAGCATGATATTTCCAACATAGCGACTATAGTTTTATACATCGATTGGAATGTAATTAGAAAAGATCAATGCTTTAAAGTCGATTTCCCCCGATGGCTGCCAATATGGCCGCTGGCGAAGTAATCCCCAATTATTCGCTCGGGGTTGCTTTTTAAGCAATATTAGTTTCCACGATTGTCAGTTGCACGGGGATTGATATCTGACACAATTTCACACAATCACGTTCCGAATAGTGATCATTATTCACAACAAACCGACGGATATACAAACTGGGTGCTCGCTGAGCCTCACTACTTTGGAGCTTTGGCGAGGACAGCACAATTTGGAGTGTGGGAATCAAGTAACATATTGAACAAGAAAACCACGATCATAAATGGTAACACCCTCAAGATAATTTATATTAGGCATATAAATATATTGGTTTCGTGAATGCGCCACCTCAGAATTCCGTTAAAACAACTATTCCTTCAAATTATTACAACAACTACGGCTTATCACTGAAGGTTTCTCGTTCACCACACCAGCAGTCTCTAAATGCAGACCAAAAATCTACTAGTCAGATTAAATACAACCCGATAATTCGCAATACGAACTTTAGTCTACATTCCCATTGAGACATACTTCATCGGTATTGTTAACTGTTGTATTCTGCATTCGCACCTAAATATCGAATAAGCGCGGTCATAAAAGCTACGTACTGCAACAATAAGACATCCGCGAAGATATATCCGCGATAGGGCTACAACGATACATCGCGGTTTCGGTGATTCGCGGTAAATGCCCACGATACGATTCACGGTTCGTTTCGATATGTTATTGGGTCGGTTTTTGTATTACTGTCTTTTTTTATTTTAATATTTAACTATTTATAGTTGATACTACTACACAATACCATCGCTAATATTGATTTTGTTTAGTTAAGTAACGTAGTTAATTAAGAACCTCGCTCAAGGAAACTCGTTAGAAGCTTCGATTGTTTCCGTTTTCACTGCTTGGGAAATTCCAGGATTTATATTTAGCGTGTGAAGATAAAACATGGATGTTGATTGGTCGAATAATCAGGCCGCATCAGCTTCAACGAATCATATTTCCCGTTTCATCTGAGTGGTTGCTTTACTTTGAAACATTATAATGATTGCATTTTGAGCAGTCATACACAGTAATATAAACGAACTAAGTCTTGTCAGCGCACTTATTGAGATGTTTGATATAGAATCGTTCTTACATTGTTACATGTAGTTCAATAAATGTTAAATTTCTACATTTAGTACACTAAAAATTGCAGAATTTTAGTTTTATATTAAAGTTATAATTCAAATTATTGACGGAATTATCCAAAACCAAAGCTATACCTACATCAATACATGTATGTATGGCGATGCGTATCGTACCGTGATGATCGTATATCGCGTTACGTATCGTACCGTACATGGTATGGGCGTATCTTTGCGTCACTAATCCGCGAATACGTACAACCTGCAAAAAGTGTAACAGGTACGCAATATTATACAGTTATCGCATTGTTTCGAGGTTGACACGAGGAATTGTCAACCCGAGGAAGTCAATATTCACCAAGGCCGTAGGCCGGCGTGAATATTGACTTCCAAGGGCTGACTATTCCTCGTGTCAACCAAGAAACAATGGGATAACTGTTTTATTATATGAAACGCCCTTTAATTGGACAAGACGTTATGGTGTTGAACGTCGCTGGGAAAATCCTATCTATTTCCAGGTTGGACTAGACGCTGGCTCTATGAGGCTACGTCGTTACACTATGCAAACCGTCATGACGGCGAACAGAGCAGAGCGTCGGAGCGTCATAGAGCCAGTATCTAGTCCATTTCCAGGTCTGATAATAAGTTATGTTAACCCCTGAGGTATCTGACGTCACTCAGAACTGTTATTAACCTCTTGTTTGATTAATGAGGTGAACATCATTAGATATCTCGATTTTTTTCGTTATGTTTTAACATAGGAATTGGGAAAGAAACTTATGATCATATAATAAACGTTACATTGTATTCGTCAAAAATAACACAAGTAACGAATACATAAACAGAAAACAGTTCATAAAATACAGCGCAAATACAATTTATTTATTATTATGTTACTATTTGACTATTATATATCACTATACGGTATATATCATATATGCAACGTCAGACATTGTTGATTAATCCTTTCTTATCGAAGTTTATTTCCCGTTACCTGTTTATCGTCGTTCCGCTTTTGTTTTATTTGTCGTAATATTTGGCGCAGCAGATAAAAAAAAGTTTGTTTTATATTTACCGAAATTAAATTAAATCTTCTGCAAATGTTACCTGATGTCTTGGTTGTATTGCTAATCTTGGAAAATATCCTCAGAAAAAAACTGGCATTCGGGCACCTCTATGTATGCCTTCCCATTTCTATATTCTATATTAGATTATCACCGACCTCACTAACACTTGAAAATGTCATAACCTGGCCGCATGCGTGTGACATGGCGTAAATACTGTAAGAATACTATTGCGATTAGTATAACATTTGCATGCATATTTATATAATATGTACATATTTGTCATTTGTATGTATGCTCTCCTAAATTGAGGAGGTTAACAATAAACTATATATTATTGTGCAACGATTATAATTTTAAATTTTCACACTTAGATTGAGGTGCTAGACGGAGGGGATGGCCGATGTGTTTGTGAGTTGGATGTCACAAATGATTTCCAGAACAGGTTTGGGTCTCTTCACGGTGGTGCGGCGGCCACTCTGGTAGATTGTGTATCAACATGGGCACTAACGAGTCACAACTACAATCCAGACAAACTGGTGGCTGGCGTTAGCGTCAACATGAACGTAACGTGAGTATACGGACCAGAATTAATTATATTATTTTTGTCTGACATTTTGTCAGTCAGCTTTATTGTTGCATGTATTGTTCACATAAGTATCCCGATTTTGTTTTCTAGCACAACATTAACACTACAAAACGCGGTTAACAATGCTCTTGTTTCAAAGCTTGTTTGTGTATGAGTATCCAATATCTACGACTCACGAAGTGGCACGTTCATCAGACATTTTGAAGTCATACAACGAGCAAATGTTTTGAAGATCGTGAATGGCTTATACATGCTTGATGCGGCGGCGTTGGCGGTGGGTATGCTGTTAAAATATTCACATCCGTCAAAAACCGCCACAAACAGAAAGAATAGTAAAATATAGACAGAATTTGTTCTTATACCAATCAGAAATATGGCATAAACAGTATGTTATTGTCAAATGTTTTTTCCTTTGTTATGTAAACAAAAGCAAAAAACATTACAGATCCTGGTTTTTGTTTAGATCCGGATATGGTAAACATAAAGAGCGTGATTTGTTACTGTTATCCTGGTATGGAAATAATAAAGAGCGTCTATATCATTTGTGTGAGAATTGCGCTGTGTTGTGTAAACAGAAGCAAAACTTATGTAACACGATCAGGCTCTTTACGTACACCATCGTACGTCTTGTCGACAATATACTATTTACGCGCTGATTATGTTTGGCATATGAAAAAAAACTATATATATTTTAATATTTCTTCTGTTGGTTGCGATTTGAACAAATATGAATATTTCTGCAATGAACGCCGCCGTGCCTTTAACTTACGAGCGAGGCATAACTTGGAAAAACGATTTTTCAGGAACGTGATGCAAATTTCCACAATGAGACTTCTACGATATATGGAGAATTTCGGAAGGGCTGAAATTTCCGGAACGACGCTACTACATGATACAGGAACTTTTATAGTGGTTCGGTGGAAATATCCTGTGTTTCAACGAAGACGGTCCCAAATTAAATTGTGTAGTTATCGACCAATCATATAACAGAATGCACACTATAGTCAACGATAAATGTATACACCAGCAGTTTATGTGTTTGATGCAGAGGTGTACTCCTCTGAAATTTGATGCAGACACACGGTGGAAAACACTTCTCTATATATATACAGGCGCGGGTGTACATGCATATATATATATGATTTGATTGAAACGTATATGCAAACGGCACATTTAGCGACTGATATCGGACTAGACATTACCCCAACTTAACTTTCATTCCAGATATCTCAAAGGTGCAAAAGTTGGAGAGAAGATTCGCATTGACGCAAACACTATGAAGTGTGGGAGAACTCTTGCATTTCTTGACGTCACCATAAAAAACAGTAAAGGAGATCTCCTGGTACAAGGACAACACACTAAGTTCGTTGGAGATGGCTGAGCAGATGGTGAAGCTATGAGTAGGCGTATACAGATTTTGTCCGTTGCATACGATTTTAAGCAAACATAGTGCGCAACGGAATATGTACATGTAAATGGTTGAGAATGCAGAAGCATTTGTCTGGCAGATAGTTTGTTCATGAATTTGAAGCAGGCAACTAGGATTTGACAAATATACGCTGTGCTTTCGATGTAAACAAACTTGATGTGCGACATCATTTGCGTCTCGTTCTGAAGAGGCTCTGGTTGGTAACTGATTTGCCATGGGGTCGTGATGGGTGCATGGAACTGTTACGCCGTTCTTGTGGCGCATGTGTGAATGGGCTGAAGGGCTGTATGCCAGTCTTCCCATTGTCATTTACGCTGAATGCACTCCCTGAATTAACACAGCTGTTTTCTCTGTCAGCATTCTGAACTCTTGGCTGATCTCTCCTTCCAGTAGCGTGACGACCGGCATCTTGTTTGACAGCAAAAGTTGCTGTTGCTTTGGCTGCTTCTTCTTTATCATTCTTGTACATGGACATAAACTCAGCCATTTGTGACTTAACCTGCTGGAGTTCGTTCTGAGTCTGTTTATTCTGATTAAGAATTTCTCCCTTCAATTCAGTTGTACAACCAGATAAAGCCTGTTTCAAGTCGTCTACTCTATCTGTGAAAACCGTCTCCAGTCTACTCTCATTTTCAGAGCTTCTCTCGTCCATGTCTCGCTTAGTTTGTGATATCTCTTTTATTAGTTCGCCCATCTTATCCATCATAGCCTGGAGTTGGGTTCTTAGGGCGGCTATCTCTCGGACATCTTGCAAGCTTCCTTCGTCTGAGTTGTTCGAAGGTCCAGGTTTTGTCGTGTCGTCGTCGTCTTCGATCAGGTCCGTTCTCTCTCTTTGATCAGCTTTCAGTTCCTCCAGTTCAATTGTCAAACGCGTTATAGTTCTGTCCTTTTCGTCTATCTTTTCCTTTATTCCTTTCATTTTATCAGCTACGTCATCACGTTCCTTGTCCATCCTCTGCAACTTCTTCAAATAGTTAACATTGTTGTTTCTAGCGACTTCAATCTGAGTCTTCAACTTAGTTATCTCAATCTGAAGGTTCTCGATGAGAGTGCAAGCTTGGTCGAACATGGCCTTCAGTTCATCATATTCGTACTGGATCTCAATCCCTTCCGAAAGAAGAACAAAAGCCTCAGTCTGCCCAGTTCGCCTCAACATTGTTATGAAGGTGACATAATCTTCGTCATCTTTCCTCGCAATCTTTTTTATTAATATCTGTATTTTCTGTTCGTTTGCCATTTTATTGTCTGTTATCTCGTCGACTTCGTCCGATCTGAAAACTTTATATTCCTTCATGTGATTCACAGAAGTCGTTAGAATAATACATCTCTTCAGCTTGGGCATGTTTGCATTCATCTTGTTGATATATTCGCTTCTCATGATGATGCCGTTGTTTGTAATCTGAAATGTGAATAATGTAAATGTATTAGATATATTCAGGGTTCGAACTTCTAACCTAATGTTACGTAACCTATTTTGTTTTTTGTTTAGTTTTAATTCAGATGTATTGTATATAATTAATATTCTACTTAGATCAGTGGGGTGTCAATCATTTTTTTCCGGACACGTATGAGGGGATGGTGGGTGGTCAAAAGCAATTTTGTCCACAGCTCCGGGGGGGGGGGGGGGGGGGCAGATAGGAAAATACTCCAGGATACAAGGTCCGGTGTGTGTTGGAATCTAAGCGTGCGTCGATAGCACTTGAATTTTTCGAATTTCATGTAAACAAAAAATTCCAAATCCAAATTATTTTATATGGACAGGCTTATATATAAACTGGACCAATATAGAGCAATAATCAAGAAAAGGGGGCTCCTAGTTTCGATATTTATCAAATAATTCTTTTATAACACGATATCATGCGGTGGGTCCAGCTTCTTAATTAAGAGGAAACAATTGCATTGAAAAACAAAAAAATATTTTCCACCATGCAGTTCTCGTTGTTTTTGACATTCCATTATTGCTGCGATGCCAACGTAGCTAATTCTTCTGGTGCTTTAAATGGTATGAATATTGGAAAATTGAGTTCTTGTATATTATTGTATGATGTTCGTCGTTGCGTAGATGGGACCGTGGATTACTGGGACCTAACGATATAATGAAAAGATGAGTAATTGAACATATCATGCTAGTTATTACAAAACAAATATTCATCTTTGAGATGATAACATTTTATTTCCAGATTACTGTTTCTGTTACATCCAAACCCACACTGCCCGTATGCACCTTCCCTGCATACGTGCCTGCTCTATACATCATAGTAGTTTACATGTGTCCCATATGCGGGGGTGCCGGTGGGAGTTAAATACACCGTATATATATGGTATAGTTCGATTTGGGGTGTGGCGTAGCAACGAGCGCGTTATACAAGCCCCCGTGTTTCTGCTATTTGCAAAGAATACATGTATTTTATCAGTGTGTTCTTTAATTATTTGTTAACGAAACCTGCAGATGGAAAATTATATAATTAGTAGAGACTGGGCGAACATTTAGTCATCTAGTCGGTGCTATAGTCACAACGTGCATGAGATAATACGCATACACGTCTTTGTCGCATATATTGAGGGTACCTATATATTGGCATTTATATGGATGCTGAACCTTATTTGACAAGTTTAGTTATACGTGAGTGTTCTGTGATTTTCTGAGATTTCTAGTGCTTTTCAATAAGCTTACTTCCCTGATTGGCATTTCATCCGGATGGTTATTTAAAACATTCACACCCCTGACTGCCTTATCCCATTTACTATTTTCGTCGTTTTTCATCAAACTTTGGGGATGGGTCCCCAGTTGCTCTTGGATAAAAATGTGTGTTTGAGCGGTGGGCGTCTGAGATCGGAAAGGAAAACAAACTTGCGTACCCGGCGTGGTGGGTCCCAAAAATAAAAAACCCCAAACATTTCAACCTTGTATATGTTTGTGACGACATCTAGACACGCTATATATATCATTTCTTTTCCGAATTACGAAAACCTGAACATCAGCATCCATCTTGTATTTTACTGTTTGCACCAGTAAATCCTTTGGCACACGTTATCTATAGAATCTTCGTTTCTCAAGCGATCGGGTGAAGTCTCATATCTATAAACTATATTGTCATATATTATATAGAGAGTATATACACTTGATTGAACTGGTGAACTAATTATTTGGCTGTTACGTCAGTTCTGAGTACGGACGTCAAATGTCACGCTATGTGCTATACGCACGGACCTTCTTCGGCACACTATAGGAGGATATCACCCCCCCCCCCCCCCTTCGGTACGCGGGATTCAGGGTGTTTTGAAGTCGTACCCGGGATTCATACCCCCGAATTAACTGGTATTCGGGTTCAAGCAAAACATCTTGGACGCAGGTTTTGATGGCGCAAAATAAAAATTTTGTGCTAGTTATCTGTGTGAATGAGCGGGTAGAATAGCTTCTTAGGCATATTCGACCAACATGCCATCATAAAATAACATTAATCGTATCATATATAACGGCCTCGTAACGCCCATAACGCGATCGGCGTCTCTTCGGTCGTTAACCGGAAAGCGTCCGGAAACTATATGTGTCTATGTAAATTCTGCTTGTATCTGTCTGATATTAAAACAGTCAATTTGTATGTCATTTATCGCATATTATTTCTTAACATGTATTCAGGATTCAGCCCCCTAAAATTAACTGGTATTCAGGATTCACCCCCCAAAATTAACTGGTATTCAGGATTCAGGGGGGAAGGGGTGATACCCTCCTTTAGCAGTAGGCCATTATTCATAACTGGAACACAGAGATTGGTGCATCGGAATAACTGAATCTCGAAGTTTCAAACAGTGTATGATGTTCCACGATTGTGCCTAAGATGTCATATGTCGAGGAGTACAGAATGCAAAGCTGGTGGAGAATAATCACTTGGTTTAACTGGTGACGTGAATAATCCATGAGATGCATGCAGGGACGTTGTGCAAGCAGGAGAGCTCATTGCGCTCGAGTCTTTTACAAAATAGTCCCCGCCTCGAATGATGTATTTCACGTCACCAGATCAATCATTATTCTGTTTATTATATTTCACTATAAACATCTGATTTACCAGAAATCCGAATAATACTTTTATGATTATACACATGACGCATACATCTCGATAGCGCGTATGGATACCTGTACATAACGCGTTAGTTAAAGTGACCTATAATTCAATGTGAAATTACCGTTTATAATCACTCGATAAATCATGGTAAATCACACATAGTAATGTAATAAATGGGTATTTTTTGCCACTTAAGTATTATGGGCTTGGTGGAAATTACACCGAACATGTATATAACACTAGCAGGTGACCCGACTTTGTCCGGGCTTTGACCTTGAATTGACCATTTTGAAGGTCAAGGTCAGGTCGGGGTAACGATTTGACCCGTCCAAAACATTCCCCCGACAAAAGTATACCGAGACACGTATGCTGCACCTAGGTGTAAAATTTCTTGAATTGATCAATTTCAAGGTCAAGGTCAGGTCGGGGTCACAATTTAACCCGTCCATGACACTTCCCGTGGGTAGCAAGTTTGAGCTCAATCGGTTCGAGTCTATAAAGGACACACACATATATATCATTTGTGGGTACCCGTTTCAAGGTGAAGATCACCTCGGGTGGAAAATCTGACCCGATGAAAATCTCCCCCGTTCCTAGGAAGCCCTAAGTACGTAAGAATCACACAACACGCTCCTGTCTGGATACAGTCACGCTCACGTGTGGACCCAGACGTAAGAATCACATTACACGCATACGCTCTTTATCAACGACACTGCGGATACTTACGCTCTTTAACTATCAACGCGATTAAATCCACCGTGCCAATGGCGGTAACTTTTGTGACTGAGAGTGGAGAATGTGTGCTCTGAGCTTCTCCAAAACGGCGGTAAACACTGCCCGTGGGTTTTTAACCTTAGATTGGAAGTTTGAGCTCAATCGGTCCTGCCGTTTTCCCGGCCATAGCTAACAGACAAACAACAAACAGACAGAAGTCCCAAAATATATAGTAGATTATATATGGCGTAGTCACCTATATGTTTCAGCCACGGATGACGATTTTGTCCGTTTCTCGACATAACGGAACAAGAAAACCATCAGATCATATTATTAGCCATAAATATAAATTATAATATAAAATATATTGGTTACATGAATGCACCGCCTCAGAATTCCGTTAAAACAACTAATCCTTCAAATTATTACAAAAATCTACTTATTACTGCAGGTTTCTCATTCACCACACCAGAAAGCTTCTAAATGCGGATCAAAAATCGGAGGCGTTGTGTTCCCACCAAGAGTGCATGGCCCAGCCATTGTTAATACCTAAACATCGAAAGCAATTAACGCGGTCATAATAGTACATACTGCAAATATAAGACATCCAGCGAATACACACCCCACGAAAACCCGAAATGTGTTGTCCTGCGAGAAATTCCATCGCTATAGCTCAATTTGACACGGCCAGATTAGTCTTCCTATACAATATATATCCTGAAACAATAAAGCTGCTCAAATCATCGGCATAGTCAACATAACTTTCACGAACTTGGACATCGACACTTTCTAATCGCTCTACATAAGCATGGTCAGACCTATCATCGAATACTGTAACTGCATGGAGCCCACATGACAAATATCAAACCATCGTGTTAGAGAAATACAAAGAAAAGCAACGAAACTAGTTCGTCAAATCAAAACTCAATGCTACCGAAACCGAATGATAAGACTCAATCTGATGTCTTTAAAATATCGAATATTTAGAGGAGATCTAATCGATGTATATAAACTGTTGAATGGTCATTACAATATCAATGCCTGTGACCTATTAGAAAGACATTCATCAGGAAGACACAATAAGACATAATAAAAAGCTACAGATGCCCATTGTTAACAAGGCTACAGGAAAATATTTCTTCACGCAGAGGGTGGTAAATAGCTGGAACTCTCTGCCAGACATCGCTGTTGAGGCTCCAACACTCGATCAATTCAAAATATACATAGACTCATTCTTCTATTATATAAAATACTAGCAGATTAGCCCGCCGCTGGCGGGATTGGTCCCATGGCTTTGGTCGATCCATTCATTTTTGTTTTTCAAGGTAACCCCGTACGTCGCTGTCACCGCTGATGCCCGAAATATCGCCCAAGGTAATTTGCGGGTACCCGTGTCAATGTCATGTTGGGTGGACAAAATAGCCCGACAAAAATATTTCAAGTCCCGAGTTGACCATATATAACAAATTTCACATCGATTTCACCGCTGACTACCGAGATATCGCCCAATGTCATTTGTGGGTACCCGTTTCAAGGTCAAGGTCACCTCGGGCGGACAAACTGACCCGACGAAAATCTCCCCCGTCCACTGGAACCCTAAGTACGACATTTCGTCTCGATATCCCCAGTTTCCGAGACGGTCAAATGCCGTATTTTCACTAAAGTAGATAAACGCTCTTTGATAGCGACGCTCATATACAAACGCTCATTAATTATCACGCGATTAACCCATCAATCCCCATTACGGTGGCAGTTGAAGGGTGAAGGAGTGGTCGCACGGGCTGGCGAATGGTCCGAGTGCATTGCCTGTGGATTTTTACCCTTACACAGCAAGTTTGGGTTCAATCGGCTCAGCAGTTCTTGAGTCTATAGCGGACATATGGATATATATACGGAAGTCTCAAAATATATAGTAGACGAGTTCGACGACAAGTAATATGTTCAAGTGACTCACAAGTAAATATCGAATGACGATACATATATCTGTAAACAAGCATTGCAAATAATGTTATTGGGATGAAAAGTCGCAAGACTTGTTCCGTATTATGATATGATTGATAGAACAAACCACTATTTTGATTATCGTGTCGTTATTTGTTTAAAATACGTATCAATTGACATATACGCACCCGTTCCCGTTAAAATCAACATATTTAGACAATTTTAGGGACCTCCGCGAATTCGGGGACCTCCGCAAATAGATATCCGCGAATTGTCACAACCGGAAAAAAACCCATTATCTATTTATAAAATGCCCAGCGAACCACAGCTTTCTAAAATCTGTACCACAGTATACACCCGAGGGGCGTTAATGAAACATTCTCATAATATATGCGTATTTTGAAGTAGCAATATTAAATGTATTACATGGTCCTACCCGTATTCCATTCAATGGACCCATTCTATAAATTTTTATATGAAACGTTCGTTGCATAACGGGAAATAGTGCCAGTTGAACTGTGACTTCCGGTTTGTCGTCTGTTTACATTCCGTACCCTACATCCCAAAATACTATGGCTTCCAATATTTTTTCCAACAACCTCTAATGAATGAAGAGATTGAAAAGTTATTTCATTAAATATACGCCATTAGATACCTCATAGAGTCATCACAGGCCTTATAGAACCCGATGTTAGTTTCACGTCCCATTTGTTGATTTAAGTATGTTTTATCGAGGTTTTGGATCATGTAATAAATAGAATCTACAACTCGTCACCAGGTCTGGACCTCGTCAAAGGCTCGGTCCAGACCTAATTTACTGGACTCGTTTTGTAAATTCCGCTATAAACGGGGGACTCGTTGTATAGATCCTCTATTTCTAATATTTTCCGTGACTAATTCTCTGTAAAATAATTTTGATGCATGCATCTTTTTTTTTTTGCTTGTTCGTCTTGAATAGTCCCATGCTTACATGATGTGTCTCGTTACAATATCGCGGGTGGCCAAGCATACACCTGGGAAGGGTAAGACTCAACGTGGTCGGGGAATGATCGCGCTCTGGGCCAAACATAATTATAGCACCGGCTATCATATCTATAACAACATCACGGTATAATTTAGTATGCCAACTCACGAGAGCGTATCGGATATTACTGACAGCATAACACCGTTGTTAGTCATGTTTAGATCCATGTCTGGTTAAAATTGCACGAAACAAATCACGCTGTTACAGTGACAGAAGTTTGGAGCGAAATATTTCTTGATCTAAACCAGTTCTGGTTAAAACACAGACTCCAAAGCTATGATGAAGATAGTCTGTGGTAAATGGCGGGGGGGGGGCAATTTCTATTACCACCAACATAATTACGTCACCCAATCACACCATCATCGGGAAAGCGATGTATCCTATCTAATCAGGCGATTGTTGGAATGCCTTTACAGTGGAAGATTCGTCACATTGCTAAAATATCGCTCAAACACTTCCTAGTTAAATTTAACAAAATCCGTCTGTCTCTTTTTGGGCTCATGGAGCCGACGTAACGACCACCCACAGGGCTTGAAGTGGGTTAAATCCCACAAAATCCTTGGTATACAATTTGGATCGCAGGTCACCACTGACGACCATTTTCATAATTTGTTTCAATTTTTTTTTTGAAATACGACTATTTGGTACTTTCGGAACCGCATCCATCATGCTCAGAAATTTATTAACCCTCGGCCTACGGCTTCTCAACCTGATGAGTGATCATGTCCCCATCCTTCGATTCTTATCTCGAATCCGCACTCATGTGCGTTTAGATCATAACCGTCTGCCCTTACATCTATTCGAAGATCTGTGGTTACAGACCACAGACATTTGTCAACTGAACGATAACGATGATTCTATTCATTTCACTTTTTAATTACTTATTTCCCTTCCGTTTTATTACCTTGTTTCCCTGACGTCCGTGCCATTGCCGGCGTCCCAGTTTTCAATTTTCTAACGCCTCGTGCGCTGTTACTCATGATGCACCTTCTGTAATTTATTTATATATGCATCACTTTTACAAGCTGTTATCGCTTGGTACTTTATATAGTCCAGGAGATATTGGTAGACCTCTGCACCCCCCCCCCCAGGACTTAACTTCACCCCACTAATTTTCTTCCTTAAGGTCTTCCTTGGCGAACACACGGGGATCATAATATACATTTCTTGACGGATATTTTTGTCCGATATCACGTTTTCCCAAATGCCGGTATAATCCGGTCAAAGCCAAAACGACGCTAATAACGCAATGTCTGTTTCGAATCAATGAGTGTTATTGCTATTATTACTCCAGCCATGATTATATATGTGCAGGAGATACTCGGGCTAGGATTCCTCTTATACCTGAATTGAGGAATATTCACCCAAATCCAAGATGGCGGCCAAAATGGCCACCAGAAATAGAAAAATCACCGAAAATCGCTGATTTTAACATCAGTGAGAGTTATTGTCACGACAACTCCACACCTGCTTACTATTGTGAGTTGGGAACACTTAGTTGAATAACTTTCCTTATATTGCATCCAAATAAAAGTCCCCCAAATCCAAAATGGCGCCCACAATGGCCGACAAATTTTGAAAAATCACCGAAATTCCCTCATGTTCACATCATTGGGCATTATTGTCGAGAAAACTCCACACATGCTGACAGTTGAGTTGTAAATACTGAGGTGAAGTAATTACCTTTCATCCCATGCAAGAAATGGTTTTCCAAATCTAAGATGGCGGCCAAAATGGCGACCGATATTTGAAAACACGCCTACATTCCTTTACTTTCTTACGATGGGCGTTACTGTTTCGCGAATTCTACCCACCATCACATGTTGATATGGTATATTGGTATGAAGTATTCATTTGAGTTTGTCAATTGATACTCAAGGTCAAGATGGCAGGTAAACTGGAGTCCAGAAATTGAAAAGAAATCGATATATTCACATACAAATTTCAACTTTTTGTCATAGTATCGATATGTATGGACGAAACTATACACAAACCATATATTAGTTCAACTTAAAACGTACCAAAACGCATAACATTGATCGGGTCCTTCTGGAAGTACGAAAACCCACACTTAATATAGCGATGTGTCATTTCGAAATCCATTTGACACTTCGCGCCGATAATGGCCGTAACCGTAGGTGCGCCGAATAGCCACATTAGAACAATTACCTGGTAAAAGATTCTGATTTGCCACGTCCTTAATGATCTGGACCAGTTTCCATTTCTTTGCCTGATAAATCTAGGTCGCTCACACCGACAAAGTATTCAACACTTCCTGTGAGAAGGGTCCCTTTAATCATAACGTTTCAAACAATTAATTTCCCGGTGTCTGGCTTAAGATTTTAGATGCTTGCTAAATATGGGATTGTTCGTCATCTTGAACTAGAAAGGCATATGGTCGATAAGTATACAAGCTTACAGAAGGTCATCTCTATGTATGTCTTTCTCATACCCCGTGGGGATAATGACATGTATACATGGCGAACTTCCCAGTTAACTAGTCACTTCTCAATAGATGGTTCAACTCACAAACTTAGCGAACGTATTGGCATACGTGGACAACTTCGGCAGTGTTTCGGAGGTAGCTAGCTGTCTCATTCCCTTGGACAGATGCCTATCTGCTAAGGAGAAGACCATAATGTACCGACTACCCACACTTCTTGATCATGATCATAAGCAAACTGTGTGACGTCCCGCAGTCGTCTCGTCGAATAGCTCCCAGCAGAGAACAATACTCGCGGTGCTAGTTTGTGGACATGCGCCATGACAGTGGGAATGAAATGGGACACGGTATACAACCCTACACCAGGTGCATGTTTCAATATAGAATGTCATGCGTGTTGGTATTTTTGGTGTGGTAAGATTGTATTTCCACATCCGTTTCAAGGCCGTTCTGAATCAACATGACCAGACGTATAATTTTGTCTGGATAATACTATCCTAGCCAGTCGGATGGGCTAAAGGATAATGTCTTTATGGAATGAAGGTATGCATTGATGTTATGATCTCTCAGGGTTAGTGTCAGTATGTGGACGGTATTATTCAAGAAAATGTCAGGAACTGTGGTGCATTTATTTCACTGTGTGTTTAAAGAACAATTTATAGTCTCGATGGCAATGGATGTGGACGTTGGTGAACGTGACCTTTATGATCATATAGCTTTATATTATATAACTTTAGAATATAGTAGTTAAGATGTCTCATGTAGGACAATGGTTTTGAATGGTGATGTTACCAATAAATCACTTGGTGTACCCAACGTAGGTTAAACTGAATGCAAGATCTCATCAAAGTAACATTCCTCTAGACGTTCTTCGCGTTGAACATTTCACCCTTGTGTTGATGGCATTGTACTTTCTTGAACCATACCGACCACCACCCAGCGTGAGTATGACATATTATCGGTAACTATCAAATGCATCGTCCTGAAGACTACATCCATCCCAGTCTGGTGGGACTTATATAGTAGTAGCCAATGGTATACACGTCTGGTTCGTTGATTAAGAACGGCTTCCAAGCGGATTGAAAGATACAATCTTAGCATACAAGGAAAGCAAAGCCACATGAGATCATGTCTGAATCTAAAACATACCCAAAGAAGGGGCGGTGCAGTCATGGTCCAATTTCATTTCCACTATCATGACACATGCCCAGAAACTAGCACCGCATGTATTGTTATTATCTGCTTGGATCTGTACGGTGAGACGATTGATGGACGCCACCAGGACTGTTCTTATGATCATGGTCAAGAAGTGTGGGTATATTATGCATTATGGTCTTCTACGCCTTAGCAGAAAGGCATCCGTCAAATGTTAGGCTTTCAACATTCGAAGCCATATACAGAAGTTGTCCGGCTACGTCAGTACGTGAATATGTGAATTGGTGAACCATATATTGAGAAGTGGCTGGATGGGAAGATCACCAGTTGTACAGTTTGGTATCCACATTAGATAACCAAATCTGAAAAATACGTAGATAGAGAGATCCTTCTGAAAGCTAGTATACGCATCGACCGCATACCTTTGTAGTTTATCACGCAAGATGACGCTCAGATCCCATATGTAGCATCTGAATTATACCATAAGCTACCACGAATGAAGCTCGCCAAGAATAAGGATAAGAATTCCCAGCTTTCGAGACAAACACGTGAGCTTGACACTGGCATATGTGTTGTTTGAAACATTCCGATTAGTGGGACCCTTCTACCAAGAAGTGTGGAATACTGTGTTGGAGTGAGCGAGATAGATTAATGTGACGAAACGGATGCTGATCCAGATAATGCTGAATGTGGCAAATCAGAATAAGCTCAGGTACTGTTGTTTTGATTCTTGGAAGTCATAATATGACTATTCGGCGCACCCATATACGGTTACGGCCATTATGGGCGCTTAGTGGAGAATGGATTTCTAAATGCCACATCGCGATTATTGTGGGTTTTCATCCTTCCAGAAGGCGACGACCTATGTTGGAACTAATAGATGGCTTATGTACCGTTTCGTCCAATGCATACATATTGATATTATGACAAAAAGTTGAAATTAGTATGTGACAATTTCGACTTCTTTTCAATTTCTGGCCGCCAGTTTGGCAGTCATCTTGATTGTGAGAGTTGGCCAAACTCAAATGAATACTTCATAGCAATGTTCCATATGAATACTTCATATCAATGTTCCATATGGGTAGAATTCGCGTAACAATAACGCCCATAGTAAGAAAGTAAAGGAATGTAAGCTTGTTTTCAAAGTTCGGACGCCATTTTGGCCGCCATCTTCGATTTGGAAAACAATTTCCTTCATCAGATGCAAGGTAATTACTTCACCTCAGTATTTACAACTTAACTGTCAGCATGTGTGGAGTTTTCTCGGCAATAATGCCCAATGATGTGAACATGAGGGAATTTCGGTGATTTTTCAAAATTTGTCGGCCATTGTGGGCGCCATTTTGGATTTGGGGGACTTTTATTTGGATGCAATATAAGGAAAGTTATTCAACTAAGTGTTCCCAACTCACAATAGTAAGCAGGTGTGGAGTTGTCGTGACAATAACTCTCACTGATGTTAAAATCAGCGATTTTCGGTGATTTTTCTATTTCTGGTGGCCATTTTGGCCGCCATCTTGGATTTGGGTGAATATTCCTCAATTCAGGTATAAGAGGAATCCTAGCCCGTGTATCTCCTGCACATATATAATCATGGCTGGAGTAATAATAGCAATAACACTCATTGATTCGAAACAGACATTGCGTTATTAGCGTCGTTTTGGCTTTGACCGGATTATACCGGCATTTGGGAAAACGTGATATCGGACAAAAATATCCGTCAAGAAATGTATATTATGATCCCCGTGTGTTCGCCAATGACTCTTCTAGACGATAAATGTATAAAATCGCGTCAAGGTGCCAACATTTTCCCACAGAGACAAACGAAAGGTGGTAAAAGGTCCGAAAAATAGCAATTTTTCACATTTCGGCGGCCATCTGGGCCGCCATATTGGATTTTTGTGTCGGATTTTTGGCTAATTTGTAAGGGTTGTATATTACCATAACGAATCGAACGGAAAACAAGACCGCATGTGACATCATCTTTACTATAACGGCGATCAAAGAGACCTGGTGCATATACAAAAAATGGCCGCCATGATGGACGCCATCTTGTCTGGAGTCTCTGCGGCCACTTTTTTTTCTTGTTAACAAGTGAAAAAAATTAGAGGAGACCTCAAGGAAGAAAATTAGTGGGGTGAAGTTAAGTCCTGGGGGGGGGTGCAGAGGTCTACCAATATCTCCTGGACTAATACGGCTGGTCCGCATATACCTCGCTTTTACCATTTTTCTCATTTTTGACTTTGATTAATTTTTTTTTTTTAAGCTTGCTGGTGGTAATAGATACCCCCCCCCCCCCCCCCATTACCCCAGACTCACTTCAGCATATCTGTGGAGTCTGTGTTTTAACCATAACTGGTTTAGATCAAGAAATATTTCGCTCCAAACTTTTGTCACTGTAACAGCGTGATTTTTTTATTGCAATTAACTTCGGCTCGACATTTGAGGATAAGCCTAATTAAGCTTGCTTCGGTGATAATGATGATATGCCTGTCACAAAATGTCAAACTACACAGAACTCAATTGCCTCGGTATCTCGATTATCATTAATTTGCCAAGATTTAAATCATTTACACCGAGATGTGAGTTGACGGAAAAGTCACGTGCTTTGTTCTAGTGATATGCGTGAAAGTGCACACGAATGCAGTCACGACAGTCTATAATATATGACTTTCCAACTGTCTGAAAATTCCAATATAAAAACCCAACTGCTGGAATATTTCCACTGATCATTGTATATTGTGTACATGATTCATATTCTTCGTTCTCGCCATCTTTTGTGTATATACTTTCCATTTATCTATATCATTATTATTTTGATCAGAGAATATAGCATTATATATTGGCTCATACATTCCCACTGATCACATTTAAGGCTAAAATGTTTACCGATAGTAGCAAACATTTTCGAGTCCTGCAGGTATAAATTCTATATTACATAAATTATAATTTACACCAAATAATGGTTTGAAAGTTTAACTATTATCAGAACAAACTATATTGTCAAACTGTTCATGTTTTGTTCACTATACGGTATAGGGGTATTTATAAGATATCACAATCCCCTGTTGACAAGACTAGTCTCCAGCTGCATGTACTAAGACAGTAAGACACTCACCTTCCGGAGAAATCGTCACCCGTATTCGAGAAGATGTCTGTAGCTGAACAATGGTAAACGTTTGGTGTATACTATATACCGTATACTGTTCCTCGGACTTCCTGCATTAATTATGACCCTGACCCGGTTTAGTCGATATAAGTCTAAATAAAACGACTCGTAAGCTTCTATTCTTTTCGTGTCAAAATGTAATATTTTGAAATATGATATTTGTGTACGATCAATGCTTTATCGAGTTCATGCCAAATATGTTGCTAACCGCAGGTGAACATATATTTCGTGGTTCAGTGGCAATGTATTGTTTCGTTTCTGTGTGACAACGCCGGGTCATTTTGCCATTTTTTTTTCAACTGTTCTGTGTAATGCAGGTCGATGCCTGTCATGCCGAAGGAGTCATTGTCGCAACATTTGTTTGTGTTAAACTCTGCTTTATAGCAATAGGATTTTTAGTGACTTTTAAAGACACGGTTGGCCTTGGCGGTGGGTATCCTGTGAAAATATCTCACCCGTCAAAAACCGCCACAAACAGAAAGAACATCAAAATGTAGATAGACTTTGTCCGTATACAAATAAGACAAATCGCATAAACAGTATGTTATGGTCATATGTTTGACCATTGTTATGTAAACAAAAGTATAAAAAGTAACTTTTCTGGTACGTGTTTGTTTATATTATGATGGTAAACATAAAGAGCGTTCTTTGTTGGTGAATACCTGATATGGAACTAATAAAGAGCGTTTATGCCATTTGTGTGTGATTAGCCAGTAGAATTGTGCTGTCTTCTGTAACACATCCACTCAGGCTCTTGCTTAGGTAAAATATACTAGATCTTTATGATAACATGCTGTTTACGCGATGGTCATGGTATATATATGAACGGAACTGTATGCGTTTTTTTTCTGTTTACGGTGTTTGGAACAAATATGAATATTTTCGACAATTAAGGCCGCACGTGCCTTTAATTGTGGGTTAATGTTACATAAATTATCACCTGTCTTATAGCGTTATATCGCCGATAAAGAGCGAATAAATAATAATTATGAGGCAAGAATAACAGTTTTAAAGATGACTATATATATACAAAACTCCAGATAATCGGCGAACATATATACTGACGGCAAATACAGGACGTAAAGCATGTGCGTATAATAATAGGGACGGCGCATAAAGGCAGTGCTGACGCATGCATGGGTAACGGAGCGCGCATTACAATGGACCTATCCGTACGTCCGCCCACCAGTAGACTGCATGGTTACTGTTACTACGCATCACAAGCCATCTCAATTTCGCTATCTCTTCAGTGCTAAGATGGCTTCCGATGAGAAAGGACTGTGTTGTTAAACGCCATGTAACAGGATAATATAGCTTCTTTCTGAATATCACGATTTTCAAGATACCTTTGTGTGTATATGCATCTTGTAAAAGTGACTGTCGTTAGAAATAAAAAAAAATAAAACCAGTTTTTAAACAAAAAACCAGGTGCGATCGTTAGGCCACTTCCGATAACCAACAAAGATAGATGTTTACGTTGAATCAAACGGTGTAAATGAAGCCATTATGAACCTTCACTATCAAATAGCAAACTGAATATCGAAGCTATGCTAATGGTTCACACCTTGATGAAATAAACCAAACGGAGGTGTGCATGTGGTAAATAATCTATAATCCCTCTTTTGTCGAAATAAATATAACGATATCAGTTTACCATATATAATAGTTACCACGAGCGTCCTGAATGAGCCCCGGCCGGTGACAGACCGGATGCAAAGGATTATCAAACAATGGCCTTTTAAAATTCCACATCCTATTTTGCCGTGTAATTCTCTTGGAAAACATCAGTGTTGATTCTCATTTATACGTATATTGTCGCATTAAAATGGAGGAAGCTTTAGATTTTCAAATGGATTCAGTAAAACGTTCGCAGGTAAGTGTGAATATCAGACATTTGAACTCAATATTACCACGGTGTTATAACAGCAACAAATGTATACATTTATAACGAAAAATACTTCATAAAAAACATACTCGCGGCACAGTTAATATTCATAACGCATCATCAATCGGGACTACTATTTCCGCGTTTTAGTTTGAAATCTGTTTTATATAAATATTGAAATTTAAATAACACTAGGATCCGAGTGTGGTCGTTGGCATTGTTTAAACCAGCGTAAACAGATGTCTTATAGTTACTTTTTTATTTAGGAAACCGAACTAAAACATGTATAAATATCGTTCGTCAACCGGACATGTTCCTCATGTACATTTGAACGCCATTTTAGCTTTTTAACACTTATTTTGCTCTCGTGTTCGTAATTTCCCTATGGCTTACAATGGTAGTTATGGAACCGCTTGTGGTGCGATTCATATCACTAGGCAGGCACTTCCGGGTTTAAGCTATCGGCTCATTGGCTATAATTGAAATTGGGGCGGTACATATACGGATAGGTCCATTATTAAGCGCATGTTACAGTACATGTGGGTGGTTCTCACTTAAACGAGCAAATTGATGTCTCGTGTACATGTGTTCCATAAAAATATGATTGTGCCACAAACAAGACCTATTGTGGCATTCCATTTCACTGAGGAGCATGTGACACAACGTTATGATATAACAGTATTGTAATATATCAACACATGCCTTTAGTTACATGATCAAAACAACGAGAAAACACGAAAATCTCACTGTCTCATCGCCTAACTGCGAAATTTCATTTTATTCCTATTAAGTTATCTTACCTCTAATTGACAGAGAACGTGCACTCTTATGTTATTTCTTGGACTGTTTATCTATGAATATCATTTATGATGCACGTTTTTCGTGGTTTGATGTAAATATTGACTCTAAAACATCTAAAACCGCCTGTCTCGAGAAATTTCCACACCGCGACATTATTTACAATATAGGCCACCCCGGTTCCATTTTAACTAAGGACAACAACCTACCATATGCATAAGAAAGTTTTGCCTTTTGACATTTTGTTTTGAAGATTTTGGACAATATAAAGAATCGAAACACATGAAAAATGAGACGAAAATATAAGTGTACCCTCCAGCGCACCTTAATTATATAATGTCCACACCGCGACGCTATCAAATGAACTAGAAAATATGTCGGGAGACTATCAAAATTGCTCAAATAGTACACATGGGGTGAAGAATCGTGAATAAAAACGAATGGACGCCTGACATAAACAGAAAATGAAAAAAAAAATGAAGAAAATATAAAAATTGTCCACACCGCGACATGTCCACACCGCGACGCAGAATAACATTACAGCCAGCCAGACACATTTCACGCTTAGAATGTTTGGGTGGTTCTGTTGTAAAAGAGTCAACACGATGTACATACACATATAGTTCATATTGGATCGGGGGTGAGTGAGTGGCGGGGGTGTATGTGCTGAGAGAGAAGCAGATGACAATTTGAAAATCAACTGTTTCGGTACTTTTCAACAATCGTTCTGCCTGTGGGACGATTTCCGGCTCGTGTGGTATAGCAAAGGCGTCAATGGCACATTTTGGGCCATCGGAATATCTCACTGACAATTCTATCTGATTGAGCTCATCGAAAACCCCCTAAATAACAAATTTCAGTTCGATATCTTGAAACATGTAAAAGAAATCCATCGACATTGTTTTCTATTGTAAATTCTCTTTGCAATTTGGCGAACCCCTTGAGGAACAGAGTTTGATTGATGTATATATGTTCACGTTGTCTACACCAGAGTTCCCCCATCGTTTTGGCGTCAAACCATGTGTACGATGGACCAGGGCATGCCCGACTTGATAGGAATAGCCATTTATGCGATCAAAATCTGTTTCCAATTATCAGATCTGTACCCCCTGCATTCGTTGACCTCTTAGAGAGTTTGAACTCTAAGTCACGCCCACAAAACACACAAATTTCCACCACCTATATTCAAATGGCCGTATCTCATAGACGTCTCAACGTGCGGAGCTGGGCGATACGTCGTTTGGACAGATACATCATCGGCTATTCAACTATTAAAGGGCAAATGGCAAACAAGTGTCAAAAGTTTGGTTGGTTTCCATTAATCATGATATTCGAATTAAACACAGGTTTTGGAGAAAGAGCGAATTTGACAATGACGTCGCCCTGATTCAACCCAAAAACGTCATTATCACATGCTGTAATGAACGACATTGATTGACCTTGACCTTGCCCTATAATTTTGCCAAATGTCATTTTCGTGGTCACCAATATCTGTGCTACATACTCACATAAAATTCATCGGCATGTGACATATTTAATTTTTTCAGAATTTTCTGGACGAATTTGTTCATTTAAGGGAGAATCACCCATGTATTCATATATATACTTTATACGGAGGTTGATAGGGTGGACACAGACATTTTCAGCCATTAAACCAGATTAAACTGAAATATTTATTTTACCCCAATTTTTTTTTAAATGAGGGAGGTATATTGTTGTGCATCTGTTCGTGCGCCGAGACGTGCGTCCGTCGGCACGTCCGTCTAGACGTCCGGACGTCAGTCCAATATGTATGTTCAGGTCACAACTTGAACAAAAGGGCCTACTTAGTGTTCGGATCTCAATGAAATTTGGTATGAATGTTAACTACTATGATGACATTCAAATTGATTCAATGGAGTATTCAATCGCTTTGTTCGGGTTGTACGTTCTAGTGTCATTCATCTTTATTTATCTGGAAATGTTGGCTTTTTGTTTGTCCGAGCAGATATCGCCATCACCGGTTGTCGGATCTTGCAATTCAATTTGTTGTGGATATATATGTTCACCAATATGCTCGAGGACATTCAATTAATGGAGTGAAATTCAATCGTTTTGTCCAGGTTTTTGTTTTGTTCTAGAGTTATTCATCTAATGCTTATCGGAAAATGCTGATTTTTTGACCCATCTGCGTGGATATCTCAGTCGTAGGTTGTGTATAACTAGGTGCCGTATATATATGCCTATATATGGGCACATGATGGAGGTAGGCCTATGCGCCGGACGACAGTCCATGATCTCTTGTTAGCATATGCTATTACTCAACATTTTTTAATCTGTAACAGGGTAGGGTTCTCTATTCCGAAGGTTCATTATTCCGAAGGTTCGCTATTCCGAAGGTTCATTATTCCGAAGGTTCCCTATTCCGAAGGTTCATTATTCCGAAGGTTCGCTATTCCGAAGGTTTTCTATTCTGGGCGTATTTAACCAGAAATGAATCAAAATTTGCACCCCACCACAAAATCCACACGAGGAATGAAAAATACGATTACGCTAGTATTCATATATAGTACATTTATACATCCACTTCTAATTCCCAAATTGTCCTAGATATCGGTTATTAATAGCAAGAAAAGAGTATCAGTTTATCGTTCATTATGGAAAGTTAAAAACACGATGACTGAAATAAACTACATGTAAGAGATTTATTTTTTCCGAACTGGCAATCTGTATTTGAACAAAAAACATCAACATTCAAGGCCCACTTATTTTTCGAACCCCCAAATCACATATATAAAATATATGCCACTGTATATACCATTTGAAATATGAAGCTCTCTAACACTGCATTATCAGCTTGTCCGGTGTAATAAACTGTGAACATGTTGTTTTTGTTGAGTTAACGCAGGGTTAACGACTTGTTTTTGTGCTTAAGGTTCATCTGGTTTGGTTGCGCAAAGTAAAGTGTATTATTTTCAATGGAGGGGGTAACTCTATATTTTAAAGATAATGTTATTCCCCTTCAATTGAAAATACATTAGGTTGAATTATGTTGCATTCTGAGAGCCATGACATATAAGATCATATAACGGGGAATTTTTTTTATGATTTAAGATGTTTTCTATTTCTCTAGGGGCATCTTCTGATACAGACGTTTGGAATGGTGATGAACTATATATAGTGTTTTAATCATATTTTATGGCACAGATTGTGTTTAAAACCTGATATCATTAAGGCACTATAAAAATAGCCGATGACTCGAAAATAAAGTGGGCCTTACAATTCAATACAAATTCACAATTTCAGTTAGGTTCAGCTCATACCCGTCTATTCAACGACATTCTGCTTCGCAGTATTCATTAAGGGCGCGTACACATGAAGCTGCAAGAAAATATCTGCAAGAAAATATCAGGTAAAATTGCACACTGATATTTTCTTGCTGCAAAGATTACGCCCGTGAGAACGCGGCGGTTTAAACGGCGTTGATTGAGCTCAATCAGAACAGTATTAGTCATGCTGGTTCAAGTGAATTGCGTCCGGTAAATAACCTATAGTCCATTTTGGCAATTCATAGCTTTCTGAAATTTCCAACTGTTGACATGTATTACCGAAGTCGGTGGGATTAGGCACCCACCTACCTGTAGCAACGTTGCTGATATCATGCATAAAGACATTCTGCATAATGAGAAAGTGGTCACGTTATTTGGAAATTTGAAAATGTTATAATTTCATAGTGTATGCATATGTGGGGTGACAAATGTTGTTATGGTTTTGTGGCAAATCGGATGACCCCACCCCCATTGAGACCCCATATGAAGTTTTCAGGAGATTGTTTCTTGGTTCATGGGGCTGTGGTGTACATTACGTTACCGAACTTACATGGGTGTATGTGGGGACATGAGACCCCCGCCAACTATGGCCAACGTTTTCACCAGTTGGAAACAATATTAGTTGGAAATTTCACACCAACAATGGTTTGAAATTGAGTCTGATTTTTCAACCATTAATGTATGTGGAATTAGTGGTTTTAGACCAACATTTGCATCTCTTGCTATACTTTGGTCAAAATATTGGTTTGTAATTTCTTCTAGGCCCCTCCCTCCCCGGTGTCCAGTCAAAATTCAAGACATGTGAGGTACCAGATGGGAAATTCAAAGACGATGGGAGGTGTGCAAATTAAATTATGTGATATTGGGTCTTTGGCCCGATTCATCATTCAAGAGGGGGGTGCAGTTGGAAATCCACGGACATCCTCCGTCAGCGGAAAACTTCAAAAGATATATGTCTCCAGACATATCCATATAATAGCTCAGCGATTATGTCAAACAATCCAAAATGGAATTTCGAAGTCAATTGTTGAAACAGGCGATAATATTGATGGATCATAACTCGAGTGCGTGAACGGTTACCAGCGTGTCCCTTATAGAGATTAGTTAACGAATACCGATGGCCACCAATCAAGGTGAACACATATCACCAACTGGCGATAAAATATCAGCGCGCTGTCTTCGTCGGATATTTTCCGGTATTATTTATTTAATTGGTCAAGTAAGTCACATGGGGCAAACCTGATATTTTCTTGCCCGCGCGCCATGTGTACGCGCCCTAAGAGTTATAATCCCGCTGTTTTAATCCCGCCTTCAGTTGGCGTATTGTTGCCTGTAAGATTATTGAGATATAACGCCATACGCGAGGACATTAAATCGCATGGAAAGAGCAATTGTGTGGGCTGCCTGACGTGAATATGTATTGCAAAATAACGTCATACGTAATGACATTAAATCTCAAGGAAACCCGCGAAAAAATAAAAAATAACATTTATTGTTTCAATATTTTAAGTTATTTCCTTCATAAAAAAGAGTCTTCGTGATAAAGAGCCCTCTCAATACTTGAATATAGAATTAACCTTTAAAAAAAAAATTCTTCGGAATAGCGAACCTTCGGAATAGCGAACCTTCGGAGTAGTGAACCTTCGGAATAGTGAACCTTCGGAATAGCGAACCTTCGGAATAGAGACATGTTCCCCTGTAACATGCTATAACCGCCGTGTGTACATACACGTAGAAATTAGAAAAAAAGTAGTAATACTATTCACTCAACATAACAAAACGCAAACAAACAGACGGGTGTATGCATCTTTAATATGATTTTGCTACCAGATGTCGCTCCAAATCGTTATCCACTTTGCGATAGGGTTATTTCCCTTGGAAAAATAAACAATATTTTATGCGTTTTAAAGGATAATTTCACGATTTATATGCAGCACAAGTACTGCATTCGCATGCCAAAAATATAATGCATATGCTCAAAACAAATAAGCTAATATAACTTAGTATTTATCAGTAAATTGGCATAAATACTTTTCAAGGCAAGAAAGGTGAAGGTCATAGTTTTCGCAAATGGCTGTCGAAATGTGAAGTTTCCGTAAAAATAATCTATTTATTTGACAAACTGGTCAAAATAGTGCGTTGTTGAGGATTATACCATCTTCTTTAGAACTAAGATAGTCATTCTGAGGACTGTGATATATTTGGGAAAACGATACAGTTTTAAAATTGTTAGTATTTTCGTTTTATTTTCACCCTACTTTGTCTAAAATTCTGGGGGAAAAAAATTCAAGAATGATCTGTGTCGACTCAGAGTGAGAGTGTGTGTGAGTGCGAGTGTAACTTGAGCATGACTCACTGTGATTCACAGTCGTCTGGAAACATTTATAAAATTATATGTTACATGGCTACTAGTATGTTGTAAATGCAACACGGCGAACATCTCATCATTCACATTCCATAGCTACGATTTGTCCGACTCAAATTACTACGAACCATTGTCAGAAGACTACATCTCCATTGGATCATCACTGAATAGCACGTCATTTAGCCCACTAAAGGCCAGTAGTCCAAATACAACCAACTCAAGCTAGTCTGCTAACAAATCAAGAAGAAGAGAAGCTTCAAACACCAGCATAAATAACTCGAGTCAAATGTCTTCAACATCCAAGAAAAAGAAAACCTCCAAATATTGACCATCAACTGTAGAAGCGGTTATGATAAACGATCAGAACTATGCGCAGTCCTAACTTAAACAAAACCAGATATCATCTGTGGGACCGAATCTTGGCTACGCGGAATAAGACCTGGCCAGATACCACAACCAAATACCGTCAAATCAAGTGAAGTTTTTCCATCTGGATATGAGATCTACAGAAGTACAAAAGGCGGCGGAGTGTTCATAATGGTCCGAAATGACACCACATCGGTAGAAATGGTTATTTTACATCACAGATTGCGAACTGGAGTGGGTCAAAATAAAAATGCACAAACGAAAAGACGTGCTGATAGGGAATTTCTACATGCCCCACAGAAACCTGAATGACATAAAACAACTAGAAGATTCACTGAGAAAGATTCCCAAGAGCAAGAATATCCTATTGACAGGCGATTTCAACTGCCCCTCTATCAACTGGGAAACACTAACGGTCAATAGTAATGCCAACGATACAGAAGTCCAACAGCAACTTGTCAACATCACAAGTACACCAGACCATCATCTCTCCTATATTTGTTTCAACTCCATCACTAGTGAAGACCGTCGACACAATAGGCCTACCCCCGGGGCATCTCGGATCACAACATTGTGGTGACAGATATGGAAATCAAACCGCAATATCAGCCATCAATACCGAGAAAATCATATATAACTTCAATAGAGAAATTTGGGAAGCCATAAAATCTGACCTAAAGCAAATGAACAACACCATCAACACCGAATCACAAGATAATGCAGACATAGAAAAACTCTGGATGACATTCAAAGAAGGCATCCACACTACTGTTGACAAAAATATTGCATCCAAAATGCTCAGAAAAAATCGGAGTGCACCATGGATAAACCATCGAGTCAAGCGAATGTTGAGGAAGAAACAGCGAATGTATATCCGGGCCAAGAAGACCGGCAAATGGGGAAATTACAGATTAATGCAAAAGGAATGCAAAAAGGCAATTAGACATGAAGAGTAGAAACATATAAACAAAAACATCACTGAAGGCCTAACCAACAATAACAGCAAACCATTCTGGAGCTACGTCAAGTAAAAAAAGAACGACTCAGTTGGCGTCGCTCCACTGAAGATAAAGGGGAAATTAGAAACCCAACTCAGAAGGGAAAGCCAATATACTCTTACAGCAATTCAAATCAGTCTTCACGCATGAACCACCAGGAGAAGAAATGCCGAAAATGAACACCAAACCCACGGACGACATAGAAGAACTAACCATTGATAAAGAAGGGGTAGAGAGACTATTAAAACAGATAAAAACACACAAAGCACCAGGCCCTGAAAATCTGCCTAACCGAGTCCTCAAAGAATGTGCAACAGAGCTGGCAAATCCTTTAACAATAATATTCAACCACTCATTGAAGACAGGCACACTACCCCTGGATTGGAGATCAGCCAACATATCCAGCATATATACCGGGTAAGAAAGTTGACAAACATAATGCTGAAAACTATCGCCCCGTCTCGCTGTAAGCTGTTAGAACACATCATATACAGCCACATCATTAACCACCTAGCAGAACACAATATTCTAACTTCACTCAACCATGGCTTCCGGTCAAAATACTCTTGTGTAACTCAACTAGCAGTAACAACCGACGACATACTACAGTCATTCGACAATGGCAAACAAGTTGATGTTGCCATCTTGGATTTTTCTAAGGCATTTGATACGGTGCCTCACCATAAATTGCTCCACAAACTGCAACATTATGGCAACAGAGGACAGCTGCAAAGTTGGATGAGCTCCTTCCTATTTGATCGGAAAATGAGAGTGGTGATTGATGGGAAACATTCAGAGGAGGTACCGGTACACGTAGCATCTGGAGTACCCCAAGGAACTGTGCTGGGCCCGTTGCTATTCTTATGCCATATCAATGACTTACCAAACGATATCGCCTCCAAAATCCGCCTCTTTGCAGACGACTGCCTATTATATCATGAAATATCATCATTCAAGGATCATCTCAAAATGCAGCAAGATTTAAACACATTGAACGTATGGGCCAACACCTGGGGGATGAAGTTTAATACCAAGAAATGCCACATCCTATCAATCACGAAAAAATCCAATTATTATTACACACTAAACAATGACATACTCGCAGAGGTCAACGAACATCCGTACCTCGGAGTGACACTCACAAATAATATGGATTGGAGTTCCCAGATCAATAACATCTCGAGGAAAGCATCATACACGCTCAGCTTCCTCCAACGAAATCTCAAGCATTGCTCAGAAGTTCTACGCAAGCTAAGCTATAAATTACTAGTAAGATCAACTATGGAATATGCTGATATAATATGTGACCCATACTACAAATGAAACATCGACAAACTTGAGAAAATCCAAAGAAGAGCAGCCCGTTTCATCAAAAAAGACTATAGAAGCAGATTTGAGGGTGCGGTCACAAGCATGCTAACTGACCTAAAATTCCAACCACTCGAGACCAGGAGGAAAACCAACAGGATGACATTCTTGCACAAAGTAGTGGACGGGGCCTTCCCAGCCATTCCCCCCCCAAAAATATGCCAATTACTCTCTAAAACGAGTTCGGAAAAAAAACATACATCTGGAGGGATACGAAACATCCAAATTCCCGCAGCATCTCGTACGAAATCACGAAAGATGCTTTGAACTCTCTCTTGAAATAAACACAGAAGAATACAAACATTCAGTGTTTATAAGAGCGAAGATAGATTGGAACCAGCTGGACGGGAAATTCTTAGATAGCCTGGACTCTACAACTGCGTTCCAGGAGTATCTACAGGAAAACATCTAGCGCCTCCACACCCGTCGTAACACGCCAGAACTGGTTTCTACGACGTAACCCAACAGAAACAGAAACAAGATTGGTCCATGTGGATTTTTGAGGAAATTTAAATCACACCAATTCTGGAAATGATGTGACACTGACCCTAATGGTGGTCGTTGTCGTAATGTTTTATACATAGATGAACACCGTGTGCATTTCTGTATACATAAATGCACACCAGTCTCGCGTAGTGTCATGTGACAGGGGTCATTGTCGTACTGTTTTCTACATAAATGCACACGTGTTGATATTATTTGTAGGTTCATTTTATTCCGTTCATCGATCAAACAACCACGCAGTTCTTTCCGTCCCTGTTTAATACTAAGAATAATATGCGACCGACAACCCTGATTATTAGCTATCGGCAAAGCCGACCGTTTTGCCGAGGAATAATTTATTATCCTCGGCTAAAAAATAGCCGAGGACATTATCTGAAGAAATTATAAACAGACACTAGGCAACGATAACTACCAGGTATATTGTCACCACAAGCTGCCCAAACCCCAAGTTTATTAAGTCAAATGTGTTACCGTGCGGAAAACAATTATGAGATTTCCAATTTCTGGAACGCAATCCGGAAAGAAATATGGTGCATATTGGCGATGTGTATGCTGGTTTAATATAATAGTATTTGAAGTTTTTATGGCTAGCATGTATAGTTACTATAGTATAGATGGATAAATATTAAAGTATATTATCACCGATGACCAATTTTATTGCAGTTTCGTCATTGTGATAAAAGAATGCCTTTATCAAAACTTCAAAAGATAAATAGTTATGAATTGAAGCAGACGGCAATTATTTATGGTAACATTTCAATCTCGTGCTGACTGTATGTCATTGTCAATGCAAATATTTGTATTCAATATTACGTTATTATGCTTTCTTCGAAGAAACCTACATTACATGTTCACACTGTAACTGTTCTACTGTATGTTTTTTTTTCAAATTATTGCACACTCAACAGTTACTGGACATAATCTAACGTCCCAAAAATAAGGTTTTAATAAAATTTATAAATCGGTATCCAAATATAAAATCACAAGTTATGAAAACTTTACCAAATGGCCAGACAAACATACATGTATCTCAAATAAAAGCACTAAGCAAAAACATTGGGGCTACTAGTAATAGGGTCGTTGTCGTAATGTTTTGTACATAAATGCACATGGTGTGCATTTATCTATACATAAATTCACCGCAGTCTCAGTGCTCACGAGATGGAAATGTTGCTGTCTGCTTCAATTCATAACTACTTTTCTTCCGAAGTTCTGATAAAGGCATTGTTTTAGCACAATGACGAAACTGCAATAAAATTTATCATCGGTCGCATATTGTTCTTAGTATTAAACAGGGACCAAAAGAACTGCATGGTTGTTGGATCGATGAACAGAAGAAAATGAACTTACAAAAAATATCAACACGTGTGCATTTATGTAGAAAATACTATGACAATGACCCCTGTCATGGTGACACTACTCGAGACTGGTGTTTATGTATACAGAAATGCACACGGTGTGCATCTATGTATAAAACATTACGACAACGACCCCATTAGCCTCACTGGGCATATGTCGTCTGTTTCCTATAAATAACATACTCAGCTACAACTCTGCAGTGATAAAATCATTGCGGACACCACAATAACGGAGTTTGAAACAGTTTTCACCATTAGCGACGAGTGACTCGTCGCCACCCATATCGCCATTTTGTTTCTAAGCTTCGTGTCAAGGTAACCGACCAGTGTTCTGAAAAAAGTGCATGTGTTCCGACATACTATTAGTTGCAGAACACCGGTCTTTCCAACAGCCGATTGAACAAGTATAGTAAACAAAATGGCGACACGTCACTTGTCGCTAATGGTGAAAATTGTTTCAAACTCCGTTAATTTGGCGTCCAGAATGATTTTATCGCTGCAGAGTTGTAGCTGAGTATGTTATTTATAGGAAACAGGCGACATATGCCCGGTGTTTTGTGTTTAGTGCTTTTATTTGAGATATCTTTGTCCGGTCATTTGGTAAAGTTTTCATAACTTGTAATATTGTATTAGGATACCGATTTATAAAAAGTTAATTTGATTAAAACCTTATTTTTGGGACTTTATATCCAGTAACAGTGCCCACTCTGAAGATTGTAGCTTCTAGTATACTGAAATTTAGGTTGATATCTAGGGAAGTCGGTACTGGTCTCTCGTGCTAGTGGACCGGGATCGCAACCTGGTCAGGGTATTCTGACAAAAATCAGAACTCGGTCAGATACCAAGTTTGACAGGCTGAAAAGTCTCTTTCGATATCATTATAGAATTGATTTATGACTATTATAAGCCGGGAGCGAGTGTACATAAATCAATTTGTTCAATTAAATAAAGCAATATCTGTATCTGTAGATATTTCAGTGCAGGAACCTATTCTGTTAATAGATGCACTGGTGCAGGTGCTACCACAGCCGAGTAACTTTATAACCGTGGTGACTCCAGTAGCGTTCTTTAACATGCACACACCCGAGGTGTGTACACGGGTCAGCCATTTATAATGTCCGTGCCCAATCAGACAGCATACCGACTAAGAAGAAGATTATTTTACTGAGAGGTCAATTTAATCAGTTTCTCAAGAATAACTTGGGAAATTTTAAAATATGTTTGGGATTGGAAATGCTTATAAGTTATTGTCAGATACATGTATCTTATGGTTCAATGGATTATTCTTATCCTGCTTAAAATGAGACTTACAACGAATTTACATTATGATTTCGGAATTCTCTCCATCGGAGTCCATCTTCAATAACGTGGGTTAAGTTTAAAATCTCTTGAAACCCTGCATCTGAATGTTTTTATTTTCACCTTTCGAAAAAATTATAATATGAAATAATTGCGGGAGAGACAAGTGCGGGAGTCACACCGAAAGTTGGCAGCACCCGGAATCCCCAGCCGGTCACCCATCCAAGGACTAACCGGGCTTGATGTTGCTTAACTTTGGTTATCACACAAAGTATCTAACAACTGTGACTAAGAAATATAGACCACTCCTGCAGAGAAGCCATCGGCCTTATATACATTATAAAACTTGCTCCGAACTGAGATCGAACATACCCATTTCGGTGTTCAATTTGCCAACTAATTCACAACAGTCATGTTGAATGGAGCTTTCCACAGAGGCAACGCCCACAGCGTAGTCCCGCCCAATGGCAATTTATTACAATATATTCGACCAATCAGATGCCGAGCCGGCCGCTGGCTGCGGAGATTTTTTTCGACGCCATCTTTCTTCACCCTAATTTTGATATCCATGCATACATTTAGTGTTAAATTGGCTATATTCAAACAACTTTTTTGTTGTCAAATCATATTATACTGAGATTTATATTTGCGGCATGATGTTATAAATTTATCCGTGATTATAACAATGTTTTTCGTTTAGCATGACACTTGTCATAATTTTCACATTTAATGGCAAAACGAATGTATGTTCTCTGGTTTAGATATATTAGAGTTCAGTGATCTGTCTGTCTGTTCTGGTCTGTATGCAATTTTTCTTCCAGAGCCCTTGATCGATTTTAACCAAATTTGGTGTGGTGCCTCGGGGTACCACGGCAGATGTTATAACGAACTTATATTTTAAATTAAATCTTTTAAACAAATTACTTTTTTTTTACTTTTTATTTTAGAATTTTAGAATTTTTTTAGCAAGAAGTTTCAATCTAAAAATCTGAAAAGAAATTTTTTTAATTAAATAAAATAAAAATTTAATTGAGTAAAAAAAAATTAAATTAAAAAGAATTTTTTTTTTTAAAGATTCAATCTAAAAATCTAAAAAGAAAATAAAAACAAAATTTAATTTAAAATCTCGGGTAACAGACAATATTTATGTGGATAAAGTATTTTTACCAGTGGGCGGGACTACCGCTGTGGGTGTGGCCTCTGTGGAAAGCTCCATTGCATCTGCAGCCTCATTAAAAAATATATTAATTACTAATGATACTTTATTGAATGAAATACTAGTAAATCATATGGAGTTTATCAATTAACTTTAATCCTCCATGATGGGAGCTTCCTGGAATTTTGTGAAAAACCTGTGCCAATGCGTTCTCTTATATATGTGAGTCTCCAATAGGGAGCCTCGCATATATAAAAGAATACATTGGCCTAACAATATTTTCCTTGTCCTTGTAAGCCAGTGCATTCTCTTATATATGTGAGGCTCCCTATGGGCCAAAACTTTTCCAGTCAGCAATCACCTCTCAAATTATCATTGATCAGATCTCTGTGAAACCCTTAACCATTTTAACCCTTCCATGACTGGAGCTTCCTGAAATTTTGCGAAAACCCTGTTCCAATGCATTCTCTTATATATGCAGGCCTTGCATATACATGTATAAGAGAATGAATTAGTCTAACAATATTTACTTGACCTACATGTAGTAAGCCAGTGTATTCTCTTATATATGCCAGGCTCACATATAAGAGAATGCACTGGCACAGGTTCTTTAAAGATGGATTATCTCTTTAAATAACAAATTTTGAATAGTTGTGTGGGTATAAAATAATAGATATGAACTGAAGACCACTGTCCGGAAAAGCTTCTATCAATTAATATTGATTTTATTTCGAATATTAAATCGGGACCGTTCATGTTACTATTTTTAGAACAGACCATTCGGATTATACCATATTGCGATATAGACCACTGGGCTGTTCCTACGGCTATGCAACGAAAGTCAAATGTTACATATTGTTTGTTTGTATTGTTTTGTTCCACAGATATAAGCGCTAATAAGTATAATTAATGTTTATTTGTGACAAAATTGTTAAATAAAATTTCTGGTTTCTGTTAACAGTCACCACTATTGTTCGTTAACTGAACAAACACACCTTTTTAGACCAGAAACTATTCGAAATAAAATTAATATTAATCGATAGAAGCATTTCCGGACAGGAGTCTTCGATTCAAATCTAATGTTTTATACCCCTGTAACTATATAACACATGTTTACAAAGAGATAATCCACCTTTAATGCTGCTCTAAAATGAAACCAAAAGTACAAAAAAATAATTGCCAGTCTCCAGACCAGTCTTCAACATATATACATGTATTTATACCTTTACACTACTCCCCCGTTCTTTGCACATAAAACACAGTCTGACAACATTTTTTCAAAATATATACATCTGTGAATTGGAAGAGGAATTATTGGTCAACACATGACTGTTATTATTAATTTTTATGCACTACTAGTACATGTACATGTATGTGCGTATATATAGGTTGCAAAAAACATTCATGAGAGAAATATCTCAAAAAACTTTCCCACCCACAATGTAACATGTAAGGTCTTCCCACCCCATGACCACAACCTCAAAACAGTGGATTATTCTCAATGTTTCATCCGGAGTCGTCCATTCCCTCATTTTAATCATTTGATAATGCACACTGAGTATGGGTAATATTTAGTTGTCCCAGCATTGCCTTATAGTTGTGATTATCTACTGTGCACAACTGCACATTCATGAAACTTAAGACCAAGTATTTCCACATTTAAGTCGAGAACTTTTTCCAGACACAAGAACATCTAAACGCCGTTTAAATTTTAATGGCTATCATACTAGTATGGCATTTCATATTATACTGATATCTACCATAGTTGAGATATATCACAGTGTGTATGTATACTCTTTTCTCTTTTGCAGTGTTTAACCAGAACCACCACTACATGTGATTACCTGGAGAGAATCATATGGCATTTCGTAGCACTCTAGATGGCATGGATACACTGGGAAGGTAAGCATATACCAGTAGATCTCTATATAAAGTGGTCCAAACATGGCCAATTTCTTAATTTAGTTTATAAGCCAACAAGACAGATAGAAAATCGCCATTATATGACAATATACATATGTGCACTGTATCTGGCCATCATATCATTCGACAGGCACGTCGTTGGTCAAAAACAGGCCAGCTCAAGACATCACAACTTATCGCTGGTGGAACCTAAGACATCATTCTGTTTCATTAACCATCACCTCCACCGCGTTATGTTCAGTTGAATCGGTTGATGGGTTATTTCCACCACTTTGAGGAACAACCGTGTTGAAGTAACTTTGTGAGTTGCGTTGCATTAACACTAGAACCACATTGATGGTCTGAGAATATGTGTATTGGTACCTACTAGAATACATCTGGCATCAGGAGGAACAACCTGAATCTATTCTGTGAATTGAACAATTTCCGGTACCGTAGTGCTATGAATATGCATGTCATTGTTAGAAATTTCGGCAAAATGTTGGCAACAAGGTATGTCAAATGGTATTCAATTTAATGTACTCTGCCATGATCTGTTGCACTCTACCTAATAGTACTTTGAACATTTTATATGTCACTACTTTTATCATACTAAACAAGTGATTTCTTCTTTCAGGACCGGGAATGATATGACATGGAATCCACAGTAAGTTTATGAAAGTTACAGTAGAAACCGGGCTTAAAATCTGACGAAAATCAAAAACATGATTCTGACATTGATTATTTTAAAAGCAGCTGATTCGCTGTAGCAGTGCTATATTTTGATTCTCCCAATTTTTTTTTGGCCTGAGATAATGCTTTATCTCCACTGGTATGGTACCTGAAATGCAAATGAGCCCACCACATATGTCATCCAACAGCGACAGGGAGCCTGAGAGATGGCGGGACCATTGGGGCATGCAATTTTAGATTATTAACACATTTTATTGAACCCCTTACACTCAATAACAGTTAATGTGATGTGAAACACTCTGGTAGGGTGATCAAATATAAATGGAGAATAATCTTGTTCAAAGTAGTATTGTTTGCAAATATTATATCCAAAATGACAATGCACACCGCCCTTCTTATATATTAATTAAATGAAGTGAGTTTCGTTGGCGAAAATCGTTTTCGTTAGTTTATCGCCGATAGATGCGTCCCGAATTGAGTAGTAAATATTTACAATTGAGCGTAGTTCAGACAATGTTTTCTATGGAGTGGATGGTCGATTTACTTCAGATTTTCGGCCATGTTAGTAGAATGCTACATTCCTCCAGTTGGCATAACGCCTGGATACTACATGTAACTGGTCAGTTTCACGCATCCAAACAAGTGCATAATATGTCTTTAAGCAGCAGTTGCTTGCCTGATGAATAAACGTTATTACTACATGTACAGTACTTCCCTTTAATTGACAATACTTTACTGCTTACGGTTTCAAAATGACAAAGGCAATCAGTGTTCACGTATGTTCATACAATGAACACTGGACTAACTTCACTGTTTTTGTGGGTATCATGTCAGTCTAATTAAAATCAGGCTCTCAAACAAGCTACATCCAAATGAAATAACGAGGAATTCCATTACTTTAAGAAGCATTACGTCTGTGTCAGCCAGTCACAACATTTGACGGTAAAGCGATGAAGCCAATCAGCGATTGTCGGAATTGCTATATGCTATACAGCAACCACAATTTCCCCGCTCCTGGCCAAATAGCTAAAAAATATCACAGTTCTAATTTTCACAGTGTTCAGCTGCAGTGTTTACAAATTTTTAGATTAATACCACAACTAATTTAACACTAAAAAGAAAAAGCGTCTTTGAAGATTCTAGGTCTATGAAGAGTCCAGAATTGACCAATAATACCTACATGTAGCAAGGAGAATAGAAATAATTATTTCCAAGAACAGTTATCACCAAGTTTTGTTATTTGCGAAAATGAAACCGAAAGGAGGTATTTGTCTATCGTAAAATTTATTTTGGGCTGTGACATTCTGCCGGGAAGCTATATTTATAGCAGCGGTAATAAGAATGATAGTGAAATTGTTTAAACTCTGTAATGTCTATAGCTCTTGTTCAAGAATCTGATTTTAATTAGACTGGTCTCACATTTGTACACACTTCCAGAGTAAATTTTCTCATATACAATAACTCCATTTTGGAATTTATCAGTTCATTTATTTTTATGTGCTTGTGCATATTTTTAATGTTTTGCTATTCTTTATTGTTATTGGTATTTCTTATCTATTGTTTCAATATTTCAAAATGTATTCTTTATATATTCCAGGCCAAACAATGATTCTCTCACATGGAACGTTCAGTAAGTATTTCCTGTGTAATTTTCTTTGAATTAATTATCATCGTGTTTGACAGAGATCATCTATTTGATTTAATTAATTCCTGAACAAATCCTATTCAAATTTTGTCGATCAACACCTCTTGGAAGATCTACATGTATATCTACTGGTTCACTACTTTCCTAACTAACATGAATGAATGGTTGTGGTGACCTAATACAATACTAAAACAAACTATTCATAAGAGAATAGGCCTTGATTACTGGTCTATGTGATCAATAACTATGCAGTCCTCTAAATTGGCCACAACACAAGCAACATGTGGAATCTATAATGCCACAGCATTAATTGCCGTGGGACATTTTTCCTAATTTCAAGAGCTGACTATATTAATAATTTAAGAGTGAAATATATAGAAATTATGTAAGTTAACCGGTCAAGTTGACGGGTAAATGCCTGGATCATGCAATATAAATCAAGTTCTTGAAATTGATAGGTATTGCTCATTGACATGGAATAACCTCTTTCTAATAAATCTTCCCTAAAACTGGCATCACTGTTCAGCAATATAACTTGTGTGCTTTATTTTTTTTTCAGACCTGGGTCAAATGATCAGCTGACGTGGAATTCTCAGTAAGTCCTGAATGTTCTAATTTAACTCTTTCGTTGCCGAGCTAATTTTACACCTAAATTGCCGGAGAATTTATGAGAAAACTGAATTTATTGTGGAAAAGTATGATACAATAATAGTCTTCTTCTTATGAAATAATGATTCAAATATCAAGGACATGTATGTAGGTGATTAGCCAAAGAATTGCGGCTGAATATTTTGCCGAAGAATATTCACGACAATTAAGGGGCATAACTCCTTGTCACCCAAGGGAAATAACTCCAAATAAGGATTTTTTTGCAATAATCCAATTGAAAAATGGCCCACAACCTACTATATTCAATATTGGTTTTCTGAGACAATATTCCAACGATGATGATCTGATAAATCTTTCTACTGTCTTAACTTCTCATTTTAAAAACTTGTAAGAGTAAATTAGGGTCTAGTTCTGGAATAGCTGGACCATATGTGAGGAGCTACACAATGCAGGAGCCGATTTAGACTTTAGTTGCGACAGTTTTCTACGAAAATAGCTAGGTTTTTTAATTGAGGAAAATGGCAATTTTGACTGTCAAAAAACAAAACAAAAATTGTGATATATAATTAAATCTCTAACTACAAGCTTATCATCATTGTGCTATAAATAAAATAACAAAAATGACACATATGCATGTGGTCTAAACTGTCACTGAGGCACGCTGGGGCCTGTGGGAGTTAAAAATCACGCCGTTTGTTCTAACTTTTAGTGAATTACGTTTTTACCTTGAAAAATAGGTGATTCATTCAGCAAAAACGGCAATTTTGACTATTAAAAAAACTTATAAAACAATGTAAAGTACACATAATCTTTATTGTAATGTCAGGTTGTCATACTATCATGTTTAAATTAGTTAATTAATGCATTGGTAAAATGCAGATCTCTCATATAAATAATTGTCTAAATTATTTTTCTGAAATTGTCGGCCATTTTGGATTTCTGACTGCGGATCTTACATTTTGTTTACAAACTTATTTCATTATTTTAATTTTCAAACGTCTTAAAAAGGATTAAAAATCAGATATATACTGCAGAATTTAATTAGAAACAATTAAAACAATAATTTTATGAAACTTGAAAAACTTTTTTATTATTGTCATACAGTTGTGATCAAAATAATTACGGTTACAAATATGGCCGATAATATCGGCCCTGGCAATTTACCGACTGGACATTTGGGCCGATAATATCGGCCCCTGGCAATCAAAGAGTTAAAAAACGGTTGTATTATGTTATCAGTCAGTCCGTCCGTCTGTCTGCCATTAACATTTTTGGTATCAGACCAGTGGCTCTAAGTTTGGATCAATTGATCAGAACCAAAGTTTGTGCATGTTTATCTCAACCAAAAATACAGACCAAATTCGAATATGGGTTCCATCCAATTATTTTTACATGAGTTAAATACCTTTTTAACTTAGAATTCACTGGTCTGATTTAGTAACAATTTTACAAGTAAATTAATGGCCGTATTTAGCCATGCCCAGAGATGCTCGTGTCAAATTTATATCCATGTTCTTGCTCTTGTAAATTAAATTATATGTGTTTCTATGTTGAAAGGTAATCAATATATACCATATATAGTAAGGCCATCCAATGTTAATTCTCTGTTTGCAACTTGTAAGGAATTGCCACTCTTTTTCAGGTCATGTGGTTTGTTTTGTTATTATATTATAACTAACACACTTTTATCACTTTGGAAAATAAAGTTTGGAAGTAATTTGGTAGAAACACTTGAGAAAAAGGGTTTATCTTTTCTTTCTTTTTTTTTTACAATTTTAGATCATATGGATTGGGACGAAAAAATGCATCTGAGCTATCTCCTGGAGGCCGCAAGGTTATGGGGATGATAAATTTGCCACCACAGCCCCAACAACCCCCCATTCCTACACCACAACAACAACAACAGCAGCAGCAACAGCAGCAGAAGGCAAGGAAGTCACTCACTGGGGCTGTATCTGTGAGTATCTACAAGACCTGTTTACTTTCCCGATTTCGGCGGGAGTCTCCCGATTTTGTGTGATTTCTCCTGTGCTCCCGATCGGGAAACGAAATCTCCCGATTCAAACGATAAAACCAAATGATTCAGTGATTTCAACTCCATAATTCTGGCAGATGAAACCCAATGCAACAAACAGTCTATATGACATTTAAAATGAAAAATATGAAGTTTTTTTCCACGATACTGACATTGAAAAAAAATCTCCCGATTTTTCACTAAATCTCCTGATTTCTGAGGACAAATCTCCTGATTTCCAATTTTGAAAGTAAACAGGTCTGGTATCTACTGGTTGAAATTCTCACATAATTTGTTGGTAAATAACATGGCTCATAATCATTAAGCCTTTTATTAAGTAATCTTTTGCTATTGTTATATCCAGGATCCTAAATACATCAAATACTTACGAACAGTAAACACAGAATTTCGACCCATGACACTTGGTAACTGATTGAGGTGTAAACTTCAAAGTCCCGATACCACCCTCATTTAATCCAATATATACAGATCTGCTATCGAACGTTCTCATGTGCTATACTTGGAATACTATGAACCGATGTATTATCTGTATCTACCCTCATACATGAAACAGTGCTTGAGTTAGGTACGTGGAAAAACTCGAATCTCGCATGTATACTGTCCATAAAAATCACCATGGTATCGCGAACAGTGACCGCATGCATCATGGAGCAGTAATACCATTTAAACTTACTGCAGTGTTTGAGGTTACCGCAGTATGTTACTGCGGTATTATCAGGGTGATACCACATTATAGGTGGTCAATTACTTTAAGGATAGCTGTAAGTGTGACATTACATATAATTTACAATATACTGTGTCATTGAATTTTTTACCGTGTACCCTCTTTGGTAAAAAGCGCGGAATCTACAATGGACCAACAAGGTGAGAAGAAAATTGGCTACTTCACAACTTCCAACAAATTCCTATGTGATAATGAACAGTTGAAGTATTTATATATTAATAAACAGTTGTTTTAACTAAATAGTTCTATTTTACATCAATTTTTTTTTATTACATGTAGCTTAACGAAAACCAGTTAAGATGTCATGACATATTTAATGTCGTCATTGTGCTTTGCGGGCCAAAACCAGACAAAACTGCACTTGTCACGTCTTATCTGGACCACTGATTTCGCCAATAAACTAGACTGGACATCTATGTACAGACACGCTTCAATTATTATAACAAGAGAACATTCATATAGGGTCTACCGGTACTATGTCCGTATAACCCAGTTCTGATTAAAGTCATACTCATGATGCTCCACTTACTGAGTCTGACGAAATCCACTATTTGTCGCATTACCGTCGCTATAAATAACTTCCACAGACAACATCTGCAGTATGATGTCACCGTCCAAATTTTTCTTTAAAATATCGTTGATCGATATAATGTACTTTCGGTTTTGGAATCGCGATGCCTGAAGGAATTCCCCTAGTCTTGGGGATTCCTTGCGACTATCGCCTGATTGGTTACATGTTTGGCCTTAGGAATATGGGTTTATGACCATTTCCACTATCATTTGCAAAGTTCTTTCCAATAACATCCTACCTTGCATATTATGATATTCGATTCGTTATTTATCATTACCATATCTGGAAGAAACTACCTGAGACCGGTCCTTATATTTACTTGTTGGAGAAGAAGGGACCCTTTTTTGTCTGTGAGGCAGAAAGTTTTATCACTTACAATATGGAAAACATACATGTCTGCACAAAAATTATCTTCTAAATAGTACATACTACCTCATGTAAAGAGTTTTATGATGGACATTTAGGTTTAATATTAGCTTCGGATTTGCTTCAGGATGATTACAATAATAACTGTGTTTATTTTCATTTTCCAGGGGTTGTTTGATGATGAGGATAATGAGACAAGTATGCTGTTTAGTAGTCAAAACATGTTTCGACCTGACAAGGAGGTTTGTACTTCTCTAAAAAAAATTAAAAGACACTGTTCTGAGACAGTGAATTGTTCTGTTAGCTAAGATTTTTCACTGATAGTCAGCTATCAGTTTCAGCTAATAGTTAAATAATCGATCACAACATTTGATACTCATGTCATCCCAAAGGACATTTTCTCCATCATCTACAATCTTATGTTTCTTTTGTAGATGGTTCAGTCTCAGTCGCCACAGCAACAGCTCCACAATATTGGTGGTCACATGTACAATCCAGGTAAAAATCTCTCCATTATGAAGTGAATTTTTTAGGCAATTTGAAGAGATAGTGAGGCTTTTTATGTTATTATTTTTTAAGTTCCATAGGCCACACGTTAATAATACCTATGAAATGAATATTTTGAGAGCTGTTAATTCAAATTGACTTATTTTGTCTAAGCACGCTGCATTCTCAAATTATTGAAAAACTAGTTGCTATGTCCATGCAGACATAACGAGTCATCACACTCCCAAAATATGACATGTGAATGAATTCACACCCAGTTCAAACAACTGGACTCAGATCGCCCTTAATTAAAGTATCAAAGATCAAACCTTAACTCAAGAGTCTGCATCTCAAAGATTCTGCATCTAGCCTGCCTAACTTTATTGATGAGCTGATGAGAAAAAAGTCTCTTTCACCGATTTTCGTTAATCTGCAGACAAAATTAGCCGATGTAAACTTGGTAATTAGGTAACTTGTTAAAGCTTTCTTGAAGCCTCTGTCATGTCCACATTATACAAAGCCAATAACATCATAATCACAGTGTTGGACAACTATAACCAAATCTAACTATTTTAACTTAATTTTACACTGACAGTGTTACAACCTTATTTGCATTTAATACTCTGGATGTGCAGCACACGTCCATTAATCCTAGCATAATGAGCATATAAATTTGAGCAGAATTTTATTTTTTACAATCGGTAAAAGCCGATGCTCAACCGCTAGGGACGATAATTATCCAATGGGCTATTATCAGCCAATTCCGATTCCAATTATTGCCTCATCATTACATAACTTAGAAGATACAAAATATATACATGTATATCCTGCTAAATTTTGTATCTGATTGACCAACTGGTGAAGGCTAAATGTGTGTCAATGTGACATAATATTGTCAAAACCTGACATTGTGATTGGGTAATAATGGGAAACTCTGTTACTCAGAAGGTGGTGTAGTCAACTGTATGACTTAGACGATACAGACCCTACTTACTTTTGTTCTTTTGGTGGCTCTTAATGGTTAAGACACTGCGCTTGTGTTGTCTTACCAAGAAATCAACGAACCAGCATTCGAGCATTGAACAACAGACAATTACAAAGTAGGTGCGAGTTGTACCAACACCAGAATATCAGGTTGTCTGTTGATTGCTTAATACATAACGCAAGCGCGACTGTCTTAACAACACAACATGAAATTGTTGCAATTGACATTGTTATGTATGGGGAAAGAGGGGGGGGTCGAACAAAATAAAATTAATTTCGATGAAAATGCTGTATATAGTACTAATTTCATCAATGTCACTTTGTTTTCTCACCCATAAATTAATACAAAATATATTTTTTCAGAATGTTCTGCTATTGGGCTATTTGGTTGGAAGTTTCAAACATAACACACCATCAGTTGGAGATTTTCGCTTCGAAAATAATTTCATAGTTCAATATTTCAACCATTATTTATAGTGGTGTGAAGTTGGTCATGACTAAATTGGCATCAGTTTGAAATTCCTAACCTTACAGTTGTGCCCGGTTAGCGATTATAAATTTCCAACAGATGGTTAGAGGGTGCATATAGAATTTCCCCAAGTTAAGGAAATTATTCAAAGGAGGTGCAGTTATAAATTCCAAGTATTACACATTCTAGACACGTATCTGTAAATATGTTTTAAATATAACTTTTCTCACCGCAATTCTGATATAGATGGGTCAGCTCTCTTATCTTCAGATATTTGTTCCAGCCACTATCACAGAATTGGACATTTTACTGTTGACCATCCAGGAGTTTACTTTCGACAGAATGACTTGTACACTGGCGAATTCATATTAATCCTGTGCAACAAATTTAATTAATCGTCCCGTTATCACTGGGTTTATATATACATCGTCTAAATTGGATAGATCATCTAACTCGTGTCTTCATTATTAAGACGACCGGGGTGCGTCTTGTTTGGGAGTGATAAACTCAACTCACTCGCTCTCTGCGCTCGTGAGTAGAGTTTATCACTCCCAAACAAGACGCATGCCAGCCGTCTTAATTATGAAGACACTCGTTGAGATGATCTATCCAATACATAGATCAAATAGAGTATATAGAAACAAGTTGAAATTCAGACAAAAATTCTATTTGAACCAAAACTTCATTACATTTTGCAGGAGGTAACTTTGGGATCCAACCAAGAACGATAGGAGCTGGTCAATTTCCAAGAGGGAATCCACCAGGTCATGTGACCCCCACAAGTATGAATCCCAACTTTCCCATTGGTGTTCAACAGCCACAGCAACAGGCATCACCTACGAGGTAAGTGGCTCTATCTCGCTGTTATTACTGTGAATGTCTCAATTCCTTGTCACTGTACACTGTAGGTTCCTCTTATATTTTCTATCAAATTGAACCTCAATCGAACCATTGTAATCGAAAATTCTGTGACATTATCAGAACTGACAATATGTTTTCATCACAGGCAAATAAGGGAAACATCATAAGTAAATTATAATGGCCACACAAACATTTACATTTTCATTTATTAGTAAGGAAAATTGAATTGTCAACTGAAGGAAGTAACTTTTTCATTTACATCATGGTCTGCGCATGCATTGAGAAATATCACAAGAGAACAAGATGACGGATCAACCACGTAATTTGAATAGTTTGGATGGAATAACTCTATTATTTATCGGTCATTTTGCATTGACCAACAGGTCATGAATATCTTATTTTTGACACTTTCTTTAATATTTTTCCTATCAGAAATGATAAATGTTTTCATACTATCCTTTTTCATGTCGTAAGTGAATTTTCGTGGTGTATTTTCTCTTTTTGTTAGTTGTAAACACTACCAAACATCCACACACAGAAATTTATTGGAAAAGAATGTTCTTTCTTTGCAAATTTTATTTCTTGTCACCTATTGTCAAAACATCCTGTATATTTGAGTGCATTTTACATATTTTTTAGCTGAGAATGCAAACAATGTATATAAATTTATGAGATAATGAATGGTTTAAGATTTAAACTCTGTGGAATATTTTCAGTAGAACAATGATGCAGGCAATAGGTGGACAGCGGAGTGCGGCTAGTGCGCAGCAACAGTCCAGCCTACAGAAACAGAGAGTCTCATTGGCTCCAGGCTATGGCAGGTATGGTCACATACTGTATAACTCTGTTGAAATGACGAGTTTGCTATGCCACTCGCCCCTCTGATTTTGACATCGAATGGAATGGAATCTCAAATTGTATCAGATGGTGTTCATTAATGTGATCTTTACTTCTGTTGGAATTGGTGCCAATCAAGGAGAATCATGACAAGTTAATTTGCGAACTGCGGACATGCAACTTCTAAAAGTATCAACAAATTCAACAGTCTAAATCAGTATTATGCATAAAAAGTCACTCTCAAATATGGTTCATTACATAACATTACATTACAACTTCAAAGCTCTTGCAGCTGTTAACTGTTGTCTTCAGCGAAAGACTGACAACCGATAATTTTCCAATGTCACAAATGACTCGTTTGCTGAACAGGAGCATGAGATAATCCCAGGTCACCCATTGATTCTATTGGTGGGCGAGGATTATCAGTGTCAGTGAAGTTATCCCCAGCTGCCAATGTATGCTGGTTATATTTTCAGTCAATTTGCTGTTCAAACTTTCAGCCCAATCTGTAAATTTTTATCAGGTACGATTATTATTTTAATTTTTGTTGCTCAATATTGGATTATTAATTCATTTTAATTTCTTCTTTTCATTGCTAAAAGCAGAGTACATAACTTAATGTAAGATAAGCATATAATATGACTCAAACCAAGCTATTGCTGTTTTATGACTGTAAATTTATCATCCATCACACACTATTTTCTAACTTTCAAATTTTATCACCCGGCTGTGCAAATAAAAGTCAGTTGTCAAAAGTCATATCTCAATATTGGTTTATAAAAGTTCCTTTTCAGAGCATTTCAATTTCAATCTTCTATCATTTCAGCTCAACAAACTCAATAACAGGTGGAGTGAGTTCGCTGAACTTTGGACCCACACGAGGAGGTGAGATACTTTGTTATTTTTATTAAAATTGTTACTCTGGCACCAAGCCTTGAAATAGTGTGTCTGACATTTGCTGAATGAGGTCCCCAGAGGGTGAATTTAGTAGTGTTATCCTGCATGGTGGCTATCATCACCAAATTCACCCTCTGAGAATCTCATTCGGCTTAGGCCTCAACTGCTATGGGAGACCTAGGATCAGATTAAAATTCCCCAGTTGAAGTTGGTGATGTTCACCCATTAGTCAATTAGTCACCTTGATTTTTGCATTTTATCTTCTGCAAATTAGGGGATATAGAAACTGAACAGAGGGGAAAATGTAACTAAAAACAATGTTATTTGAGACTATAGATACTTCCCTAAAGATGAGGCCCAAGCAGAATGAGGTCCCCAGGGGGGGGTGAATTTAGTGATGCTAGCCTGGTGTGATGGGTAGCATCACTAAAGTCACCCTCTGGGGACCTGATTCTGCAAATGACAGACACACTATTTCAAGGCTTGTCAGGCACCTATTTATTCAGACATTCACCTACAATTTCAAATGCACTCTTTTCCAATTCATCTGTTCAGTGGTTTCTGGGGTTTCTAATATTTTAACAATATTTCTTAGTAACCATCCTGACAATTATGCTTCCCTAAATAGAATTTTTTTTAAACAGACATGGTTTGTTTTTAACTGCAAATTATGTATACGTAATTTCGAAGGAGGGATACGACAGATCAACAAAAGAATGAAATACCGTTTTACTGGCTTTATATACTCTAAAAGACATTCTCAAGTTATAGCAATTTCACAGTTGTTTTTATTTTTCGCAAACCCCTCATTTTACCAGATTCTGAATAGACTGACAACGAATGCTCTTTGTTGGTCCTTACTGAAGAAAAGTTGGGGGGAATCTTTCTAGAGTTTATCGCTGATTTCCAATATTTTCAGCGTCATGATATATCATATTACAAGGTCACAGCCATGCATTGCATCATCTTGCATTCCTTTGCCACCAATCACTGCAAAAAGCCATTCTTCGATGCTTGTGACATCCATTTTTAGCTCACCTGAGACGAAGTCTCCGGTGGAGCTATAGTCATCACTCCTCGTCCGTCCATCCATCCATCTGTCCGTCCGTCAAGAATTATCTTCTCCCGAACCGTAAGACCAAATGGGTTCATATTTGGTGTGGATGTTCCCTAGGTGACTCGCATTCAGATTTGTTCAAATGATGTCACCAGGTCCTTTAGTTGCGAAACCAGGGCCATAACTCTATTCCTCCATAGTAATTCTTAGAACAACTTCTTGTCAAGAACTATTGGACCGATTTAGCTAATATTTGGTATGGAGGGTCCTTGGGTGACTGGTGTTCAGATTTGTTCAAATGGGGTCACTGCGTCAAATAGGGGCCGAGTCAGGGACATAACTCTTTAAAAAATATATATTTTTAAATTGAAATCCTTGCTCAATTAAAAAAAAAGTCCCCCCGCACCTACCCCTCCCCCCACTCTGCGCCGCCCCTGCACCCACTGTCCAGAAAGAAAGAAATTAGAAAAACAAACACCATTGTAACATCTGCAGAGTTATGAAAATCTTGAATGATAGCATGGAAACTGTCCCTTTCCATCACCCTCACCCCTCATGACCCAGACCACCACCCTGCCACCAACCAACAGCACCCCACCCATCTCACCTCTTCCACCAGCAGATTCAGCCAGTGGTATTAGCTCTAGACAGAGAGAGTTAATAACACACAGTCATAATGAGATGTTATCTGGCAGACAGTTGTAAACAGTAAACAACTGCTTAGTAGTCATGTCCCATGTGTGTCATTAAAATCAAATCAAAATGCCTGTGTGTCTGACATTTGCAGAATGAGGTCCCCAGTGGGTGAATTTAGTGATGCTGCCCTGCACAGTATGCTAGCATCGCCAAATACACCCTCCAGGGACCTCAGACTCCTTATGCCTCATCTTCAGGGAAGTATATAGGGTTTAATTTGACATTTTTACTTACCTTTTCCCTTCTGTTTAGTTTCTATATCCCCCTAATTTGCAGAGGATAAAATGGATAATTGAGGTGCCAAATGTGTGCACATCACCAACTTTAACTGGAGAACATCAGTCTGTTCCTATGTCTCCCATAGCAGCTGAGGCCTAAGCAGAATGAGGTCCCCAGAGGGTGAATTTGCTGATGCTAGCCCACATTGCAGGATTGCGTCACTAAATTCACCTTTTAGGGACCTCATTCTGCAAATGTCAGACACTATATTCAGGCTTGGCTGTTCAAATATTATATTCTTAACCACCACCTATCCAGTTGAACTCATTATACCCTGATTTGCAAAGAAAACATTGGGGGTATATTGGATTGAATTTGTCTGTCTCTGTCTCCATCCTTCCATAAGGACGAAGTCTCTGGTGGAGCTATAGTCATCACTCCTCGTCCATCCATCCGTCGCGCTGTCCGTCCGTCCGTCAACAATTCTTTAAACATCTTTTCATCTCGAACCATAAGACCAAATGGGTTCATATTTGGTGTGGATGTTCCATAGGTGACTCACATTCAGATTTGTTCACTGGGTCAAATAGTTGCAAAGCCAGGGCCATAATTCTTTCCCTCCATAGTAATTATTTTAAACATCTTCTCAAATACAATCAGGCCAAATGGGTTCATATTTGGTATGAAAGATCCTTGGGTGACTAGGGTTCAGATTTGTTACAAATGAGGTCACTGGGTCAAATGTGGGCGGGCCAGGGACAGAACTCCAAAAAAATATTTTTTATAGATTTAACTCTTTAACCAAAAAAGAAAAGAAAAAAGAAAATATATATATATTGTTTAACATTTTTTTACAATTTAAAAACTAATGCCATTACATTTCTGAAGGTTGTGCCCCCTGGCCCTTCACCCAAGTTCACTGATTCTGCCACCCTGGTCCCAAAAATAAAATGTACTCAAATTCTTGATAGAGAATCATTAATAAGAAGCATTTACTTTGGCTCTAACTGTATGCAGGGTATGCCTACACATGTCAAGTGAAATCCTACATTTTTATAAACATTCCCTGGAGATCTTCTAGAAGTCATTAATTCCCAATTAAAACAACAATCTATCATGTATTGTTCAAATCTTTTAACAGGACATTTAAAGTGATATGAAACACTCCGGTATGGTAATCAAACAGAAATGGAGAATATTCTTGTCCAAAGTAGTATTTTTATGTTTACCCATACCATAGTATGGTAAACATAGTGTCGTTGTCCGGATTGACCACTCGTCGTTCGTCCGTATGTCTGTCCATAGACACTTTACGAGTAATGCAATAACTCAAACATTTTCTATCCGTTCCGAACCAAATTGTATATGGGTTTCTCAGCCGAAAATACAGATCGAGTTCGAATTTGGATTTGATCCGAGTTTTTGTTACAGAGTTATGGCCCTTTTTGACTTAGAATTCACGCATTCTGCCATAACTCAAACATTTGTTATCTGATATGGAACCAAATTTGGTATGTGAGTTTCACAGCCCAACATACAGATCGAGTTCGAATATGGGTTTGATCCGATTTATTTTAAAGGAGTTATAACCCTTTTTTGAGAAAAAATTTGAAGAAAATTGTTTTTGATTTTAGGCCATTAAAAAAAAAAAAACGTGTTCTCAGGCAATTTTCCATAAAATATCAGACGAGGCAGGGAGGCTGTTTTTTTTAGTTTTTTTTTTTTATAAATTTCAAAAAGATACCCCAAAATGACATTTAAATATGTAATTTTATATGAATCCATGATATATTTCCATTCATCTAGTTTATTTGTATACATGTATTATGTAGTGTTCTTTTACACATGTACCACTTTCAGTTATGGCTCAGCCTCATTTTCTTTGCTAATAGTCAGGTTTATAGCTCATTAAATAGCCTACTAATAAAAGGTCACCACTGACCATCACTGGGGTCTGTGAATTTTACATTCAATGGTGTCATTTACAATTCTAAGTTAACCCATGCATGGTACGTCTTTCCTCCACCACTATAATTGTCAGCATTGCGATAAAATGCCTCCCCCCCCCACAAATATTCATGCTATTAATTAACTTGTCTTACCACTACCAACAGTGATTTCACACAGTTGTCCATTGATAGTGTGTTATCAAAACAATTAACACATTTATTTATCCAAACTGGAAACATATATCACACCTGAGTCTAGTCCAAGTCTTCTTGTACTAAAACCAGCTAAGATATTGGGATGGCGATTTGCTGTTTTTAGTCCAAGCCCGCTTGCATACCAATCCTATCACACGAGTTACGCCCACGATCTGTGGCGGGAATCTGTGGTGTATTTTACTCGATTTACCTAATGAATCAATACATGATGCTATATACATCGGAAAGAGAGACATCTTATGGTCATAATGGTGTATAATAATCTAACGTTCATGTTAAATTACGCATAGAATATTCCGGTTGATTGTCACCAACATCGCTGTTTTTTCTGTTTGTTTACTTAACTGAAAGCCGAACTCAGGTTCCGAAGAACTTCGGCATTGTCCGGTGTTTGTTCTGAGTATTCTAGTTTCCGTTTCTATATATAGCGCTGGGGTTTTCCGACAAAATGGCGAAAACCGATCGCCGCAAAGTCCAGTTTCCAATGTGCTTTGAGAACAACTTAATGACATAATGGAGGATCAGAAAGGTAGTTTTGTTGACAATTTTCGCAAGCAACTTGTCAAAATTGGAGCAAATTAGAACTCTTGTGTCTGACTTGCCATGCGTGTGATTTTCATCCATGTGCATTTTGACTTTTGTGTTGATAAAATAATCGGAGAACCGAATCACACAGTTTCGAAATATAGTTCTTCCGTTTTAGTGGGACTTTTCAAACTTAAGGTTAAAAATTTATACAAATTTTGTTTGATTTTTTGTGTGCTTAACAAGAGCAGTATATTGCTCTGTTCGCTTAGTATATATCTTAATTTCGCTGAAGTCCACCAAATGTGGGAAATGTAGCACCATATTATTTATTCTAATGGTCGTTGTGTTTACACTGTTTTAAACTTTGAGAGGGTTGTAATTCCCCGTAATTTATTTAATGTATTACATTTATATCTTCAATGTTTAATTAATCTATTTATTTTTTATTTATTGACACACATAATTACGATTACAATGGAGAATTCATCGTAATTTGCGTGGTCAGTCGAAAATCTACGGAATATTTTCAACGGAAAATGCCGAACACAGTTCGCGAGGTCAACTGAGTTCGCATACTTTTAAAAATTTGTAAACATTGCGGTAAATGTCTCTTTTCGCATTAAATTACCGCTTTCAATTCACAACTGATGTGGGTTTCAGATCAAATAGCATGTCTTCTGCGGAAAATATCCGTTTATTGTCGCAATTGTGATATTTTATTTCATATAATTGTGGTTTTATTTGAGCGGGTCACAAACGCTTAAGTCGTGTCATAAGAATGCATGGGCCTGGAACTCGGACTAAAGACCGGCACCTCCATCCCAATATCTTAGCCGGTTTTAGTACGAGAAGACTTGGACTAACCTGAGTCTTGCTTGCTGACAGCTGTGAAAACAATGTTAGGTGTCTTCAACTATGAGACTGACAGCTGAGATTATCACAACTTACAATGAAGATTACAACTTATATACATCTCAAAATGTGTCAGTTCACCACTCCCTGTGTTTGGTAAAAGATCTTTTGAAAACAAATTCAATTGTGCAGCATATTCAAATCTGAACCGGACTTCGAGCGGTATAAATATCATAAATGAGCGTGCGCTTTTAGGATTTCGTTTCGTTTTGGTTATTGTTGGCATTTTTAGCTCAACTTACTTTTGTAAGTTTGAGCTATTGCCATGGTTTGGCGTCCGTCGTCCGTGTGTGCGGACGTGCGTGTGTCCGTCAACAATTTCCTTTGGTGCGGGCTACAGGTTGTACCTTTGGTCTGATCTTCATGAAATTTGTCATGAATGTTGACATTGACATGTAGATGGGAACGAGTCATTTTGGGGTCAATCGGCCAAAAAACATGGCCGCTGGCAGCCATCTTGGATTTCAAGATTCAATCCATTGGCGCGGCCTACAGGTCGTACTGTTCATCTGATCATCATGAAATTTGTCATTGATGTTAATAATGACATGTAGATGGGAATGAGTGATTTTGGAGTTGTTCGGCCAAAAAACATGGCTGCCAGTAGCCATCTTGGATTTTACTCTTTGCATGACTAAATCCTTTGGCGCGGGCTACAGGTTGTACCTTTAGTCTAATCTTTATGAAATCTGTCATGAATGTTGACATTGACATGTAGATGGGAACGAATCATTGTGGGGTCATTCGGCCAAAAAACATGGCCACTGGCGGCCATCTTAGATTTCAAAATTAAATCCATTGGCGCGGGCTACAGGTCGTACTGTTCGTCTGATCATCATGAAATTTGTCATGGATGTTAATATTGACATGTAGATGGGAACGAGTCATTTTGGGGTCGTTCGGCCGAAAAACATGGCCGCCAGCAGCCATCTTGGATTTTACTCTTTGCATGACTAAATCCTTTGGCCCGAGCTACAGGTCGTACCTTTTGTCTGATCTTTATGAAATTTGTCATGAATATTGACATGTAGATGGGAACGAGTCATTTTGGGGTCATTCGGCCAAAAAACATGGCCGCTGGCAGCCATCTTGGATTTCAAGATTCAATCCATTGGCGCGGGCTACAGATCGTACTGTTCGCCTGATCATCATGAAATTTGTCATTGATGTTAATAATGACATTTAGATGGGAACGAGTGATTTTGGTGTCGTTCGGCCAAAAAGCATGGCCGCCAGCATCCATCTTGGATTTTACTCTTTGCATGACTAAATCCTTTGGCGCGGGCTACACGTTGTACCTTTGGTCTAATCTTTATGAAATTTGTCATGATGTTGACATTGACATGTAGATGGGAACGAATCATTGTGGGGTCATTTGGCCAAAAAACATGGCCGCTGGCGGCCATCTTAGATTTCAAAATTCAATCCATTGGCGCGGGCTACAGGTCGTACTGTTCGTCTGATCATCGTGAAATTTGTCATGGATGTTAATATTGACATGTAGATGGGAACGAGTGATTTTGGGGTCGTTCGGCTGAAAAACATGGCCGCCATCTTGGATTTTACTATTTGCATGACTAAATCCTTTGGCGCGGGCTACAGGTCGTACCTTTTGTCTGATCTTTATGAAATTTGTCATGAATGTTGACATTGACATGTAGATGGGAACGAGTTATTTTGGGGTCATTCGGCCAAAAAACATGGCCACTGGCAGCCATCTTGGATTTCAAGATTCAATCCATTGGCGCGGGCTACAGGTCGTACTGTTCGTCTGATCATCATGAAATTTGTCATTGATGTTAATAATGACATGTAGATGGGAACGAGTGATTTTGGGATCGTTCGGCCAAAAAACATGGCTGCCAGCAGCCATCTTGGATTTTACTCTTTGCATGACTAAATTCTTTGGCGCGGGCTACAGGTCGTTGTGTTGGTCGGAAGTTTATGAAATTTGTCATGGATGTTAACACTGACATGTAGATGGGAACGAGTGATTTTGGAGTCGTTCGGCCAAAAAACATGACCACCAGCAGCCATCTTGGATTTTACTCTTTGCATGACTAAATCCTTTGGCGCGGGCTATAGGTTGCCTTTGGTCTAATCTTTATAAAATTTGTTATGAACGTTGACATTGACATGTAGATGGGAACGAATCATTGTGTGGTCATTCGGCCAAAAAACATGGCCGCCATCTTGGATTTCAAAATTCAATCCATTGGCGCGGGCTACAGGTCGTACTGTTCGTCTGATCATCATGAAATTTGTCATGAACGATAACAATGACATGTAGATGGGATCGAGTCGTTTTGGGGTCATTCGGTCAAAAAACATGGCCGCCAGCAGCCATCTTGGATTTTACTCTTTGCATGACTAAATCCTTTGGTGCGGGCTACAGGTCGTAGCTTTGGTCAGATGGTCATGAAATTTGTCATGAATTATAACAATGACATGTAGATGGCAACGAGTCGTTTTGGGGTCATTCGGTCAAAAAACATGGCCACCAGCATTTTACTCTTTGCATAACTAAATCCTTTGGCGTGGGCTACAGGCCATACCTTTGGTCTGATCTTTATTAAATTTGTCATGGATGTTAACACTGACATGTAGATGGGAACGAGTGATTTTGGAGTCGTTCGGCCAAAAAACATGGCCGCCAGCAGCCATCTTGGATTTTACTCTTTGCATGACTAAATCCTTTGGCACGGGCTACAGGTTGTACCTTTGGTCTAATCTTTATGAAATTTGTCATGAATGTTGACATTGACATGTAGATGGGAACGAATCATTGTGGGGTCATTCAGCCAAAAAACATGGCTGCCAGCGGCCATCTTGGATTTCAAAATTCAATCCATTGGCGCGGTCTACAGGTCGTACTGTTCGTCTGATCATCATGAAATTTGTAGGTCGTAGCTTTGGTCAGATCTTCATAAAATTTGTCATGGATGTTAACAATTATACGTAGATGGGAACGAGTTCTTTTGGGGTCAATTGGCCAAAAAAAATGGCCACCAGCAGCCATCTTGTATTTTACTCTTTGCATCACTAAATCCTTTGGCGCAGGTTAGACATTTCAATTAGCACCTTTCCTATTCCTCCATTTACTGTCAACCATTAAATTATTCCCCTACCTAAGTTGAGCTAAAAATACGAAAATAATTGCTGCCATTCTACCAAAACGATGCTATTAAATACTGCCATTCTCTCAATTATGTTTGGGTGTTATTCATAGTTATCAGGGTGATGATGTGAACACAAAGACTCCATATCTGAACCATTATTTCATAATTTTAATTTACACATTACAGCTCTCCTATCTTCGTTGTATAGCGTCGATATCAATTTAAACTTTGTAACACCAACTTTGCCTTATTTTTGTGGCAGGGAGAACTGACTTTACCCTTAAAATATAGTCTGGGCTGGTCCCTGCTTCATTTATACTTCGATATCTTGAGTGAAAGGGTGTATTTATTATGAAATGAAACCTGAGGTGAATGAAATTATCGGATAGACAAGTAACCGGTGCATAAATATATTGTACCGGGGAAATAAAAAAATTTGATGCGGCGACATTTTCGAGACGCGGGCGGTGCTTGAGAACACGGGAATTTTATTTTATTGGCCTTATTTAGATTTATTTTTAACTTTTATAATAATAATAAAAAAAATGTCATTGACTCTTTCATTTGTTTTCATTTAGATATTGATGATTATGATACAAGTTGATAAAAAGGTTCCCAATGTGTCCCTTTAAATATTTAGTAATGAACCCATAAATTAATAGTGTTAAGGTGCCATTACACGACCGAGCTGTTTTTAGCTCACCTGAGACGAAGTCTCCTGTGTAGCTATAGTCATCACTCTTCGTCCGTCGTCCGTCCGTCCATCCGTCAACAATTCTTTGAACATCTTCTTCTGAAGTTCCATTGGACCGAATTGGTTCATATTTGGTGTGGATGTTTCCGAGGTGACTCTCATTCAGATTTGTTCAAATGAGGTCACTGGGTCAAATAGTTGCAAAAGCAGGGCCACAACTCTATTCCTTGATAGTAATTCTTAGAACGACTTCTTTTCCAGAACCATAAGGCCTAATGGGTTCATATTTGGTGTGGATGTTCCCTAGGTGACTCACATTCAGATTTTTTCAAATGAGGTCACCAGGTTGATTAGTTGAGAAACCAGGGCCATAACTCTTTCCATCCATAGTAATTCATTTAAACATCTTCTTCTCAAATACCATCAGGCCAAATGGGTTCATATTTGGTATGAAGGATCATTGGTTGACTGGGGTTCAGATTTGTTCAAATGAGGTCACTGGGTCAAATGTGGGTGGGGCCAGGGACATAACTCAGAAGAAAAAAAATCAGATTAAACTCTTTAACCAAAAAAGAAAAGAATAGAAAAGAAATGATATATTAAAAAATAAAAGAATATTTAAAAAAAACTGTGGAATTGTTTTTTTTTTATTAAAATATTTAAAAAAAAAAAATTGTATTTAACTCCATGGTCAATTATATATATATATTGTTTAACATTTTTTGAAAATTGAAAAACTAATGCCATTACATTTCTGTTGGTTGTGGCCCCTGGCCCTTCACTCAAGTGCACTGCTTCTGTCACCCTGGCCTGGTCTCAAAAATAAAATTTACTCAAATTCTTGACAGAATCATTAATAAGAAGCATTTAATTTGGCTGTAACTGTATATATGCTGGGTATGCCGACACAATCATGTCAATCTTGATATGCTTATAAACATTCCTGCAGATCTGCTAGAAGTCATTAATTCCCAATCTCTCATGTATTGTTCATATCAGGACTAATGTCATTTAAAGAATGAGGTCCCCAGAGGGTGAATTTAGTGATGCTATCCCACACAGCGGCCTAGCATCACCAAATTCACCCTCTGGAGACCTCATTCTGCTTAGGCCTCATCTTCTGGGAAGTATCTAGTGTATCAAATTAACATTGTTGTTAGTTACATTTCCCTTCTAGGAAGTTTCTATATCCCCTAATTTGCAGAAGATAAATTCATAATTGAGGTACCCAATGGGTGAATATCACCAACTTCAACTGGGAAACTTAAATCTTATCCTAGGTCTGCCATAGCAGTTGGGGCCCTAGCAGAATGAGGTCCCCAGAGGGTGAATTTAGTGACGCTAGCCCGCTGTGCGGGATAGCATCACTAAATTCACCCTCTGGGGACCTCATTCTGCAAATGACAGACACATTTTCACACTATTTCAAGGCTTGATTGTACAATACATTGTGTTGCTTGAGGCCAGGCATGCACAATGTAGGAACAGACACGCTTTTTGTGATGCTATCCCGCACAGCGGGATAGCATCACCAAATTCACCCTCTGGAGACCTCATTCTGCTTAGGCCTCATCTTCTGGGAAGTATCTATAGTATCAAATTTACATTGTTGTTAGTTAAATTTCCCTTCTAGGAAGTTTCTATATCCCCTAATTTGCAGAAGATAAAATTCATAAATGAGGTGCCCAATGGGTGAATATCACCAACTTCAACTGGGAAACTTAAATCTTATCCTTATCAGATTTGTGAAAATGGGATCACAAAGTCAAATAAGGGCAGAGCCAGAGACTTAACTATTTCACTGCATAGTAATTCTTAAAATATGTTTGCAAGAACTATTTGGCTTATATAGAATGGAATGTTCTTCCTTGACTGCAATTCAGATTTTTTTTAATGGGGTCACCTGGTCAAATAGGGGCCAAGCGAAGGACAGTTTCCCTCTTAATATGCTTCCTTCACAAGGACCATCAGGTCTATTTTACTGATATTGATGATATGTATGAAGGGTTCTTTGGTGTCTGGGATTCTAATTTATTCAGATGGGATCACCAGGTTAAATAGGGTGGGACCAGGGACATAACTATATGTCTCTATAGTAATTCTTAAAATGTCTTCTCAAGAGAGTTTGGACTATTTAGCTTACATATAGTATGGAGTAATCGGGAGGATCCTTTAGTGACTGAGATTCAGATTTGTTACAATTAGGTCAACCTGTCAAGAAATGGCAGGCTATGGGGAGTTAACACTTTTGTGTCTAATAAAATCATTGAAATACCAAATTCATAAAACATCTACCTTGGAACCACCTGACTGATTGGTCTGACATACATCTATTGTGTTTTGGGTCCATGGATAATTGGGCTTTAAACATGTCTAAATGGTTTTAGAAAAAGGCGCTTGTGAGAAATTTCCAACAATTGAGAAAGTTTGAGGTGTCAGTTGTGAAATTCCAACCTAAGACTTGGGAATCTGGTGCCCGGTCAGGAGGGGACTTGTTGAGCTGGAGGAGGGGGGTGGTCAGTAGTGTAAAGTTGGTAATTTCAAGGCGGATTTTCACCAATCTACATATGTGAAGTTTATCGCCGATAGATACGTCCCGAATCGATTAGTAAATATTTAAATTTGAGCGTAGTTCTGATCTGACAATGTTTTCTATGGAGTGGTACGGCTGATTTGCTTCAATTTTCGGCGATGTTTGTAGAATGTTATATTCCTTCAATTGGCATAGCACCTCGATACTAACTTATCAGTTTGTACCCAAACAAGTACATAATATGTCTTTAACACTCCCACATCCACCACTTCACTAGAACATATTTGGCAAACTTGAAAAGTGTTCTTTGAAAGAACCACCAGCCCTATTTAGCTCATATTTAATATTGAGGCTCCTTTGGTGATTGTGATTCAGATTTGTTCAATCAGGGTCACCAGGTCAAGTAGGTGCAAGGCCAGCTACATGTACATTACTCTTTCTCTCCCTAGTAATTCATGATATGTCTTCTATGCAAGAATCAAATGGCCTATTTTGCTTATATTTGGTATGAAATTACCCTGGGTGACAGATTTGTGAAAATGGGATCACAAAGTCAAATAAGGGCAGAGACATAACTATTTCACCACATAGTAATTCTTAAAATATGTTTGCAAGAACTAGTTGGTTTATTTAGCATGGAATGTTCTTGTTTGACTGCAATTCAGATTTTTTTAAATGGGGTCACCTTGTCAAATGGGGGCCAAGCGAATGACAGTTTCCCTCTTAACTCTTTCACCACCGAATATACTAGTATGAGGGTAAAATGCTCCAGACCCCAGATTTACACGACTTAATTGGGATTTTTTTTTGTCTTTAGCGCTAAGCCTAAATACTAATGTTTAGAGGGATCGTGAGTATGGCAAACCATATATTGCCGTGATCAGCAGTGAATTTATATTCACATGAGGGTCATAGATGACCTTCGGGTGCCGAACTTCCTTGGCAATGGTTGCTAGGGAAACACCCGTCATTGAAAAACACTATATTTTGATCAATTTTCTACTGAATGGTACTCATACAATGCTGGCTATTGTTTTTCTTGTTTACACACTGGTGATCACCCTATGGTCAAATTTGAAGAAGTGATTTCACCTTGTTTAAAATATCAGGCAAATGTTGGCTTGAGGAGGGGAAAGTTATGTCAATCACAGTCCAAAATCGATCCAAAAACGAAAATAGGCAATGCACCCAGTGATCACATTCAGTGACTGATAAATAATTGACTATATTTACCAAAATCACTCTAATCGATCTAATTATATCTCACAATCAAAACAAATGAACTTCACACACTAGAAGTCCTTTTATTGACGAACTTAGAACACAAACTTCCTCAAAACAAAATCAATTCGAAACTGAATTCACTCCCTTTGTGCTATCTATTTATAACTTTGGGAATTCCAGTATAATGAGTGTGTACTTGTTGACACTTTCTGCTTCAATATTGCATTCGTTTTCAGGGGTATTAGGCCTAATTGTCCGCGTAAAAGGTGTATGATACGCACAACTATAACACTTTAGACAACATTCTTTCCAAATATATGAGATTTTATTTAAAAATATACTGCCGGACATAATGTCAGGCTAAAAATGAAAATGGTCGACATTTGGCGATATGTATCGGAAAATGTCCGTGTCCGACTGACCGCTTAAATTCAGGCATGCTTCCAATGGAATTCAGATATAATATTTTAGTTTTCTATGGCAGGGACACAAAGCAGGGACACATAGAGGGATCCCCAGAGGGACCTATATGAATTGTGGGAGCTATTACATTATGTAGCCGTGATACAGTTCGTTTAAAAAACGGATAAACAGGCGAACGCTTCTGCCTTGCTATAGCGGGCAGCGGGATAGAACGTACAAGACGTCGTGCCCGCTATAGCGGGCAGCGGGGGTGAAAGAGTTAATATGCTTCCTTCACAAGGACCATCAGGTCTATTTTACTGATATTTAGTTTTAGTATGAAGGGTTCTTTGGTGTCTGGGATTCAAATTTATTCAGATGAGGTCACCAGGTTAAATAGGGTGGGACCAGGGACATAACTATATGTCTCTACAAAATGTCTTCTCAAGGGAGGTTGGACTATTTAGGTTACATATAGTATGGAGGATCCTTTAGTGACTGAGATTCAGATTTGTTAAAATGAGGTCAACCTGTCAAGAGAAATGGCGGGGCTATGGGGAGTTAACAGTTTTGTGTCTAATAAAATCATTGAAATACCAAATTTATTAAAACATCTACCTTGGAACCACCTGAATGATTAATCCGACATACATGTATGGTGTTTTGGGTCCATGGATAATTGGGCTTCAAACATGTCTAAATGGTTTTATAAAAAGGCGCTTGTGAGTTTGGAAATTTCCAACAATTGAGAAAGTTTGAGGTGTCGGTTGTGAAATTCCAACCTAAGACTTGGGAGTCTGGAGCCCGGTTGGGAGGGGACTTGTTGAACTGGAGGAGGTGGGTGATCAGTAGTGTACAGTTGGTAATTTCAAGGTGGATTTTCACCAATCTACATATGTGAAGTCTCTCTGGCCACATATTCTGTATAGATCTGCTTCTTTTAAAGTGATTATGAAAAGTTCTGACTGTTGTGGTCTCCAGAGTCCCAGTCTTATCAGTCTTTGCAGTCTTGTGAGCGACCCCACAGTCATTGACTGTCTTGTTTCTTTCCATTGGATGGATGGCGCATTTCTTCGTTTGGAACATCATTTTCGTTTTGGGAAGACATGACTGAATGAAATTATTCTATATATCAAGCGGTTTAAATATTTAAATAACATTTTTCATTTCGTCTGTAAACACTACTAATCCTCACATGGTCAAAATTGACCCACGCACCTCGTTAATATGTTAAATAAACAATACATTAGGAAAAACAAAGACTCTAGGAAACTTCACAGCTTTTTATGCAATTGAATGGAAGCACACTGAGTTATCATCACATGGCAATGCGTCGCCGACGACACTTCGACTTAACCATAGTAATTAGTGTTATAAGCTGGCTAGTGGGACCAAATTTTGTTTCGCCTTAAGCGGGAATTTCGACTTAACCGTGATTATTCTATTGGCTTTGCACACAAGCTCAGCCGGGACCAGGCAATGGCTTCGAATTAAGTGGGGTATTCCAGTTACCGACGTTCAACTTAACGAAGTTTGACTGTACAAATTTTGTACAAAAGTATTTAATATATTTATCAACCTATTTTGGTCCTTGGACTGGGCTGGAACCGAATAGAATTTCAGGATTCAAACTGCCATTGGACTTTAATTACAGTCATGGTCTCTGCTCAACTTAGTATTTGAACCATTATTGTGGCGGTGGGTTGCCAAACATTAAAAAGTTTGGTTATTTCAGTCCTTTGAGGCTGATCTCAGAAGTGCTGTCAGTCGGAGAAAGCTTGGCTTTAATCCTTACATGACTGGAGCATCCTGAAATTTTGTGAAAACCCTGTGCCAATCAGTATTCCCGTTGGCCCAGAAATTCCTTTAGCCAAATGCCAATTTTTTTAGCCACTTTAAATTTGCTTTAGCCACTATTTTCTGAACAAATTTTGAGAGAAATTGAAGGTATATTACATTTTCTTGACAAAGGAAAACAATAACAATGTAGTATGAGCAACAATAGTACATGTAAATAACAATAACATCCTGCACAATGATTCCATATACAATGAAAGTTTTTTATTGACCATTGGAAAAAAAAAAAATTGCGGTCTATTAACATTAAGCGAAAACAGGCAATACTATATCTCTTATTTATTTGCGAGTTTGGGCATAGTTTTATCTATACCTATTCATATCTGGTGCACATGTTTTCAATTCACGGTAACAAGTAACAGTAAGTATACCCTGATAACTACGCAATTAGAGATTTTTAAATCGTGACTAGTTAGAAAGAACAATCGGTTTTGTAAAAATGTCGGATTTAATTAATACAGATCAATCTGCAAATGAAAGAAATTTAATAAGTGCAACTTGCGTGGTATATGGTGAGTAGCAGACACAACTTTTTATTATCCCCCGCCAAATTGAAAATTTGCGGGGGATATAGAAATGGGTTCCGTCCGTCCATCTGTCCCGAATTTGTAAGTGTCATAACTTGAACAAATGTCAACAGATTTCAAAGATTTGTGGTATATGAGTTCACCTGACCATTACCTAGAATGAGTTCGCAAGCCAGGTCTGGCCAGATATTTTTACCGGAATTATTGGACTTTGTTTATTATTTTTGTCGAATTTACCAAATAGCAAATAGACGACGTCCCAGGGTTCATTTCCACAAATCTCAACGGATTTCAAAGATATTTGGTATATGAGTTCACTTGACGAGTATCTTGAACGAGTTGCAAATCAGGTCCAGCCGGATATTTTAAGCGGACTTATTGGACTTTGTTTATTTTTTTGTGTGCATATGGACGACGTCACAGGGCTCATTTCCACAAATGTCAACGGATTTCAAATATTTTTGGTATATGAGTTCACATGACCAGTATCTAGAACGAGTTCGCAAACCAGGTCCGGCCGGATATTTTCAGCAGAGTTATTGGACTTTGTTTATTATTTTTGGTGCAAATGGATGATGTCACATGGCTCGTACCTAAAATGAGTTCGCAAGCCAGGCTTTTTGACAAAATCCCACCTCTTGTTTAGCACATACTGAGAACGCAAACATTATTGAGAATGCACTTCCCCAACTGCACATTTCGGCGGGGGATACCGTCGTCTGCGACTGCTTGTTATCATACAAATGAATATGTGGTTGCTATCCTATGGGAGACTCGCATATATAATAGAATGCACTGGCACAGGATCTATATTGCTGCTCCAGTGCAGCTCCTGTCATGAAAGGGTTAAACAACTGCCTATCTTGTTTACAGATGGTATCCACCCAGCATTTGATCTGTCTGAGTTTCCTACGTTAGGCAATCGGGCTTCAGCTACGCCCTCATCTAATCCCCTACAACCTGGAAGGAATTATGGTATGTATTTACACCCAACTGCCATCATCAATCTGTAATTGTACATTGAAAATATTTGCAGATATGGCATTCTCAAAATTTCTGGAGTACTTAAATAAATAGGTAGAATATTCCCTATTTTCATGATCATCTCTCTATGAAGCCACAACAATAAATAGTCTGGTCCATGAACAATAGGGTTAAAAAAAGGGAGAAGCAGGAGGGGAAAAATAAAAAAATAATTACATGTATGCATCACCACAACAATTGACAAATAGCAGAACTGTATATAAATATAAGAATACAATAACTTTTACTCAATTTATAAAATAAACAGGTTTTTATTCCCATATAACTGTATAACTAATTGAAAAGAAGGTAAAAGCAAAAATGAGACTCTTCCATGAGCTATTTTCTTCACCACTGTCACCACTTATTCAACAAGAACATAAACCAATTAAGTGAAAAGTTATAACAAAAATTACAATATTCAGTAATATTGAGAGAAAAAAAATTACCAGTAGGATTGGCTTGTCAACCAGGCCATTAAATTTATTTAAGCTGCTAAGCTGAATAAAAAGAAAGATTTTCATAAAATTAGTCAGGAGCACTGAATTAAATATGAACTCATTATCAATATCAACTCAATTATCAGAGATATATCAATCACTCTAAAACTCTTATTGTGTTATAAATGTATGTGGCCTTAATAAGCCTGATGTAGTTGCATGCATGTATGACAACTCTATGAAAATGCCAGTTCTGCATAAATCATGGTATATGTGTTTACAGCCCCACTCCAGAATGAAACTGATCGTGCATCTAGCACTATACATGTATGCCAAGACATTATTATGATATATATATATTGATTACACTAGCTACACTGTATAATATACAGCCTGGATTCACATTTACACTTTATTTATACAACTGCCACCTGAAGAATATGGTATGGAATGACACAGTCTGAAACTTGTATAAATTTGCAGTGACGTTGATCTTTCTGTGTTGTTTTTTGAGCTGAACTTTTCTTCTGTATTATATGTGAATGTCGGAAGCCGATTGTCAGCATTTTATGAAATCATCCTCTTGTTCACGTATTTCTGTTAAATTTATACTAACCTCGCACTATTTTATAGTAGCTAGCTTCACTCAGCTTCACTCTCCATCTTGCACTCAAGTCTGAATTTAGTGTGTCTGACATTTGCGGAATGAGGTCCCCACAGGGTGAATTTAGTGATGCTAGCCCACTTGCTAGCATCACCAAATTCACCCACTGGGGACCTCATTCTGCACAGGTCTAAACTGATATGGGAGACCTATGATTAGATTGAAGTTTCCCAGTTGAAGTTGGTGATGTTCACCCATTTGTCACCTCGATTACGCATTTTATCTTCTGCAAATTAAGGGATATAGAAACTCAACAAATTAACTAAAATCATTGTTAGTTGGAGACTATAGATACTTTCCAGTAGATGAGCCCTAAGCAGAATGAGGTCCCCAGAGGGTGAATTTGGTGATGCTAGCCCACCGTGTGGGATAGCATCACTAAATTTACCCTCTGAGGACCTCATTCTGCAAATGGCAGACACACTAAATACAAGCTTGCTTGCACTTGAGGTACTAATGGAGTGAGAAATTACTCTCATCATGTTGAAAAATGTGTTAGAAATTTCTGGTGTTTACTTTTTATATTGCTGTTTATGGTTTTGGTCCATCTGTCCATCTTGTTTGTTTTTCGTTTTTGGCCGATAAATGTAGTTCTACTGAACATAAGGAATTAGAATGTAGGATGAATAATATGTAGGGGAATATGGATTATATAGGTTCACTTCCACAGGTCATGTTTTTTTTTTTTTGGAATAATAAATCCAGTTGGTGTTGCTTGATCATTTCGTAAATTTGTATGTGGCTGCCTTGGCTCAAAATATAAGCTTTGGGGATTTGTCCAATAATCTTTGTCAAATTATTTTGGGTGATAACTCCTGCAAAGGTATCTTCTGAAATGTAATTTAAAACAGGCCAACGGGCGTTTTATACAAATCTGCCTGCCGGTGCTCTTGTGGTTATTTATTATATAAACATTTAATTTTCTAAAAATATTTGCTAAACAGTTTGATTTTTAGCTGGAAATCTCTTGGGGGAGGGGAACACAAGCATAAAGTCTGCCTCAGCTCTATAATTAAATCACTTGTGTGGAATATTCTGCCCAAGATTTTTTCGGGGATCAAATAGATTCGGGGATCAAACACACTACAATTTCAGTTTCTTTGTTTTTGATTTTTCTGAGATGTGCTTAAATACTCAAATAGAGAATTATTAATGTGAGCTTTTTCACGCTATATTTATACTGGATGGAATAGCATGTAATAGTTTGTTCTCCATCTTCTTATAGATGTATTTGTGTTGCCATAGCCTACAGTAATGCCCTAAATAATCGACTCCTTAACCACAGCAGAATTATGGGTAACTTTTGAGCATTCAGTCGGAAATATGGCTTGTTGCCATTCATCGGAAAGCTCTCATTGAGAGCTTTCCGATGAATGGCAACAAGCCATATTTCCGACTGAATCCTGAAAAGTTACCCATAATTCTGCTGTGGTTAAGGAGTCGATTATTTAGGACAATACTGTATATTCCTGGGAATTTGTAGAGATACCAGTTGTTCACCGAGTATCATACCGATCAATGTAATATCTTGGTGTCTGAAAATTTTTCTAACTATTGAATTCAAATTTACCCATGGCCCATTTTGGTTCGAGGCTTCCATTTTTATGTGAAAGAAAGTTTTGCCCCATCCTGCTACTGCATATTTGAAGAAATGAAAATTTGTTTGAGTAAAATATTTATTTCCCAGTTGTTGCAGACACACAGTCTGACTGAAGCCAGACAATTGAACATCTATACATTGGATAGTCTGAAACATTCAGACATCTTTTGTATTAGGCCATGCAAACTCAATTTCCTGTTTCTAAGGACAAATATTTGTTTGAAGCATGTATGTGCATAGTATTTAATTAATTTGTTTTGTTCCTGGGGCATACGCCAACGAAGCATACCATCGGCTATCTCTGGATTTAATAATAAACTTAATTTCATTTGCTGGTCATTATTACCCGAACAGAGGTCCATGAAAATTAGTTTATAAATTCCATGTGTTTATTTTGTCTAAAATCACCCAATAAAGTATCAGTGACACATTTTTTACTGAGTTTGCAGATGTAATACATCATGCGTTTAACAAATGTTTGAAAATAGCTACCAATTATAGTAATGAATGAGAAATTTGAATACGGGAAACAGGTCTGTTCGATCACACTTTGTATAAAAAATGTGCCACAATTATTTTTACCGATTAATTTCTTAACAGATCATAACCTTTAATATATAGACTGTTACAAAAGTCTTCCAACAGTTCAGTTTTAATGTCAAAGCCATCTCTATCGTTCATCTTTTTACTTCCAAATTGGAAGTAAGATTGCAGGAATAGATGTCTTTCTTCAGATCAATGTACACTCTTTGTGTTAGTCAACAACACAATTTGTTTGGTTTTCAGTAAGGCCTGTGCAGACATTGTTGCGAGCGACTTGCTATCCACAATTTCCACGCCTGACACTGAATTAAAACAAACTTAATATCATTTATACGTTCACATGGGGTGCTGCAAGAGTTGCTCACATCATGATGAAACAACATGCACAAGAATATGAATGAGACGTAATTGGACGTGGCATGCTGCGCTATTTCTGATTATGGAGAGTGATGAAGGTGTCAGAAATGAATTTATCCTGTCAAGGCTGATCAAATAAACACTGGTCGATTCAAATTTATTTCTCATCGAAAAGATTGATTATGTTCTGATCGTCGGCTCATTTACAAACAAAACAATACGCCCGAAGTATGACATAATTGATGGACAATCAATTTTATGTTTTAACAAAAACACAAAACTCGCAGTTCACGACCCTGTCTGCATGGGCTTTTAAGCTAATTTACATGTACATGTAGTTTCTCTTCAGTTCAAACTGTGTAGTGATCCTTGGAATGTCCAATTTCATGCAGGATATTGACAAATTGATGTAATCATTGGAAATCTACTGAGGCTGCTAATGTGCTGAAGTGGGTAATACTCTGAATTTTCTTGCTTAAATTACATTGGACAGTTTCAGGAAATAACCATTTAATTGAGTGAAAATTACTGTGATAATGTATTCGCATTCAGCATTCTGAATGGTGCAGATAGGAAAGCAACAATTGTCATTCTTTCTTAACCCTTCCATGACTGGAGCCTCCTGAAATTTTGCGAAAACCCTGTGCCAATGCATTCTCTTATATATGTGAGTGTCCCATAGGAGCCTCACATATATAAGAGAATACATAGTCCTGACAATATTACCATGACCTTGTAAACCAGAACATTCTCTTAAAAATGTGGGGCTCCCTATGGGAGACTTGCATATATCAGACAATGTGCTGGCACAGGATCTTTAATGCTGCACCAGCACAGCTCGCATCATTAAAAGGTTAATGGTGAGACAAGAGAATATGTCACCAATATTAATAGGAAATGACACATTTCAGTCTTGAGTGGGTGATGAATCTTTGTCTCACTAAAGTGTTGGAAACAACATGTAAAATACCCCAAGGGCACCGGAAACGGTGTACCCTCTGTCACACTTTACTGGTGTGGTGATTTGTTTTCCATTCAGTAGGTATGGTCAGCAAACCGGCACAAGAACAAACAACAGAATTCCAAATACAACAAGAAGACTTCCCAGCTCTGCCTGGGTCACAAAGTGAGTACATTTCAATCCACACCATGGAACAGTTCAAAGGGGAGTACAATGTACTCGTAAAATTTCACAAGGGGAGTACTCGTGAAATTTCACAGAGCTTTTAAAATCACTGTGAAAAGAAAGAATAGGTACTTGAAAATATATGTTCTCATTATATCAATATGGCTGAAACTGTTAGGCAATTAAGAATGAATGTAGTTGGATGTGTTTTATTTAAAGAAATGAATGTAGCTTGAGTGTGTTTTATTGAAGGATATAGCGTTTATGGCCATTGGGCATGCTAAATGTCCATGGCCATAGTGATACACCCCTCAATAAAACATACTTTAACTACATTTATTTCTTATAATTATATAGCTTTTTAATTATTAATTTCTATAAATTCAGCTGATTTTTTTATTTTTAAATCTGTCTACAGTTTGGATATTACTAGTATACCATACCGCGTTGTATGTTAGCCCAATATTCTACCTGTGAATTATCAATCAATTATTCTATGGCCGTGCACTTAAAAACATGCCCAGTTATTCTATCTTGCACTTTTTAAAGTCTTTAGTCAGCCAGATCAACAAGATGTGACATTGGTTCATGTTATGATGTGTATTATTGGGATATGAAATGCATTAACCAATTGACAGTTGTCCAATCACCGAACATGATTTAGTAATGTCGCCATTGGGCACCTTGTGTGAACTGCAAAGCAGTTAAATGTGCTCCAACGTCCACATATTATACCATACAGCACAGTTAGTTAGGCCAAAAAAATATATATTTGTTTCCTATTACGGTGCCAAAATATTCCAGGTACATGTAGGTAGGTAGGGATTTTTTTTTTTTTGGCACTATTTTTTTATTTTTTCCCCCGAACAGTTAAGAAGTACTTTAATGCTTACTCTTTATACTTGTGTTAAGGCTGTCCATGTATATTGCAAGTAAACAGTTAATGTAGCACAATAATATGATAAGTATTGTCAATGTGGATAAACAAATGCCTCCCAAGCACTCAACTATGCAGCTCTTGTAATTATTCTCTCAGTTTAGATTGTGGTGGCACATCTTCCTCAGAGCACAATATTGACATATCAACAGGCCCAAGACGAACACCATAATAGAGCTTTTCTATGACTTTATATTAACATAACTTGTATGATATTAATTCAAACCTCACTTAAATATTTGGTCATACACCTCAGGATCTAAGACACACCTCCACTGACAGGATATCTCACATGCGCCTCAGACACATTGCACAGGGTGTAAATGTTCCTCAGATGCTCCTCAATTGCATTGAAATATAATGTCCCACACCACACTGAAAATGGTACCACAGGCCACACCTTGACTGAGGTACCACACCTCAGCATTCAAATTGCCCCCAACTTTGAATTTTCTTATACACACTCACACTGGCATATGCATGCTTGTAACTTTTATACACCCAAACAAACCAGTAGATAAATTCATGTGCGTTTTTAGTGTCCATCCCAGAAGGGTGTTTGATATGGTAGACATGCAGTCATCTTTATACTGTCTGTATACATACTAGTAACTATGCATGAACACTATGAATCCTTGATTGACTGGGGAGAGGAACTTTAAATTCTGATATAGAAAGTCTTCTACATGTATATTGCTCTCTAACAGATAAGACTTCTTCCCACAAGACATGGGACTTGAACAAACAAGATTACCAAAGGCATGTTTTAAAGACTGCATATTTATTGGTGAGATTGGGATTCATCTGCAACCACAAATGGACATGTATTTTGATAGAAGTAAATTGTTTTTGAAAATTCCATCTAAAATTATTGCTGCTTTATGTAAACATAGTATATAGTTAGCAATATAGGTGTGATTACATGCCAATTACATGCATTAAACAAAATAAAAAATGTGTTGTTTTATTTTTTTTTGAAATTTGAAAAAAAAAAGTTCAGGTCAGCCCAATTTCGGCAGGAAACACACATGTTTTTTTTTTTTTTGGGCCTTAGCCCAATAATCTACCTCTGAATTATCGATCGATCAGTCTATGGTTACACCTTCACAAAATTTGCCCAATTATTCTTCCAACTGCATTTAGGTCAAGTAAACCGACAACACTATGACGAAGGTTTGAATTTTTGGGGTATAACACTAATGACCAATTTGGTAATTTGCCAACCAACAAACAGGATTTATTGTTAAAAACTTGACTATTTATGTAAATATTGAGAATTGGAATCTGATTGTCTGCAGTATAAGGATGTGAGTGAGACATATAGCTCATTTTATATTTCATTTGAGATATAAAATCCATTTGTGGCCCTAAATTAGGGATATACAAATTTTATAGTTGTTATCACTTTATGGAACCTGTGAATGCACATTTAATACATTTACCCTTGCTTATTATTGTAGATCCTCCCTCATCTAGTGCTAGTGATTCATCAAGAAAAACGGTGAGTATTAATAAATCTGTAGCAGGTTGCATCTTAAATAAAGAATAACCATCATTTATGATATGATTACACAGTGTTGCCAAATCACAAAACATAATCTCAAAGCTGTATATTTCTGTGGGTTCAGTACTAAATAGTACCCGCAAGATTGTGGGTATCTTCATTCAGAGATAAGGCCATGACTCTTTATTCAGTAATAAACAACTGGCAATGAAGTTAGATTTGTTGAAGAAGATGAGGGCTCAAATAGCGGTATCATAAATCATACAGAGACAAGCCGGTTAAGAAACAAGTGTGTTTTTCTTCTCTACTCTTCCTGTATAACAGTCCAAAAGTCTGCAAATAGTGTGTCTTTTTCAGAATGTCAATGAGGTCACCAGAGGGTGAATTTAGTGACGCAATCTTGCATGGCGGGCTAGTCAACAAATTCATCCTTTGGGAACCTCATTCTGCTTAGGCCTCAAATGCTATGGGAGACCTACATGTAGGATCAGATTGAATCTCCCCAGTTGAAGTATAGTGCTGGGCGGTTTCCCGATTAATCGACAATACCCGGTTAAAATTTCAATATCGTCAGTAATATCGTCTAAACTAAAATAATCGTAATATCGTCGTCAATCAGTGGGTGCCAGCCGATCATAAACGTGTACAAATAAATAATTTAACTCAAGCCTAAATCGAGTTATTAAAGTTTTAAAATCCCAGCGTAACATCCACGTGTGCAATCAAAACACACAGAAAAGAAAACAGGGTTAAATTGAGAGGGAGGCTCAGGGAGCATTGGGCTTGAATCAAGTAAGTACGGTCCACATTTTGTGTTGATTGAGAATTGAGAACACAGTTCATTCAGTACAGAATCATCGTTCAATACTAATTCCCGTGTCCTGATTTTTTCAATATTCAATCATCATATTAAACAACGTCCAGAATGACTGACGAAATTACATGTAGGGATGGGAACCCATAATAGGCCCCCCTTTCGCTCACAATATTACACAAACCCTCCAACTTCCCTGCGTAATATTAATTGCAAGAGAATGCACCAAAATGAATCGATGACTGATCAGGCGATAGATCGATGAATGTCAGTTATGCCCCGCATCTTCCTTCAGCACAATGATCCACATGCATCGTCAATCATAATCAATGGGCCAAGTTACCGCCCTCTTCTCGTCTAGAAGAAATCATTCACTGCGATTGGTTAAAACCAATTAATTGAATTAGAGCATCAAACCCGCCCAAAAATACATGGTGCCCTTGCTTGACCGAATTCCAAAGATTATGTACGACGCGTGTTTGAACTTCGCTGAAAGACTGACCCTCATTGTCAAATTTGTCTTGTCAGTAAACCACATTTCCATTTGTCAAGCGACTCGAGTGTCATCGGGAATAACATATATATATATATATTTACACAACATAGTAGAACATACCGAGTTAGAAAAGGATACTGTATAGTATGGAACGGTTTTAGTTTTGCCCTAGACGAGATAATGGTTTTACTAATTACCGGTATAAACCAGAATTTGTCAAGTCACCGGACCGAAATTGTCCGAATAGCGTAATTTAACCAGTGAATTTACTTTTCATATCGATCGAGCACGAGGTTGTCACTTGTTGAGTTGTTGTGTATGTTATTCCCAACGTTAACTTGTTAAAATTAATGCCAATGATGTGTTTCTATCGAATAGTGACAAATTGTTTTCAGTCTCCAGTATCTGTTTAAAAAAAAAAACCCGATTATATCGTTAACCGCGGTTTTAATTTCCAAAAATCGCGTTTTTCATTTTCGTTAATATCGTCCGGCCCTATTGAAGTAGGTGATGTTCAACCATTAGTCACCTCGATTATGGATTTTATCTTCTGCAAATTAGGGGATATAGAAACTTCCCACAAGGGAAAAAGTAACTAAAAACAATGGTAATTTGAGACTATAGATACAGAATGAGGTCCCCAGAGGGTGAATTTGGTGACATTAGCCTGCTTTGTGGGATAGCATCACTAAATTCATCCTCTGGGGACCTCATTCTTCAGATTACAGACACACTATTTGCTGGCTTGACAGTCCATTTCTCTTTAATTATTGAACATGGAGCAGTAACTTCTTTTAAAACCTCTAGGCTCTTTCCTGATGCAACATAAAAAGTCAAGCATTGGACTCACATTGAGAATTAGGCTTAAAATGTTCTAATTATATTGATTGTACCCCGACTTTTATAATCAGCATGTCCTTCCATCCATCTGGGTTGTCCAGATCGTAACATCAACATTATTAGTTAGAATTTCATGGGATTTCGTATGTAGTTGACAATTGAGAATGTGCAGATCAACTTCAAATTTTGTCACTATCCAATGATTTTTGATGGAGTTTTGCCCCCTCTTCGACTTAGAATTGTCAATTTTGTGTTGTCCAGATAGTAAGTTGAGAAATATTCAACAGCATTTCTTTATATTAGATGTATGGTTCACATTTGAGAACATGTATCCATTTTGAATATGTTCATGGTTCGGTGATTCTTGATGTAGTTATTCCCCTTTATTGGCTCAGATATCACAATTTTTAGGTTCAGATGATAAACTATAAAGCTATATTTAACATATTTTTTTATATTTGGTATATGGTTCTCATTTGATTTAAGCTTGACATTGATCTTTTGAATCTTTGTCAGCCGACGACGTCTGCGTCTGGCAGCTACGAGCAGGCTGTGAGTAAAGATGGTGTCAAAGTAATTCCTGGTCAAAAGAGAGGAATCCAAACACATCCTGATGGTTAGTACACTACACCCTACCTCACACAATCTATCATGTCATAGTTCTAAGCCTTGTCAACTGGTCTTACTATTATGCTATAATCATGGTGGATGCTGTTGATATAGTTATGATGTTGGTGGGTCCTGATGATTTAGATGTGATGTTGGTGTGTCCTGCTGATTTAGCTATGATGTTAGTGAGTGCTGATGATGTTATGCCCTAAATAATTGACTCCTTAACTCACTAAGAGCTTTCCGATGAATGGCAACAAGCCATATTTCCGACTAAATCTGAGTCGATTATTGAGGGCATTACTGTAGTTGTGATGTTATGTGACGAAAGCGATGCTGTTGAAGAAAAAAAGATAGTTTTCTCAAATTTAATTTTTGTGGTCTTCGCCAAATCTGAGCTATATGAGATCCCCTGTGTAGTATGGAACATTTAAGAAGATATATATTCAAAAAAATGTTTTAATTCCAGCTACATTGGCTGTTGTAAAACGATCAGAAGAGACATCATGATGGGAGTCAGTTTGCAATGATTCTACCAGCCATTATTAGAACTATTTTCAAATATCTAGGTACTTAACCCTTTCACGATGGGAGCTGTGCTGGTGCAGCATTAAAGATCCTGTGTCAGTGCATTCTATTATATACGCAAGTCTCCCATAGGGAGCCTCGCATATATAAGAGAATGTACTGGCTTACGAGGTCAAGGTACCGTAAATGTTGTTAGGCCAATGTATTTTCTTATATAAGAGAATGCAATGGCACAGAGTTTTCGCAAAATTCCAGAAAGTTCCAGTCATGGAAGGGTTAAATGCTTCCTGCAGATAATTTCCTATCTTGAATTATTTAGACCTGCCAAGGACGTTGAAAATAACAATTTGAGTTAACAACTGAACATCATTTTTACCACACCAATGTCATGGCTAAATCTGCAGGATCCACCAAAATCGTAGAAATTCAGTAAGGTCAGTTGACCAAGCTTCATAATCGACGAGAGCTTTCCGATGAATGGCAACAAGCCATATTTCCGACTAAATCCTGAAAGTTACCCATAATTCTGCTGTGGTTAAGAAGTCGATTAATTAGAGCATTACTGTACCTGATAAGAGTTTTGTCAGATTTGAGATATTTTATTTCTGTAGTGTTGCTCACTGAAGTGTTTTCTGAAAGTGATCTTTGGGTTTTAGACACCAAATTACTTTCAACCAGTCATATCAAAATTTATTCATTGTCAAAAAGTTTCAAAGCATGATTTAAAATGGTCCCTGCTGGCATCCATGGGTTTTTATTAAACTCCATTGGGCATGTGCTCCTTGGCATAATGCATGACCCTGATATGTAGGTCTTACTTTTAAAAAAGGATACACCACCTTAGATTAATATGCCTCATTGTGAGACACACATTGCATTTGGTATACTGGAATATGCTTATCTTTCTGACTGGGCATTTGTCCATCTTTAGATGCAGCTTCATTTCTTCATTTCTTCATTTCCTAGAAGATTTATTGGCACTGATATTTACCGCCATGGGAACCACTGCTTCTGTGATTACAACATTGTTTGGTCGCATTTTACCAAAGTTATTACCCTTTTTGTTAAATTTTTTGCTTCATGTTGTTCGTGCTTTTATTCCTTCAATTTTGTTTGCACACTTGGAATCAATATCATTTGCCATGGGAAGCTGTGCACCTGCAATTATGAGATTGCTCGGACTTATTTTAACAGATTTCTTACACTTTTTCTATTGGACAATCTGGTATGTTGCCAAAGTTCACTGCGGGGGTATCCGTAGTCTCATTAGATCAGTCATACCTCTTGTTTAATCTAAAACAGAATCCCTGAAGTATTTCTTCGTTATATTTTTACAGGTACAGTTTCGAACATACCAGCTGGAATGGTTATGGATCAGTTCGGAATTGTTGGTTTATTAGCATTTATCAGAGCAGCTGAGAATGACCCAAATCTTGTAGCTTTAACACCAGGCATTGACTTGACGACACTTGGTTTGAATCTGAATTCTCCAGAGTGAGTACCTTTAAGGCTTTATTTGTTGATGTATATTTGACTATGACTTAATCAGAAGATTTCAGTAATATGATCTAAAACAACTGACTGTCACTTAATCAGCCATGTTGATTAATATTCCTAATTGCCTTTATCATTATTGGCTGATGATGCTTTCATGGAAATCAATTTTCTGAAAATAACAGGTGCATGAACTTGTTTTGGAATATCATCCATGCAAGGAAATTGCGTTGTGGACTTTCATATAAAACCAACCTAATTTGGCATTTAAATGGCAGAAAAACACAAGAGAATCCTATAAAGTAAATTGTACAGTAAAAGATGTGAAATTTAATAACATTTGATTAACTACCTATATATAGAGAAGCGACACCCTGCCAAAATCCTGAACAAAATAAAAAATAGATCAATTATTTGAAGGTTAAATGTCATGGTTGTCAGTTGGAAATTCTTGTGTAGATCACAGCATGTTCGGGTGGCAAAACAAAACCTACTCTTTTATATATATAGATAACTGTGGAGTTTGAACAGAAATTTAATTGAATGCTATTTGAATGGAATTCATTTCAATCAATGGAAAGCTTAAGTATGTTTCTTTTTGATAAATATTAGACTGACAATCGTTTTATATTTATGTTTGATTCTTCTCTTTTTAGAACATTATATGGCACGTTTCAGTCACCATGGGCTGATGCACCCTGTCGGCCGCAAGACATAGGTAGGCCAAGAAAAATTTCTATTAGTACAACCTGACTGAATTAACTGAGCAACAGGCTTTTAATTTGCTGTCTATTGAAGGTCGTCATTTTTGGGGAAGTTAAATTTTTTCCTGTGGAATCTATCAATTTGATTACATACAATTTATTGCCCATGTATTAGTTGCGCAAGTATAAATGTTTTTTTTCTCTGTCAAATTGTTTTCTAAAATATACTACTAGTAATTTTGATTATTCTGTAAGTCAGTCTTACAAATAGTTCTTTGTTGGGTGTTCTTAATTTGAATATTTTGGTGTGGATATAAAAGTAAATCTTATTTAACATTATAAGCTAATTTTATTTCTAAATACTTAGTTACTCTGTTATATTTATGTTTTCGGGTTATATGACGTTTGAGAAACCTGCCGTGATTTACAAGTTGATGTAATATGACAATGTTCTGATCGCTCTCTTCCAGACTTTCATGTACCTGCAGAATACTTGACAAACATCTTCATTCGGGATAAGGTAATTATTACAACCCCACTCTTAATGTGAGTTTAGGGCATACTGGGTTACATATGCCTGTCTTCCCATCGGTATGTTGTCCATATTCTGTTTCCAACCACTACTTATGTTTCTAGTCAATTGTTTTTAAATTTCGATTGGAATGTGAAGTGCAAGCTTGCAAATATTGTGTCTGTCACTTGCAGAATAAGGTCCCCAGGGGGTGAATTTAGTGAAGCTATCCCTCACGACTAGCTATGGGAGACCTTGGATCAGATTGAAGTTCCTCAGTTGAATTTGGTGATATTCACCCATCAGTTACCTTGATTATGCAATTTTATCTTCTGCAAATTAAGGGATATAGAAACTTCCCAGAATAGAAAAAGTAACTAAAACATTGTTAATTTGTGACTATAGATACTTCCCAGAAGATGAGGCCTAAGCAGAATGAGGTCCCCAAAGGGTGAATTTGGTGATGCTAGCCGACTGTTGGATAGCATCACTAAATTCACCCTCTGGGGACCTCATTCTTTAAATGGCAGACACACTATTTGCAGGCTTGGTGAAGTGGCTATTATCTGGTACAGCTAGGACAAGTTCTAATTTTGTTTCTAATGCCTTTTGGTCACAACAACCTTTTTCATGAGAAATAGTACTGTTCATTTATTGTGAGTCGTATCATATAAGCATTATACTTGTCTATATTTAGTTATATATAGACACTAAACCAAGATTTATCAATGGTGCCAAATCGTTTAACCCTTTTCTAAATTTGTATGTTACTTTGAGGAACATCAGATTACCTCATTCATTATGTTTGAAGATAACGTTTTGCGGATAAGAAATTCTAATATCACATTTGGTTTGTTGCAGCTTGCCCCGATCAAACTGAACAGATATGGTGAGGACTTGTTGTTCTCCTTGTTTTATATGAATGGTGGGGATGTGTTACAGCTGGCAGCCGCTGCAGAATTGTAAGTATTGATATCGGTACAGAAGCTATGCAGTTCAGTGGTTAGAACATTTGGCTTGTAGCGCTGTATAAACATTGATTTGAGTTTGATGCCCGCTTGTGGGCTGTCAAGTCTCCCAGGATTGGTGTTCGATTTGATATTTTATATCTGGGCCACATGCCAATAAGGCATTCCATCTCTGCATTAGCTAGCTCAGGTTCTAATTTAACTTGCCCATCACCAATGTATTCCCTAACAGATGTCTGTAAAAAAGTTTGTTGATATTAAAATTCCATGATTTATTTTGTCCAAAATCACCCGATCAAGCATCACTGATACGTTATTGACTGAGATTTTAGTCATTATTCTTCACTTTTTTAACACATGTTTAAACATACCATTTACAGTAATGAACCAAAAATCTGAACTTGATAACAGCTCTGTTTGATCTAATTTCCAACAAGATTGTTTTTAAAAAATATCGCATTAATTTTAGCACAGATTAAAATTTCGCTGACATTAAACATGAATAAAACACTTCTACATGTGTTGTTTCGGGACCATGCACGTGAGTCTGAGAAGCAGGAAATTTACTTTGTGTGGCCTTATATTCTCAAACTGTAGCAGAAATGGCTCAATAATTCTATGACTGAATAACAACCGTTGTCTGTCACAATGATAAAATATTTTCTACGATATAACCTGTTGGTTCACCACCTGATGTGTAACTAGCATAAAAAATAATTGTGTTCCATGCAAATGTAGGTGACTGACAACATGCTCTACATCCATTGGAAAGATACAGAAGAAAGCACAATATTTATTTTGATTCAAACCAAATTACAGATCAATTAAAATTTAAATCTTTCTTCACTAAATACTCATTGGCGGGTAGTCCCCTTAGGAATTGTTGAGATAGGCCATTTGTTAAACTTATTATCTGAACATTTCCCACCAATGAATATGATTCCTTCTGCACTTGTTTTTTCTGTTTTTCTGCCTGTTGTCTGCTCATATTTCATGAACGTCCAGAGCTGTTAAGTTTCACGGATTGTCCGTGAGACTCCCGGATTGCAACGGCAAATCCGCAAACACGGATAATCCCCCAATTTCTCCCGGATTCATCAAAACCCCGCATTGAAAATCCTAAAACGAATTTTTTTTATTTTTTAAATTCGTCATTTGCGGGAATTCCCCAAATGACAGTGACTTCCTTATTTCCGGTACCGTAAATACCCACATATTGATGACATTCACAGAATGTACCGTCGGTAACTTTGATGTTCCCTCTGATTGAAGACTTATATTAATTGATTTTCACACTCTGGTGAAGCCACACCTATTAAGGTGTGTTGTTATAGTATACAATACGTATAATCACAAGTTTGCAGCTGTATTGTAAGGCCCCATTTATGCAAATTTCTTAGTAACGAATTAGTCACACTGGTATGCATTACGATCGGAATGTGTCCATTTCGTTTGCGGGTAAAACTGTAAGACGGGTAATTTTGTATATTCGGTTTCACACATACATGTCCGGTTGTAACCTGTGTAACTCGGGTTCGTTTTTACTTATTTTAAACAAAGTTTCTGCTTCTTAAAATTAGTTAATAATTGGTGGAATGTGTGCATTTCTTTTGGGGGGTTAAACCGTTAGACGAGTCCATTTTGTAGTTTATTCCGATTTTGTACTTTCAGTTTCGCGCTTAGCCGGCTGTATCCGGTGGAATTCTGACAATTTTTACTTAGTTTATACGAAGTGTCTGCTTCTTTCTCTTCAATAAATGGTGGTATCTCCCACTCACAGCAGCTCTATTACAACTACCAACAGGACATTCATTACCATTTTATTTAGGTCTATATATTTATAAAATAAACACAAATAGAAACTAAAATAAAACTATAATATTAATCATAAAAAATAATTTTGGAACATGAACATATTTGGGCATACCTCCCGCAAAAATTTCCCGGATTGACATTTTCAAAACTTAACAGGTCTGTGAACGTCCCTCCAGATGAATAATGGACCATCTCAATGTATACTTTCATAACTGAGTGGGAGATTCCATTTGGTACAGAACTGGCTTATAGAATCTTGATTCAATTTCTATGTTTTCAGGTATATTCGAGATTGGCGGTACCACAAAGATGAAAGGGTTTGGATAAGGAGAGCTCCAGGCTTTGATCCAATTTCAAAGACGAACTCGTACGAGAGGGGAACATACTACTTCTTTGAAGTTCAGAATTGGCGGAAGGTGGCAAAAGAATTTCTGCTCGAGTACGACAAGCTAGAAGAAAGGCCAACGCTGCCTCCAACACTAATACATCATAACCCTACCAATCAATTGTAGCAATAAGGAAGCCATGTTACTCTTCATAGAGTCACAAGTGACTTACCCAACATATCGTCTTCCATTTTGACATATAGTTTTACAATTTGTTCTCAGAAGATATCTGGGATGTTTTTATTCATGTATTCTATATATCCATTCGGCATCATTGTTTGTTTGTGGTAGCTGAGGTTGGTTTAAACAATATTTATTTCTTCCCAAAAACATATAATTATGAAACTGGACAGATGTATGTATAGAAGACTAGAAGGGAGGAAGGGGATTTGACAACAAGCATCATATGCTTATATAGAGCCATCTCCTTGATGAGGTTCACCAGTACAGCCATGTTAATTGGCATCTGCTTCCCGCTGATCTGAGGAAAACTGCTACTAAAAATTACCATCCTCCATTATTTAGCCCCGGAACATTTCAGAAACTTTGAATACTTTCACCAAGGTTAAAGGGACGGGCGGCCTTCGTTGTAGGTTATAATTTAGAAATAACATCAAATTATGATCATTTCCTCAAGAATATACCAATAGTATAGCATAATGATGAAATAAATGCGATATTATTCACAAAACACGCTTTGTGTCCGAGAAAATACAGGTAGACTTCTCACAATAATCGCAGTGGATTGTTTATAAGCGGAGTCACGATATTGCGCCATTTCCTTATTTAGATTCCCGTAAGTTGTAAAACCCCTAATTTGGTGCACCTACAACTTTCAACTGACAATACGACTCATAGTAATATTCCTTATTTAGTATGTATTACCATATATAGGTTAGAAGAAAATACTAACTGGATTGAAAAATATTCATCTCTTTGCAAGAACAATTATATTATGTACACGTTTGCTGTCTGATCATTTCCTAATCATGAAGTAAGGTGGATTAGCTTGATTTTGAACTGACAGCGGGTAGAATGGGTCGATTAAAATAAAATTTAGTGTGATTTGAATGTGATTGTTGATTGCACCAATAATTTTATCTACTCATTCCACAATGCAACTGAACATTTGTCTATAAACAATCCATTCCATAACGTTTTGATGTTTGTTTACATAACCAAGGGTACAAACATGACAATAACATGCAATGTACGCAATATTTATACCCCCCGCAACGAAGTTAGGGGGGTATACTGGAGTCAGCTTGTCCGTCCGTCCGTCCAACGGCGTCGTCCGTCCGTGGACACAAATTTGTCCGGAGTTTTTCTCAGTCGTTTTTTTGATCAATTTCCGTGAAACTTGGCACAGACATCAACCACCATGGGAACCTGTGCACCTGCGATTATGACGTCGGTTGGACATTTTTTAGTGGAGTTATCCCCCCTTTTTTGACTTAGAAAATTTTCACAACATGTATACTTTTGTCCGAGCTTTTATTCCTACATTTTTCAGACAATTTTTTAAAAACGTGGCACAGATATTTAGTACCATGGGAACTTGTGCACTTGCGATTATGACGTCTGTCCGACATTTTTTGGTGGAGTTATCCCCCTTTTTTTATTTAGAAACTTTTTTTGCAACATTCATAATTTTGTCCGAGCTTTTATTCCTACATTTTTCGGTCAATGTTTTTTAATCTTGGCACTGATATTTAGTACCATGGGAACCTGTGCACCTGCGATTATGACGTCTGTCCGACATTTTTTGGTGGAGTTATTCCCCTTTTGCAACATACATAATTTTGTCCAAGCTTTTATTCCTACATTTTTCGGTCAATAGGTTTAAGATTAGGGTTATGGTGGTACACCTGCAATGGGAACTGTTATTTTATTATTTTAACTAAATGTTTACTGACATGTGAAACATCTTAGTATTTTAAAAACAGGGGGGTATCCGTAGTCCCATTGGGACAGTCACACCTCTAGTTATGATTGGTATAAGAACAATATCTGTCTATTATATAATATTCTTTCTGTTTATGGCGGTCTTAGTGGATGTGACTATTTTAACTAATATACCCACAGGGAAGACCGCCTGTATCTTTAAAAACATTTCTGTGGGTATTGCATTAGTGTTATGTCAAGTGTTCAAAAAACATATGTGGAATATTGAATGTCTATTGGTAACAACCATCATATAGATAATGAATGGCTTGGAGTTGACTATGCCAAAATAGTGGTCCGAAATGGAGGAATAGTCCACAAGCTGCAGGAGAGTGGACTATTCCTCATTGAGGACCAGTATGCATATGGTTTCTATTGAAACTAATTCTTGTGAAATGAGTTGTATCAACCATTTGAAAAATGTGTATATTTTGCTTTCAATGTAAATTTGAATGCTATCCTGGTTTTTCCTGTTGACCATGGTCATTATGCTACTCCATCTCACTTCTGATTCTTCAATTGTTTTGAGACATAATTATGGTCTTGCTCTTTGCTTTCATCTTGACCAAGCCTTCTCAGTCCATAGCAGCTCGGGATATTGGTTGGGATGATGCTGTTTTAGACTGAGTCCTGCCCCGTTTCTCTTCTATAACAGACTTTCATTCAATAGATGTACTACATGAACACGTGGAGCCGGGACTTTCAATTAAACTTCTGAATGTGATTAATCATCTGACATATTCGTGATTAATCTGTCTTCAAAATGATATATCATTTACCATGATAGAAATTGGCATAGTGATGATAGGGTCTTTTAATGTATTGTTTACATACATTTCTGATAGCACAACAAATTGAGATTCTCTGGAAAACAAGGCTTTGTTTCCTTATAAAGCTCGTTGATTTTTACATTTAACAGACCTCTGATATATGCATGTTTGATAATGCAAAGCTTCCATTTGACCTAATCCGAAGATAGAGAAGCTAGATAACTCCCGCCCATGATTCTGGGCATAAAGTCAGTTGTAGAAGAGTAACTGGATGGGACTCTTCCAAAACGGCATCATCCCAACCGATATCCCAAGCTGTTGTGGACCAAGAAAACTTGGTCTAACTTTGAGATTCCACCCTGATGGATGGTGGTAGAGATAAAATGTCAAGCTGTGTCTTTGCACATAATTTACAACCACAATACTTGTTGGAATTTACCAATTCAGCCTCTTAGTCTGTCCTGCCTTCTGTTTATCAGACAAATTGCTGAGAGTAAAATCTTGTGTTTGAGATTGTGCCATTCAATTTTCCCATAGGGAGCCTTGCATATATAAGAGAATGCACTGGCTTACATGCTCAAGGTAAATATTGTTAGGCCAAAATTTTGCCCAAAGACTTACTTACATCCTTGTAAGGAGACATTCTGATTGCACATTTCATAATCAGAAATTACTTTAACAAAATTTATGTTATTTCTCAAAGACCAAACAAACTAAAATAGTTATTTCTTATAAAACTTTCTCAACTTTGCTTTGTGATTTCTAGGAAATGATTCCCGGACAAATTAACAAAGAAAAACATTAAAAACACATTTGAAAATGATACACAATGTGAGTCAATAAAATGTACTACTTACTCCAGTAGCACACATAATTTATTGGTAGATCCTTTCTGAGAACAACTCTCATACCAAATTTATGAAAATTCTTAAATTGCATTCAGTTGATTATCATGTATACACCATATGCTTGGCTTAATGCCTACAACAACCACATCTATTTGTCGGCAAGTCAAAAATAGAAAGATGGAATTGTTGCCGTCCCCTTCCACAGACGTAAATCAGTCTTTGTACAAAATCGGATTTATTCGCACAAACACTTTACTGTTTACTTTCCTGCCACGGATTCAGCTTGTGTCAAAACATCGCAACTTTAGCTCAATCTGAGCCTTGATTTTTTTTGCCTAATAAGACATTTTACTTTGACTTTCTTGTTAATCTACAATAAGAGCAAGATACTAAAATGTCATATTTTGTTCAATGAAATAGCTCTGGTAAAAACTCGCAATGACACATTATTGCATAATTACTCGCAGCATACTAGGTTTGCTAGGGACCAAGTTATATATTCTCAAAGGGTGTGTTTTTACCTATCTTCAGACATTAGTTACACTTAAATTAAAATTAAATCGATTAAGTATTTTGTAAATCCTGAAAAGTGGCTGAAATCAACTTACATGTACTTCCTTTTGACTATAAGGCGAAGATATGTGTGTTCTGTATAAGCACAGATCTAGAAGTGCCGAATCACAAAGATAAATTGTAAAGAATTTTTCTATTTATATAAGTTTGTATTACATCTGCTTCATTGTGATTATATAGACAATAGTTAACTGTCATCAGCGACGAACAAAGTTTCTCCTCGAGTGAGATGCGGAGGATTATTTTTCACGAGGCGCTAGCCGAGTGAAAAATAATCCTCGCATCTGACGAGAGGAGAAACTTCGTTCGACGCTGATGACAGTTAACTATTGTGTTTATTATATTTTCCACAACAGTTTGTCACAACACAACTCTAATAAAATGCATTGAGAAGATGTTCCGATTCTGAATATTGACCTAAATGTTTCCGTTAAATTACGCGCAATGATAAGATAACAACCCAAATAAGGTAAATCGATTACGTCACTCATTCATGAATTTTTTACTATAGCCGCGCGCGCCATAGTATTTTTTACCCCGTATAAGGAACGTGACATCATTTCATTGAATGATTTCTCCTATTGCCACCAACTTCAAAGGCGATTTTTCGGAGGAATTTTTCAAACAAACAAACTTTATTGATTAAATTAGTAACTGTTTGGAATGTCATTGTGTGGATAAGCCTTCGGAGTTCTATAATATATCACTGCTCACTTTCATTTGGAATATGCACTCGAATATCAGTGGAATTTGAAGTGGAACTGCTTGCAGATACTGAAGTGGATTTCAACTCTGTTTTCATTTTCTTGGTGTGAATGCACTTGTGGGAACAATTGTTTACCATGATTTCGATCTTTGGATTCCGAAGTGTAGCGTAACCAAAAATGTTTCCCAGTTGGTGTTGATCCTGCAAATTCACTGAGCTGGAATTTGATGTCGATAACACATTGGTGGTCTGTGTTTTTGGTGATGTATTTTGTGTTATCTGACTATGCACTGGAACTGAGACAATTATTTTGGTGTAAGGGGAGTAACCCAAAACGTGCACTTCGAATTACGTAATTCGGAACGTGCGAGGTTGGGATAAATAGTCCGTCATCGCCAGGAGTAGGATAAACCTCTGGGAGTAGGATAAACCTCTGGGAGTAGGATAACATCGTGGCACTTCCGGGAGTGGGGATACAATTATTATTTTGGCAGAAAAAGTTACTGAAAATATAATAAACTATGTTATCATACAGGAGATGAAGATTATTCATTTAAATTACATCTCACTTAATACATATAATTTTTATTTGGAAATATTGTTGAATATTTGGAACTTACAGTAATGTTGGCAGGACGCTACATGATGCTGTGATGAAATTCCTACGCTCAACATTCACTTCCACCTTAATGTCATTAGTGATATCGACAATTATTTGGATAATCGATTAATTATTCCATCATTACAGTCTCAAAGAATGTACATGTACCACACAAATTTTGTTGCAGTCAATTTCCGTTGAAATGATGCCATTATGATGGACTGTGTGACGCAAAATTTATTCTTGTAGCCATGATTTGAAAGTATTATAGCTGCAATTACTTACAAACTTTGGATGGTCTATATCACCACATATGGTCAACCATATTAAATTGGCTCAGTGTTGGGAAAGAAAATTACGCCCAAATAATTGACTAATTGATAAGAAAAATTGTGAATCATTTCAGCCCTAGTAATTATTTTCGGTGAAATAAAATGGATGGAGATGCAATGATGTAAAGAATACTTTCATCCTGTTATTTCATCCTGAACTCATCTCATGGAGAAAATTTGTATACCTCTCAGCTCTGCAATCAACTGACTGTTACCTCTATTCGTTCTTATGAACTTCCAGTGCACCTACAACTCGATGCTATACCTCTCTGGCTGACACATCTGCCTCATGGCTTGCTTGTCCACCTATGTTGAAAAACACTCTACATTTCTATATTGATGTAGAATAACACGAGAATGGATAGGGAATTACACCATCATGTCTAGAAATAGTTTGTCTTCTGGAAAGTATAGTTTCAAATTAACATTGCTTAGTAACCTTTTCCCCTCTGTTCAGTTTCTATTTCCCATAATTTGCAGAAGCCAAAATGCATAATTGAGGTGACTAATGGGTGAACATCACCAACTTCAACTGTGGAACTTCAATCTGATCCCAGGTCTCCCATTGCTGTTGAGGCCTAAGTAGAATGGGGTCCCCAGAGGGTGAATTTGGTGATGCTAGCCTGCAGTGCGGGGTAGCATCACTAAATTTACCCCCTGGGGATCTCATTCAAGGCTTGTGTCACATAGTTATAGGCCGACAAGCATCATGCTATTAGGTGGATGTGCCAGCCAGAGAGGCCTATATTCAATGGTAGGAGTGTGTTCAACATGACAGCTGAAGCATATCGAATCATGTATCAATACTCTTTAACGTGATATAATACTGTGATGTTAAATGGGTAGAACTTTTATATTTTAAAATTATTTTGACAGTTTGTGAAACTATATGTCGGAATGTGAAGACTTTTATATAGGTGCCTCTTTCTATGGGGTTTGACATGATTTTCATTGTAAATACAACATTATCATTGAAATGTTTCCTTGTTTTTTTCCTTTCCTTTCATTCTGATGGGGTTTCTTCTCAGAAATCATGAACACTGAAATATCCTGGTCTGGCTAGTCAACTGATCCTGCTGAAAAGTTAAGTTTCAACCCTTCCATGACTGGAGCTTCATGAAATTTTGTGAAAAACCTGTGTCAATGCATTTTTGTTATATATGCTAGTCTCCCATTGGGAGCCTCGCATATATAAGAGAATACATTGGCTTAACAAGATTTACCTTGCCCTTGTAAGCTAGTGCATTCTATTATATATGAGAGACTCGCATATTAAAGATAATGCACTGGAACAGGATATTTAATGCTGCACCAGCACAGCTCCCGTCATGAAATGGTTTAGCTAACAAAGACCTTCGATGTGGGTTCAAGTCAAATAAAATACATTTTATAAAATCTGACAAATACTGAAATGGCATAAGTTACAAAATTTCCAATCATAACAACCACCTATGATACAGTAATGCCCTAAGTAATCGACTCCTTAACCACAGCAGAATTATGATTAACTTTTCAGGATTTAGTCGGAAATATGGCTTGTTGCCATTCATCAGAAAGCTCTCAGTGATATCCATCGGTTGAATGGTTTAGAAAGTATTTATAATAACACTTCCCACTCGCCAATAGACATTATGTTCTATCCGTTAACCGATTACTCAAGTATTTTTATTCTTCAGATTTAATTCATATTTTATATGCAGGTAAATGATTACATACCCCTTACCTGTATAGATTTTGGTATCGATCAGTTGATCGATTTATAAAACACTAGCAGATTAGCCCGCCACTGGCGGGATTGGTCCCATGGCTTTGGTCGATCCATTAATTTTTGTTTTTCAAGCTAACCCTGTACGTCGCTGCCACTGCTGTTGCCCGAAATATCACCCAAGGTCATTTGCGGGTACCCGTGTCAAGGTCATGTTGGGTGGACAAAATAACTGGACAAAAATATTTCCCGTCCCAAGTTGACCATACATAACAAATTTTACATCGATGTCACCGCTGACTACCGAGATATCGCACAAGGTCATTTGTGGGTACCCGTTTCAAGGTCAAGGTCACCTCGGGTGGACAAACTGACCCAAAGAATATCTCCCCCATCCCTTGGAACACCGAAGTACGAAATTTCGTCTCAATATCCCCAGTTTTGACCTGCCGTATATTTTCACTAAAGTAGATAAACGCTCTTTAATAGCGACGCCTCATATATAAACGCTCATTAATTATCACGCGATTAACCCATCAATCCCCATTATGATGGCAGGTGAAGGAGTGGTCACACGGGCTCGCAAATGGTCCTGAGTGCACTGCCTGTTGCTTTTTACCCTTACACACAGAGCAAGTTTGGGTTCAATCGGCCCAGCAGTTTTCGTCTTGATATCCCCAGTTTCCGAGACGGTCAAATGCCGTATATTTTCACTATTTAAAGTAGATAAACGCTCTTTAATAGCGACACTTCAACTGGGCTGAATATATGGTTATCCCTTCTACTTTGAACCAGGCTCATAAACAATAATAAAAACCCAATATCACCTGTTGAATATTCTTATACCATTATAGGTTTTGTCATCTTTTGAAAATATGAATACCTAATTACTGTGGATGCATCTGCTTTAATAGGTAGTCTGCAATAAATTGATACAGACAGTAAGACTACCACAGTGTTTAAAAATCATAATATTAAAAACATCATATTTAGTATTTAGGACAAGCACACACCTGTTACACTCTCAGATAAATTGTGAAGCCCATTAATCAAATGTCCGTCGACCTCAAATTAACCTGGGCACCTTTATCACGATTTTTATGTGTACCCATACCATTGGATTGACCACGCGTCCGTCCGTCCGTCTGTCCATAGACACTTTACGCATAATGCGATAACTCAAACATTTTCTTTTCGATCGGAACCAAATTTTGTATATCGGTTTCTCAGGCGAAAATACAGATCGAGTTCAAATATGGCTTTCATCCGACAGAGATATGGCCCTTTTTCGACTTAGAATTCACGCATTCTGCCATATTAACTCAAATATTTTTTATCTGATTGGAACCAAATTTGGCATGTGAGTTTCTCAGCCCAAAATACAAAGCGAGCTCGAATATGGGTCTAATTTTAAATGAGTTATGAAATAAAACAAACATTTTTTTAGATAAAACTCCTTGCTCAATTTAACAAACAAAAAATATTAAAAATTTTGTTTTAACTTTTATAATAATAAAAACCATTATTTTATTTTTTTTAAATGTCATTGACACTTTCATTTGTTTTCATTTAGATATTGATGATTATGATACAAGTTGATAAAAAGGTTCCCAATGTGTCCCTTTAAATATTTAGTAATGAAACCATAAATTAATTGTGTCAGTGTGTTGGGAGATCATGACACATAATTACATGTACATGTGACTGACAGATTGGCCAACATATTCTGCTGTTAAAGTATTAGCCTTCTGCTTTGAATTGCTGTATAAACAGGCAATTATGGGATCATGTTAATCTTTAATAATATCCACCAGTGAACTTTAATATCCTTGTTTAACTTTTGTAATAAAAAAAAATTTAAATTAAACAAAAAATAAATTTATTGACACTTTCATTTATTTTCATTGAGATATCCAGTTCTTACATCTGCTATCTTTATAATGGTCTGAGCATCGATGTATATTGTATAATATAGATCGATGATCTGAGTGATCCTAACAATACTGTGTGCACTGGATTTCTGTAACATAACCTACCCAGGACTAATGTAAAATTCCTAAAATCCACATGTTTTAAGAACAATGACTCCCAGGAGGCTAGCTATATTTGTTTATCTGATACCACCTGTTAAACTCACCCATGTATTATGATGCTCATTTATCAACTATGACAGGTTAAGGCCAACTGGCAGACATTAGCCCCACAGACTATTTTTAGCTCAACTTTACTTTGTAAAGTTTGAGCTATTGCCATGGCTTGGTATCCGTCGTCCGTGTGTGCGTGCGTGTGTGTGTGATGCGTCAACAATTTCCTTTAGCACGGGCTACAGTTTGTACCTTTGGTCCGATTATTATGAAATTTGTCATGGATGTTGACATTGACATGTAGATGGGAACGAGTCATTTTGGGGTCATTCGTAAAAAAAACATGGCCGTCAGTGGCCATCTTGGATTTCAAAATTCAATCCATTAGCACGGGCTACAGGCCGTACCGTTCGTCTTATTGTCATGAAATTTGTCATGGATGTTAATATTGACATGTAGATGGGAACAAGTAATTTTGGGGTCATTTGGCCAAAACATGGCCGCCGGCAGCCATCTTAGATTTTACTCTTTGCATGACTAAATCCTTTGACACGGGCTACAGGTCGTACCTTTGGTCAGATCATCATAAAATTTGTCATGGATGTTAACAATGACATGTAGATGGGAACGAGTCTTTTTTGGGTCATTCGGGCAAAAAACATGGCCGCCAGCAGCCATCTTGGATTTTACTCTTTGTATGACTAAATCCTTTAGCACGGGCTACAGGTCGTACCTTTAGTCTGATCATCATGAAATTTGTAATGGCTGTTGAAATTAGAATGTAGATGGGAACGAGTCATTTTGGGGTCATTCGGACAAAAAACATGGCCACCAGTAGCCATCTTTGATTTCAAAATTTAATCCATTAGCACAGGCCACAGGTCGTACTGTTCGTCTGATCATCATTAAATTTGTCATGGATGTTAATATTGACATGTAGATGGGAACGAGTAATTTTGGGGTCATTCGGCCAAAAAACATGGCCGCCAGCAGCCATCTTGGATTTTACTCTTTGTATGACTAAATTATTTAGCACAGGTTACAGGTCGTACCTTTAGTCTGATCATCATAATATTTGTCATGGATGTTAACAATGACATGTAGATGGGAACGAGTCATTTTGGGGTCATTCAGCCGAAAAACATGGCCGCCATCAGCCATCTTGGATTTTACTCTTTGTATGACTAAATCATTTAGCACGGGCTACAGGTCGTACTATTAGTCTGATCATCATAAAATTTGTCATGAATGTTAATAATGACATGTAGATGGGAACGAGTCATTTTGGGGTCATTCGGCCAAAAAACATGGCCACCAGAAGCCATCTTGGATTTTACTCTTTGTATGACTAAATCATTTAGCACGGGCTACAGGTCGTACTTTTAGTCTGATCATCATAATTTTTGTTATGGCTGTTGAAATTGTAGTGTAGATGGGAACGAGTCATTTTGGGGTCATTCGGATGAAAAACATGGCCACCAGTGGCCATCTTTGATTTCAAAATCAATCCATTAGCACGGGTTACAGGTCGTACTATTCGTCTGATCGTCATGAAATTTGTCATGGATGTTAATATTGACATGCAGATGGGAACGATTAATTTTGGGGTCATTCGGCCAAAAAACATGGCCGCCAGCAGCCATCTTGGATTTTACTATTTGTATGACTAAATCCTTTAGCACGGACTACAGGTCGTACCTTGAGTCTGATCATCATGAAATTTGTTATGGCTGTTGAAATTGTAATGTAGATGGGAACGAGTCATTTTGGGGTCATTCGGATGAAAAACATGGCCGCCAGTGGCCATCTTTGATTTCAAAATTCAATCCATTAGCACAGGCTACAGGTCGTACCTTTAGTCTGATCATCATGAAATTTGTCATGGGTGTTAACAATGACATGTAGATGGGAACGATTCATTTTGAGGTCATTCGGCCAAAAAACATGGCCGCCAGCAGCCATCTTGGATTTTACTCTTTGTATGACTAGATCCTTTAGCACAGGCTACAGGTCGTACCTTTAGTCTGATCATCATAAAATTTGTCATGGATGTTAACAATGACATGTAGATGGGAACGAGTCATTTTGGGGTCATTTGTCCAAAAAACATGGCCGCCAGCAGCCATCTTGGATTTTACTCTTTGTATCTGATTCCATCATATGTGTATAACAACCCCTTGTCAAGTTGTCTTGATAATTTGCTATTATGTTTGTGGGGTTGCTGAATTGCTATGATGTTGGTAGGGCAAAGTGATGCTGTTGAGAAACATTACCGCTATTTTTATGTGTACTCATACATTGTTTGGTGCACATAGTGTCGACATCCGGAATCCGGATACGAAACCACATTAACACAAGCACCATCAACAGTTGACCAACAACCTAGAATCTGATGATGCTTAAGTGCAATCGACACATCAAGTTGTAGACTCTGTGCTAAATCATTTAGCCTAAATGTGCTCCATTACTGTGCTTACTCATGTATTTTTTTATCTTGCTTGTGTTATGTTGTTATCAAATAAAGACCATATCAATAAATAGTGTTCCTACTTCAATTATGTACTGAAATGTAATTGTAATTGTAATTGAATTACATTTCAAAGTAATTGTAATTGTAATTAATTACATTAAGAAATAGATGTAATGGGAATTGTAATTGTAATTGAAAAATGTTGAAGTAATTGTAATTGTAATTAATTACATTCACAAGTAATTGCCCCATCCCTGATCCGGATTGACCACTCGTCGATCGTAAATGTACATCTGTCTGTCTGGGTCTGTAGACACTTTACGCGTTTTGGTGCGATAACTGAAATGTTATCAATCTGATCGGTACCAAATTTTGTATATTTGAGGTTCTCATGAAAAACCTTCTTTCTTTTTTTTTTTTAGATTGAACTCCTTGTTTATATATCATTCTAATTTGACTTTTCCAGGTTTTTGATAAAAGCACCTCTCATCCCCTATCGTTTTTTGGTAATGATCAGTTGATCATTTTGTAAAATATTAACCTCTATTACCCATACGATGTCATTTAACCTTTGCCGTTATTAATTGACTATATTATTTTGATATCTGACATGGCAAATTGCAACAACAAAAATAGAACTGCTTACACTGTGGAAGTGGTGACATGCTCTATAGTTTTGATGTTATATTAACCCTTCCCTTTTAACCCATAAATTTACATAAGTTGTGTTGTCATGTTCATTTGTCTATACTACTTTAGTACAGCATACGCTGTAATTCAACATAATAACTCAAGATTATGATTCCGATCATAGCAATTAACTATCGCCAAGGGATGGGTTAAACATCTGCCAATCGTGATCGGCCTATCGTTCCCAAATCTGAATACCTTTATCACGATTAATTTCTGGAACTTGCGTATTATTATCACAAACAAAAAAACCCATGAGATTGAGTGACCGTACAATTCAGCCCTACTATGAAAGTGCCCCGGGTTACAATTAGATATCTTCCCATATAGAATCGGCATACCCCAGGGTATATATGGTGATTGGCAAACTAATTAGGAGTGGTAATTACAGTATACGGTATATACGTGTACGCATAGACAATTATATCGCCATTTATTATCATGATCAGTTTAGTTTATATTATAGTATTAATTGGCGAAATGCCGGATTGTAGGGTGATCATCCTTCTATACTTTCCCTGACAGTGAAAGTTTGAAACTTTCTGGGAGGGGGCATTTTGCAAAATTTTGGCTTATACTAGTATGTAAATAAATATGTAATCAGCATCTGAATAAATTGGAATTTCTCGTTGGCTGAGAGCTATGTATATGTATAATGTTCTATGTCCATTTTGGAAAATGAGACATTGGTGCGTTCGGTTCATCTCGCTGAGATCAGTTATTCTGTCGATTGCCGCCAACCTGTCCATCCATGACGTGTCGTTATATACGTGCTCACAATAATGGGACGAGGAATCAAATAGTGTCAACCATTGGGTGCTATATATAGTGTTCTATGTCCACCATTGGCCAATGATAAATAATACCGTTGTGGTATCACATGATCACAAAATATCAGGTTTACCGTGCTATAATGTTCCATCTCTAGAGTTCAAACCCCCCCCCCCCCCCCCCACCACCACCCACCCGGTGTAAAATCCCCAAAAACAACTTTATTAGGGCCAAATGTTACAGTTCTTTAGTGCATATATAATCCGGCTTGCTAACACCTGGGCGCTCCCCACATGCAAGAGTTACAATACCTTATATACCGGGTACCGTGTAATAGCCGGTTGTTCGGGTGAATACTTGTTCAACTTGATAAACCATAGAAATCGGATATAAAAATAAAGACTTTTTTCTAAACGTATCGCAAAGTTGATGAATTTATTTCATATATTGTTTGAGCATTCGGTGGCTCAATCGGTTAGGGGTACCACTCCAAGCCGTTTCGCCCTCCAGCGCTGGCGATAAGGGTTCAAATCCACATGTTTCCATCGTGGACTTTGTAACTCGAAATCGTTTCTGGTGGAGTTGCCAGTTACTCGCCGATGGTCGGTGGTTTGCCGCACATGGTTGACGAGTTTATCAGCCATTGAAATCACTGTTAGATTAGTCGCAAGTGTGCGGATTTCCTCCACCACAAAAAATGGCAATGTCGTGATATGGCTTATAGTGGCTAAAGCGACAATAAACCCCAATCAATCAATCAATCATTGCATCCTATATATCTAGACATGTACCACGCTCTCCCAGATTCAACATTATTATATTCTCCCGACCCCCTAAGCAGGGTTCGGTGGTACATATAGTGGAGACCTTCGTCCGTCCGTCCGTCCGTCCTTAATTCCGTAACAAACATGTTTTCCAGAGTTATGGCCCTTTGCTGGACTTATAGTGTGTGCATAACACTCGTCAACGCGCCTTCCGTAACAAACATTTCACACCACAGATAAATTATCGATAGTCCAATTTGGATGTCATTTGGTATGCCGGCAGACCAGCATTGAGGAAAGAATCTCCACATTGTGCAGGTTTAGTCCGCACTTCCCCAGAGTTATGGCCCTTTGCTTGACATACAGTGTAAAACGCGTCACCGCGTCCATACGTGTATATATATATTCGCCATTATGCTGCACATGGATGTCTTTATATATCATTTGTTGGATTTCGTTGCCATGGTGATAGCACCTGTAGGTTGTGGGAAAGAATATCCACATAGGCCTATACTACGGGTTCCGTCCTTCATTTTTTACCAGAGTTACGGCCATTGTTTTGTCTCACCCGTCCGTCCTTCCGTGCATGAGTCCTTCCGTCCGTATATGTATATAACAAACAGTTCAAATCACAGCTCAAGTATCGATAGTCAGACTTGGATGTCCTTTGGTGTGCGGTAGACCAGCAGTGTGGAAAGGATCTCCACATGCATCCACATATTATAGTGCAGGTTTTGTCCGCACTTTTCCGTCCGTAACAAATATTATGTTGTGGATGTCTTTATTATTATTGGATTTCGTGGTCCCTAATTGGCATAGTGATAGCACAGGTTGGGGACAGGATATTATATATCAACATACCGGTACGGTAGGCCTACGGGTTTATAATTCGTCCACTGTTTGGGCCTACCAGAGTTTCGGCCCATGTTTGACTTAGAAAATCCTGATTTTTTTTGTCCAAAAGGACATTTTAGCTTGTAACTTGGGGAATAATCTTCTGAATCAGTTGTGCTTCAATAATGGTTGATCTAGCGCACTGATCTCGGGTGAAAGGATACCGACTTCTACAGGTTGAAAAATCGTCATTCATTTTTACCAGAGTTACAGCCCTTGAACAGTGTTCGACTTGGGAATTTCTGAATACATGTATTGTCTGTGTATGAACATTTCAGTTTGTACCCTTGGTATGGCTCATCGGATTTGGCTGTGCTTTGTTGCATTGATATCTCAGTTTTACTTAATTCTATCTACCCGGAAGGTTACTCTGGCACTTCTTGGATTTAGAAAAAAATCCATCCATTGCATGCCCACTCTCTAAACTGAGCGTCGGGGGCATATGGACTATGCCACACTTGGTTTTATGTTCTTCTTAATATTTTAAAACTAGAAATAGACCTCTGACAATTAAGACAAGTAATTTCATGTCTTTACATTCAATTTTTTAAATTTACCGCTGCTGTCCCTACATATAATTTATTGTGACGTCATAGTAGTTACGAAAATGCGCCTGTCGTATCCGGGTACGTCAGAAATTACAGGTGCGTGTTGGAGCTCAATGATGACGTAGTGCAACACACACAAACACCATCATGGCTGGGATGAAGTTTGAGTACGACGAGGAAGGATCCACATTTTATCTATTTGTGCTGTCATTTTGGGCTTTAGTTTTAATTCCTGCAACATATTATCTATGGCCAAGATCTAAAACCGAAGGTTAGACATTTATTGTTATGTGTTGTTGGCGCTTTATTGCCGCGTATGTTTTCGGATTTTTAGCATCCGGCTGAATTTCGATACATGTACCTTCCGTTTGTAACTCGTTAATCGTTATATTGTAGTTGATAATTATTTTTTAATTATATATCATGACAAAGTATTGAATTAGATGTGATATTTAAAGGCAATTCCATTTCTTGTCTCTGCCACCACTAACTTTCGTTGCGACTCGGTAGGTAAGTCGCCAAGTCGGTAGCCAAGAGGTAGCGTACTGGGTAGCGTACTGGTCTCTCGTGCTGGCGGACCGGGGATCGCAACCTGGTCAGGGTATTCTGACAAAAATCAGAACTCGGTCAGATACCAAGTTTGTAAGGCTGAAAAGTCTCATTCAAAATTACTGAATAAAAATCTGAATGCAAAAATGCCGACTTCCCCCATTACAACATTTGTCCAGGTATGTTGTGGTGCAGTATGCTGTCCGATCAGGTGCGGACATTAATGGCTGACCCGTGTACATGCCTCGGTGTGTGCACGTTAAAGAACGCAACTGGAGTCACCACAGCCACAGGGTTATAAGTTACTCGGCAGTGGTAGCACCTGGACCGGCTCATAATTGTCAGTAAATGACAGCGAGCTGTAATGTGAAGAAGAAGAAGACTCACGATCTAGTCTCTATTTTAAGTTTCATTCCGTTACACTAGGACTTGCCGTAAGCCGCCAGCCATATGAATAAAAGAGACTGTGTCATGGTGCAAACACTCTGGGTGAGGATTCATATGAAAAACAATGCAGAAGAAGTGTTACTGTTTTGAAGGGCAATAACATCTCTGCTTGAGAGGTCTAGCTTGGTCACAGACTCAGTCATAATTAAGTCGTAAATTAAGCAAGGTAAATTAAGCTCAGTTAATCTTTGAATGGGTGAGCAATACCAGGTGCTTCTAACTTTCGTTTCTACTCCCCAGAGAAGTCGGCCCCATTAATTACAATGGACTAAATTTGCTTAATTTGATTGAGTTAGTGTTTATATGTTGACTAATTCATTGTGAAGTCCGCAACTTAATTTGATTGAGATACTGTGCAGTGTTTATGTACCGGTAGGCTAATTGTTGTGTGAAGTCCGCAGTATTTTCTTAGTTATAACAACACAAAGAAACACATCTAGATCATGTTCTGTTCCTTTGAGCAGCCATACAACAATCACCAAAAAAGCACCGTGTCATATATAGCTACCAGCCTACTAGACATTGATTTGAAAAAAATAAACTAAATACTAGTACACATGTACAATGTAAGCTAGGCACTAGTTAGTGTGAGCCTTTAATGTGCTATCTCGGGCCAGGCCTTAAGAATCAACAAGAATTACCACATAAAATTAAATGTATTTTGAGCCCTGTGGGCATTCGGGCCGAATAAACTCAAGTTATCAAGCAAATCTGTTTTGATAATGAAATGGAAGGCATAGAATTGCATCTAAATTTACAGTAGTTCACATCATTCACCAATTGGAAGGAATTGGGCCAACTTACAAACCATATTACATGTACATGTGAGCTGGGTGGTATTTTCACTTTCCTTAACCCTTTATATAGTATCTGTAACGTCATATACATGACGTTATGAGTAAATTTAACGTCAACATCATATAAATAATTATTAACAAGTTCGATCAAAATGGTCCAATAATTCATTTTAATTTAGGTGCATTTTTTGTTAATGTGTGTTATCATAATCGATTACACTTATTCATTTGGGACATTATATTAATCAAAATAACTCCTAAATGATTTATTGAAGTTATGTCTACATAAAATAAAACTTCCTGAAACGACATATATGTCGTTCTACTCCTCAACCGATAGACGACATATATGTCGTTCTACTCACCAAAGGGTTAAATTATAAACAATTTAATGTACCGCCCTGTATCCTAAGCCACTAATTAATTTGAACCATTTTGCAGAAAAATTAGAGAAAAAGAAGAGGGATTGTCATTGTGATCCATGTACAATAAAACAAGTGAGACTCAAGTCAAAGCAGCCATGGCGGAAAACAAAGGAAAGAGCTGTGTGAGTATCAAGATTAGATTGTATCTACTAGTACTAGTATACTGGTACTCTTTTAAATATAGAGTTTTTCATACTTGTATGTTCATAAAAAATAGATCTTACTAGTATTACACACCTATTGCTATCTGTCGATTGATAACGTTATTTCAGCCTGTGTGGTAATTTCACCCAAATGCACTACCTCTGTATCTAGAGCGATACTGATAAATGATGTCATGCATGTAAACCCAAATACTGCTACAATAATGATTCAGCCTCATATTGTAGTGTCGTTAGGATTAATTCTCCCCATCAGAATAAGCTATTTTGAGCCATTCTAATGTCCAGTCAGTGTGTCCTCAAACGGGCAGATTAGATTCATGTCTAATGGTTTGACGCAGAACTGGGCCAGCAATCTGGGGCAGTTTGCAAACAGTTTGTCTCAACCTGGTTTCATGGGATTAATCTCCTGAGTTATGTGACACAGGCTTGCCCATGCACCTAATCCCCTGAGGTCACATGGTGTGACATTAGCTGGGACCAGGCTGTTGGTAAATGAGATCTCAAATCATGTATGTAATGCTGAATCAATGAATACAGATGAAGAAGCCAGCGCTGGCAAGAGATTACAGTGTTGGAAACTGAACTTGGTCTGTAAAAGATCACTGCAACAGGGTTTTGGGGATCCCTGTATTAAAAATTCCCCCAGTGTAGAAAGATGCTACAATATTGTGTTGAGTAGAGTAATAACTAGTGTGGTACCCAATCCGAAACATTTATTTGATACTAAAAAATATTGGCTGCTCTTGTGTAATATATACAGGCTCCACAGATGTGTGAGGGAGCTGAACTTTATCGCATTTTTTTGTTATGCAGCAAGTTACAATTCGAGCCTGTCACCTCACGTTGACATAACGCGACAACAAGCTCGAGCGATAACAATGACCACATTCACATGCTGTGTGGTTCTGCCTATATACCGTACTTGCTTTTACAAGATACAGTAATGCCCTAAATAATCGATTCCTTAACCACAGCAGAATTATAGGTATTTTTTCAGGATTTAGTCGGAAATATGGCTTGTTGCCATTCATCGGAAAGCTCATTGAGCAAATTTTTGTTTGCTTAATCTGCAATTTATAATCAACTATGTGATTAATCATGTCTATGAGTCGTATGATCTACATGTACATTATATGTAAGCCAATTAGCCAACACCGCAGTTCGACCATAATTACGGAAGATGATTATCCCCCTGTTGTTGCCTAAATTTGATTATATTTGTTTTCAGAAAAGCTGCCTTGTTGTTTGGTTGGGTGATATTCTTTTTACTTGCCTATCAAGTATCACACATCAAATTGGATCATGAAGAATACGATCCATTCAAAGTTTTGGAGCTGGATCGGGTAAGAATAACTAAAGATTAAAGATAACTATCTTATAGCTCCTATTCATCTTCTGTCTTTGTGGTGGCATAAGAATGTTTGTGAACACGTCATTGAGAAATGAGGCCTAATTAAAGATACGGGCGGCCTTGGCGGTGGGTATGCTGTTAAAATATTCACCTCCGTCAAAAACCGTCATAAACAGAAAGAATAGTAACATATAGACAGAGTTTGTTCTTACACCAATCAGAAATATGGCATAAACAGTATGTTATTGTCAATTTTATTTGCTTTGTTGTGTAAACAAAAGCAAAAAACGTTACATTTCCTGGCTTTTGTTTAGATCCGGATATGGTAAACATAAAGAGCGTTATTTGTTACTGTTTTCCTGATATGGATATAATAAAGAGCGTTTATATAATTTGTGTGTGATTAACCAATAGAATTGTGTTGTGATATGTAAACAGAAACACAACTTTTGTAACGAGCAGGCTCTTGTTTACGTACACCATCGTACGTCTTGACGACAATATACTATTTACACGCTGATTATGGCATATGAACAAAACTATACATATTTTAATATTCCTTCTGATGATGGCGATTTGAACAAATATGAATATTTCTGCAACGAACGCCGCCCGTGCCTTTAAAGTAAAACCTCTCAAAACCTAACACCTTCGGACCAACTTACATGTATCTGTGTGGTCTGGACAGGTGTTCAGTTATAGAATAGCATGCCAGAACATCATGACATTGTCACCGGGAATGTTCATGATGCAGACAGACATTATAAAATGTAACAGCATTATATACCGTTATGTGCATGATTTTCACAAATGTCAATCTGTGTCTGAATACTTTTTAAGTTTTTGCTAGATAAAAATCCTCAAATTAAAAGGGTTTAGTGTAGAGTACTAGACCATTTCAGTCTTAGATTGCCCTGAAATTCTCAATATTTGTTGTGGTCCTAGGTAGCCTGAACTGCATACTGAAATTTTTGTTTTCTCCATTTTAATTACTAAATAAAAGGCCGAATGGCCACAGTGTCCCCCGAACCGGTGGCTTCCCGTCTCCTCCAAACGGAGCATACCCATATTCGAACTTGACCTGTACATAGGGCTGATAAACTCACATACCAAATTTGGTTCAGATATGATAACACAAACTGAAGTTATCATCCGGAAACCAGAAAATTACAAGATTCTAAGTAAAAAAAGGGCCATAACTCTCGCAAAAATGGGCGGAGCAAACCTATATTTGAACTTGACCTGTATTTTGGTCTGATAAACTCACCTATGAAATTTGCTTTTGATCTAATAACCGAAACTAAAGTTATCATCCGGAAACCATTTCCGGACGCACGTATGGACAGACGGATGCCCGGACGGACCCCGGCTATTTTAATAGTCCCCCAAATTATTTTTTTCGGGGGACAAATAGACATTTTCAGCTGAACTATTTATCTCTTTTTTCATCTTGGAATGCTTTCAGATTCATTCTCAGAGCCTTAAAAAGTCTAAATTTTCTTGGGGGAGGACCCAATCCCCACCTCATGAGGGGAGGGGGACACCCCCTCCCGCACCCTCCCACGCTCAGGCCTTTGGCCTTCGATCCTAGCCATCTGCCTTTGGCAGATTATTTTCAGGGTTTTTTTAAATATTCACTTACATTTCTGATTATTAAACATGTTGTCAATGATTTAAAGATGCCCTGTCCACTTTAACAGCCCTAAATTACTATTTCTTTGGCTTCGGTGTGAAATATATTTTATTTGTGTCGAGGAATCCACCCTTCAAAGCTCAAAAGCTATTAGATTTTGAATTTGAACACTTAATTTTCTCTACCTCAAATTCCATGCCTGATTTGAACTGGAATTCCCCAGCAAGTGTCATCACAAATGTAAACAAGCATCTTTCATGTGTGATTGGTGTTGTATTATAACTTGTCTAATTTCATGCATAAAAACATGATTACTAAATAAAAACATGATTACTAAATCGGGAATAAGTGTCCCAATGTATCCACATGCCAACTATCACAAGATACTAACAATTTTGTTTCAGACAATTTTCGTCGTCTTTTATTCTGATAATCATTTCCGATCACCAAAGACACCGCTAACAATGACCATGCATGACAATAAAACTCTTGTGATGGCATACACGCATGTTGGTATATATTTGCTTGGCTGACAACAATTAAAGGTGGACTAATATAGATTTTAAAAATTGGCTATATTTTCTCACATTTAAACTCGATATATTTTGCAGAGTGCTACAGCAAGACAGATAAAGAAGCAGTTCCATAAACTCAGTTTAGTGCACCATCCTGACAAAACTGGCGGTGATGATAAAAAATTCATGTCCATAAAGAAGGCATATGATGCGTATGTATATTTAGATATAATGTCTGTTTCTCTTGAGGCCATGTATACAATGTTTAAATATTTTTGGGAATAACTTCTATAAATATATATCAGATTTATGGAGGCACAGACTCAGTATGAGTGTTCATTGCTTCAAATGTGCTTGCTTCAGTGAGAGTGAACAAATTTTCATTTCTAATCAAAATGGCCATGTAACGATAAAAATGGTACATTGAGTGAGATGTCCCTCAACTTAGATCAGGCTTGAAAATTGGTCAAAATTTTCGCCCATGCCAACCTCGTCTAGCCCAGACTGCGATGATCTTATCCATGACCCAACCGCCTCGGCTGTGGGGACATCCTTAAAAAGGAAGTCCTTTCACCAAGAGTTGGAAGCCTATCAGTCTGAACATGGGTTCGAATATTGACACAGAAAGGATCTACCAATTATATTGAAACAGCACAATGCACTTCCTCAGAATTGTATAGATATTGTATGATTTTATTTTGTTATAACTTATAATAATCTTAACAAAATTAAGAGATAATTTTGGTGCAAAAGTGTCTATTGTCCTTTTCGTAACTAAGTTTCATCCAACCAAATGCTAGAACAATTAACCGGCAACCATTTGGTGGCTAAAATAAATAATATTCATTTGCAACCGATTGCAAAACTCATGGCTTTGGTGTCAAATTATTGACAAACCAAAGTTCTGATTGAACTTCCAGAGTCGGATTGAATATAAAATATTCACAGGACCCCGTTAGCATCATACATTGAACAAAATAAATGTACTTGCCTTTTAACACTTTCATAATGGGAGCTGTCCTGGTGTTGCATTAAAGGGAGTCTCGCAAATATAAGAGAAAGCACTGGCTTATAAGGTCCAGGTAAATATTGTTAGGCCAATGTATTCTCTTATATATGCGAGGCTTCCTATGGGAGACTCGCATTTATAAGATAATGCATTGGCACAGGGTTTTCGCAAAATTAGGAAGCTCCAGTCATGAAAGGGTTAAATATGGCCATATATAAAACCAAAATGCAGTGCTGATTCATCTTACATTGCATGTTTTGATTGATGATTACAGACTAACAGATGAAGAAGCCAGGAAGAATTGGGAAGAGTATGGCAACCCAGATGGACCAGGATGTGAGTTTTGTAGGCCCACACAATTTTCAAGCCTCATCAAGCCTCTTTATAAACTTTAAATTAATTTATCTCTTTTGTGGCATTCTGGCCATCACAATATGTGCAAAAATATTAATACACAGACTTTATCAGTTTTCAGGCTTTATCCTTATTTCAGGTTTTCAAGCTTTCTTTTATATTTTTCCTTGATTTAAATTTTCAATGAAAAACTAAAAAATGATTGACCTGTTTCAGCCTGGGAGGAAAAAACACCATGAAAGTACTGAGTATCATATCCTAACATTTCAGATGATGTATAAAGCCTCTAAAGTTTTCAAGTATCGCTAAAATGGGCTTAACTGGCCTATGTCCAACCTACTTACAGGCTTTTTATGGCTCAGTCACCTGCATCCCCTCTTTGTATATCATGCAAAGACTAACAAAAGTCATAGATTTTTAAGCTGCAGGTACTTTTATATCTTGATGGATGTTGGCTCCTACTTTATGGCACAATTCATCAAGAAAATAGCACATTGATGGTTCGGAAAAGAATTAAGACACCATTCATTTCATTTAATTCTACAGTAATTGGCTGTAACAGATTATTAGCTTTATTTCATATTTCTGCTTTGTAACTGTAGACTCGGGTTCCACTGTCAAATTGCAATATTCAGTCTTCTTTTCCCATTCTCCATATAAGTTAATAAATGTATCTATGAAGTTATCTATGATCATTATTTTTTCCAGTGACAACATTTGGAATTGCACTTCCCAAGTGGATAGTTGAACGAGAAAACTCAATCTGGGTCTTGGCAGTTTATGGTTTGCTGTTTATGGTTATTCTACCAATAGCTGTGGTTAGTATGACATTAAATCTCAGAAATCTCTTGTTGTCCCCAGACTTTTTTAAATTTTGGGGAACAATAGAAATTATCTTCGTCCATTCATCTCGGTGTCCCTCGTGCCATCGGGGCGTCCTTCCGTCTGTCCTGATTTGGGTACCTTAACCCTGAAATCAACTCCTCCTACAATTCGTATGCTATCTACTGTTGACGGAAAATGTTTTTGTTTTTTTATTTGAGAGTTATTGGCGCTATCTTGATTTAGAATAGTTTGAGTGCCATAACTGTGAAATCAACTGCTCCTACAGTTTGTATCCTATTTAATTAAAACCTCAGGACATTGTTACTGACACATTGAGGTTGTGTAATAGGTATTGCGTTGATGGAAAATGTTTTATATTTTTTATTTTAGAGTTATTGACCCTTTCTTGACTTTTGACCAGTTTTGACGGTGATATTTTGAGTGAATATGCACTTGGGTGCCTCAACTGTGAAATCAACTTCTCCTACAATCTGTATCCTATGTACCTGAAATTTCAGTAGAGTGTTACTGACTCATTGAAGATGTGCAAAATATTTAGTGAATATGCACATTGTATCATATTGGTGCGGGGGCATTTTGGTCAACGACCTTTTATTCATTTAATATCTGTGTACTTTTGTAGTATGCTATTCTGTGGTGATTTAAAAAAATTAGCAGGCATATATCATTTACAAGAAGGGGGTCATTTCTGGACAATGATTGTTGATATACCCCAGATAATTTTTTATCCTGAGCAAGTATGAGGAAACATTCCAAGAAGAGAATTAAGGCCAGAGTAAATTTCTTATAGAAAAGCCTGATACACATTTTATTATAATAAGAGTATATCATTGCGGAATTGTTTTGGTGCACTTATGGTTTTAATCTTGATAAACTGTATGGTATTGTTTTGCTTTATTTACAGGGAGCATGGTGGTACAGGTCTATTAAATTCAGTGGCGATCAGGTTCTCTTGGATACCACCAGACTTTACTACTACTTCTTCAATAAAACTCCAAATATGATTCTAAAAAGTAAGTTATTATATTTATCTTTGTCTAATTAGTGGTGACAATCTGTGTGACCTAGAGCTTTGGATAAGATTGTTTAAAATATTCTGTTCAATTATTTATTATTGAAATTGTCAAGGATCTGAAATACAGAACATAGCAAAAGCAAAATATGAAATTAATAATATCACATCAATGATTCTTGCTCTCCATAACAACCCAATGCCAGTGTTCCCCCCAAAAATGCACACAAAACTGCTGTGAAAAGCTTATGACATAAATAAATCTATACAAATTTGAAATATCTTAACTTAAATACCTTAAAGATGGTCCATCTCTTTGTAAACATGCGTTATATAGTTACCGTGGGTATAAAATATTAGATATGAATCAAAGACCCCTGTCCAGAAATGCTTCTATCGATTAGTATTGATTATATTTAGAATATTTTCTGGTCTAAAACATGTGGTTGTTTAGCTAACAAACAATAGTGGTACTGTTAACAGAGACCAGAAATAAATACAAATAAATTTTAATTAGTCTCATTATTGCTTATAACTACCGGTATGTAATAAAACAAACAGGCCTGGCATTATTACGCATGATTTTTTCAAATTGTGTTTGAGACAACAAAAGTTTATGGCTGTGAATATGTGACTGAAGTATGGTTGTCCGATGTGTGCCAAACAGGGAGATCGATTGAAACTTGGGAAATGATACAATCTATGCAAGGTTTTTCCCAGCGCTATTTATGTCAATCTGTGTATGATAGGTGGCGCTTTTTTTCACCATGTGCGAGATGGCATCTGTCAGAGTTACGTCGCATGTCTTCCGAACCCAGAACTGAAATGACTGCATTACAGACAGCAGTAGTCCTGTATGAATTTAATTTGCCTGCATGATGATGATCAAATTAAAATGTGTTTATCTGATCATGAGCACTCTCTCAAATCTGCAGCGCGGCAGTTAGTCCTATACAGTACCATTAATTACCTATGACTCAGACAGTGAGTGGCAGTCTGTTTAAGTTATAATATAACTGAAGATTGAGCTGGTCCCCGTAGGGTAGATGGTTTGTCACTAAATAAACTTAAATTACTGATACTAGTAGTTGAACTTTATTTGGCTTCAAGATAATCTGCTTTATTGTTCTGGATTGAAGTTTAACTGCATGTATTATGAAATCGTTACAGGAAAAATACACATTTACTTGGCATTTGACTAAATTGAGGCTGTTTTTGGTGCAAAATAACAACATATTGTTCAGGAGTGCAATTTGCCCTTCTAAGCAAGTCTCAGGAAGGCAATTTTTTGCCACCCTGGATTTTCCTTAACACCAGGCTTGATTCAAACAATCAATCTGGGACATTTAATGTTTTAAAAATAGAACAATAAAGTGCCCATCATCTCATTTTATCATAAATTATTTGAAATAAAATCAATATTAAATAATTGATAGAAGTGCTTCCGGATATGGGTCTTCAAATCATATTTATTATTTTATACCCACAAAACTATTTCAAAATTGTCATTTGAAGAGATATCCATCTTTAAACAAATACCAACATATTCAAGTTGAGTTGGTACACAAATATATAATGTATTTTCATTCTAAGAATTAATATGATGTAAAATTAGGTTTTGCTGACAACAGTAACTTTGTCACAAAGATAATGAAGTGTGTTTCAGTTCACCAGAATAATATTTTACACATTTAAATGTTTTAGGAGTTCTCACAGTACTTGCTGGGTCGTTTGAATTTGATCAATACCATAACTCTGAGATAGAAAACAGAGCAGAGGACAACGAGGAAATACCAGCTGTAAGTTGTTTCAGTGACCAGCCTAGACCTATTTTCAGGGCGAAGTGACTTCTCCCTGTCACAAAAATAAGGCAAATTGATCGTTCTCCAGGGCGAAATGGGCTTTACAAAATTGAAATAGACCAGTACAGTAGTTGCCTAAATAATGAAAATAGGAGATATGTAATATCTAAATTAAAATGATGAAACAATGGTTCAATTGTGGAATCTTTATGTTCAAACTCACTCTAATAACTAGGAATAATCTACAAACATTATTGTGAAAGAATGGTAGCATTTTATATAATAATTTTGAGAGAGAAAACATTTTTACAATCGCTTATGAGTACGAAAAAAAATTATTTGAACAATGCTCATGAATACGAAAATTATTGCCGACAACATTAAAACCAATTGAAATATTCTCACTCATTTATAGTGCCTAGGCTGGGTACAGATATTAATATGTTACACAAGTGAATTTTTATCAAAGTTGTTCTTGCTTTACAAAACTTTAACAAAGGGGTGATGAACTGAACAAGGTGTATGAGTTGTAATCTTCAAGAATAGGGAGACTTCTTCACCCACGTCACCCTCTCAGCTGATCCCTGATTTGTTTTGATTCAAGCTCACTATTTTTATGTCCCTCTTTGACATGGGAATTGGTCTTTATTCGTAACTTTACATATTGGTTCTTTACTCCCTTTGATCCCTGAATCAGTTTTCCATATTGTCCGTGGGCTCCCCGAGAGCTTTCCAATGAATGGCAACAAGCCATATTTCCGACTAAATCCTGAAAAGTTACCCATAATTCTGCTGTGGTTAAGAAGTCGATTACTTAGAGCATTACTGTAGTTCACAGTTGTTATTAAAGATAAACTGTCACATTCATATCTCTCCTAGTTGAGAAAAACATGATTTTATGGTGTTATACAACATTTTACATGATTTCAGAAGTAAATACTATAAGTTTTGACGATATCTGCGGCTTGTTTAGTCTTGTCACTCAGGATAAAGAGGAAACAATCTCCGGCCACTCCTCTTTAAAACAATCCAGTCAGAATTATCCCACCAAGAACAGTTTAGAAAAAAGGATATTATAAATTTTAGAATTAATGACAAATTTTGTGGAAAACCCAGTTACAACATTTTAGATTTTTTTTTCTCAAAAAAAAATGGCATTTATACTTGAACTATTAAAGTGATGTGAAACGTAAATTGAACCTCACAATTGAGTTCCCTGCGTCATTCTGTGGGAAGAGTGAATAAAATAACTCAGATACACGAAATCCCCCATCCTGAAGTCAGTTTGTACACATTATACGGCCATTCGGCTAACTATTTATATTCATCAATCGTCCCGATTAATCTCACCATAATAACACGAAAATACAAACCGATGCGTTGTCTTGTGCAGTCACGGAAATGCCCGACCACTTCCGACTCGATTGGGATTGAATCGGGTTTCGTTCTCAGAAATGGCTTCTAGGGAGGATGACCGTTCGCTGGAATAGCGTCATGCACATCAGAATATTAAAGCGAAAAACAAATTGACATCGCAATCGGTAGTCAATTCGACAGGGAAGGAATAGAAAGGGAATTGTTGCGTGAAATCACAAACGGAAGAACATTGGCCGAGTTAGTGGCAAAGATTATAATCGAACAGTGATCGAGAGGTAATAATTCCAAAATGTTACTATTTATAGAAAATTGTAAGCGCATTGACCGAATTTTTACATCAATCTGGCCGCAAGCACAGTACCGTGCAGAAAGAGTTGTCTTACTTTTGTAACTCAAAACTGTTTAATTACATTATACCTGTACAATAGTACAAATAATTGGTATTCAATATGCCAGTACAGAACATTTGTTAGCTCATTGGCCATGAAATGTTTTTAATGGCAAATTCTGTTGTCAAGCTTTAGTAAGCACTATTCATTCTGATGGATGATAACTATAATGGAAAGCCTTTTTCACATGTATTAGCTAATTGCACATTAGCGTAAGTGAATTACAATTAAGCGTAATGTATTACACTCAGGTGTAATGCACACATATAAAGCGTACTTCACTTACGCTTAACCGTATGATGTAGATAAAGCATTACTCCTATGAGTAATAGAATTATGACTAGTGTGCTTAAGCGTAATTGATTAAAGTGTGCTTAAGCGTAATTGATTTACGCTTAAGCTCACTGGTCATTTATTTTCATTGATAGATTAATTACACTTAATCATAAATGAATTATGCTTAAGCGATTATACGTGAAGCCGTTTTCACATTTATTCTGATTCTGCTTAATCGCAAATCATTTACGCTTAAGTGTAAATCATTTGCACTTAAGAGCAAATCATTTATACTTAAATACAAATCATATGCGCTTTAGCGGAAATAGTATGGGAGGCCCTTTTCACATTTATTATTTATTTGCGCTTAAGCATAAATCATTAAGCGCAAATATTTGTGCTTAAGCGTAAATCATTTGCGCTTAAGCACAAATATGTGTCTATCAATTTATTTGCGCTTAAGCGCAAATACCTAACACTCCATTACATCCCTCTGATGTGAATGATTGAGTCCATCTCATATTATATTAGCATGGGCCCATAGTAATAGCCCCATACAGACTCGAAGTTGAAGAAAAAACATATTTCCATATGCATATCAGCATCTCTGTCCCTGGTGTCCCAAGATTTGGTGCCTCACTCCCAGAGCTCATGTATATTTTATTATCTCCTGCACAGATATATACCATTTCCATGGCCATAAATAGGGAATTAGGGGTTACTGGGGTTTGCTTCCCTCATATGGTGTACTCATTGACTTGAAGTTGGGGAAAAACCCCTATTTTCATAATATCAGCATCCCTGTCCCCAAGAATTGTGTCGCCATCCCAGAGATATAGTATATTTTATAAAAGAGACATATCCTACACAGATCTATATCATTTCCATGGTCATAAAACAGATCTTGGGGTTTCTGGGGGATTGTTTCCCTCATATGGTGGGGCTATATCAACTTTAGTGATGTGTTTAGGCCTGTGCCATGTAAAATTAATTCAGGGGGGATCATTGCATATTGATTTTTATTTGCGCTTAAGTGCAAATGATTTGCGCTTAAGCGCAAATATGATCTATTTGTTAATTGCAAATGATAGAGGTTATTTGCGCTTTAATAAGCGTAAATAAATAATAAATGTGAAAAGGGCCTCCCATATAATAGATCACATTTATGGCAATTTTATGCTAAAGCGCAAATATATTATTAGACACATATTTTTTGCGCTTGAGCGCAATTGATTTACACTAATAAATAATATATTTGAAAAGGCTGTCTCCCATGCGATATCCTCTAAACTCAAATTTACTCTGGCAATAAGACATCAATCAAACATCGGTTTAGACTCCCCCATATACTATGAGATGGACTCAATTATTCAGACAGAGGAAATCAGTTGGAGTTAGGTATTTGCTTAAGCATTATTCATATTAATTATGCTTAAGTGTAAATGAGTTCCGTGCTTAAGCGTAAATGAAGTACGCTTAAACGTAATTCATATACACTCTCATTGAACTCCCCTCAAGCTGAAATGGATGCAACCGCATTACTAATGCCAGTAACCTACATCAGGTTATACCAATATACATGAGGTATATGGGGAGCCAAATTAACATTTAATAAATAATAGAGCTTAAGCGATATAATTGAGCTTAAGCGATATAATAAGGGAAGATATAATTGCGATTAAGTTCAATAAGGAAATATCTAATTGCGCTTAGCACAATAAGGAATATCTTATTGCACTTAAGCACAAAAAGGAATATCGTATTGCACTTAAGCGAAATAAGGAATCTCTAAGCGCAATAAGGAATCTTCTTATTGCACTTAAGCGCGATAAGAAATATTCTTATTGCACTTAAGTGTAATTAGAGATTCCTTGATTGGGGGGGGGGGCTTTAGCTCAATTATTTGTTAAATGTTAATTTGGCTTCCTCCCATAGAGGTGAGATAGCTGATGAACCCAATTACACTCAAGCGTAATTCAAATGTATTACGCTGATCGTAAGTTAATTAAGCTTAAGCATAAATAATTTATGCTTAAGTGTAATTAGCTACTATAAAGTGAATCTGGGATAAGGGGAGTACTCTAAATTGTTCTTTCGACCAGCTGTTTCTACCAATTAAAAAAAATTCTCATTTATTTTGAAACTAATGAAAGACAATGGTATATTTTTTTACTAGTAATATTCATTATAAACTTGTACAAATCTGAAAACAAACAAAATTTTAATATTTAAGAAATTTAGAGTTCCCTCTCTTACAGCAGCAACCACTATGCCAGGAAGACCAATCGATCTAGTTCAGCCCGATTGGGCTATTATAATTTATAGATCGATCGGTGGTTCATGCACTCTCTGCGTTTGAAATATTGCTAATAATTTCCATTTACATAAGTCAATAATGCCATTGCAGATAACTTCATCTTAAATTCGACCAAATGTGTTGACGTTTGATAAGAAGGGCAGGAATTCCCCGATTTGTTTATTTTCAATCGATGAGAAGCATGACGACCTGGATCAGCTGATCGGTTCGGAGGTGTGCCAATCGTATTTTGCATGCTGTGCACGAATACCCATTCACGCCTAAATTTGCAAACAATCCATATATAACATATACACAGTGTGTACACTTTGTTAGTTGCCAATTAATTCTCGACATTTCAATTAGAAAACATGAGATATCGATGCAAAAATCAAGACATAATCACATTATCTAGTTTGTGTTTTGTTGAATCTACTTTCGGTTATCGACATGTCGGCTATTGTTTTGGCTGTTCTCTTAACCGTGCGTGCCAGCCGATCGTCGTTTTTCGGGCGGTTCCGATTTCTTCCGAATATAATTCCATGACCTCCACGCGATGATTCGCGCCGAAAATGTAGTTGTATCTGAGAAGATTTCTTACTCTGACCGCAGTTTTCAACAATTTAATACGGGGCGAATACCGCATCAATAATATGCAACCTTGGGGTTTTATTTCTAGTTTTGTATGACCTTTCTTATGGTATATCGGATACAGTTCTGTCTGACATGAAATATATACCCACCGGGAGTGAAGCTAATGACTTTAACAATACAAGTTATTTAAGGGACTAATGTAATCAAACCCGTAGATTCTAAAAATGCTAACATTACCAAATTCACCCTCTGGGGACATCATTCTGCATGGCCTCATCTGCTATGGGAGACATACATAGACTCAGATTGAAGTTTCCAAATTGTGAATATTGTGATGTCACAACCATTGGGAACCTTGATTATGCAATGTGTCGTCTGCCAATTTGGGGATATAGAGAAACTAAACTAAAACAGATATATAGAATCAAAGTTTCTATAGAAACTTTCCAGAGAAGATGAGGCGTAAGTAGAATGAGGTCCCCAGAGGGTGAATTTAGTGATGCTAGCCTGCTATGCGGGATAGCGTCGCATTTCCGCTCTTCTTACACTACAGTAATGCCCTAAATAATCGACTCCTTAACCACAGCAGAATTATGGGTATTTTTTCAGGATTTAGTTGGAAATATGGCTTGTTGCCATTCATCGGAAAGCTCTCACTGAGAACTTTCCAATGAATGGCAACAAGCCATATTTCTGACTAAATCCTGAAAAATTACCCATAATTCTGCTGTGGTTAAGGAGTCGATTATTTAGGGCATTACTGTACAACCAGTATGAATCAGCACAAAGGACTTTTGTTGTTGCCTCTTTCTATGTAAATTCTTTCAGATTATTTTAAGCTCATGCTATTTGTTTGTTCTTATAGCTAATGAAGTACTTGCCAAATCTTAATGAAAAAAATAAGGAACGACCCTTCTGTTCCCCATACAGTGTGAAAGCTAGAGCCCTCATACTCGCTCACTGCCAACGACATTGCCTACCTCCCAACACATTAGAATTAGGTAAGTACAGACATAGCTCATTATAGTTTTAAAGCTATTTATTCCTTCCCAGATCTTATGTTAAACAAAATTTTAAATACACAGTTTAGATATAGTGTCGTAAGGAAGATAGGTGAGAATAGGATTTGGAAGCGTGAGCTTTCGGTATTCTTTAGTGCTAATTCAACAGAGTTTCCTTTCCATTACGTTGCTAACAAACATAAAAATATCATTTGATGATGACGGGGTCAATAATGTATCATATTAAGATGGCCGAGGACTGAAAGATCTGCAAAATGAGCATTATTCTTATAGTGACATACTGGTACTCTTTTTATTATTATACCCCCCCTGCATATAGTTGTGGGGGGTATACTGTCCGTCCATCCATCTGACGTACGCACATCGGACATTAATGTGGCCAACTTTAAGAAAAATGGATAGTTAGGCAACTATTTTCCGTTACGAGGCTAGCCTATTTGGCCCAAATTAGCATATTTAATTTTGTAGTCCCTCAAAAGTTGGAAACACAAATATTTAGACATCCATGAACTGTCAATAGGAGGTGTTCGGACAGTTATGTGGCTAGTCACCCAATCACGTATCTGGCAGTTTTTTCCAATTCCACTGTCCTAGTTGCTGTATACAAGTTTTTGAGTTTCAATCAGCTACTTCTGCTATAATTCCTACATGTTCTGATTCCATAATCTGAAATTTGATCACTATAAACTACTTGATAGCCACATAAAATTATATCATGTACTTGATAGCCACATAAATTTTGTAGACATATAATTATTTTAGCCACATAACTCAATTGCCACATATCTTCCCAAATGTTGTACGTCCCTCTGTCCGTGCGTTTGTTTAGCTTTTATTCCTACATTTTTTTGGTCAATTTTTTTTAAAACTTGGCACATATATTTAGTACCATGGGAACCTGTGCACCTGCGATTATGAGGTCTGTTTGAATTTTTGTTGAGTTATCCCCCTTTTTAGACTGAGAAAATTTTCAATACAGGGGTATACCTTTGTCCGAGCTTTTATTCCTACATTTTTTGGTCAATTGTTTTAAAACTTGTCACAGATATTTAGTACCATGGGAACCTGTGCCCCTGCGATTATGAGGTCTGTCTGTCTTTTTTTGTGTGGAGTTATCCCCTTTTGTTGACTTCGAAATGTTCAATACAGGGGTATACCTTTGTCCGAGCTTTAAAAATATTCAATATGGGGGGGGTACACCTCTAGTTATAATTGAGACCTAATACTTTCTGATCTGCATCGAGGGATCATCCTATAGGTTTTTGTCAATATATTCACTACTCTGTTACTTTCTTTTGTAGATCGACAGTATATTGTGAATAAATGTCCATATCTCATAAATGAAATGGTGCAGACGGTAGCATCTATTGTTGCTGGTGCAGCTGCCGGAAAATGTAAGTTTCATCTGAGCGTACACAGTATACATTAACTTTCATCTGAGTGTACACAGTATATGTTAAGTTTCATTTGAGTGAACACAGTATATGTATTTTTGAGAAAAGTTACTCCAGTTGCATATTATTTCATTGGCAGTCAAATTTTTATTGTTCTGTATTAGTCTATTGTGTATTATCTGTTCTAGTGATGTTCCGATAATGAAAAAGCCCATCGGATTTCCGATAACTGGAGGCACAATCGGCCTATTTCCGATTCCAATTCCAATGTTTATATATACTGTGCATTTGCTCCCTAATGGACCTATATACACTCACTGCACTCCTACCCCGGTATAGTTTCAAAGCCAAATACATCAAAGAAATATATACCACTGTCGTGAAAGTATTTCCACCGACGTCAGTTGTGCGCTGCCTTTGATGTATATCGGTAGTCGTTTCGACAAAGAGATCAAAGGTGCCGACTCAGAGTAACATTATTACCGTGTGTGGAACACTTGCACGCGGTGGTAAAGTCTTGATTGAATACTTGTAAGTTGCGACAATGTATGGAATGGCGATGATTATTAACTAAATTTAGATTGATGGATAATAATTGCTGTCATATTTGTCTGAGATTTCCCAAGTTCCCATTGGTCACACCTTTTGTCTTTTAACAACTGGGATGCTTTTATAGTTCCGCCTCAAACTCCATGCAGGGTTTACCTCCCTTGATGACTCGGTAAGGAAGTATGACTGACCCGTGTGGTAATTTTTTTATTTTTTTTTGCAAGACCGCCTCCAAGTTCAACGTGGAGTTAAGCGTATTTCATAGCATACGCTGTACAGACGAAAAAGCTAATTATGCCCCTCCTCATGTTGGTCATTATTGAAGACAGTTCTGATTAGGGTCCTGCGAATATTCGAGATTCGATTCGAAAGTCGAATTCGAGTCGAAATTGCCAACTCGAAATTTCGAATATACACTGACGGAAAAGTATAGGGTGTTTACGGACATGTAAACATGTCGATCTTAGCTGTTTCTGTGCCATTTAATTCCAGAAAATTATATATATGTACCTTACAATTCTTCGAATGTTCGCTTGATATTAAATATAAGTATAGCCAACAATTAGCCACTATAGGACGACTAAATACGTCTGAATTCTAGCTTTGACCATGGTAGCCAAAAGCTCGGAGCTTGCCGATGGACCGGCGATGCGCGTAAATTATAATAGCTATGAGACTGAGCAACTGCTAGTGTTATCCGCTATCTATCAGTCTCAGATTCCGCGTCATCTAATATCGATGAGAATGTAGACAACACGTGTTCCCGGCATCGAAAAGTGCATTTTGGCGGTGTTTTTCTTTACTGAATCTCATGCAGTTTCGGAACGTTCTTTGACACTTGACAAAATGTGGTCCGTTATTCATGTTTATTTTAAACATGACAAAGCTGCAGGCAGTGCAGGGACTTACACGTGTGATGAATGCAACATGGTGTATAAATCGCAAGCAACTGGGACAACCACCCATCTATGGAATCGTCTGTCCAAGAAGCATCCAGCACTACATAAACAGGCTACCACGCGACTGTTGTTGCATCTTTAAGTTTATAACAACGGGTGTTTCCGAATGCCGATTTGCAATTTTGAATGTACATGCAAATTGTACAAATTTCGCGTTATTTTAGTTCCGAATGAACCGTTTAGTGGTTATATATTAATCGTCGTGAAGGCCGCATGGACGTTTTAATCTGTTCTTTTTCTCGACAATTGTCAATTGAAGTTAATAGTATCGCAAACGACGGTTCATCGCCACGTACGTTATGATGGCACTTTGTGCATGTAGTTCATAAAACGTATCACAAATCGTCTTAATTGTTGAAAAAACATGTCTAATTGAGAATGCAACACACATGTATGATTCGATTCGATATTCGATTCGACATTCGATTCGATTTCGTGAATTCGATTCGATATTCGATTCGATCAAAATCTCCAATTCTCAGGACCCTAGTTCTGATCGCGAATGCGCTAATTCATTCAGTGTGTGCTTCAAATTATTGACATAGCATGTGACGTCACATGCCACATGCTCAACAGGAAGCTACACTGTAATGTGGTCAGTTGTTTAAAGCTGTCTTTGAATCTATTTTGTGTAAACGCGATTGAACCAATAACTTCATATTACACGGGATGTAAGTCGGGCATGTGTATTGCCATGCTTATAATATACATGTATAATCATATCAGACTTTGGATGATGCCGATGGCTTCTTTTTAGGCTGTTACAACTGCGTTTTACATTCAATACTACGGTTGTATTGTGTACATTTATTAAAGCGTGCATATTTCGCTTAGATACTAGAAAGTTTTTATTGTTTTGACAATCGGTAAAAGCCGATGTTCAACTGCGAGGTACGATTAATATCCGATGGGCTATTATCTTCCGATTCCGATTATCGGAACATCACTAGTCTGTTCCATGTAGAATACCATATTGTTATGTGTACTCATACCATAGTATGGTACACATAGTGTCGACGTCCAGATTGACCACTTGTCGTTCGTCCGTCTGTCTGTCTATAATGGTGTTCTCACTCACTATACTGGTTTTATAAATGTGCTCTTGTGTTGCATAATACTTACTTTGTCATAGAAGGGTAATGTCGGAGTGTAAATTTAACTTCATCCATTGTTACTTCTCCCTAATTACAGTCCACTTCTCCCTAATAACCAGACGGGGAGATTTCTCCCAATTTGAAACCTCTAGGTTGGTCCCTGTCTTTACTGTACTTTACTGTCTGATTAGTAATGTTTACTCACCCATTAGTCTATTTGGGCCCATAAAAAATGAATTAACCCTTTCATGGCAGGAGCTGCACTGGTGCCAGTGGATTCTCTTATATATATGCAAGTCTCCCATATGGAGCCTCTCATATATAAGAGAATGCTTTGGTTTACAAGGTCAAGGTAAATATTGTTAGGCCAATGTGTTCTCTTATTGGAGACTCGCACATATTAAATAATGCATTGGCACAGGGTTTCAAAAAAATTCAGGAACACTAGGGAACAATGCAATCATGCCATCAAAACTGATTTCATAGAAATTTTGATGTTGTTTGAATTGGTGCCAAGCCTTGAAATAGGGTGTCTGTCATTTGCAGAATGAGGTCCCCAGAGGGTGAATTTAGTGATGCTACCCTGCATAGTGGGCTAGCATCACCAAATTCACCCTCTGGGAACCTCATGCTGAGGTGTAAGCAGAATGAGGTCCCCAGAGGTGAATTTGGTGATGCTAGCCTGCTATGCGGGGTAGCATCACTAAATTCACCCTCTGGGGACCTCCAGGCCTTCGATTATGAGGCGTGCGATCGCGCTCGCGCACCATAGCACGCCTGAAATTAAATCTTGGCGAGTAATTAATCACACTCCTCGGCGATATTAGGCGCACGATTGAAAAAGGGTTTATAATAACGATCAACCTTGTTTGCTGGAGAAGACTGACAGACATGCCGTATACGACGGAAGTAATTGTTTTAAGTTTTGCGCATGCGCTAGAACATTATTATAGTCAGGTGCGTTTAGCGATGTCGTCGCATTCGTATGTAGGTCTGAGTAATTCTCGGCTAGATATTGTTACCAACATGACATATTTAAATTAATCCCACCGTGCACCCCACACCAATTCAACGTAATTTTGGTACCATGATTGTGTTGCGTTCTAAATGAAGCCGCCCCGATGGGCGGTGAAGATGAATAGAAATTGAAACTTGAGTTCGGGGCAATCAAACATTATTTTTTAAAATATCGATAGAGTTCACACAACAGGAAACTCTCACGTGGTTACATGGTCTCCGACCGCATTTCATAACAACTTACATCCAACGGAAGCATTACGACGCAATTCGAGAATGGAGTTTTAATTACTTCAATGTGGAGAATACATGTGTACAAGATGAATCACAATGGTGATAAAATTGATTTAATTTTGAGTCTTCGTTTGTCATTTTATACCCCCGAAATATCCACCAAAATCACACGCCTGGGTTTCAGGTTAGGCGAGTGACCAACCACACTCCTGCATTTTACAGAATTGAAGGCCTGGACCTCATTCTGCAAATGACAGACACCCTATTTCAAGGCTTGATTGGTGCCAGAGTGAGATAGAGCATCTTTAACTTACATTCTTCTGTTTGAATTTCAGGGCCACATATGCCAAGGCTGGAAACAATAGAAAACTGTATGAAGTGTTCACAGATGGTTGTGCAGGCCTTAGAAGAGAAATCTAGTCCATTATTACAGCTACCCCATATAGCAAATGATATGCTAAAACATTTTGTAACTAAAAGGGTGAGTACTGCTTTGAAATGGATATGTTTATTACTGGGATAGTATCAAATTGAGAGAGAACATGGCAAAAGAGGTTGATTTGTTTTTATTTAGTCTGAATTATGAGACTGGAGGTTTTTCAAAATCATTGTGTTTAACAATGAGAAGAAACTGAAAGAGATTAAATCAGTGTTTGCAAAAATATGATGATTCTGCAAAATCTTGTGCATGAAGAAACAAAATATTTCATTGACAGTTCAAAAGGTTTAGTTGTTCTGTCATTCATCAAACATGAAACATCAGTTTGTATCAACATACACTATCCTCAGTAAGTAGTGACATTGCCACTCTCTACAAGTTGTACACAGCAGGAGTGGCATCGGGGATCCGTGCGAAATGTTGTGATAATTAGCAAAGAATCATTTGTGTGATCAAGAACTATAAGCAGTATATGGACACTATATCATACCATGCTCCAAACATTATCAGTGAAATGATTCTTCATTCTCACAGAAAAACTAATTTTATTATTTATTGAACATTCCATGTGTCTCTGTTTATGCCAGGCTCGGAAATTCCCCATCTGCTTGAAAACCTGGGAATTCCCAGTGAGCGTGACAGCATGTTTGACCATTTGTTTGTGTTGATATATATCAAATATGCTATAAATAAAGTACTAAACACTGTTTACGAAATATCTTATGATATGGATGTTTATTTGGCTAAACTTAAATAGATTGTGTTGCCGTTAACTGAGGATTCGGAAAGACATTTGTGCAAAGTTCATGAATTCCAGCGTGACGGAATCACCAAATTTTACGGAATTTCACTTTTCTGTGGCCTATAAAATATAAAATTATGACCAGTAGGGTACCGCTTAAAATAAAAAACATTGTACATACTATACTAAGTTGTTTGATTATATACAACTATATGTGTATTTAAGTATCATCTCACTCTCGGTCAAATTGTGTCCGTGACGGAATCACCAAAAAAGTGCCATCAATACGAGGGTAGGTCCGTACTATTGAAGAACCCTGCTCATTCAGCCAAGCTGACCTGGAAAAAGTTCCCAATTAGTAAAGTAGATACATTATACTTGCAGAAAAAAGCCGCATTGTCACACAACGGGCGTGACGGAATCACCGTGCGATTTTTTTATGTATAGTTTTTTGTGTAACAAGTGCGGACATTGTCATAAAAGCATACAACTTGGCACATGTGTATATTAGGTCCCACGTATTATTTTTAGATATGGGGGCAATGACGAAAATACTTTCCATGGCAACGGTTGCTATGCGACTGTTTTTACCTTAGAAACGGGTTGTTGGTAGGGGTTAAACCGTCATTTTACTAAAATATATGTGCAAAAAGGGGATACTATGGTAATTGAGGCAGATTGTGATATGGGAAATGTGACAAAAATAACAATTCCACACATGCCTCACTATTAACCTAGAATGACCCTTGAGCTGCTTGAAAATGATATTTTGGTACATTTGACCTTATTTGGCAAAATATGAAATTATGCGTTGACTGCGCATGTGCGCATCATTGACCCCCAGTCACACACTATCTGGTGTTTACGAGATTGTATAGTGAGGGCAATGACCATTCCAAAATATATTCATTGGATAGTAATAATGAAATACAGAAGAAGCAACAACATTCCCCGATGACATGCTAATGATGCAAATACCCATTATCGGTATCCATGGCCGCTTTTTCGTGGAATTCATGAATTGAGTAAAATGTTAATTGTAAATGATTATTACAGGGGGCGACTAAACCCCATTAAATGTAAGTGAGAATATGGTTGTAACTTAACTACCCCCAGTTTGAAGCATAGCACATTAGTTCCCCTTGAGCCATGTCATCATTTTATACCCCCCGCAACGAAGTTAGGGGGGGGTATACTGGAGTCAGCTTGTCCGTCCGTCGTCCGTCCGTCCATCCGTGGACACAAATTTGTCCAGAGTTTTTCTCAGTCGTTTTTTGATCAATTTCCGTGAAACTTGGCACAGACATCAACCACCATGGGAAACTGTGCATCTGCGATTATGACGTCTGTCGGACTTTTTTTGGTGGAGTTATCCCCCCTTTTTCGACTTAGAAAATGTTCGCAACATGTGCACTTTTGTCCGAGCTTTTATTCCTACATATTTAGGTCAATTTTTTTAAAACGTGGCACAGATATTTAGTACCATGGGAACTTGTGCACCTGCGATTATGACGTCTGTCCGACATTTTTTGGTGCAGTTATTCCCCTTTTTCGACTTAGAATTATTTTTGCAGCATGCATAATTTTGTCCGAGCTTTTATTCCTACATTTTTCGGTCAATGTTTTTTAATCTTGGCACTGATATTTAGTACCATGGAAACCTGTGCACCTGCGATTATGACGTCTGTACGACATTTTTTGTGTGGAGTTATTCCCCTTTTTCGACTTAGAAATTTTTTCGCAACATGCATAATTTTGTCCAAGCTTTTATTCCTACATTTTTCGCTCAATAGGTTTAAGATTAGGGTTATGGTTGTACACCTGTAATGGGAACTGTTATTTTATTATTTTAACAAAATGTTTACTGACATGTGAAACATCTTAGTATTTTAAAAACAGGGGGGGGTATCCGTAGTCCCATTGGGACAGTCACACCTCTAGTTTATATTGTGTATCAGAGAAAGTTCAGTTACAGGCGGTTAGTATTCTCTACATTCATTGGAATGATTTTCCAGTAAAATAAACCTCTGTACATTCATCCTCCTCAATAAAATTGGCAATGTCGTGACATGCACTAGCTTCTGAAATGATGATAAACTACACAGGATCAAACCAATATGTTCATTTATCATGAATCCTTCCATAGGCTTCACATACATTTGTGTATATTTTCCAAAAAACTTTTCTTCCAGAGAAATATCAGAACTATTCAACAGTTTGTGTCAATGCCTGAAGACGAGCGCAGATTACTGTTGCGGAGTTTTGCTGATGATCAGTATATGGATGTGATCACTGTCGCCTCATATTTTCCTCACATAGAGATGAATTGTTCATCAGAAGGTAACCTAATAACTGTCTATGAACTGTTCACACTGAACAATGCAATGTGGATTGGCCAAAACAAGGTAGAAATTTCCATCAATCTTGGCCAACCTGGGAGGGGGTACTTCAAATATAATGCTGAGCCATTATATTTGGCATATGTCCCATCAAGCATGTATTATTTTTGACAGAAATTATAGGTGTAATCAAATAATGCCTGAGCTTCTTCGTACAATTTGTCACCGAGGTGTGCACCTTGGTTTGCACACACAAAACGCTTAATTTTACCTATTTTTTTTACTCAAATTGACCATTTTCAACACAAAAACTTGACAATATATAAGCTTCTTACACCTGATAGAGCTATGTTAAAGCTGTGAAATATTTGACACAGAAAAAAGTTATAATAGCGATTTAAAAAAAATGTTTTGCAAGCACAAATGACAGAATGCAAGAGAGAGAAATTGGGTTATTTTCCTGTAACCAATCACAAAGAAATGGAGACACAAATACTAAACAGTCAATGTAGTAAAACTTGCTTTACTTTACCAATATATTCGTATTTTATTTCTTAGTCTTGGACGATGAAGATAACTCAATTACTGCTGGTGCAATCGTCACTGTTAGAGTGGATTTGAATCGAAGGAATCTCGAAGAAGTACTTGGTGTTGAAATTGATCACACAAACAGAGACTGTCCGGAGGATGATGCACCTCTCGAAGGTGACGAAGATAAGGCAGACCTTGAAGAAAGTAATGTAAGTTGAATGCTAGTCATTCCTATATCCTCTTTATCTCTAGGTATTTCTACCAAATATTTTTCCTGTGGCCAAAATAATGAGAATACTAATTACTAGTAACTAGCTATGAAGTAATTTTCGAAGAAAAATGGGGGTATAGTGGATTTACTTTGTCCGTATATCTGTCTGTCTGTCCATCCGTCCGGGCATATATCTCAGCCGCATGTTATCCATTTTTAATGAAATTTGGTAGGGATGTTCGTCATTGAGTCTGCTTCAAAAGAGGGGCCAATGACGTTTGTATTTTCCATACTAGAGTTATCCTTTGTTTATCTGGAAGTCTTTATTTGTCTGTCCGCACAGATATCTCAGCCATGGATCTTTCGATCTCAATGAGAGTTTATATGAAGTTTCGATATCATGACTGCTTTCAAAAGAGGGGCAAATAATGTTGTTTTTTTTCACTCTATAGTTATTCTTCTTTGTTTATCTGGATATCTATTTTTTGTCCATCTGCACAGATATATTACCCATGGGTTATCAGATCAGAATTAAATTTGGAGATTGGCCATTGTGATTGCTTTCAAACGAGGGCCAAATGATGTCATTCACATTTTCCATTCTAGAGTTATCCTTCTTTATTTATATTATATGTGGGTTCCATCCTATCCATGTTTCAATTTGGCACAATGACGGTATGCCAGCACCCGAGGTGCAACTTTTTGTTAATTTTGGAGTTGAGCATTTTGAAGAGCACATTTGTTGAGTAACCTGGATGCATGGTTTCCTCTAGGTTAAAAATATTGGGTCTGTTGGATATGACTGTCCAACCATGGATCGGCTAGCCATAGGTGTCCAGAAACCCTCATTTCCTTGCACCTGGGAAGATCTAGATACGTTTTCTAAATAATACATTTATTAGAATTTGAGACTAGGAATGAAATAATAGATGCACGTAATCACGTACTGATATTAATTATTTGAACATGTATAGACAGCAGCAAAAATTCTGGTCGCAAATAACAGGGCGTCCTCTGTCACATACCGATACGGAAATAGCCCAAGTAGCAAATGTAGAGTTATCGATGGTATAACGTATAGAATGCAGGAATTAATGCTCTTTTTACAATGTGCCAGTCATTTTTTCACAGAATGTATGGTCGGAAACAAATTATTTTATGGATGTTGAAAGCTGTATTTGTCTCTATATCCCCTGAATAGATTGGAAATTTCCCATTTTGATATATCGGTTCCTCATTTTCATTTATTATACCCCCACTTTCGAAGAAAATGGGGTGTATACTGGATTGACTGTGTCTGTCCGTCACACTTTCTCCCTCCGTGTGTCGTACCGTCCAGCCGTCCGTCCAACCTCATAACTCGAACAACTATGAACCGATTTCAATAATTTTTTGTATGCAATTTCCTTAGGACCGCCTATTGCGGTGCGGTCCGACTTTCTTTTTTTAAGATACGCCTTACTTTCCGACTTATTCTGTCCAACTTAATAACTTTAACAAATATGAACCGATTTCAATAATTTTTGGTATACATGATTCTCACACCACCCTCTCTACATGGTGCGGCTCAGGGTTGACTCGGACTGTTTTTCCTAACATTACACTTCATTTTGGACTTATTTTGAGTTAGAATACTTTTGAATTTTTTTTTTGTGGTTACAAGCTTCTTGCAACACCATATCGATATTATTAATCCAAATTTTTCTTTAAAGTTAAAAATCTTTTTTGTTGGGTTTACGGATAATGCGGGTTGAATTTGCCATGGTGGGGGTATGCTAGCACGCGAGTGCACACCTCTTGTTAGTACTTGATGTATAGACTGGAGTCGGGACTGGGCAAGCTGCTAAAATCAACCTTATCGAGTTGTTGCGTGTCATCAAAACTAAACAAGTGTTCCTTTATGAATTTTCAGCGCACCACATATTTGCATCATTTTGAAATTGCTATTGGCCACAACAAGTGCAAGCTTATTATAGGTGCAAGAATCACAGCTAATAAACTCCTACAGAGGGTCTAAGACACATTATATTGAGGCCCAATCACGATAGACAATAGATCACACTGACATCGACAAAATCTCAGCCGCGATGAGATCAAGACTTACAACAAAATGTTACAAGTTTGTTCGAGTTGCCAATTGAAAGCTGTAATTTAATGTGTAAAATATATTTTATCACAATGTTTACATAATTTAAAAAGAATGCGATCTCTTTTGACCTCGCGAAGTGACTGTTTTGCGGTAAACGTAAACACGTTTTCCACATGGTCATCGATTGAAGGACATTTGATCATATACCCGGTAATTAGAAATTACATACACATCGCAAGACCTCCAGTGTAAGAAATGATTTGCAAACAATTAATATGGGACCACTTACAATTTAAATGTGGAATGAACCACTTTTACTTTGTTCTCAAGTTTGAGCTAGGTATTCCAGTCTTTTCCCCTTAATTTTTTAATTCATTCAATGACTTTCAGGTTGCAAAGGACTCCCCTGCGAATAAAGCTAAAGCTTGGGAAAAGACTAAAAATAAGGCAAAGAAGAAGGGGAAACAACAGAAAAAGAAACCAAAACAAGCTTATGATTGGAAAGCCGCAGCTCAAAAGAAGGAAAAGGAAATTGAAAAGAAATCGACGGATACAAAGAAAGCTGTAAATATATTTTTATCACAATTTTACTTCGAAATGTTTTATCTATTGCGGTGGGTTGGTGTTCGACTGTCCATGGTCCGTACGTCCATCTGTTGGTCCATCCGGCAATAATCTCCTTTGGCTCACCCTACAGGCCACATCCCTCATCCGATCATCACCAAACTTTATATGGATCTTTGGGCTGACCCTGGATGGGAGCCATAATTTTTTTCCGAAAATTTGGTAAGAAATATGGCCGCAGGCAGCCATTTTGAATTTCAAATTTGAATCCATTGGCACACCCTGCACTCCGCATTTATTGGAGAAATGTTTTTGAAAATTTACAGGCATGTTTAGGATCACCTCTTGATGGGAGCTATCAAATTTTAGTGATTTTTGATGAAAAAAATGGCTGCCGGCAACCATCTTGGATTTTACTTTTTGCATGACGAAATCCTTTGGCTTACGCTACAGGCCACATCTCTCATCTTATAATCACTAAACTTCAGATTAATCTTCAGGTTGACCTCTAGATGGGAGCCATCAATTTTTTCCAAAATTTGTTAAAGAACATGGCCACCAGCAGCCATCTTGGATTTAAAATTTGAATCCATCGGCTCAGCTCGCAACCCGCATTTATTGGAGAATTGTTTTGAAAATTTGCAGGCATGTTTAGGATCACCTCTAGGTGAGAGAGCCATCGAATTTGAAAAGTTTTCGATGAAAAGCATGGCCACCGGCAGCCATCTTGGATTTTACTCGTTGCATGACTAAATCCTTTGGCATACCCTACAAACCACATCCCTCATCCGATCGTCACCAAACTTTAAATGGATCTTCATGGTGACTTCTAGATGGGAGCCATCGATTTGTTTTTCGAAATTCGTAGAAAACTATGGCTGCCAGTGGCCATTTTGGATATTACTCTTTGCATGACAAAATCCTTTGCCTAATCCCTGATCCGATCGCCACAAACTTGATATGGATCTTCGGGGTAATCTCTAGATGGGAGCCGTCGATTATTCCAGAAATTTGTTAAATAAAATGGCTGCCAGCAGCCATCTTTGATTTTACTCTACCTGACTAAATCCTTTGGCACACCCTACAGGCCACATCCTTCATCCAATCGTCACCAAACATCATATGGATCTTTGGTGTGTCCTCTAGATTAGAGCCATCGATTATTTCCAAAATTCCTTATAAAACATGGCTGCCAGTAGCCATCTTTGATTTCAAATTTGAATCCATCTGCACACCCTTCAGCCCAAATTTATTGGTGAAATGTTTCACTTGAAAATAATTTCATCTACACAATACAAAAATATGTTCTTTTTGTCATAGCAATATGTCACCGATAAAACTGCGTTTTCCATCATAAAAGTTACCAATAAACGTCCCAAATTCAAACCTGAGAGCATGTTTATCCCTAAGTAATAGGCTCAACAGAAGATTCATTGATGTTTTCACCATTTATTGAAGTTTATTAAACTTCTTACTTTTCATTTAGATTCTGGTGTGTAAAGTAACATGTTTTAGTCGAAAATTGTGAGAGTAGAGACTATCCTGTATAAATATAATTATCTATCCATTTATTGTAATCATTTTGTATGAGGGACACTAAATATAATTACTGCACAGCCTTCAATGAGAAAATATTTTGTAAATAGTAAGCCTAGTTTTGTGTGGTTTATAAAATATTGTTTACAGAGGGACAAACAAAGAGTGATACGTGATGTTATATCAGAATTATACAAAACAAATGTTCTTGTTGTACCTGGAGGTCTGGAATACTGAAAGCCTGCCATATATAAGAGAATGCACTGGTTTGCAAGGTCAAGGTATATATTGTTAGGCAAATGTATTCTCTAATATATGTGAGGCTCCCTATGGGAGACTGGCATATATAAGAGAATGCACTGGCACAGGGTTTTCGCAAAATTTCAGGAAGCTCCAGTCACAAAAAGGTTTAGAATTTGTTGCTATCAGGAGTTGACTATATTTACACTTCATCCACTATTGAAAATTTCTTGATTTTGAAGGATGAAGGTAAAACAAAAACACACAAAAAGGATGGTGATGAAGATGATGAAGATAATGATGTCACAGAATCTGAAGATGAAGGAATCAACGTCTCTGACAGTGAGGAGGAAATGAAGGAATCTAAGAAAGAAGATAGAGAAGATGACGATGAAGATGATTGGCCAGAGGTCCATGAAGAGGTGAAGAAGGAAAATCAGTTGGAGACCAAAATGAAGGAGAGTCACGTTGTACACAGTCCACACTTTCCATCAGTAAGTCAGTTCTATTCTTTCATACCTATTGTCATATTAAATTCTGTGAAAACTATTTCTTTGGCTTTGGTGCTGCAAAATATTTGATTCGAGTTGAGGAAACCACCCATCAAAGATCAGATTTTTTAAATTGTGTTTGAAACCGATGGTCTCCGACAAAATTGCGGATGAAGATGGATAACTCAGAAATCAAGTGGTAATATGGCAAAATTTTGTGATACACAAGTGATAATACGGCCATATTTCATTGAACAACATGTTGATAAATAACACCTTTTGGGAAATTTTATACCATAGTTGACAGCTGTTAGCATTATTTTGTTGTAATTAATCGATTCTGATAATATAAGCATATTTTGAAGAAATGTTGTTGTTGTAACTTGATGATATGAGGTCTGTCTGATCGGATTGGGTACCGTTAAGCCTTGTTCTGACATCCAGTTCTAACATGCAATCTGATTGGTTGCAATGGCATGTTCAATCCACCATACACTCTGTCATCCAGGATAGTGGTGTCTAAGGCCATGTGCATGAAACATCGGCAGTCTAAGAGAACATAAATCATTGGGTTATATGGAAGGCTTTTGCATTGACATTATAGATTAAGTGACATTCTAGCACATTGTGTTTGAAGTTACCTGACATCCAATAATACAATAATGATTGTACAATGAATACTTGTGACAATAGTCTGTTTCCAGTTTAAAGAGTTTTGAGCTAGGTTTTCAAAGCAAATTAGTTGGATACTAGTTTCTTGAAACGAAATGTCAGACACATGGTATATTTATAATCAAATTCTTTATTAATTCTTTTAGGAAAAGCAAGAATGTTGGTGGTTGTATATTGCTGACAGGAAACATCATATGCTCATCACAGCGCCTGTGTATATCTGCAGTCTCAAGTCAAATGAAGAGGTAATTTACTTAGGACTTACTCAATGAGATACACATTTTAATGTATGTTCAGGAGAATCTGTTGAGTGTGTTGCGTTGAATTTGGATTGCCTACACTAGGGATGCAGACCGGACTGCAAAAAATGGTCCGGTCCATGGTCCAGGGCCAGACCGGACCACCATCATTGGACCGCTTCACCCATGGCAGTCCGGTACTGTACCGGTTCGCGAAATTGAATACAATTACATAGATGTACTGGCCCTACTTGGGTTTAGCACTGACAATGACCGATGTCAGACAAGATAGCGAGTTACCATCAATACCATGTCAACTAACCCTCATCTACTTTTCAATGTACTGAACATTGGTCGCGAATCGCGATATTCTAGCCTATAGTGGACAATATATAACTCCAAGTAACTACATCCAATACCAATCGATTATACGCATACCTGTATGTTGGTAATTGAACAATCTGTCTGGAATATGTCACTAAGAACAGAACGTTATGAGTGCTGAAAGACTTGGAGCATTTGCACCCAACCCAATCATAGCATGTGGGGGATAGCGGAAACGTGAAATACAAACTCTGCACCGAGTCACAGTCACAAGTTTTAAACACATTTATTCATTCTCTAACTTCTATACAACGATGGACCGTTCCAGGCAAGAATACCGGTCCACCAAGAGCTGGGCTGGACCAGACTGGACTGCCTCTTCACTGGACTGGACCACCACTGGCGGTCCGGTCCGTTTCCCTAGCAGACAATAACACTAAGGTGTTCAAGGCTTCCACGCATCTGTTACGTTGTATCCATTAATACAAGGCGGCTTTCTTTGATACAACTGAAAACCGACTTGTATTTATGTTAATGTTTATGTTTGGATTTAACATTGTCGTAGCATTTATTTATTACAGATAGATTTATTTGAAATATTGCATTTATTCCAATATCGAACTTGGCTGCAATTATTAATTGGAAGCTCTGCATTATAATGCAAATTACACACCCATGTGAACGATTTAATGCAGAAAACGGATTGTGTCATTGCAACGTATTGACTAACACAACGGACTCGTCTGAATGCTACTTGAATTATACAAGATAATCTGAAATTTTATGATTTTATGAGACCAACAATGACAGATCTGTTTTAAAAGCTGATTGTTTTCCGAGTGCAGCCTCACAAGTGAATTCTGTTAACTGGTTTAGGTCAGACCAATTTGATTTACTGGGATATGAAAATTTCACCCATGCACAGAGTGACAGAACAGGGTATTAAACAATATTAAGTGACAAATTATATAATAAAAAAAAAATTCACATTAAAATAATTGTACACATTTCATACTTTGTTGCATGCTACAATTATAAATCATATGTGATACTGAAACACTATTCACTTCAACTCAAGAATGAAACCATTTTTAGACTATTGAAACCTGGGAATGCGAAATATTTTCTTTATTTTATATTGAATTCCTGTCATATGATTGCTTTGTGGACTCCTCTTGTGGTTGTAGAAATATAAACTGAGCAAATGTTTTGGGTATTATTTTACGAGTCAGAGCTTAATAAACCTGTCAAACTCAGAAGATAATTTCACATTTGGACTTCTGTTCTATCACTGTTTTTCATTTCTGTTTAAAATAATTTTCTATCTTCAGTTGTCGCTCAAATTCTCAGCTCCAGCACGAGTAGGAGTGTATCAGTATTCCGTCATTCTCAGATCAGACTCATATGTTGATTTTGATTTAGTTCACAATTTGAAGGTAAGGCAAACAAAATACTTATTACAATTCTCAGCCAATTTAATTTCTAAGCCAGTGAGGAAATCAGAAAGGGTACACTTTAATATACCACTCCCCCAACGAAGTTGTGGGTGGAGCAGGGTTATACTGGAATAAGCTTGTCTGTCCGTCTGCGGACTCAACTTTGTTTGAGCTTATATTCCTTCATCTTTCAGGCAATTCTTTTGAAACTTGGCCCAGATAATTACTATCATGATAACCTGTGCACCTGTGATTACGAGGTCCATCCAACATTTGTTCTTGGGGTTAATATCATTTTTCAAATTAAAAACATTTTTGCAACCCTATAATTTTGTCTGAGCCTGTATCTACTTCATTTATTGGTCAATGTTTCTGAAACTTGGCACAATTACATGTATTAACCATCATCACTAAATTATGCACCTGAAATTATGAGACTCATTAGAGCTTTTGTACACTAGTTATTGCCCCTTTCAACTTTTTAGCAATGTATGTAATTTGGTCATTTTCTACAAGCTTCTACTCCTTCATTTCCTGGTAAATTTCTATGAAACTTGACAGAGATATTAATCACCATGGCAAACTGCACCTGGGATTACGAGATTGATTGTACAGTCCTTCCCAGGAGATGGGAGCGATTGCTCTCCCATTTTTTAATTCAAAATTTTACTATAGAAGGATGCAGTATAAACTAAAATGCTTGTTTCCAAAAGCAAAATTGAAACAAATTCTATAAGTTGGTAGACAGAAGTTCTTTAATGCATGCAATTAATTGTGGCCCCCCAAAATTTCCAAGGACTATTGTAATCGGCCGCGTCCATCTGTACTTACGACAGGTACGTTATGAAATTATTTGTCTGTCCGTCAATGCATTGGGGGGTTATTTGGTATTGTGGAGTTAACATCACAACACTTTCATTTTTAAACGGTGTAAGTAAAATAACCTCAAGGTGCTTGTCTAGTGATCGATTTATTCATAGACCGATTTGTCTGTTGTGTTCTTATGGTGTGTGGTTCACCTTTCAGAAGATGCATATCATTTGTCATGTTGGATTAAAGTTTTTGCCAAAATTTGACATCATTATTCTTTTTAAAAAAGCCAATGTCCCAAAAAGCCACCTTGTTTCAGGGGACATGGCGTCTGCGACCTTTTATTACATATGTCAGTTGAGTTCTCTATATAGTCCACCATTTCATTTGTGAAATTCCTTCCTTTCTCCAGTTGGACGTGAAAGAAGCCAAGGTGATAGAAAATCATCCACAGTGGGATATCTCTGATGATGAAGACAAGGATAAGGATGACGATGATAGCGATGACACTGATTATTCTGATGACGAAGGATCAGATTATTGAAAGGGACCACAACTCATAAGTACTATTGTTGGGCATGGTTTAACAAACAAATGTTTGTTTTATGGGTGTTCCATGTTATGGACATGAATAACATGAAAGAAAGGTCTCTATTTCAATATCAGGTTGAATCTAATGACGATATGAAGTTGGATCTAGTGTCGAGATGAGGTTGGATCCAGTGGGCAGGGTTAAAATAGAGGGAAGATTCCAGTTAGGAGCTTCTTAATTATTTTTTTAATGAATGGTCTATTATTCATCTGGAGGGAAGTTCAGAAATATAAGCAGATGACAGATAATACAAGTACAGAAAGCTTCCTATTGATTGGTGGAAAATAAACTCATATTCGCCGAAAGTACCAAATTTTCATCACCGGTGGAATTGTTGCTTTGACCATGAGCCTTTTGGCAAGTGGTTAAAACCACAGTACCACGATTGATGAAAATTTTGTACTATTTGCTACAATAGGTGTAGCTTGTTTATTCCATAATAATATTTTTTTTATTTGTTCCACTAATACAACTACTCCGCTGTTTACTTTTAATGTGTATCCTCACTGCGCAAGTAAAATATGATGCTATAAGGAATGTGCATCAAGTGTAGTGATGAATACTTTTAACATAGACAATTATGGTATAATAAAATGCAATCATATGTTGGCTGAATAAGGGTGACCATTGATTTTTATTATACTTGTACCAAGAAACCATCATAGGATTCATCATCTTTATTATTTTACTAGTCTCCCATCATTTTTTCCTCACATGTCACATTTTAAGGAGTGTGTGGTGTATTAAATTAAATTTAAAAGATGTGTTCAGGGCTCCCAATCCATGCTATATTGTCTCTGGTATTTAGCCCTTTCTATACTGAATGAATTCTCCCATTCAACTATAACTGTATACTTTAGAATGGTCTATTATTCATTTGGAGCCTTGTCAGGAAATATGATCAGATGACAAACACTAGAAAGTGCAGATGGAATCCTATTCATATGTGGGAATTGTCATTCGTTGAAATTATTATCTGAACATTTCCTAAGGGATAACTACTCGTCAATGAGTATTTAGTATAGAAAGGGTTAAATTAATATTCTGAGTCAATGACTTGTGGCCAAAAATCTATGTTTTAATAGATTTAAATTTACTTATTTAATATTTGAATAATACTGGGTTATTTAGAGGGACATTATGTCACAGATTCTCTTTGTATGAAAATATGACATTGCTACATCACAAAAATTATTGGAACTTTGATTAGTGTTAGAAAAGTGACATTGGTTTCTAATGTATTGTTTACCATTTCTACATCTCCTGCTGTGCCTAATTTCAGGATAATTATGATTGTATTAAATGGTCATTATAAGTAAGTTAAATCGGTTTTGACCACAGGGGGTTGTCCTTAAGGAAAATGTACAAAACAATAAATGAAAATGAAATAACAAAAAGCATGCCACTTTAATAAACACATCTCTAATGACTATGCATGATTATGCAATGTGTCGTCTGCCAATTTGGAGATATAAACTAAAAAAGAAATAGAATCTATGTGATGAAGTTTCTATAGAAAATTTATATAAAGAAGCTTTCCAGAGTAGATGAGGCCTAAGTGGCCATGGAATGAGGTCTCCAGATGGTGAATTTGGTATGCTAGCCCGCTATGCGGGATAGTATCACTAAATTCACCCTCTGGGGACCTCATTCAGCAAATGAAAGGCACAATAAACTCAGGCTTGTCGAATACGTCCTCACTTCTAATGGCCATAATTTAGGAATGCCCTATCCGATTCCTAACAAATTCTAATGCCAGGAGCTTGACTTTAACTATAATTTACAAACCTGGTGCACAATTCTCGACTGAACTGTTCGAAAACTATTTAAAACGGAATTGTTGTTCCAGAGCACCAGCTCCCATCACAGAATTTACCTATAAAAACCCTGTATTTCTTCAAAAACCTCTGTATTGGTACCGGTATATACCCAAATCTATCATATACTTAAATGCAATTAATTTATATTTCTTTCTAATTATTTTTTGCTTGTTTTATTCTTGACTACAAACACCAGGGCTGGTATTCAGCAATTGGGTTTATTTTATAAATCAGGTAGTTTATTTGTAGGGGGCTGAATGCACAAAGTGCCTTCACTACCATTTACGACACACTGTCATCAATATAATGGACCCAATCTATCAGATTTGTCAATTTCGACACCGCCTCATGCCTAAATCACAAACACTCACCAGATACAATCTGAATGTATCTCACACAAACACTGTAACGGTACAGTGACTCAGACTGAATCTCTCTGCTGAACAAGTTTTGAAAGTATAATTTGGATCTTAGAATTAGCACAAAGCGAGGAAGAAGAACCAAAGCAATGTCTCAGTGTAGTTGCAAGTGATAGTCGCAACCTCCTAGAGGAGTATGATGAGCATGGTTTTATATAACCGGCAATCCACAACAGTATTCAATCGACGATCGCCATCAAAATTCCCCTTGATTGAATAATCCTATACCATGGCAATGTATATCTGATCGACGACCACAGATAGCTTCGCGTTATAAACCACCTAGACTAGATATAAACCCAGTTTGTGAATACCAGCCCTGTTGTTTTGAGGTGAATAATTCAGTTGGCATAAAACACTCACTTGACAGTCCTGGTAGTCATTTCAGCTTCTAGATCTTGTCAGAGTCTTCAAAACTGACTAATTACTCCATATTTTTGGAACAAGCCTTGAAATAGTGTGTCTGTCATTTGCAGAATGAGGTCCCCAGAGGGTGAATTTAGTGATGCTACCCTGCATAGCATGCTAGCATCATCAAATTCACCCTCTGGGGACCTCATTCTGCTTACAACTCAGCAGAATGAGGTTCCCAGAGGGTGAATTTGGTGATGCTAGCCCGCTATGCAGGGTAGCATCACTAAATTCACCTTCTGGGGACCTCATTCTGCAAATGACAGGCACAATATTTCAAGGCTTGTTTGGGAACAGTTATCATTATTACTAGTCCAAGTCTTCTCGTACTAAAACTAGCTAAGATTTTGGGATGGAGAGATGCTGGTGTTTAGTCCGAGACCGCGCGCATAGCCTTCTTATGACACGAGTTACGCCCAGGATCTGTGGCGGGAATCTGTGGTGTATTTTACTCGATTTACCTAACAAAGCAATACATGATGCTATATACGTCGGAAAGAGTGACATCTTATGGTCAGAATGGTGTATAATAATCTAACTTTAATGTTAAATTACACATAGAATATTCCGGTTGATTGCCACAAACATCGTTGTTTTTTCTGTTTATTTACTTAACTGAAAGCCGAACTCAGGTTCCGAAGAACTTCGGCATTGTCCGGTGTTTGTTCTGAGTATTCTAGTTTCCGTTTCTATATATAGCGCTGGGGTTTTCCGACAAAATGGCGAAAACCGATCACCGCAAAGTCCAGTTTCCAATGTGCTTTGAGAACAATTCCCGCACTAAAAACTTAATGACATAATGGAGGATCAGAAAGGTAGTTTTGTTGACAATTTTCGCAAGCAACTTGTCAAAATTGGAGCAAATTAGAACTCTTGTGTCTGACTTGCCATGCGTGTGATTTTCATCCATGTGCATTTTGACTTTTGTGTTGATAAAATAATCGGAGAACCGAATCACACAGTTTCGAAATATAGTTCTTCCGTTTTAGTGGGACTTTTCAAACTTAAGGTTAAAAATTTATACAAATTTTGTTTGATTTTTTTGTGTGCTTAACAAGAGCAGTATATTGCTCTGTTCGCTTAGTATATATCTTAATTTCGCTGAAGTCCACCAAATGTGGGAAATGTAGCACCATATTATTTATTCTAATTCTCGTTGTGTTTACACTGTTTTAAACTTTGAGAGGGTTGTAATTCCCCGTAATTTATTTAATGTATTACATTTATATCTTCAATGTTTAATTAATCTTTTTATTTTTTATTTATTGACACACATAATTACGATTACAATGGAGAATTCATCGTAATTTGCGTTGTCAGTCGAAAATCTACGGAATATTTTCAACGGAAAATGCCGAACACAGTTCGCGAGGTCAACTGAGTTCGCATACTTTTAAAAATTTGTTATCATTGCGGTAAATGTCTCTTTTCGCATTAAATTACCGCTTTCAATTCACAACTGATGTGGGGTTCAGATCAAATAGCATGTCTTCTGTGGAAAATATCTGTTATTGTCGCAATTGTGATATTTTATTTCATATAATTGTGGTTTTATTTGAGCGGGTCATTAACGCTTAACTCGTGTCATAAGAAGGCTATGCGCGCGGTCTCGGACTAAACACTAGCATCTCTCCATCCCAAAATCTTAGCTAGTTTTAGTACGAGAAGACTTGGACTACATTATTACCTGCTTGTATATATTTATTGTTGTTTTGAGTAATTGTCTCTCAGAATGTGAGCAATGTGTGAATGAATGTTTTAGCTCTGAGTTTATAAATGTATGGAATGAATGGGGTTGGCAACGTTTGTTATTGTTCAAACTGAAAAAGGCCTGGCATTCTAAACAATTCAGGTCAATTTCAGTGCAAAGCTATACCCTCCTCAATGTGTCTAGGAGTAAATGCACTCCCGCTTCTCAAGACTTCTAAATAAAACATTGCTAGTACATTCATAGTAATAAGCTGATTTATACTACATTTAGTTTGGTTTTGGAACCCAGCAAATAGTTTTGTAAAAAAAGAAAGTATACCATATATGAATTACTATCATATGTGAACCCTGTGTACATGGAGACACAGCTGTCTGAGATGATGTTTTTTCTTAATTAGTTATCAAAACCAAATCTATAATTTTACCAATTCAAGATCCCAAATTATTGATAACTTTGCATATTTGGCTTAGAGATTGAAGTTTTGTTGAGTAATAGGGTTTATATTAATTACGTTACCCCCAACTATACTTAGATTGGTGGTGGCATATAACCCCTATTGATAAAGTGTAAATAAGAAACTAGTGATTATATGGGTGGTAAAATGCTCTGCATAATAAAGAAACACTCTGTAGAATATAGAAACACATTATATAATAATATCCTCTAATCGTAATTTTAATTTATAAATTAATAAGGATTTTGATAAAATTGTAACTTTGTTAATTGCAACCAATTATTACATTCAAATCTATAGATACAGTAACTTACCGAGCCGAGTTGAATATCTAACTAGGTCTATATAGTCAGTTGGATTGTCAGGGGTGCAAAAATTGCTATCATCAGGTCTTTAAAGGCCCACTTAATTTTCAAACCCCCAGATCGCATATATAAAATATATGCCATATTAAATACCATTTGAAAGAGAAAGCTCCAAAAACATTGTATTATCAACTTATCCATGTAATAAACTGTGAACATGTTGTTTTGTTGAGTTACCAACGTATTTTTGTCATCTAGATTGTATTAAAAAGTGTAATATTTTCCCTGAAGGTTGAATGACTCTATATCCTAAAGATAGAGTTATTCCCCTTCCATTGAAAATTCATCATTGGTTTGAATTCTGGTCACATTCTGGGAGCCAAAACGGGGGTAATCATTCTATTTCTCTATAGGCATCTTCTGAGACACAGATTTTTCAAATGGTGATGAATTATAGCATTTTCATCATATTTTATGGCATAGATTTTATTGAAACCGTATATCAAGTCACTATAAAAATTAAGTGGGCATTTAATGTCTTCTAAAAATTGCAAACTAGGATATTTAGGCCAACACAACCCATTTCCATGATTATACTATGAGTGATCTGACAGAATATGAGAGAATTTAACAATTGCTGCATTAGTAAATATATATATATTTTTATATGAACAATGAAGTGTACTAGTGCATGAAGAAATAGTTTTTCTAAGAATGTGCAATTTTTCCGAAGATTGTTGTGCTAATTATTATAATAAATGTTGTTGATCATTTTCAATCAATCATGGTTGAGGGGAATTTTTTCATACTTGTATTATCCATAGTTCGATCATTATATTTGAAGCCAGATGATTTGATTCAGTCTCGTCTGAACAACAGTTTTAGTTTGAGCATAATTGTAGTCAAATAAACAGTCATGGCTCATTTGAATGGAGGAAAAAAAGGCCTGTTTTTGTTTTTGAGATGCTAATTTATACGATATGTCTTCCCGAGGCGTATAAAATTAGTATAAAAGTATTTGTGAAATGGGAAATTATTGTGAAATAAGTATGAAATACAAGGTGAAATTTGAGATGCCAAACTGCCATGGGTTTTAAATCTCCCAGGCATTTATTTTACTCATTTGAATATAACTTTGTAAAAAAAACTACTCAGACAGGAATATTTTCTCAGTACCGGTACATCTGAATGTGTGAATACCCTCTGCTGATGAAGATTTTCAAACTACTTTAAAGTGTGAATCTCTAGAATCCTATATAAAAATTAACAGAGAAAGGGATCAGATTGTCTGGCATAAGTTATCCTCCAGTGCTAGAGTAGAGCCATAGGGTGCTTTGTAATATAATGCTGTTATTTGGTTGGTGGTCAAAATATTTTCCAGTGTGGCGTCACTTGCAATGCCTCCAAAAGTCTTGATCTTATTTAGTGCATGTGGTTAACCACAAATTAATTTATGACAGCAATCAAATTTGAGTTTAAAAAAATATATATCAAAATCCACTTTTTTGTGACATTTGAAACCAATCCTAATTTATTCTTGCCAGCAGCATACCATATGTGGTAACCAAATTGTCTCTACTCTAAATATGAGCATTTGTACTATGTAGCAGAGGGTTATTTTATCTTCTTCACTCTCATAGATATTTCACTTGTAATCAGCATCATGTTATATAGTTCACACTTAAAATGAGACTACAATGTCTGAATTCACTTGTGCAAAGGGCTTGGAACAATGGTCACATGAGCTTGCCAAATGAAGATGTTGTGTAATGTAGTGTTTCTTCCATTAATAATTTATGGTCATTAATTCTGACCTCTGATAAAACGTTTATCAAATATATATATATATGGTTAGAAATAAAGTATCGTGGCCAGAAATAAATATGTGGACAGTGGACACATTTTGAACAGTTAAATACCAACAAATAGTTTTCAGTCTTCAATTATTTGTACATAGAACCATTAAATAATTTACTGATGATCCGTGCAAATAAAATACAAGCAAGAAATATATTACCCCAAGATTTGGAAAATTTGTGGCCTATGATTGTCTACCAAATGAAAAAAGAAAAGACAAAAATATCTCTATGACTCCCCTCCCAACTTTATTCTACTACTAGCTGAAACAGGCTCCCTTGGGGAGCTTTTATTCAGCGTCGGCGAATGCACAAAGGGGCCTGTGTGATTTAGCAGCCTGCAGCCACTGTCTGCACGAAGCGCACATGACAGACAGATCCAATTCTTTTATATATGGAGATAATATTTATTATGCTACTTCAATATAATTATCCTCATGTAGATAGGTTCATATTGGACCTAAATATTGACGTTGGTTCATGTTGGACATATTTGATTCTGGAATAAGCCCATAGTGGACTTGTACCCGTTATTCCGTTGGATGGTGTGGGCCACAGTGAAAACATATTTATAAATATCGTACATCTGATGCTGCAACATATCCTCATGCCAATAGGTTCATATTGGACCTAAATATTCACATAGGTTCATATTGGACTTATTTGATTCTGAAATATGGCCAATAGTGAGCTTGATTTAAAAAAAAAACAATTTTTTTATTTATTTAATTAAATTTTTTGAAATCCAAATTTTTAATAACTAATAATGTTATTACCTCCACCAGGGTACCCCGAGTCACCAAAACCAAATTTGGTTGAAATCGGACCAGCAGTCTGAGAGAAAAATCCAGACGGACAGACAGATCCTACCCTTTTATGTATATAGATGCTTTGCATTACAATATAGAGTTCTCTCTCTTTCTTCACTAAAAGTGTCAACAATTGCAGAAGTCATGCTTTATAAGTTGCTAATCCGTGCTAGCATGATTTTTCTATTGATCCTACAGAAATATTTGGCACGATAGTCTTTATCTTAGATACCAATAAAAACAACATGATTAATTGCCCTTTCTATACTAGGTCCTCATTGATGAGCAGTTCCCTTAGGAAATGTTTAGATAATAAGTCGAACTAACGACCATAGTTGAACTTATTATCTCAACATGTCCCACCAATGAGTATGATCTCAACTGCACTTGTATTATTTTTTCATCAGGCTGTCATCCACTAATATATACTTAACATCCCTCCAAATAATAGAATAATAGACCATTCCAACGTATATTTTATAACTGAATGGGAGAATCTATTTTGAAAAGAAAGGGTTAAACATTATCCATGTTCCAGGCTGTGTGTGTCTCTCATTTTCACTTCAAAATCACAATGGAAGCATCTATCACTTCCATAAAATATCATATTTTCTCACATAAATCACCACACATCAAATTATATAGGGATTTAAATGAATTTGTAAATCATGTAAATAATAAAAATTGAGTATTTATTTGTTACAAAGATGAGTTGTTGATATGTCCCATATTGTTTTTGATGCAGCTTGTTATAGCTAGGCATCTAGTTAGTTCCATGATTATTTATTTTATTTTCCAATATTTATTACTTTATTTGAAATTGTAAGAAATGTGGATATAAATTTTGGAAACTTTCATGGCTTGCAGCCATGTAACTTGTGAGACTACAAAAAAGGTGTTATGATCATACACAGCACATTGATTATTGAAACAAAATAGTGTATCTTTCACTCCTGTATACATATGTGTAAAATACTCTATTTGTTTACAACTCATGTTCCAAGTGTTCTTTCTCAAGTTTTGGAATTTCTATTCACTTGGCAATTTTTGTTATGTTAAAAATTTTTTAAAACACAATGTTTGCCTTTAAAATTTTCATTCATTGTTGGGATTAATGATGATAGCTGCTTATTTGAATTAACTGTATTGGAGAAAATAAATAACAATGATAACAAATAACATCATTAAAACCCAAGGAGGATTCAGCTACACCATCGCATTTTACTCAAAAACTCCTTGGCAATCAATTCTACGCCAAAAGCAAATCAACCAGTGTAGAAATGGATATAATGAACAATAAGTGAGGATCAGATCATCTGGCTTTGAGGCAGTCTTTAACCCTTTCAGTGCCAATGCATTCTCTTATCTATGGGGGTCTCCCATAGGGAGCCTCGCATATATAAGAGAATACTTTGGCCTAACAATATTTACCTTGACCTTGTAAGCCAGTGCATTCTCTTATATATGCGAGGCTCCCAATGGGAGACTTGCATATATAAGATAATGCATTGGAACATGATCTTTAGCCCTTTCAGTGCCAAGTCCGATTTTTGTATCAAAACCCATATTTCCTTGATCATTTTTCAAATTTATTGATTATAATAATGTGATACATTGATGGAAAGAACTCTTAGAGCTCTTTCCATCAATGTATCACATTATTATAATCAATAAATTTGAAAAATGATCAAGGAAATATGGGTTGATACAAAAATCGGACTTGGCACTGAAAGGGTTAATACAGACTATCCTATCCATACACATGTGAGTTTTCTGATGTCTTTTTTTCTGTCGCATCACTAAATGATTACAGTGCCTCTTAAATACTACTAATTGGCATTTTGTATGGTATCTCCTGAGTTCCCCCTCCGTTAATCACTCAGATTATCCATATCAAACATGTGACCATCAGATATTGTGGATGGACAGTAATCGTAGCTTATGTTTGACGTGTTTCTCCAATCATTATTACATGCATGCTCACTCTGATCGTCATCATCTGACTCTTTTATTGGATGGAATACATATTCTTGATCACGTGCATGACCTTCTGGATTACACACTTCATCTGTGTACAATGATGTATAAGAGGAACTCTTGCCATCATTGTGGGAATCTTCACTTTGTACTGGGCTGAAGTTAAATCTCCTTACCTCACTTGAATTAACACCAGGATTAAGAGATTTGTCCAATTGATTAGTCTCTTTACTGAATGGACTGACAACTGTGTTGAATTTAAGCTCCTTAAAATCATTCAAGGTAGTAGCTAGCATTTTTTTTAGTTCAATAGATTTATTCCTCTCTTCCTCTTGATTAATGCTTTTCTTTGTGTTATTTTGCACTTTTTCTGTGGGCGACTGCAGATATTCAACAAAATCTTCTTTTTTTATTGGAATTTCTACATAGCAAGCATCATCCGCATCAATGTTCCTGCATATATCAGGTGCGTTCCACAACATATCCTCCAAGCTCATGTTCGTCTTTAGAAACTTTACTCTGCTTGTTGCTTCATCATGAGATCTGGTGACAGAATCTGCAGCATTCTTATCATCAGCTTGTACCACATCAGTTATCTTTACTGGTAGTCCTAGGTATGTTTTCTCAATGCCATCTTCCGCTTGCTTAATTAAATGGTTTCTCATGCTACCCCTTCCACCAAGACCTTTGATATTTTTCTCAGATGAAGCCAGATGATTTTGCCATACTCTGAAATTCTCTTCATTGAACACATTGTTGTCTGTTACATAGATGTCTGAATTTGGTTTTCTTTTTATTTTAATAGTTGGAATGTGTACATTGTCCCGTAAATTCTTCTTGCGGTTGATTACATAGTCCCTGAAACTTTGACTTTGCGAATCAATGACCTTCAGTGTTGGTAGCTCTACTGACTTAACACTTGTTCGAGAAATACTTTGACCAGCAACTGCCTGTAGAAATCCCTCGTTCTTCCCTTCACTCGTTGGTACTGGAGACCATCCCACACTCTTTTGCCGCATATGTATTGGTGTTGAAGATTGTTCATCATCCATTCGCTGTATGTTTCTTGATGCTAGAGATCTTCCAACAATATGTCGCCCCACAGCTATTGGCATTGGAGATCTCACAGAATTACTCTTCACGCTATGTGGTGGGGAAGTTGCGAAAGCAACCTTTGAACTATAGACCTTATTATATGTTCGAGAGTGAGGAAACCTCTTCCTCTTTTTGTATGGTCTCCTCTTCTTTACGTCGGGGCTCTCATCACTTGTATCAACATCTTTATATTCTGAGTTCAAATGTTTCGTCTTATCTATCTGTCTCTTCAGTATTCTATCCTTGAGTTTCTGCTTGACAGGGCATACGTGTCTGTTTTTCTTCAGCCATGGGAGATCTACAGTAAAAATAAGTAAATATAAGGTGTGCAACGATTCGTTATGATTCTGATTAATCACAATTTCCACTGAGTTTTCATTGCAGTGCAAGGGTGTTTGTTTTGTGATGAAAGATTTGTTTACCAGTATGCATGAGTAACATAGTTAGCCCACATGCCCCTTGGTGATATATCTCCCTCTGGGGTATATCCACCCAGAGTATCTCCCCATGGGTTTCAACAGTGAACTCACATGTAGATATTTCGGGTGATGAGGTGGGGGAGATTCCTCATCCTGGCAAATATATGAATTTTTTTCATCTTAAAATACTGTTTCAACCAGGGGGGGGGGGGGGGGGGTTCATTCACTGTTTTCCATGCAGTAGGCCGGGGTGGGTGGGTGGTTCAGCTGCGAAAAAAGTCACTTTTTTCCAAGTGGTCACAGTTTTTTTCCTCTTACAACATTTCTTTAATATAATTGCCTCAAAGTGTTCAGCATCATTCTTATAGTATTTATGAAACTTATGTCAGGGCTTAGGGGGGTAGTTAGTGTGGATATAGGCATAATGCTTCTCAGAAATCCCGGTTACAAACCAACACTCACAATTTCGTCTTTTGCATCAGATCACATAGTCAAGTACCAACGCCACTGGTTCAAGATGAAAATGGACAGTTATGACACCCATGATTAAAGTAAATAAAAATGAATAAAGCTATTCATTTATATCATTAATGTTTACTCATTAGACCTGATCAGACAGCATAAGATGCAAACGGTTACAATACACCAAATGATTTACATAGGCCTCAGTGTTAACAAATCCCACTGGCCTGTATTTGCAGGACAGCTTTGACCCTGCACGAGTATTTGAAATTAAAGAACGTCGTTTTAGACACAGAAATGTGCCCAAAAGTACTTGTGAACATGGTAAATCACACTGCAGCTTGAAAAACGTCACACTACCCTTAAAATTGAGAAAAAAATGACATCGAAAAAAACACAAACACCTCCCATAAATTATTCGCCATTTGCACAGCCATAACCGTTTACCATGTTGTTATATTTGATGTTTCTCGACGGGAAACACATTTGTGCTGTTTTTCGTGCACTTTTCATGATCCATGTATCATTCACCATTCAGCTGCCAGAATTTTTTTATGCTGATCCTAGCTTGGTATTGCCAGGGTAAATCACTCTACTAATTTGTATTTGGTGTATTGTAACCAAAACATGGAAATCTCATTATGCTAGAAAGTATTGAATGCTATTTAAAGCCACATCCAGATTTTTGTTTGATTTTTTTTGGACACAATTTCACATCAAAGCCATATGAATGCTGATCAATGTGTTAAACGCAATGTTGTCAGATGGTATAAGATCGTGTGGGTCCATTACTATTTAGCATAAATGTTTTGCCTAAATTTTTATTTTATATTTTCGATAGTTGTATTTGAAGTGATTACAGACAAGCATTGGAAATATGGTAAAATGTTCATATAACTTGTTTACAAGTTATGAGTCAATTGATAAACAAAAACAAACAGGATAACAAAGGGTGCTGCAGGTTTATACGATTCTTATCTGTTCTCAGACTTTATAACTGAAACAAATACCAAGCCTGGTGTGAGACTACAGATTTTTAGGTAAAACGTGGGTGGGTACCCTGCATGAAATTGGAAAAAAAATCCTTCAAATAAGGGGTGATTTGGCTGGATTTGGAGGTAAAAAGGGGGTGGGTACCCCGCATGAAATTGGAAAAAATATTTTTTCTTCAAATAGGGGGGTGGTGGGTACCCAAGAGGCGGGAAAAAAAATTCAGCCTACTGTCATGGCACTTATTTCCGACCCTCCCCCTGGTTCAATAGGTAATGAGGGTTTGAACTTCATGCAAAATAGCAACTTTTTTCATTGAAAAAAAAAAACACTTTAAAGACTGATTAAACATAAAATATCTAAACGTTGCGTGAAATTATACCACCTATTAATTATGAATTGAATTAGTATCAATAATACCGGTACCTGGAAGATTAACTCCTTCTACCCATGCATTTTCTCCACCCTCTTCTTTAATCTTCATCATTTCACTTGAGTCCGTTCTGAAGCTGTCACTGGATCCAACTTTTCTCAGTGGAACAGTGTCAGGAATCCCCATTTGCTTCTGCATAATCTCCATGGAAACGGATGAGCGATTATGTGGTCTAAATGCTGAACCTGGGCCAGGAATACATGCTGTCATGGGGTTCTGACTTGTGCAGAACTCGTACAATCCATGTGATTTTAGTGAAGAAGCCGATTCTGATTTGATAACAGGGCCACATTGTTCTGCACAAACATCTCTTAAATTTGGTGTCGATGTTTGGTTTGGCTCAAATATAGGGTTTGTGTCAGCAGACAGAGCCCCAATTCCTTGATGAGATCTGGTATGCCCATCTTCATTTGTACAGTCAGAATAGGAGTTGGTACGGCACGGATCCTCAGCACATGCAGTTAATTCATCAAGGAGCAATGGATCAATTCCTTCTTTGATGGCTGGAGGGATGTACAAACTTTTCTCCTTCAAATGACCTTTGTTTTGTGCTGATCCTATATTCCTTGGAATGCCTGAACTACTTGTACCAAAATGAATGCTGAAAAACAATAAAATTATATGTTCATGTAATTGGATCGGCAAATTGCTTTAGTGAGAGGTCATAACTTGCAGTTTGGTGTAAACGATATTTTATTCTCAGTCACACATGATTATACATTGATAATTTTGATATACAACACATATATTTCAAAATGTATCCATGTGTGTCCCAGCATATACGAGATGAGAATTGAGAAAGTGATCTGACCGTAAGCTTATAGTTGTCATTTCCCCATCAGATATTCACATGGGTGATTACTGGCACACACAATGTAAGTGAGTTATGTTTTGTCACATATAAATGGATATTTATAGCTTCATGTCGGCCCACCTCTCAGTGACTATATGGTACGTGTTCCCACCAAGCCATTAAAAATTGATTATCTCTTCATATATAACAATTTTGAAATAGTTTCGTGGGCATAAAATAATAAATATGAATTGAAAACGCATGCCCGGAAAGGTTTCTATCAATTAAAATTGATTTAATTTCGCATTTTTATTATAAAATGAGATGATTAAATGGCACACTTTATTGTTCTATTTTTAGAACAAACCATTCATGCGATACCATATAGCGATATAGATTACTAGGGTTAGCGATATAGATTACTAGGGTGTTCCCATATATAGTTATAAGCGATAATGAGTCTAATGAACGTTTATTTGTGACAAAATTACACAATAACATTTCTGGTCTCTGTTAACAGTAACCACCATTCTTCGTTTGCTAAACAGCCACACGTTTTTTTACCAGAAAATATTCGAAATATAATCAATATTAATCGATATAGAAGCATTTCCGGACAGGGGTCTTCGATTCATATCTAATAGTTTACACCCCGGTAACTCTATAACACATGTTTACAAAGAGACAGACCCTCTTTAAAGAAGACAATAGTTCCCCAGATACAGTACCCCGAGAGCTTTCCGATGAATGGCAACAAGCCATGTTTCCGACTAAATCCTGAAAAGTTACCCATAATTCTGCTGTGATTAAAGAGTCGATTAATTAGGGCATTACTGTAGTTTGTCAATATTTTCCTTCTCTAATTTTCCTCAGAGTTTTATTTCTTTCTTGAGTATGCAAATCTTATTGTTTAGTTAAATGTATATCTGTACTCTTCGAAGATATCATTGTTCTGATAGAATGGTCTTACCTGTTACCCTTTAATGAGATCATTAATACCTGGTCTGTTGTGTATACCCTGAAGGCATAACGCTCGTTCATTCATGTACATTCAACAATAAAAGAAGAAGTGTTCTGGAGTTTATGTCAGGCCACAAAACTATCAATTTGAAACTAAACCTATTACTCACTATTCTGGGGATGTCCACCACAAAATGGCTTTGAGAACCAAACATCTAGGCATATAATACTTCACCACTTCACCACACAGGTGCAGTCAATATGTCAACCTAATTGTTATAGGATGATCCGGCCACGAAGACAGCCCTGAGTTTTGAAATTTCTATTGATATTACCTTCCATGTTGGTCTCCACAGTATGGGCCCGTTAGCCAGCCATCGGGCCATCCTATCTTCTTTGCATACTCTCTTTGGCAGGGTATCATCACTATGTGGGGTATATTTCGATGGACACGATCTCCATTCTCTGTGTGGAAGGTGTGAAACATATAATAATACATCTACATAATATTCATTGTACATTGTACTATATGCCCTATCACTAACTCGCGTCATTTTGGATCCACCAGGTCCGGTTCCGTGGTTTTACTTAACTTTCCATATATGGTATTCATGAATAATTCAAAAGCTCCATATATGGAAATGCTACTCCAAAACTTTAACCTGTAGCACTGAAACCACGGAACCGGTGATGGATGAATCTATGAAACCACGGAACCGGACCTGGTGGATCCAAAATGGCCGCGAGTTAGTTATAGGGCATATTAAGAGAGGGTCAATTTGAACAATGTCAATTTGGTATTAATTTTCTGACTGTGCAAATATCCACCCCACATACAGCTGACATTTAGTTAGTCCATGTTGGGGTGTTACTAACACGCCTGTTCGACTATATGCATTGAGTTATCTCGATTGCTGCACGTTCTATAAGGTTCGTATTAACTCTGTGAATTATCTAAACTATAGTTTAAAAAAAATCAAAGACTACAACGCCTGTCGATCACGGGTATTCATCTGCTGACCAGTGGCCGGTAGCTACATAATATAGCGACCCAAGATATAAATCACCCCCCAATAAATAAAAAAAACTCAATTTTGACAGAAGGGTGAAATTGAGTGGATTTTTTAGGCTGAAAATTATGTGTCACTTAATGGCTAATTCTGAATTTTGAAAGGCGAATACTCCGAATAGTAGTATATACCATTTGGCCTTCTCCGATGTATATTTGTGTCACTGTGATTGACGATTCGCTCACGTCGCACATATTCTCGTTTTCTCTTCTTCTTCGCTGACGACCTTTGGACAACAGAAATGGTTCTCTCTAATGTCCTTTTAGTCTCCCTTGAACTTCTTGTTCTCTTAGGTGTTTCCTCTGGAACTGGGAGTGAAAAAATATATGCACATGGCATAATCACGCATCGTCAGTATGGTCGTCAGTTTTATAGAAATAGTATATGTATACCCAATATAATGGTATGTACAATGCATGTATATATATGTAAGATCCGGGCGGTTTGATACATGAAATTATGTCAAATTTTGTTTCATCCCTGTCCGGTTCCGGTCAATTAATTCGTAATAAGTCTTGTAATGCTGGGTTTATAATTATTTTGCGATAGGAAGACTTTTTCAAGTCATGCATGAGTTTAGAAAAAGTCGGGTACCGATTTTTCTTTAACATAGAATAATAAAGAGCGTTATGTGGGTAGTCTATTCATGATATGGCAAAACAAAGAGGGTATAACTTTGTGTGACAACCAAAACTTGTAGATCTATCGGTATTTAGCGACCTGATATCTTACCCCCTTCCAATTTACGTAGACATCAATTTAGAGGCAAGCTCTATAATAATATGACAGATTGATAACATGAAATAATATCATACCTTACCCATTTAGTAATATAACTCAAGACCATTATGGACTTATAAAGGGCGAGCGCGGACCCCATGATGCATTAATTGCACAGTCGAGTTACCCGCATTTCCATGGGATAATCGCTGGGGGTCATCCAAACCGAAGTACAATTGTAAGGACTCAACCAGGGAGCACCGCCTTTTGAAACACGGTTCCTCCTCGGCCAGGTAAGTAATTACGTATATATATGCTTCAGAAGTTACACTGTGGGGGGGGATCTGTTCCTCGAAAACCCATTCAGCCCGAGCAAATGCCGATTCCGTTAATTGTGAGTAATTCCGCTTGTCGACCGAGCAATTTTCAAATTTACCAGCCGAAAAACTTTAAAACACAGATATAAGGTAAGTTAAATAACATATTGTGTTAATGGTTACATCTATAGCGTCAACCGGGACACGTTCCCCGATCATTCTGTTGCCAAAAATAAGCCAGCAAAATATTGAAAACCGTGATTTATGTTTTTGCTCGTATTCCCGCCAATTATTTTTGAAAGCATATGACTCACTAATTTAAATATATATAGTCAGTTCCCTGCATGCAATATAATGTTGTTTGCGATATCTGCATGTCAGCCTGCGCCAACCAGTCATTTAGTTACCCCATCTGTACCCACCATATAAAGTGGTATTCGATCGTTACCATGACAACGGAGATATATGTGGCCAGTCAACTTGTGCCTTGCATTTGCCGACACGTTATATATGTTTATGTAGCAAACTTACATGTGTGCACGCAGTTCTAACGAAACCAACGCGAAATAATTGGTTAAATATAAGCTTTCCAACTGTCGGAAGCTTCATATATTTGGATGTATTTTTAAGCCGTTGCCATGACAACCGAGCAATTTAGTATGATGTCTACCCCATTATTTTTGAAAGCATATGACTCACTAATCGAAATATATATAGTCAGTTCTCTGCAATATAATGTTGTCTGCGACATCTGCATGGCAGCCTGCGCTAACGGCCATATATTTACCCCATTTGTATCCACCATATGAAGTGGTATTCGATCGTTACCATGACAACGGAGATATATATGGTCTGTTAACTTGTGCCTGGCATTTCCCGACAAGGTATATATGTTCATATAGCAAACATAGATGTGTGCACGCAGTTTTAACGAATCCAACTCAAAATAGGTGGTTAAATGTAAGCATTCCAGTTGTTGAAATCTCAACAGTCGGCATGTTTATTTAAGCCGTTGCCATGGCAACCGAGCAACTTTGTGTGATGTCTACCCAATTTTTTTAAAAGCATATAACCTACTGATTGAAGTGCATATATAGTCAGTTCTCCATATGAAAATCCTACGGGTGTCTATGATGGTGGGGCCAGTATTACCTGCACGGTTGTCGCCCCAGTAAGTTCAATTATCGCCCGATCGATGCTCTTTCGATTTAGACTAGAAAGGTCCAGTTCTCTAGCGATAAACGTCTCCAAACGTTAAAGTGTTAAAGGGGCATGCAATCAGACTCTTTTTTCCAGTACATTTTCGGATAATGTTATCACAAAATTATCGATGTCCTCATTTTCCTGATATAACCAGTATTCATCGTTGTAAACTTTCCCACGTCAGTGTAATTACCAGTTTCGCCCCGGAAGTCGCACATTTTACTTTAAATTGTGATGAGCGACAGCTATATAGGTCAGTACGGTATATATCGAATAGCAGGGCAAATAATCAACGATGATACAAGATACATGTATTTATTATGATCGAATATTCCCCGACAGAGTTATTAAATTACTGCTATGTAAATTAAGTTATGCATAGGTTTGTAATCATATATATATAGGGAACACCGAACTATCAGATGTGATATTTAGAGACCAGTATACTAGGACATTTGGGGTGCATGGATGACACAAAAATATCGAATATATGGTTGATGGAAACAGGGGTTCGCCTGCATGGGGAATATATATTTTTACTTTATATTGTTTGAGATTCAGTACTGGGCGGTGGGGGGGGGGGGGGGGGCCGGGGGGGGGGTTACATATATTGTGGTGGGGCGGGCGGGCTTTGGGTTCCAGCAGTCACTAACATATTTTCAAAAAAGAGTATTTGAATCTACTTTAGTATATTATAAATGACCAAGTTTGTGGTATTCGTATTCATCCGAGGCATAGGCGAGGTTGTTTTCGTGTACCAGAGAGAGGAAATTTAACGCGTTTACAAGCCCATGCATATATACAAAACGAAGCAATTAACTGGCGTTTCGTGAATCGGAACACTCCGAAAACAGAATCGAAAGGTATGGTATAGTGTTACTTTGAAGGCATTATATATGTCAGGATAAAATCGCGTATTTTCAAGTTGATCATAGATCTGTATTGTTTAAAGTACGATGGGATGCTTGCGGATAAACGTAAGCAATTTATTGTCCAAAAAATCATCTCTTCGCTTCAACATTCACATTTGTACACAATACTTTTCTTCTTAGTGTTTGGATATGAGTGAGCAAAGTTCTCAAATTCTTGTAATTTGGTTCATCATTCTATATATGGGTCTAACGAATAAGTATGCGAAGAGTAAATACCTTGGAAACAAGTCTTATCTTTTGAATATGTCATCACATAAGTTGCTCCCTCAAAATACACCAATTAGTAAACATGGTCGTGGCAAATCGAGCAAATCTTTCGCGGAATCGTATATTCTACCGCTCGGAATGGGAATTGTGCTCGGCGGAATGAGTTTTCGAGGAACAGATCCCCCCACAGTATCTTATAGTTCGATTTCGAAAATGTTTTCTCGGGGGAAAATAGTCAACAATCACAACTTTGCTGGGAAATTATGTTAGAGTTAGCTCCCATGGCAACAGCCATGGGTATTAAAGTGATGTCAGACACTCCGGTAGGTTATCCAATAGAAATGGAGAATATTCTTACTCAAAGTTGTTCTTTTTACGAATATTAATCAAAATTGCCAACACATACCATCATTCTGATATATTAATTAAATGCACTGACTCTGGATGGCGAAATCATTTGTGATTGTTTGTCGCCGATTGTTGCGTCCCGAATCCATCAGATGTAAATATTTACAATTGAGCTTAGTTTTGACGATGTTTTCGATTGAGTGGTATGGTCGATTTCTTTTTAATTTTCTGCGATATTAGTAGAATGCTACATTCTCCAGGTTGGCAACACCTGAATACTAAAACTTATCAGTTTCACAAACTCGAACAAGTCCATATACTATGTCTTTAAAGACAGACACGCAAGGCTCCAGTAAACATCTACTGCTGTTGGTGGGACAGATAAAGTGCCTTATCAGAGCATGCTCACTGAACAAGAAACCGTTAGGTTGGACGGCAAACTTTTGGACACGTGCTGACAAAGCCCCAATGTCATTCTTCCGTTTTAAATATATCTTGATCTATATTAGGCCTATTTTATATACATGTAAACAAACTGCTTATTTAGAGATTGGTGACAGTGACACACATCCCTTCTGAATGTGACCCCGGGGTTGGACCCCACCTTTAACAATATTTTGGCAGACCCCCGGCCTCACTTTACGACAGTTTCTTCCATTTTTCTGATATGTTTTTGGTCACTTCTCATGCAAGGTGACATGCCATACGTAGGCTACATATACGTAGCACATATTACAACTAGGCCTATGTGCCATCACTGGCGTGGCTAATGGTCTCCGTTTAGGGGGGGGGTGGCGGTTTGTCATTGGCGCCGGGGGGGGGGGGGGGTGTCATAGTTCGATTTTCCAATTGCACCAGACCAAATATCCAACTGGCAAATTTCAATTGCATCCGGGGTTAGAATTTCAAACTAGTATCTCAACTGTTCGAAAATTCTAAACTGTAAAATGTTAACACCCCATGTGCACAATGCCATGGGTTGGGAATTTCCATCCGAGTGCCATTTAGTCTATATATGGCATGCACACTGTCACTATACTTGAGCCCTACATATCGAAAACCAAACTATCATAACAATTCAACTTATACTTTCGATCCGTTGTAAAGTGTTTTCAGCAGGGATGTGTCTAGACGGTAGAAGACGGCGATGTCCACTTTACAATTTATAACAGTAACAACTGCATCCCATTGAAGCAGACGGAAATTTAAATAGAAATAAATTGACAGGGAGTATGAAAATAGCTCAAATTTCACAGTAAATACCGTTTGGAAAACCAAACTTTTAGAGCAAATCTACTTTCGTTCTGAAATTTCAACCAACTTGAACTTGAACATGGTATCGGCCAAAGTTGGGGATGATACCCCTGTCGTACGCCCCTGATTTTAATGACATTTATAACATTTCCAACTGCAAAATATATGCCTTCCCATGCACCCTCTCTATCGCCACGTCCCTGACCCTTTGCATATCGTAAATGTGAAAATAAACATACCGATATAGCTTTGACTTTGCATGGCAGTTTTACTCATTTCTTGCATTTGTGTAGGTCACTGGTAACGAGAAGACACTTCGCGCAAGTCGGATTGAAAAACGTTGCACAAGCAGACGTAAACTATGAATCAGTTACGTCAATCCATGACGTTTTCCGCGCCAAATGTCTATATTTAGACATTTGCCCCATTGAACGCTAGCTTGATAAACTAGTCGGATTCCTTAAGTCGAACAAAATGGTCGCGCAATTTCGGAATGTTTAAAGGCACGTGAGGCCTTAATTGTCGAAAATATTCATATTTGTTCCAAACACCGTAAACAGAAAAACATTAAAACGCATACAGTTTCGTTCATATATACCATGACCATCGCGTAAACAGCATGTTATCATAAATACCTACTATATTTGACCTAAGCAAGAGCCTGATTGGGTTACAGAGGACAGCACAATGCTAATGGCTAATCACACACAAATGGCATAAACGCTCTTTATTAGTTCCATATCAGGAATTCACCAACAAAGAACGCTCTTTATGTTTACCATCATAATATAAACAAACACCAGAAAGGTAACTTTTTGGCTTTTGTTTACATAACAATGGTTAAACATATGAGAATAACATACTGTTTATGCGATATTTCTTATTTATATACGGACAAAGTCTGTCTACATTTTGATGTTCTTTCTGTTTGTGGCGGTTTTTGACGGGTGGAAATATTTTCACAGGATACCCACCGCCAAGGCCAACCGTACCTTTAATTACTGAGAACGGTTTATATGCCACCAAAGTGTCTATATTTTTGTTAATTATGTGTTAGTCTATCCCAGATATTGTAAAACAAATTGAGTAAACTTGTAGTTCGGCATTTAGTGTATTTAACTACTTGGTATATTATCGTATCCCTCGATCCTTCCAAATTACGCGGACCTATTAATTCAGAGACAAGCTCTAATAATATGAAGGGCTTATTGTGGCTGAATTGGTCGCATGGTATCTTGCAGAAAGACACACACGGAACTCTCAAAGGTGCAAAAAGACACCCTGGATCTACCAAATGTGCAAAAAGTCGAAATTTCATCAAAACGCTATTTCAGATTCGTTGCCTGCTAATTATTATTATTATAATAAGAATGTGTGTTTTTTTTTTATATCGGAGTGGCATTTCAATGGACATGCGACAATGACCAATTGACCTTATTGTGACTTAAGGGGTCATTCTCACCAAAAACGCGGCACCTGAAGGTTTGGAAATCTTTTTCGAAATAACTTTGTTCAGTTTTTGCATCTGCCACGATTTCTGTTCGTAATAATTGTTTACGTTGCACTGGGAATGAAAACAAATAGGTGAACTGCATCAGCGCCCTGGCAAACCATGTGTTTTCAAAACCTGTGTACCCTACATATCTTGTATCGATTAAAACTAATAAAAGTAAAAAAATAATTTCGATTTATAAAGGGTGAGGGAATAAATTACGCAGTCGAGTTATCAACATTTGGGATAATAGCTGGGTTCATCCAAACCGAAGAGCACCGCCTTTTGGATCACGGTTCCTCCTCTGTCAGGTAAGTATGCTTTAACATTGTTTAATGCTCGTCAAAAACCGACGTCATTAAAACCAACTGTGACCGAAAAGGGTGTCAAACAAACCCATCTGCGGCATATTTTATAAAACAATATAATAAAAGGTGCATTACCAGGCAACTTCACCGCTATAAAATATGAGACGAATAATAATATCGTACCCGACGTACCGCGAAGGCGCGAACTTTATTTTATGGTTCGAATTCTGAAATGTTTTCTCGGGGAAAATCGTCAACAATCATAACTGTGACATTATGTTAGTGTTACCTCCCGTGGCAACAACCATTTTACTTTATGCCACATTTATTGGACCCATTATTATCAATGGGTACTAAAGCCAGACACGCAAGACTCTCTGGTAAACAGCTAGTGCTGTTGGTTGGACAGATAAAGTGCCTTATATATCTGAGCATGCTCACTGAACAAGAAACCATTGGCCATGCTTCAGTTTTGGATATCATATCGTGTCTGTGTCTCCGCCTGTCGCCAATGGTCTAAATAAATAGTGTATGCCAAAACGGTTTCGTGTTCAGTGAGCATATATGTAAGGCACTTTATCTGTCCCACCAACAGCACTGACGGTATGAGAATCGACGACCACTTTTTTCCGTTGCTATTATGTCAATATTTAAGATTTTAAGAAAATTCAGCACTTTTTCTTGAAATTAGTATATATATAGTCTAATAAACCTACGATTTCATCATTTATTCTGGTTCAAATAGTCACGAGACGGCGAAAAAGTAACTTTGTCTGCAAATTACTATTGTTAAATTCTCCCAATCAAACGCAAACAATTCACATTGCGCATGACAAACCAACAGAGGCATGCAAAGAGGACTTCTGCGGAAAAGTGTTCGTCGATACTGATAATGCGTTGGCGACACGTATCGCTTTCGAAATGTGACCCCGGTGTTAGACCCCCACCTTTGAAATTATGTGTTACCCCCCACCCCCGGCCCCACTTTTGGACAGAACTTTTCTGCCGTTCCGGTTGTGAATTGTTTTCAGCAGGGACGCGTACAGAAGGTAGATTGACCTCGGCTGCACCCCGTTGAAGAAGACCGAGATTTTCAAGACCGATAAATTTCATTTGTACTCCATAGAAAGTTTTGTTGTTCTTGTTCTTGTTGTTGTTTTTGTTGTTGATGGTGATGATGACGATGATGATGATGGTGTAAGTGTCGCCGAAAAAGTAAAGCATCTACACTGAGAAAAATCCTCAGTCACAAAGACTAACTTGTTCTTGTCTTCAGCTAAGTTAGTAAATATGACTTAGTTAAGATTGATACGACTAACAGTAGTCAAATAAATAGTCATAATGACTAAGTTTAAATTCATACGACTAACTTAGTTTTAAGTCAAATAAATACTTAATTTACGCGATTTGTTTGTTCGAGGAAGAATCGTATACAGTTTGCACAAACCCTCCACCAAATTAAATTTTCACCTTCACAGTGACTAAGAAAAATTAATATGGCTCAATAAAGCTAGCATATTAGTCATTGTGACTCAGTTACGAATTAGTCATCATGACTAATAAGTAAATTAGACGGAATGACTAAGAAAAGTTAGTTGATTTACGGACAAAAATCTGACTATATATATAATCAATCTTAGTCAAATTTACTAAGGATTTTTTCGTCAGTGTATAACAATTCATGTTTGGAAAGTGTTTGCCTGCCATACGGCGGTATTGCCGGTTCACACACAGAAACATACTGTGTTATGCAAAAACAATTTAGAACTACAGTAATGCCCTAATTAATAGACTGCTTAACCACAGCAGAATAATGGGTAACTTTTCAGGTTTAGTCGGAAATATGGCTTGTTGTCATTCATCGGAAAGCTCTCGGGGAAGAGCTTTCCTATGAATGGCAAAAAGCCATATTTCCGACAATCCTGAAAAGTTACCCATAATTCTGCTGTGGTTAAGCAGTCGATTAATTAGGGCATTACTGTATACATTGATAGAGTTACCCATCTTCTCTCATTTTATACCTGTAGCTGTTTGCTGTAGCAATCTAACATTATATGGGCACTTTTGATGAATGTATTAAAAAAAACCATAATAATTATTTAAGAATCATTTCCAGATTGAACGTAGACAATACGTGACAACATGGGGCTTTGGCGGAGGGGATGGCCCTGGGTATCTCACACCCCCGAACATTAATTGGTAAAAATTATCAAAAATTGGGAAAATAATGCTTGAATTAACAGCAGTTAGAAATTTCAGACTTAATTAAAATTGTTGATATTGCCCTTAAATGTTCCAACCATGCAGTAGTTGGTGTATAGTATGTTGTTTTCAGTCAAAATTTTTTCTTACTTTCCGTAAAAAAATATATAGGCTAAAATGGCCATCAGTAGGAATTTTTTCCAACAATATGCCCACAGTTGTAAGATGAAATTGTTCCATCATCTGGACATTTATAGGTATCAATCAGAAAATTGAAAATTCCAAACCGAGAAGGGGGTGGGGGTGCTAATGACTTGACGGCAATAATCCGTGGATAAAAACACCACATGGTAGTGTGAACTGTACTCTCGGGATCCAATTAACCATAAATGTATGATTAACAATTTTCTGCAAAAAAAATCACGCTGTATGATCCTTATTCGGATCTGTTTTAAAATTAAATTTGGTCACCGACATGAATATGTGCCCTCATATCATCTCAGATGCAACACTTTGGACAAATCATCGTTCTCTTAGTTGTTAAAGGACGACAATTACTGCTTACTATAATAATAACAAGGATTCTGGGAAATACTGGATAAAACACACCCTGCATGTACTATTGTTGGTATAATTATACCAGAATATATAATTAACACAAAACATTTGATGGTTGATATATACCTTAAACTGTTTAATGCTATTTTTAAAAGTGGAATCTTCCCCGGACGTTGGACAGAATGGAGGAAATAAAGATATATATATTGAGCGTAATGGGAAAATTATTTTCATCGATTTTGAACAAAAGACTTGTTGAATTTTGCGAAGAAAGTGACACTGTCTCTGAATCCGGAAAAAACACTCAACGGTTGATAATATTTTTATCCTCAAGTGCCTCATTGATATGTATCTTTCCCGGGGAAAAAAACTGTACAGTTGTTTTATTGATTTTAGAAAAGCATTTGACACAGTTTGGCGTGACGGCCTATGGGTGAAACTGATGACGACGAATATTAATGGCCGCATTCTTAAAGTTATACGCAGCATGTATTGCAATATTAAGTCATGTGTCGTACAAGGAGGTGACAGATATGTCACCTTTCTTGTTTTCAATGTATCTAAACGATTTAGAATCTTTTCTCGGAAATTGTGCCATCGATGCTGATCGATGGCTTAAAATTTTTAAGTGACGAGTTTTATGATAAACTTGGACACTACATGAAATTTATGTGTGTGCTTTACGCCGATGATACGATTATTCTCGCAGAAGACCACGAAAGTATGCAACGTGCATTGAATATTTTTACGACTACGCAACAGCATGGACGTTAACTGTCAATGTAGACAAAACTAAGGCCATGGTGTTTTGCAACCGCAAAGATGACTTTATGGAACAATTGACCCTTCATGCTGAAAAAATTCAGTTTGTGGACAATATGACATACCTTGGGGTAGAGTTTTTTCATAATGGAAGATTCTGCCAAGCGGTGAAAAAGATTGTGACTGTAGACAAGAAGGCTATCTATAGTTTTCTGGGCCAAACAGGAAAATTAAACCTGACTAATGATTTAATATTCACCTTATTTTACAAAACAATTGAACCAATCGTCATGTATGGTAGTGAAATCTGGGCTATGGAAATTTTATACGAGTTGGACAAACTAATTCTTGGATTTTATAAACAGATTCTTAAAATGAAAAGAAGTACACCCACATTTATGGTTTAAAGTGAAATTGGAAGATATCCATTGAGCATTAAATGCACGTTACGCATGCTGTCCTAATGGAAGCGGATTCTAGATGGTAAATGCTCTAAAGTCGTTCAAAAATTGTATATGTTTTCGCTACAAAATGGCTAATTCCGATAAAACAAACAAACGCACGACTTGGCTATCCTGCATTAAGGGACTACTAGATTCGTCTGGACATAATCACATTTGGAACGAGCAGAACATCTCTAGTCATGACATTAAGAATATTGAGAACACTTTCAGAGATCATTTATTCAGAAATGGTGGTACGACATCGATAACTTATTATCACGGGGTCATTTTTATCGGAATTTTAAAATGAAGTTTGGTTATGAGACTTACTTTTTAGCTCAACTTACTTTGTAAGTTTGAGCTATTGCAATGGGTTGGCGTCCGTCGTCCGTGTGTGCGTGTGTCCGTCAACAATTTCCTTTGGCACCGGCTACAGGTCGTATCTTTGATCTGATCTTTATGAAATTTGTCATGAATGTTGACATTGACATGTAGATGGGAACGAGTCATTTTGGGGTCATTCGGCCAAAAAATATGGCCGCTGGTGGCCATCTTGGATTTCAAATTAAATCCATTGGCCCGGGCTACAGGCCGTACTGTTTGTGTGATCACCATAACATTTGTCATGAATGTTGACATTTACATGTAGATGGGAATGAGTCATTTTAGGATCATTCGGCCAAAAAACATGGCCGCTGGTGGCCATCTTGGATTTTACTCTTTGCATCACTAAATCCTTTGACACATCCTACAGACCACATCCCTGGTCCGATCATCACCAAACGTCATATGGATCATCGGGGTGACCTCTAGATGGGAATGAGTCATTTTGGGGTCATTTGGCAAAAAAAATGGCCGCTGTCAGCCATCTTGGATTTTACTCTTTGCATCACTAAATCCTTTGACACACCCTACATACCACATCCCTGAGCTGATCATCACCAAACTTCATATGGATCATCGGGGTGACCTCTTGATGGGAACGAGTCATTTTGGAGTCATTCGGCTAAAAAAATGGCCACCAATGGCCATTTTGGATTTTACTCTTTGTATGACTAAATATTTATACAAAATCCATTAGCATGGGTTATAGACCGATTTGTTTGTTTGATCTTCATGAAATTTATCATGGATGTTGACATTTACATGTAGATGGGAACGAGTCATTTTGGGGTAATTCGATAAAAAAAAACATGGCCGCCGGTGGCCATTTTAGAATTTACACTTTGCATCACTAAATCCTTTGGCACAACCTACAGACCACATCCCTGATCCGATCATTATGAATCTTGTCATGAATGTTGATATTGACATGTAGATGGGAACGAGTCATTTTGGGGGTCACTTAGCCAAAATACATGGCCGCTGGCGGCCATCTTGGATTTCCAAATTGAATCCGTTGACGCGGGCTACAGGCCATACTGTTTGTCTGATCTTCATAAAAATTATCATGGATGTTGACATTGAGATGAAGTTGGTCTTACTTAGACATTTCAATTACCACCTTTCCTAATCCCTCCATTTACTGTCAACCATTAAAGTATTCCCCTGCCTAAGTTGAGCTACAGTGTCATTGACACTTTTATTTAATTTACCTCGTGATCTATCTCATTTCGGCCAATTTGGCCGGTTACTTCATGTGACTTTTTCATCTGACGTGTGTGTCGGATAATTGATCTGGAGGATTTATGTAAATGTTAGCCCAAACTACATTTCCAAGTAACGATGGTTTTGTTGCTTATTTTGAGGAATAATACCGCGTCAGATGAATTCAGCCCAAATATGTTAACAGTTGTCGTGTCAAACATTCGGCAGTAGGTTAGCGTTATTTAGTATTTGTGGATGTCCTTTAACATGGGGAAAATAGACTAACTGCGCTTGAACGAGCATGTGAATTTGTCGTTTTTAAAGTACAGCAACTTGATAATCAATAACAGAGGCATTCTCTGTCAAATAAGGTCGCTCTATTTACGGTATTAATTGCGGAACTTTCTAAAGTAAACTACGCGTAAACGGATACATACGGTAAATTCTAGAATGTGCCGGAATCTATCTAATCGCCCCAGGGCCAACTCGCCCAGTCGACATGTGTCAATTCGGTACCTACTATAACATGTACCCGAGTCCGATACGGAATAAAAGATGTATACGGGTGTTATATAGCGTTTGGTCCGTTGTTTCTCAATGAATATTATTGAAATTTGGTGTATATGTCCGGGCTGGGACATGGAATACAACAACGTTTGAATTGTTTTTAAATTTACAAATTTGTTGATTTTATTCAATTTGTTTTCGTTCTGAAAACACACTATAAAGTGTATATAATATAATAACGAACACGAGACATACATAATTTATAAACTGTTAACAAAAGATATCAAATTCAATACATGACAAAGATGACTCAGTGGAGTTTATAAAGTGAACATAAAAACATTGAGGTAAGAATCTTTTTAAGGAATGCAACTTTATTTAATGATAATAAACACATAAATTAAAATAACAAACATGAGCCATATATGATTTATAAACTGTTAACAAAAGATATCAAACTCAATACATGACAAAGATGACTCAGTGAAGTTTATAAAGTGAACATACAAATATTAAGGTAAGAATCTTTTCAAGCATTACTAAACCGTTTAGCACAGACCACAGTCCACTTCACTCATCCGATCATCACCAAACTTCATATTTATCTTGATATTGATCTATCAGATGAGAGCTATCAAATATTTTTTTAATTTCATAGGAAAAAATGGTCGCCAGCGGCCATATTGCATTTACGTTATATTTTATCGCGTCATGTCGATATCTAGTATTACTTAGAAATTTCACCTTTCCAGATTCATAATTGCTCCATTGACTGTAACAGATGAAATTATTCCCCTCTTCGGATAGAGTGTCACTGAAACTTTATTTTGTCAGACTGTCTGTATAATCACTGATTATATATGGCAATAATCTGTAATAAGATGTAGCACTATTTTATTTTATATTTACATGCAGTGCTGTTTTTATACATCAATTCTAATCCCCCTAGATCATCATGTGATCGATCATACATCGCGCGAGGACCTGGTTGAATTAAGGGGGTTTTATGGATCACTTCTGTCCTCAAGCTAGATTATACTTATGACATTTAATGGCATGTTTCTAACGTGGAGGGTTAGATATGCTTGAGAAACCACCACTCTTTAATTCACACCAAGTTCTCAGCTGTCATGTTCGGATATTAGAACCCATAGCCATGATATATGGTTTATTTTGTGTATACTAGTAATATAGTTATTTTCAGTACCTTTATATACCAGTACTGTGTATAACAATGCATATAAATTAATCCATGTATACATGTATATTGATTCAACGGATTCAGTGGTTTTGTCCATCAGTCTATCAAATTTGCGGGGAAAACATGGCCACAAGCAGTACACCCTGCTAAATTTCGAATTTGAATCAATTGGCGCACCCTGCAGCCAGCTTTTATTGGAGAACTTTTTCTTATGTGGATATTTTGGGTCACCGCTAGATGTGAGCCATATTTTGTTCTCAAACTGTCCTTGTGAAGACATCACTGCCAGCGGTGATCTTCAATTTTACTATTTTTATGGCTAAATAATTTGGTTGATCCTACAGACGAGACCCCTTGTCCGATCGTCATCAGATTCCACAATTATCTTCTGGATAACCAGGGTGAGAGTAATCTAATTTTCCCGAATTTCGTTAAAAAACATTACCACAGGCAGCAATTTGGTATCTTACTCTTTGATCCTCTTTTGCATGACTGAATTGTTTAGCAACTGTACAGACATATCCCTCATCTGGTTTGTATATACATGTATATCTCTTCATGCGGATAGCCAGTATTACGTAGGTACTTCAACTTTCTGCATTCCTGTCATCATTTGAAATATAAAAATTTACCTGATACATGCACCCTTCAAAATTTGTTTCGTCGTATCTATTTTAACTCTTTCGCTGCCACCCCGCCACACCGACATACTCCCCAGTGCCAAGCATTATGGGTGTAAATACAAGTATTTTATGTATATGTGGGTAATGCAATGACTATCGGGTAATTATCGGTGTATTTAGTTGAAACTTCACATGTGGGTATATATGACAATGACCTATCACCTGCCCCGACGTGGAGACTGGAGACCCATTCAAGGTCATAGGGGTCACGGCCATTGGCGGCCATCTTGGATTTGCTTTAATTTATGTTTTTCGGTAATTTTTTTCAATTCATATATGATTAAATGTTTGTTTTTTGTTCTAGTGTTCTATCCCATTAATTAATGCTTCACCAGTTAATCATATTCCGGCTACTATCCGTATTTTTCACCGACCTCATTCCGACAGAATTTTTGGACGCTAAACTGATCAGCAGAAAGGAGGCCGCCAAGTCAATTATGATGTTTATTTTCCACTCATATATCGCATCCCACCAAAAGTTAATTTGTCAATGGTATATTCTGGCTCGGACTGTACTCATAGAACTTCAGGAGTAGCATGACTTTGACTGACCTTTCTTCTAAATTGTCAGCGCACACCAGCACTCTACATAAAATAAATGAACCGTAATGTTGTAATGCAACAAAACAATATAATTACGACCCGTAAACCAGGTGCACCCCCGAACTCGCATAAATGCGTATTTGGCAGCGACTGGGTAACTCGCATTTATGCGAGCTTGGCATCGAAAGAGTTAATGACCCGTATGGTAATATTGATACAGATATATTTGTCAAACATTTCTTTGTACAATATACAGGTATTTAGTTTGTAACTAAATCTAGAAATATATAATAGTAGCTCGTGGACCCCACTTCGTCCGGGATGTTCCCCTCTGATTTTCGGAGAAATGCGCGATTTAACCTTGAATTGACTATTTTAAAGGTGAAGGTCATGTCGGGGTCACGATTTGACCCGTCCAAAACACTCCCCGGACAAAAGTCACGACAAAAGTACCCGTCGAAATCCGCCCGGCTTTATACCCGATTTGACCTTGAATTGACAATTTTGAATGTCAAGATCAGGTCAGGGTCATGATTTGACCCACCCGAAACACTCCTGGGACAAAAGTAACAGTAGGTATCAAATTTCGTTGAAATACTTCCGTTTTACCAGATTTGACCTTGAATTGATCTTTTTGAATGTCAAAGTCAGGTCGGGATCAAGATTTGACCCGTCCAAAATACTCCCTGGAAATAATTTCCCCTAGGTATCAAATTTCGTCAAATCTGTCCGGCAGTTTTCCCGGCCATAGCTAACAGACAAACAGACAGACAAATGTCCAAAATATATATTAAACTAGCTGATGTACTCGACTTCGTTCGGGCTAGTTAGGGATTTTTTTTGTGATCGCCTCCATCTGGACAGTACCCAGTATATACAGCGTCTGGCCAAACTATTGTTCAATTGGTCCAGAAACATGCCTATATCAGCACGTTCGAGAACATGGTCCCACGTGAAATTGGACCCGTCCATATTGCTCCCGGGATCGAAGTAGTCCTACACACAAATTTTTAGTCGGATCGGTCAAGGTCCAGAAACATGCCTATGAGCGAGGTCAAGTTGACACGTTAAATACCAAATTCGAGCAGTGTTAGAGTCTATAACACATACACACATGCATTCACGCATACACACATACATACAGACAGGTGTTTCAAAATGTATAATCGATAGCTACAACAATTCTATGGTAGATAGTTCACGGCCGACCTGATGCATGCATCTTAGTTTTCTTGTAATATTATGCGATTGAGAACTGCCAATCATAGACTAGGTGTTGAAACTAGTAGATGGGGCAATGCAGGCACACGTAGCAATGAATGCACTAATATTATCGACCACGTGTCCGCTCAATTTCCTGGTAGCTCCAATGTAATTTATATATAGGGTGCATATGGCTCAATGAGGTCATATATCGAGTTCATCGCCCCAGAAAGAATAAAGGCCCTTTTTACATTTTTGCTTCAACGTGGATCACTAACGGACATGATTCATTGAGGGACGTGGCGACAGAGGTGGGATGGGGAAGGGGTGTCTCCCCCAACTTTGTTCAAATAATATTTGGAAATTTCATACCTGACACAACAGTAGTGGTAATGTTCACACCAACAATAGGTTCAAAGTGTTCTCGTAGTTTGATTTTCCAACGAATTATTAGTGGGGAAATTATTGCTTTTATACCAACAATGATATATTTTCCTGCTTTTTGGTTAAAATCTTGGACTGAAGTGGCCAATCAGTTGAAAATTTTCCAACCTTAGGGGTTGTCAGGTCGGAACTTTCAAACAATTGGTGCCATTCTAGATGGTAGTATTTTACAGTTTTCAGGTTAAGATTTCAAATTTTTCTCCCATTGGTTGAGAGGTCCTGATCCATCCTCGATGGCCAGTCAAAACTACTAATTCATTAACACAAATCGAGGCCTGGATTTGCCTGGACTTACATCTCTAGATGCTAGTTTTCAGGTTCAGATTTAAAACTTTTCTCACATTGCGGCCCAGGGGTCCTGGTCCCTCTCCCATGGCCAGTTAAAACTGTTAATCAATTAAAAAAACCGAGGCCTCAATTTGCCTAGTCAGACTTCTAGATGCTAGGATTTTGCAGTTTTCAGGCCCAGTGTGTCCTCTTCATTCCTCGATTGTCAGACGATTATCCATTAAACAAACAAAAATTAAAATACTGTACACTAAATCCGGCTATTTATGAGACCATCTCCTTTTATACTCAACAGAATATATGCAACAAATGAATGAATTTGAGCTATGTACTAGTTCAAAATACAACCATGTGCTATATGAACGCTGAAAACAACATAACAATTATATAATGAAAATGAATTTATGACACCAGTTCATTTGTTGCATATATTCTGTTGAGTATAAAAGAGATGGTCCCATAAATGGCCGGATTTATTGTACAGCCCCCCCCACGATATAGGAAAATTATAGATCAGGTGGTCCCTGATTGATTTATGGAACACGTAAAGAGATTGCATTACTTACGTGTGCCGAATGTGCGGAAATTTAACAACAGCCTATATATTTTCATGATTAATGTAGTCTTTTCAAAGCGATAAAGGAGGGTGTCACCACCCTCCCATCTTTTGGTATGCGGGATTCAGGTGGTACGCGGGTTCATACCATATGTTAACTGGTACTCGGGATTCATATCACCAATTAAACCGATATTCAGGATTAAATCACATTAGGCTGGCACGCATCTTTCATAACACAACATTACACAAATTTTGATTATTTTCCAACCTAAATGACATATTTTGATGTAATTCAGACTAATACCTCTTGCTATTTTGAAGTTATGGATACTACTTCAGCAAATATGTTAACACTATGATATTAGTGTAAAATTACTATGTTATCCATATTTTCTTAACTGGTACGCAGGATTCAGCAAGCTGTTAACTATATATTATCCTTTATTCAGGGGTAGTGGGTGATATCCTCAAAAAGTGTATATGCGTATTTCATGTACATTAATTACCGACAAGGAGAGGTTTAACTGACAGACCAACCTCCCCCGATCCCGTCACCAAAGTATTGCACGCGCATTTTTGTAAATAGATATATTTTAACCCTTTCTATATACTAAATACTCGTTGGCGAGTATAGTAAGTAGTTCCCATGGCGAAATATTCAGATATAACTTCAACAAACGACTATTGTTGAACTTATCATTTGAAAATTTCCCACCAAAGAATATGAATCTTTCTGCATGTGTGTTATCTTTTCGTCATATACCGTTTCTCTGCTCAATTTTCCTAAACACCCCTCCAACTGAATAAAAGACCATTCCAATATATATTTTTATAGCTCAATGGGCGAATATATATAGTAAATGGGTTAATCCAACAATCGACCTATTTTGATCGCCAGAACGTGAAGACATTGAACAATTTCTAGGTCAAATTTGAGAACTTTAGAAATTTGAGCGACATCTTAACGCCATCTATAGATGATATAGAAGCTACCCACATATAAAGGATGACATTGTCAAGTATGAGTTGCCCTCCCATCCGTTTGTGCTTCCGTCCGTGATGATTAACTCCAGAGAATACATGTCATCGACTCGGGAATATTGTGTTAACTTCAGAGTATAGAATCGTCGTCAGGAGTCGCGATAAGAGGACGAAGAATGCGGATTAACAAGGACCACACAATCTGATGAGAGCCACTTGACCAAACACGAATCGGCAAAAACTCTAATTGGCTATAATTGTTGTCGAGACATCGAAACTATTCTAATTTTTTGTCACATCTGTGTAATTTACACCAGGTATCAAGTTTCCCACGACCTTCCCTTGTCAGTAAACTGTTTGTCAGAATATGAAAATCGGCACATCAAATGTTATATATACATCACTAAAATAGCCATATTTCCACGTGCAGCTGATCCTTAAAGTTTGCTGGAAAAAAAAAGGTGTTCCTGTTTCCTTTCAACAATAATTTGAGGAATGATGCAATAATCGCTGTTATATAGCTGATTACAGGGGCGCCATCACATGTGGGTGCCATGAGATATATGTGCGCAAGTTCTCCAACAACTCATTTATTGTCACCAGATCCGATAAACACCAACGCCATGCATATAATACAGGTGGTTGTTCACAACTTGGCTATTTGAATTAATCAATTTATTATCATTTTAATCAAATTTAGCTAACTCGATTAATCAACTCAGATATCTTAGTAATCAACTTAGCCTTCTTGGTTATTCAACTTAGCTATCTTGTTTAGTCAACTTATAGCTATCTTGAATAATCAACTAACCTATATGGACCCTTTTTTCTAAAGCAAAAATTGCCGGTTTTAGTAAGCCTTTTCCAACTTAGATTATGCAACTCTTGGGTTATTTGGATGGTGACTTCAATTTAAATGAGCACACTGCAGTAAAGCTTAGTGCATGCTATAACACACCACGGCGCACTACAAGTCCGATTATATACTATACAGAGGATCACCCATTATGTCATATGATGTTATAAGTAAATAAGGGGAAATTACGGTACTATACACGCTATCATTCCAAGCACTATATTGGCAGTTCATCTTTTTTTGGCTCTGGACCAATCTCTTGGTGGCTTCTTAAGAAGTTCGGCATTGAGAAATCCACCAAGTCTCTATATTATGTTGGCTTGACGAAAATGGCTAATTGCAGACTAAAGCTTAGCACGGGGGCGCTATATCATTCTGAATTCAAATGATTAGTCCGTGGCCATTTGTTATTGCTTACAACCTTTGCAATGTCTCAATCCTACATCTACCCGTAGGCAACAAATCTCTATGTAATTCCTCATTTCAGTGTCCCTGGTCTCCATGAAAAGCAATATGGATAATTCACGCTATACACATGCCAAACATGGAATGTAGTGTTTCTTTCAGCAACTCATGCTGGGGATTTTGGTGATGCTTGATGCTGAAAATCTGCTGGGACATCCTCGGGGGGTATTATGGACCATGCGACAGTTGCAACACATGTACCCTTTATCATCACCAGCAAAATACCACAGGAGGCAGCAAAGAGAATCACCCCTTGCGTGTAGACCATGGATTGGTTTGTCTCTGTGTGTGCATGTATCACGGGGACCAGTGGTACTGACACGATGTAAGTCATTTAGAATTGCTGTCTCAGCGCACATAACCCTTTCATGACGGGAGCTGCGCTGGTGCAACATTAAATATCATGTGCCAGTGCATTATCGTATATATTTGAGTCTCCCACAGGGAGCCGCGCATATATAAAATAATGCACTGGTGTACAAGGTCAAGGTAAATAAGGTTAGGTCTCTGCATTCTCGTATACATATGGGAGATAGACTGATTTGACACACCTGTAGATATCTCCTGAAATCAATTTCAAATCGTTCTCGCTGGGACAGAAACTTGTGGAGACTTGATTTGTTACGCAATATATAGGAAATGATGGAACTTCCCATATCGGATTATCGAAAAGTTGGTCCACGAAATGAGATGCAAATATAGAGCCTACATGCAGTGGTGGTATAGGGTCTTCATTCGAGATCTAGACACCCTTTGTGAGGGTGGAACCGTTACCAGTGAGTGTTTTGTTATAACACTTGAAAATATCTAACATGGGAGTGACCCCCCCTTGGGGATTAAGCCCATTTAAAAATAACTCACTACAAGCAATACTTAGTGAAAGTGGATGATTGTTGTTTTTTTTTGCATATCTCATGAATATAATCATATCTGTATTTATAAAAAATATTACTAGCTATAATTATGGATGATCCTTAGCAACATGTGAATAGCATAGTTGCAGCTAGTCCATCGATTCACGTCCGAGTAGGCCTTCGACGTTAAAGATACGGGCGGTGTTGGCGGTGAATATGCTGTTAAAATATTCAGCTCCGTCAAAAACCGCCATAAACAGAAAGAATAGTAAAATATAGACAGACTTTGTTCTTATACTAATAATAAATATGACATAAACAGCATGTTATTGTCAAATGTTTTTCCTTTGGTATGTAAACAAAATAAAAAAAGTTACAGAACCTGGCTTTTGTTTAGATCCGGATATGGTAAACATAAAGAGCGTTATTTGTTACTGTTTTCCTTATATGGAAATAGTAAAGAGCGTTTATATCATTTGTGTGTGATTAATCAATATAATGCGCTGTGTTATGTAAACAGAAGCAAAACGTCTGTAACACGAGCATGTTCTTGTTTACGTAGGCCTACACAATCAAACGTCCTGACGACAATATACTATTTACGCGCTGATTATGTTTGGCATATGAGCAAAACTATATATATTTTAATAGTCCTTCTGTTGATGGCGATTTGAACAAATATGAATATCTCTGCAACGAACGCCGCCCGTGCCTTTAAATGTGCATTAAAATTTTTTTATCGATGCATCTCAAATGAACCGACTCGGAATTTGTATTCAATATTATACATATACTTGACTTCAACTTAAAGCGACTAACAGATTCAAGAGGGACTTTACATGTCATAACGAATTACTGATGTCATAGAAATTATTAACTGGTTTGAATTATGAACCCTCCGGCTTCCGCACCAAAGTGAGACAGATGATTTTTTTTTATATATATATAATCAGGAAAAGTCCTTTAATATTTTACGCCCAAGAAAAATAGGAATCAGTCTATTTTGCTTTCTTAGTCGATGCATTCTATAGATTATAGATTATATAGATTATTAGAGTTTTCCGATTCATATAGAGTATATTTATACAGTGCGTATATTAATGGTTCCCGTATTTATTGGCCGATTATGGTTACTGGATTGTAACAAGAGTAGTAAATTATCGGGTTTGGTTTAAAGCTTTAAAGACTCTCCATCCGATTCGACACCATCAAATTAATAAAACTGATATTCGTACTATTTCCATATCAGAAAATAACGAGATCGAACTATTCGTCCATTCGTGGGAAGTTTTGGTAGTCAGGAATCAAATGTCATAGTTTTATCAGGTTTTGAATTGTGGTCGGGCGATGAAAAGTTCAAAAGATTACATATACCAAAAAGCATTAATTTATGACTTCATTGTTCATTAACGGCGCATACTAAACGTTACTAAATTATGTTATTCTTACCGCACTATAAGTTTTCGTTATGTCTGCACTTTACCATTGACGTTACTTGCAATTAATTTTCATATTTTATAAGCATCGTAAGCGATACATTGGCTACGGAATTGTGTTGGTGTCAAATCGGATGGGGGAATCTTTAAATCTTTTAAATCTTTATGGATCTCACTGATCTTGTTTCTAGTCATCTGCTAAAGTCGTGCCTTTCCCGACAGACTCTGGTCGCAGGTGCAGGCGGAAATTCATCAGACACGTCTGCTATCTTTCAGGTACACTTCATGACTTTAAAAAAATAATCTCGATAAATCCCGACTAACATGCGCCATTATCTGTTGGTTTGTTCGGACCGTGATCAAACCAGAAAACATGATATTCTTTATCATGAGATAATCTCAGGCATATGGTTTACAGTGTCTCGCTATTCTTTGCGACCAATTTCCACAATAAATTACGCATGACGTTGGTTTTGTATAGTCGTAAGCGCGGACAAAATGACCATTGAAAACAGAAAATCTCGCGAATTATAGCCCGATTACCACAATCGGACGTGAATTAGTAGATGAAGACACAGATAAACGGATCTTCGTGTCTCCGTGAAATATGAGCGCCTGCCACGTGAAAAATCTCAATGGCTCCAACAAATGACTTTATCCATTATACGGATATCATCTTCCTATTATCGAAATCACAATGACTTATGCGCCTACATTATCACGTTATCTGTTGAGAGTTTCTTGAAAAAAAATCACAACGGTCTAAATTCGATAAATAAATAAAACCAAAAAAACATTCTGTTATCTTTTGGCTAATATTTGTTAAACCTATTTTTCTTGTGACTTGCATGTATTCTATTAGTGTAAAATAACACGCTGTAGAACCAAGGAGTGTCGAAGAGAAAAAATGATGTTGTTACATATATAATTATCCATCCGTTTCATTAATGTATTTAGATGGCATAGAAGGGACACAGGAAATGGAACAATTAAATTAACAGTTAAATTACCCTTTGTTAATTTAATTAGTCCAAGTATTATGTTATATGTGCCCCTATACTATGTTATGTATGGTATCTAAGTTTAACTCATTCAGTGCCAGGTCTCCTGGGGGAAACGGATGGCTGAGTGCCATGGTTTACTGGGGGAAAAGCTGTCATTTACACTAACTAGATATTTACTTTGATTATTCAATATTGGAAAGAATTGAATTGACATTGATAGTACTCAAGAAGTTCTTTAAAAGTCCAATTCCGGTAATACAGGTTCATCACAGCTCCAAACTTTCACGTTGCCATGGCAACGAATACTTCAAATTAACACCGATTGTATGGAATTGCAAATGTGTTGTTTTATGTGGCCATCTAACTAATATATTCTGTGTGGTTTAGGCATTAATTTTGCTGGTGGAATAACATAGCATTATGTTATGGCAAAGATCGGAATGGGGGGGGGGGGTGATTAGTGAGACCTAACGAATTTTCTAAATGGGATAATGTTTACAATAACCGATTTCCTAGAAAAGCAAATGGCAAAACTGAAAACAAGTTGAAAATCAATTGTGTCCGTTCTAAAGGCCTACAAAAATCGTACTTTCGCTGTGCTGCGTATACTATAGTTCCCCGTTCGTGTGGTACACGTAGCTACATGTATGGCGTCAATGACACAAATTTGGGCAATCAGAGTAACCCGGTGACAATTCAATCGAATTCAGCACATCGAAAAACCCCTCACTACCAAATGTCCGTTCGATATCTTAAAACATGTAAGAGCAATATATTGACAATGTTTCCTGTAGTAATTTATCATTGTAATTTGGCGAACCCCTTAAGGTACATATTTTGATTGACGTAATGTGCGCGTTGTCCAAATCGGTGTTCCTCGATCGTTTGGCGATAAACCAAGTGTTCTATGGATTAGGGCATGCCCTACTTGGTATAGTAATCGCCTTTTACGCAATCAAAATCGGTCTCCAATTAACAGATCTGGACGCTGTATACGTTGACCTCTTAGAGAGTTTGAACTCTGCAAGACTTTAGTCACGCCCACATAACACACAATTTTTCACCACCAATATTCAGGCGGCTCTATCTCCCGAATACCTCAACGTACGGAGCTGCCCGATACGTCGTTTGAACGGAGATATATTCGGCTACGCCATGGTTTACAAATTGGATCTACGCATGCGCGTATAAACATACCAGCCGCCACTCACCCCCCCCCCCCCGATGAAAATTCTTCCAAGATGTGACTTGTAATCCACAGTGTTTTAAACATGTACACCAATAATGAAATTGTAAGTTTTTCGCCCAGTAGAGCATGTTTTAAGCGAGATGTTTTGGGCGACGTATATATACGTCGCCGGCAAATGGTTGGCGCTTTTCGGGCGACGTATATATACGTCGCCGGCACTGAATGAGTTAAAGTGTGGTGAACCCATTATTGAAATAATAGCCTCTTAGCTTTTATTATAAAAGGCCACTAGGCCACAGTATATATCCTCCGAAAAAGGTGGCTTTTTTAGAAAATAAAAATAAAATTCTGACAACTTCACTTCCAACTGTCTATATTATTAACACACCTAGAGTTATTTGATTAGACACCAGAATAATCAGTACATTCTAAATCTAAAGTGGACATATCAAAATTCAAGCTGTATTTTCATGTGATTAATCAACAACCAAGATTTGAAAGCAATCGGACAACTAACTAACGTTATCAACCGGAGACGGATAATATGCAATAACTTCTAAGTCGAAAAGGGGCATAGCTCCGTCAGAAATGGTTGGATCGGACCCAAATTCGAAGTTTAGCTGTATTTTCACGTGAACGCTATCAGATAACTATATAACTAAAATTACCATCGGGCAATAAACAGCAAATTATGAATTAAATTGGACATAACTGTCCGCCAGAAATGGTCCAACCGGACCCAAATTCGAACCAGACATTGAATGCTTTCACGAAGACCATATGCCAAGTTCCATGAAATTATATCAAATAGTATTCAAGTTATCATCCAGACAACAAAATAATCTTCAAGTCAATCACAAGATGACATAACTATGTCAGAAATGATTGGACCGGACCCAAATTAGAACTTGACCCGTATTTTCATTTGATTAAAGCCACATGGCGGTTTGCGATCCAAAATACACTTAAAGGCACGTGCGGCCTTAATTGTCGAAAATATTCATATTTGTTCCAAACACCGTAAACAGAAAAACATTAAAACGCATACAGTTCCGTTCATATATACCATGACCATCGCGTAAACAGCATGTTATCATAAAGACCTACTATATATTACCTAAGCAAGAGCCTGATTGTGTTACAGAAGACAGCACAATGCTACTGGCTAATCACACACAAATGGCATAAACGCTCTTTATTAGTTCGATATAAGGTATTCACCTACAAAGAACGCTCTTTATGTTTACCATCATAATATAAACAAACACCAGAAAAGTAACTTTTTATGCTTTTGTTTACATAACAATGGTCAAACATATGACCATAACATACTGTTTATGCGATATTTCTTATTTGTATACGGACAAAGTCTATCTACATTTTGATGTTCTTTCTGTTTGTGGCGGTTTTTGACGGGTGGAGATATTTTCACAGGATACCCACCGCCAAGGCCAACAGTGTCTTTAATAATATTCGCTTTTTAATTAGTCCCGGTATCGAAATAGGTCAAAAAATACGAAACTCCCTTTCTGCGCGCATTATATGTCATAGAAAGACGCATTGAAGTCATACACAATCCAACTTTGAACAACATTGGCTGCGCCATTTCATAAAAAAAAAACTACTTCTGAACTGCGCAAAACTGTAAACAACGAGAGTCACTTGATTTAATGAGTTTTTCTCAGTCGCTTTTTAATCATTTTCCGTAAAACTTGCACAGACAACAACCACCATGGGAACCTGTATAACACCTGCGATTATAATGTTCGTCCAACTTTTTGTGTGTGGAGTTATCCCCCTTTAGACAGAAAATTTTGTCAAGATGCATAATTTTGTCCGAGCTTTTATTCCAACATTTTTTTGTCAATGTTTTCAAACTTGGCACAGTTATTTAGTACCATGGGAACCTGCGCACCTGCGATTATGAGGTCCGTCAGGCATGTTTGTGGAGTTATCCCCCTTTTTCTCAAAATGCATTATTTGTCCGGACGTTTCAGTTCAGTCCAAACATTTTTGAATGAGTTATGACCATTTTTCGACTTAGAATTGTCCAGATTTGAGGTATTTTTGTCTGGACGTTTTCTCAAAATATTCTTGTTCAATTTGAATCAAATTTCCTATAGGGCTCAATCATCATGTGATCCCATGCACCTGCGATTTGAAGTTCGATTGGACTCATTCATATTGGTCGAGTTATTCAACTTTTTTTTTACTGTGCACCTGCAATGGGAATCTGTTGTTTTATTATTTAACTTAATGTTTACTGACATGTGGAACATCTTAATGTTTTAAAAACACACGGGGGGGGGGGGTATATCATTAGTCCCATTGGGACAGTCACACCTCTATAGTTTTACTATTACCATGCCTCAATTCTAACATTATAATGGGTTGAAGTCGAAAAGGGGATCACTCTGTCATAAATGGTGGGACATGACCCAAATATTAACTTGATCGGGCTTTCCGATATAAAGACCATATAACGAGTTTCATAAAATTATGTTTAATATTATTCAAGTTATCCGGAAATACACTTTTCTGACAGAAAGCCGGGCGTACGGACATTTCTATAGTTGCACCAGCAAGTTATTTTGTCCCCAGAAAAACAAACCGGGGACAAAAATAACTTGCTCTTGCAATTGGAGATACATGTATGGTGTCCTGAATGCATATTCATATATGTCCCGCGGTGCTCTAGTTATAAATTACTTTCCAAACAGTCGGACACGATATGAGCTAACGAACTAAGTCGATGTTTTCTGAGTTGACCATCTATATTCTCAATACAATTATTTAAAATGGCGGAAACGTTGAAATGATATCCATATTATGAATTGTGGGCCACTGGACGCACCGCAACGATGCTTGCGTGGCATATTTCGGCCTCACAAAAGTAATATTGGTTTTTGCCAAATTTAGCTCCAAATTTCGACTCACATACTATACTATATTCACAACAATAACCTTGAGTATATAGTATGGTAGTACATGTACATAGACTGTGGCAGAAGAGATTTGCATATACTGGAATCACATGTCCCTAGGCAGCTATACATATTTATGTCTGCATTCAACACGACTGGCTGACACTCTGGCATCAACCGTCTCGAATTAAGCCTCATACATTCCAAAGAAAGGTGAAATAGTGTATCGACTGGTTAATGTACGTCGTTGGCATACAGTTTTCGAAACCATATTTTAGTTACAAACACCAGCCCTTGAATTCTGCTGCATTATACGAGATTGCAGAAAAATAAAATAAAATTGGGATAACATTATGAGAGCGAGAGAGAGAGAGAGAGAGAGAGAGAGAGAGAGAGAGAGAGAGAGAGAGAGAGAGAGGAGAGAGAGTGGAGAGAGAGAGAGAGAGAGAGAGAGAGAGAGAGAGAGAGAGAGAGAGAGAGAGAGAGAGAGAGAGAGAGAGAGAGAGAGAGAATGTAAAGATATCGCGCCGGTTCTTGTTTATATGAACTAAATGTCGTTGGTTGCAGTTTTAAACTATATAAACGAGAGATATTCAAGGTCAAGAATCGGTCTCTTTCGGGCACCCCAAGGCGAACACCATGTGCGAAAGTACACACCGCATGCATTGGAGTCAGTGATTTTAAATTTCTGCTTTGATCTCTGTTAATATCTGTATCACTTGATGGTGTGTTTTCAACATAATAACGCGCCCTAGAATGGCCAAAATAACACATTGTCACTTATATTGTCGTCAACAATAGTAATTTCGCGTAACTTCTGCACCCAGTGGTGGTCGCAAATTGCCGCACTCTGAAAGTCCTTATTGACACTAGACAATGCGCATGCGTCGTTCTGCGAGCTCTGTTGGAGAGATCTGGCTATTGAAATCATTTAACAGCCAATAAGCCGGACAGCCCTGTTGGTCTATTCACCCAAGACATGCGCATAGAAACTTGATTGCGGCACATGCCACGTTTTCTCATCATTTTTATAGAAATTATTGAAAAGAGCTCCAAAGAAACTTCATATTTCAAAGCCTATTCAGAACACTTGTAACAATTGTACGGATATTTTAAGATCTTAAAAGCGAAATTGGAATCATAAAGCGCCTGCTTTATGAACTTCAAGAAACCAAAAACATCTGGAAATATGACATCTAAGTTGATGAATAGACTGTTTATTTCAGAAACAAATTGTTGTGTTAGATAATGAATAGCCGAGGATAATGGTAGCTCATCTATCTCATGATGTTTTGATTCAACTTAAACCCAACATGAGTGCTACAGACACCTGTCCGTGAAAATTCCCCGAATGTAGGGACATGGGGCATTGGATTGGTTTAGCGAGGTTGATTTTAGCATCTCTGCAACCGTCAGACCATAATCGATCATGTATATTTACGACGCTGTTAGATATATTGGCGAAGGAAACGTCGCTTATGGAGTTCAATTCCACGAGAAACAATAGGTTGCTGGGATACCCCCATGGTGAAAATTTAAATATGGACAGGTCGGAAACCAAATTGTGAAACAAATGTGATGAACGAACAAATTACTTGACAATTCTAACGTACGACGGACGGACGGAAATCCAACCATGATTCCAAACCAGCATACCAAATTTCATTGAGATCCGATAACCCATGGTTGAGATATAAGAGTGTACGGACGGAAATCCAACATTTTCAGATAAACAAGAGGGATAACTCTTGAACGAAAAATGTGAACAACACCAATGAACCCTTTTTTGAAAGCCCTAGCTCCTGGTGTCAAACCTGCAGACTAAATTTCATTGAGATCCGATCACCCATGGTTGAGATATATGCGCGGACGGACACACGGACGGCTAGACAGACGGACGGACAGACGGGCGCATGCAATCCAGTATACCCCTCATCTTTTGTTGGGATGGGGGTATAATTACTCCACTGCACGCAGAAACCACCGATCCCAAGTGAGCAATTAACAAACTTGCCCAGATACACGAATCAGGATATTCTCCCTAAATGCGGCGGTTTTATTTTTATCGGACCTCGAGCAACTTCGCCGTCGATGGGCGCCTTGAGATGACCTCATTATGCCCGTTACCGATTGAGCCACAAGGGACGACTAAGAAAGAATGAATGCCCGCATATATTATACCCTGCATTACTGCAACGATCCGCTTAACAGTAAGAAAACCTTTTTTTTCTAACATGTACAAGAGGCATACATATTTCGTATACGTATTCACAGCCTGTTCTCGCGAAATAAGCACAATATGGGCTTATTTTATGATTTGGCGAAATAAGCTCATATTGGCATTATTTAAAAACCCAATACGCTCTATGTGGGACTAAACGCTGGTTATTAAACCAGCCCTAATTGCGATTATTTCAATATGAAATATGCCCGTATTGTGTTTACTTTCACGAGAACAAGCTGGAAAATAACACGACTAAACCAACTCACGACTTACCAGATGTACGCTCATTATAATTTGTTTTCACTGTAGGCCGTACCATCCAACGGATTAACGGATATAAGTCAACTATATTGATAGCAACAAACAGCAAATGAGCAAGGAAATAAATTCACTGCTGTAGTTATCGGTTATCAGAAGACTGATACAAATGCAAAAGATAGTGAATGAAACGTAATCAGGAGTTCTAAAACAAAATGGAATCATCTTGCTCAGGGTCAAGAGAAAATGCCATCAGAACAATTTACTGTTCAACAATTCTTTTAGCTCAACATTACAAAGTAAAGTTTGAGCTATTGCCATGGGTTGGCGTCCGTCGTCCGTCCGTGCGTCAGCAATTTCCGTCGGCACGCCCTACTGGCCGCATCGATCTTCCGAGCTTCACCAAACTTCATATATAGTTTCAGGTTGACCTATAGATGGGTGTTATCGAATTTTTCCGAATTTCGTTGAAAAACATGCCCGCTGGCAGCCATCTTGGATTTTACTCTTTGATTGACTAAATCCGTTGGCACACACTACAGATCACATACCTCATCCGATCATCACCAAACTTCATACGGATCATCGGGGTGACCTCTAGATGAGAGCCTCATATTTTGACCGAAATTTGTTGAAAAACAGGGACGCCAGCCGCCATCTTGGATTTTACTCTTTGAATGACTAAATCTTTTGCCACACAATAAAGACCACATCCCTCATTTGATGATCACCAAACTTCATATGGATCTTCGGGGTGACCTCTTGATAGGAGCCTCATATTTTGACCGAAATTCGTTGAAAAACATGGCCTCCAGCAGTCAACTTGGATTTCAACTTTGAATCCATCGGCAACCCCGCATTTATTTGAGAATTGTTTTGAAAATTACAGGCATGTTTAGAATCACCTCTCGGTGGGAGCTATCAGCGGCCATTTTGGAATATACTCTTTGTATGACTAATTCCTTTCGCGCACCCTACAGACCACATCGCTCATCGGACCATCACCGAACTTCATATGGTCCTTCGTGACCTCTAGGTGGGAGCCTCCTATTTTGACCGAAAGTCGTTGAAAACTTATCTTGGATTTTACTCTTTGTATGACTAAATCCTTTGGAAAAACCTACAGACCACATCCCTCATACGATAGTCACAAAACTTCATATGGATCTTTTGGGTGACCACTAGATGGGAGGCATCATTTTTTTCCGAATTTCGATGAAAAATATGGCTGCCGCTTTGCATGACTAAATCATTTGGTACATCCTACATACCACATCCCTTCACCACCAAACTTCATATTGATCTTCGGGGTGACCACTAGATGGGAGCCATCAATTTTTTTTGAATTTCATCGGAAAACATGGCCACCAGTGGCCATCTTGGATCTTACTTCATATACATGTATATCTCTTCATGTTGACATCTACTATTACTTAGATAGTTTAACTTTCCGCATTCCAAATCGCTCTATTCACTGTAACACATGAAAAATTACACCCCCCCCCAAATCCATGTTGAGCTACAGTGTCATTGACACTTTCATTTCCGATGTACAGAGCACCGTGTACATGCTTTATGGTACCCTCTCCCTGGTCATGACCATGCCCCTGCATTTAAAGCACATGCATGGATTTTTGTATGTAGGTAGTCGATCTATCTTCATATATTCAACGTCTGCTGATGGCCCTGACGTTTGCGCCGATATTAAAGGCACGGGCGGTGTTCGGTGCAGAATTATTCATATTTGTTCAAATCTCCACCAACAGAAGGAATATTAAAATATATATAGTTTTGTTCATATGCCAAACATAATCAGCGCGTAAATAGTATATTGTGTTCAAGACGTAAAAGTAAGTAAGTAATTATAATACATGGTACATGAGAAAACATATATACACTATATACAAATTAGAACTTTCCGGGGTATACATAGACAGAATACAATGCAGATAATAATCAGTTACGGTCCAATATTGCATTAACATGTCCGGAATAGAACAATACAGATCTCGATAGACTTATTTAAAGATTCTAAGCGAACCGGGGAAAAAAAGAAGAAATTACATAAATATACATCATGGTTAGTATATATAGTACTGTTTTCTCATTTTCTTTTTGGAAACCAAGTTGTTGTAAATAATGATGTACCAATATTACGTACATGATTATTATCATATAATGTTTACACACACTTATAAATACACACATATTATATACGTATACATACTCATGCATATACCTACGATGGTGTACGTAAACAAGAGCCTGGTTGTGTTACAGAAGTTACAGAAGTTTTGCTTCTGTTTACATAACACAGCGAAATTCTATTGATTAATCACATACAAATGATATAAACGCTCTTTATTATTTCCATATCAGGAAAACAGTAACAAATAATCCTCTTTATGTTGACCATATCCGGATCTAAACAAAATCCAGGTTCTGTAACGTTTTTTATTTTTTTGTTTACATAACAAAGGAAAAACATTTGACGATAACATCCTGTTTATGCCATATTTATGATTGGTGTAAGAACAAGGTATGTCTATATTTTACTATTCTTTCTGTTTATGGCGGTTTTTGACGGAGGTAAATATTTTAACAGCCCACCCACCACCAACGCCGCCCGTATCTCTAAAGCCACTTGGCGGTTTGCGCTCCACAATACACCTAACAATATTCGCTTTTGAATTTTTGTCGGTATCGAAATAGGTCAATAAATACTAAACTACCATTCTACGAACATTATATGCCATAGAAAGGCGTATTGAAATAATGAAAAATACAACTTTGAACACGAAGTTTGGGTCCCAAACAAAAACAAAAATTTGCACGGCATGGAACAGAAAAGAGCGTTCCGTGTTAGTATATTACTGATACGGTAGACATAAAGGGCGTCTGTTTCACTTTTGTGCGAAAAATTTAACATCAACAGTATTTTAAAGAGCTTATGAAGCCGTTATATCAACATTTCGTATATTTATCTTATACATCTTTCCAAACTATTTTTTGAAGCTCGAATGAGCAGTGGCCGGTTGACTGTTTAAAGACAAACTCTTGCCATCATTTGTCTTTGAAAATCCGTCATTCCATGTGGAGCCAGCTTAGATAACATCTCCGTCTCTGTACTATCTTTCGAAATATCGGGTTCTCAAAACGCATCTTTTTCTTGTAAAGTATTGTGGGGAGTAACAAAACAGATGATCTTGAAAGCTTTCTTTTGAAGAGCGTCTTCTTGAGGTTTCCGTTTACATTGAATCAGAAGAGAACCATTTTCCAGCCCAGCACATGTTATAAATTACTCATTTTAGTTTCAGTATTACTTGGTAATGACATATAGCGCTCAAGAAAACAGCAAGTATGTTTTACATTAGGATGAGAATCAAGTACTGAGGGAACACATTCAAAACATTGAGAACTCTCTGCGGCGGACCACCACTCTTGCATTGTTATGCCCCGACCCAGAAGGTGATTCGGGGTATATAGTCGAGGGGTCCGTCCACCAATCAGTGCGTCCGTATGAACAAATCACCTTGTAAATCGGGTGTTAATTATCTGATTTCGTTGTTCTTTGGCACAGCTCGGGGGAAGGTTACCCACTTAATACGGCTTCGTCAATTCATTTTATCACAGTTACGGCCCTTATTGTCCCCCGTAAAATTTATTGTAATCAGCTCCGCCGTCCGTCTTCCGTCCGTTCGTCCGTGTGTCCGTGCGTCCGTCCGTCCGGAGTTATAACTCCAGTATGATCATCCGATTTGATTGAAACTTGGTATGTAGGTGTCTCAACCAAGAACACATGTGCTCTGCAATTCTGGGTTTGATCCGATGTTCTTTTGTGGAGTTATTTCCCTTTTTTAACTTTATTTTTACTTAGAAAATTTCTCACTTTTTCGGTTTCCGGATGATATCTCAAGTTTGGATCCTTTAATTGCAAATACCCTTTTCATGTGGATCAGTCATATCAAGATACAAGTTGAGTTCGAATTTGAGTTTGATCCGATGATTTTTCCTAGAGTTATGGACTTTTTTCGACTTAGAAAATTCATTTTTTCTTCTTTTTTCAATGGTTTCCGGATGATAACTCAAGTTTGGACTGTTCAATTGAAAATTCCGTTTTTTTGTGAGTCATTGATATCAAAATACAGGTCAAGTTCGAATTTGAGTTTGATCCAATGATTTTTCTCATCGACTTGCCGCGTTGTCGGGGGACACTGTGGTCGGCCGACCTTTTATTTGACTTGGAAAGAAGTGAGTTTTGTGTCTGTACAAACAATTAAGTTTGTAACTCGGGCATGGATTATTGGATTTGGTTGTGCTTTGGTATGTTGATAACGCAGCCTGGCGGAAAGGATGCCCACATATTATGGGTTCGTCCATTCATTTTACCAGAGTTGCGCCCCGTGTTTGATTTGGAAATTTTGTGCCAACATTCAGCTTGTAACTCCGGTGTGTATCATCCGATTGGGTTGTTCTTTCGTATGTTCAATGGGAAATAATATGTACACACATATTATGGAGTTCGTCCAGTCATTGTTACCAGAGTCCTTTAACCATTGCATATATCTGCATCCCGATACCCCAGCGTCTTTATAGAACTAGATTAGTATAGTCAAAACTCATCAAGACGAAATTCAAGAAGAAACATGAGACGACAGAAAGGGCACACGTGATCATGAATAAACAAAACGAAACTGGAAACATCAGAAAACAATGCAACAGATGACAGAAATCTTGAGGCGACGTATGGACAAGTGCGATACTGCCGCCTTAATACCCACACGACTCCCACACACCTCCGTGGGATACACCCCGTAGTGGGGACCATCCTCGTGGTTTCAGATTGGGAGTAGTCACTTCTCCCCGTTGCTTATTAGGGAGAGGTCGAATGTTCAATTTACTCACTAACATCACCATTATATGATCCAATGAATATTATGCAACACAATTTTTAGAGCCCATTTATGAAACATTTATAGTGATTACGAACACCATTATAATCAGTAAATAAACTTTAAATATGTTATGGGGACGCATGCATATACTGGTATGTGAGAGAGAAGTCACTCCTCCCTGGCACAAAATTATGGAGAAATAGCACATTGTCCCCAAAGTCGCCCTCTAGGCTGGTCCCTGACCCATGGCAAACAGGATGTCACATTAGGGGATTATTACACCTCGCATGCTGTGGGTGGTGGACCTATTCTATTCCGGGCGCACACGGGGTAACCTTTCATGTATGATTGTTGCGAACACAACCGTAGAACATGTGCTATCACCAGCTGACGGTCGAGGTTATAGCAATTTTCTGAGACTCTGGATATTGATATGAAAGTTGTTTCCCAGCCTTAAGTTTCATTATTTGAAATTCATAAGGGACATTGACGATCCGTTGCTGAATGTGCACATTTGTGCTACTTTCGTTGAAGTGTTTGGACTGCAATGCCATTAGTTGGACACCTTCCAACCATATATGGTGTCAGGTTGGAAATTTCCAACAGTTGGAATGTTTGGGATACCAGATGTAAAATTCACACCAAAGGGGTGCAAATGGAATTCCCCATAGTTGGGAATTTGAGTTTGGTGAATTCTAAACTGTATACACCCCAAACAGATACCCTCTAGCGCGTGGGCAGTCACGCCCCTGCCCACACGACGAATCGATGGAACGCGCGTGACGTGTTATGAAATCTTTATTCGAATGCAATTAGAATGTCAAGAATCGGATAGTGTCCGTAGATGCACGATAAGGAAGCACACATCCCACCCGGACCGGTAGCTGAACAGGTTCAACACAAACAACATAGGCCACACATGACGTGACGATGTTTACATGGATCGCTTCAAATGTTGGCTTTCTGTAGAAATATTACAAAACCCATTCACAGGCGAGCAAACAGAATGATGTAAAATTAAAAGTGCTGTTGAAAATGAAACGTGTGCGGTTGCAGCTAAGGATAATGCTTCATGGTATCGACATACTTAATCGATGAAGGCAAAGCGCACAATCCACACACTCACTGTCAGCCTTGTGTCAATTGTTGGCTGAATCATAAGGGGTGACAGTCAATTAATCAGGGGCGTTCCAAAAACACTGGTTGCACAATAATCCTATACTATGATACTCGTTCAGCGATATAATTATAGTAGACCTCTGGCCTCCGGGGATCATATAGTATTGATGATGGACATATTCAATTCATTGTCTCTTTTATAACATACTGAATAATTGAGTTAATACATTGAATTGGATTGAACTGAGAATATATGAGAATAATATATGTTGTGGTAGTGTGAAATTGAATTTAGTTAATGGATTCCATATATTTATTTCAGTAACACTATGATAATAAATTATATCTTGTGCAGATGCGCCATTTCAGCGCATGTCAGCACCACATTACAGGAAGAATTGAGCTACTATAAGCATTATCATTCGACGAGACTTGATCACGCTTTTAACCCTTCAGTGCCAAGTCCGATTTTTGTATCAACCCATATTTCCTTGATCATTTTTCAAATTATTGATTATAATAATGTGATACATTGATGGAAAGAGCTCTATAATAATGTGATACATTGATGGAAAGAGCTCTAAGAGCTCTTTCCATCAATGTATCACATTATTATAATCAATAAATTTGAAAAATGATCAAGGAAATATGGGTTGATACAAAAATCGGACTTGGCACTGAAAGGGTTCAAGTCATTCGCAATGTTAGGCCTCAATATTCACCATGGCATGCTGTAGTAGATAAAGTATTATTTCCGTGGCACTCTGTCATTTCACCAAATCTTCCCTATGCATATATATAGTAACAGGCATGGCACGTATTTATAGACTTATGTTGATACTCTGAACACGATAAAGGCAAACAATCACAAGGTGTAATGTTGGACCTGAACATATCGAGCCGCTTTAAACGGACATGAACAATTTGAACCTCACCATTCAGTAAGGAGGTTTAAAGCCACATGGCGGTTTGCGCTCCAAAATACACCTAAACTATTGAATTTGTCCCGGTATTGAAATAGGTCGATAAATACCTTAACCACCTTTCTATGGCTTTACATGTCACAATAATAAGATCGCCGACCACCTAAGGATATAGCTTTTTCTAACTCTGTCAAAATTCATCGGACGGTGACCAAATTCAAACTTGACCTCTGTCTTCTGAAATTGGAGCGATGTACCAAATATCAAGAGATTCAGTTGAATTTAAAAACTAAAAGTATAGTTATCATTCGTAAACCAAAATAATCTGCAAATTCTAAGTGGAAAAAGACCATAACTCCGGCAGAAATGGGCGGAGTGAACCCATATTCGAACTTGACCTGTATATGGAGCTGATAACCTCACATACTAACGTTGGTTCATATCCGATCCCACAAACTAATGTTATCATCCGGAAACCTCAAAACGACAAAAGTCGAAAACGGGCCATAACTCTGGCAAAATAAACTCACATACCAATTTGGTTTCAATCTGATAACCCCAAAATATAGTTATCATCCGGAAACTTTCCGAACGGACAGATTCTAAGTCGAAAAGGGGCCATAACTCCGGCACAAAATGGGCGGACCGAACCCATATTCGAACTTGACCTGTGTATTGAGCTGATAAATTCACATACCAAATTTGGTTTCGATCCGATAGCCCAAAATAAAGTTCTCATCCGGAAACTTTCTGCACGGACGGATGGACGGCTAAACGGACAGTCGAAAGTGGGCCATAACTCCGGCAAAAATGTGCGGACCGAACCAATATTCGAAGTTGACTGGTGTTGTGAGCTGATACATTCACATACCACATCTGGTTTCGTTCTGATAGCCCAAAATAAAGTTCTCATCCGGCAACTTTTGCATGGCTAGACGGACCGCAAATACACTTGTGAGGTGCATTCTATTGTTGTCCGACTTGTGAGGTGCAGTCACATACTGGAGAAGTGTTTTTAAAAAGAAAATGGCTGTGGCTGTGGCAAGTATTTTTCGGAGCATACAAAGTCGGTATATCAATAGTTCGTGTATTTGTCAACATATCTTATGCCTCCTTCCAAATTACGTATAGTCAAAAGTAAGAGGAAATTGCTGAAGGTATTTGGAACGAATCATTGTGTTATGAAAGACATATTATGGACTTGTTCGTGCATGAAACTGATAAGTTAGAACTAAGGCGCTCTGCCAACGGTGGGAATGTAGATTCTACTACGTCGCCGAAAATCTCAACGAAATCGACCACACCACTCCATAGAAAACATCGCCTGAACAACGCGCAATTGTAAATATTTACATCTCGATTCGGGACGCAAATGATTTCGCAATCAAGAATCGTTGAATTTAATTGATATGTAAGAATGGCGGTGTGTGGTATATTTGGATTTATAATCGTCAAAATAACTAGCTTTCAGCAAGATTATTCTACATTTCTATTTGATCACCCAACCGGAGTGTTTCACATCACTTTAACGTTTGCGATTTTAACTATCCAGACATTGAATGGGACAGAATGAAAACTAAATAATCTTACCAGGAATATGGGGATGCACACATTGTGAATGATATCTATCCCAGCTAGTCAAGGAACCCAAAGGATGCAGAGCAGAAACAACCCAAATATACTTTATCTGGTCCTCACAAGAGGGTATCACCCCCATCTTTCGGTACGCGGGATTCATACCCCCGAATTAACTGGTATTCAGGTTCAAGCAAAACATCTTGGACGCAGGTTTAGATGGCGCAAAATAATATTTTGAGCTAGTTATCTGTATGAATGAGTGGGTAGAATAGCTTCTTGGGCATATTCGACCACTATGCCATCATAAAGTATCATTAATCGTATCATAACGGCCTCATAACGCCCATAACGTGACCGGCGTCAATTTGTATGTCATTTATCGCATATTATTTCTTAACATGTATTCAGGATTCACCCCCCAAAATTAACTGGTATTCATGATTCACCCCCCAAAATTAACTGGTATTCAGGATTCAGGGGGAGGGGGTGATACCCTCTTACAAAGGACGAAAATATAATAGCAGATATATTACATAAAAGCCCACTATAGGTAAAAGCGACCACTCAACGTTTTAAATCAATCTTGACTGCTACACCGGAACAGATTCTAAACAAAGGGAAACTATTCTATATAACAAGGTAGACTATATGTTGCTCAACGGTAGGCTGAAAGACGTTAAACTAGAAGATAAAATCAAAGAAGAGGATGATGTAAACAGACAATAGGAAATTTTCAAGACAACTACTAAAGAATTGGAGCAGCTTTTTGCACGAAAAAAGCAAAAAAGACTACCGACCATAACACATTCGGTAATCAGACAGAAACATACGCTGTGGGGCAGATATATGAAGAATAACTGCATAGAAAAAGTAAGGAACAAGGTCAGATCAGCTACCCGCATGGAACAGCATGACATGGTTCTGAAAGAAGCTCACAGTGAACCCGTTATTCCGTTGAATGGCGAAGGATAGGGTCAAAACAAATTACCTCGGTAAATTGGCTTGTATATAACCTATTGCTCAAATAGTGCCATATTGGACATATTGCGTTTTGAAATAGGTTCATATTCAACATATTTCGACTCCAAATAGGTTCATGAGCTTATGATCCATGAGAAGAGGCTGGCTTGATTAATTTCCAGGGAACCCTTGCACCCGTTTCCGTAGCGAGTGTGTTTTGCTGACCGACTTTGGTTACATTGATCACCTGTCATTGTTTGCGGCATATCTCACTTATTATAGGCTGTCATAGTTACGTCCGTTCCGCCATTCAGCAGGTGCAATAAGATTGCTGGAATTTCTCACTTTCAAAAAACATAATACACCTTATGGAAAATCGCACTGAAGATTCGGTAAATTTCAAAAGATCAAAGGGTCAGATATTGCAAGAAACTGGTCTCATTATCTCTCAATCATCCAAATAACAGCCTATTCTATCTCACCTCGGAGCCCAGTATAAGTGCTTCCGCCCACCCAAAAACAGCGTGATGCAACTATTAGCCGATCATTACTACAGTGCCGACTTTAGTAATGACTTCTTCCGAAGTTATCATAATCTTGAGTCAAGATAGTTTAATGTGTGTACTTAGGGTACGGACTTATTGGGGCGTGTGTTGTTGAACTAGGATCCCCTTCATGATAACAATGTACTGGGTTTCTCGAGTTAGTTGTTGATTTCTTACTGACGCATATCTGCTCCGGATCGCTGAGGAGTGGGCTGGATAATTTGAATAATTTCCAATAATTTTACAGAAATCTTACACCCTATACAATCGATATATTCTGAGTAGGATATTGGAATGGCTTTGAACGGTGTGTTGAATGAGTTTACACATTTAAAACCAAATCATGGTATGGACTTTTGGTTCGTCCGAGCTTCAATAATTATGTTCCATATGATAAAGATGATAGGAGGTGAAACAAGTATCATTATCACCACTATAAATAAAAACTTGTTTAAGAGCTAAATACATTGAAAATGGGCACATATATTCATCGTTATTGGACAACGGTGTGCAAGGCATGAAACAATTTTGCCGATCTCGACTGTCAATTATTTTCATTTCCAAAACCCGGATAAACTCTTCTTGGAAAATTCTTTACTAATTGATTCGTCCACCCAGTTATAAAAGTATACTTGGCACGTCTATTTATTCATTTGGAGAATTGTTCAGGGAAAAAATGAGCAGAAAAAAAAAACATAATGCAAAAGCAGGATTCCTTTTCTTTGGTCGGAACTGTTAAGATAGTACGTTCAACAATCGGCCTGAAATTATTATATGAACGTTTGCTAAGGGAACAACTCGCCAATGAGTATTTAGTAAAAGAAAAGATTAATTCCGGGACTTCAGTTTCAAATACTTCAAATTCTTTCTTACACACAGGATATAACACCGGCCGTTTACACGTCGCGAAATACTCCCGACTATAGAGAAACGCTGAGAAATATAATTATACACCACGTTATTTCTTATAAATAAATATAAGGTTTTGTGATACAATGGACTATGTAAAACATCCCACCGGTATCCCGGGTTTCGCGGAAAAGTGACAATCGGCGAACATGATTTTGAATAGCGTGTAAATAAGCCCTTAGAGAATATCCACCCTAAAGGACTCGTGTATAGATGTCACACGAATCTTGACATTCGCCTCAGTCGAAGTAACCCCACTATCAACCGGAAAATTGTGATGTGTTATTGAGCCAACAACTGACCTACCCGGGATGATATGGATTTATTCCCCCGTTTCTCAAAGAATATCTGAAATAAACATATGTCCCGGATTGGAATAATGAATAAATGTTAATAACTCAATTTTCAGTTTTTTTAGTATTCATATTTTGCTTATTTTATTGAAATTATTGAATGGTTCTTTTCGTTTGTACTTTAGTTAATTAATTAGCTTAAGTTGGGACTAAAGCCATGTACATGTAATGGCACACCCGAAATCTGGACTCCACTGATATCAGTCTCCCCGTTTTCTAAAATTAGAAAATCTTTCAATGCAGTTGACTTTATTACGGATTACTGTTAATGTGTTTCCGTAAGATATTTGCCCGATGGAATATTGGCCTTATTGTAATTACATGATCCAGCAATAATGCTCGGTATCTTTAGCATTTGTATTCTCGTGTACAATACAATGATCGGTAATTTTTTAAAGCAAACCTTGCTAACATATGTTCAACTAACTAGATAAGATTTCCAATGGTTGTCATACTAATTATGAGTCTTTGACATCTAGTCCGGACCAATTCCTTTAAAATATGCAATGTTCCATAGTGTCCAGATAATAACCGTTGTGTTATACATTGGAAGAAACAGTAACTGGTTTACTTGTGAGTTTCGGGCCAAGATAGGTTGCCTTTGCCACAGTTGTGACCATTTCACCTATCTAAATACTATGATTGCATTGTGTTGTCACTTTGCTTTCAAGAAATGTGAGTTAGCTACTTGTGGGATGATGTCTGCTTTCTAGATATGTGTTATGTAGCTTGCAATACAACGTATACCAAGGTACGTATACGATAGGTAGAAGTGAACGCATCTGCCCTGTATACAAAACAGCACAGTCAGTTGCCACTCCGCTCGTTCGCCAAAGTATTTTGTATTCACATTTTGTGGCTAAATGAGGTACACATCTGGTGCAAGCAAGATTTAGTTGATCCAATACCATTCTACACTACCTGTCTGGTTATAATATACCATTTCAAGAGATTAGGCATTTGGAAATATTGCAAATTATCATGCTCAAATAAGGCACATAAAGACATACTGTCTTTGCGTTTTCTATACCAGAAAATATCACGTGATAGATATTATGAGCCATATAAACTTTCTAAAAAAGATAGTTTTATCAGTTTATTGATAATTTCGGTGGGCGCCCAAATCTTCAAAGGAGCATTTATGAAATCATCGTAATGTATTAATATATTTCCAATTTTATAATTAATTTATTTTATAAACTATAATATCATTAACCATTTCTATACTGAATGCTCATTGACCAGTAGCTCCCTTAGAAAATGTTCTGAAAATAAGTTCAATAAACGGTCGTTTGTTGAAGTTATTATCTGAAAATTTTCCACCAACGGATATGAATCATTCTACTCTTGTGTCATCTTTTCGCATTTCTGTCGTCTGCTAAATGCCCGAAAACCCCTCTAAATGACTAATAGACCGTTCAAGTGTGTACACGTTTATACTTGCATGGGAGAATCCATTCAGTATAGAAAGGGTTCAACATGTTGCAGACTTGGAATGAGTAATACTATTCCTCTCATACGCCAGGAATTGTGTCTAGATACCCCCCGGAGGCTACTGTCATGGTGGCCCTATTTATGATTATTTGATGGATTATTTTTTGTTATTACTTGGTACATTCGTTTTAGTACAAATTAGTTTATTAAGTACAAACCACTGTGTTTGGATGCCTATACAACGACCGCAACCTCAAGGATATGGTCACATTACAAAAGTCACAATTTTCTTCCTATTCAACTTTATTTAACTTGGCGTAAATTGACATTTGAGAGTGCAGACTTATATCCTCGAAATACTACTCCCGAAATGTCGAAGTTAGCGAGAACAATGGATACCGGTATACCACCTAGTTGGATGCCGACGGCCGAAATCCTACACTCCGCATTGTCGCCAATTCGTGCAACAGTCAGTGCCGTCGTCAACTGAAATAAAAGTTATTGTATAAATAAAATGGATCCCACAATAAGGTAGCAAAATGTTATTTTTGAGTCAGAAATTATTTGCCGGAGGTAATATTCTTGTTCAGCGAGGAATTACCAGGACCACCATTAAGATACATTAAGTTAAGCGACCCGTGTTTGTATCTTACATTGTGGTATCTATTGTAAGGTCTAGAATCATATTGCTATGCCATTTGGTTTGAATGTATCGTCATGTTCCTACCTGTGTGGGAATACACAGTTTCTAGCCATAGTAAATATTAGTTAACTTCAAAGCATGTGGTGGCGAGGACAGGAGAACTCAGATGGGACCGCGAGATAGTTGGAGTTGTTGCGCTTGAGTGTGACACAATATACTCTTCTACACACAACTCGTACGACAATCAATCAATTGAAACGATACATGTACATGTAGTTGACGCCACTATGAATTATGCGACAGTATATTACTGCTGAAATTTCATGACATTGTCCAAATATTTCGCCAGCTGTGCGGATCCTTTTATCAACATTTTGATGATTGGGTATCACTGCAAAATCTCATTATTGGAGAAAGAATGAAAATAGAACATAGTCAATATATTTTTTAAATGTATACTTGTTGGTGATATAGAGGATCTCTAACGAGTTATGTTGGGGAGATCAGATTTTACGAAACGAGTTTGATAAATTTGATTCACACCGATCGTAAAAGAAGCCAAAAAATGCATGCAAAATGCATACATGCACGGCGTTGGCTGAGACACTTCACAACCGTATACGACAGAAAACGAAAACTATAGTCCCCAATTTGCCTCTTTATTTGTGTGCCTAGTTTCGTTGGTGCAACGAAGTTGGACAAGAATTTAACTTTAATGAACAAAGCAATCATTTTACAATTGCTGGTGTTGGTGGCAAGCGCGGCTATTCGATATAGTATTAATACGCGCGGTAATTTTGTTGGCACGATGCCAAGTATCATGGGATGCACTATTCGTCACCAGTGAGAGATTAGGAAATATGTATGTGCTTTTTAATGATATAATAGGGGTTACAGACGTTTATAACATGTATGCTACGTTATTCTCATGAACCCACTTCGAAGGCCTTGAGTCCCTTTAACCTCTAAACAACGCTCTAATTTCTGATCGCGCGAATTTTTCTCATACGTGAATTTCGATGCGAATATATGGGTTTATAATATAACAGTATTTTGTCTAGTCACTTGCGCCAGTCGATGCTGGACGCAAGTAATGTTTTCGGTCTGTCCGGATCTTTGTTTATTTATCTGTTCGGATGTCCTTCTGTGAATATGTTACGTCATACCGGAAGTACAGAATGTAAATAATGCACATGCGCTAATATGAAATAGTTGCACGAATTATATTTTAAATCCACATATATGCTAACTTTGCATTTTGATCGGGTTTTATTTTGGTAATAAATCGTTTATAAAAGAACAATATTGAAAGATTGCTTTTTGGAAATCGATAAAGATGCCTTGACGTCACGACGCACATCGGGACGTCTCAAGCTACATGGGCGCGCACAACACCGATATGTCCCAGAAGACTGTAGATCAGTCGCTAAGGGCATGTTCAAATGGACACATTGTTAGTCAAAGACTAGCCAATGGCCACATGTCTTTTAGTTAATTGTGTCGGCATTTGATGGTTTTTGCCGCTGATGTGCAATGGCATACACAAATCATTATAGTCAAACTAGTAATTTAACCCCAATTGGTATATGATAGCATTATCGGCAACTAATAGTCTTCACACCCTTAATATGAGCGATATAATATAGTGTAATAGATCAACTGGAGCTAATAGAGATATTCTGTCCATACACTAAAATATTTCAGCGATGGATGAACTGAAATTTGATATCTAGAATTTCTATCGATCTCTCAAAAGAGGGCCCAGCAGTGATTCAAACAAGGAGTGGCCTTGGAAATTCCAAGTCGTCTGCTTAGAAAACCAAGTCATTAGGATTCGGAATGAGTAAGTCTTCGAACTCCGTAGTACGTAGTTGTCATATCATTCATTCGATCAACTGCTCGCGAAAGACGTATATATATGTTCGCTAATTATTTCTTGTTGGATGTTCCCAAATCAATGACTGACTCCCCATATAGCTCGAGAAGAGCTTAGTTGTTGTGGGCGTATAGATAGATACGGTCGCAATTAACTCCAACATTTCGTAGGAATTTGTCGATAAACTGATAGGTATATATGCGAATTAACTTGGCAAATGCGGGAAGCTCGAGTCGCTGGCGACCAGTCAATTTGAATGTTCATGCGACGAGCAGGTGTGCGAGAGAGTGTAAATATGGTAGGTTCGGGGGCAGCCATGACACTCATCACCACATCGACACAAACGCCGGGGAGATTAACATCATACCACCTCATCAAGACGCCATGAGTCGCAAAGGTAGAGAAGCAGGGGCACCCGATGTAACCAACGGATATGGGGAATCGACTGGTTCCCAGGCTATAAACTTCGCCGACGCCCTGCGTAGGGCATTGGTAGAAGTGCATATATGTGTGGGTGCATTATATATATGGCGATGATGAATAGTCGATGGACTGGTCTATTTTCCTAATTTCTAGAAGGAAAAAAAACGTTTATAGTCACACTATGAGCAAATCACATACATCGAAAATTACAAAATTGTGCCAATAGCACTTCCTCTATTGGATCTCATGTTGTGTTATTACAATGGACATATTTTGTACCTTGTACAATATAATGTACGCCTATGTTGGTTTGTTCAGGGTTTCGTTCCGTTTTATACAATATGTAAGACCTATCTCTGACCCTTTGTGAATAACATGGGGGACAACTGCCCCTATGTCCCTAGAATCGTCCTTGGTTCATAGCTGAAACACTACGACGTTATCGCTCTGTAACCTTCCCTCCCATAAGATAACGACGCTCAAAGAAGAACGACGGCAAGGTTTATAGTCCGGGGACTTGTCAACTCTGTCTTCAGTTCTCAACTCAGTTGCCCAGTTCTCAAAAATACAGAAGTTAACTATTGTTGTCAAGCGGGTGACACTAATCACCAGCCTGGGGAGATTAGCTTCATACCACCTCATCAAGACGCCATAAGCCACAAAGACACAGAAGAAGTAGTACCGCGTGTAACCAAGGACAAGTGTGGGGAGACTTTTCTTTAGGTCTCAATTAAAACTATAATAGAAATATAACGTACACACGTAATTTGGTGGACGGTACATCAAGGGGCGATACATACATTAAATGCCGCTGTACCGAGTTTACATACTCTGAAAACTAAAAAGTCATTGAACATCATCAGCTGATTTGAGACGTACGCACTTTATTTTCACCAAATCAGGACTATACGGACGATGAACGCTCTATATTGTTTTATGACGGGGGAAGGGGCGTCCAAACATCCAACATATGACCCGTGTGTATGAAAAAGAACGCTTGTAGCTTTCTTATACATTTAAGCGACAATTATTAAAGAGCGTACCTTTATTGGTGCTGTGTTGGGTCTTCTTGGTGCCTATAACTGATTTGGTGTGAATTGGTATTGTTCATCTGTGAAACTCATCTCGAATAATATAATTGCACATAGTGGTTGCACATACTTGAAATGTTTTAACTATTTGTAAAGATAAGTCGACACATGGTAAACTGTTTATATACTGACTTGAGTTATACATACACTTCAGTGCAACTTTCCAACATATCCTCGGGGAAATGCGCACATAATCGATCTATAATGTGAAATAGGTATATACATCACGTGATTATTTGTATTCAGAAATAAGCAGATAATGGACGCGTACCCGATATTTGGTTTTATGGCGCGGCCACAATGAAAACACCTGTTGAAGAGAGTACACATGAAAAGTCTTGTTGGCTTATTTGTGTCAGCTCATAATCTGCGTAGAATCGCCTCATTATGAGTCGATAATGTAACTAAAATATATGTTCTCATTTCCAGCACACTATCGACTCAAAATTAGGCGATTCTAAGCACATTATCTACCTAAAACCAGTGTTTACTTGTTTATCAAGAAAAAATAACACAGCATACACTTTATCGTTACACGATGCATAGAACATGTTATCACTTATAAAGAAGTCTTTTCGATGACATGAAATCAGTATTTAATTATTCCAAGTATTTATACACCAATTTTGGTATGATATAAGTTAAATAGTCATACAGTCATATACCGACATGTGAGTTATATGTAGATATTTGCAAGAAATGAACAATGTATTACACATACAACTATTCAGCAGAAACGGGAAGCAATAATTCCACACAAGGCATATTAGTGAAGAATACCAGCCGAAAATCAGCACGTTATCGGCTTATAATAGGATATATATTAGGTTCATAATCGTCGTAAAATCGCCTCATTTTGAGTCCATAATGAACTGAAAATGAGAGCGTTTTAGTGCCACAATCATAATAACGTATTATAAGTTCATTATGGGCGGAAAATAGCACGAATAAACCAACTCACGACTTACCAGATGTTATGAGATGTACGCTCTTTAATTAAAATGTGATTTCACTGTGATCGCGACATAAAATGGATATAAGTCCACTGTCGGCTTATTTCAAAATCAAATAATCCAACATGAACATATGTGGATATTATATGTCGGGTATGAACCCATTTGCGTGAGGATGGAGGATGCGAATACCGCCATTTGCCATGGGTTTGTCATGTGTCCGTTCACAGGTAAATTGCGGTGCTGGGTGAGTGATGGTGGAGCAGTTTCCTCTACACGTAAAACTGGTTTTGAAAATTGAGTCGTCGCCTAAAAGATGCCGACGTCCGATTTTACTTTATTAAACTACAATGTGTATGCTTTATATACCAGAACCCAGAAATGGTAATATGTCGACTAATAAAAGAGGAAGTTTAACCCTTTGATATCGGGATCATGTTTTGAATTGTTGTGAAAACCCTGTGCCAATGCATTCTTTTATAAATGCTAGTCGACCATAGGTAGCCTGGCATATATAAGGGAATGCATTGGCCTAACAAATTTTATAATATTTTTTATAATTTTTAAAGAACGTAAGAAAAAATGAAGAAAAAAATGATAAAAAATTGTTGAAAAATGTAAGAGATAATGACAAAAAATGTATAAGAAAAAAAAATATGATTAAAATTGTTATAGAATAAAAGAAAAAATTCTAAACCGAAATTCTAAAAATTGTTAAAGAATGTAAGAAAAATTTATTAAAAAATTGTTAGGCGAGTGCATTATATATGCGACACGACCTATGGTCGACTCGCATATATAAGAGAATGCATTGGCACAGGGTATTTATTGTTGCACAATCGCACCTCCCGTCATGAAAGGGTTAAACGAATTTTGAATTTTGTCGGGCAAGCAAAACTTACCATGATCACTTCTGATAAATAACTTCTGTTTCCCATAAGAGGTTGATAATATAAAGCGTTCTCAATTATAATATTCTTTACTTCATTACAACATATTACTGATTGATACTGCATGTTGTGGATGTTCGCTATGCATGTGTGATAAGATAAGATAAGGTAAGCTAAGCTAATATTTATTTTCATAGACACAAAAAAAGCCAGTATGTTAAGAATACAATGCATAATAAAACAATAATTAATAACTAATTGCATGTGAACATGGCATGTCTATAATAATTATAACTACATGTGTTTTGGCGTGCATAATATTCATTCTGAACGCTTATCAAAGAAGCGCGGGGCCACGTTGCAGATTTGCTGCTTATGTCAGGGGTATAATTCTTTCTTTATATACAATTAAATTTCGTATCGTTTGACACACTTGTAAAATTACTGTGGTAACTACCAACAATTTGGAAAAGTTCATTTCTGAGATCGCAATAGTGTGGACATTCCATAATGAAGTGATGATCATTTTCTATATTAGAACCGGTCCTGAATTTAAGGCACAATCTCTTCCTTAAAGGCACGTGCGGCCTTAATTGTCGAAAATATTCATATTTGTTCCAAACACCGTAAACAGAAAAACATTAAAACGCATACAGTTCCGTTCATATATACCATGACCATCGCGTAAACAGCATGTTATCATAAAGACCTACTATATTTTACCTAAGCAAGAGCCTGCACAATGCTACTGGCTAATCACACACAAATGGCATAAACGCTCTTTATTAGTTCCATATCAGGTATTCACCAACAAAGAACGCTCTTTATGTTTCCATCATAATATAAACAAACACCAGAAAAGTAACTTTTTATGCTTTTGTTTACATAACAATGGTCAAACATATGACCATAACATACTGTTTATGCGATATTTCTTATTTGTATACGGACAAAGTCTATCGACATTTTGATGTTATTTCTGTTTGTGGCGGTTTTGGACGGGTGGAGATATTTTCACAGGATACCCACCGCCAAGGCCAACCGTGTCTTTAAGTATAGGCTGACGATGTCTACCTTTCTCGATAACGAGAGATATGAATGATGGTGTTTGAAAGTATTTTTGATTTTTCTTTTGCAGGTTAAAGATTGACTATTTTGGTGTTAAATCAGACATCTTTAAAGATACGGGCGGTGTTGGTGGTGGGTATGCTGTTAAAATATTCACCTCCGTCAAAAACCGCCATAAACAGAAAGAATAGTAAAATAGAGACAGACTTTGTTCCCATACCAATCAGAAATATGGCATAAACAGTATGTTGTTGTAAATTTTTCCCCCTTTGTTATGTAAACAAAAGCAAAAAACGTTATGTTACCTGGCTTTTGTTTAGATCCGGATATGGTAAACATAGAGAGCGTTATTTGTTACTGTTTTCCTGATATGGAAATAATAAAGAGCGTTAACGTTTATATCATTTGTGTGTGATTAACCAATAGAATTGCGCTGTGTTATGTAAACAGAAGCACAACTTCTGCAACACGAACAGGCTCTTGTTTACGTACACCATCGTACGTCTTGACGACAATATACTATTTAAGCGCTGATTATGTTTGGCATATGAACAAAACTATATATATATTAATATTCCTTCTGTTGATGTCGATTTGAACACATATGAATATTTCTGCAACAAACGCCGCCCGTTCCTTTAATAACCGACATATTCAATTGCCACACAAGTAGTTGCTTCCGAGACTCATGCCATATATTTGTATGAATAGTTGAATGGAATCGCAGCGTGTCCTGAGTTTAAATTGAACTGCATTCTCCATCAACACCTGAACATCGATAAGTAAAAAGGTCAAATACACTTATCAGAGGTATCGCACCGGATGTTACATTCAGAAGCCGTTAACTAATTAGCGATTTGCGTCCAGATTTCTGACAATTAAGCCACATCTTATTTGCTCAGACATAACTGTAATTCTTACATTGTGAAGAGATAACGACGTCTTTATAAATTCACCTATAACATTTCAAAAGAAGTCTTCATCTGATTATTTAAATCTCAATGAAAAGCCACACTTCTACCACAAAAGTTACTAGCAATTAAGATTGGGGGATTTCCACCATATACAAATAGCCATCTATAAAGAACAATTTACCATTCTACGAAGAAACATCATTAGAGCCTTAATAATTTTGAGTGCACCACGTACCAGCGACGGCACAGACGGGTCGTTTTGTTAAGACCTGATTTTACTTTTGGTTAGAGTGTTTTATTGTGTGCCTTGCGGACCACATCAATATTATTAAAGTGACTCTTTGATTTTGTCAGGTGGCCCACGCAGCTGCATGTCGGCTGCCAACACGCGGCGGGTTACCAATTCAAATGTAGCGATTTTGAGTATATTCGTTATGGGGAACCCATTCTGCGTTATACAAACATTCGTATCTGAACTGATTGACATAAGAGTATCTGTTCAACTATATAGAGGTTATATAGAGGTTATATAGAGGTTATGTAGAGGTTATATAGATGTTATATAGAGATTATATCGAGGTTATATAGAGTTTATATAGATGTTATATAGAGCTTATATACAGCTTATATAAAGCTTATATATAGGTTAAGGCTTATTGGGATTTGTTGTCGTATTATCCGTTAGCGCCATATCACGATGGGTGGAGGAAACATCGCACAGATGGTTAATTTCATCAGAAAAACGTTCCAATGCGCGGAGAAACAACCGACCCGGAAATCACACTTGCCCAGATACATGAATCGGGTTATATTCCCATTGCGTGGATCACAACTCTGTGTTTATCGGGATTAGAACCAGCTTCGACATCGCTGGACGGCTTATGATGGCCCAATGCGACATGTATGTACCAGGGCTGCAACGATACACTTGGTCACGATACGATAAATATCACGATACACTAAATTAGTCTTTCCAAATGAATACCGCCTGAATTATCAGAAACAACAAGTTTATAACTGGAGGTGGAGTTCATTTTAAACTAAATTGAAGCTTAATTGTTGGCTAGGATGAGTCAAATATACATAGTATATAGGCCTATATGTAAACTTGAGATATAATTGCAGGTTTTGCTTTTTTACAGTAGCCCATCTTCAGATATTACTTGATTCCCTGTATCGCGATACACATGGCACGATACGATACGATACGCGTATCATTTGGAAGTGTATCGCGATACATTAAATTCACGATGAATCGTTGCAGCCCTAGTATGCACCTTACCAACTGAGCAACCGTGGGATCGCAACTACAGAGGAGGAGGAGTTTTCAATAATTTCGATAACAATTATTAAGGACCATCACATCTAGTTTCTACCATTTCCACTGTTAAAGGCACGTGAGGCCTTAGTTGTCGTAAATATTCATATCTGTTCTAATCACCGTAAACAGAAAAACATTAAAACGCATACAGTTTCGTTCATATATACATCACGTAAACAGCATGTTATCATAAAGACCTACTATATTTTACCTAAGCAAGAGCCTGATTGTGTTGCAGAAGACAGCACAATGCTACTGGCTAATCACACACAAATGGCATAAACGCTCTTTATTAGTTCCATATCAGGAATTCACCAACAAATAACGCTCTTTATGTTTACCATCATAATATAAACAAACACCAGAAAAGTAACTTTTTATGCTTTTGTTTACATAACAATGGACAAACATTTGACAATAACATACTGTTTATGCGATATTTCTTATTTGTATACGGACAAAGTCTGTCTACATTTTGGTGTTCTTTCTGTTTGTGGCGGTTTTTGACGGGTGGAAATATTTTCACAGGATACCCACCGCCAAGGCCAACCGTACCTTTAATGCAGACGATACCGAAATGCAACGCTTCCTCAAATACTCCGAAGTACATGTACTAATGGAAAAGCCAATGTAACCATAACATCAATTAGGGCGCAACATGCCGAATAACCTATTCATAATACTTATGCCTCAAATTAAACCCAGTAATTGTTTGCTTCCATCATGTTGTAACAATAAAGAGCGGTAGTTAGATTTGACGTGATATGGCAATAATAAAGAGCATTTGTATAGAAAGTTTAAAACTGCAGTTAAATTTGTCACATCGGTCATGCAATACTGATCCCACCATATAGACCCGTATGATCTGCATGTGGGGAACTGACTGTACGTGCATTTCAATGTGTTTTCAAACACAATTGCTGGACATCACAAAAAGTGGCTCGGTTAACATGGCAACGGATTGAATAGACATGCCAAATATTGAGGTACCAGACAACTGGAAATCTTACATTTGCTAATTTCGCGTTGGATTCGTTAAAACTGCGTGTATATCTCTTGTTTGCTATAAAACATGTCGGGAAATGCAAGATGCAAGTTGAATGGCCATATATAACCAAGTGGTAATGATCGAATACCACTACATATATTGGGGATTCGGATGTGGTAAATAAATAGTCGGGTAGCATCGGGTGACAAGCAGACATCGCATATGAAATTATAATGTGGATAACTTAATATATGTAGATTTCAATAAATGGGTCATATGCTTTCCAAAACGTTGGTCGGTTGTCATGACAACCGGTTTTTAAAAATGCCATGAAATTCCTGATATTTTTTTTATTGAAATTCGCTGTTTCCCTCAATGATAATTAAATACAAATCACATCTCAACGGAAAATACATATAATACGGAAATAGTCCTGGGAGTAGTATATTTTCAACCATAAGTTGACTTGATTGTCAATTCAACAATTGTTTCCATGGATATTGTTAAAACGATATTTCCAATGCTAATTATTTCTATTAACAAAATAGCGTTCTGTGTTGTGGATCTGAACCACAGTACAGCATATAAAACATTAATATTAATAATAAATAATATTTATATAGCGCTTTATATCAGATGGCCCAGAGCACTTACATTCCTACTAGTACCCTGCCCTCTATCACACTTGATACATACAGGCATATACACAAGAGATGATGACATAAGATTAACACATACACAAAATAGTTAAACAATATCTGAGATAATATCTATTCTGATTGCCTTGTTGGCAAACATTGACCCTGGTGTGTAATCATTTTTACCAAAAATTGTCATTATATAGAATCCAATTATAATTGTAATTCAATTGAGTATTTGTCACTAAAAACGAGCATTCTGATTGGCCGAGAGCGGCTAACTAGTTTTCGATTCAGCGACATCGGCTGCTTCAGCGTGCATCAAATATGAATGTAGCACGGTAAAATTTCATCGGCAACCCGCCCCACAGGAAATTGTTACGGAGCAGTGTTCCGAGTAACGCAATGAACAAACCCAACGATTTGTGCACGGTGACAAATGACTAAATGTTACTTTTGCAAATTCCTTGCTCGTCTCGTACCTGGTTCAGACACTCCGCTCACTGTTCCGTCCAACTCCACGACGTAATGCTTCCACCGTCAGAGTCCAGTAATATAAGTGCCACCACCTTCCGCCCCCTACTATTTTCTGATACGACGTCATGAGCTAATGACGTATTAGCTATACTGCTTTCTATGCTCCAGTACACATGGGCGCTGGTTACCTCTGGGATTTCTGGTGACGCTATATATATCAACGACTTAATCCCCAGAAAAGGTATGTCGGCACTTACTAGTCGCTACATGCCGGAACTTTGCGCCTTAGCGTAGAGGAGGCTAAGCTCTAGGAACGAGTCCAATTCTTTGCTAGATTGAATTACAATGGAGATAAACGTACCCTGTTTCGTTGTACATTCTGGGATTCGAGCATGAAAACAGTTTGTGAACTCGCCGGCAAACGTTTATGTCCTAAGTATTCCATTATTATTTACATATAGTTTGAAACATTAGTAATTTGGGTGACATGACTGTGCAGGAGTCTACACAAGCTAAAACATTTATCACCAACAGTGACGAAACGTGTTGATTTATTTTGAAACCTTGACCAAAACGTATTCAATGTCACGAACACTGATTCATGAAAATCTCTTTCAAATTGAGAAGAACTAAATTGTCGAAATTTGTCACGAAGTTATCCTATATTAGGGACCAACGGTTACACGATTAACGACGCAAGGCACCTGATTTGTGTTTTCTTTGTAAAAAAGGAGAACTCGTCATCGACGCGTTACCTTTATAAGATTATCCTATAAACCAGTGCAAACAATTTAATTTAATGAACCGAAGAGCGAGTAAATGGGAATTGGACGTATATTATCCGAATGAGACTCTTGTATTTCCTGGAAAATAGGCTGTACATTCCTATGAATTAACCGACGAATATATGTCAGATTGAAATGCTGGTGCGCATATTTGGGAGATAAACGTACCCTGTTGAGTTGTACATTGTGGGATTCGAGCACGAAAACATTTTGTGAACGAGCCGGCTTGTTTTCATGCTCGAATCCCACAATGTACAACGAAACAGGGAACGTTTATCTCCATTGTAATTCAAGCTAGCAAGGAATTTTCACACAAAAAAATGTCTAAAAAGTATAATTTAGTCATTTTCATGACACGAATCGAGATTTTCATTTTGCCGTTGTCACCGTGCACAAATCGTTGGGTTTGTTCATTGCGTTATTCGAAACACTGCTCCGTAACAATTTCCTGTTGGGCGGGTTGGCTCGTTTCGCTACTCCGTTCTGCGCCGATGAAATTTTACCGTGCTACATTCAGATTTGATGCACGCCAAGGCGGCCGATGAACGGTATCTATAGACAACAACGCGTGGGTGTGCTCGTTTCGCTACTCCGCTCTGCGCCGATGAAATTTTACCGTGCTATATTCAGATTTGATGCACGCTGAAGCGGCTGATGTCGGTGAATCGAAAACTAAAGTTAGCCGCTCTCAGCCAATCAGAATGCTTGTTTTTAGTGACAAATACTCAATTGATCTCTACTCGGGAAAACGCCCTTGTACAGAGATCATATTCCACCACTACCAAACCTAGGAACGTTTTGAAGGTTTGATAGGGAACCTTACAAAGTCGAAAAAATAACATTTGGAATATATTTATTAGTTATTATATATTCCTTAATAATATACTTCACTATTGGTGAAGGTCCCAACTCGAAAATGCATGCTTTTCTGTGACTTTTGTGAGCCAATATAGCAATAAACATTGAATTATTTACCCAAGAGAAATTCCATAATTGTAAGCGACAAAAAGCTAAATCGCTCACAAAGTCACTTTAATCGGGAAATTTCGAGTTGGGACCTTCACCTACAGTGAAGTACATTATACGTATTAAGGAACAGATAATAACTAATAAATATATTCCGCGCGTTATTTTTTCGACTTTATAAAGTTCCCTGTCAAAACTTCAAAAAGTTCCCAGATTTTGTATACTGGTGGAATATGATCTCTACGGGCGTTAGCCGGAGTAGAGATTCATGGCATGTTCTAAGCCTGATAGGCCAATCATGCGGCCAATTATGACAAAGACCAAACTACTTTGAGAGCAAACTAAATATAGGGGCGAGACCCTCTTGTTTCTATTTCCGGACATTCTTCGTAGTTTTGGGAGGTAGGGTAATAACAACAGTTCCTCGTCGCTAATTTCGTACCCAGAAAAATGTTATGCATAAGTAAGTCTACGTTAACACATAAAATCGGCTTTCATTATTTCCTGAAATTCGTCGAAGCCGAAAATTGAGTCCTTGCATATGATAACCGCGTACACATATATACGCTGTGTATCACCATTGTCAACATTCCTCGTGCAAATAGGTTCATATTGGACCTAAATATGGAATATGTTCATATTGGACATATTTCATTCTGAAATAAGCCCACAGTGACATTGTGAGCTTATATTCGTTATTGCGTTGAATGGCGCGGGCCACGTTGAAAACACATTATAAAGTGCGTGCGTCTGGTAAGTCGTGTCGATGAAACAAGGTAAATTACATGTAAGTAATGCCAATATAGGCTTATTTCGTATGAAAATTGTGTCATATTGGACTGTTTTAAAAACAGCTGCCGTTGTTTACTACGCATGGATTAAGGTCTCTGTAATTCCATTGTTAATATAGTACAAATGACAATTTATCCGAATTTTGTCTTCAAATATCTGGTAAGAAAGAAACAGTAATCGCATTCCATAACTTTAGTATAAAATACAACAATTTAAGACACAAACTTCGTAATTCCGAAGATTAACAACACTCAAGAATGTTCCACAGATAGCAATATGAAATTCTGGAAACTCTTTCAAAAAAAAATTCCAGTGTATGAAACTAGACTAAGAGAGATTTATGCAAGGATTGAAGAAAGAAGCATCTTGAGAGCGACAGAAAAGAGTAAAAGAAAGTGAGGAGAAAGGAAAAGAAAAAAGATTCATATTGTGAGAGCGGCACAAAATAGCAGATGTTTCGGCACGGTAAACCGTAAATCCAGGGCAGAGGTGTTTGTACTGACTTATTAGTTGATTTCTTCAGCTTCACTTAACGTAAAACCTATATTTATATTTCGCGTAGCCGGATCAATTTAATTGCCGATTGTCCGTGATTCATGCGCTCCGAAAAAATTAACAGAATAACCCAATAGCGTTCAAATGAGGCATGAACGTTACAATTCGTTGTCATTTGTCCAGGCAGTGGGATAAGGTGAATTTCTGGTCACGGTTTGAGCATGAGTAGTTTTTTACATTGAGTAACATTGTCATACTCTTCTCGTCAAGTTGGGTGGAAATCGTTAGACCCGAATAATTAGAGGCTTAACTTTTCCAATTGACACATACTCAGGGTCTGAAATCAACGACGAATTTGGCTCGAAGTCATGTGACCTTTCTGGGTGAATGCGAAAATCTAACACGTCTTTTACCCGTGGATATTACCTTAGAGAGAAGTGATACTCGTGGGCCGTGTTCCGTCATATAATACAGACCCATTCAGCCCCAAGTTAGAAATCCCACACGCATTCATAGTTTACGTCGAATGGGATATTGTTGTCATCATTTGTACAACACCATTGAGTAAGTTCGAGCAAACTGTTCTCATTTTAGTCGAAATTTTACAACAAAAATATAGTTTGGAGAGGTCGGTTCGCGGGCGGGCAGGGTCTACTGATGGCGATAGCGCGATAACTTGAACAAATATCTACTGCTTTTTGTTCAACAATGTCTTGATTGATTTTGGAAACCGGCGAGATCCTTATGTTTTGAACCGAGTTATGGTCCTTAATTAATAATTATTTAATTAGTTCAGTTCTCTGAATTTTGATCGTGAGAGCATAATAGCATGAAAACAAATATCAACTGATTTTGTTGATATTCGAAAAATGAGACTTGCTCTATAATATCTACACCGAGTTCGAAAACCGGCGCGGTACGTCCGCCTATTTTGTGTGGAGTTATTCACCTAATTGTTATCCTTCAGCATTGTATGTTGTAATTATGTTGTGGCACCATTTGGATCATTTACAACTTCTTGACTCCTTATGTTTTACACTTAAATGCTGTGCAGTTTTATAGTACCCAAATGTATATTCCTGCCGATTAATAGCAAATGGTCCAGACTTCCTCACCAGTGCTGTGTATGATAGCCAGTCACAATTAATGCATTATCAATCCAAACCCATGTTTGGCATAGCTATACCGAAACTCGACCCATAATTTCTGATGCGATGCTTCTATGAAATACATACATACGGACTTAATATGGTTGAAAAGACACACAAAACTTTAGATCATGCCATGAATTTCTACTCTGGCTACTCCCGTATAGAGATCATACTCCATCAGTTCAAAACATGGGAACCTTTTGATGTTCTGACTGGGAAGTAAATAATTAATACCTGTTCCTTTATAATGTATTTCACAGTAGGTGAGGTCCCAGCTCGACATTGCATGATTAGACTGCTATTATGAGCCGATATTGCTTTGCGTCGCTTACAATCATTCCCCGGGAAATCAATTCAATGCTTATTGCTAAATCGGCTCACAAACGTCGCTTAAATTATGCAATATCGACCTGTGACTGTGAAATTGATTATTGAGGAAAAAATATTGACAAAGAAATATAATCTCTCCATTGTCTGTTGAAAGTTATAAAGTTCCCCGTCGGCACAGGTAAGAAAATCAAAGAGTTCCTTGGTTTTGAACTGGTTGACTGTGATCCCTACATAGATAGCCATGATCATACAGAAAGTGATGAAAAATTAACAGCTGCTTTCAAACTTTCCGCATAAAAGTGAGACAGACCGTTTTCTCTCTCTTAGGAACCAACAAGGAACCATCTTTATTTGTCCCACGTTGAATTAAAGAAACCGATTTGTGAGAATGGCTGCGGACACACGTACCAGAGTAGCGATGGCAAAGTATAGGTATGACAATTTATTATTGTGCAGTTTGGTGACAATTGGTCGTCATATTTCTGTGCCATAGCTAGCCATGTTGCCCGCTGAGTTTCCACACAATGAGTCGATTGGACCAATTAACACATTGCGTTTCACCAATTAAGTTTGATCTCTACTCATTATGTTTTGCTACATTATTCTCTACGATATATATACAATTGTATGATCGATCGTCCAGAATTGTGTTCGACCGTGGCAATCCCGCATACACTCACATATCACGCACGTAGTACGTTTTGTTGATATGATCTCAATTCATGTTTATCCACTTATATTAATTTCATGCGTATTAAGACAGTTCTCCAATCGCGTTTTTTATTTTTGCGACGTTTAGTTCTACTCATAATTCCGCTAATATTATCATGTGGGCCGATGAAGCTGTGTCGGAACTGTTGGAGGAAATGCAGCTGCGAGAAAGTATCTGCAATAAACAAGTCGAACTATACAAGGACCAAAAACAAGAAAAATACTGATTATAACGAACTTTGGATGACTCATTGTGCGAATATGCAGCGGGTGACATGGCTAGCTATGGCATATTAATTATGACAACTAATTATCACCAAACTCCACCATATATAATTGTCACACCTACTATGCCATCGCTACTGTGATATGTGTGTCCGCAGCCAATGTTACATAAGTGCAACGCTTGACAAAGAAAAAAATTAACAAAAATGTTTCAGCATTAAATTTATGCCCGCATGTGTACAATCTGAGTGAATCCATGGAACTAATCCATTAGCCAAACATATAGAGAAAGAACGTTATTCATGTTTTAACAACTGGACATTTGAGCGGTGAATGTTAAAGTTCTTCAAACAATATAGACTTGCAAACGCACTGGTGGATACGTCGAGATCGTGCAAAATGTCAGAATGCATGTGATTTATCTAACATTGACATCACAACGTATATCAAGAGTGCATTAACATATAGTAATACAACTATCATGTGCATGGTGTGACGTGGGACAACGGATACACTTGTGCAAACTCCATGCAACGCCCTCCCCGTTATCACTGCGACAGATGACTACCGGAAGGATGGTAGTTTGCTGACCGATACATTTACTTTTACGTATCGTCGGAACTATATTTAGTCACCTATTATCTTATTTTTACCACAAAAAGTTTGCAATAATTGTAATTTTTTCGGTATTGTTAAGAACAATATGAACTGAGCCAAACATAGACTATTTTAATCCTAAAACATAAGAACTAAGATCATGTCAGAAATCCTTATTACCAAATGTCCTTGTGGCAGTGGTATCTCAGCGGAGGGATGAGAGATAACTCTGTCTGGTACGTGTCAAGCTGCACTTATCCGATTCGTGGCCTCTCGATACAAACCGAAGCCTCTCAAGTGTTCTACATAACACGGTGGAGAATCACGTGGTTTCGAGTTGATGAGTACCACGCATTCAAAATGGCGGAGGCGTTCGCAAACACGACCAGAAACGATGAAAAAGGTAATAAACTAGGATAATGATATATTACATAGTATTTTGTCAGCTACGAGCATATGCTATACTATTTTTCAAACAAGCTGTTACCTCATTTGTGTCCAAACTCACAGTTGTTTGTTCTAATATTCTGACAAAAGTTGTCAGTCGAAGGATTCTCCTAGATGTATGGAATTGTGTATTCCACGAACCTCCACCTGGAAACTTTGGTCAGAATGTTATAGAAAACCACTGAGTATTTCCGAACAAATAAGGTATCAACTTGTTTTAAAAATAAACAAGCACATGCTCGTAACAGTCAAAATGCTATGTGTTATGTCAGTTCTTCATATATTATGTTTTTGTGTACTCACCTACCTCGAAACCACGTGATTCCCCACCGTGCATAAGCTCTCGGTGAAATTTAAAAAACGGGACGTATTATGTTATTGGTCCGTCTGTCGGTCCGTTCGCTTTTGGATCCCAGATGACAACTTTAGATAGTCTGACCTAAATGGAATGAAATTTGGTATGTGGGTTTACTAGCACAAAATACAGGTCAAGTTCGAATTCGGATTTTGCCCGCCAATTTTCACCAGCGTTATGGCCCATGTTGTTGGAATTTGCACTCAATTTTCGTTTCCGGATGATAACTTAACTAAGTATGAACTGAATGGAATGAAATTTGGTCTGTGAGTTTGCTAGCCCATAATGCAGGTTCTGACCGCCAATTTTCACCAGAGTTATGACCCTTTGTTGAAAATTAAGGCTGAGTTTGATTTTGAGCTCTATCTTGGCACCATCACATCAGATAGGCATTTGTTCATATCTACATTTTGGACTAACCACGGACGTATTTTGCTACGCCATAGCCATGCTCTTGTTTGTTTTGTTTTTGTTTTTGTTTTTTGCGAAATGTTATCATCATTAGGTCCATACAATTTTTTGCAATAGATTATTATGGGAAGAAGTAAATCAATAAAATTTGCATTTATCAGTCATGTGGGTAATCTGGTAATTCTGTTAATAGCAATGTAAGCAGAAAATATCGTGCATCATCTCATACGGGGTTCGGCAGTGACCATACACAATATTGAAGATATTGAAACATATGCTTATCATAGTTTGTCAATATAGCACTTCAATCGAAAACAACGACAATCAAATCATATTATGAGTGTTCACATGCAAGTTAATTACATCCTACTTTGTTTGCGTAGGCGGTCAGGAAAAACCAACAAAAAACCTCTTGGGGGGACGATGGAAACCTGCTTTTCGAAACCAACATCTCTATTCTCTAACGCAGCTCGAATGTTCGGAAATTCATTCTAATTGATCAATTGTGCAACACAAACCTGTGCACGCACTATATAATATACAAATATAAATTAACATATATATAATATTAAACACTATGATTGTGATCGAATGACACATTATCTGCGTTTACTACAATTGAAGATAAAGCTATTTCTTCATAAATAAGGTGCGATACGCACATTTCAAACTTGCAATTAACTTATAGTAATGATTGTTCAACAAAATGAAGATACACGTCAATTTTCTCTAATCTGCATGATTTTCATACGTTATATGAATAGCTGTTTCTCAGATTATATTTTCAACATAAGCATATCCTTACATTATTTAAGTGTCAATCCATAACATTACTCAAATGTTTGAAACAAAAATTTGGAGCTGACCCAATAGACAAAAGACGCTTCGGCTAGAAATGACACCAAACGCTCTATAATAGCGTGACCTCATTTGATTGGTCATGCACGAAGCGATAATATATACATCGCTCAATCATTATCCCGAACGGCGAATACAATATTTTTCGGCTAATCTGCTCTGCAGTAAACGCCGAAAAATTATCATTTCATTAATCATAAAAGGACAGAGCAATTACAAGGATGATCTTGAAATATGCCGTTGGTGACACGATACCTTATAATTGTTGTGTAACATACAGAACGAAAATACCTCCAATGACATCAAATTTAATCTGTTTTACACGCTATACCCGGGAGTACAAGCATACTTCGAATTTAGCACCTCCATCGCACGTGCTAAATATAATAAACGTGATGGAAACTGATAAATTTTCATTAAGACTACATTCCAAATCTCCTTATCCGAGCTTTTGATTTTCAAATTTCCATTCTAACCAACGAATGATCGTTGCGTAATTCAGATATTGTACATTCGCTTGCGCGTGCTCGATATAATATGCGCGCGAGAACCGCGAGCTAAAAGTCAAATAAGATTAGATAACTCCGCTCGGTGGAGATTATATACCGTCATTGTATTACTGCATTCGGCCTACCCGACTGGTACGAGGCAATGTGCCAACAAAGCACCAAAACCTCACAGTATTGTTCATTATGGATTGACTTTCCCTAGTTCATGACGAGAGATAATCTAAGCAGGCTGTATAAACTTGAGTATTGTAACATTACCACCAAGCCAACAATAGACCAACGGGGCTGTGGGACGAAAGCAGTCCATTGAAAATACAGAAGAATTATATTCTTTCACCACGAAGTTTACTTAAGACCAGTTTGGCACTAAGGCGTCACGAAGTTACAATTGTTTAAGCACGAAGATTCCGCAGGAAATCCGATTCTTTATAGAGGCCGAGGTTTGAAAATGTCCGAAATTTGAGAAGAATTTGTAACACGCGGGCAGGGTGGCTGAGGAACACAATGTCGTTTGTTGGAATAGATCCCGGGAGTTAGATTTGATCTGTCAACATTGTCCACCGTTGTTACAACTCAAGAGCCAACCAGACACTGCCCATATATGGTATGGATAGACATGCACGTGCGTGTGCAGATAGTCCTGCGCGCACGGATTTCATTTGATCGGTGCACTGACACCCATCAGGCTCAGGAGTTCTCTGCATGTACATTGCAGTGGCTATTGGTTGGTTGTCATTCGCAAACGATTTTTTAGCGGGGGATATAGAAGTGTGTCCTGTCCGTCCGTAAGTCCATACATGACACATCTGGAGATCTCTCTCTCTCAGTAGTCATAGGCCGCATTGGGGCGATCATTAGTATGCTCGTGAACCAGCATGGGGAAAGGATATCCACATGGCACTGGTTTCATGCGTTCATTATTACATAGTTATGTACATTAGATTGAAAATGCACCTGTGTCGACGTTTGATACACGTAGGGCTGTTATCATGGTTCATGTTTGAACTACCATTAGTATAGACGCGAGACAACAATACACACATGTGACATGATTTGTCCATTAATTTACATTGTTGTTATGGGCCTTAGAAAATTTATAAACCTTGAAAATCAATCTGTGTTCATGCGTGATACGCGGTGCCGTGCACTTGTTTATTATGATGTATCGTTGCTTTGGCAGCTATAGGACATTTCGCGACGTTACCAGGGTTAATTTTACTGGAAATTCACTTCACTGCTCGTAGAAACCACGGAAATTAACGAATAAAGTGACTCATCGTTTTCGATGTTGGACACTTATGGTATTTTCTAAATGCCAAACTTTTATGTTATATTAAAAATAATATATCCCAATATAGGTACCATATAGGATTATAGTTCATCAGCACCTGGTAAACTGCCTCTAATAAATGAAAATCGATATTTCCATGAACATGAACATTACCTAAGATTCTTAGCTCGACGGTGTGCGGAAATGGTCGATGTGTTCAGACTGACTATATTTCATACAAAACATTTGAATTAATTGACAGAAATGGTTAAAGGTGTATGCATAGCTTCCGACACATTCTGTATCACCTGTGTTCTTTCAAATATAAATGCGAGCTGACGACTTGGAGCAAAACATTTATCTGCCAATAGGCGCCAATTTTGTCCATAACATCAAGTTCAAGAGGGATACTCATTTGGAAGATAACAAAGCCTCCCGGAAATGCTCCAATAGCTTCGTACAGTCTTCGGCCAGCAGAAGCTTGTGTGCATGTGTATAGATTGGCTATCCGACATTTCAAAGGACATTGAGTACAAATTCGACAGTTTGATCTATCGGTATCAACTTTAAAGTTGCAAAATCATCTCAATCATGACATTTACTAGCTTGAGAGCGCATGTTTTGCATAGTAATTCTGTCGATATTATTAAGCCTTTTGTGGCGATAAGGAATGACTTGAAGATCGATTGGGGTTATTGGTTTTGACGAGCAGAGTAATTAAACAAAGTTTTAGTGGAGCGGATATGTGCCAAAAATAGGCGAATCGTTACACTTTGTGAATAAATTACGAAATTTTACACACTTAATCTTTGGTATGTCTTAGTTTAAAATAATCGGTAGGCACAAAAATCCGAGGTCAGTTAGGGGTGATTAAGCAGTTGCCATAGTAACCAACCCCTGTGATAATTTACGGTATAGGGCAGTTTATTTGACGGCCAACTATGTGAATAGTTAGCCATATCGATGTAGGCATTGCTTTGTCCAATAGAGAAAAGACCAATATATATAACAGACTGTAAAATTTGGGCCCAGATCACCAACATTTTGCTTGTTGCCATGGAAACTAATGGATTTTCTTCAAAAACTGAGTAAATAAATTAAAATTTGGACTTAGTTTGTACCTATCAGCACAAAATTCATGTGATAAGTTTCAATTTAAGATAATATCATCTTCGGTAATCCATAAAGACAATGTAACAGATTTTTCGCATTTAGCTAGTGATTGACCACAATAAACGAAGTTTTATATGAACACTGGTTGACGCGAATTGGCAGTTTCGAGATTGGCTGGTTGTTGACAAATTGAAGTTCAGGTAGTAGCTTTGGTGCACATGTTAAGAATGGGAAATCCTGCTATAAGATTACCTTCGCAGCTCTGAAATATGATATATATATATATATATATATATATATATATATCATCAAAGCATGTTTCCCCATACCCACATTTAGGCCCTAGTTGCCATGGGAACAAGCTTTCCCCAATTAACACTGCCAATACGTACACTAGTCCAGGAGCTGATAGATATCCAGGCACCCCCAGGATTTAATTTCACCTGACTCATTTTCCTCCGCATGATGTCCCTCAACATTTAATCAATGTTAACACGAAAAAAGTGGTCGTGTAGACACCAGACCAGATGGCGTCCAACACGGCCGCCGTTTTTTCAGACGGGTCACTAAGTCAGTTTGATGCAATTTATAATGAGAAAATCTTGTCATATGTATACAAATGTATGTTTTTGTTAAGCTAAGATATAATTCCACTTTTCATAGTAAAATGGGAACTCCCCGTTCAAGATGGTCGCCAAAATGGAAGTCGTAAGTGGAAAATTTAATGTGTTTTCACTAATAACTTCTTGATAAATTTCTGCTGTATGGAACTGGGTGATAATTGTGACTTTATTTTCAACTGTTCATTTAAGTGATCGTTGGAGCAATGAAATATGCCATTCATGTGGTCCCCGTCTCTTCAGATCCATAAAAAATCTATTTTACAGAACGCGAAAAAAATTCACCAAAAATCACCTTTGGGATTGTTGTCATATTTCAACAATAAATGGGCAGAACTGTGCACAGTAAGTAAGGCATACCATTACTTATGAATATTCCAACTTAATCTCACTCAATGGAGCCAAATAAATATCGCCTCAGCGTGTCATGCAATCGGTTAACAGTTGGGGTTATTTATAAAATTGGCTATTGTGTATTTTATACATTAAATAGTAACATTGTTAATGCACCTCGCTTGGATGTTAGTATAGTATATAGCCACTGACTTTACCAGAATTATTGGAATTTTCTATCACAACCTTGACATCAAAATCGGCCAAAAAAATAACTTTTCGGTTTTAGACGATTTTTTCAAATAAAATGGAACTATCTTTGGTATCAAATATGTTTATTGTTTTGATCTCTCTTAAATGAGTGACACTGAGGTGTTTTTAGACAAAATTACCCAAGATAGCAACCAAATTTGATAAAATAAAAGTTTATTTTTCACATATATCCCGAACATTATTCTCTGCTGTTCCAAAATGGTAGCAAATTGTGACAAATACTTGGTTATTAAATATGTAACATAATTCACTGACAACTAAATGTTCTATTCTGGATGTCTCAGTACCTTATACGGCATGTCACATTCATGTTAAAGGATGCAGTATGGAATGTGACCGAAAACTTCTTTTGGGATTCTTGCCAGTTTTGAACAGAAATGGGCAGAACTTTGAAACTGAACTGAGATGGGCCATATTATGTGTCTACTCTGCCCAACAACATCAAAATTCATCAAAATTGATTGACTCATGTCAGGAAAACCGTTTCCTCCATTGTACAGATAACACACCATCATGCTAGAGAACACTCTGACATTACCTCTCTATCGATTAACATGTCCATGAGTTATTGCGGAAAACGATAGTCACCCAAATGTACACCTGTACAACCCACACATGAACATGTAATCACTCCATATATACATGAACACCACACAAATGACCATGTAGCCACTCGCTTTATACACATACACCTCACGCATGACCATACAGCCATACCTTGTATACCCGTACATCCACACATGACTATACAGTCATGCAGGCACACCAGGTATAACCCTACACATCACCATGACTATATACTTGTTCACCACATCGATGATCATACAGTCACTTTTTGTATACATATTCGCCTCATCAGTGGCCATAGAATCACTCCCTGTATATTTATTTGCCACACCCTGGCCATATAACCACTCAATATATACATATACACTGCAGCCATAACATTAGTCACTCCATGTATACATATACACCTCACTAATGGCCATACAACCCTTCTATATATCCCCATACTCTGCACATGGTCATTCATACAGGCCAGACTTGAATGTACATCTCATTTGTGACAATTCAGACTCTCGATGTATACTCACACATCACATTCGTAGTCATACATTAACTCCTTGTATACATATTCACTCCGCCATTGGCCATATTGTTGCTCCCTGTACATCTATTGCCCACACATTTGGACATATAGCCACTCAAGGCATACATATAAACCCCACCCATCCATATATAGTCACTCTAGGTATACATAAACACATCACCAATGGCCATACAACCCTAGATATACCAATACCCCGCATATCACATCAACATTGACCATACAGTCACTCCTGGTATACCTATTGGCCACACCCATTACCATATAGCCACTCAATATATTCATATACATCCAACTCATGGTCATATAGTCTCTCTGGGTATACATTTACACCTCACCAATGACCATGGAGCCCTTCAATATATACCAATACCCTGATCACACGGCCATCCATACACTCCAGACTTACATATACACATCACCAATGGCACTTTAGACAATTGTATACCTATTTACCCACTCATTGTATAACTTTCGCCACACCCATGGCCATATAGCCACTCAACATATACATATTCACCCCCACATATTACCATAGCATGTATACACATACAGTACGCCTCATCAATAGATATACCAATACCCGGAACATACGGCCATTTGTACACTCCAGACTTGCATATACACATCACCCATGACAACCCATCGACTCTATGTATAATGTTACACACATGCATGGCAATACAGACACAGCTGATATGCACATACATACCATATACACCCATGACCACAAGGACACTTCTATATACCCACAAGCCCGCCAATGACTACCCAGCTATATATGTACTCCATGTATGCATATACACTTCAGCAATCATGACCGTACATTCATTCCATGCACACCTATATACATTACCCATAAGCATACAACCACTCCCCATTTGTCCATACACCCACCCATGACCATACAGACAACACGTGTATATATACATCCATCAATAATATAGCCACCCAAGATACACCTGTAAAGCCCACACATGACTATCTAGTAACTTCATATATACATAAACAACACACCGATGACCATGTAGCTACTCTCGCTATACCCATACACCACATCAATTATCATGCAGCCACTCCCTGTATTCCTATTCACTTCACACATGATCATACAACCACTCCTTGTATACATATGTATATCATGGACACCCCACCCATGACCATATAGCCACTTGTATAACTATAACTATGAGTATAACTATTCACATCGTTCATGGTCATACAATAACTCCATCTAAACATATTCACATGCAGTCACACCCTGGCTGCCATTTTGACTTACGCCAGTATTAATTTGATCAATTGTGAAGCTAATGGACAAGAGTAGCCACATAATATGGTTCCTCTCAGTTCTGTTTCGAAGTTTTGCCCATTTCCGTTCAGAAATATGGCCATACACAAAAGACGATTTGTCAAAATTCCATACTGCATCTTTAAAATGAATTTGTCATCCACAGAAGGTACTGGGACAACCAGAATAGAACATTTAGTGTCAGTTAATTATATAACTTGGTTAATAGCCAAATGAGCTACAACCTATGCTACCTTTTTTCGGAACAGCAGAGAATAATGTTCGGGATATATGTGATAAATAAACTTAAAAAAACAAACTAATTTGGTTGCCATTTTGGAAGCCATCTTGAGTAATTTTGCGACCATCTTGGAATCCATCCATTACGAGAACTGTCAACCTACACACTATTAGACACGTCTGAGATATCACATAACTTATTTGATGTCAGATGGTTACATTACACAGCATAAATCTAGCGCATGTGTGTTGATAAAAATATATGGGTGGAAAACTTATTTCTAGAAATGTCCACTTTTTCGAGAGTAATGTGGGTATATTAAGTAGTCCCAATTTGATATGGTTTCCGTTATTATAGCAGTATAATGTCAAACAATATTTAATATGACTACATTTCGGAAGAGTAACCACGATTTAGTTCTAAATACCAATAGAGTTGAAGTCCATCTCTTTGAATACCCTCGCACCATTCAGCTACAAAATTGGTCACGTGATTGTGTATATTTTGTTGCCATAGCAACCAATCAGTGCCTTAGTAAACTGTTGCCTAAAAGTTGTCGGATAATACTTCTGTCACTATCGTCACTATTTTGAGAAGGAAATACATCTGATCTACCCACATTCTCCAATCCTGTATACATGGTTTTGTCACAAGTAGGCTGAAATGGGGTTCGTTGCTATGGAAACCCCCAAAAAAAACCTAAAAATGTTCCGATCTAGTTGCCTACCGAAAATATTTTCAAAGGGCACGACCAGGAATGTCTGGGCCAAATTTCACAATTTATTCATTAAAAGGAACGATTGTGCACATATCCGCTCAACTATTTGTGGAAGGGACTCGCAAACTTTGTTTAATTACTCTGCCGATCAAAATTCAAGTCTTTTCTTAAATAATCATTGGATTCCTGAATGTATAATTAAACTGAAAATGAAAGAGTTGAATCCGAGCCTAAATTAGACGAAGATGGGAGAAGTTATCGAGGTGTCCCGATTGCCCGTCCCATCCGGACGATGTGAATCCGATTTATCGCCAGGAAGAGTTAAACCGGAAGAACGGATGTGTAGACTCCAGGTGTGAATTCTGTGTAGGATGCGTATGTAAGGTATTGTGTATTGAAGATTTAGAACACCTGAGTGGGTGTCGACAATTTCGGGACCTGAAACAAAGACGGAACGAAACTCGAGTGTATGTCTTCAATTGTCACTTCGTGAAATCGTGTTGTGAATTTTGTTGCGCAGGTGTTCAAACGGTAGTCTGGATAATACAACACATAGGAAACGTTCCCCATTGCTCTTATATATATGCCTTTGAAACGATGTCAAAACACAATGTGTTGACTTGGGGAAGTCAAGTCGTATATCCACTACTTTAGCGGGATTTTATTTGTGTGTGATGGCGAGAAATCGCTTCGCAAAATATAGGTATCAGGATAATTAAATTGCAGGATGATTTCATCTGGAATTATTTGTCAATCTCCGTTTGTGTGCACAAATTAATTCAGACTTCCGGTTGACATCTACACTGGAAGGCAAACAGTAATGGCGATTGTGTTAGAAAGAAATGGAGAGTGAGAGCGAGAGACATAAACACACACCCTCACACATGTTTGTACTCATACGTTCTGGGTACATTTCTTTAGAAATTCAAACAATACCGTAGTTGTGAGGACAGCGTTATTCCATAAAATATGCCCAACTTACAGTGTCCCTTTAACGGAATAACAGTGACCTCTGGACACATGCTCAGTGTTCTTCCCGCGAAAAATTCCCAAAAATAAAAATTTCGACGCATTAAAGGGAAAGAGTTGTTAAACATTGTGAGGAAATTTTATTTCTCATTTTATTATACATGTATAAGTGTCCTCACAACGTTGGGAATACAAACATACACACACAGCGAGAAATTAGTTTATTCTTTGGAATTCCTATTTGCCAACTGAGTCCAAAATAAAAACAAATGTCTTCATATAAATATTGCTCATAACGAAAGACAAACAGGGTATTCTGAACTCCAAGGGGACCAAAATTGAATTATTCTTGTTGATTTGTTGATTGTTTACCAATTTATTTAGCTCATTTCATTTGCTCATCTTTCGTTCAATCAATCCACATGCAGCCATGAAATATATTCTCCAACTCTGCGGTGTGACATCTTGAGATGTCGGTCTCTCAGATCACTTAACATAATAATTTCGGTCCTCTTATATGTCACTTGAGTAGACATACCCACAACGTTGTGTTACAGACAGACTTTTAAAAAATACATCGAGTGGCGTCATATAATTGAACGCCAAACAGTGTGCTGAATTATATTTTTAACCCTTTACCCAACAGAAGGGACCTGTGCCAATGCATTCTCTTATATATGCGAGTCGACCATAGGTCGCCTCGCATATATAAGAGAATGCATTGGCTTAACACATTAAAAATTATAAAATTGTTAAAGAATGTAAGAAAAAATGGTAAAAAGTGTTAAAAAAAAGATTTTTTTTAGGCCAATGCATTCTCTTATATATGCGAGGCGACCTATGGTCGACTCGCATATATAAGAGAATGCATTGGCACAGGGCATAACTGTAACTATCACAATGTGGTCAAGGAGCCGGTACCAATGATATCCATATTTGTATGGTTCTATTGAGACAGACCGAAGATATTTTAGGCTGTTGAAGCTTTATTTGGCCGGTTTTGGCCGGTTTGTTGGGTAAAGGGTTAAATGTTAACTACTAGAGATAGTTACTAGTAACAGTTACATTATTTATTTATACTATGCTATGGTCATGTAGTACGTGAACATGCACGGGGTAACGAATTTATATGTTGACTTTCCGTTCCCAATAGACTTCAAATATATTTTAAGTAGTTATGAGAACACTTTAATTCTTTTGACAGCATACTATATCCCATACCATAACAGTAAATTGATCATCTGAAACAATTGGGGCTCATATGTGATACAGATAATTTTTGGTGGTTGTATCTTCCAAAGCGAGGCTCCTACTTTTTTTAAACGTGATACGAAACATTTCTGGGAGGGTTGTAATTTCCAGAATGAGGCGGTTTGGTTGGAATGTCGTGGGATTGAATGAATACGGCCCCATATTGTGTAGCCATCGACCAATCAAACATCATAACGCACACTGGTCAATAGATAAACACGCTATCCCCTTAGTGTACGTTCATACGCTGGCAACATTGCACTGCAAACTGCAAAAATGCCAGCTGCAAAATTGCCAAAACGGATTAATTTCTGCCCGCTGTCAACAAATCAGCGTTAGTAGTGATCAATGAACGACAGTCGTTTTGCGTGATTGGTGAGCTGTTTGCAATATATTAGAACACGATGTGTGTTGGTATTCTTAGGCCAGTCAAAATAATGTCACTTGACATGTTGGAATGTGATATCGCCACGGCCAGCCCTCTCGCTGGGATGCTGCTCATATATGAGTACAATAAACCTCACCTAGACAGGAGATGGTGGGTCCGCAATTGGCTCAACGAAGATAACCGACGAATTCAAATCTTCCCGGGTATCATCCCAAACTCCAAACTTGTCATTCCAATAATTTGGTCTTCATGTTAAGCAAAACAATAAGTTAAGAAAAACGGGGGGGGGGGCGTGGAACTGATGTTAAACAAAACAAAGAAATCAAATAAATAGTAACACAAGTTAATAAAAAGCACACAATATATTGTTATTCAAATGGTATGAATAATTATATAGGCCCATATATGATTTATCAATGCCAAAGACTAACATCCCATTATCCCTACTGTTAGACCCCGCCCCACCACCCACACCACCACGACACAAGCAGTCACTTTTAAACCACTACAATTACATCAATATCGCAGTCTGGGTAGATGGTGTTGGCACGTCTTCGAACCCCAGCTTGATCTGAATTGAGTGATATTTCAATGTGCCATTCTGATCGATACATGACCATGTCGATAACAATTGAGAATTTGTACACGCTCACTGAAGTAAGCACATTTGAAGCAATGCATGGATACTCATAGTGAGTCCTGCCACCACCTCCCCTATAGCTCCCACATTTATGACTCGGGAAGCATCACTTTTGGTACTCTTTGTATCACGCCATATCATCATATCCTCATATAACGGAGATCTGTACGCATGTATAATTAAGTGTGTATGAGAATCACAGAGAACACACCCCGATCCCATTCGATCGTATCAAGGACGGTACCGACACAATCAATTATTGTTAGTGGCCTTGTGTTGTGGCCACCGACAGAGAGGTATACGCCGTTATCATATATCACCGTTGATTGTTGACGACCAGCCACGACCCAGCACGAGCTCGTCGGTAGCTGGCAAAAATGCCAGCTAACAAAACAAAACAACCTTTGCAGCTGGCATTTTTGCAGTTTGCAGTGCAATATTGCCAGCGTATGAACGTACCCTAAATGATACTGACTGCAGTCGCCGTGCTTTGAGGACCAATCGACAGATATAATCAATAAAAACTAACGTTCCTTGTAAGGGTGCGTTAACAAACTCACGCGTTTGCATAGTATTTTTTGCAGGTATTTCGTCGTATAAAACCACATGGTGCCAGCATTTGAGTGGAAACATGCATATAAAATGCATCTTTACCAAATCTGACATGAGAAATAAATTTAACGGTGCTGCTGATATTCTCCTTCAAATGCCTGTATGATGCTATTTACAGACATATTTCGGTAGCATCGCTATAGGTGGAACTACAAAAGATAATGCGATCGTGTAGTTAGATGTGGTACAGATGCATGTTATTTCCGTTCACAATATGGCACCATACCTGTATGATGCTATTTACAGACATATTTCGGTAGCATCGCTATGGGTGGAACTACAAAATAAAATACTTCCCTCGTGTAGTTAGATGTGGTACAGATGCATTTTATTTCCGTTCATAATATGGCACCATATGATTTTCTGTGACGAAATGACTGCAAAACATACCGTGGGAACTTACGAGTGTGTGCATGTACCCTAAATGTCCTTACCTGGCGTTAACCCTTTCATTGCGGGAGCTGCACTGGTGCAGCATTAAATATCCTGTGCCAGTGCATTCTCTTATATATGCGAGTTTCATATAGGGAGCCTCGCATATATAAGAGAATTCACTGGCTTACAACGTCAAGGTAAATATTGTTAGGTCAATGCATGCCCTTGTATATGTGAGGCTCCCTATGCGAGACTCGCATATATAAGAGAATGCATTGGCACATGGTTATCGCAACAATTCTGGAAGCTGCAGTCATGAAAGGGTTAAAATCCAAAGTTGGTCCTCACTCAAGGATCAACTGCAGGTATAACATCTACAACTATGGGAAAAGTCAATAGTTTACGCCTGTTGAACATTCCCATGGCCAAATCTTCCCCGACTGTGAGTAAGTCGAATGTGTGCCCCAAATCCATTATATATTAATGTACAATACGTTTGAAGGAAAGTATTTATTCTTCTTTAGTATGTATTTTATAGCTAATTCCGTATTGGATACAGTTTATTACTTGGTAATATTGTACCAAGCGTGTTAAGAGCAAGTAATTGGTTAATCGCTATATAAAACTGGTCATTATTATTATTATAGTTTCTAAATATTAACCATCATTGGTAACCGTGTGTTATATCGACATGGCTTCTTATACTGGGTGGTATATAAGTTAATGTTTGAACATTGTATTTATATATTTCTAATATAAATGACAACTTTTACGAAGTTAATAACACAGTGAAACACATTTATGTGGCCCACACACACTACTGTTGGACCGGTTTGTCCCTGGGGCAGGTCGTCCTGTTCCGCTGTTGTATATAGCCCCTCCCCGAACAAACAGTATTATACGTAAGGAATTTGGAGCCTAATGGACTACCGCACCAAGTAATCAAGTGGACGGCTGTTGGCTTCCGAGTGTCCTCACATCAATCCACGGAGAAGAAAGGTGACATAAGATTATGTTCATGTCAGCTGCGTCACGACAATTAAAAGAGGATGAAACACGTGCATCTACCATGAGAAAACTCAGACCATAGTGTTTTAGTTTGTGTCATAGACTGAAAACAATGTTTTCTACAATATCACATGAAAATGGTATTTGAGAAGATTATGGTCACCCATTGAGAGTGTCACGATTTGATATCCACAATAGCGGGGTCATTATGTATTGGAGGTTGACCTCACAATACCCCCGCATTCTGAAACCAATCCGATTTGTATGCAATACAGCGCTAATTGTAGCCCTGGTGTATTAGAAAGTAAACTTTTATTCCACGTCTATAGACCGAACAATGAACTATTCGCAATTGTGGAAGCGAACAGAGAATAGAGTGAATATACAGCGAAAGTGATTTCGCCATGAGAAGTCAATAGCATAGAAAAGAAATCATAGACTAAACTGGTTACAAAAACAAATCAGATCAACTGTGCTGGGTAAAAGTTGGCATGCAGGTGTTTGGCAAAGCCTCTTGAACCCAGTGGCCGACCTGGGCTTTTGGAAGGTATATTGTGTCAAGCAAACTTTTACCGTGGGTATGATATACCACGAAATATCTTGGTATATTGGTGGTGATACGTGGGCGAAACCATTGTTATGTCACTGCGTTGACTGTGAGAATGCGGTGTGTTTGGCAGCCTTCAATGTAAACCATACCCGAAGAAAAACATTCAGACACAGTGTCATATTGTGACGGGACAGGAAGACTGATCAAGATTATCAAAAACTAATTTCTCAATGCCAGTATGGAAAACAGTATAATTTTTTTTCCTTTTTATACGGCCGTTTTAAAACAAACTGGACGAATTGTATTATTGGTCTGCCCGTCTGTTCGTTTTTGGTGTCCGTGTGTTAACTTTAAACAGTCTCAACTGAATGATATGAAATTTGGTATGTGCACACAATACAGGTCAAGTTCGAATTCGAGTTGCTCCCACCAATTTTCACCAGAGTTATGGCCCTTGGTTGGAATTAATTTGAGCCATGGATTAGTGCAAAATACACCCTATGTGCTCTATGAAGGATGCAATCATCATGGTAAGTATAATGAAAATGAATTTATTATATAAATTCATTTTCATAATAATGACCACGTTGTTTGTATCGTTCATATCGCTAATGAGTGTATTTTGCACTCATCCATGGATCATTTGTTGCATATATTTTGTTGAATATAAAAGGAGATGGTCCCATAAATGGCCGGATTTAGGGTACAGTCCCCCTTTAATATATAATTTGAGACCATAAATCATCGGACATGCATAAGAAACACTCTTGATAAAATTTCAATATTTTATTTGAAATGTTAGCATTGAATGTTAGAGATTCGACAAATATTTGAAAATGATCATTTAATCAACACGCAAGTCGCTGCTTCGATTATCTTGATGCTCCTCAAGTAATGTTTCCTTCAACTTGATAACTTGTATTTATTATGAAGAGTTTGGTTTTTAATTTAGTTATGACATTTTTAACAAATTTTGTTGCATGTTCAAACTTCACTGAGCGACAGTTGAGACAATCGTAGCAGCGACTGGCAGCACTTTTTGACTTAAATATTCTAATATTGCACCAATAATAATAATCATCATATATAAATAAACATTCGCTCATCATGCACCTAATTATTCAATTTCAGCACTATACAGAAACAATCATAGCACTCTCCCATTTGGATTTCATTAGGAACCCATAAACTGTGATAATATATAGAATTGGATCTCGAACTGCTTCATGTATTACAACCGAGAACCATTTTCATAACAACATGACTAATGCGCCATTCCATTTAACTGTTTTAAAATGAAAGTAACATGCAAGCTAATATGAGCAACATGTGAACTTATTCATTGTCTGAATTAAATATCTCGTTCGAATGGCTGCGACTATTAACACACACTCATCTCTTTCCTTGAATTTGTGCTACATCTGGTGAGTCGGTCGAATTTGATTATTCGGCTTTAAACACACTGAATATTCCTTGTTTCAACCCATTCTAAACGCTTTAACTTGTTGAATATTCTTGATATATTTCACAATTCCGAGTAGTTACAAAAACATCCATATCACAGATGCGCGGGTGTCTTATTCAAAATTAAATACTAATACTTTGTTCGGAACAAGCTATCTATCAGTTGATAACATGATTATCTTGATTTTCAAACTCAATATGTTGTCCATAATAATTGATTATAGTAACGGTAATTACTAATGTAAATGTAGATGTCGACATTGGGTTATTCAGATATATCTTTAAATACTGCATGTATAGTGGACCCGTGATAACAAAGTTACAATCTGTTATATATCAACCACCAGTAGCACAAATAGGATGAGTATGTTTTCTTTGAGGACAATAATCGGTTTCGCTACATCCGGGTTTAACCAAACCTCGTGAGCAAAACCATTCTTTTCAGAGTATGCTTATGTTGTAATGTATGTCCTTATTTTATGAAATAATGAATGTGAATAATGAACAATCAATGCACTTTTGTGGAAACAATGATATAACATTAATATAATATAACATATATTTACAAAAATATAATAATCTCACATAAACAGACCGATTTAAGGCACAAAATTTAACAACATGACCCGAAAATAAACAGAGGCACGTGGGTTTCATAATGGATTACACGGTGTGATGACAGTATATATATATATATACTAAGATACATAGTAAGAAATTACGCCCATCATTCAGTTTTTATGATGAGTAGTGAATAGAGCTACTCAAATGAGAACTCCTCATCAATTGTCTGTCTACTATACAGTTCAATTCGTATCTTGACTAACAGCGGTTTTAAAATTATGCCACATTTCCTATTGGACCAAATTGTGTCGCGAAGCGGTATCCTAGTCCACAAAATCTGGCACTTAATAAAATAATTAACACAATGACCTGAACTGAGACCACATGACAAAGTCCAACACGAGAATAAAGACGCGAAGCTAAAAAATTAGATCTCGGTATTTATGCAATTATTTTAATACTCGCTGCGAGTAGTCAAATTATATTCTCTCATATTTCAAGTCGCGTCTCGGCAGACACAAATTAGCCAAAAAATATTACGTTACAAAAATGCGTTCAGACACCGTTATCGTTACAATAGTTGCTGATTGTCGGTGGGCGACTATAATGGGACCTTGACTGGCTTGTGGCTTTATAACCTATAATTCATGATGGCTGATTATTAATTAACTTTTATATCGGGTAGCTCGTGCCCGAGGCTCATCTATTTATCTTCATTACAGGTCAACTGGCAAATGTTGGGAGAATATGTCTTTCAAAAAACTAGATTGGTGTAAAGCAACGTGCTAAGTTGAGGGCGCTATAGTTCAATTAAGACTTGTGTAAGGGGACACGTTGCAGGTGTAGCTACTAAGCTACTATTCGCGTAATCTTTCGTGAGCCCATGTATTGGTTTTGATTGAATTTAAAAAACGAAGTCGCAATGTCCATTTGACGGACCGTCATATAAACAGAATTGTCTATTGTATTGCACAACATACTTTGTGCCAGACTTTCTCACCAGTGTATGCCCTGTAATATTATATGATATATCAGTATTACAAATACATGCAGATTAGACAAAGGCCAGTTGAAAGTATTGTTTCTCGTTTCATTCTCAAACTGCCACCGTATACATGTATAAGTGCCCCGGCTATCATTGTGGTATAGCACTGTTATTCCGGGTCCGATTCCGACCGTTTCGTAAGCAAAGCAGCAGACGACCACAGCCACAGAAACATGTCTTGATAAGTCACCAAGAACAACATCAGAAGTCGCTGGATTTGAACATGTCCACCAATAGCCGCTCTATTGGTATGGATCCGATCGTTTTTCTGAAGAACAAGTCCTCTATTGTACTGCTGGTGATAACTCGCAGCGACGGTAATAACAACAAAAGTTTTCCGAAACGAAACGGCTGTGTAGGATATGAGGTTTGAATGTATTTACTGAGTGTTAGTTGTGCCTGATCCTGAAGTGTGGCCACTGAATGAATATCACGAAGAGTCTTTAGTTCTGAGCTGGAACTGGGAAATGCTGAAAAATAAAATTGATTTAGTTAGTATAAGACAAAAAAAACAGCTTAAAATTCAGGATTTCATTAAATGGAATTCCACATTGTATAATTATATATTAAATTGCAACATCTGAATATTTTGTATAACATTTTGTAACACAAAATAGCTCGGTGTCAGTAATCTTGTGTATGCAGCATTGTGCTTGAAATTGATTATCATCATATATATGGCTCTTTAATTATCAAACATCTCTTCGCAAGTCATGCTATCAAATGTTAATATGGGATCGTTATATTCTAGAAATGGATAGATAGATGGGGATACTAAGAGAAAGGACGGACGCTACACACTAAACTATAAACTTACCAGTTTTGAACAGGACAATTCCTTTCAAACATGCAAATTCTGTTGGGTCGACCTGCATTGCTTTGAAGTTAGCAATTATTTCTTGAAACGCTCGTAGTTCGCTCATCATGTTCACAACCTTCTCGGTCGGGCTCTGGTCGGGTTGAAAACCTTGAATTCGGAAAAAGAAATGGATAAGAAAATGAGTGAGCTACGCATAGAAAGAATAAAGAGGGTATTGGTGTCGACACGGTATGTAGAATTGTATGCAGATTCTTTAGCATCAAGGTGATGTGAACATAATATCAGATTATTGATAGTCACGACAACAAATAAGGTTAATGTGTCGCATAATGTTTACGGTGTTGGTATAAGGCTCTTTTATACTCGGAATAAATTGGGTGACATATCCATTTAGCTCTCGATCAAGAATTTGCGGCAACTGAATGATAAAAAGTTCAGAGAATGGAAGATATGATTATATAAAATCCCTAAGAACTCACCAGCAGCAGTCAGTAGAGGTCCTATGTCTAGAGGCATTTGGAACTGGGCTGCACCGAGGACAAACAACTCGCGCCATCCTTCCTCCAGTAACATGACTTGATCCCTGAATGGTAGGCTTAGAAACGCCGGTACGCTTTTAGTCCATTTGACACTCATGAATAATAACCTGGCAGCAGCTTCGCATACAGCCTCTGGGTTGCTGAAGTAGGTCTGGATGAGTTCGTGTGGATACTGGCAAAGAGAATACAAATGTAATTAATTGCTTATCTCGTCGCCAAATCTTGAGTAAGTAATAAGTGATAGAGAGAGAGAGACGGAAGAGAGAGGGAGAGAGGGAGAGAAACTAAGAACGTATATGAAACCTCATATATTCCAGATCATTGCATTGGACACAATAAACTGCGCGAAATACACTTATTTGATACAATGGTGATACCACATATGTAGCTATGGCTTATTTCGTTGAACCATGGTTATCGTGTTCCTGCTACTACATAGTTTGTCATTGAATTGCCTAGGTATACTTTGTCATCTGTTCAACACAATTTCGTTTTCACCATCAACTGTTCCACGAAATATCATATTTATTTCCCTCTCATTAGATGGAAATGTAAAATTAAAAAAAAAACGAAAACACCCGAGAGGGAACAGATCTACTAAGAACCGTGTTAATATATATATATATATATATATTTAGTAACCAGACGACATACCTTTGGTGTGGGCTGACACAGCATTCCACCAGGAACCGCCGATGTGAGCGATGTTGGCGAGTCCATTGCACTAATTGTAACTCCCTCGTGCAGCTGATCCAGGGAGACCAGACCAGGTATAAATGGTGCGCGTAAATGGTGTGACTGAACCATGGATCCATAATCGCTCGTCTCTTTCAGATACATTGCAACCTGTCGTCTGATTGTAGAATTCCGTGGCCCTCTTTCGTGCTGAACAGCTGAAATAGAATTCATTCTATTAAATGAGAGCCATAAAGACTAATTAATGCGTTGTCGTTGTCACAATGAACCAATTTTTATTGGATATGCCAATATGACCCAGAAGTATATGGAGATCAGTAACATCTAGTCTGGATGGCGCTATAATCTTCAATGCAGTACACATTGCTTTTACTGAGATAGAAACAAATCACGTGACCTCCAGTCACGATACGAATAGTATGTCACCGTGCGCACAACCGACCCAAATTTATTTGATGACATCAGTAATTTCTACCCATGGATATGGTGCTATAGAGCTATTCAATCTGTTTCTAATGACGAGTATGTCACGATAGTCAACAGTGTCGAGTCAATATTATGAGCATGAGCACAAAAAGGGAGGTGGGATCGAATTCCTTGATCGGAACAACTGACAAAGAATCCATAACAGCCTCAATACAAATTACCAGTATCATCTGTTCGTGAAGTAACAGAAATCTAAACAGTTCTCAAACGGCCATTCTCCCTGTCAGTAAAAAGGAAAAAATTCAATACCACCCCTACGTTTCAATTTTACCGCGCAACGGGTGGGTAATGACTGCAACAATACCGAGTGTAAACTTTGAGATTGAGGGTAGTGTTGGAGCCATTTATTGTCAATAAAGCCTGGACCAACTGCTATGATCCCAGCGAGTAGCGTGGCTCGACCATTGAAACTTCCCAGTGCAAGGTGTGCTATACACACGCAACTGTTCTGCATGAATTGTGATATCTCTACAAAGCAACAACAACAACCAATGGTATTGTTAAGTACTGTTCCGCGTGGTTCTTGGGTATCTTGCATGAAATTGACTTTTTATGAAACCACATAAATATTTTCCTTTTTCAAAAAAGCATTTGACAAATAAGTCCTTATGTGAGAGTGATTGGCGAGGCGTGATATCGTATGAGAAGGCTGATTCGCTGGTTGAGACGGACAGATCCATTTCAGTTATCTTACCCAGCGTGACTAAACGCTGCCCCGACAGCGCTTTTGAAATGATTTTGGTTTGATGTATTATACGAGATGACTTTTCCAATTCTGAAACGCGCTACTTACAAAACAATTCTTGTCTCGAGTTGAAGTTCTTTGCATTTCAAAGACCTTTGTGCAACAAACTCAAGAGCCCGAATTTTGATTAACCTGTCAGTCTAACTTTAGCCATATATGTGTTGGGACGACGGTGCTTTTATGTAATATTAGAATTTAGGTCATAGTCCAGGTAATTATAGATGCAAGCAAGACCGTAAGTATAGCTTTAAGATCGTTCGATGTGATGCCCATTATTTGAGGGTACGTTAGACAGGTGTGCCCATACGTCACGTGAATCACATGCGTCGGTTTGGCTTACATATATAGTAATAGGCGCAAGAATCGCCCGACCGAACAATGGTCAAGTATCTTAACAGAGCAGGATCTCAGGATGGTCTCAATATGTTAGTCACGTTGTGCATGTCGTTCCCGGATGAGTCATTTGATGTGCAGTGTTTCCGATCGTTCAAATTGCCCAAAATCAAAAGAATCCGCAAACATTTTACATGTATTGCAGAACAAATTACAAATTGTCTTATGACCTAACTAAACGAGTATCAGATTGCCCTATGACACACTAACACAACTTAACGACGATTCATCTCTATTGACATGTGTGGACCCTGGATTAAAATTCATGCTGGACAAATATCTCGAATCGTCTTATTACGAGAACTTTCGGAAACTGTTTTGCCGAGGAAAACCAATAGCAGTATATAACTGAAGCAGTCAACACGAAATGACCAAACCGCTGCACTAAGACAAAAAGGTCATGTATTTGGTATATACTAAAACGAAATTATCAAAATCTCTTTGATCTGCTGTTAGTATAGTTTAGTCTCCTTTCAAATCATTCCTTTATAAACTTTATATATCTCTGACCAACACTATTATAAAATATAAATACTATAGCTCGTATACACTTGATCCACTAGCTGAGCATTCATGTTTAACACAAACGTATTAATAAAATATTGGTTTTATAACAACATTGTTCGTACTATATCAATGAGAGCTTCCCGATGAATGGCAACAAGCCATATTTCCAACTACATCCTAAAAAATTACCCATAATTCTGCTGTGGTTAAGGAGTCGATTATTTGGGGCATTACTGTATATATATGAATGTGCACGATTCACTGTTCCCATTGTGGGAATCATTGGTTGAATAAAATATATTCTATAGTTGTGGTGACAACCAGGAAGGTGTTGATGAATGTGTACATATTAATCAGTGACTGGTCAGGGCAGAGATATCTATACTAGTGCATTTAGGCGGCAGGTAATATTTGCAGGTTTGTATCCATTCACAATTATCCATTATTAAATATTTGTGTTAAACCAAACGCACGTCAAACTAAGCATCATATCACAAATTTTGAATTATACATCGTGGTACCATTTTGAAACAAGCTCCCATATGCCTGCATGGATTCTGAGGTTAGGTCAGTCAAACGTGGTACTATTTTTGAAAGAAGTTCCCATATGTCTGGCTTCTAAGGTTAGACCAATCAGTATAAATGACACCGGTCCTTCAAAATACGAATCGTCGCTCACATTTCAGATAAACACCCGAATTTGCTCTCAAAATAAAATCAGTTCCAGATAGGCAGGTGTAATTGCCTGAGTCATGAGGGAATGTGATCACTCTTTCACTGATGAAATTAAACAGAACTGAAGAAAAATTAAAACGTAATAAGAGTCGTTTTTCTAGCGACTAATTTCTTTGTAGTTGAGCAGTGACGCACACAGACGACCACACCAGCTACCGCGGAGTATAATTCACAGAAAATGAAAGAAAAACATCGAAAGTCAACCACCAATGAAACATCATAGGTGACACTGCACGCTAAATTTGGGGTATACAATGTCATAATATGTTTTCCTGTTTACCGAACGTTGCGGGAATAAAACCTATTGTTAAAATTTTGTGGTGAACCTCACATGAAGATTTATGTATTTTGGCATTTTAATGGTCGACACACGTCGATTTATTCGGGAGAGCGAATCCCATATTTGGACACAGGAAGATATCAACTTTGTCATTGTCATGGCATATTACATTCTGTTAAAATACAGAAAATATCCGAAAACAAAGTCAGAAAATCAAAGAATAGTGATTTGATAGAAATAATTTATGGACATATTTGAGAAAGTTGATAGAACGAAATAAGCAAATGCATGCGTGGTTCGAATCAATTTATATTTTTGTTTTATTCAATTCTTTTATATTCGGGGGCTTAAGATGGCCATGCTCGCCCAGCGTCGATCTCTGCGCGTGGCGAGCTCGATCAGTCCAGAAAAATGTACTGCTATAAATAGGCACTTATATACACATGTATGAAATTAAATGAAAATGAATTAAAAAAAACATTAACAGAATACACCATAGATATATCTAAATTGCATACGAAAAGTAATAGCATGAATAAAAAAGATGATGATGTATACATGTATGTATGGGCTCCGAATGACGCTGTGTGTATGCCGTTTAACATATAAGGTGTAGGCCAGTCTGACAGGATTAACAATAACCCAAGGGTCAGAGGAAGCTAAATCATTGGGGTCCGTTCCGCGTAAATTCGTCAGTGCCAAATGCAATGTTTGAAATGTCAGTCAACATGATATTTATGAGGCGAACAAAAAGTACTGGCATGAATTCAAGCATCGATTAATTATAAAATGATCAACTTGGTAGTCCACAGAACTAATATGTACCGGTCATATTGAAAATTGACCGAGGGCACACGTTCACCATAAGCCATTGTACTAATTTTTGACATTTATCGACGTCAAATTGAAAGAATTGCTGCCAATAGCCAATTGGACAAAATCTATAATGGCTGTCAAAATTATAATGAGCCCAATCTCAACATTTCCGACGAAATATGGTTATTTAGCCAAAACATCTTTAAAAGGGGGGCTTTATGATTCTTCGTCCTAAGAGTTGTCGAGATTGTTTCCAAACCAGGTGTTCGAGCTAAATGGGGGAAAGTTGGAATGAAGAGCCTAAACACCTTTTAAGTGAGTGATAACAATTTGCCGCAATCTGGCAGACCATTTTCTTTTATTCGTGGTACATCGTTATTGAAAATTCTCAACAATGGGTGTCATTGTCAGGTTTAAGGACTCGCGATAAGAGCTTGCGGTCCAATCGAGGGGCTTGATAAAATAGAGCGTGAGGTCGGAGATATCTCATCTACATATTGGATCAATATTTTCAAGGATGCATGTGCGCATAGTCTCTTTTTTTTAATCTAATTATTCATTATTGGTAAATGTTGCTTGTATTGTTAAACCCTATGTTCATCAAACATACAAAACGTGAAGTGTCATTTACATGCGATATCTAATGTTTTGTGTCTACCTTTATAAACAAATGGCAATCTATATATATATGTAGCAAGTATATCGAAACAAATTATATTTCAATGTTTAATGTCGTATGGTAGTCTCGTATGCTGATAACTACACCAAGGCATAAATCCATTCTTTCAAATAATTTATTTTTGTAAATTAATCCGATAAATATCTATCAGATTTCCACTAAAGTTTGATTCCCCGAAAACACAACATTAAACTGCATGAGTTGATATTAAGATATGCGTTAGTCTTGACAGGATATGTTCACATTGATAATTAAATGCACCTGGGATATTTTCTGGAGAATCTCAAATGTATTTATACTTGTATATATGCCTTTGAATCAGAGAATCAAGAATTAGAACGAAAACTTAGTATATTTAGAGAATTTAGAGAGTCAATTAATGATATCGGTGGAATATTCTCTACTTACCATCTTTGTTCATGCCGCTTCCACGCATTTCGTCAATCTGCATGCTCTGCATTGGGTTACGATGTGTCTTATCAACAGGGCAGGTGCCCTGTCCTCTAGATTTACAGATGTATTGCCGATTTCTTCTGATAGATCTCTGGAAATATAGAGAAATTAACTGGTCAGAGGCGTGGATTTAAGTCAAACCGTATTTTCTGTTACTATAAACTTGAGTGAACATCGCTCTAATGTTGCTTCGGGAAATAATAATTAAAAAAAAATATATAAATGACATGATTCAATAAAACCGGTAGAGGAAAACCTACGTAGAAAACCAAAATGGATGCATGTGTACAATTACGTTTCGTTTTATTTGAAGCCAGTTCTAACATAGTACTTTTGTCATGTGCATGATAACTCATGTAATCTAGACTTTATTAACTTCCAGCAGACCGAGATCCAACCCTGTGTGTATTCCAGTGAATATATAATTCACAATACAATGCACATTCATATTAATTTCTTATTCATTATCTCATAATACATGGGAATTTTCGAATGAAGACTGGCCCATACAGGAACCGCTTCAATTGCCATAATTCATGTCCTCTTGACTTTAAGAAACAACCATCGTTTGGACTTCAACCAATGTTTAACTAGCAATCTTCATTATAAGTTTCCAAGTCATTGACTTCCGAATGACTGAATACTAATACCATGCTTCGATCGTATGGTCCTTAGAAAAGAGTTCTTATTCTAAAAAACCGAAGACACGGATCAAATACGATCGGTTTGTGTTTCACAATGGAAGCATTTACCACAAGTGCAAAACACAGTCTATACTAATCCATGATTTCGTACTTTCTTATTGTAACCGCAGAGAAAATCAAAGTGAACTTGCTATGGAATTATATAACACGCGAGGGAGAACAATAGTTTTGACATTTTATCTGTCAAGCGTGACTTCGGACAGACAACTTGACTCTATATTATGTCGCGAAGAAGGCACTCTGAACACAAAGATCTCTATATTAATGATGAGTAGATAGACAGCGGGCGCAATAATTAATAAAACTACGCACGAAAAAATAAATCGAACGAATTCGTTCATTTTGCAGTATATATTTTAACAATACCTCTCAGAAAAAAAATACTTTCGATCTTGTTTGGCAATATTGATCGTTTTCTGTCACACATTAGAAGGAAAACGACTAACATCGTTGTTTTCATACGCTGCTTCCGGCAGCTAGTAATTTCAGGCACAACATCGTGTCTCATAGCGGAAAAAAACTGTGGTGCAAAAAGAAAATCCGGTTATGAGCGGGATTCAATAACGTTTGAGTTGAGAAAAGCATTGCCTTTGCCTTCTCATCCAGTCTATTCAAATACCAATCTTTGACCAACCAAAAGACAAGAGAATTAATCAACAAAATCAATGTATGGCAGCCCGTGCTCTTACATTTCACATTGGGTATCGGTTTTAAATTGCTGTTTTGAACCAATAACCGATACTACTTGAACTGTATGTACTGAATTACAGATTTTTAACGAGACGTTATGGAAATTAAATATATAATAACATGTTACCTCTTTCTTTCTGTACTAAATACTCATTGATGAGTAGTTCCCTTAGGAAATGTTCAGATAATAAGTTCAACAAACGACCATAGTTTAACTTATTATCTGAACATTTCCCACCAAAGAATATGAATATTTCTGCACTTATATATATATTTTCATCATACTGTCGTCTGCTCAATTTTCCTGAACCCCCCTTCAAATGAATAATAGACCATTACAATATAACTTTGATAACTGGGTTTGAAGATCCTTATAGTATAAAAGGGTTGATATACATGTTCCAGTTCGATATTATTCATTCCGATATCTAGCGCATTTATGAAACTCAGAACGAATAGTTCAATTTTCACGAAGATTGTCACAATTGCGGCGATGTCTTTTGGACTAATTTCCGAACATATATATCCTCGCGCAAATAGGTTCATTAGAGACCTATATATTAACATAGGTTCATATTTGGATAATTTGATTCAGAAATAAGACGATAGTGGACTTATATCCGTTATTTCTGTTTATGGCGCCGGCCACAGTGAAAACACATTTTAAAGAGCGTACATCTGGTAAGTCGTGAGTTGGTTTATTCGTGTTATTTTCTGCCCATAATGAACTTATAATATGTTATTATGAGTCGATAGTGGCACTAAAACATTCTCATTTTCAGTTCATTATGGACTCAAAAGGAGGCGATTCTACGCCGATTATGAATCTAAATCAAATCATAGTATGAGTCGATAACTTGCTGAATTTCGGGAAAACAGGCTGAAGTTCACGCCCCTTGTGAATTAGATGGGGAAAATTATTCGCGCGCACCTGGTCTTCTATAAACAATGACTTTCGCCCTATAATTGAACCTTCTCTCAGACCAAGTGACGCATGTTTGCTTATACTTTTAGTTCCGACCTATCTAAGCACCTTGTATTTAACTTTTTCTGGCCATGCGATCTCCACCATGTTATTTTAATGATTCTTACGTCCGAACCTTTGGGCAAAGCATGGATAATGAATTGCAAATATTATTACAGAACAATGACAAAGGTGCTACAAGAAGCGCCGAATTATCGGAGGATTTTTGCGCTAATATTATGACGCAGGTAAGGTTTGGTGGTGATATTAAATAGGATTTGTAGTCATTATACTGATAACAGAAAGCCCGAGGGTGAGTTATCGCCAGTCCAGGAGTTCAACAGAGGTTAATTCTTTATTCTGACTGTGCTTGATATGCATACGCAAAATCAGGACAGCAGTGTAGAACTGAATAGATGTTTAAATAAAATTTTAACGCAACTATATGGCACATTGAATAGTGGTTCACGTCAGCCAGAAAACATTGAGTAAGAATACTCTTCCGGAAACTAGCAACCAATTTGACGACTGATTTTGAATTATATGTAATAGAGAATAAGTGTCCGTTTCCATGACAGATATATTCTACTTGGGAAGGCCGATCGACACATCAGTGACATCGCGGTACACACACTCTCTCTCATTCTTTCTCTCTCTCTCTCTCTCTTTCTTCTCTCTCTCTCTCTCTCTCTCTCTCTCTCTCTCTCTCTCTCTCTCTCTCTCTCTTCTCTCTCTCTCTCTCTCTCTCTCTCTCTCTCTCTCTCTCTCTCTCTCTCTCTATATATATATATATATATATATATATAGAGAGAGAGAGAGAGGGAGAGAGAGAGAGAGAGAGAGAGAGAGAGAGAGAGAGAGAGAGAGAGAGAGAGAGAGAGAGAGAGAGAGAGAGAGAGAGAGAGAGAGAGAGAGAATGGAGGCTGCAGTTATTTTATTATAGTCATAGAAGTACTAGCAATTGTATCGGTAAGGCTCCATGACACAAAAGTAAAAAATATTCTGAAATCCACTTACAACAATCTTATACACAATCTACATGGGGTTTGTCTTCAAATCCGCCATTAGAAACGTAAAACCTTGATAACATCTGATAATAATTCCACGGCCATATTTAACCAGCTTCGTGACACTCCAAGCACGTAATCGCCGTTCATGTGACATTTGACCGTATATCAGCAGTTCACTCCACTGCCTGCGTCCTAAACTATCTCGATCCAAATCCTTATCTAACTATACAAGATCCACTTTCAAGAAGATGCTGTTTGTACAGCAAGTAAGTGCTTTAACACAGTTTAGAGATGCTATCTTATTCAACAAACTGCAGTGACTTAAGCCGACAGAAGAGGTGACTTCCTATCGATCAACGAATCAAACCGCGCTGGTTACTTGGTTGCTACCGATTCCGCGCGAGCTTGTCCACTAGAACGTGCCGAAATGGTCAAACTATGTTTGCTCTGAACGCGATGTCTTCTCATTATATTGATACAACGTATCCATATTTGTTGAATGTTTTTTACATTTTTGGTTGGCAAATGTTAGCAGAATATCGCAGCAAATTTTCCCCAATCCTAAGGATTTAGTAACACGTTTTTCAGATTACCACAGCCGCCTTGGCATTCAATAAGTCCCGCCAAACAAAGATATTTGATGACACACGACCACTACCGCGACATTGTTTTCACTACAGATCACAAAAAGCTCTCTAATCATACACAGTACGGCCACTAAGCACATAGATTAGGGAAACATACGTCCAAGAAAATAAATGCCACTAATCCCAGCGAATGCTTTATTGTGCCACCGAATGGAACGGGTTAACCCATCTCGAGTGATTCAAAAGTGATATACACGATCAAAGTTACTGATAAGAACGGGTGAGCTCTCGTGCACATGCATTAGAAGAAATAAAATTCTCAATTCCCGCAGGTGTTTTGCCACCCCATGGGATCGACGTAGAAAACTGGTCTGCATGGGGCGGGGAAGGCGTGACTTCCCAAGTCTACCCCAATGACAAGAACATGTATCTAAGAGGTCTCTATTTAACAGGAACTATTCCAAATGCAACTTCAAGATAAAAACCCTCCGTTTTACAGCACATGATCTCCCGAATATAAAATGTTCATATGTTTTACTTGAAAATACCCAAAATGTGCTTTACTTTTCAACCAAATTGTTCAATAAAAATACATGTGATCAGTAGACTTCCGAAGCGAAACAGATAAAATATCTTACCTTAAAGAATCCAGCACATCTGAAAAAGAAATGGACGAAATTTAGTACATTGTCAGCGCAGTTCACAAGTCATTGTTGTGAGTTCCGGTAATTTCATTGAATTCATTATATGTGAATGTTGATTAGTCTAACAGTATGGACCGATGTTCCAAAGAATATATATTTTCACTACATATGATCAGCATAATGACACAGATAGTTATGGGGGCTTTATATAGGAATATAAAATAATTGGCTAACACCATATTTTGTGGATATTTTGTTCATATTGTGATTGCCAATGAAGAAAAATAATATGCCAACACTAAAAAAAAACACAAAAAGAGCTACAAATAACCGAATACTCATATTAAATAAATATATAATCCATATAGAGAATCACTTTATGCAAGTGTTGTAAGAGAAGGGCGTTGGAGCTGACGTAATTCAACTTACCCGTCACATGCGTAGATTCCGTAATGCTTGCCCGATGAGTGATCCTGGCAAACTTTGCATGGTATATCTACCAAAATTCGACCTGTGAAGAAGAGTAGGTTATTTTGAATATTGTATGTGTTTTGTGATGTGTACGTAGGATGCTTGGGTATAACCGTGTGTTTATGATTTCTTTAATGTGTATCGGTTAATATGGGGGTTAGGGTTTGGGATCAAGTTAATTTGTTATACATTTAAGATAATTATTATATGTGACATTATGGAGATGAAATCACAAAACGATCGGGCGAAATTATTATTCGAAATTTCGTGAATCTATTTTCAGGAACATCAGGCGAATAGAGCATGGAAATTATTTGAATTCGAAGTCATTCGCAACACACATGAATCATGAAGACGCTATGTGCATGAACGCCAAAAATAAGCATAAAATAGTTTAGGAACGCTCCTTAATATTCGCCATTAGCCGGTAAATAAATCATAGGCGCTCTTTATTGTAGCCGATCTTTAGAAGTTTTGGACGCCCACACAAAATCCAAACCCGTATGAAACTCTGCTTCATCGGAAAGTCGATTTCTGACCGTGAAAACCTCTGACGAATGGCCTCATATATGCGATCTCTTTATTTTATTCTATGCAAAAGTGCAAACAGTGGTTTTTTGGTGTCAAATCGAATGGGGCAACACTAAATTATCAGCTGTGTAGCTGGATGTATAACAAAATATTGAAGTTCGATTCCATCATGGTTTTATTAGAATTCGAAAGGCCCGGATAATACTGCAGCGTGCACGAGTTGTTATCAACAAGATCGTTAGTGGACTCGCGTGCGGGTTGAAGTACCATCATGCAACTGATATAGTCGGTAAGTCTCGTTCTTATAAAAGCAAACATCGATTTCACAGTGAGATCAGCACAGATTTACACTTCCTCACGCGCAGGGCAATGCGGCAAGATATTTATCTAGATTTTCTAGTATTCATTGTTTTCAGCCGGACAAAAGATCTAATGACAAACCGCGTCAGGTAGCTCTTTGGTGATGTGATGGGAACAATGCAAAGGTGGCCGCTTTCTGAGTTAAAAGAGAAACGACTAAAACAACTTCTCCTAGCTCACAAAAGCGTTGCTCCATCTCTAGGTATGACATGAAGGGCGATTGAACACAATTGACATAATGGCATGTGTGGGAACTTTCAAACACCAGGCCCGCAGATAGAACATAAATTTTAAAAATGCAATTAAGAAAAATCTACCAATACTTAAAAGCCAACAATCTATATAGGTGCATTGTCTTGTGCGTTCTCTTAAATGCCCTCTGCGATATAATTCACCCGACAATGGTATTTCAGGCCTGTGTGTGACACCTATTCTGTTTAGCACACCGAGGCCTGCAAGCGAAAGTGTCGAGAATCACTTTCGAGTGTTGACCACAATACGTATTGTGCAGCTGATTTTTAGCTGCGATTTGAATAATGGTACATGGGTTTTGCTCAAGAGGAGAACGGCCACAAAGGTATGAGGGCGGGCATTGATATACGAGAGGTGTGATTTATGCTTTGGATTTGTATTGCCATCAAGGTCATCCCAGTGCATCATCGGGTGCGACATTCAAATAACCGATGCATAAGCCATGGTTACTGCAGTCAGATCCAGTTATAGCCATGGAGTCGTCTTATATTAATTCCACAAGGAAGACCAAATAATTTGACTCACACAATTAAAATTAGCGACAGTATAGAATGGTAAGTAAGTAATGCTATATTATCAGCCATTAGTCACGGGACATGATGTGGCATACACGTTATATAACATGGAATCAATTCACCACCACCATAAAACTCTCCGTAAGGAAGATGCCAACATCTAGTCTATTTCCAAACCACACCACCCAAAATATATCAAAGTCTATAACAACTTGACCTGATCCAATAAATTCCGTGTCTTATTTAGAAACCACCCTGTCTTTCTTTCATCGGGACATGCATTGGGTCGATTTCATTGCAACATATAAGCTTGTTTCGCTCTCCAAATATATTGAGCTCGATCCGGCCCATCAAGGACGAATCCGCTTCATGTAAACGGACGGAGGACCAACAAGACGGATCTGCATTTGGCGAGAACAGATCAAGAACAGAACAGGACAGGAGCGCCGTGACGTAATGTTCGCGGGTTGATATTCTCGTTCCCCAATTTTGGGGCGTTACAATCCAAACCCGCGAATGAGACGAATCGCCGAGTGTTGATGGGTCTCGGTAACTAGTAGTTGCGTCCCTGGCCCTGAAGCTCCGCTCATTGTTCTGTGCAATTCCACAAAGTATCACTTCCGCAGTCAGATTTCAGACTATTAGCCGAAGCGTTGCGCCTAAGTAGAGGAGGCTCAGCGCTATAGGAAATATTCCAGGTAACACGTCGTTCGCGAACGTCCAATATATAATACATATATCTGCCCAAGTTATAGTAGTTTACATCTGGTATCAACATCAAGTTACTGGGAGGCGGGAAATCGATAAATACGTACTGTATTGCGCGTGTTCGTACGCCGTAAAAATTTAACTTGGCGATCAACTCTAAGATCTGAACTTCTTAAATATTTCAGCGGACTAGGATTAAGAAGGACCAAGAGTCAGCGCAACACCATTGAGTCCACAAAAAACTATTGTTTTCGTGTGTGTAATTTGGCTTGGCACGAGCGTCACTTCCCACAAGAGAGGACATTTCATAGTTGACTTGTAGGCGGGTCTTGGTTACAGTTTCACCCATTGTCTTAAGGTTGTGTAGGCCTTTGGATTTGAACTTCCTCTGAGGATGAATTGATACGTTTGTTTGAGCGGCTTGTCGACGTGTTATCGGTATTTGACGAGAATTGATCTTGTCTGTCGGTGGATAGAGGCATCATTGTGTCAAATTCGCGGGCAACGCAAAACGAGACTGTATCAACAAGCAAACAAAATTTTGCTGTTGGATGTGCATACAAGATTACAAGCATTGGGGATGCCTAATGGTTCGTCGGTAAATGGTGAAACAATTACATTAAATGAATCTGTACACACGACGTCGCTAAGATAACGAAAATCTGTCTAATTCCCACGGAAGTGAAGAATTATAGATATTCATTAAACAATGTGACTTTCATCAAACCTTTGGGTCGGTTTGTCTCGGTAAATAAAATTCGAATTTTTTAAACCCAATTTCCTGGACCGAACCATGGTCATCGCTGCCTCTATTCACCGCAGATATCTTAATTATTTGAAAATTATACGGCACAAGTTTAGTTTGCGAGTGCTTCGCGACAACCGGATATTTGCAGTTAACTTTGTAACCAAATTTGAATTTCGACCCCGGGTTCCCACGTCATTTGTCTGTGTGACCTGAGATCAACCTTCCCATTCTGTGTTAATTATACACATCACATAAACACTGCTGATTAAATAAAGCACTTGGCGGACGATTTTTCACCTGTATTCTACAGATATCATATGCATGCGACATACACAAATGCACTGGATATGCAACATATTACCTATATATATGCATATCAATTTACAGTAAACAGCGACTGGGCGAAGAACAAATTGTCGCTTATAGTGGTCGGTTCATTAAAAAAGACTTAGGCTTTAATTTGATACCATCTTGGCTGGATATTAACCCCGCCCGAAAAGACAATACCATTCTCTAAAGTTACTACTGGGTGACAAAACACACTCTGTGACTTTGGTTGTCAACATCGGCAAAATGTAACCCCGAAATATTACAAGAGGTGGCTCCAATTTGTTAGTATTTGTTCTCAGACCCTTCAAATCGCACGCATTTGACACATCCACCAAAACTATTACTATTATTATTATTATTATTATTATACCATTATTTGTCATTGTTATTGTTTGCGAGCCCAATGTATACTATAATCTGTATTGACGTTGGTTTCCCCACTATATTGTTAGTGTACATATTATTTTGGAACTGTTAAGATAATTTGTCAAGAGCAGAAACCCAAAATGTCGAACAATTAAAAATTCTGAATGTTTTGTAATAAAAATAATATATTTAGTGAGTGTAATTTAGAAAATTTTCTCTATCAACAAGAATTTAAATGCTAACGCAGGCTTTCTGTCGGATCCTATCTATGAAAGGTTTCTCCTATATTATTGTGTATCGCATGGACATGAACGTAGTAAACATAGCAATTGAGCTATGGACTTATTGCCCATTTTATCGCATTAAACAAATCGGCTTACATACACTTAACAAAGTAATTTAAGAAACTTTTCGGCCTCATTAATATGCATTATAATAACTTGATATTAGTGGTACGACGATCGGCGGTCCAAAGTTAAATTACTCTGTTCAAAACTTGAAATGTGAGGTCCAAAATTCGTTATGTATATCATCATAACAACAGCATATCTGCAAGCTTTCATTCCCATCCTATATTGAATATAGACTTTCTCAGCAGGACAAAAATATAATATGGAACAGACCGGGACTGTTTATTGGGACGTCGCTATAATTTGAACAAAATCGTATGCTGGAATATATATTAGCATTTCATTGTTATTGCCCGATGGGTATAAAGAACAGAATATGACAAAATTTGTTATTCAATTCGGCCTATCTTTTCTCTCAATTGTATTTATAAATTGAACAGGACGATTTTATAAATAAATACTTCAATATTACAACAAATAATCTTAATTTAAGATGCAGATGTATAAATATCCCTTTGTCAAAAGATGACTTTTACAGGTAACCGATTAAACTGATGTCAACTTTAATTCGAACACCTGAATGAAACTGGATCAGGTCTATAAATGCACGATCCATATTGACACCAAAATAGTAAACATTTCGTAAGACTATTTTCAGATAACCAGTCGAAAGAAAATTGAAAAAAAAAGCAATCACCATCATTGGTATGGCACATCAGATCGAACACAAATAATCGTCAATGAGAACGCTCTTTACTATATACCGCTTTTGGGAAACGAAAGTATGGAGTCTACTATGAACGCCATTAGGGTACGTTCATACACTGGCAAGTTTGCACGGCATTTTTCGCAGAAACCCATATTGTGCCAGTATATGAACGGCAACGTGCATACAAAATGCTTATTTACCAAAGCCAACGATATGAGAAGTAAGATTTCGATAGTTTCACATGTAACTATGATACTAACACATTGCCTTAAAATACTTGTATGATTGATTCTTGCGAGATAATTGCATGCCATTTACATGCAAATTTCGATAGCATCGCTACTACTGGAAATACATATTTTTTTTACTTCTCGTGTAGTTAGCTGTGGTACAGGTGCATTTTATAAGCATTTTTGTGTTCAGTTCCTGGCACATTGTAGCTTTCTATACCGAAATACCTGCAAAATAATGCCTGGTAAATTTGCGACGGTATGAACGTCCCCTTAGTGAGAGACGATCATTATATTTTTCCTCATCTGACCAGAATTCAAAACGTTAAAACTTCCTCTTTTGAGTGTCTATATCTGACAATCAAAAAAAATTCTATTATTATTGGGATCGTGGTTAGGATCTAATTATTTTCTGGTGTATATCACTCACCAAAGGTAGTATTATTGTGTCAAAGAGTTGACTTTTCTTGAAATTATGACTTTTTATTTAAAGTATCTAATAATAAATATAAATGTTTGAAATCGGAAATCCAAAAATGAGGGCATGGGCACGCCGTATGTCGGTTAGCAGTACGTTTATTATCCATCACAGGGGTTTAATGTGTCTAAATTTAGTACAGGCATGAGTGGGTGTTCAATCTTTAAAATTGCTATTTTACTCTCAAGAATATATTTATTTTATTTTTACACAAACAACGGACTCTCAAAAGCAAAGTTATGTTCCAGAAGTTTATACAAGTGGAGCCTCAAGTGTTCAAATTGTGTAATTGACTGCACTAATATCATATATACAACTAATTCTGAATTATCTATCAACATAGTCAACATGATGTGATCCGTTTTAACCCCTTTTTACTATATGGATTTTCTTTTATAAAAGTACTCAATGGAATAGTTTATTTACTAGAAGGATGTTCGGGTAAAATGAGCAGATTATAGTATGACGAGAAGATAATTAAAGTGCAGAAGGACTCATATTTTTTGGTGGGAAATGTTCCGATAATAATTATGGTCGTTTGTTGAACTTACTATCTGGACATTTCCTTATGGAACTACTCCTCAAAGGGCATTTAGTATAGAACATTTAAAATGGGTAGAACTGAAAACGTTTAATTTACAACAGTTAGTCACCTTAAGTTGGTTTAGACTTAAAACATAGGCAAACATTTCAAACATACATGCACAATTTCCAGTTAATTGTTTTAATTTATTTTAGAGAAATAGCACTCATTGTCAACATTTCTTCGAAAGTGGGTTGACAAAGTAGTCAAAGGCATATTATGTATCGATTTGCCTTTGGGGTATACTAATATTTCTGTACAATTGTGATATCCGGTATAGGAATCATTTCTACAGTAAAATATCGACATAAGAGGTTCAAATAATGATTTCCAAAATTACGTTTATATTATACGAAACTTAAAACAAGTCCTTTCTTTTTGCTCAGACCGTATTAAACATGGATACTATATGGAATACAATATATAATAATTATATATATAATACAAGTGTAGTAGGACTCATACTTTTGGTGGAAAATGTTCAGATAATAAACATGGTCGTTTGCTGAACTTACTATATGAACATTTCTTCAGGGAACTACTCGTCAAATGGTATTTAGTATAGAAATATAACGTAGTAACGTAAAGTAATGGACAATGAGACATTTGACAAGAAAGTTAGCATACATCCGTCAACAATTAAGTTGACAATGCATGCAAATTGTTCAATGAAAATATGCAACAAACCGAAATTATTCGCACGCTTTTTCTCTATATTGATAACTCCCATGAATGTTGCTTATTTTGTAAATAAAAAATGATATATGCCTCACTCTTAAAATTAGTATTTAAATATAACATTATTTAGTATATTCTTTTTTTTAATCTGCTCTTGGAACAATACCTTGAAAGATCCTCATAACTTACAACAGTTAGTTATCTGAAATTCGTTTAGACTTAAAACATGGGCCAAACATTTCAAAAAAACCATGCAAAATTTCCTGTTGATTATTTGAATTTATTTTCGGGAAATAGTAGTAGTCATCGTGAACATTTCTTGGATAATTTGATGACAAAGTAATCAAATGCATATTATGTGTCGTTTTGCATGGGGGCATACCAATCATTTCAACAGTAAAATATCGAGGGATATGCTCAAATATTCACTTCCAAAATTACCATTATATTGTACGAAACTTAAAACAAGTCCTGTCAGACTATATTAGACACAGATAATATATGAAAATGATTAAGCGAACGAATGACACTGCTTATAATTGTGTGATACAAATTTGGATATACAATTTCGTGAAAATAACCACATTTAACAAGAAACACAACAGAGAAACAGGCATGACAAAAAAGTGCTTGTTGTTTTATTTGGCAATGTCGTAATTATTATTGGGAAGAGTTGAATTTCTCAGAGAAATTAGGAACCAGAATTGTGTGACATTTTGCTAATAATTAGTCATTTTCAAGTGTAGAATTAACGAAATGCACCGTTGGTGGATTGTATGTTAGCGGAAACAGGGTAGGGGTAGCCAAGAATGACATATTTTTGTCGAGAAAATATTTTCATCCTGGTAAAACTGTACATTTATTGTCTGTTAGGAATAAATATTAATAAAAACAATTATACACGTCTCCGTCAACACCAATGCATTATTTCTAAAATATCATAAATGAATTTTCTTAATGAATTTTAATGACAAAGTGTTCAGAAATAATATCGAGAGTGGAGAATTGCCCTCATATATTCACAAATATGATACACCATTTTCACACCAATGATAACACATTACTGTACTATTATAAATGTTGAAAATGTTACGTTGTAATATGTTGCCACTTTCTTCGTTATCTTATCATGATCAGATAACAATTAAATGATTTTCTCACTTCAATGAAGTTAGTAATTGCGCACAATGAATAAATTAAATTTTATAAACATTTTGGTTAACGGTTAAAATTGTATCCGAACATTGCATTTGAGGAAATTTTCAGGTTTCGATTTTCGACACCATTTGGTGGTTGAATTTTGATGCTCTTTGTACTTATTTGTAATATTCATGCCTTTCCAAATTTTATGTTGAAACACTGTTTGTCGTCTGAATAAAGAAATATGACAAACAGTTAAATTAATGGTTTAGTTTGATTCATATCATGTTGCATGTATATATAGAAGCTTCCTATCGAATGTTATTGTCTCCATAATCGATTTCCTATTATTTAAATTCGGCATAGCAAATCAAAATTAGGTTTGAATTTTAGATCATGCTACAGAAGAAGGCAACTGACTGGATAGTGCTAAATGATATATTCAGCCACAACTACCACATATATGTATCTGAAAATAGTTAAACACGATGTTGCAATATCACCCTAATGCATTCTGAGACGACCATGCCCATAATCTTTGATAGAAAAAAAAACAACTCATATCTGATATCATCAGATATAATCGTCTGAAACTTTTACTATTGAATGATGGGACCGCATTAGGGTATCCTCCATTAAATGGATAATTTTAATAATTTTGACCTAAAAAGATAAGAAAGGATAGGAAAAATCGTTATAATATTTTCAGCATAATGTCGAAATAATTATCTTGATACTTCACAAATTACACTAATCAGCTGCTTGAGTTATTTAGTGAAGCTACTTTAGATCACTGGAGAAATTGGTTATGGTCACCATTAGTCCCGTTTGAGAATGGAAATAAATAATTCGATTACAAAAGCCACAATTGATTAGTTACATAATATTACTTACTAGAAGTTCCGGGAACTTTCGTCACACCGTTGTGCATATTTTCGACAGTCATTTAGACACAATTCTCTTGCGTAACAAAGAATAACAAAGAAACAAATAGCAGTCCCAGTTAATCAGGCAAGGATCAACTTTACATAATAACTTTATGAAGCGTCCAGAAAAGTTAGGGTATTTTTACCCACGGGTCTCCTGATTTGACTTAATGTAACTCTAGTGGTGCTATAATATGCAGTATCTCTGTATCATTTGTTAACAAACCGAACAGAGTAATACGATTGGTCGACGTATGACAATAGGTTTGTCGCTCAGGTATTGGGAGGATAATGCCTTTAATAGTTTGCCATTGAAGAGTATGTCAATAGAGCAGTTTTGATAGACTGAACTGTCAGATTTAACATTGACAGACAAAGACATTTCCCACCCAGCCAGGTAACTGTAATTAGTCCCTCGTTGCTGGAAGATGTGTCCTTTGCGTGTTACCTGTATATAAACGGGGTAATGTACATTCTCGTTATGAGATCTAATTCGCCTTGGGGACATTTGAATAACGATACCTGATCGGAACACAAACCCGCAAGGTCGGCGTTATGTTGATAAGCCTTTCGGATTCCAGGCAAGTCCAGTAGTGATCGCCAAGTTGGCGCTCACAGTGACATATTCGGTGGACTAGGAGGGGGTTTCACAACCTATATCCAGCTCCCATGCGCACAATTAATTATTTGAGATATCAATATGAAGGCTTAAGTGGCATAGCATCACTTCATTTCCACCACGTATAGTCTTCACAGTTCTATGGGTGAGATCTACCACCTTCCTCCGACAATAATTACCAGTACAGTCATATATTAAATATAGATATGGCTATATTTTCTGAGTCTGTGTTATAACATATTGACCATCGAATCCCAACCCTAAAACTGACACGCCGGCAGCCTTCCGAATCAAATTTGGTCCCATAAAATGTTCTCAGCGTCCTTACATTCTGTCTATGCCGCTGGTTTATCTGGCTCGGGTAGAACTGAACAGCATTGTACTCCCAAAATAAGTGAGGCACAAACTCGAAGTAAACGACACAGTCTTCGTCATTGTGGATCCATCTTCCACTTATCTGTTCAAGTTCAAAGTCGATGTATGCAGCCATATACAACGCCGCAACTTTTAGTAACATCGAAACAGCTAGAAAAAACGGCCACTTCACCGTGGTATCTTATGTTTATCATCAGGTAACCATGTCGCAAGAAAAACGAGGTCAAAATCGTTTATTTCTTTACTCTCACCGCCGTCCGGTCCATATATAAGTAAATGGTCGCGGATACATTGTCCCCCGAAATGAGGTGGCCGTAGAAAAAGGGGCATAACTCTTTCAACGATCATCGGACCGTGACAAAATTAGAACTTGGCCTGCGTCTTCTCAAATGTGAACCACATGCCAAATATCAAGAAATGCTGTTTAATATTGCTCAAGTTAACGTCCGGATAAGGAATGGGACGGACGGACGGACGGGTGCATTCGGCTCATTACAATAGTCCTCTGATTTTTTTGGTGGACAAATACTATTTTAAGTATACAGGGTGGGGAAACGGTTTTATGTTTCAATGACAATCGCATTTATTAAGTGAATTTATTGAATGGACACCAGAAACAATTTCTCATGTTTTAATCCCGCAACCAACGGCTAATTGATACTTTATACATTTATAGTGTGGTCAGTTGCCATTTACATGTGGCATCAGCCATTTCCTCAATTTAGTATTTGATAACTTTTCATAACGTCTCAATATGAACACACATTCTCGTTTTTCAGTTATTGAGTTTGGTGAATCAGACTTATCATACAACAATCATAACACCGAGCCTTGTTTTCTCGACAACGTGCATGTGATACTACTATTCCATTCCTGTGATATGCAAAAGAATAAACACTCGATTTCAACCATGTTTATGTCTACATAATCTGTTCCATCTTCCAAACACGAGTTTAATCTCATAAAAGACTTACACTTGCCCACACATACGTCACCACAATACGACTAGAGTCTCCAGGTAATCTTATGTGACTCGATAACCGACCACGTATGTCATGTAGTGCCTAATCTTGAAATTCATCATGCTTATTTTTTAAAAGCAAGTACACGGATATTTGGATGTATGTGATAACATGTATACAGTTGATAGTTGAGTTAATAATAATAATTGATGTATGTTAATAATAAAACATTATGTGCCGGCCGGACAAGGGGTGTTCACATGGGAACATAAACGCAGGCTCGTAGCTTTGCAGCACAAATAGGTGGCACCAGTGCAGATTTGTGTAGTCATGATTTTTAAATTCCTATGATAGTGCTGCAGGTTCTTTGTCTTTTAAAAAAGTCTTGACATGTCCAGGATGTACTACACGGTAATCATGCATTGTCTATGCGTTATTGTCCTATATATAGATACATCCCGGATATAAACCAGTTGAGGTTTATATGATTATATGTATATGAGTGTGGGTGGAAGTTTGGACAATTCTAAAACAGTAAGATCGGCCAATGCATATATTTATGGCATATTTTCTCGACTTCCACTTTTCACTTCCACTTTCTATTGCATAAACTCTTACTGCTCGGTTGATTTCGAAGAGGTGTATATCCGTTAACGTGTATCAATATACACGATCGTTATATACGATTGAAGGAATTATATGTATAACTATAGCAGCGAATGGTGACATGGTACAGCTCAACTCCCGGCCTGACAGTCACTGTGATATGCACTGGTTTTCAAGTTTGACGGAACATAACTTGAGCCGGTCGTCGGCTTGATCGACACGCGCAAATATTTCGCAAATACGATGTTTTAATTTATCAGGTTTAGATCATACAGCATTAATACGATAGTGCCGACCATACGAGTGTGAGGTGTCATCGGCCGTTATTTAAACAGTGCATTCAGCTATTATTGTATGCAACAGCGAAATTAATATTTATATTTTCTCCGATCGTGCAGGCCGTCGGATACGATTCGCTATCAGATCCTAATATAGAGGAGTTTGTATTACTAATTAATCCCTTTTTTTTTCGCGTCGTTGCTGAATACAAATATTCGAGCAAATGTCGATGACACCGAAACATGAAACATGTACAATAACGAGCGTTTTACTTATGATTCACGGGAATAATGTAGCCTGGCATTCAGTTAGTGTAAACGTCACATCACCCGTGCATAATGAGTATCAAAATGCTGTTTTGTCTAGACCAAATCCTCATCACACCGCTTCAATCCTTTCAATTTTAACGACGTTGCGTGGTGAATTTCTATATTTCCTATTACGCACGCTAAGGACTATAGATACTCAAATTATAGACTATAGGAAGTAGTAGCATGGCTTGAAAACTGGCAACACAAGATTATTTACTGCATAACTCACTTTGTTAAAGCAATGAACAGTAACAAATTTCATTTTACCATATTTCGTTCATAATAATTGACTTGCTTTAAAGACACGGTTGGCCTTGGCGGTGGGTATCCTGTGAAAATATCTCCACCCGTCAAAAACCGCCACAAACAGAAAGAACATCAAAATGTAGATAGACTTTGTCCGTATACAAATAAGGAAAATCGCATAAACAGTATGTTATGGTCATATGTTTGACCATTGTTATGTAAACAAAAGCATAAAAAGTTACTTTTCTGGTGTTTGTTTATATTATGATGGTAAACATAAAGAGCGTTCTTTGTTGGTGAATACCTGAACTAATAAAGAGCGTTTATGTCATTTGTGTGTGATTAGCCAGTAGCATTGTGCTGTCTTCTGTAACACAGTCAGGCTCTTGCTTAGGTAAAATATAGTAGGTCTTTATGATAACATGCTGTTTACGCGATGATCATGGTATATATGAACGGAACTGTATGCGTTTTAATGTTTTTCTGTTTACGGTGTTTGGAACACATATGAATATTTTCGACAATTAAGGCCGCACGTGCCTTTAAAAAAATTCAGCCATTTGTAATGCAAAATATTTTCACATAAGCGCACGTTTACCTCACAGATAAGCAGCTTGAAATTGGAGACTGGCATTTGGGTATACAGTTTAAATTTTCTTCATAAAATTATATATATTGCTATACGTGTATCCGGTACCCCCCCCCCCCCCCCCCCCAATGAGTATCTATAGTGCCTAAAACAGGGTAAAATGTTGCTTAATTTTTAATGGAAATTTCCAATAATTTGGCAGAAGATAAAATTAAAATTCTGATGACAAAATGGTGCTTTAATTATATAACTCCTGTAGAGAACCATGACTCGTAAGCAAGCATTCTGAGCTTCCAACACCTTCAATATCCCTGTTCTTTTTTTCAATACCCATATCACTATTTATACAATTTATACAGTCCTCTATACACATTAATGTAAAATATTCAATCTATCCTTGGAAGGAGGCAACAAAGACTTTATGTATGGAATTACAACACAACTGCGGGGCAATATTTACATATAGTTATAATTTATGAGTGACAACCAAGCAGTTACACTATACAACAGTAGCGCTAAATAGTTGGATGATGGTCGAGGGGATGTCAAAAATATAATAAAATATATATTTTAAATGAAATTCGGCGCACGAGCTACATTTGGGAGTCGAAATTGAATTGAATTACAAAATCATAATCATCGTGATTACACTTGCTGATACATGTATACCTATACCTAAGTCATATTCTGTAACGTTCGGCTAGTAGTTTCGTTTAGAGATCCCAATTAGAAATTGGCTACTTGAATTCCTTGAAAGTGATGGTTGTGAATTTGTCTGTCAAATTAGGAAATGGTGTTTATCTAACTGAAGATTCGTTTCTGAGATATTTGGAAGAAGCTTCAAATACAATGTGTTTTATGATGAACTGTTAAGGAACTAAACCGATCGCTTCATGACGCGCTATACAAATACATACATGCATACATGTATATAGAGCCAAGAATGTATAACCCAACCCATTATCAGTGGCGCCCGGGCAAGAGGAATATTGGTCAGATTCTTTGGTTTTCATCACACAAACTGCTGGGAAACACTGCGGAAACATGGTCTAGATACAGGATTGAGAATTTCCTCCAAACAAGTCGCAAATAGTGTGTTTAGATTAGGATAATATTTATCATATACATACATGTAAGAAAGACGATGATTTTTTAACCTCGGCGACCGCAGGTTCTGTCACTCTATCAGTTTAGGATAAGAAAGTTATACAGCGTGTACATGCTGCAAGCCCCCGTTTGAGACTTATGCTCGTCTCGAACACTTCAAAATACAACCCACACCTGCTGGTGACTCGAAAAAAGGTAACAAAACCTCGTTTGTGTTCTTTTCATCTATCGCAGTCGAGAGAAATTTGAACCGGCGAGTGAGAAATAAAAAAGCAAGGCGTGATGAGGAATTCCTTACGAGATTTGCAGATCTTTTGCGGAGTTTGTTTGCTTTCAGGAGGTAAAGTGGTGTAAACAGTTTCACGCGGCGAGCGGTTTTTGACTTGACTGCTTATGAGGAATAAAGTCAACACGACTATAAGGACAGAGGAAGATCGGTTTCTCATTGAACGACTCTTCAAATGTAAGTTGACTTGGTAGCCAATATATGGTTATCATCGAATACTTGAAGGGTTTATTCATATTTCTGCTTTGGTCTGGCGGACATTTTGGGGGTTACGTTAGATCACTGTGTCGGCCCAAAGTTCGGTTGTTTTCCGGAACGTGGACGGTCTCGACATCGCGAGACCGTGACTGAACATATAATCGCTACTGAATGTTTCAAACGTCACATCCTTATTTATCATTTATGTGCTGATGCAACGCTATACAGATAGCAGAACCTCTAATAAAGTATAAGTGATTTTAGTGGCTCTGGGTCATCGACCTTTCAGAGCCACTAAACTTGAAATAACGTCGATTCCAAACTCCAAGGCACAGTTCAGTCTCCTCGTTCATTCGGATTGCATCTAGCCAATTTGAAAATGAATATGGAGAGTTGTGTTTTTCAAAATAATTCAGAATTAATTGTATCCGATCGAAGTCTTAAATTAAAAAAATGCGAGCTTTCATCATAATATATTTCAGCATTGTAACAGGGGATTGAACTCTAAATTGCAGTTTGCGGCGATTCTTTGGAGTATATTTACGACTAACAACGCAAGTCATCGATAAGTTTCATTTTGACCACGAACTTATCTTGAAATACCCTTACACTTTGGCTTTATGTGAAGCTCCCGGACGCCCGTGCATACATCAAGCTAATTCGGGATTGCTTTATTGTTCCGAGCTGAGTGTGGTAGTCAGGTAAACGAACCAGATCGACATGTAGTATGTGTATATGACGTATGGGATGGGGACTTCGAATATGCCATTAATGGATACGAGGGACAAACCAAGCAATCCCGATAAGGTCGTATATATTAGATATATACCTAGATCACTACAAGTTATGATTGGAGGAGCACGTGTTATAGTCGGTACGTTAGTATTGTAGTGGCTATCAAATACAGTTTTGGGGAACGCAATTGCCGACAACTGCAGAGTGTGCCAGCACATTAAAATATTTATTATGCACCAAATATGACGACAATAACTCCACACAATTTTAATTTGTCTACAAGACTTTGGCGCAGATCCCAAATTATTCAATGTTTTGCCAACTGTCGGGGAGGCATTCGGTAAGTGCCATTTTGTACCTGTGGCCCACACTGCCGCCAATCGCTGCCGTTGTCAACAGGCTAAAACCATCCAGAAATGGTGAGTCGCGGATGGGTTAACGTTCCACAGCATTTGAGTAAATAATGCAGTAAACAGTCAAAACATCTGTTTTCTGACATCCGGTCTTGTCTTATGATGTACTAAACATACAGTAAACCGATGAGTTACAAATAATTAACTTGGGCAGTTATTTCATTTACACTGTCGTGTGTTCGATTGGTCGGCACAGAAGTCGATTATTTATGAATGATTTCTCCCTTTGTTTTGTGACGCGCCGCATTACTCTTCGGCGCACAGTCACGCAAATCACTCCGTCGGGAGACGACAACCCTCGCCGTACGTCGAATACAGGTGACTTAATTACGACCCGCCTATGTGGCCCGGATATTAACTTTTCATTTTGTCAATTTTTGATTTCCTGTCAGAGTTGTGGCGCATTTGTACGCTTGCGCAGTCTCTTTGATCTTCGGTTGATGTGTGAAAATTATCTATAATCGAGATGCAACTGACAATTAATATGAATTGACGAGTGTCCGATTAGGTAGGAACGTCATACGCTGTTGTTGTGCTGATCAGTATGGTTATATAAGACATGTTATGTTAACATTTGCAGTTTCAATTGTCGAACCATGTATGGGTGCAATGTATGTCGAACAAACGATAAAACCGAAGTTGCCATTCGATGCAAGACTCTAATTACAGAACTAAGTTAATCAGGATTCAACTGGCGCCAAATTGTGGGCGTACTAACATTTACGAATGTAAAATTTGCAAAGATACATACATATACTGTGCTATTCAATTATGCTATATAAAGTATGAATTTTCAAATGAGAAAGTTCCAGTCTGCTGACATTATGGAAGGCGTCCATGTACGTGTAGGTCAAGGATCACCAATGTTAAAGTCAATGCTTTCCTTGCCCGGAAGCGGTAAATATTAAATATCATCCACCCCTTAAAGGCACGTGGGGCCTTAATTGTCGAAAATATTCATATTTGTTCCAAACACCGTAAACAGAAAAACATTAAAACGCATACAGTTCCGTTCATATATTCCATGACCATCGCGTAAACAGCATGTTATCATAAAGACCTACTATATTTTACCTAAGCAAGAGCCTGATTGTGTTACAGAAGACAGCACAATGCTACTGGATAATCACACACAAATGGCATAAACGCTCTTTATTAGTTCCATATCAGGTATTCACCAACAAAGAACGCTCTTTATGTTTACCATCATAATATAAACAAACACCAGAAAAGTAACTTGTTATGCTTTTGTTTACATAACAATGGTCAAACATATGACCATATCATACTGTTTATGCGATATTTCTTATTTGTATACGGACAAAGTCTATCTACATTTTGATGTTCTTTCTGTTTGTGGCGGTTTTTGACGGGTGGAGATATTTTCACAGGATACCCACCGCCAAGGCCAACCGTGTCTTTAACTAACCCTATTTCTGATTGGGCAAAAGCCGTCACATGATGATCCGATAAAAAGTCATATTGGACTCCTGAAACTCATACTGGACTCAATCGAGTTCAATTTGACTTTTGTATCAGGACACCGTGACGTCATTGCGAAATGAATCGGTGAAACTGTGATGCGCGCAATACTCTGGTAGATTTAGCAGACATTTCACTTCCGCATTGAGTTTTTTTTTTTTTCACGTCCGTGTTTATTGTTCCAAATCATGCTTTCTGATGATCAAATACAGCTTTTATAGAGAATCAAGTGCCGACAAATACCAAAACTAACTACAAATGTTTTATTCCCAAAATTTGGATGAACATACAGATGGATAATAAAAATTTCATTATACAATGTTTTGTACAGCATGTGTATATTTCTTGAATTCGTCCAGGTTGTGGTAAAAAGTCATATTGGACTTTTCACCACAACCTGGACTCGTACAAGAAAAACAAATACATGTGCACTGTACACAACATTGTATAATAATTTATAAGATTGTCCATTGTAAGTGTTATACGTATTATATATTATTCTATAATTTAACTGCTGACGCTGATTGCGAGTAATTGGGATAAGAATATTTTACAAACTTGGTGTAAAATCTCATGGGAAATCTTCAAATAAGGATTATATGCATACTCTCATACCCTTTCAACAACAAAAATCGAACTAAAGACACTGTACTTTCGACCTTAATGCCGACCTTTGTGTTATTAAGCTTCAAGGCGTCGATTTACGAACTTCCGTCCATGCTGATCGTTTCATTCAACCAAGCTCAATGGCGTCAATTGTTTCAGTTCGGTATTTTGATGAACATCCTTGAGGTTGGAGCGCCAATAGAATTTCGATGAGTGTCACTTTCGCCACCGAACAATTATTTATATTTCAAACATTAGTCGGCGCATCTAAATAATGACACAATTGGGGGAATTCGTCAACAGGCTTTCCGCTAAATATTTTTCGAACCGCGCCATCGTTAGATTTTCTTTTGTACGGTGTAGACAATTCGTCATTAGATCAATTCCACCAAAACACTTCTTCAAATAACCTAAAACGAACCGCAAACATACAACATAGTCGATTATATTGAGGCAACAATTAGATATACCAAATATTTGGCAGGAGTGATAGTCAAGCAGTTATTGACGAATATCCATCTTCTACTTCTCGCGTTGTACTGAAATGGCATCAAAATGAAACTTGGGCGGAAGCATAAATATCATTGTTGCTGCAGCAACAATTTACATTGTGCATTGTGTCGGTCTTTATCACATTATGCCTGCGCGTGGCATCCATGCAAAGGTACTGGAGAGGCATATATAGCATTATATCAGGTCGATAATTAAAGTTTCTGGATGCTTTAGTAAACTCATATCTCCGATTCATAATCTCCAGTTTAAATCCGGTTTAAAGAAATCACTGGGTTTAAAGACACGGTTGGCCTTGGCGGTGGGTATCCTGTGAAAATATCTCCACCCGGCAAAAACCGCCACAAACAGAAAGAACATCAAAATGTAGATAGACTTTGTCCGTATACAAATAAGGAAAATCGCATAAACAGTATGTTATGGTCATGTGTTTGACCATTGTTATGTAAACAAAAGCATAAAAAGTTACTTTTCTGGTGTTTGTTTATATTATGATGGTAAACATAAAGAGCGTTCTTTGTTGGTGAATACCTGATATGGAACTAATAAAGAGCGTTTATGTCATTTGTGTGTGATTAGCCAGTAGCATTGTGCTGTCTTCTGTAACACAGCCAGGCTCTTGCTTAGGTAAAATATAGTAGGTCTTTATGATAACATGCTGTTTACGCGATGATAATGGTATATATGAACGGAACTGGATGCGTTTTAATGTTTTTCTGTTTACGGTGTTTGGAACACATATGAATATTTTCGACAATTAAGGCCGCACGTGCCTTTAAACAGCCGTTTGTCAGCTAAAACCAGAGTTTAAACTTGAGACCGATCTAATATATAACGTCTAAGTGATAGATTCGTCATGTTTCTTTCGCTTAGCTCCAGCCAGTCGTGGTTTAGCTGCAATGTATGTATCGTCGGGTAAAACACTCGTAATACAAATCGCCGCGTAATAACGGCAGTGAAAATCTTATAATTAAGATATCGGATTTTTTTTATCGGAACTTGTTTTAGTGAAAAGCGCTCACACCTGTATACATTCTGATAATTTTTGGGGTGTTCATAATCACAAAACGCCATAATAAACAATTTTAATTTAGCTGCATGTGTTTTGGAGACAATGCGCATATTTTGGATTGGGTGGGATTCGAACCCCGGTCTATGACAATGAGTGAGCCTTGCTACTCAAAGTCCGACGTCAATACCACACGGCCACCGAAGCGACCCCAAAAAGGAAGCTCAAATGGAAATACAGCTATATAACTAAAGGTACGAGAGGGCAAAGCTACACAAGAAAAGAGTCTTAAATTCGTATGTCGCATGCGTATGGCATCGTGTTGGGGCCTGTAATTTGAGTGAGATTCGTTTTGACTTCACGGTGTAATCGCACGGACGTTTTATAAGCTGACATGGCTGAGTGATTAACATGCGTTCTACTTCAAACTTGTTGCAGACAATGATAATTCGTGTCCATGCAGTACTGTTTCTATCACATTATATTTTGTGATCCCCAAATGTCTTTTTCATACTAGTATCATATTCTTTAAAGGTGGATTATCTCTTTGTAAACATGTATTATATAGTTACCGGGGTATAAAATATTAGATCTGAATCGAAGACTCGTGTCCGGAAATGCTGTTATCGATTAATATCGAATATGTTCTGGTCTAAAAGGGTGTTTTTGTTTAGCTAACGAACAATAGCGGTTACTGTTAACAGAGACCAGAAATTTGATTGTGAAATTTTGTCACAAATAAACGTTAATTATACTCATTATCGCTTATAACTATGGAATAAAACAATATAACCAATCAATCTGGGTCGTTTGACGCCCCGTGCGTAGCCATATGAACAGCCTAATGCTCTATATCGCTATATGGTATCACCCGAATGGTCTGTTCTAAAAATAGACAAAGAAATGGACCCAATAAAATATTCGAAATAAAATCAATATTAATTGATAGAAGCCTTTCCAGACAAGGGGTCTTCAGTTCATATTTATTATTTTATACCCACGCAACTATTTCAAATTTGTTATTTAAAGAGAAAATCCATCTTTAAATTATCACAACGATATATATGTATATAGCTTGGTTTTGCTGAACTGTGTGGTTTTAACTCAAGACGACGAATACGTCAATTTACTCATCGTCATACCAGTGTTTCTTTACCGTAAAGAAATTGCGCTCGTTTTGTTTGATTTCAAGATATGACATTCTAATTCTTCACACATAGTTAACTTTCTTTTGACATTTCAATGAGTGGTGAAAATTATCAATAGGTATAAGTGACCAGTCCGAGTAGAATAGACGCGGATGATCTTATCATCGGCCAATGGTCAAACATGATTAGAGCTGAACCCACTGTACTTGAAGTGTCATTACTCAATACAAAGGAGCGCACGTGGGGTCTTAGGAACCTCTGTCACATTGAGTGGACTAACCCAGGACGAAGTGGTCATGTTACTGACACGGTGTCATACTAACACATCAGTGGAAACACTTGTTAAGACTCATTTCCGCTTGTTTTTTGGGGGGGGGGTATCATTTGGTTCGGTTTATTTTGAGTTTATTGTGGTTTCAGCCACTAAGAGATATTACGACTTTGACCGTTTGGTGAAAGATGGCGCAGAGGGTTAATTTCACTGGGTGCGCGCCATGCAGCTTGTGCCAACTAAGCCAACGGGATAGTATATGATTTCATATTTTCAGTGTTAAGAATTGGATGTTGATTTGCTTGCGTTCCCTACAGCGTATTGGTGAAAGTTGGTCTGACATGTTGTGTGGGAAAGCGTTACACACAAATGCACAACGTGCACAATCAACATCTATGACTTATATTTACACTCAATCGAATCGACTGGCAGATTAAAAGACCATTTAGCGCCAATTTCCAGCGTTATTCTCGTAGCTCGTTGCGTCTAAACAACATGGAAGCAAATTGGGGTCTGCGTGCGACGTCACGTGCGTAATTTCGATCAACCAACGTCCTGCGTTCATATATATATTTACACTCACACGAATACTGTATACGTGTGAGTGTAAATATATATATATATATATACATGTAGGTATGGGTGTTAATTTCAGTGCTACCCAGTATATACAGACAGGATAGATACGGGACTGTATAACGAGTAGAAATGGAAGCGTGAATGACGGCAAATTTACGAGGTATGTATAGTGGGCGGGGGAGGGAGGCGCGAAACATTCCAGGATACAAGGTCCGGATGGGTGGGTGCTTCTGAACCCCGATCGCAGATTTTTCCAGTGCGATGTAAAGTTTTTCCAAATCCATGTTTAAGGACAAATGTTGACTACTAAAATGATTTTAAATGTCCAGGCTTATAAACTAGACCAAAATAGAGCATTAATCAAGAGAAGGGGCTCATATAGTTTCTATATCTATACCCCCAACATTTTCTTTTATAACGCGATATCATGGGTGGTTTCTCACTTGTTACGAGGAAAAAAGAGGCAATTACTTCAGGTCTCACAGGTTTCCATTGTTGTTTTTGACCTTCAATTATCCCTCCGATGACAACGTGAGCTCAGTTAATTCTTCTGGTGCTTTATATGGTACGAATAGTAAAATATATACAGATGTCTTGTATTATTGTATGGTTTACATCATTGGGTATATGTGAGCTTGGATTTCTAGCACCTACCTATATAATGACAAGCTGAGTAATTGAACATTACATGCTAAATATTACAAAACAAGTATTGATTTTTGTGAGGATAACATTTCATTTCGGGATTACCGTTTCTGCCACAGTGGCTTCAAATGAACGCGCCCCTTTGCTTCGCCCTTCCAAATCCGCACTGCCCATATGTGCCGTCCCAATATACGCGCCTACTTTACATCATGGTAGTATAAATGAGTTCCATTAACAGCACCATGCATGAAGTAAAGCAGGCGCGTATATTGGGACGTACGACCCATAAGGGGAATGTTGTCGGGGTGTGACAGAACAGCGAGCGCGTTACAAGTGCATAATGTGTCTGCCGTTTGCAAAGAATACATGTATTTTGTCGGTATGCTCTTCAATTACTTGTTATTGGTTTATGGAATAGATTGCATACAGGTGGAACATAATATAATTAAAACAGATTATTGTCGACCATTCGGCCATCTATAGTCATGTGAGAGAATACCCTGCCGCGCATGTACACATCTTTGTCGCATATACAGGCATATGAGCATGGACGCTGAACATTACTTGACAAGTTTAATTTAGTTTAATTTTGTTAATTTCTTTGATTTCTGGTGCTTTTCATTTAGCATACATGGTTGGCATTCCATCCGCATGGCTATTTAAAAACATTTCACATGCACATTTCCTTTAGAAAAAACTTACGTTGGGTGTCTGAGATCTGAGTGGTGGTGGTTCCCAAACAATAAAAAAAATCAACCTTGTGTCCTGGAATTTTTTTCAGACCCCTGAGGTATGCGAGAGTTTCCAAGATGGCATGCACATCATGTGCATCATGCATGTATACTATATTTTGTATGTTTCATGCAATGCTCTAATCACATACATTGACCGGTGGTCTTAATTGAAAACTAAATGAATTGTATTCTTATTGTTTTTGGAAGTTCTAAAACAAAGGACATACATGTATATGTGTGACATTTACTCTTTCAGCAACTGTTCTCCCTTTGCGACTTCACCTGGAAAATGTGTATTTCCGTTAGCTTTATTTGTCACATATTGTACGAAGATCGCATTATTATACTTAGTCTTTGTCACCACACATCTTTCTGAAATAAAACACAAGGAAAGCTTTTAAGAAGGATAATGAATATCGCTGACATTGAGGTAAATCGGTAAATATTTGTCGCACACATTTGGGCCCGCGAATGTGCGACATTGAATCGAGTAACGCCCACCGGCCTCGAATGTTTGGTTTTCTCCTTACAACATCACGCTTTCGTTAGAGTTAAGGTCCACTCTAATCTAGCTAAGTACCTTCAGAGATACCCGATACCCGTTTGCGTGAGACGATCACCAAGTTGGTTATTTGCGTATACGGCGTGAATTGGACTCTCGACATTCCACGCGTGAAACGAGAAGATGACTAGACCCGTTGAATAATATATACCAGCAAGAAACATATGAAATCCCACGCTTGAATTGCCCTTTTTTATTTTGTAAATAGCTTCATTGTTTTTTTTATCTTATCACATTATCTCACACAATCAGTTTAAAAAAAAACAGTTTTAAAAGATAACATTTCAAACCAACCCACGTTAATTATTCCAGTGAATAGTTTAATAGTTGAACTAAATCAACAAAATCCGTAATAAATCCCAAAATTAACTTTAAGTTCGTTTTTGCTTTTTGTTTTGTTTTGTTATGTTTTTTATTTGTTTTGTTTATTCCGCGCTCCGCTTGTATAAAGTTTCGCTGTTTTCTTGGTATACAGTGGGCGCATGGGAGTTTTATTTATAGAATGGGAATTTTTTGACGGATTAAAAGTCGAACTGCGACTCGGAGGCCGAGTCCGGTAAAAGGTGTAGTTGGGAATTTCAATTTCAATTGTTATTCGGATGCCAAGAAGTGCAAGGCGATTAATTCTATGAGTTGGTCATCGTGAAACCAATATATTTTATATTCTATAATTACAATCATGGGTATATAATATATGATCTTGAGTGCGTTACCATTTCTGACTATGGTTTTCTTGTTATTTTCTGTGATGCTTTTCACAAGTATTCATCGGCACTGCCAGGGGCAAGCATAGAAGGCGATTTGGGAGATATATTCTCCATCAAATGTGCCAATTATCACTATTATCTACTAGGGATAAGTGACGTCTCTCTGATATAACAGTAGGCATTTTTGCAAAACAGCATATTTAAAGTGTATTTACTTATTATAATGTTGTACTTACTCGTTATAAGAAGATTATAAATGAGCTCTTGTATTGCATACTACTTATCGGATCACAGAAAGGCGAGGAAGGAGATTAAGTTAAACTTCAGCCTTTATGACTTCTCCCTGATAACATTCCATTTCTCCCTAATAATATAATAGGGATGAAGTTACTTCTCCCAATTTGAATTATCTGGGCTGGTCCCTGAGCGACAGTTTGATTTTATTTTGGTTTTAGATTCTTTTTCTCGCTCAAATACAGGTAACCTATAATTTCGATTCATGCATTATCGAATACAGTTAAGAAAATATTTTTCGTGTTGAAAACACCCATCTGACTTACTCGTTGTGAATTGGTCGTAACCCTGTGGTATTTTGTTACCCAGGTTGGGCGAATCTCATCTATAGATGGTGTAATTAGAATGTTGTCGGTTGGTTCAATCAACTCGAGACAAGTGTGCCATTCACCGCCATCGATTATTAAAATTCAATAAATAGATTCTGTCAATTTTGAGTCAACCAGTATCTCGAATTGATATAACCAAACGACAAATCTAATCAACCAACCAGACGACAATTTCACAACATGGGTAACAAAAAAACATTTTCAATGAGTCTGGATAACAAGATACTAGCTGTGCGAACCCGGTGCCATGCAATATCATGGGGTAACGACCAATTGAGCCTTACTCTTTAGGGGGTTAGGCCGCCCTGTTATCGAAAGTCACTTAGTTATACTAGGTTTATTATGAGAAGACAAAATCCCCTTCAATTATCATACGTTCGGTGGTGCTTGGTACAATATCATTACGAGGAACAGAAGAACATAATAACTTGACTCAGCGAGTATCCATACCCGTCAGTCGTATGATGTACAATACGTCAACAAATTAAACGGGTCTTTAACAAATTATTGTCCGGGATTGTAGTAAATTTTCATAAAATGCGAAAATAACAATGTTTTTCCATTGGAGCAGAGTGGAGAGAATTTAGATTGAGAGTTGTTGAGTCGAGACACATGCCGCGAAAATGACACACAATTCGCATCTCAAGGTGCGAATTATCAATATTTGAGCTAATATGACCTTCGTCGAGGGCCGTGAGTTAGATACAACCGGCAAAAAAATGCTTCTAAATTCAAAGAGATCATAGATGCGTGGAGACCAGGGGGATGGGCATTTATAATTCTGGTTTTAAAATCGCACTTGAACTTCCACCAATATTCCTTGTAATTTGTCCAATACTATTCAATGTTTAGAATTATGCACGTGGCAAATTGTAAAGAAATAATTCCACATGACTAATGGTTACAACTGTTGGCGCGAACTGTTATTATGAATCGTCGTGCTTTGAAAAAAAGATATCCACATATCTTGATATTGGTGTTGTTGGTAGCCTGAATATATTATGAACAGGCTGCGTTTGAATATCAATCACTGTCTAATCGTGAACCCCGATTAAGTATCTTTCGCTATCTAATCGTGTGCGTATTAAGTGGTTAAACGGACATAGCTATGTACATATACGCGGAAGATTTCCAAACAAATTCGTCGATATAGCGCTGATTATATGCGTGTTTTTAAAGGTACTCAATCCGATCAGAGGGTCCCCATACCATCAAGATACAACAGCAACAACAACAACAACATTTCTTCAAAATACGCTTTAGTTATCAGAATCGAGTTATTGCAACAAAATAATGCTAACCACTGTGAAGTATGGTATAAAATTTCCCAAAACTTGTTGTTTATCAACATTTTGTTCAACAAAATATGGCCGTATTATCACTAAAGTATCAAGAAATTTGACAGTATTTCCACTTGATTTTAGAGTTATCCATCTTCGTCCGCAATTTTGTCCGAGACACTCCGTTTGACCACGTGTTTTGGGCCACATATTATTACTCATCTCGAGAAATAACAAACTTCAAAAATCGATATCTGATCACTCTTGAGCTTTGATGGTTGGGTTCCTCGACTCGAATCAAATATTTTTTACCGCGAAGCCAAAAACATTGTAATTTAGGAGCGTCTGATCGGATTGAGTACCTTTAAAAGATATTTTTCTAAAAAATATTATATTATGAAATATATCCTAGTGCCATCAGCACCTCATTCGATAACAGATTCTGGATTAAGATGTGCGCTGCATGTTCTGTTTATATAAACAAAACATTCGCTTGTATTATATCGGTATGGCCCGAACTATAATTCTCACCAAAACGTCAGTTGAAAGATCTCGTCTTGCAAGCTGCAAAACAGAGTTCAGTCCCCTCGCTTCGCGGTGTCTGGACGCTGCCGGCACGTGTATTTTCTTAATTAAATCTAACATTTTTAATTGAAGTGTTTTGCTGGTTACAATTCATTCTGACTTGATCTAGACAATTTTCAAATGAATATGGACAGTTCAGTTTCTCAGAATAATGCAGAATGCAGTAACCTACAAAATAAATAAATGCGACATTTCTTCACATTACGTGTAGGTGCGGGCAACAGGTAAATAAGTCCTGCGTAGGGGACTGAACTCTGCACGTAGCTTGCTCGTCTTGTAATATACAGACAGACCATTCAGAACGGTGGCTTCAAATGTCCGAAATTCACTAAAATTTTAGGGAATTTTCCTTTCGGCTGCAAAGGGAATCTAGACAGCAGGATGTGCCGTGCCGGTTGTTTAATTCGTGGGTGTCCAACGTTCTGACCCCATTCAATGCCTACGCGTGCCGAAGCGTAGACTGGTAAACTCGTGTTATAATTGAAATGAGTCAGAATTGCTTGTGATTTCCCGTCATTGAATTCGACCGCCGAGTCTTTACCGACTCGAATGAAAATAACATCCATTCCCCACACCTGCTGACTTAAAAAGTGACAGAGAGAATTTCTTATATACCCGCAAAGTTAAATGTAAACAGAAAGGTCTGAATCTCACAGAGCGATTAATCCTTCGAATCATTGTAGTAAATTTCGCTTAAGTCACTTTAATTTGAGGCTCGAGTTAATTCGGGTTGACCAAAAATATAACACAGACGTGTGTGATGTGTCCGTCTACTGCAATGTAACGACTGACAGTTGGCACGATTATTCAGCTGGCGGGGTCAACTATCGCGTTATTTAACAGACACCACATCCACAGGCTGTCTTAAAATAGTATGAAATAGCTTCTCTTAAAGCGGCACTTAGGCTCCATTTTTAAATTACACAATAGGAACTACTTGTTTACGTCACTACCAAGATCAAAATAGGCCGGTAAATACACGAATTAAATTATGAAGAGGTTCTGTATTCACTAGAAATATTTACTGGAGATAGAAAGTTATAGCGTTTTAAAACTGTTAACACAAACGCTCTTTATGTTTTCACTACGTCATGGACAGTAACAAGCTACGCTCTTTATCAATGCATATTGTGAATGAAATAGGACACTATTTTCTTTCTATTTTTTTTTATTATTTCCAGAAGTCTTGCTAAGCCATGCATATACATTGTTTATATAGTCCATTGTAAGTATATATATCTATCAATCTACAGATTACTCATAATCTTCAATCGGTTGAAATTTTAAACGAGGCACATTTGTAAGTATAAAATTTTGATGTTATATAGAACACATGTTTTTGTATTTTTTCAAGTTGTTAAATAAGATAAAAATAATCGGCTACATATTTGCATGTGGGATGTCATTTTAGATCATTGTAGATACATGTCGCTTAAGTCACTTGTGGTGTGCCAGTCTACTCCAATGTAACATACATGATTATTCAGCTGACAATATAAATCATCGTTTTATTTAACAGAAATAACATACACAGGCTGTCTTAAAATAGTATCATATAATTTCTCTGAAAGCGGCATATAATTTCCAAGTCTTAAATTAAATCTAGTAAGATCTAGCAACAACTCGCTTTCATCAGCACCAAGATTAAAATAGGTCGCTAAATGAAAGAAATAATTACAAACCAAGACTATAACATAGAGGTGTATATGTGTCCGTCAACTGCAATGTAACAACTGACAGTTGGCACGATTATTCAGCTGCGATGTATATCGCGTTATTTAGCAGATACCACGCCACAGGCTGTCTTAAAATAATTTATATTAAAGATGTTCTATCTCTTTGTAAACAGGTGTTATATAATTACCGGGTTATAAAATATTAAATATGAATCGAAGACCCCTGTCCGGAGATGCTTCTATCGATTAATATTGATTATATTTCGAATATTTTCTTGTGAAAAAAACGTGTGGTTGTTTCGCTAACGAACAATAGTATTTACTGTTAACAGGGAGCAGAAATTTTACTGCGTAATTTTGTCACAAATAAACGTTAATTAGACTCATTATCGCTTATAACTATGTAATAAAACAATACAAACAATCAATCTGGGACATTCGACGTTCGCATAGCTATGGGCGCACCCTAATGATCTATATTGCTATATATGGTATCGTCTGAATGGTCTGTTCTAAAAATAGAACAATATAGTGTCCCATTTAATCATCTCATTTATAGCAAAATATTCGAAATAAAATCAATATTAATTTATAGAAGCGTTTCCGGACATGGGTCTTGAATTCATATTTATTATATTACACAAACGAAACGATTTCAAAATTGTTATATGAAGATATAATCCATCTTAAAGCAACACATAATCTCCAGTAACCTAGTAACTACTCGTTTTCGTCAGCATCGATACAAAAATAGGTCAGTAAATACCCAAAATAATTATAAACAGATTATATAATTTCTAGAATGATTTACTGGAGTGACAGAAAGTTGTAGTTTTTTCAACATTCAACACGAACACCCTTTGTTTTTTTGGTACCTTCAAGAAAAGTAACAACGAACGATCTTCGTCGCTACACGATATAGAATAGGAGAAACCCTATTTTCATTCTGAGGAAAACAATTCGATTACTTCAGTCAGTTTTTCTAAAATATTTACATAATATAATCCGTATATATAATTATTTCATATATATAACGACCTATTTCGATTCGCGGAACCTGCGAAAAATGCTCAATTTGATGCTTGAAGAATGCATTGTATGCCGCTTTAATGAAGCAATTTTGCTATAATATATAAAAGTTAGATATCTATCCTGTTATAAACATATACTATAAAAGTCAATCATTAAGTCCGTAAGGAAAATATTCAGCATTTGTCTTCTCTAAGTCGAAAATTCAGAATAATGAAGATACTATAGGACATTTTCTATTATCTTCGTGCTTGGAATTTTCAACATTTGCAAATGGTTCCATATCTAGATTGCTCGTTCGAAACGTCCAGGCGCCTGGGCCGAAACAACCAAGTGCCGAAAACCCAGGTGCCGAAACGTCATGACAATCAGGTGCCAAAATGTCCATGCAGGTGCTGAAACGTCCTGCACACGCCCGCTCTAATGGTGACCATACACCAGCATCGTCAACGAATGGCATTTATTTCCTAAGACCCCAACGCGGTTGTCGCACCATTTTTACTCTAACCAACAGGGAACATAAACACTCGACCGAATCAGTAACACAGAAAAGTCATTTGTGTCAACTAGGCTGCTAATTGTCTGCAAAATTTAGATTCAATCAGAATCTTGTTGAACCTTCTTCCGGCGCATCAAATATATTTGCTTCTGTAATTGACAATCCGGCTAATCAAAATACCGCAGCAGGAATGAAAACTCTATTCCGGACAGAGAAGATCGAATACGCCGTGTAGTGGAGTACAAAATCATAAAATGGCAAAAAATACCGGAAGAGATTCCTATACAAAATCGCCTCAGTTGGGATATATTTACTTGTATAGCCACACACACGGATCTATTTGCAAAGTATTTGACATTGTATAGCATGACATCATCCGCACCAATCATTCAACACTAGATGTATCAGTCAAGATTCTACAATCATTCAACACTAGATGTATCAGTCAAGAGTCTACAATCATTCAACACTAGATGTATCAGTCAAGATTCTACAATCATTCAACACTAGATGTATCAGTCAAGATTATACAATCATTCAACACTAGATGTATCAGTCAAGAGTCTACAATCATTCAACACTAGATGTATCAGTCAAGATTCTACAATCATTCAACACTAGATGTATCAGTCAAGATTCTACAATCATTCAACACTAGATGTATCAGTCAAGATTCTACAATCATTCAACACTAGATGTATCAGTCAAGATTCTACAATCATTCAACACTAGATGTATCAGTAAAGATTCTACAATCATTCAACACTAGATGTATCAGTCAAGATTCTACAATCATTCAACACTAAATGTATCAGTCAAGATTCTACAATCATTCAACACTAGATGTATCAGTCAAGATTCTACAATCATTCAACACTAGATGTATCAGTCAAGATTCTACAATCATTCAACACTAGATGTATCAGTCAAGATTATACAATCATTCAACACCAGATGTATCAGTCAAGATTCTACAATCATTCAACACCAGACGTATCAGTCAAGATTCTACAATCATTCAACACTAGATGTATCAGTCAAGATTCTACAATCATTCAACACTAGATGTATCAGTCAAGATTCCACACTTCTAATCTGTTACCATACATATCTGCCCAAGGCAGCAACTCGTAACCAGGGACTGGAACATATAGCTATATATATATATAGAGCGTATTCGTTGAGGTGTCCAATTTCGAATTTCACCAACTACACCCCTCTTGAACCAGATATTCTAACTTTTGGAAATTGTATTTGGGAACCTGTGTGGAACCATGGTGGAATAGGCACATGCCCCACTGCGATGGGTAGGAGTCCCTTAAAGAGCGAACGTAATCTGAAAACTTAACAACAATAACCTCCATGAAATAATCGAACAAATTCAAGAAATAATGAAGTAATATGGTAAAAAATAGCCCTCTGACATGCGCAACTCGTACGGGTGTTATATATCATGACGGTCGACAACGAAGATTGAATTTATGAAGATGGATCTGCCCAAGTCCATTATGGTGTTTTAAATGTCAGGTGTACGAAATGTCATGTCCAAGACAATAACAAAAGTAAAGAAATAATGTGTACGGCGATCTATTCCTGGCAATGGCCATACATATAGCTCGACACCTAAATCACAATGTACACATGCGGCAATGAATCTACCATATATTGGAGTATGATATCCGTATTAGATATATTTCTTTCCAAATTATAAATATGCATACTGAGTAAGAAGCAACATACATTTGCAATGAATAAAACATTGCTCTTCAAAATTCAAAGATGTAAGGCTGACAAGCATTTATCAATATATTATGTAAAGAGTGTGCGATAAGCAAAACACTCTACACCGGGGCGTGAGGACCACACTAAGCACACTGTTTTATAGGTTAACGTTTCGACTCGTTACCTGCACACCGGGGGCGGGGGACCACACAAAGCACAATGTGGATCACCAGGTTTCACATACTGAGAATCGCAGAAAAACACGGACAACTACTCAGAATATTTTACACAATTTCGATTTATGTTATAACAGTATTAACTAAATATTGACAATTTTCTTGTCTTGAGTTGTTCAAACTTTTAATGACCGCAAAAATGACCATTTGTGGAATTTGTAGACCCGTGCGATGCGATGCCCGTTGCATATATACTGCATATCGGTTATCCGTGGTGTGTCGCGTTGATTCATGGTCGTACATACACACTGGGTTTTGTTTCAAACTGCCACCACCTTGTTAATTACGTATGCTCGTGCAACAGTATGGCGATCAGACATATTCGTAGGTACGTACGTTGGTGTTACCCTACCGATTTCACTCCATGACATCACCCTTACGCAGTACATGCCGGTGACGTTACGGAGTAGATTATAGAGTTGACGCCCTTTGCACTGACTTCCGTTACTAGCTCTTTGCTATATAAACAAACCAGCGATGTGGCTTTTGTCGAAAATTGAGTCAGTACATTCGCCCTGTATACATGTACTTTAAGAAAATACAAAACACCACAACGTTATACCCCACCAATGTCAGTGTCTCGATATCATTTGACCAAATTTCTTGACATGAAACAGCGACAGACACGGCGCGAAATACATCGCATTGAGTAAACAATTTCCCATTGTTTCAATTCAACTTCAAGATCGTGGTAAAATCAAAACCGCAATTTGTAAGTGGTAAACATCTGAAAATGACATCAGGTACATGCAGAAACTAATTGTTGTGCATATTTATTTCTATTTGAGGTGGTAATTTTTCATGTTTATCAGTATTTTTAACGATAAGAGCTATGGTAATTGGGGGACTATATTTTATCTAGCGCATTAAATTTAAAATAAAAAGTCGTGAATTGGCTGAGTGTTTTCTATGACCGCACATTTCGTTGATAATTACGAGCCATTTGTTTGTCTAAATAACATTTTTAAGTTCGAAGAGCATTAGAATGGGGATAACAGTCTGGTGTTTTGTGATTTCGGAAAGATACATGGCGAATATACTGTGGCAAATACCCGTTAATGGGCTCCGGCTCCGCCGTCGCCCATTAACTAAATTTGCCACAGTATATTCGCCATGTACCTTTCCGAAATCACAAAACACCACACTGTTATCCCCTAAATAAAATTATTGAAGATTTTAATTGTCTTTTTTTGCTAACATTAAATTAAATTAAATTAAATAAATTAAGTAAAATATAGTGAAATTATTTTTTTAATTATTTTTTATTACATTTTTGCGCACGTTGGCATCTCTCTGAGTGCTTTCTAGTTACACCATGGCACTGGCTAGTCCTGGCATGTCAAGCTTTCGGTGTTGAGTGGGTGACCATGAATCACTCGCCCAAAACATTATCCACGGTGTTGAGTGCTTTGCTTGGCACACATCATTTACATACTGTGCAGTCGCTAAGAAAATATGTGCTGCTTGACCGACAGTTCCAGCGACAACGTACTCCACGGTCGGTTACAAAAAGAAACGTGTTGATACCAGTGCTAAGACAAGTACTACACATGTTCCGTGGGACACGCAGACATTGCGATAGCCACATAAACTAAGTCTGCCGATTAAATACCATAATATCGATCACACAGATGAAATGTAATAAACGCCAGGTAATGATTTCCATACATATTCACTAGTGGTGGGAGCTTATGGTTGCTAGGAGCCAAGGCGTCTCCACAAATAGTTTAATTTGTTTAACAGCGCTTATCCTTATGCTAGAATATACATTATTTTTGCTATTAAAGATGATTTATCTCTTCATATAACAATTTGGAAATAGTTTAGTGGGTATAAAATAATAAATATGAATTGAAGAACCATGTCCGGAAACGCTTCTATCAATTAATATTGATTTTATTTCGAATATTTTATTATAAAATGAGATGATAAAATGTGAAACTTTATTGTTCTATTTTTAGAACAGACCATTCAGGCGATACCATATAGCGATATAGATCATTATGGTGTTCCCATAGCTATGTTCCGAACGTAAAATGTCCCACACTGATTGTCTGATACAGTTATAAGCGATAATGAGTCTAATTAACCTTTATTTGTAACAAATTTACACAAATACATTTCTGGTCTATGTTAACAGTAACCACTATTATTCGCTAGCTAAACAACCACACGTTTATAGACCAGAAAATATACGAAATATAATCAATATTAATCGATAGAATCATTTCCGAACAGGGGTCTTCGATTCATATATAATATTTTATACCCCAGTAACTATATAACACATGTTTACAAAGAGATAGACCATCTTTAATTATGAAAATATGAAAAGTGCCACGTAAAATGAAAAAAAATGTCTTAATCGTAGATGAATTTCCAACATCATGGCGCAAATAGAGTACATTATGATATGGCAGCCAAATTTCAATGCAGCAAGCGACCGGCTCAGTCGCTGATTGGTAGAAAATATCAGCAAACTAATAATTATTTGATTGACAGCTGTGGAAATGTCCATTGTGAGACATCGAAAAAGCAGACGAATAGAGATGATATCCAAAAGGATGACCAAAATTAAAAAGAAGTTACGTATTTATGACAGGGAAGACCGAGTGAAAGGTGAAATGGAGAATTATAACATTCGAACGCGAATAATTCTAAACTATAAGCAACGTGCTTATCTATATAAAAATGTCTGTAACTATTTTATTTAAGAATTCAATCACCTCAGTCGGTTAGAATTCTGTGAGAATCCACCATACTTAATCGTTTTTGTGCTCTCAGAAAAAAAAACAATTGAAGAATACTTCGGCTTGAGAAAAGCGTCGACGAATGTGCACTAACACCCCAAGATCCCAACGTGGTTGTCGAACCATTTTTAAGTTAACCCTTTCTTTACTGAATATTAATTGAAAATTACTCATGATTTGTCATCGCTGTTATGACTGATAAAACAAACACACATGTTCTGTAATTCCAAAATCACTGTATCATTCTATCGTGTGCTATATGCAGCCATCTATGAAGAATTTTACGAAAATTTGCCGTGCAATTCTCCTAGCCTTGTGCACGTAGCCGTAGACATATAGTCCTTGAAACAACGATAGCTTCTCGACTGCCTGTGACAATATTTGTCCCAGTAGTGTTGGGCGTATGCCTTTTTGGACGTTTTGTTCTGACGATGATTGTATAGCAATATTCCATTTCATTGCAGATGGCACCGCCGCAGATTGACCATATAGTCCACACTTCTGATGGCTCGGAAGATTTACACAGTATTGCTTAGAGCTTACTTTTCGACTTAATGAGGTCTATCCAAATAAAGCGGCCGTTGGTGATAAATATTTGTTTGAATTTTCTCTGCAGCTTTCTGATATCATAATAATCTGTGATTGCTACGTCAAATGATTTTTGACGGCAGTTATTGGCACTTGATCGCAAGTCTTCTGGAACTGAGCCGAAGTTTTGTTACACGCACTGTTCGGTACTGTATATAGTTAAGATTATGATATGTGTAGATTCGTCGCCATGAAGTTGAAGTTCGTCGCTGAATTTTGGCTGATATTATATAGATACATTTCTATTGTGACCCAGAACCCAATGAGGAGGCTCGGGATCGATCCGCCCGCCCGTCAATCTGTTCTTCTGTGCGTCTGTTCTTCCGCGCGTCTGTTCTACATGTATACTATATGCACTTTTTGACTTTTGACATATGTTGATGTCATTTGGTACGGTGATACGGAAACGTGTTCGAGGGAAGGTTATCCACAAATTGCGGTTACCATGCACCCATCGCTGCCTATGATCCATTTTCAGATAGCTATGTCTGTTGGTATGATGATAGATTAGCGTGGGGAAAATATTTTCACGTATATCGTTGACTGCAACTCATGAACATCATCTACCCGAGTGGACGGCTGTTCGGTTCGTCAAATTTTCGCTATGAACATTATATTTTATATTGGCAAGGAAACTGATTCATGTTATATCTCACTTAGTTCATGTTTACAGCACATATATTATATAGCTTTCATCAATATGATTATTGTTTCATTTTTTACAAACACATCTGTTCTTCTAAAACATGGTGCCTCCGGTATATATACCTATATATAACCACAGCAATATTCGGGGACACCGCGGATAAACAACATTCGCAACCATTAAGGTGACGTATATATACGTTGTTAAAAATGAAATACTCTGATGGTGACATGAAACAATGGCATCAAGCTATGGTATAGAAATATTGATGGCTAGAGCATCAAAGGCACGGGCGGCGTTCGTTGCAGAAATATTCATATTTGTTCAAATCGACATCAACAGAAGGAATATTAAAATATATATAGTTTTGTTCATATGCCAAACATAATCAGCGCGTAAATAGTTTATTGTCGTCAAGACGTACGATGGTGTACGAAAACAAGAACCTGCTCGTGTTACAGAAGTTTTGCTTCTGTTTACATAGCACAGCGCAATTCTATTGGTTAATCACACACAAATGATATAAACGCTCTTTATTATTTCTATATCAGGATAACAGTAACAAATAACGCTCTTTATGTTTACCATATCCGGATCTAAACAAAAGCCATGTTCTTTAACGTTTTTTTGTTTTTGCTTACATGACAAAGGAAAAACATTTGACAATAACATACTAGTTATGCCATATTTGTGATTGGTATAAGAACAAAGTCTGTCCATATTTTACTATTCGTTCTGTTTATGGCGGTTTTTGACGGAGCTGAATATTTTAACAGCATACCCACCGCCAACGCCGCCCGTATCTTTAACTAATACACGCATTGCATGGTTTAGTTATTTGTTGTTAGTAAACTAGAGCATTTTTTGCACTTTCCAGAACCTTCCTGGTCACAAAAGAAAAGCAATTATTTCCGCTAATAGGATTCTGACCGAACTACCAAACCGATAGAATCAGTGTACTGAATTGCCAAATTAGTTTCAAATGGTGTGGTTTTATAAGGAATCAAATGCTTTTCGATTTAATTTAGAATTCCTAAGTAAAAATAATTTCGAGATATATTATATTCCTTTGATTATATCGGTGTGCATATGTATCTCAGACGTGCAATCAACAACACTATTGTAAATCAATGGCGTCAAATATGTCGAATGTCCAGCTGCCGGAATTGAAATTGTGAGGATAGAGACATCGGTCTTCTCGGTGCTACTTAAACTGGGTTGAATATTCGTATGCACATTCCTTCCAAATCACATACGTGTATTCAAGGTTCCATAATAAGCACTTGAACACACAGCAAGATATTCGAGGGATTATCCGAGATTTGCATTGGTTTACAATTTTCTTACACAAAGGTTAAGACTTTGATCCAGCAAACTGACTTTTATGCAATTAACCAGCACATGTGGCGTTATTTATATGCGCATAAGTTTATATAAGAAAACGACCAAGCATATAGACCACGCTCGGGCGATAATCTTTTTGCGATGGATCATATTAGGGATAACCACCGAACTCGGTTACACATTTAGGTAAAATTATGTCATTTAGTATATATGTCGCTAGCAACTAACGATCGACGTGTAAATTGGAAACTCAGATGTAATGCAAATACACTCAGATTCATACTGATACTGAGTCTATCGTGTTCCCGCCAACTTTTCATTTCCCGGAATGCTTGCCGTCCAAATTACGGATACATCATATCGCGCTATACGGTAATTATTTCGATTGGACTCATGTACAAGGTACTGTTCACTAATCCGGCCATTTATAGGACCCTCTCCTTTTGTACTCAGCATAATATATGCAACAAATGAATGAATTTGAGCCATGGATTACTGCAAAATACACTAATGTGCTCTATGAATAACGCAAACAACATGGTAATTATAATGAAAATGAATTTATGACTCTGGACAGCCGTTTATTAATTTTTTATCATAATTGCCATGTTTGCGTTATTCATAGAGCACATGAGTGTAGTTTTTGTACTAATTCATGGCTGAAATTAATTCATTTGTTGCAAATTTTCTGTTGAGTATAAAAGGAGACGGTCCAATAAATGGCCATATTTAGTGTACAATACCCATTAAGTTACAGGTAAACGCCGATGTTGATCAACACAATAAAATAGTTGTAAACCCTACAAACCGGTTACAAATGCGATTAATTTTTCTGCAACTGAGATTAACCCTCTCTGTTATCATAGTCACCAATTAACTGCCAACATTAGCATATGGTCTATAGAGTATAAAACGACGATAAACCACAATAACGGTATACATATATAACCTTACATGAGGTTCAAGACGGGAGCTGCACTGGTACAGCATCAAAGATCTTGTATACCTGTGCATTCTCTTATATATTCGAGTCTCCCATAAGAGAGCCTCGCATATATAAGAGAATGGACTGGCTTACAAGGTTAATGTAAATAGTGTTAGGCCAATGTATTATTTCACATAAGCGAGGCTCCCTATACATATAAAAGAACAGCGGACTGTTGCATATGAACAAATGCAATCTAATAAATGTTTGCCGTAGAAAGCATATGCTTTGTCCGCATATGCATATGCGTTTGTGAAAACCCTGTGCCATTGCATTGGCACAGGGTTTTCGCAAAAGTTCAGGAAGCTAGTCATGAGAGGGTTAAATACGGACAAAGCATATGCTTTCTACGGCCGGCAAACATCTATTAGATTTCATTTGTTCACATGTGACCGTCCGCTGTTCTTTTATATGAGTTTGGCCTACTGATCCTAACATATACTCACGGATCCCAGATACAGTAATTATCGTTCAAGTGGCCCCGTGCAACGTAAACTGTATGGTGCATAGCCGAAAGCCACTCGAAATCAAAATCATTTTAATACAATCTGTTTGGAAGTTTCGCCGAATCAAAAGCATGTATTACACGAATCAAATTTGAAATAAAGAGCTGTCAATTGCTGAATACGCCAACTGCGGTGTGTGGTTATCGCAAAAATATACAGTGCCTCTTCTCTTTCAATGGGCATAATTATCAGACCATAAGCTAAATTAAAATTCAGATAAGTGGTAAGAAAGAGGCGGTGGAACAGGGTGCCCTTTGTAGAACACAATACCTTTTATAACAAATTGATCTCTCCAATCTGTTTTCTCACAATTGTATTATTAAAATGTTGCCCAAGTTTAATCTATATCTCGAAAGGTGGCTTGTTGTGAGATTTCGCGTGAGCTTTTGGCGGGCACCCGTGGCTGGTTCGTTGTGCAACAATGAAATGCATTGTTACGTAGCGTGCATGAGGTCGATATATGCCGGCGAGAAAAGAACATAGCCATGGGAAAGTTTGAGCTGATATGTAGCATGTATATGAAACACGATTCTTAAGTATTGCTGCAAAGCAGTATATAGTTTTGGCCCGGGGAGCAGGAAGGTTGGCAGTATTAAATTAAGCATCGGTGGTGGATACACAATTGCTAATATAATCTTTACTTTTTGAGTCCTTATATATCGTTTGGTGGTTCATTTATTTTATAAGACCGTTAACGCTCACCAAAAATGTTATTTGAGCTCCATGGCGATCTGAAACCTGAATCATTATGCTAGCTTTTTTAAAATCCAGGACAAATTCTGGGGATCACACTATAAGGTAGAAAAATACATCAAATATACTCTGTCCGATTCGACACCACAAAACTACGATATGTGCGTCTTCAATACCAGACATAACTAAATCGGACCCATGAGCTCGTTAGTATGAGATTTTGGTGGCAAAATATCGACTTTCAAAAGACGAAGTTTTAACACTTTTTTGATTTTTTTGTCAGCCTAGTAAAATCCAAGGACCCTCTCTTATAAAGAAGGGCGTCCATACTTTCGTCACCCTGAAGCAGAATATAATATAGAGCGTTATGATCAGGGACGTGGCTAGAGGGTCTCCGTTGGGTGGGGGTGTCCACCTTGATAATTCCAACTGCACCCCCCTTGACCAGACCAGAGACAAGGTTTTGCATAATTCCATTTTCACCCCCCCCCCTTGAATCAAACCAAAACACCTATTGAATTCAATCAGACCAATGGGTTTGCATTCTTTCATTCCCTTCTTGCACCTAAGTGTTCACATGCCTAATAGCCTATTTATAAACCATGGCTCTATCTACCCGGTATGATAATATTCATATATTTTAAACCTGAAAATTGCACAAATCCTAACATCTAGTGGTCTAACCCTAGACAAATGCACACGGCTACGGGCAATAGATCAGGACACACCGGGTCCGGTGTGAGAACATTCAAAATCGCAAAATCCTAGCATCTAGATTGACCTCAAGCTTTCCTAGTGTTGGAAATTTCAAACCTCATACTCTCCCTTAGTTTGGAAATTTTCCAACTCATGTCCATTTCAGTCAACAATTTTAACCAAATGTAGTAAAATATCGTTTTCTTAAACTCATTAGCATTTTTTGATTGGCCACGAGGAGTGACCAGGACACACCGGTCCGACCATGGGTCGGCCCGGTGTGCGAAAATCCTAGCATCTAGACTAGCCTCAAACATTCATAGAGTTGGAAATGTCAAACCTGACACCCCGACTTAGGTTCCAACTGATGACAATTCAAGTGACAATTTTGACCAAATGTAGGACAATATTGTTTTCTTAAATTAACTAGAAGTTTTTGACTGGCCATGGGGGGAGGGACCAGGACACAAGCTTTCCAAGTGTTGGAAATGTCCAACCTGACACCCCCTAACGTTGGAAAATTTCTAACTGATGGCCATTTCAGTCCAAAATGTTTACCAAAAGAAGGAAAATATGAAAATATTGGTCCAAAAACAATAAATTCCCCCCCCCCCCAATAAATTGTCTGAAAATCAAACTACAAGAACATTTTCAACCTATTGTTGGTGTGAAATTTCCAACTAATGTTGTGTGTGTCAGGTATGAAATTTCCAACTGTTGAAAATTTTGATCAAAGTTGGGGGGGGGGGGTGAGACACCCCCAACCCCCAACCCCCTTGTCGCCACGTCTCTGGTTATGATAGTGCTAGTGCGTATCAGATGGTTCGCTAAGCTGATCACATTAAGTACTTGGTATATATATGGACATGCAAACGATTTTGCATATTTCTGAATCGGAAATAAGAAATTCGGTTCGCAACCAGAAGCAAGGAATCGCAGAGTAGCACACAGTTTTTGATACGACTTCAGCGCTTTCTGAAATTTCGCGTTTTTGTTTCATTATCAATGGTCAATAATCGTGTAGTTCATCGAAATTAGGGGGGTGTCAAGTTGGAAATTTCCAACACTCGGAAAGCTGGAGGCCAATCTAGATGCAAGGCTTTTGCGATTTTCATGTTCATATTTTAAAATTCTCACACCGGACCAATCATGGTTCTGCATGGTCCTGCCCCCGGTGCAGCAAACGCTAAAGGGATCGAGACACGAGTTTAAAATAACTTAGAATCGCAACTCTCCCACGAGTTAAACCACAAGATGTTAGGGTTTTGGCAAATTCCACATGAGAATCTCAAAATCTGCTCAGACCTATATAGTCCGCCCAGTTGATTCCTCCAGCTGGCAAGTGACTAAATGACTACTTATCCATTCAGAACAGGATACGAATACCGCTACCACCCAAGCCTGTGAGGGAAACGTTGGGGAAAATCAAAAATCAAGGGGAGAATTGCAAATTAAATTATGCAAGCTCGTGGGATTGGTCTGGTTCAAGGGGAGGAGTTGCAATTGGAAGTCCCAATGAGACCTTATAGGCACGCCCGTCTGCGTCATAGCTCAATTAGCTTTGGTCTGCTGATAGTGGATTTATTAATTTTTTCCCCCGGCCTAAACTGACGAAAACTCGTAGTGAATTGGCCTTTACCAGAGTGCTGATGAGCGCGTGTTCACTACCAATAAACATGTTGTGATCACAGCAATCCGTGACACAAGACTTCACATATTTCTGTACACAGATCTACAACAATGTAAACACACTCTTATTTGTGGATAATGATTTTCTTGTAAATGCTATTCTTGATCTGTCAAAAATGAAGAGCGTTCGTTGTTTATAGGGCATATAAAGCCTGCGGGTATTTTATCCATTATTCCACATTGCGTATATAAACGTCATTTTATTTGTCAATTCCGCATCTTTCTCTCGTGGAATATTATATTCTAAGCATCGACGGAAATATTCTGAAGATGCTTTATTTTGTATTATGAATCATGATTCGAGCGTGGATTGTCACGCGCGTATGGGGTTCGGACAGTACATTTTTTGGAAGTTGAGGACGAGGTTTCTTTTGAAGTTATCACGAGGTGATTTATCTCTTAAGTCATTGGATAGCGAGTTCCATATTTTCCATACCCTAGATCTATTATAGCTCTGTTCCTGTCAATGTCAATGCTCGCTTTTGGGATGAAAACTGTCCGTTTTATTTCGGAATAAGCTTGAAATTATCGTCGGATATAGTTGCATCATGCAAATGTATATACCCACAAGAAGGTAATCTGCATATACATGTACTAATTGTGAGGAATGATATTTGGGCGAATTGCTAGATTCTTATCGACCAAAACGAAGTTATGGTGCAAATGTTAGCGGTAATACATGTTTCTGTGAGAAACAAAACCAGCAAAGTCTTCAACTTGGTCACAGACAACCGCCCACATCTAGTTATCATAACTGAAACCTGGTTGTCTCTCTCAGGAGATGAACCCATCATTCAAGAGATAACTCCGCCAGGCTACAAGCTCCTCAACTCACATCGCCGTACAGGAAAAGGTGGTGGTATTGCCGTCATTGTCCGTGATGATATCCGTGCGTCGGGAATCGCAGTCACGGATTTCAAATCTTTCGAACTATTCGATGTCACAATTAGTCTTTCTGGCCGTCCTGCATGTTTCCTCTGTGTGTATCGCCCACCACCAAACAAAAAGAACAAGTTGACGGATGCACAATTCATTTCGGACTTTACTGAACTTCTAGACAGGTATGTTTCCTACCATCGCCAGCTCGTTCTACTGGGAGACTTCAATTTCCATTATGACTCTAACACTGACAAGAATGTTGCAACCATAAAACATATACTTGGAGACTCGGGAATGGAACAGGTAATTTCTTCACCAACCCACCGCGACAAACACATTCTCGACTGGGTCATTACCAGAGACACTGATCCATCAATCGTGGAGCCAAAGGTCAGCGAGTTTCTTTTCTCTGATCACCATGTTATATCGTTCAAGATTAACGTTTCAAAAATGACATGCCCCATCAGGACAGTTACCTCGAGGAACTTGAAAGCCATCAACCAGCTGAAACTCGCCGGTGAGATCATTTCAAGTTACTATGCTAGTCCAAGGAGAACTCCCATCGACTGGTACATGAACCTAACGACTGTCCTCGATGCTCACGCTCCTTTTAAGTCGCGTAAAATTCCGAACCGACCTTCTATTCCTTGGTTTACGGACGAAATTCGGGAGGCCAAAGCAGAACGTCGCCAGGCTGAACGAATGTGGCGCAAGTCCCGCCTGGTAGTACATCGAGAAATCTTCACCAGCAAGAGCAAAACTGTTGACAACATGACATCTAAAGCAAGAAAATCACACTATCAGGAGAAAATATCAAAATGCAAATCTTCAAAGATGTTGTATGCCATCACAAACGAACTGAGCGGCAAGAAATCGGAAGCTTTACTTCCGACAAATATAAAGCAGCACAACCTACCAGATGCATTCGGTGAGTTCTTCTCCAAGAAAATCAAAGATATACACTCTGAATTAGATTCATCCAACCTTGAATCAGATTACGACACCTTCATGGGAGAAACTTTCTGTGAATTTCAACCTGTCACCAGCGATCAACTGAGAAGAATAATTCTTTCATCACCACCCAAGTCATGCCAGTTAGATCCACTCCCAACTAGTCTTATTATCAAACACATTGATGTCATGATCGAACCACTGACAAAACTGATAAATTCATCTCTTAAGGAAGGACAAGTGCCACCAAGTTTTAAAGAAGCGTTAGTCATTCCATTGATAAAAAAGAAGTCTTTGGATCCTACGTACTCAAGAACTTCCGCCCAGTTTCAAACCTGCAATTCATGTCAAAGATTTTGGAGAAGGCTGTTCTATTCCAACTGAAAAAGCACATTGACAACAATAACATGTGGGAGCCGTGTCAGTCCGCTTATCGTGTTGGACACAGCACCGAGACAGCTCTGATTCAAATTACATCAGATCTACTGACAGCCAGCGATAAGGGTCTAGTGACTATTCTTTGTTTATTAGATCTGAGTGCAGCTTTCGACACTTTGGACCACAGGATTCTCCTGAAACGACTCATCGGTAGTGAAAGTTCGGAACCCTACCCAATTGATTATGGTGTTCCACAGGTATCTGTTCTTGGACCTATTCTATATCTACTTTATACTAGGCCCATCGGTTCTCTTATTCGCTCCCAAGGAATTAATGTTCACATGTATGCAGATGACACTCAATTATACCTCTCTGGTGATCCGAACGATGAAAGCAGTCTGGTTAGCAGAATCAGAAATTGTATTCTAATAGTCAAAGACTGGATGACTTCGAACCGCCTCAAGCTAAATGACGACAAGACTGAAATCATCTGGATAGCAAAACCATCAATAGTAAACAACGTGCGTACCACCAAGCTAGAACTGGGTGATAGTTCCATCGTCTTCTCGAATAATGTGAAAAATCTGGGCGTCCATCTTGACCAGACTCTCTCCATGACGAAACAAATAGACTCTCTCTGTCAGTCCATATTTATTGAACTCCGCCGACTAGGACGAATTAGACAATACCTCACCACCGAAGCAGCGAAAAGACTGACAGTATCTTTTGTTCTGACAAGAATGGACTATTGCAATGCACTGTTGTTCCGAGCCCCAGACTACCAGCTTCGGCGAATACAGCGTCTGCAAGACTGTGCTGCAAGAATCGTGTTTAGGTTGAAGAAAGGCAATAGTCCAACCACCATGAGATCACAACTACATTGGCTGCCTATTCAGGATAGAATTTCTTTCAAAAATTGCAACATTCGGATATAAACGTTTACAAAATTCAGAAACCGCCCCTACTTACATGAAAGAGCTCATTTCTCCTTATGTGCCAACAAGAAATGTTCGATCGAAGGATGCAGGCCTACTAACACCAAAAGGCGCCAACCTGAGAACTGTTGGAGATCGCGCATTTTGTGTTTCATGTCCGTTCACCTGGAATTCCTTACCACAACCCATCAGAGAATCGCCATCATTCGGAGAATTCAAATCAACACTGAAAACATATTTGTTCGAGCGGAGGTATCGAGACATTTTGAACCTTCAACGATGACATTCTGTACATTCTGTATATATCACTGCATTTTCTCTCTATATATTTGAACCAAATCATGTGAAGCGCCTAGGGCCCATCATCACGGGGATAGGCGCTATACAAGAACAATTATTATTATTATTATTATTATTATAAGTAAAGGCCCCCGCACACTTCGGAAATCGCGCTAGGACTACTGCTCTGAGCAATATTGCTCATTGCGCCCTATACTATACTATGGGTGTTTACTGCTACGCTGATCTGGCCGTGCCAATGGGGATATCTGGCAGGACAACACATTTCGGTTTTCACGCAATGCGAGTTATTTTAGGAAAAGTGTAGTAAGGATTATATGGCCGTGTCAATGGAGCTATGGCGATGGGGATATCTCACAGGACAACACATTTCGGGTTTTCGCGGATGTATCTTCTTGGATGTCTCGTTGAACATGCAGTATGTAATTTTTTATGACCGCGTTAATTGCTTTCGATGTTTAGGTATGAACAATGCTAGGCCACTCTTGAATATTTTTATTGCGGGAACACAATGCATAACATAACAGCTAACTTTGCTGATGACCTATGTTTCAGTTGGAGTGTAGATCTTTGGTCCGCATTTAGATACTTTCTGGTGTGGTGAATGAGAAACCTTCAGGAATAAGCCTTAGTATTTGTAATAATTTGCAGTATTAGTTGTTTTAACGGAATTTTTAATTGGTGCGTTCATGAAACCAATATATTTTATATTATAATTTATATATAAGCAATACAATCGGACTCGCACATCAAACATGTTTGATATATGTTGTCGACTCACGAGCCCGATTACTCAGGTCGCGGGGTACACGAGCCATTTTGCTCAACAATGCAGGATGAAAATGTGTGTCTCTACAACCTGTTTGTGTTAACAATTTTTTCTTGTTCAAATGGTCTGTTCAACTTAATCTGGAAGAATATATCATTCCGTTCGGAATGTGACTGATATTCAGGCCACTTTTTTAAATATCTGTATTTTTTGTCACCGGAGCAGTTAATGAAGGCATAGACAAATATTATCTATTATATATTTTTGAACTTATGTCTGTCTGTCTCTATGTGTGTATGTGTGTTGTAGACTCGAAAACTTCTCGACCGATCCTATTCAAATTTGGTATGTAGGCCTACTTTGATCCCGGGAACAATATGGACGGGTCCAATTTCACGTGCGGTCGTGTCTTTGATCTTGACCTCACTCATATACGCTCATATAGGCATGTTTCTGGACCGATCGAACTATAGTTTTCTTTTCTTTCTCATAATACTTTTCAACGTTGTTCGCTCAGTATTGTTCGACGTTGTAACTTTGAATTAGTTCCCCATCAGACTCAATTTTGCAACGTCCACAAACAAGTCCAGATGCATGAATATTCTGCCCAGACGGAGGCGATCACAAAGAAATCCTAAATAGCCCGGACGAAGTCGGGCACATCGGCTATTGGAATTAAACCTATATATGCATGGTGGGTGGATACGAAGGGGGACAGGTGTCACTTCCTAAGTTTCTTGTCATAGTAAGTCACGTGATAGCGGTCTGGACTAAATTAATGTCGTAGAGTGCTGATAAGTCTGCGGAGAACACTACTCGCCTACAATCGGGCTCGCGAGTCCGTATTTGCTCTGCTCAGCTTGATTGCTCAAGTTTGCGGGGGCCTTAAAGATTTGTGATTGACAAAACTTCGACACAGATAACATAAACTCGTCCTATAAGAGACAGGGGGTGTTCAGTCTTTCAGACAACCGGTTCCTGTAGAGGGATCTAACACCCAAATTGGATGTCGGGTATTGTATCCAACATGCGACATTCCATCCTGACGTTTGAACGTGGGATGTCGAACTTGGTGCGACATATGGGAATTTATGATAGGAATCGCCAACATATCTGCACCTTAAAAACAGCAGTTGTTATGAATGGCGGAGTGCGACAAGAATTCGAGTCAAACAGATGCGCAAAGAGGCCATCTGCTTCATGAATGGTGTATGTTTGCTGTCCCTGGTCCATTCATGCTCTATGTCCATCGACGAACAACGATACGAAGTGTAATAGTACGCGCGCGATGTTTGAATTTCCGCTGTCCAAGGATTATATGTGACTTGTAACAATTGTCCTGCTCTTAAATAAATATCAATAATATTTACAAGATATTGCCATTGTACTTGACACCTTTGTTATATTTATAGAATAATGACGATTGTCAGACGATCCCACGATTTTGTGTGACTTTTAATTTCTATTATTCGTGGAAACTCAAGTTAATATCGAAGTACGGTCATTATTTGATGTCTTATGTCTATTCCAGCGAGATATAGCACGAATTAGTGTTGGTACGTTTATTGTTCGTGTCTTTAATGTATTTTCTGTATTCAGGTGTGGTCAGGATTCACTCGATCAGCACTGTGTGGGGTATATCGAGAGTCATTTGTTGTTCCTTCGAGTAGATATGTATGAGCATAATGGAATATCATAACAATATCATAGCCATACCAGTTTAAAAAAATTAATAGACCGCGTTAATGTTCATATGGATTTTAGTGTATAAGATAACATGTTTTGCCGATAATGACATCAAATAAGGTCTCCCTTGTTGGATAATCATAGATTATATATATTTTCGATGACCCGCAGAGACTAAAATAAATGAAAATTTACAGACTTATTGTGGACAGTGAATGAAACCGACAAGTTAATATATATAAACACCAACTCCATGTGAAGAATGTATCAATCAACTAAAACTCTCGAAAACGCCAAGCACGTCGACTGTATATATACCATTCCAGAGAACACAACTACGCACAAATGTAATTTGTGTTTACTACTTTAATCGTGGCAAATTATTGGCTGATAAACATTCGGCATGCTATTCGTTTATATCATTAATGCGGTCTTTTACTTATTTGGACATATAATTTATATATAAAAACAGCTAATTGTGGCTGAACGATTCCAATTTCCAAACCTTTTTATGAGAGGCTTCTTTCACATTTATAATCACTTGAACAGGAACATTAATTATTTCTACTGAAGCACGAATAAAAAAATCAGTATCAACCACAATAGCATCTTTAATTTAGCACGTCTTGTTCCAAACATGTTATCTAATACACTAGAATAAAACAAATATGATATATGTTTCGTAAAATTGAGCCCGAATCTCTGACTACGTATTTATGTGTCACCACGGCTAATGTAAAAGCAGATTTGAAATTCTTGATGCGGTCCCCTTAGACCGTTTACTGTATACTTTCCAGAATGTATGGGAGAATTAATTTAGTAAAGAAAGGGTTAAATTCTTGATGCGGTCCCCTTATACCGTTTAATGTATATATATACTTTCCAGAATGCATGGGAGAATTAATTTAGTAAAGAAAGGGTTAAATTCGAGATGCGATTACCTAAAACTGTTCACTCAGAGTCAATGAGCAGTACACGAGAACCAGAACAAGGGGTTGTCATATTTTGGGAATTCTCCTAACATGTTTCCTTCGGCCACACACACCTACATTCCAGGCCACGATTTGACACGGATCTTCGACATTAGACTCACGCTTTCGATATGGGTGGCAGTTAAAATTCTTTTATACCCTTGAGTTTTTTATCCAAACTGCCTTTGGTGGTCCCCATTATTCGCGGGTGTTGTCCTACACAACCTCGCCAAGAATTCATTCTTCCAGCACAAACACAAACCCAGATCATTAATTCAGTTGAGTAAAAATGGTTTTGATTCGCGGTAAACAGCAAAACCACTATACGCTGACTTTCACTCTGGCCTTTTTACATGATAACAATTGCGATGGCTTTAATGAAAATCGCCCGGTGTTTAAATTATAGTAGATACGTCTCCTTTCTCTTTATGCAACAGCCAAACTCAAATATTTGATCTAATTTCCTGCTATTTGAATAATTATCGTCAATGGCATGTTTGCAATATATAGGTGGCACAGCTGTGACGGCGCAAGTCGCGATACACGTTGACGAAGTCTTGTTATATTGCGGCGACATTACGCCTTATAGATGCGTAAGAGCTATATATATAGGTGAGTCTCGGCGCATGTGGTTTTGAAGGGTATGGGGCTTGGTGTACTCTTATACCAGATTGCAAACTTGTGCTGTGAGAACAGCATATATAATATCGCGGCCGTTGTTTAACGATATTAAATTAATCGTTGCATTTATTTATAGCGCATTTCAAAGTAACTTAGTTTCAATGCGCTATATTTCATTATTACCCAGGGAATTGATTACACATCATCGCTTAGGAGAAAGCAATTCGACACTTATTGCGCGCATCAGAATCATCATACTGATATTAGTCATTGACTCCCAAATAAGTATTCGGTTCACGTGGGAGATTTGCTTGACGATGGCAACAAACGCAGCGTTTATTTAACGTTCAGTGACATGGTGCAAAGAGCGGGGTGTGAACGCATGACGTTTTCATACCACGACATTACGATTCGAGCATGTTAACCCCTTCATCACACTGCAGTTATGTTTAATGGGATATATCGTCATTTTGGCCCTTTCGTCTTGGAATATATCACCACATGTAGTGAGTTTTCTTGGTGGAGGATAGACCTTGCGGGGATCTACATTGTATGCTTAGGGGAAATCTCTCCATCGCTGTCGTAGAAACAATTGACCCCGGGTCTGTAGTGTTAACCAGGTTGGGACAAATCGTGATAAAAAAATAACCGAGTTCACAAAATTGTGTGTAGTAGCCACGCCATGAGCCGGTTTGGACCGCTAAATTATACCTATAATAATGCTCGATTGTAGCACATGCCGGTCGTGTTCTCTGGATCAAATTAACTCTATATTGCACTACTTGTGTGTCTCTTTGAGGTCCCATGTTCTTATTCGTGTGTAATACACCACACGGATAATGTTAGAGCGTCCCCAAGCAGGACCGGTGGCACATTCTTGACACATCTGCACATAATTAAACTGCGTGAGGTATATTTCGTATAGCACACAAGAAACCCTTTGCGTAAAGATTAAATTTTGTCCGTTTACTGGCAGAACATTTCCATATCCGTAATCGTGATTTTGCGAAAGGTCTCTAATATATAAGGTCATTCATTATACGGTATTTCGAGTACGGAAGTGGGACCGTCCGACCCAGGGAGAACCTGATCCGGGCATATTTTTGGTCAGGTTGTCCCGATTTTCTCGGTTGGTTAGTCCCGCGTTTTGATTAAATATCTTTTTCCTTTCGTATATTCCTATATACGAATACATTCTCCAAAATATTCCATGCATGCGACATTGCTTACTTGCAGACCTTAATGTTAATTAAAATAAATGTATATCAAGATCTTTGTCTCACAGAATGTTCACACCCAGCACTTTCCCAGCCTGTATCCAATGGTCGCCCTGACGTCTTACAATGTCTAAAACGTCTATTTTACGTCGGAAAAACCGTCGGTGTATAGTCGCCACGACATCGGACAACTATGCTCCTCCCCCCATATTATGTTTATGTTAATTGACAGATATAGGGATAGTATATTTGGAACATAACACTTAAACTTCATATAATAATTTATTCTTTGTTTTGGGTCGGGTTGTCCCGGGTCGAGTTATCCCTGGGTCGGGTGGTTCCTGTGTAGATTTGGTCGGGTTGTACCGGGTCGATCTGGTCGGGTTGTTCCGGTGTCGGGTTGTCGGCCTTTTTCTATAGTTAATATATGATTGGTAGCTAACACGCAGTCGGGTGAACATTCGTCTTGTTGATAGAACGTGTTTAAGGTATGGTTCTATGTCATGTTTGTCTTTGAAAGTTATATGTGCAAAGATTATTAGGAACAACTGGTTTGTCATCATCGAAAATATCTTTATGCATAACGACCCAGGGTTAAAGTGAAGAAAGATGAAGACGTTGTTTTATTGTGGATATGGCTCCCATCAGCTGTGTTTTTGAGATGGGACATTTATATAGAAAATCATAAAATATTTATATACATAACGAATCCTGAAATAGAATATTTACATAACCTAAAAATATCCCGCATAATTCAGATATCTCGCTGGGTTTCCAAAAATAAGGCACTATTCAGACACTAAAATAATAATAATGAAATTATACTCACGTAATCTCCCAACTCTTCGAAAATAAACCAAGAATTAAAAATTTCGTGAAAGGATTATAATCTCTTTGAAATTAAACCAAAATTTTTAAAATTTTCTTGAAAAGATTAGGATCTGTTTGAAAATAAACCAAAAGAATTAAAAAGTTCCTGAAAGATTATAATTAGTAATTAAAAGACCTACCAAGAAACTAAAAATTGAGTGTTGTAAAAGTTTGTGAAATTAAACAAAACGTGTTGAAACTTAGAAAGCAAGGAAAAACCACGACGAAATTTTTTTTCGTCTACACCCAACGAAAGTTCTTGTGAAAGGACGCTATCCTATTAGCTTTTAGATTTCTCAATCTGTCCCCCCTCGTAATAACTCATCAACCAATGAGAATGTTTAATTAGTCATTAGCGTAATGAAGTAACAGCCGCTGTCTTGCGATGCTGGCTGTTCTTAGAATCTATATCGTTGATTGCACAGTGTCTTTCGAATGTGTGCGCGGACCTGATTTAACGTTACACTGCGCAACTTCCGGTTCTTATAATCGTAACCAAATTAACTATTTGAACTAGGAAGCAATGATCGTCTGTGACGTTACGCATAAAAACACACGACTACGTGCGAATGTATATTTTTTGAAATTGTTTATATGTTCTGATTCTGCCTTTCGATTATAATTATGTCTGTGAATCCTATCGTTCTATTATAATGTAATATATTGATATCGCTATCCAGAAGATGTGTGTCCCATGTTGGAAGATTACACACATACGGATTCTCTGACAGTGATTTCAGCCATCGAAGCATGATCTGACGCTAATCTATTGAGACTGAGTATATTGTTTACAGAACTTCAAGTGTGTCTGTTCAACAGGGTTGGTATCAACAAACGGGAATTTCAACTCAGCAGCTCATATTTCGCAACCATACAACACTATTTTAGCATCATCAATTTGTCAATGATCTGCGTTATAGGTGAAACAAACAGAGGATATATACACTTTTTGGTTGGACATGGGAATAATCTCATGAGTGATGACCGAAAAATATGAATTTTCAAGAATCACGAATGAGATAATTACATATTATATGCTCCGCTCAGTTGGCCCATGGCTCAACTCGAAAGAAGAGTGGAAAGTGCCAATTTGTACACCCAAGCACAGACATTGTAATGAGCTTGTGTATATAAAAATAGTTCCATATTTCGGAAAGATTGGTTGATGGATAAAGAGGCTAACATCATAGTATGTTTAACAAAAATATTTAATTGATCACATAATACATTTTTTCCAACCTGAACACTCAGGGACTTTTAGCACTGAATTCCAACAAGAAGAACCGAATCACTTTTAATTTTAGCGCGGATGGATGCGAGTGAGATATCGATATATCACTAGACGGATAATGGTTTTTATCTGATGCAAAAATACTACTATTTGATAGCTTAGCATACAATAAACGCTCATATCTTTACCATATACGGAGAAACAAAGGGATAGCGATTTTTATTGCCATGAGAATATGGGAGTCCGTTTTCCGGGTGCTAATTTCGTTCACTCAAATGAGTTTGTCCCCCACCAACCCGAGGGATATGAAAGTAGTATATACTGAAGTCATTTATTTATCGACGTTTTGGTTCCCGAAATATGAGAAAAAACGTGCAATTATTTTTCAGGATTAGCCTGTTCTCTACTGATACTCATTGAGTTATCCATGAGGAAATTTTCAGATAATAAATTATTCTACAAACAACCATGAGCCGTTTGTTGAACTTAGTATCTGATCATTTCTCACAAATGGAAAAGAATCCTTCTGCACTTGTTAGTGTCTGTCGTCTGCTCATATATTTTGAACATTCCTCAAAATAGATAACAGACCATTCCGATGTTTACTGTTATAAATGGTGGTGAATCCATTTAGTATAGAAATGGGTTAAGATGGTGATGATATGACCAATTAGTTTCACACCAATAGGAATCTCAGAATCTCCCAGCATGAAATTGAAACGACTTGATGCAATTGATCTTCACTCATAGAAAACTGTATATACCTCAATTTGGTAAATCTGGTCCATTTCCATATATACGGTGTACGTTATATAGACCAAGGAGATCAGTATGATAGACATAGGAGCTGTTGAATTTCAAAGTAAAATTCATGTGTTAGCAACTTAGCAATATGTGACATGTTTTTGAGCAGAAAAAAATATTCCTGAAAACTGAATTAAACTGAACTATCTAGAGTTGATGCCTTAACAAGGAATTAAGTGTCGTTCTCGAACAAGTGTGCCAAATACACACCTTACTCGTATTTAAATTCTCGTAGTACTATTTTTCGCACACCAATATGTGCGCGATTTAATACTGAGTGAAAATGGTACAGCTAGAACAATTTTAAATAATGGACCACAGGTAAATAAGAGAGTTTGTGGGGAATGAGTTTATGTATTACTCAGCTATACACTACTTAAAAGGACATGGATCATTGTCCAGAGCTTCCAAATTTTCTCGACGTAATATGGAAGGAGGTATACGATAGGTTGATAAATACACAAAATATTGATACTCGCTTCATATGCTCTGAAAAATAAATGCATTGGTCACAACCATTGGCTGCGGACACACGTACCACAGTAGCGATGGCATTGTAGGTGTGACAATTTATTATGGTGCAGTTTGCATTGGTGACAAATGGTCGTCATATTTCTGTGCCATAGCTTGCCATGTTGCGCGCTGAGTTTCCGCACAATGAGTCGACTCGACCCATTGCGTTTCACCATGCAAGATTGATCTCTACGCATTACGTTTTGCTACATTTAGTCCAGGAGATATTGGTCGACCTCTGCACCCCCCCCCCCAGGACGTAACTTCACCCCACTAATTTTCTTCCTTAAGGTCTCCTCTAATTTTTGTCACTTGTTAACAAGAAAAAAAAGTGGCCGCAGAGACTCCAGACAAGATGGCGTCCATCATGGCGGCCATTTTTTTTAAATGCACCAGGTCTCTTTGATCGCCATTATAGTACAGATGATAGCACATGCGGTCTTGTTTCCGCTCGATGCGTTATGCTAATATACAACCCTTACAAATTAGCCAAAAATCCGACACCAGAATCCAATATGGCGGCCAAGATGGCCGCCGAAATGTGAAAATATGCTATTTTTCTGACATATTACCACCTTTCGTTTGCCTCTGTGGGAAAATGTTAGAATTTTTGCGTCATGTTATACATTTATCATATAGAGGAGTCATTGGCGAACACATGCGGACCATAATATGCATTCATTGCTGGATATTTTTGTCCGATATCACGTTTTCCCAAATGCCGGTATCATAGGTCGAAGCCGAATCTCCGTTAATAACGGGATGTTATGTTTCGAATCAATGAATGTTATTGCTATTATAACAACACCCATGCATATATATTTGCAGGATATACTCGAGCTAGGATTCCTCTTATACCTGAGTTGAGGAATATTTACCCAAATCCAAGATGGCGGCCAAAATGGCTACCAGAAATAAAAAATCGCCGAAAATCGCTGATTTTAACATCAGTGAGCATTATTGTCATGACAACTCCACACCTGCTTACTATTGTAAGTTGGGAACACTTAGGCGAAGAACTTTCCTTGTACCATATCCAAATAAAAGTCCCCCAAATCCAAAATGGCGCCCACAATGGCGGACAGATTTTGAATAAACACCGAAATTCCCTCATATTCACATCATTGGGCATTATTGTCGAGACAACTCCACCCATGCTTACAATTGAGTTGGAAATACTGAGGTGAAGTAATTACATTACATCTCATGCAAGAAATTGTTTTCCAAATCGAAGATGGCGGCCAAAATGGCGACCGAAATTTGAAAACAAATCTACATTCCTTTACTTTCTTAGGATGGGCGTTATTGTTTCGCGATTTCTATCCACCATTACATGTTGATATGGAATAGTGACATGAAGTATTCATTAGAGTTTGGCAATTGATACTCACAGCCAAGATCGCTGGTAAATTGGCGGCTAGAAATTGAAAAGAAATCGATATTTTCACATATTAATTTCAACTTTTTGTCATAATATCGGTATGTATGGACGAAATTGTACATAAACCATCTACTAGTTCAACTTAAAGGTATCAAAACGCATAACATAGCTCGTGTCCTTCTGGAAAGATGAAACACCACAATTAATATCGCGATGTGGCATTTCGAAATCCAGTCTCCACTTAGCGCCGATAATGGCCGTAAGCGTAGGTGCGCCGAATAGTTATATCAGAACAATTACCTGATAACAGATTCTGATTTGCCACGTCACGTCCATAATTATCTGGACCAGCTTCCATTTCTTTATCTGATAAATCTAGGTCGCTCACACCGACAAAGTATTCACCACTTCCTGGGAGTAGGGTCCCTCTAATCATAACGTTTCAAACAATTCATTTTCCGGTGTCTAGCTTACAGAAGGTCATCTCTATGTATGTGTCTCATACCCCATGGGATAACGACATGTACACCTGGCGAACCAGTTAGCTAGTCACTTCTCAATAGATAGTTCGTCAACTCACACTCAGCGAACGCATTGGCATATGTGGACAACTTCGACAGTGTTTCGAAGGTTGCTAGCTGTCTCATTCCCTTGGACAGATGTATATCAGCTAAGGAGAAGACCCTGGTGTACAGACTACCCACACTTCTTTACCATTATCCGAAGCAAACTGTGACGCCCCGCAGTTGTCTCGTCGAATATCTCCCAGCAGAGAAGAACAATGCTCGCGATGCTAGTTTGTGGAAATGCGCCATGATAGTGGGAATGAAATGGGCCACTGTATACACCACCCCTACACCTGGTGCATGTTTAAGATATCGAATGTCATGCGTGTCGGTTTTGTTTAGCCTTTCTGATTCAACTACGTACACTTTTGTCTGGATAATAATATGCTAGCCTCCCTCAAAACAGTCGGATGGACTAAAGGATAATGTCTTTATAGCATGGATGTATGCGTGTTTTGTTATCCTCTCTCGGGGTTAGTGTCAGTATGTGGGCGGTATTATTCAAGAAAATGTCAGGAAATGTGGTGCATTTATTTCACTATGTGTTTAAAGAACAATTTACAGTCTCGATGGCGATGGCTGTGGCCTTTGGGGAACGCGACCTTTATGATCATATAGCTTTATATATATAACTTTAGAATATAGTAGTTAGTGTCTCATGCAGGAAAATGGTCGCATTGGTGATGTTATCAAGAAATCACTTGGTGTACCAACGTGTGTTGAACTGAATGCAACAGCTCATCAACGTAACATTCCTCTGGCTGTTCTTCGCGTTGAACATTTCACCCTTTTGTTGATGGCATTTGTACTTTCTTGAACCATACCACCCAGCGTGAGTATGACATATCAACCAACTATCAAAGGTATCGCCTTTAAGACTACACCACAGTCTTTGTGGGGCTTATACAGCAGTAGCCAATGACATACCCCTGATCCAGTTGTTTAAGAACGGCTTCCAAACGGATGGGAACATACAATCTTAGTATACAAGGAAAGCAAAGCCACACATGAGATCCTGTCTGAATCTAAAACATAACAAAATAAGGGGCGGTACAGTCATGGTCCAATTTCATTTCCACTATCATGATACATACCCACAAACTAGCAACGTGTGTATTGTTATCATCTGCTTGGATCTGTTCGGTGAGACGATTGCTGGACGCCAACAAGCCTTTTCTTATGATCATGTTCAAGGAGTTTGGGTATATTATGCATTATGGTCTTCTACGCCTTAGCAGAATTGCATCCGGCAAATGTCGGGCTTTCAACATTCGAAGCCATATACAGAAGTTGTCCGGGTACGTCAGTGCATTAGATGAGTATGTCAATTGATGAACCATATATTGAGAAGTGGCTGTTTGGGAAGATCACCATGCGTACACGTTGTTATCCCCATTAGGTCACCAAAGCTGACAATACGCAGATAGATCCTTATGAAAGCTAGTATACGCATCGACCGAATACCTTTATATATAGTGTATCGCACAAGATGACGCATATACCCCATATGTAGCATCTGAATTATATCATAAGCTATACCACGAATGAAGCTCGCTAAGAATTCCAAGCTTTCGAAACCAACACGTGAGCTGGACACCGGCATATGTATTGTTTGAAACATTGCGATTAGTGGCACACTCCTACAAAGAAGAGTAGTGAACTGTTGTTGTGAGTGAGATAGATTAATATGACGAAGAGACGGAAACGAGTCTAGATAATGCTGAATGTGGCAATTCAGAATAAGCTCAGGTACTGTTGTTTTGATTCTTGGAAGTCATAATATGACTATTCGGCGCACCTATATACGGTTACGGCCAGTATGAGCCCTTAGTGGAGAATGGATTTTGAAATGCCACATTGCGATTGTGGGTTTTCATCCTTCCAAAAGGCTACGACTTACATTGGAACTAATATATGGCTTATATTATGTACCGTTTTGTTTATACAAATCAATATTATGACAAAAAGTTGAAATTAGTATGTGATAATATCGGCTTCTTTTCAATTTCTGCCCGCCAGTTTGGCCGCCATATTGACTGTGAGTATCACTTGCCAAACCCTAATGAATAATTCATACATATCAACATGTAATGGTGGGTAGAAATCGCGAAACAATAACGCCCATCCTAAGAAAGTAAATGAATGTAGGCGTGTTTTCAAATTTCGGTCGCCATTTTGGCCGCCATCTTCGATTTGGAAAACAATTTCTTGCATGAGATGTAAGGTAATTACTTCACCTCAGTATTTCCAACTCAACTTTACGCATGGATGGAGTTGTCTCGACAATAATGCCCAATGATGTGAATATGAGGGAATTTCGGTAATTTTTCAAAATCTGTCTGCCATTGTGGGCGCCATTTTGGATTTGGGGGACTTTTATTTGGATATGGTACAAGGAAATTTCTTCGCCTAAGTGTTCCCAACTTACAATAGTAAGCAGGTGTGGAGTTGTCATAACAATAATGCTCACTGATGTTAAAATCAGCGATTTTCGGCGATTTTTTATTTCTGGTGGCCATTTTGGCCGCCATCTTGGATTTGGGTAAATATTCCTCCACTCAGGTATAAGAGGAATCCTAGCTCGAGTATCTCATGCAAATATATATGCATGGGTGTTGTTATAATAGCAATAACATTCATTGATTCGAAATATAACATCCCGTTATTAACGGAGATTCGGCTTTGACCTATGATACCGGCATTTGGGAAAACGTGATATCTGACAAAAATATCCCGCAATGAATGCATATTATGGTCCCCATGTGTTCGCCAATGACTCCTCTATATGATAAATGTATAACATGATGCAAAAATTCTAACATTTTCCCACAGAGACAAACGAAAGGTGGTAACATGTCAGAAAACTAGCATATTTTCACATTTCGGCGGCCATCTTGGCCGCCATATTGGATTCTGGTGTCGGATTTTTGGCTAATTTGTAAGGGTTGTATATTAGCATAACGAATCGAGCGGAAAACAAGACCGCATTTGCTATCATCTTTACTATAATGGCGATCAAAGAGACCTGGTGCATTTAAAAAAAATGGCCGCCATGATGGACGCCATCTTGTCTGGAGTCTCTGCGGCCACTTTTTTTTCTTGTTAACAAGTGAAAAAAATTAGAGGAGACCTTATGGAAGAAAATTAGTGGGGTGAAGTTAAGTCCTGGGGGGGGGGGGGGTGCAGAGGTCGACCAATATCTCCTGGACTAATTGTATTCTCTACGATATACACAATTGCACGATCCATCGTCCAGAATTGTGTTTGACCATGGCAATACCTCATTCGCTCACATATCATGCATGCAGTACGTTTTGTCTGGAATAAACAAAGCGAACTATACAAGGACCAAAAACAAGAAAAATACTGATTATAACGAACTTTGGAGGACTCATTGTGTGAATATGCAGCGGGTGACATGGCTAGATATGGCATATTAATTATGACAACTAATTGTCACCAAACTCCACCATATATAATTGTCACACCTACTATGCCATCGCTACTGTGATACGTGTGTCCGCAGCCATTGTCCAGCTGTTGTCGATGTTTCGCACAGAAGTGAAGCAAACGATCTTTATTTTTACCATACCAGGAATAGACTAATACGGAACGCTCTTTTCTGTTTCATTCCGTGCACATGGCTACTGTTTGTTTGGGACCCAAACACCGTGTTCAAAGTTATATTTTTCATGACTTCAATGCGTCTTTCTGTGACATATAATGCCCGTTGAAGGTAGTTCAAGTGTCTATCGACCTATTTCGATAAATTCAAAAGCGAATATTATTTGGTTTATTTTTGGAGCACGCAAACCGCCATGTTGCTTTAAAACCTAATATCGGTTTGAAGCCTGAATTATGCTCTTATTGGTTACATCCCGGTCCCATGTATCAAAAATAGCTCGATAAATACATTAAATAATTTAACCCTTTCTATACTGTATGTGGATTCTCCCATTCAGTTAGAAAAGTCTAAATTTGAACGGTTTATTATTGAGTTGGAGCGGTGTTCCGCTAACAAAAGCAGACGACAGAGAGAGAAAAAAACAGATAATACAGGCGCAGAAGAAATCATATTCATTGGTGGGAAATGTTCAGATCATAAGTTATTGAAATTATTATCTGAACATTTCCAAAGGGAACTACTCATCAATGAGTATTTAATATAGAAATGGTTAATACGAATACCATGTGCACAGTGCCAGACATTTGGAATTTGAATGTTTAATATCAATAAACGGTACATATGTAGCGTTTGAGATAACATGCATTAAGTTACATTACCAATGTAACCAAATATATACAATGAACACAAACACCGACACATATTGTCGTGTGTTCGCTCTTTATATGGTGCGTTTTAAAGTAATTTAATTTGACAATTCGGTTCTCAGACATATAGAACAAAATAGCGTAAAAGTTATCTTATTCCTGATATTGTAATTTGAAGAGCGTTTTTCTCACTTTTATGCGAAAAACAGCTGGAAAATTCCGAAGAACATGCATGGTAGTTTTGCTTTCAGAGTATACATCGTGAGGATCGGTTTACGTTTATTCGGTTGATCTAGGACATCCCTCCATATCACGGAGAACAAATCGAGGTTCTATATACACTCATTCGCAGCGTGTTACCTTCGAGGCTATTGGTGCAGCGGATCTTAACTCTTCCGTGACTGGAAATTTTGCGAAAACCCTGTGCCAATGCATTCTCTTATACGTGTATATGCAAGTCTATGCAAGTCTCCCATAGGTAAGAATTATGGGTAACTTTTCCGGATTTAGTCGGAAATATGGCTTGTTGCCATTCATCGAAAAGCTCTCGTGGAGGAGAGCTTTCCGATGAATGGCAACAAGCCATATTTCCGACTAAATCCTGAAAAGTTACCCATAATTCTGCTGTGGTTAAGGAGTCGATTACTTAGGGCATTACTGTATAGGAGCCTCGAATTTATAATAGAATACACTGACCTAACACTATTTACCTTGGCCTTGTAAGTCAGTGCGTTCTCTTATATAAGAGGCTCCCTGTGTGAGACTCACATATATATATGATAATGGACTGACGCAGGTTCTTTAAAGATGGTCTATCACTTTGTAAACATGTGTTCTATAGTTACCGGCGTATAAAATATTAGATATGAATCTAAGACCCCTCTCCGGAAATGCTTCTATCGATTAATATTGATTATGTTTCGAATATTTTCTGGTAAAAAACGTGTGGTTGTTTAGCTACCGAACAATAGTGGTTACTGTTAACAGATACCATAAACTGTATTGTGTAATTTTGTCACAAATAAACGTTAATTAGACTCATTATCGCTTATAACTATGTAATAAAACAATACAAACAATCAATCTGGGACATTTGACGTTCGGAGAATATATATTGGAACACCCTGATTATGTCTATCGCTATATGGTATCGCCTGATTGGTCTGTTCTAAAAATAGAACAATAAAGTGTCCCATTTAATCATCTCATTTTATAACAAAATATTAGAAATAAAATCATTATTAATTGATAGAAGCGTTTCCTGAAATGTTTTTATACCCACGAAAAACTATTTCAAAATTGTTATATGAAGAGATAATCCATCTTTAATATCTACACCAGCGCAGCTCCCGACATGAAATGGTTGATCTAAAATGTCGAACGATCATGGTTAATAACCTATATGTTCACCTGGTGTTATAGATCTGAAATTATGTTTATCGTATCGGGGACGACCAGGTGGCCAGTGAGAAATCATTCAATCTATATTGACACCTTCATACCGCCTTTTGACAGTTTCTTAATTCGGGCTCAATCAGGATGAAACCAATAACAATTAGTAAACTAGCTCAAACTGTCACGAAGTCACTTCGTCAAATATTTTGTTTCGATCCGCCCAAGTTCTTTGAAAAGATTTATCAAAGAAGTCAGATTTCAAACACTTCAGAGCTGAAAGTTGTTTGCTCGCTATCCATGGATGCTTCGTACACCAAAGCACGCAAACCGCTGCCTCGGGGTATTCAAACGTCATGGGTGTTGATATTAGGGGACATTTCCTTTCAGAAGCGTTCGCCCACACAAATTCGAAGATATTTTGTATATATTATAGATATGGTTTACACACGTGCGAATTTCTACAAAATACTTTCCTTTTCACGCTTTTCGCCGCACTCAATCAGAATATGTTTCGAAATTTACAATCATTTTGCAATGTAATCGACGTGTCATCAATACGAGTCTTGCACATATTATAACAATGGCAAATATGTATGTCATTTTTTCTAGGAAATTCATCGAAGTCTACTGTGTGGAATATATAGTGAACGACAACTACCTAACAAAACTACCTTTTAGTAAACAAAACTACCTTTTGTGAGAGCATTACGATCTACATGTATACAGGTAAATCCAAAGTGTTTTCTGATTCATATAAATCATGCATTCAAACTTTATGTACTATGTGTACTTTATATATATTTAATCAGATTCCACAAAACTCATACTCAATAATTCCGACGTTGATCATACACATGTATGCAATAGTTATAAAGTACAGTTAGCCTACATGTAGCAATACTGTCGCTGACGATTATGTTACCAGGACAATGTCACCCGTGATATCAAAATCTTGTCTACTTAACAACTGAGTAGTCACAACTTCAAACTTGACAGAATATTTACAATTCTTCCAAGATCTGATTAATGTTAAAACCATCGACGAATTCCATCAAATCGCAGTGTCCATACAAATTTTAGTTGACTGATCATCATTTGGTCAATTTGAAATTAATATCCTCTCTATATTAACATCCTCTCTGTGACATTACTTAAGGACGCAGTAACAACTCAATGGACTTTCACCATCCGGGAGTTATTGATTGCATTGTTGCTCTATACTATTGCAGTTATATAGAAATGTTTCCAACTTCGGCAGAGTACTCAAATGAGTGGTTTGCGTGAGTTGACGATTTGGTAAGATATGTGATTAAGGACATTATGAACATTTTGAAATGTGCAATCACTGTGACCTCAGTGCATTTCTGGACTTTTTAATGTTTATTACTGCAGGTTCACAGACATGACCAGCAGGAAAAGAAAGATGGGCATTTAAAGTATCGAACAAGTTGATAAAATGAAGTACATAAAACCTGGGGGAAAAAACAAACTTGCATTTAAAAAAAAAAAAAAAACCTTCGTTGAGCGCACGTGTCTCCAATTGTGCAACAAAGCATTGGACATAATCAATAACGAAAGCATATGTCATACGTTGAAGGGTTATGCTATCGTGTAGATATTTGTCACAAATCTTCGAAAAAGGGGGTGCGTCTCTGAAAATACACCGGAAACAATTTGAAGAAAATAAATGTCATGAAGTTGTAAATTTTAAATTTCTTCTGACAAGAATCGGCTTCATTTTGGCACATTTCCCACTGGTCTGTACAACTTGAAGTTGCAATCATTGTATGGGACTTAAAGATAACCCATCTGAAATATTTCCCATGCATGTATAGAGAATTTTTTTTTGGTTTCTGTGATGGAGTAAGTGATCACCCAGTGTATCATCACGTGGTGATACACAGTGATAAGTGGGCGCTCGCAAAAATACATCATATCAAGCGTCTGAAACCTCACAGAACCCACAGACATCCTTTAGGACCACATGCATATGTGTTACATATACATCACATGTATATGTATTACATATACATGACTAATGTATATCATATCTGAATGGACGCTTCCTTCTAAAAATAAGACTTTTGCACAATAATGTAATATTTATTAATTTAATTTAATTTCGCTAATGGATTTAAATTACGATTATGCGTGATTACTAATGAAACATCCGATCATTTATACTTCAGTAATCAGCATTTTCTGGAAATTCGTGATTATCTACACTGGCCAATGTTATTACATTATTTCTTAATATAAATGTCCTGAACGTGCACACTATTTTATTTTCCTCCCAGGGGGGAGTATGCTATTCGTCACTCGTCTCTCTTACTTCCTATAGGACCATTATGGAAATAAGAGTGACCCGTTTAAAGAGTCCCTCTTTCAATGTTATCGTTGACTATGGACGAAGGACGGGTGGGGAAATTCCACTCCTCACTGCACATTTTATAATGGATCTATTCTACACCTATTTCTTAATCCGAAATCTAAGATCAATATAAAGGCTGACATTATTATATGGCACTAATACACACCATTATATATAATGCAACTAAATCATTATTATACTGCAATTTAATACAATATTGTATATTATAGTCATCATCATAATAGTATGGCTGAATAGGTCACTCTCATCGGTTTTCTGTGATAAAGTTACACAGGTTCCTGAAATTGTGATAAAGTTACCCAGGTTGGAGAGGTTTGTTATAAAGTTACCCAGGTTAAGAATATTTCATGTTTAGCAACAAATTATTCATTTTTGCGATCAAAATGACGAGCTACAGTACTAATATGTCTTAATAGTATGTATATACATTCCATCGTCAAAATAAATATAATATAATATAAGAAGCCAAACATCAGTCAGATGTTTTCCACAGCGGTGATAGAAAAATAGCATCGATTCTCCAGGCTATGGTCTTACTATCTCGTCCAAATACAGATACGATAGGCGAGAATCGCATGCGTTTTGATATGTCGATGCCGTCTGGAGAGTTTGGCGGGACCAGCATCCCGTCTCGATTTGCTCAGTCTACCCTTGATGCTATAAAGTGGTAGCCGCGGGCGCTTATATATAGAGTTGTTTTTATGAGCCATCAGGCCCCCGCGGCAATTTGAAAAAGGGGTGACGCAACAGGTTAGACAGTGCCGTCCGCCTCCCCCAAGAGTTGTTTTTATGAGCCATCAGGCCCCCGCGGCAATTTGAAAAAGGGGTGACGCAACAGGTTAGACAGTGCCGTCCGCCTCCCCCAAGCCCACCCACCCTAAAAGTGATTTTTCCTATAGTGTTTTTGAAACGTGTCTCTTTGTGGTGTCATTCTTTTGGTATGATTTTTTACTAAATAACGGGTATATTAGAGTTACATTTCTTTGAATTTTACAATCGAAACATAGTATAAGATATTCGCATGCGATGCTGAGTCACGCGGGACACGGCAAACTAAATCGCGCGCAAATTGGCTTGCGATTTTTCAGCATCCCACCCCATTTGGCATGCGATAGCGTTTGTACTAGGTGCGATTCTCACAAGCTACAGGGAATGTATCGCACTGGCATTATATTATCCCGGACACCGTTCAACTGACACTGATAATATTTTGGAAGCAAAGTGCCTTCAAGGAATAATTATGAAGGTCATTTATCGCTTGTCAACGACTATTTGCGTAACGTTGGCATGCTTGTAGTGTCATGTTGTCAAGTCGCTGGCTTCGAACAGGACATCGAAATTCACACAAAAAGTCGCAACATACCGAACATCGGTTACATCCCCCGAGGAATAAAACAACAAACTGCGCAATTGTTGTTGGAGCGCCAGCGATATCTCTTTTATGTGTAAAATACGCTCGAAATTAACACATATTGACAAATTGGCAAAAGGTACAGGTCAACCATTGGTCATCCAATTCATATCGGAATTGTCTCCGTTTTTGCTGTCTGTTCTATTCATCTTCGGCAAATTTGAAACCTGTTCGTGATTTATGCTCGCCGACAGCATTGTATCAAGTCATCTAACTGATTGTTTCTGTGCAAAGATATTAAGATTTTATGGACAATTAGGCTGTTTGGAGGGTAAATTGAGCGAATTATGACAATTGTGTTTGATCCACATTCCAATATGCAAACATGAACCTTATATTCGTATACCTAGGCGGTTTCGAGAAGTATCTTACGAAAATTGAAAAAGACGAATCACCGGGCCGAGAAGGCTGAAGTAGCAATATTATACTGCTACCAACCATATATAAATATCATTTTTTTTAAACAGCAGTTCGAAGCTTGAATTTATATACGCATAGGTGGATAAATATGTTAAATGGTCTTATATGAACGTTATATACCACGGAAATAATGTCTTAAAGTCATGAAATTTAGAAAAGGCGACGCGATTTATCTTCAACATAGAACAATAAAGAGCGTCCATTGTTAGTGTATACCTAATACGGTATACATAAAGAGCGTTTATCTCACTTCTGCTCGACGAACGATATAAAACAACTGGAAAATTGTTATTGCCGATTCAACATGTGCTATGTCAGATCATATAAACTTGTAGATTGTTATTCCGTGCATTTATTCACATGTATTATGCCTCCTTCAAAGTTAAGCACTGACTATGCAGACATAATTTTTAATTTGAATAAGCCACGTCTCTTTAAATAGTGACAACATAGGCATGCGTGGCGAGTACAGACTCATCGTACATACGGACTTTAATGCATCAAAAAGCCATGATCATCAGAGGTATTTATCAAGAATCAAAGCTGAAACATCAAAACGTTCTTCATTTATGTTATATAATATCAGGAATGTACCGCTTACAACGGCGCATAAACACTTACGTTCAGCTCGCTCGATTCGCTTTCTTTTAAGTGGGCTTCAATATTGTGAATGTATACTGGGTGTATATGGGAAATTCAAATTCAATGCAGCTCGATGACTACTGAAAATTATGCTGGTTTGTAGTTTTGTCGTTTAGTAAGTTTCTAATTTGGAAATCATCACTTCACACGCGATAGATCAGTCATTCGAAACATATCAAGTGGCGAGAGCAACTTGAGCGTGAAGTTCGTTAAGAATTGCTGCAACTTTCAATTAATGGGCTACAAAGAATAAAAGAGTCGACCACAACTTAGCGATTTTATGCTGTTGAATGAGTGAGAATTTAATTACTGCTCATTTATCAAATGGCCGCTCAACAACAAATTACGTGGCAGAGACTTAACCATTGCTCTTGCGAAGATGTGACCTGCGTTTCGCTCTTCTCAATATTGATTGAACATACTTATTGTGACTAAAGGTAAACAATATATATTATAAATACTATATAAATACAAACAGATGTGTAGGCGCAGGTGGTCGGATCACAGGTATAGAGTTGCCAAACTTATCAGAGCTCTGATCCCACGGGATTCAACAAATGTCAAAGATATTACGGGTAGCCTGTTCTCCCGAAAAAAAAACAATAGGCCTGCATGGACCAGTAGGACCGGCTCCACAAGTGAATTATGTCACATAGACATAGAAGCAATTGATGATTTTGTTTATTACATACTTTCCTCCACTAAAATGCGCAAAATATTCCTGTTTCATCACTTGATCGAAGGCAATTACGACTACTATTTTGAGACACGGACAATAGCATCTACACATTGTTTCCAGTACTATCAGAATATCTCTCTTACTGTTATAGTTATATAGCTTTTGATTTTGAAAGGTTTGATGTTGAAGGTATCAAAATAAATGATGAGGGATCGGTCACATTCGTGAGACTGCTCTGTGTCCATATATGTCTGCTTCTAGAAAAAGATCACATAACCAATACATCCCTTCTAAATTGCATTTAACTGTTTAATTACACATATATCAGACGATTAAAGATAAATAGTACAGATAAAACTGCGTTATTTTCCCGTCTCTGGGGGCCCAAATGTTCAGATCTAACCGTTGCATGAGATCCTGCTTTCGCTTGGTGTCTTGTGAAATTAAAGAGAATTCGGACAACTCAGATCAAAAGTTTCTCCTTTGCTCTACAATCATTCTTCCTCACTTGAGTCGAGCGTTCACTCTTATATGATTAGCTATTAAATTTTGTACAAAATGTAAATTTAAATCGATTTTGTCCATTTTCGCAGCAATTTTGGGACAGGCATTCTACATATATGGTTTACGACTAAGCATAACATGCGTATATCTCAATTTATTACGAATTTGGCATTAATTGGATCACATACCGCATACATTCAGCATTTTCTGATACCAACAGCCATTTTGGACGCCATCTTGGATCCTGAATTTTCCCATGAGCGGATTATGGATATGTTCTTCCTCTTGTTTTTGCTCGTCGAATGACACCAAACGAAGCTTGCATGCTATTTCTTCAGCGTTCAATTCTCCCACGACCATGCTATTGGTCAGACCATACTGTGAAGAGTTGTCAGAGGCGGATGCTTGGATATATGACTATTTACTTTTGGAACGTATGAGTGCTGATGAGCGAAGTCCAAACGAACGATGATGAGGTATATCCTCAGTACTTGGTCTTAGATTTTATCCCAATGTCACGAAACATTCTGTATTTGTTATTTTCAAAACACTGCAGAGTATAGCTGGTCATTTGAATGATGTCAATGCGATCATGACTGGGCCAGTACATGGTTCTCTCCTGGTTGCGGATAGTTCGATCCCACGCTCTTCAATTAATATCTCTTGCACAATCACATGTTACTTATTACAAGACCTTAGGTGGCAGCAACGTGTTCAGAACATGCAGTATAGCTGATTCGTCTGAGGTACTGTACTGGGTCTACAGGGAGTCACAAATGCTCATAGAATGTCAAAACAATTGATGGTAAAAATTTACTACATTTGTACCATCACCTTTGCAACAAGTATGGCCATAGACAATAGTATTGGAAGAGCAGAGAAATGTGTACACGAGAGAACAGAACTTTAAGGCTGAGAATCAAATTTCATATTCCAGATGCTCAGAAAAACTTTCCGCGGCGTGTCCGAGTGCTGAGACGGAAAGTCAGAACAATGTAGTCCGTGTATCAATGGCATGCGCGTGGCAGTCTATGTAAACATACACTCAGATTCATACTGATACTGAGTCTATTGCATTCCCATCAACTTTTCATTTCTGAACGGTTGTGGGCTTCCCCCAAATTACGTCACACCGCACTAAATATAAATCTGAAATTAGTTGTGATTGACAGGCGTAAATATGGTCACGTGCCAGTGCCGTCATGGCCGCTTCAACCCTGTGAAGGCGATTCTAAGAATCGGAATTAATAGTTGCAGGGTTTGTGACTTTTCGTTCGGCGGTTGTTTTACTGACAATAAAGGGAAACAGCTAGCTTCCGGGATCCAAAATAATATGTACAATAACTAAGACAGATCTTCTTGAAATTATAAAAAATGTCAATTTATGTGGATCTCTTGGACTCAGATTCAGAACGAATTATTTTTTAGATTGGCCAGGCGATTTGTCGCCCATGTTGTCAAAAAATAACACAAATCAACGGCCACGAATCAAAAATACATGAATGTCGGGACTATCTGCTAAAACAACTACAGAACTAAAAAAAAGTTAAATGACATAACAAAACGATCTATCAGTTCCCCAGTACCGGCAGTAGTACCACCGCAGCCAAAACGAGCGAAAAGCAACACAATTCTACCACCGAACCCTCCTGACCTTACACAGCCGTATTATTAGCTCCAAAGATTGGCTAGTTGTACCCTAATTACAGTTGCCTGCAATCCAAATTCCGGTGATTCTTGATTTTAAACTTTCGACCGCTCGTCAACAATCTAAATTATTTGTCGATTTGTGAATTTCTCTTCCGGTATAACATGACGTCATGGATACTATATTAACAACATTTAGCCACACCTTCGGAATTTCCACACCGAGAGCACGTGACATGTTACTAGTTTTTTATTGGGGCACACATTTCTTGGAGCTAAGTTTTGATTGGCGGTAATTACAAGGAATCCCGGGTTTGGGAAATGAAAACTGAACGAAAGGTCGTCAGACCCACTATTTTTTATATGTGGGTATGTAGTTTACTCCAGACTGTGCGCGTGGCTGAGACAGATGTTGTCTCGGTTCCAGAACCTGCATCTACTCAAACTGAGCCAGTTGCTCCAAACCAATCGCCAAATTCTCTCAAACATCTTGACTATCAGAAACAAAGGGTTGATCTTTGAGTATGACAAGTTCAAAGTTCTCTAAAAATATACCGACATAATATACATGATGTTTACACGCGTACCAAAACTTATAAAGAATTACCCCAAAACCAATATAATAGTTTATGCATGTAGCTGCGTTCTATGGTAGCACCATATAAGCTCAAAATCAATGTAATGTCCAATGTCACAATACACTACACAGCCCCTTAATTATACATTGTACTAACTACATGTACCATACACTCTGTAATATCTTCATTTGTTGATCAGAGAACTAAATTGAATTGAATTGTAATCGGCGTACACGTACAAATGACAATTAAAAAGATATCTATTTGCGTCTTCGGGTGCGTTACCCCAATTGCAGATTGGATGAGCTGAGACTTTTCATATTTATCATATAATATTCATCATTAATCGTGTATCACATTGTTCTCAACATTTCAGAGCCTGCAGCTGCAACATGCAGGTATGTTATATGAAATATACCGATGCACCCAGATATATCTACTTGTAATCGATTTACAAAATATTGAACCATGTATCATGACAAAACTGGGTGATTTTATAGATTACAATATGTTATTGTCGGGTATCCAGTATTTAGAACACTTGTTACATTAAATATGGAATAGTAGAAAAAAATTCTTCATTACATCATAAATAATCAATAATAATTTAACCCTTACCAGTAATGCATTATTGTATATTTTCAGTTTGTAAGTATCAGACACGATCAGAGTACAAGGAGCTCACTGGTTCAAGTACGCAAACAAATTTCCATCTCCACGTATATAATGGACATTTTTCGACCGAATTAGTTGAGACGTCCACAAATTAACGTAGTTTCAGATCAACGTCTAAGCTTGCCGGGGTGCGAACGGATCCTACCGATTCTAAACAATGAAGCCATTTAGCTAGAAAATATCATATACAGACATCCCTCTAAAAGTTTAATACTCAGTTGAACTTATTATCTGACAATTTCTCACCAATTCAGTTGTTGTATAACAATGTTTTCGGTCTGCCATATGGTATTATTACCTAAACACCCCTCCAAATGAATAACAAACATTCCCAATGCATACTTTTATAACTGAATTGGAGAATCCATTCGGTATAGAAAGGGTTAATACCAAGAGACTGGTGGATGTTGTTCATGTGCGTGTAGTATACAATTATTATGTAAACTTTTTCTATGTATATGTTGAAAGCTTCTTTGAAACTAGCAAAATTACAGGACCACCGAATTTTAGGTATACTTAATGATAGCTTCATAATCAGGTTGATTAATTTTAGTTTCACATTAACTTCATAGTTATGTTGATGAATTGTATCTTCACATAACGATACCTTCATACTTGAGGTTGATGAATATTAGCTTCACATTACGATACCTTCATAATGAGATTGATGAATTTTAGCTACACATTATGGTAGCGTTATAATTAGGTTGATGAATTTTAGCTTCACATTACGATATCTTCATAATGAGAATGATGAATTTTACCTTCACATTATGGTAGCGTGATACACACAAGGGCAATCTTGCAAACAAATGATTACGCCGCGAAACAAAATCGTTTTAATAGCTTTTAACTTTTAGTTCCCCCCTCAACTACATTCCGTGCATGTATAGTTTATTAAGTGAAGTCGGTAACTAGGAGCTATTCCGACTCCGATTTGCGTTAAAGTGATATACATCTGAAATATTGTCCCGGTATGTTATTAATAGAGGAAATAATTTCAATTATTAATCTAGGTGTCCCTTCACATAAGGCAAATGAACCAACCCAAAGTAATAATTATGCTTGTGTGTGGCTATGCTTGCGCATGCACCTGATTTTCTTATCGCCACGACCAGTTTATAATATCCGGGAGGTCACTTTGAACATCTATATGATGAGCCTTTCATATGTGTATAGGAATATGCCTAACCACTTTCACTCTATACACATATGAACTTGTTGAAGTCTGATCCAATTATACCACACACAAGTTCAACGTCACCAGCAATCTAACTCCCCGAAACTTTCAACGCCTCGTTTTGACGTCACATTGTTGAGTATTATATCCGCGTTCTACATCGGTGGGTTCCTTTTCATATGGAGATATGACTAAATTCGTGTTATTTGATGCGATTATCAAGTCTTCCCTGTTCACACTTGAAGAACACCTGATGCGACGGTGCACCAATATGTGCAACTACTGATTATTTTCTTAGCCACATCAAAGGAAACCGGTCTGAAACCATTTCAAATGTCATAATTATTTATGGTAGATTTGCGTCCACGCCCAACGCGATGTCTCAGGAAGCGATATCAGAATTAATTTTGTCGACCATCGACAAATCCTGTTAAACATCATACGCGTCATACATTGGTTATCGGGAACCGTACAATCGATCCGCACCGGTGGACCGATCGCTGTGGTGCATAGTGCATAAAGCTCGTATCGAGTGATAGCTCTGAGTTCGCCAAGAATATTTATATCTTTATTTATCAGACTCCAGAGATGAGCCCAACTGACAGAAATAACTGTTTTGTCAAAAAATGCCCTTTATGATTTTACATTGCAATCAAATTAGATCAACAAAATTGGATCAACAAACACAGCCTGGTCACTATAGAGTTTATAAATAGCAAATAACGGTTTTCAAACGTCATTGGTTGATTGATTGATTGATTGATTGAGGGTTTAACGTCATTTTAGCCGCCAGGCCATATTACGGCCAAGAACGGAATCGGGTATCAAAAAAGATCGTAGCGAAGCAACTGTATATTAATCAGTCAGTGGATTAGATTAAAACAATGAGCTGTGTACAAATAAAAGCACCCAAGAGAAATGTTTCCTCTTGGAGTCAGGAATATAAATTCAAGAACTGACTTGTGTGCAAGCATACTATAAAACTCATAACATTATTTCAAGAATACATAATTAATAGCAAATTTACCAATGCTATTAGGTCGAAATATGTAAAGTAGTTTCTAACATCAGATTTTGCATTGACAAGGCATTTATAATAATCGATGCATGGCGGATGAACCTTTATCAATGCGCCAAGTTGATGGTCGGTGGGTGAGACAGAATATCATCTTTCACCCAAACGACAGATTCAATTCACAAATACTGTTTGGTGTCTTTTAGAGTTAATCGTTTCTCATCAAGTATATGGTCAGGCCTTGAAAGTTCAAATATGAACCTCTCTTTCTGCGAGTCGAAACGTTTTGAGTGCTTTTTGTTTTGAAGCACAGTATCAACATGAATATACATGATGTGTTGTACTAAATGGCTCAATTTGAGTGGAATCTTGGGTATGTTTCCATTGCCCGTGACACATGCTCAGGAACCGGAGTGATATCGTCCTGGTCAAATTGTGTTGCTTGCGGTATACGGACGATGTTGGTCTGATTGTTGACTGGGCTGGCATCGGCACACTTTGTTTTGTATAAACGGCAACAGAGTATGTGATTGATTGAATTGATGGTCGAGCACTAACTATTTTCCTTGCATCGAACTATGATAGATGTTGCTCAGCCTTACATACTCTGATGTTTAATTCATAGTTCCAAATGGACATGAACGATCCATTTCAGCATGTGAACCTTGACAGTTGGAACATTTTTCTTTTGTTTTGTGCAACCCTTATAGTCATGTCCATAATTAGAACAGCGTCCACAAATGGTTTTTTGCTTTTACAATGTTGCTGACCATGACCGTATCCCTGACAGTTAAAACATCTTAATGGATTTGGAACATAAGTACTGAAATCTACCTTCATATACCCAACCTTCAATGCTGGTGGATATTCACACATATTGAAGGTCAGAAGATAACTATTCAAACGAACTTTTTGTCCGTCAACTGTCTTTAAAAATCTACGGACGTCTGTAACACCCTGTGGTGCCAATTCAGCCAATATCTCTGACTCGGAGAGATGTCAATTGTATAAGAGAGTCAGATTGAATTCCTCTTGAACATTCAATCAGAAGAGAGCCACTTAGTGGCCCAGTACTGATTGGTTTGACATATTTTAATTGTCCGGCTATGGTTTGTAGCGTTTAATCAATGACAAATACAGAAGGTCTCTTGACATTTGGATCAAAACCTCCAACCAAGTACTGATGATAGACATCAGCAACCGTGGAACTGAGCGAGTTATCATTCTTACATTTTTGTTTGTTTTGAGTTGCCACATGAAAAGGAAATAATCGACAACAAACGCAGCAGCCGCCTCGGACTACCCTACGAATTATGGTCGGGCTAAAGACTGGTACATAGCTGAAGCGGTAACCCGTTTAGCCACTACATATAGCAGCCTCTCGGTACGTTCCCACAGCGAGACAGGCGTGAACATAAAACGATTGAAACATTTAACAGTCATGAAGACGAAATGCAAAGAGATATGATACGAAAGAAACAACAGAGACCAGGAACACAATACGACATATGACCGAAATTTAATCTGAAACACTCTAGACATGCGTGACTAGCCGATATATTGAGTCGGGTCAATTCAAGCGCCCGTCTTGAAGAGGTGTAGGACCAAAGATAACCATGAACTAACCCTTATCCGCAGGTCGATAAGGCCGCCCTAGTAGCCCAGAACTCCTACACCACACCCCAAGGGTTGCACCACTCGGCAAACAGGGTGCCACATTATGGGATTCTTACCCCTCGCAGTGTGTAGTAGGCCTGTTCGACGACGGGCCCATACGGGGACAACGTCCACGATAACATTAGGTAGACACCTTAAAGCATTTCTGAGTCAAAAGATGCAATAATTCTGCTAAAATGAGTAACCAAAATGGCTAAATCTCAGATGTGGAGAACTCGGCTCATATACACATGTGGTCAAGTCCCGAATAATGATTGGCATACCATTGCACTGTAGGCTTGCTGTTGATAAAACAGTTTAGTTCTTCCTGGGGAATTTGCCTAGCTTTATTGAACAAAACCCTAAATTACAACCGGATGAGTGATGTACAACCATTTTGTGACACAGCCAGAGTGAACAAAAATAGATAAAACGCCTATTTTCCGGAACAAATACTTCGAACTTGTCGACTTTAGATCATATATAATTGACTGCAAATAACATGAACATGTCTGAATTTCGACTGTAGCTGCATATTATAAGACACATTGTTTTGGACACCGATACCACGTGGACTTCTAACGTTTTTTTCTCTGTGTCGAATTTGAAAAATTCCGAATATTTATACTAATATACCAGACATGACACCATATTAATTGCCTAAATGAGTGTTTTATCTGATAATCAAATTGCACATTGAAGCGTTAATTAAGTGAGGCGTTGTAACTTAAAATATTGTGCAAACAATTTATCACTGCTGCCACTGTTAATTACTATAACAGGCAGAAATGCAATTTGACTAAATAGACCAAACGATTAGAAGAGAAAATAGAGATGGACGTGTGATGATAACTTATATATTATTCTTGAATATCGAACTACCCTTAAGGCAAAAATAAAAAATGATATACAAAAATTATAGTAAAACCTCCATTTCAATAATATCATTCAGATTTTAAAGACAATCGTCTTATCCAACGCACCAAGTCCAAAGATAATGTTGCAAAATTTGGTCAGCGTATTCATCATGCATGGAGTAGCCATGTTAACAAATAAAAAAGAGGATATTTATAACTAGGAGCAACACGATTCTCCCAAATTTGTGAAATTAGAAAGACGTCTCATTACAGAAGAATTCTGCCCGCGGCGTGCGCTAGTATATCAGGAAGAATGAGGTCAGTTATATTGTTAGAATATCCAACTGGCCACAAGGACTCAATTAGGGGGATTACGCTACGCAATCGAAGTTAATGCGACGCACGAGTACTGGAGTGGAATTATTGTCTATTTGCCAACAACTCGAGAAAGTCGCCAGGTAAAATTCTATCGGTAATCGTCGGTCGTTTGTAGGATTATACTATCGGAGAATTGAGCATTAATCCTTCCTCGAGGGGGAGATTTACGTTTCAAATATTCCCCAATTATTAGCGATCATAGTTTGACTTTTAGCAAAGTGCGATCAAAGGAGTGAAAAGTCAAAAGGTTATGGCACATGTTTATTGGATGACGGTCCAAATATCGATCACTCGTGCGAACTACGCCGTATTTTGAAAATAAGATTATACAAATGACACTAAGGTCACAGCAATTGTATTTGTTGGTGTACAATCATCAGAGGAAAAAATCTCAGAATGGAGGAGGAAAACCCTTCCTGCAGATCTTTAACATGCCGATTGGTGATAATTCCAAATGACCACTGCCACTGGTGAATGCAAATCTCCAATATTCACATGAAAGTATGCATGGAAAATCAAACTAAACAAAACCAACACATTGATAGCTCAGATATTCAGATATAGCCCCAACCGAAATAATAACACACAATGTGGTGTCCGGAGCATCGCCGGCTGATCTCTAAATAGTCTTAGCTCGACAAGCATCTCCGATATTTTACAAGTCAAATCCAGTTGGAGTCACTTTTGTGATAGAATCTTTGCAACTTTGATCCTGAAGTATTATGTTATAGTTCACAAAATAGTTTAATAAAAAAAAATCCATTTACACAGTCTGTAGCATATATGTACATGTATTGCCAATAGACATTAATTATCTCCACTAATTGGAGAGCACTTCGCGATTTACGCGAAACTTGAATCAGGAACCGGGTTCAACCGATGTCGCTATTCGGTATGCGGCACTGACTGACGACGTCAAATATGAAACAAAATGAGGCTACAAGCCCCATATAGTCACATTTAGACATGTATACATGCCAATATCGGAAAGGTCATTCGTTAAACCTTTTTCCAGAACAAAAAGATTGTCGCCATTTGTAAACACCTTTTGTGTCATTTTCGGTCGGCTGGTTCGTCAAGCAGTTAGTTGTCCCCGACATTCCGTCGGACTATAGTAATGACCCTCGTCCGTGTGGTCGTGCGTCCGTCCGGAACTTTGTCCGAGCCTGAATTCGGTCATTTTTCAGTCATTTTTTTTAACGTGGCAGAGATATCTACCAGCAGGGAACCTGCGAGTTTGAGTTCAGTCGGAGTCATTTTGGCGGAGTTATTGCCATTTTTCGACATAGAAATGTTTATTTTTTTTATTTTAGAGTTATTGTCCCTTTCCCGACACAATGAAGATATGCAAAATATTTAGTGAATATGCACTTTGTATCACATGGTGTAATCGATTCCTCCTTCAGTCTGTAGTATAAAGGGATCTGAAAACCATAAATTCTTCAAACCTGCCACCTTCGTCGGGGATATTTTGGTCAGCGACCTTTTATTAAATTAGTGTCCCTAAATTAGACGCGCCTTTGTTCTGAGTTATCTTGTGTTGCCTTTGGCTCAGGGTATGATACGAGCTAATGATTTTAGGAAATTCCATTTAGTCACGTTCAGTAGATCAAAATAGCTCGACAATTACATGAAATACTTGTATATGCACTCCATGTGTCATTGAAAAAATCGATAAAACACGAAATAAATCAAATAAAAAACAAACTTATGCCGTGCCCCAGTTTCATGAACTAAGAGTTATATTCTACACCGTTAATTTTACCCTTTCATGACGGGAGCTGTGCTGGTGGAACATTTAAGTCTTAAGATCCCGTGACAGTGCATTCTCTTGTATATGCTAATCTCCCATAGGGAGCCTATCATATGTAAGATAATGCACTAGCTTACACGGCCCAGGTAAATATTGTTAGGCCAATGTATTCTCGTATATATGGGAGGCTCCCCGTGGGAGACTCGCATATATAAGAAAATGCACTGACTCACGGTTTTCGTAAATTTTCAGGAAGTTCCAGTCATGGAAGGGTTAAATAAATTGATAATTGATTCTGACGATCAAACGCACCTCTCAAGTTTGTCCATTGATGAATGGCTGATGATGGAATGCAATGGCGACTATACACCCGCCTTCTTGAATGGCTAATATAGCTCAGAGTTCATTATTTTAATGCACTCCATATATATCTTGAGATATATATAATGGATAGTATATGCCACTTTAACTTGAGGCTTGGATACTCTGCGTCACTATATCCCTTTCAACATTAAATGCATTCTTCCACTCAGTTATAAATTAATACATTGGAATGGTCTATTATTTATCTGGAGAGGTTTTCATGAAAAGTAAGCAGACGACAGATAATACAATTACGGAATGAGTCCTATATATTTATTGAAATGTAATGTTCAGATACAACGTTAAATTATAAACCCATGATCGTTTGTTGAACTTATTATCTGAATATTTCCCAAGGGAACTACTTGCCAGTGAATATCTAGTAAACAAAGAAATAGACATGCTTATTTTGGTTCCTTTGCTCGGTATGGATAGCTTACGACACAAGGGTTGAACTGTTCAACAAAAATACGTAATCTTCCTAATCTACGTTTCAATTCCTAGAATCGCTTTCAGCTTCGATGAAATAATGTTACTAACTAAAACACGAAGTAGATCAAATAAAAAACAAACTGTTGCCTTGCCCCAGTTTATAGTAACTAAGCGTTAAATTCTATACCGTTACCGAAATTGATAAATTGATTCTGACGATCAAACGCACCTCTCCAGTCTGTCCATTGACGAAGGACTGACGTTGGAATGCAATGGTGACTATACAACCGTCTGCTTGAATGCCTCATGCAGCTCAAAGTTGATTATTTTAATGCACGCATTCATGGGATCGGCAAATCGAAGAAGGCAGAGGCTTTAATTCCCTCGGCAGTGGACTGTGACCAATTGCCTCTCCCAGAGAAAGAATTGACAAACGTTATTAAAATGTAGACAGGAAAACTCGACATCAAACGAAAAAGTGATAATGGGCGATAACGACTCTTGACGTGTTGAGTGGACAAGAACTGACAAATCAGACAACGTAACTAAAAGGCATAAGTGCTTCTAGGTCTCTCATACGAAGCTGGTATTCCAGTTATGATCATTTCTGAATAAGGACAGATAAAAACAGATTTACCTGTATTTAACCCTTTCTATATTAGCTTTTTGTCTGTCAATGGTCTGCTTTTATTACACGAACCTCCCTCCAAAGGAATGTATACTTTTATAACTGAATGGGAAAATCGTTTTAGAATAGAAAGTATTAACATATCTTCCACATCCGCGCGCAGGCGAACTTGAGGGGGGGGGGGTAAATAATATCATGCCTGAAAAGAACAATTGAATTTTTAAGATGCTACGAATTTCACCAGAACGTGGGTACAGTCTCCCTAACAAACAAATTATATTATACTAGCCGATGAGCCCGACGTTGTCCGGGCTATTCAAAAACCAAATTTCAAGTCGATAGCTCTACCCAGCCCGACGTAACCAAATTTCAAGTCGATAGCTCTACCCGTTTCCGAGATCTGGTCTGCGCATGCGCGAAGCTGGCGTCGCACGGGCTCGGCGACCCGATAAAATTCGTATCCGGGGCATGATATATACATTCACATAGCAAATTTGAAGTCGATAGCTCCACCCGTTTCCGAGATCTCGTCTGCGCATGCGCGAATCTGGCGTCGCACGGGCTCGGCGACCCGATGAAATTCGTATCCGGGGCAAGATACATTCACGTAGCAAATTTCAATTCGATAGCTCCACCCGTTTCCGAGATCTCGTCTGCGCATGCGCGAAGCGGGCGCCGCACGGGCTCGCCAATACGACAACGACGACCGCCCGGTCAAACTACACACACGTACCAAGTTTCGTCCCGATCGGTCGAGAATCGTAGATTTGTATAAATGACAGACAGACAAACAAACAGACAAACAGACAGAGGTCTTCAAAATATATATGAGACTAGCCGATGAGCCCGACGTTGTCCGGGCTATTCAAAATCCAAATTTCAAGTCGATAGCTCCACCCGTTTCCGAGATCTGGTCTGCGCATGCGCGAAGCTGGCGTCGCACGGGCTCGGCGACCCGATAAAATTCTTATCCGGGGCAAGATACATTCACATAGCAAATTTCAAGTCGATAGCTCTACCCGTTTCCGAGATACGGTCTGCGCATGCGCGAAGCTGGCGTCGCACGGGCTCGGCGACCCGATAAAATTCGTATCCGGGGCAGAGCCCGACGTTGTTCGGGCTATTCAAAAAACAAATTTCACGATAAAATTCGTATCCGGGGCAAGATACATTCACATACCAAATTTCAAGCCGATAGCTCCACCCGTTTCCGAGATCCGGTCTGCGCATGCGCGAAGCTGGCGTCGCACGGGCTCGGCGACCCGATAAAATTCGTATCCGGGGCAAGATACATTCACATAGCAAATTTCAAGTCGATAGCTCCACCGTTTGCTAGATCTCGTCTGCGCATGCGCGAAGTTGGCGTCGCACGGGCTCGGCGATCCGATAAAATTCGTATCCGGGGCAAGATACATTCACATACCAAATTTCAAGTCGATAGCTCCACCCGTTTCCGAGATCTCGTCTGCGCATGCGCTGCACGGGCTCGCCAATACGACAACGTCCACCGCCTGGTCAAACTACACGCACGTACCAAGTTTCGTCCCGATCGGTCGAGAATCGTAGATTTGTATCAATGACATACAGACAGACAGACATACAGACAGACAGAGGTCTTCAAAATATATATGAGATTATTTTGATTATATTGTATAGATTGTTTCGTGCAAATGTACCCAGAGAACATGAGATTCGTGTCACATGCAAGCGTGTGTGCGTTGGTTTAATGGATCAAGATGTTTTGTCTTGATGGTAGAGTTAAGTGCACTTGGTGAATACATCTAATAATATTCGCTTTTGAATCCCGGTATCGGAATATGTAACTACCCTTTTCATGAGCATTATATGATGTCCCAGAAAGACGCATTGGAGTCATAACAAATGTAACTTTGAACACGATGATTGGGTCCCCAACAAAAGCAATTTGCACGGCATGGAACAGAAAAGAGCGATCCGCATTAGCCTCTTCCTGATATGGTACAAATACAAAGCATCTGTCACACTTCTGAAAACAACTAGAAAATAGCTGTGACCATGGAAAGAATTTCTCAAAGCATATGAAGCCGCTATATCAATATTTCGTGTATTTGTAAACCTATCTTATACATCCTACCAAATTACGTAGAATTTCGAAGCTCGAATGAGCCATGTCCGTTTGATATCGTATGCTACTTAGCTGTGAGGAAATGCAGACCATGTTTTATATAGTGTTGTCCCGGTTAGACAAATTTCACACAGTTGAAGTTCACATCATGGTATTTAGGGGTATGCTGGCTTGTTTCATGTCGCGTTGGATTGTTTCATGCCGCGGACAGACTTATTAACTTATACTATAAGGTCATTTGAATCACGAACTTTTTAAATACCTCTTGCCAAATTATTCTAGATTATTTATGTAGAAAGTTTAGATCAGAACTTCCAGACGTCCTATTGTGTTGAAGATTTACAATTTAAATCTATCACATATGACAGGGCTTATGTTCAATTTTTAAAGTTTAATTGTGAGGGTGACTAAACTGTGTGTCTCTTTAATATCGAACACACTATGTCAAACTATAATACGAATGTCTTCATTAAATAATCTCAAAGTAATCGGATGTAATTAAAAAGTATTTGATTACTTTTAGAAAAGTGTTGTATGTGTAAGTTGGACAGTTAATATCATGATGTAAAACCATATTCATGTTTAAAGGTACGGTTGGCATTGGCGGTGGGTATCCTGTGAAAATAATTACACCCGTCAAAAACCGCCACAAACAGAAAGAACATCAAAATGTAGACAGACTTTGTCCGTATACAAATAAGAAATATCGCATAAACAGTATGTTATTGTCATCTGTTTGACCATTGTTATGTAAACAAAGGCATAACAAGTTACTTTTCTGGTGTTTGTTTATATTATGATGGTAAACACAAAGAGCGTTCTTCGTTGGTGAATTCCTGATATGGAACTAATAAAGAGCGTTTATGCCATTTGTGTGTGATTAGCCAGTAGCATTGTGCTGTCTTCTGTAACACAACCAGGCTCTTGCTAAGGTAAAATATAGTAGATCTTTGTGATAACATGCTGTTTACGCGATGGTCATGGTAAACATGAACGAAACTGTATGCGTTTTAATGTTTTTCTGTTTACGGTGATTGGAACAAATATGAATATTTTCGACAACTAAGGCCTCACGTAGTCTATCAGCTAGAAATCTGGTTTTGTATATCTAAAGGCTGGAGTGAACGTTGGTTCCAGTGATAAGGACCCACCCACTGTCAACATAGGAACCAGCTAAAGTCGAGAAATAAGCATATAATCGATATATGCATCGGTTCTAACATAAAGACTCAAAGATTCAGTTAAGTTTCATGTATCAATTAATGTTGTGTTATAGTGTGGGTTGTGATAATATAAACTCAACTATGTTGAAAATTGTATAAATTGTTATTGCTCCAGTGAAGTTGGTAGCTTGCAAGACATAACCCATGGCACCCAGAACCCAACCACATATCACATGGCAGTTCTTATAATTCACAGCGGTCCACAACGCAGTTGCCAAAGTGATGTGATAAGGTACTGAACCATTTGTTTGTTGCATGTATATGGGGAGAATAGATGTTGTTTTCACACACTTCTGGACGATATGACTCATGTGGGGAAGGTGTTTCGTAACTCTTGATGTCATCCATGTTCTAGTATAAGCAGGTACATGTTGTCCAGGGCAGATGCACCTCACTGTTAGTAGTGGAAAGGTTGGCGCTTGATTGCTTGTGAGAATCAATCATGCGTATTTGCTCAACACAACATGACTGTCTATCATGATCTGATATCATATGTATCTATCCGTGAGACATGGGGGAAACGGTGTCCCTGAAACAGTCGTTGTGATATCTGAGGTCGATTGCATGTGCGTTGTGGGGAGATATTACTGAACTCAACCGAGTTAGCAGATGATTGTCACTGCTTCCTATGTATTTTTCCAGCATTATCGGAACGGCTCTGCGTTCGACATAGAGCTTTCCAGCCTGTTCTCCCGAAAGTTCACACTTATCTGCTTATAATAGGTGTACGCTCTTTAACATGTGTTTTCACTGTGGTCTGCGCCATAAAACGAAATAATGGCGTTGAGTCCATTATTTGCTTATTTCACAATCAAAAAATCACATGTTGTACCTATTCACATTGTAGGTCGATTATGTGCGTATTTTCGCGAGGATATTTTGAGCTTTCGGCGTATATCACCAGTAAGCTGTATGCCGTGTAAATTAGCGACAACTCGATTGATGTGTTCGCTCGATGTTCAATAAACTTTTTTTTTGGTCATTTCCCTTGCAATTTCTTGCTATAATATTTTCTTCAATTGAATATTAATGCGAAGATACATAACTCACCTGATCAAAATTTCTAACGTCGTCACTTCAATACTTCTGCGAGGTCACTCGGAATAAACAAAACCACGAAGTATGGAAAACTGGTTTGTAGCATAATTGGATTGTGGCAGGATTAAAACTTTTTTAATAGCTATATATTCGGAACAAATTTTTTGGACTATGAAGTTGAGCTATCGCTGGTGCATTTTTGGACATCAGCATTTCGAGAGTCTTCGTTCAACATTTTGCGCAGCTTAATTGATTAAACTGTAGCAAGTCCATCCAAAACCAATTCAGTGTCGCATTTTCAATTGATAATAATCATTTGTTGGGGTGTAGATCTATTTTGAGCAGTTTCAATCATTGGAAAACCAGGTGAGAATAATTTTTCGTTGCAATTTTAATAGTCCAATATGTCCGCCAGGGGACGTCGTAAAAAACATACACATGCATTTCTAAAATATGTAGGGTCTACTACTTTCCAAAACCATATTGCTTCGACAATCCCGACGAACAAAAATCCGAACGACAAGGAAGCAAAGTAAAACTATATTATCCATATCTGTAAATACCATCCATTTGAACATTTGAGCACATTGTAAGTGAAGTTTATAATGAGTTTGGAAACGGGATAGAATTTATGACGCGAGTGAGTTTTTATTTATGGAGAAATGCTACCCAACCTGCTCGGGCAGGTTTACTTTAAACAATTTTTTACTTGAGTTTTTACAAAAACGATTTATTGTCACCTACTATCGCCATCATTGACTCCAACATATCCTAGCGCAAATACGCGCATAATCGACCTATAATGTGGGATAGGTTCATAATGTGTGATTATTTGATTCTGAAATAAGCAGATAACGGACTCATGTCTGTTATTCTGTTTTATGGCGTGGACCACGGTGAAAATACATGTTAAAGAGCATACACGTTTTAAGTAGTGTTTAATGGCTTATTTGTGTCATTGTCCGCACATAAAGAACCTATACTGAAGTCATTATTAGTCGAAAATGTGACTAAACCGCTCTCATTTTCAGTTCATTGTCGACTCAAAATGAGGCGATTCAATAAGCAGATTATCGTCCTGAAACAAATTATGTTATAAACAGATACTGTATTGGTTTTCGGGAGAACAAGCTGTTTACTCGGATAGCATGACCACGTTGGTTGTTCCTATTATTTCCTCTGTGATGTCACCGTAATTGTTCAGAATTTCCTTAAATAGTTTAATGATAAATGTCCAGTGTCCTTGCTATTGTCTTTATAAGCAGAACATACACGTAATGTCTTCACATCATTGCCTTTTATATCGACTGCAGTAAATAGCAACACACTGGGTCTGCTCCATAGGGCACTTCGAATCTCATCCTAAAATGCACACACATAGTTCATGGCGAAATGATATTATAACACATGAGTATGTTCGGCCTTCTTATCCCGTTCATATGCATCTGGCTGAGTTAGCTTTGTGCTCATGTGGGCAACAACATTATCCCATCTCGTATCGAATCAGCTCAATAAGAAATGCAGCACACCCTTCGCTGAATACATTTCTAAGAATCTTATATATCTTTCCAGTGACACATCAAAGTTTTTCGACCCTTTCCCATTCGCGCCAAATGATATGTTCTCCTGCATCCAAATCAATATCAATTTTCGCAACACCTCTACACCTCATCGCACTCCAATTTACGACATTTAGAATTTTCAGCTGAATCAAAAGAACACTGTTAGAATGTATCAGGACGATAGGAAAATTTAACACCATCCAGTCTGAGGTTAAATGCATCTGCATTGATCAGCATGTGTTTCATGCAGAATAAGTACATATTCAGGTCTCAGCTTGCAGCATTTCGAGTAGCTGGTCCTGTACCGAGCGTGTGTTTGTGTATACATGTACCGAGCGTGTGTTTGTGTATACATGTCATAAGTATAACATGCTTCACAGAGGAACGTTGTGAGGTAGTACTTGATCCTTGATTTTACCCCGTCAGTCCATATGGTGATAACATACATGTATTTCATTCCGTGCATTGTATAAGAATGTCAGGTCTAAAATAAAATTATCTTACCAATTAGCTGTTGCAATTCTGCTCCGATCTTGTGCAAGAAATTCTGGCCCCTTATCCGTCGTCTTTACCCTTATAAGGTCACACGTCAAGATCGTTCCCTCGATTAAGTCGCCAGACACTATCCGCGTGACCGCTCCATTACTTTTTTGTCCTGCATTTCTCACCATTTTCGAGCTCTTGTTTCTTAACATGTGTGTCCATTTTTGTAAGATAGAAACCACAGCTACTCCAAGAGACAATTGACGGCAGATTTTGATGTAACTGGCGGCTTTTGATGCAACTACCGAGTTTTGGTGTAAAATCGCCAGCTTTTGATATAAAATAAGGTCACCACTTAGGAAGTGAAATCGCCAGCTATTGGTGTAAAAAAAACAGGCAACGAGTTTCGAAGTAAACAAAACGCCAGCTTTTGATGTAAAATCACCCGTCGATTGGCGAGCATACGAGTGCGACGTGTGTCAGAATAAATTCAGTCACATATGGAGTCTGACAATGCATTAGAGGACAAACAGCGGCGATCGCCCATACGAGTGTGACGTGGGCCATATATAAGACATTTAGTGATTCGTAAAACCTGGGAACACACAAGAGAATATACTAGTACACCGGCGATCTACCATACTAGTGTCACGTGTGTCGGACATCGTTTAATCAGTCTGGAAACTTTGCAGATCATATGAAATGACACAGACAATTGCCCATACGAATGTGATGCCATATGTCATGTATCACGCATGTGTTCGTCGGTTATGGTAGTGGTTCTTGGTCCCAAATGAATGATACATTCGATTGAACGAAAGAATATAAATAAATAGGCAAATGTGCCATCATCACATATGTCACACGTATATAGTGGATGCCACTACGAGAAAAACGATATGTTTCTGAAACAAGCTGTTTGATATTTGAATTATCAGTGGCTTGGTCAAATAAGAATGATTCTGTATACACAGGAGAGGAGCTCAAGACTATGGATACATCTACACAATATACTATGTCTCATGCGTGCTTTCGGCGGTTACCGTGGTGGTCCCTTGCCCCAATGTTGGTGCCATATTAGGTTTATTGTAAACGCGATAAGACCTGACAAAAGAATAAATTTGTAAATATGACACACCATACATATGTCACACGTATATGGTCGATGAGAATAATGTATGAAGTGCCCGTCTACATTTATCTTATCTGAGGCGCCAAAATTTTCACGACATCTACGCCCAGATTACTCTGTTAATACTATTTAAAAGGGCAAGTGACAGAGAGTAGGCTGATACACGGATAGCAAACACACTATCTGAACGAGTTTCGATACTTTTGTTTTAACTTGGTAACAACTTTGTTTATCGTAGATGATTTAGATTGGTGCAAAACTAATTTATTCTTGGCAATTGCGTGTCAGATATCGTTCATACTGACGAATGTCAGGATTTCCGATACCAATACACCACACTCGCATCCGTAAGGGTGGCCACACGATACGAGGTCGTTTTAAACAGGTGCGTTGGTGATGAATACCAAGCAGGTACACCATCTATATAAGGATTTAATAATATAACAAACATGATGGTGCAGGGCAATGAGGTGTATTAATGGTCCAACAGAAATAGTTAACGGCCCAAGAGCTTGTAGGAGACTCGAGACGAAGTCGGTGACCAATAATAAGCTGACTCCACGTGCAGGAAGTGACATCTGCATAACGTGTCAATACCATTGATGGTAAAGAAGTGCTATTAGCCAGCTATGTTCTTTCCTTCAATTCGATTCAACACCACCGCAGTTGAAGGTTTGATACACGAACGAAGCTCCCATTAACTTCATTATCCCCTGTGTTGTGTTTTAAGTATTACTCAGCTACAATAGATTTGTCTGATTACCTGTTTCTGTTCTTCGTCACGGTCGCGATATGGCCTAGTGGTTGAAACGACATTGAACCCCAATCCATTAATCTCGAATTCTAATTTTAGAAAAAGTTCTAATAGCGTTCCTGTTAACCTTCAAAATACAGAAGTGTGTTTCAACAGCATTCTAAGTAGTTTTGTCATAAACAGGAACATCAAACATAAAGTTCACAAAAAGAGGTCATTCCCTGTGTGACTATATATATACAATAGATAAAGTTAAAGTACATGGCTGGCCATAATTATATAGACAAGTGGCCAATGTTATAACAAATTACTTTTTATGCATAAACAAGAAGAAATATTTAAATAAACAAAACTCAATAACATGTATAAACTGGGGGTTTATATATGGTCGGTAGGGTATGGGGAAATAAAGGTTGTTTATGCCTTAGAGGTGAGAAGGATTTGCAAATTGTCATAATGTAACACGAGGTAACAAATGTAATTCTCTGCAGTTGTATAAATACGGGCGTGAGAATTTCATTTCTTAACGAGCTTCATGTGGGGTAGCTTATTTTATGATTTATGATATTATCAAAGTTACAGTTGAATTTCTGAAAAAGAGCAGGGGTCCACGAAAATAGCGTTTGATCTTCGCAGCTTAATTTCAGGGTCCGCAGGGGGCAATGCTTACACGAACAATAGTAGAAACTAACATTTGCCGAATCAATCAGCATGAAATTTTTCAATATGTTTTCGTTTGTTGAAAACATCGCTCGTCAGTTTATGAAATTACCTGCGTTGTTGAGACCAGACTGCCTTTATGCAAGCTTAGGGTCTGAGAGGTATCATAATATGCCTTATCAACGACTGAAGTGCTCAATATTACACGCGATTTCTGACCGCCTGATGCGCATCAAATGTAGTGAGAAAAATTGTAGTAACATTGTGATAAGAAAACCGAGACGATCGCCCCAACAACTGCACGCGATGAAATTGCATGTTGTTTATGGCGAACGCAACCTTAGTTAAAGAAGAAAATGCTGTTTGAGCCGATCTCAGATAAGTTATTGAAATATAGGAACATAGTTTGTTTAACAATGATCAAATGGTAAATGAGTATCCAAAACCTGGACACAAAAATGTAAGTAAGGGTTAGAGTACAATAATTGTTCTTTACCAGAATCAATCGAGTCGAAGACGAGATTTATTCTGGTAAAGAACTATTCGCGTGCTCTGGTCGACTTAGAGCACAATTGATCCCAGATAATGCAATCAACTGGAAATGTGCCGTTGAGCGTGTTTAGACCACGACGCACAATCCGTGCGCTGGCCGCGATTGGACACACTAGCCGGTCAGCCACTCCCAACAACGTGATTAACATGAACTGGTCCCCTTTGAATGTGAATAGATATGTCCGAAACAACACGGACTGGTCCCACTTTGAAGTGCCCGTGCGATTTGTCTGTTATGTCACTTATGAGTTGCGTATTCCTAACAATGGGATAATCACTGAACTATTCCTTCGCCAGCCTTGGGAATTGGTGTGCTTTACCAAAAATCAGGGAACGATTGTGACAATGGGATTGTGCTCTAAGAACATTTAGTAACACATAATTACCCATTAGGAAATAGATCGCCTTGGTGGTCATGGCGCAGGTTGTTGCAATAAGCTTATTACATGTGCAGGAAGTGTATTGGTTGCATGGTAGTCAATAAATAACTGGTTCTCTACAAGTAGAGGGTTTAGAAGTGGTTCAATCAGGATTGTTCTGTGTCAACATAGCCTCAGGCAATTAGGTTCATACTGGCCGTATATATTCATATAGGTTAATATTGGACAGATTCGATTCTGAATACTATACTGATGGACGTATAAACGTCATTTCGTCGAATGGCGCGGGCAACAGTGAAAACACATTATAAAGAGCGTGGACCTGGCAAGACGTGTCGATGAAAAAAGGTATATTAAATAATGCCATGATGGGCGTATATTGTATAGTTTATCGTCCCACGTCGAACTGTTTTGAAGATGGTCTATCTCTTTGTAAACATGTGTTATATAGTTACCGGGTATAAAATATTAAATATGAATCGAAGACCCCTCTCTGGAAATGCTTCTATCAATTAATATTGATTATATTTCGAATATTTTGTGGTCAAAAACGTGTGGTTGTTTAGCTAACGAACAATAGTGGTTACTGTTAACAGAGACCGGATATTTTATTGTGTAATTTTGTCACAAATAAACGTTAATTAGACTCTTTATCGCTTATAACTATGTAATAAAACAATACAAACAATCAATCTGGGACATTTGCCGTTCGGGGCATAGCTATGGAAACACCCTAAGGGGGCGGCAGTAAGACAGTCTAGCCTGACTATGCCACCCCCTCGAATATACAATGTAATATTTGTCAAATGTATCATGCATTAATATGTGTATATTTAAATAAAATATCCTATCCTATCCTATCCTATCCCTAATGATCTCTATCGCTATATGGCATCGCCTGGATGGTCTGTTCTAAAATTAGAAGTATCCCATTTAATCATCTCATTTTACAATACAATATTCGAAATAAAATCAATATTAATTGATAGAAGCGTTTCCGAACATGGGTCTTCGATTCATATTTATTATTTTATAACCATAAAACTATTTCAAAATTGTTATATATCTTTAAAAGTACTCAATCCGATCAGACGGACCCCATATCATCAAGATATCATCAAGATACAACAACAACAACATTTCTTCAAAATGCGCTTTAGTTATCAGAATCGATTAATTGCAACAAAATAATGCTAACCACTGTCAACTATGGTATAAAATTTCCCAAAACGTGTTATCTATCGACATTTTGTTCAACGAAATATGGCCGTATTATCACGAAATTTTGCCGTATTACCACTTGATTTTAGAGTTATCCATCTTCATCCGCAATTTTGTCCGAGACCTTCCGCTTGACGACGTTTTTCTGGGCTACATATATTTGCACATCTCGAGAAATAACAAACTTCAAAAATCGATATCTGATCACGCTGAGCTTTGATACATGACGCATGCGTGGGTTGGGGGGGGGGGGTGGAATCGCTGTGCATTTTCAATGGAAATTGTGGCGTAGTCTTATGATGGTTCTAATAAGGTTGCTTTCGTTAACAAAATGGGCGAAATCTAGAGTAAAGCCGCATGAGAAATATTTGGGGATGGGGTGGGGTATCGTGGTTCTAATGAAGTTTCATTTTTTGACATCAGGGACAAATCTAGAGTATTACCACATGATAAATAGTGTATCCACAGGGAGCGGTGATATATAGTATGCCCATATTGTAGGGTGTGTAGTGGTTCAGCTTGGCCCATAGTTAAGCCCCAGGGTGTTCCTGGCAAAATTTGAGGGATTTTCGGATAAAGAGAGTCAAATGGGCCAATATTCTACCATTCTTAGTGTTGAAAAGTTCGTTTAATTTCATCGTGTTTGTCCTAGATTATAGTAGATTGGTTCGATGTGTCTCTTCCTACGATCATTCAATTTTTGACACTTAAGGATAATGTGGAATTCGTCTCCTATTTCCAGGTTACATAGCTTGCATTTACGCTCGGTATAGTCTGTGTTTGTCCAGGACCCCGTTTCAATTGGTAAATGATGATTTCTCGTTATAAATTTCATTAATCGTGAGACGGTGCATTGATTCCAGGATGAGATGTACGATTCTTTGTCAAAGTCAGTTTTTACTATTCTGGAGAATGAGTATTTGCTGGACGATGATACAGAACCCCTCCATTCTATGCCGTGTGGTCATTCTTTGGTTGCTCCATTGAATTGCTTTGTTTCGGGGGCCCAATGATTGATCCAAAATTCATTAAAATTTAACGTACGTATTGCAACCATACATTATTGTTTGATGATGTAAGGGCGGAGTAATATAGTTTTATTGGTAACTTATTGTTGGGCACGTTCTTAAGTTTTCCCAAATATGAGAGTAGTCTTGTTTTTATTTTGAACCCTATTGGGAATATTCCGGTTTCACCGTAAAGAAAGGTAGTGGCAGTCGATTTTTTTAAAGCCGAACATGAATTTAAGGAACCATATCTCCAGCTTTCCAAACGCTGTTATGTTTTCATGACCCCATACTTCACACCCATATGCAATTATCGGGACAGTGGTTTTTCGTATATGTCAAGGGTACAATCAAATGTTAATTTGTGCTTTATAACTTTACTTATAAGGGTATACATTGCCTTTTTAGCGTCATTGCATCTGAGGTCTCTCTCCCTTTGGAAGTTGCACGTTTTGCTGAAGCAAGTACCTCGGTACACTTTCGATGAGTTCGCCATTTATGTGCAGTTTAAATGGTTGTTTAATCTTTTTTCCGCCCGCTGAAAATTAACAAACATATGACCATACAACATCCAGCAAATAAGAAAGGTAAGTTTTGTATTGACGTCATATCAGTGCTGTGTTTATAACGACAACAGTTTACATAACTATGAGTCGTATAATTACATTATATAGCAGAGTTTAAAAGCAACGTTTAAGCAAAAAGGTCAGTCAGTTTGAACTTACTCGAGCCATTTCACTCATGTGAGAATATTCTGATAGCTAGGTTTGAATAACATCAGGGAAATAACTCTATTGCTGATGTGACATATTGTGTTACTCTTCAACGATGCGAAAAGACAAATGCCGACACATATAGAGTTAGCCATGCTGTGTTGTTAGGCTTCGTGTATTGTTATCGGTAATGTCAGTGTTACTGGAACCCAGAGACAGCGATCACAACATCTGCGTAAAATATATTATACAGAGTGCCACGTTTCTGCGCCATTTCCCAGTTGTTGTCGGTAAAATGCGCATCATATTCGAGTAAGTATTCAACAAATAAAGTAGCAATACACAATTTCCAGCAAATTTGGCAAACAAGGGAGGGGGCCCTCATCCGAGTTATTTTATTTTATTTCAGACAGGAAAGGTCGGCATAAACAAACATATGTACTCTCGTTTGTTCACACAATTTCACTAAATGAGCTTCTTCTATCTACATGATAGAGCTATGATAGAACTGTGAAATATTTGAAATAGAAAAAAGTTATGGTGGTAATTTCAATTCCATCTAGACCCCACCCCTCACACAACGTTGTCAAGGGCGTTGATAGATATCCCTTTAAGGGAGGTATCCAACTTGAAATTTCCAACTACACCCTTGAACCCAACCATAGAGTTCGGGAAATGTATCGGCACCCCTCCCCCCGACACGCACACACTTGGGTTGGAGTTTACCAAATGACACATCAACCTTTACAACTGTTGGAAAATATCAACTCAGCACCCCTCCCTCAACGCCTAAGATTGGAAAATTTCCCAACTCAATGTCCACTTCAGTCCAAAATATGCGACTGTTTGTCTAAAGACTACAAGTTCCCCACTAACTACTGCGTTAATCTTGACCAACGTTGGGCGGTGAGACACGTCCCTGAACGCCGTGCCCATCTTGCCGTATAGTATCAAGGAGGGGCAATCATACTAATGCTGAAGGGGTCATTGCCGCCACCTTTTTTGTTTTTGGTACCCAACTTTTCGAAAAGGTGTTTTGGGTACCCATATTGACCTTTATTATGTCAGCTCTTGCGATTAGTCAATCAGCGTCGATAAATAGTAACGGCATATGAACCCATATTAGGTCAGTGGCCCCATATAAAATCAACATTAGGTGCTTATCCACCATCTTGTTTTTCAGAAACTCTGTCTCCTCGGGGATATTTTGGGTGTATTTTGGCGCCAAGAAAGGGGATATCAGTCGGAAATTATTTTCTGCGAATTTAAAGACATAGTACCATGTACCAAAACCTGCATGCGATATATTTGAGGAATTCTAAAGACTCATAAATTAACTATCAAACTCAACAAGTTTTCCTACTTCTGGTGATTAGCCGTTGACTCAATGCGTTGACGGTCAACGCCCATGGCGCGTCACTGTGACGTTACATAAGTTAATGGCCATAGACGACACATTTAACTTACCAAATTAAAATAAATTACAGCGACGATTAATTAAAGGGTGTGCTGGATTTTGTCCACTGACATAATAAATACGTTACGGGACGCTTAGTGATCGGATATGGTGTCACGTGAGGTTCAGCGAGATCAATATTGATCTCAATTCGCCTCCCATGACAACATGTCCGATCACTAAGCGTCCCGTAACTTATAATGTTGGTTTATGTATATACATTATCACATTTCTTCTTATTATGTCGCCGATAAAAAAGCAAATGTGGGGCAGGAATAGCAGTTTTAAAGATGACTACCCATGTGCCATATGTCATCGAATGCAAGATTTTGATGTCAAGTGTATGCTGAAAAGTTAACTGTTAAAACACAACAAAGGTCGAGCTGGGTACACAAAATACCTTTTCGTAAAGCTGGCTACTACACACCAAAATGTGGCGATAATGACCCCTTCAGTCATACTAATGACGGAATATCTGCTCTATGATTCAGCATATATTGGCAATCGAGAAATAGACCGGAATAGAAACGGTCCAGCATAATTAATAATAGTTCAGTCAATCTTTCAACAATGCTATCAGGTGGTATACAAAGAGGGAGTGTTCTACAATTACATAGAACAATTTCCGATCATGGCCGGGGCGTCGGGGAACTGGTTATTGTCAATATACACTGTAACGGTATGGTATGGTACATCAAAGGCCGGTCCACATCAAAGTACAAGACGGTCTCCGTGGCTTTGATTGGCAACCGCTATGTATTGCTGCCGACAGGACAGGTAAATGTACAGGTCGCATTTCCCCAAAAAAACAATAGTTTGTAGAGCGCCCGCGATGAAATAGGCAAAATGACAAAAGAAAATTCGTGAGTGATAAAGACAACGGGACGTAATTTAATTACGGACGCAAGATAAGACGGATTCGCATTGCACAGAATGAATATACCGGATCGTTATACTGAATACAATTAAACACATAACAATACATATTAAATATCAGCAGAGTTAGATTATGTCCTACTGTATGGAGTCACTGCCGTATATAATTTGGCCACCGATAAATATAATATTGAATTTTGACGGCATGAACTTTGAATCACGATTTTTTTTAACTTAGACCATTTTCAGAGCGCATAAAACAACGGTGATTCACCATACAACCGATGAAACGGTATGGGACCGTCGGATTACGACGTCCGACACTTTCAAACCGACAGTATTTTTGACAGTGTAGGTGCGAATTAGTCTTGTGACTTCATACCGACGAACGACCTGTTTGTGGAACAGAGTGAAGACTTATACCAACAAACGATATGTTTGAGTCACAGGGAGAGACGAGACATCTTGAGAAATAGTATTGTTGACCGGCTTTATGTTACCGCATATTGACTGCTATTTTTTTGGTTCGACTAGTGCTTGCAAAAGCTCAAAATATGTGTACGTTCTGAGCTTTTTGGTGGTCAGACGAAATTATTGATTTTAACATTTGCAGCACCGTGTGCACATTCACTGGCGGCAGCTTGACGTTTGTGATATTGTTGGGAATCGTGTCCTCAACACCACCGCCACTATCAACGACAGCTTCGACTACGAGCTTGAACTGGGAAGGTCTTAAATACCTATCAGACTTCCTCCGTGCACAGAAAATCGACTTTAGAGTTGTGCCTAATATTTCAACATCAGTGGAGATTAAGGTTCAAATTAATCAAATAAAGGAGTTTGATGACATTGGACAGACTATGACTTTAACGTTGACTACTCTTGTCGTGTGGAAAGACCATAATCTCATTTGGGATTTCAACGCGAAAACCATTCCGGTACGAATTCCGCGCGACATTGTGTATCAAATGGATGATACTTGACATCTATATATAGCACACATGGACAACAATATATGTGTCACAGCAAGCATCACATTGCCTTCGTAATCAACGAGTACTGCCCGGACGTCGTTGTCATAGAGTCGACCTGCCGCTTACGTCATTATCCAAAACGAATGTTGGTTTCCAAACTTCATTACCTGGAAGAATCACTTCGGATATTTGATATTCGTTTAAATTCCAAATGGGATTCTCGTCTTTCCGCCTGACAATGTACAGTATTCAACATTATGTCATAGCCTGTCCAATATCATCAAACTCCTTTATTTGATTAATGTGTACCTCAGTCTCCACTGATGTTGGAATATTTGTGTTTATTGGTGCCCATTAAGTCGTCTGATGTAAAATATGTATGTGTACCAATTTTCCTACATATTGTCTAAGCTGACAATGAACGCTCTTTGTTGCTCATATTTGTTTATTAGTACGGGTACCCCTTAAATCGTCTGAGGTCAACGGGACCTATCACATGACACTCATCGGGTCAATTTCCCATTTGTAAATCTTAAAATTTATGAATATCTCCCCATATACTTCACATGAATGTTATCAACATTTGAAGTCGATGAGTGTCCTGTGTGTTGCATGCCACTCTCAAGACAGCCATAGGCTGATCGTGCACTTGGGTATCCATATGCCCTTTGCGGGCAAGTACTGCTTGAATGATTTATCACGAAACTGACAGCTATTTGGACGCTCATTGTCATGTAGGTCATGCCACGAATCTCTACCCTAAGCTACGCATATACACCAGTTAAAAACCTGGGAACCTTTTGAAGTTGTGATATGGAAGTTTATAACATTGAAAAACAGTGCAGGCAATATATTTCGTTCTTAATTACATGTTCATTAATAATGCATTTCACAGTACGTGAAGGTTCCAACTCGAACTTATGTGACTTTGAATGCGATTTTGCTTTGCGTGGCTTACAATAATTTTATTTCTCTCGGGTGATTAATTCAATGTTATAGGTTTAAACATATTTATTACCAATAAGTATATTACAATACAAATTGGCATTGACAGTTCAATGTTATAAATGTCCTTGCCATAACTGATCAGAACATTAAAACGTTCCGCCATGTTTGTACTGGTGGAATATGATCTCTACGGGCGTATCTAGGGTAGATAAACTCGGCTTGATCTAATAATCGTGAGTTTGTTCTTCACTTTGTTCTAAATATCATCTCATAATTGATCATACCGGTATGGAAGTTCTCCAGTGTGAGTCTTCATATAATGTGAGGTATGCGGGAGATCACTGGTCAATGCAGCTAGCTCGATAGAGAATACATAACTTAATGATGTGGATCGACCACATACATGTGATATATGCGGGAAATCACTGGTGAATCCAGCTAGCTTGACAAAGCATACATAACTTAATGCTGTGGATCGACCACATGGATGAGAGATATGCGGACGTCACTGGTCAATTCAGCTAGCTTGGCAGAGCACACAGAACCCAATTATGTGGATCGACCACATGGATATGATATAACACTCTTCAATTCAGCTAGTTTGGCTAAGCACACACAACTCAATGCTGTGGATCAACCACATGCATGTAAGATCTGAGGGAGATCACTTGTCAGTTCAGCTAGACTGGCAGAGCACACATAACTCAGGCTGTGGATCGACCTAATGAATGTGAGTTACGAGGGAGATCACTGGTCAATCAGCTAGCTTGGCAGACCATATAGAACTCAATGCTGTGGATCGACCACATGGATGTGAAATTTGCGGGAGATCACTGGTAAATTCTGCTAGCTTGGCAGAGCATACATAACTCAATGTTGTGTATCGACCACATGCATGTGAGATGTGCGGGATATCACTGGTCAATTAAGCTAGGTTGGCAGAGCACACATAACTCAATGTTGTGGGACGACCACATGCATGCTAGCTTGACAGAGTATATCGGACTAAATGATATGGATCGAGCACCTGAATGTGAGATATAATAATAATAATAAATAGTTTTTATATAGCGCTTTATCCCATATGGCCCAGAGCGCTTACATTCCTACTAGTACCCTGCCCTCTATCATACGTGATATACATACATCTATACACACCACATAGATATACACATACATCAAAATAATTAAACAACATCTGATGTAACCTCCCCATAGTGAGCACAGAATAATTCACTCTTTAACAAAGTTTTGAATTCGGTCAGAGAGTTTGCAAATATTGTGTCGTGTCTCAGTGAGTTCCAAACATTTGGCGCATACGAATCAAATGCTCTATCGCCATAAGTTTTTAAATTTTTTGATGGAATATCCATTAGAGCTTGTGCCTTTGACCTCAGATTCGTAGGTGGAACATACATACTTAAAAGTTTATCAAAATATTGAGGCAATACAGGGAGAATATTTGAACTAGATTCTGATTTTTTATAACAGAATGACGCACACTTGTAGTCTATGCGTGCACGAATAGGAAGGTAGTGTAGTTCTTGTAGCAATGGTGTTACATGTGAAAATTTTGGTTTGCGGGAAACAATCCTTGCAGCAACATTAATTACTTTTTGCAATTTATCCAAGTGTTCAGCATGTGGCCGATCACTATAAGTCTTGTCAATTCAGCTAGTTTGGCAGAACATAAAACAATTAAATGATGTTGTTCGACCACATGCATGAGATATGCGGGACATCGCTGGTGAATTCACCTAGTTTGGAAGACCATAAAGAATGCAATGCTGTGGATCGAACATATGCATGTGAGATATGCGGGGGATCACTGGTCGATTCAGCTAACTTGGCAGAGCATAAAGAACTCAAAGTGTTTCGACCACATGAATGTGAGATATGTAGGAATATGTCTCCCGCAACATCTCGTATTGATCACACTGGTATGGAAGTTCCCCAGTGTGAATATTCATAGTGCGGTTAGTACGGTCGTTTCTTTTCTTCTTTAGTAAGAATTTAATGTGGTTGATGAAAATAGACTTTCGGGGTACATCTTCCTAAATCTTACTTTCCTGTGGTCGATCCACATAATTGAGTTATGTATGCTCTGTTGAATTGTCCAGTGACCCCCCCCCCCCCCCCGCAGATACCAGTCATATAGTCGATCCATGATGTGGATTATATTAGTTTGTATTTGTTCAGATCACTATGATAAATATAAGATTTGACATACTCTTCACACGCATGTGATTGCGCGTTCTCTTTTGTTTTTCATCGTGTGTTTCTTCAAATGGTCCACTTTTCGGAATTATTTGTTACATCATTCAATCATTTTTTTTAAGCCTATAATATCACAAGTAAAATATCCCCTTTGTGAGTGTCCATGTGGCATCCTAATACATTAAACATTTCCCCATTTCAACATTTGAAGTCTACGAGTGTACTGTTTTGTCACCTTCAACTATGACGGTCAAATGTGTATTCATATGCCCTTTGCGAGCAAGAACTGCTTGAATAACTTATCACGAAACTGACAGCTATTTGGACGCTCGTCGTCGTGTAGGTCATGCCACGAATCTCTTCCCTAAGCTACTCCCATAGAGATCATACTCCACCAGTTCAAAACCTGGGAACATTTGGTGTTTGACAGGGAAGTTTATAACATGGAACATCAGTGCAGGTAATATATTTCGTTGTAGGTGAAGGTTCCAACACGAAGTTGCACGATTGTGTGACTTGTGCGATTTTGCTTTGCGTGGCTTACAATAATCTAATTTCTCCGGGGTAATTAATTCAATGTTAATATTGGTTTAAAGATGGATTATCTCTTTAAATAACAAATTTTAAATAGTTGCGTGGGTATAAAATAATAGATATGAACTGAAGACCTATGTCCGGAAAAGCTTCTATCAATTAATATTGATTTTATTACGAATATTAAATCGGGCCCGTTTATGTTACTATTTTTAGAACCGACCATTCGGATGAGACCGTATTGCGATATAGAGCACTGGGCTGTTCCTACGGCTACGCAACGAATGTCAAATGTCACAGAGTGGTTGTTTGTATTGTTTTGTTTAACAGATATAAGCGATAATGAGTATAATTAACGTTTATTTGTGACAAAATTGCACAATATAATTTCTGGTCTCTGTTAACAGTAACCACTAGTGTTCGTTAGCTGAACAAACACACCTTTTTAGACCAGACAATATTCGAAATAAAATTAATATTAATCAATAGAAGCATTTCCGGACAGGTGTCTTCGATTCAAATCTAATATTTTATACCCCGGTAACTATATAATACATGTTTACAAAGAGATAATCCACCTTTAACTTCTTAGCAATAACTATATCATTCGACATCGTCAAACAAGCTTTTCGAAAAAAAAATATTATTTTCGAAACATTTGCATTTAAATTTGCTTTCGTTTAAAATATTTTTTTAATTGATAGCACCCGGTTTGCAATTTCCCCGATAAATTCCCACTGTTAAAACGTAATCATTTGCTAGAAAATAACTAAATATATTGCCTTCAACAGTTATTTTTTGTAAAAAAAAAAATAACCCTCCCCCCTAAAATTTTACCCTAACCAAGATATTTTTGCTAAAATATTTTTTTCTGTGCTGATAATTCATCAGCAAGGTTTCCACAACTATCTTCAGGTTGATGTGGACTTGTAAGCCTTAGTGTTACATATGCATATGCGAGACGGTTGCCACCAACACAAAAACTATGTTAGACCATACGGGTGTGATCATGTTCCATGTTCACATATAACTTTTGGAAAATCTTGTGTGGCGATGTTGAATGATATATTTATTGCTAAGATTTTACAGAGAAATAGTGACACTATGATATAAACTGACACCTGTATTTAGATTTTTCAGGAAATAAACCATTTTAAGATTTATTCAATTAAAAACCATGAATTAAAAAAAATGCACTTTCAGAAACTACGTCCACCCTAGCATGGACCGCAATGTGGTCCTCAATACCAGGAAACTCGTGGAAATTTTCTTGGTGACCGGTTGAACAAAACCTAAAAAAAAAAAACATCCTGGCGTCTGGACTAATGCTGTGGATCGACCGCATGGATGTGATATATGAGGAAGATCACTGAGCAATTCAGCTAGATTGAAAGGGCATACAAGACTCAATGCTGTGGATCGACCGGTCGTCCACATAAATGTGAGATATGTGGAAGATCACTGATCAATTCAGCTAGCCTGGAAGAGCACACAGAACACAATGCTGTGGGTTGACCACATGAATGTGAGTTACGAGTGAGATTACTTGTCAATTCAGCTAGCTTGGCACAGCATACAGAACTCAATGTTGTGGTCGACCACATGAATATGAGATATCGGGAGATCACTGATGAATTCTACTAGCTTGACAGAACACATAGAACTCAATGCTATGGAACGACTACATGAATGTGAGATATGAGGGATATCACAGGTAACTCCAGCTAGCTTGGCAGAGCATATATAACTCAATGTTGTGGATCGTCCACATCAATGTGAGATGTGCGGGAGACGTTGGCAAATTCAGCTAGCTTGGCAGAGCATACATAACTCAATGCTGTGGATGAACCACGTGAATGTGAGATACGAGGGACTTAGAACCCAATTGTGTTGGTCAGCCACATGAATTTGAGATATGTGGGAGACCACTAGTAAAAATACTGAAACATCTAACTAAAGATGACAGTTTATGTCATAGCGGAATTATTTTCCTTTAACTTCTTAGCAATAACTATATCATTCGACATCATCAAACAAGCTTTTCGAAAAAAATGTATTATTTTCGAAAAATTTGCATTTAAATTTGCTTTCGTTTCAAATTTGTTTTTAATTGATAGCACCCGGTTTGCAATTTCCCCGATAAATTCCCAGTGTTAAAACGTAATAATTTGCTATAAAATAACTAAATATATTGCCTTCAACAGTTATTTGTTGTAAAAAAAATAACCCTCCCCCCTAAAATTTTAAAATTGTAATTTTTTTGCAGTTTTGTTATTAAGACGTCTGTTCTGATATATAACAATGCCAATGCACCACACACGCGTTCGTATCGAGCTCACAGTGGCACCGGAAGGTCAAATTAGCACCGAGTTATAGTTATAAACCGAATTGTCACTGACTCGATCTTTTGTCAATAGTATTTTCAATAATAGTCCACCAGTCAATTACTGTATTTGACCCTAACCAAGATATTTTTGCTACCAACAAAAAAACTATGTTAGACCATACGGGTGTGATCATGTTCCATGTTCACATATAACTTTTGGAAAATCTTGTGTGGCGATGTTGAATGATATATTTATTGCTAAGATTTTACAGAGAAATAGTGACACTATGATATAAACTGACACCTGTATTTAGATTTTTCAGGAAATAAACCATTTTAAGATTTATTCAATTAAAAACCATGAATTAAAAAAAATGCACTTTCAGAAACTACGTCCACCCTAGCATGGACCGCAATGTGGTCCTCAATACCAGGAAACTCGTGGAAATTTTCTTGGTGGCCGGTTGAACAAAACCTAAAAAAAAAAAACATCCTGGCGTCTGGACTAATGCTGTGGATCGACCGCATGGATGTGATATATGAGGAAGATCACTGAGCAATTCAGCTAGCTTGAAAGGGCATACAAGACTCAATGCTGTGGATCGACCGGTCGACCACATAAATGTGAGATATGTGGGAGATCACTGATCAATTCAGCTAGCCTGGAAGAGCACACAGAACACAATGCTGTGGGTTGACCACATGAATGTGAGTTACGAGTGAGATTACTTGTCAATTCAGCTAGCTTGGCACAGCATAGATAACTCAATGTTGTGGGTCGACCACATGAATATGAGATATCGGGAGATCACTGATGAATTCTACTAGCTTGACAGAACACATATAACTCAATGCTATGGAACGACTACATGAATGTGAGATATGAGGGATATCACAGGTAAATCCAGCTAGCTTGGCAGAGCATACATAACTCAATGTTGTGGATCGTCCACATGAATGTGAGATGTGCGGGAGACGTTGTCAAATTCAGCTAGCTTGGCACAGCATACATAACTGAATGCTGTGGATGGACCACGTGAATGTGAGATACGAGGGACTTAGAACCCAATTGTGTTGGTCAGCCACATGAATTTGAGATATTTGGGAGATCACTAGTAAATTCAGCTAAGTTGGCAGAGCACACAGAAATCAATGTTGTGCATCGACCACATGAATGTGAGAAATTAGGGATATCGTATGTCAAATTAATTCAGCTAACTTGGCAGAGAATACAAGACTCAAAGCTGTGAATCGACCACATGCATGTGAGAAATGAGGGAGACCACTGTACAATTCAGCTAGCTTGGCAGAAGATGCAAGACTCAATGTTATGACCCGACCACATTATTGTGAGATATACGGAAGATCAGTGGTAAATTCAGCTAGCTTGTCAGAGCACACATAACTCAATCATGTTGATCGACCACATGAATATGAGCTAAGCGGGAGATCACTGGTAATTTCAGCTAACTTGGCAGAACACACAGAACTCAATGCTGGAGATTGACCACATGAAAGTAAGATATGAGGGAAACAACTGGGCAATTCATCTAGCTTGTCGGAGCATGCCAGACTCAGTGCTGTGGATGGACTATATGAATGTGAGATATGCGGGTTATCACTGTTAAATTCAGCCAGCTTGGCAGAACATACAAGACGCAATGCTTTGTATCGACCCACATGCATATATGTGAGATATGCGGGAGACCGCTGTTCAATTCAGCTGGCTTGGCAGACCACAAATAATGCATTTCTGTAGATCGATCATATGAATGTGAGATATGAGGGATATCACTGGTCAATTCAGCTAACTTGGCAGAGCACGCAGCACTCAATGATGGTGATCGACCTCATGAAGGTAATACCTGAGGGAAACCACTGGGCAATTCAGCTAACTTGACGGAGCCTACCAGACTCAGTGTTGTGGATGGACTATATGAATGTGAGATACGAGGGTTATCACTGGTCAATTCAGCTAGCTTGTAAGAGCACACAGAACTCAATTATGTATATCGACCACATGAATGTGAGCTATGCGTGAGATCACTGGCCAATTCGGCTAGGTTGGTTGAGAATAAATAATTCAATGCTGTGGATTGACCACTTGCATGTGAGATATGCAGAAGATCACCGGTCAACTCAGCTAGTTGACAGAGCATAAAGAAATCAGTGATGTGGATCGACTACATGCATGTGAGATATGTATGGAGATGTCTCCCGCAACATCTCGTATTGGTCACGCTGGTATGGCAGTTCCCCAGTGTGAAACTTATTAATGTGGTTATATTTATTGAATGAAGTATTTATCACGTTTGTAGTCGTTTATTATTTTTTTTACTTTTTTTTTTACGAGTTTTAATGTGGTTGATGAAGAGAGACAGTCGGTGGACATCTTCCTGAATATCTTACTATCGTATGGTCGATCCACATAATTGAGATCAGTATGCTTTGCTGAACTGTTCAGTGATCCCCGCAAATATCATAGTAATATAGTCGATCTCTGTTGTGGATTAGTTTATATTTGTTCAGATTACTATGATAAATATAAGAATTGACATACTCTTCACACGCATGTGATTGTGCGTTCTCTTGTGTTTTTCGTCGTATGTTTCGTCAAATGGTTCACTTTTTGGAATTATTTTTTATATCATTCAAACATATTTCTTTTGGAAACCTACATGTACAATCTTATACCACAAATCAAGCACAAATGTATAATACTGTTTCCAATGGGACAGATCACAAATGGTTACAACTAGCATATAACTCATTTCCCAAAACATTTTTACATATGTCACATTCCTTTGTGGATTCCCATGTGCCTATGTGGTTAACCCTGTGTGTGCGAAATGTTGTGTTGCACACTCTTCGTGCACTAATTTATTCCCTAAATAGTTTTGTCCGGTGATGACATTGGATTATTCACGCACAGGTAGAGTGAGTTAGACTGTCCACAGTTCAACTTGCTTACATCTGCAATTTAACATATTTAATTACAGCACATTAAACGATCTAAGTTATAGATGTTGTTTAAGAATTAATACAACCAAGTTATAATATAGACTTTCATGTTATATACTCAAACAAGTTTGAATATTAATATCATACAAAGACATTGTCAATACAAATCATATAGCCTATACCCCTACCCCCCACATCTTCATGGCTATTACTTTATGTTTTAGCATGGTCCTTATACGTGTAGGGCTTCAATAATGTTAAGAGATAAATGATTTACCATTAAATAGACTCGAAAAGTAGAGTTTACTAGATATGCATCATTGCTAATGTTCGAGCAAATAAAAAAGAATCATAAAGCTATAGCTCTTACAAGCCTGTGATAAACATAATTATATACTATTAAATTTAGCATCCGTCTAGTTTTTACAGCCTTTTAATTAACATGTTACCAGTTTACTTTTGTTCCAATCAATCATATTTTATTTATTTACATTATATGCATACTGCATTTGAAGGCGTCATGATTTGCAAAATAAATTTTATTATTATTATTATATGATAATGCCATGCACTGGTGATGAACAGGCTGATTAAAGATGGATTATCTCTTCATATAACAATTTTGAAATAGTTTCGTGGGCATAAAATAATAAATATGAATTTAAGACCCATGTACGGAAACACTTCTATCAATTTCGAATATTTTATTATAAATTGAGCTAAAGATGGTATATCTCTTTGTAAACATGTGTTATAATAGTTACCGGGGTATACAATGCTAGATATGAATCGAAGACCCATGTCCGGAAATGCTTCTATCGATTAATAATGATTATAATTCGAATATTTTCTGGTCTAAAAACGTGGTTGTTTAGCTAATAGAGACCAGAAATTTAGTTGTGTAATTTTGTCACAAATAAACGTTAATTAGACTCATTATCGCTTATATAACTATGTAAAAAACAATACAAACAATCAATCTGTGACATTTGACGTTCGGATCATAGCTATGAAAACACCCTAATGATCGCTATTGCTATATGGTATCGCCTGAATGGTATGTTCTAAAAATAGAACAATAAAGTGTCCCCTGCACTTAATAATCTCATTTTATTATTAAAATATTCGAAATAAAATCAATATTAATTGATAGAACCGTTTCTGGGCATGGGTCTTCAATTCATATTTAGTACTTTATACACACAAAACTATTTCAAATTGTTATATGAAGAGATAATCCATCTTTGATGGTAATACACTAATTTGGATAACTGAATCGGCTGTAGTTGGATGATATGGTGATCATCAAATTAGATTATGCATATTTAAAGCACTGGTGCCTAATCACTCGCAAGAGGCAACGCAACTATTTTCACATCGAAATTAATTTCATTCAGCAGGGCCATTTACGTGTGACCTGGCATTTGCACACACGCACATTCACATTTAGGTACCGTACCATGAAATATTTATAAGACATATAAGACCATGGCTTACCTGGTCTTCTTTGCTTGTTTTAATTATTAGCTATGTCATCTATAACTGACTGCAAGTCCACAATATTTTATTTTCCGCACGTACAACAAGGGTACCGGTACAATGATAGTATATAACCGGCTACGGTACGTACATATAGGCCTACGCGTGCGACATAATTATCATCAGACCACTACCAGGGGCGCCGGAAGCATCCAAGGGCAGGGGGCAGAGCCTACAAAAAGGGCACTTTTCCGCAAAAAGGAGCATTTTCTCCGCAAACTCGGGAAAATAACCATAAATTCATTGTGGCAAAAATCCCTATTTTAATGGTATTTGTCGGTTTTTATGGCCGTTTTGTGATAAAATTGACAAAAAAATAATATTCCTTGTGAAATTGGTGGTATTTGGACCAAAAAAGTCACATTTTGCTATAAAAACACGAGATTAAACACACAAAAAACATTTTCTGTCTCCAGAAAAAGGGCAAGTCCTGTCCCGCTCGCCCCCCCCCCCCCAAGGTCAAGGGCAGGGGGGGGGGGGGGGTCAGCTGCTCCCTCTGCCCCCCCCCTCTTCCGGCGCCCCTGATTGCCCTTAATTATATTTCACAAATTTATATCAGCCGGACAGATAGTGGCAACGAACGTGCATAATTACTGTAGTGGTCCACTACAGTAATTATGCACATTCGTTGCCACTATCTGTCCGGCTGATATTTGTGAAATATAATTAAGGGCAATATATATACTCGATCAATTTTGGGGAAATACTGGATCAATGTCAGTGTAAAGACAAATTGAAATAACCATTATTAACGTGTGCCTTTTGGCTAAATAATACCAATTTTAGATAATTATCATGGTAGCTATATAGTCATTAAGGTTTCAGTCCATCCAATTAAACTATTTTAAAGTGTAAAGATTAGAAAGGTATATAAATTCAGTTAATCCACAGTCATCCGCAGGATAATAAGAAAATCCAGTCCTGGCATGAAAGACTGTCCTCGAGAAATTTCAACGCCCAATAGTGGTTATCATTATGAGAAACCAAATATTTAAAATAGAACAAACGTGACAATAACGTTCTTTATTACAATTCGCGGCAATAGCCAAGGTTCTTTCCAAGACGCTATTTGGTGGACTGAAAAGGAATAATATTCATGACAATAGTTAAAATGCCGTCATTGGATCAAAGTAAAATCGAAAATGACATTTTCTTTGAGGAAGATGATCTTCCTTTCGAGGAAGATATTCTGAGAAATCCGTATTCAATCAAATGCTGGTTGAGATACATCGACCAAAAGAAAGATGCAGCGCCAAGCAGTCGCAACATGGTATATGAACGAGCTCTCCGTGAACTGCCAGGTAGTTACAAACTGTGGTACAATTATCTGAAGCTCAGGCGGATGCAAGTCAAAAGCAACTGTATTACTGACCCTAGCCTTGAAGAAGTGAACAATGCATATGAACGGTCTCTCGTCTTCATGCACAAGATGCCACGGATATGGGTGGACTACTGTCAGTTTTTGGTGGAACAAGGGAAAGTGACTCGCACAAGGAGAACATTGGATCGTGCATTAAGAGCGCTTCCAATAACACAACACAATAGAATCTGGCCTTTGTACTTAAAATTTGTTAAACTGTATGATATACCAGAGACAGCTGTGCGGGTTTATAGACGCCACTTGAAGCTCCAAAAAGAGAATGCTGAGGGGTATATCGAATACTTGAAGTCTATCGACTGGCTGGATGAAGCTGCTTTGAAGCTTGTTGATATTATCAATGATGCTGACTTTGGTTCGAAAGAAGGAAAATCTAAACATCAACTCTGGAATGAACTTTGCAAACTTATAGCTGAGAACCCAGATAAGGTTACGTCATTGAAGATTGAACCAATCATAAGACAGGGTTTAAAACGCTACACAGATCAAATTGGACTTCTTTGGAACTCATTGGCAGATTACTACATACGAGGGGGACATTTTGAGAGGGCAAGAGATATCTATGAGGAAGCTGTTGAGACTGTTATCACTGTAAGAGATTTTACTCAAGTTTTTGATGTTTATGCTCAATTTGAAAAGGAAATGATTGCAGCTAAAATGCAGACGATGGAAAAATCTGGAGCTTCAGAAGAAGATGACTTAGAGTTAGAGCTACGATTGTCAAGACTTGAAAGCTTACTGGACAGACGACCATTACTCCTCAACAGTGTTCTTTTGAGACAGAACCCACATAATGTCCATGAGTGGCACAAACGTGTCACGCTCTATGAGGGTAAACCTCGGCATATCATTGATACCTACACAGAAGCTGTACAAACTGTTGATCCTCAGCTAGCCAGTGGGAAGCCACACACACTCTGGGTAGAGTTTGCAAAGTTTTATGAGAATGCGGGTCAAATTGATGATGCAAGAATAATATTCCAGAAAGCCACACAAGTTGCCTATAAACATGTGGATGACCTCGCATCAGTCTACTGTGAGTGGTGTGAAATGGAGATCAGGTGTGATGATTTTAAATCTGCCCTGAAAATCATGCAGAAGGTTACTACTCCTACTTCGACGAAAGCAGCATACCATGATCAAGCTGAAGTTGTCCAGAACAGAGTTTATAAATCTCTGAAAGTGTGGTCATTATATGCTGATCTAGAAGAGAGCTTTGGGACTTTTAAGACGTGTCAGGCAGTGTATGACAGGATAATAGAATACAGGATAGCAACACCACAGATAATAATCAACTATGGTATGTTCCTTGAGGAGAACAGCTACTTTGAAGAAGCTTTTAAGGCATACGAGAAAGGAATAGCTCTGTTCAAATGGCCGAATGTATTTGACATATGGAACACTTACCTGACTAAATTTTCTGATCGATATGGGGGCAAGAAACTAGAAAGAGCAAGAGATCTTTTCGAACAGTGTCTCGAAGGATGCCCAGAGAAGTTTGCAAAAAATTTCTTCTTGTTATATGCAAAGCTGGAAGAAGATCATGGCTTAGCGCGTCACGCTATGGGTGTCTATGACCGGGCTACAAGAGGAGTTCTTCCAGAGGAACAGTGTGAGATGTATAACATTTATCTTAAAAAGGCTGCTGAGTTATATGGTGTTACACATACCAGAGCAATTTATGAAAAAGCCATTGAAACACTTAGTGAAGATAATGCTAGAGAAATGAGTCTACGATTTGCGGATATGGAGAAGAAATTAGGTGAAATTGACAGAGCACGAACAATTTTTGCACATGCATCACAGATATGTGATCCACGAGTTCACAATACATTCTGGCAAGTATGGAAAGAGTTTGAAATAAAGCATGGTAATGAGGATACAGTCCGAGAGATGCTTAGAATAAAACGCAGTGTTCAAGCTGTCTATAACACCCAAGTTAACTTCATGTCCGCACAGATGCTTGCTGCTTCATCTGCAGCCAAAACAACTCCTGAGGTTGAAAATGTGGAGATGGATGAAATGAAGAAATTGGAAGAACGAGCAAAGCAATTGGCAGAAGAAGCAGTTAAAGATAAGAGACCAGAGAAAGGTATTTTGTTTGTCAGGAGCGATACAACAAATGAGGAGCTTGGTGAATTAGCAAAGACGGTGAACCCTGAAGAAATAAATATTGATGAGGATGAAACTGATGAGGATGAAGAAATTGAAGAGGCAGATATTCAGCAGCAATCGGTTCCAGCTGCAGTTTTTGGACAGCTTGATAAAGATGATGATGAATGAACTTTGTGGAAATGATTCAAACTGTTAAGATTCTATCAGTTCAAAGTAGATATTCACATCTCGATATGTTAATTCCAAGATATTTGATTTGGCACCTCTTGGTTTAAATAATTGTTCTTATTAAAAAAAATCGAAATAATGAGTTTTAAATAGAGAAAAGGACCCATTTAGTGCTGTTAGAATAGATTTAATGAATGCACAATTTTGTTGTAACCACTAACTGGTAACCATAATGAGAGACATATATCTTTAATTGTATCACATATGAATTTCTTGAACTTCACACTTCAATCATGGACATATTGTGATATATGCATATTTGTCCAGTGCATTTATGGTTTACCTCAAACTACATATACATGTAGCTGCAACATAATGTTTCTCAGCAAGAATAAGTACATTAAAGGCACCGGCGGCGTTCGTTGCAGAAATATTCATATTTATTCAAATCGCCATCAACAGAAGGAATATTAAAATATATATAGTTTTGCTCATATGCCAAACATAATCAGCGCGTAAATAGAATATTGTCGTCAAGACGTATGGTGGTGTATGTAAACAAGAACCTGCTCGTGTTACAGACGTTTTGCTTATGTTTACATAACACTGCGCAATTCTATTGGTTCATCACACACAAATGATATAAATGCTCTTTGTTATTTCCATATCAGGAAAACAGTGACAAATAACACTCTTTATGTTTATCATATCTGGTTCTAAACAAAAGCCAGGTTCTGTAACGTTTTTTTAATTTTGTTTACATAACAAAGGAAAAACATTTGAATAACATACTGTTTATGCCATATTTCTGATTGGCATAAGAAGTTAAGAACAAAGTCTGTCTATATTTTACCATTCCTGCTGTTTATGGCGATTTTTTAACAGCATACCCACCGCCAACGCCGCCCGTATCTTTAATCCATTATAAACAACATACTAAAAATAAAAAAGAATCAAGACACAGGAAATTTGTGAAATAGGTCTGCGAACATTTGGTAACATACTCAAATTTAAATATGGTTTTTAGCTCACCTGAGACGAAGTCTTCGGTGGAGCTATAGTCATCACTCCTCGTCCGCCCGTCTGTCCGTCCGTCAAGAATCATCTTCTTCTCCAGTACCCTAAGGCCAAATTGGTTCATATTTGGTGTGGATGTTCCCTGGTTGACTCAGACTCAGATTTGTTAAAATAAGGTCACTGAGTCAAATAGTTGAGAAGCTAGGGCCATAACTCTTTCCCACCATAGTAATTCTTCAACAACTTCTTTTCAAGAACCATCAGGCCTATTTAGCTTATATTTGGTATGGGAGGTCCTTGTGTGACTGGGGGTCAGATTTGTTCAAATGGGTCACTGGGTCAAATAGGGGCAGAACCAGGGACATAACTCTATTCTCACTAGTAATTATTAGAATGACTTCTCCAGAATCATTGGGCCGATTTAGCTAATATTTTGTATGGTGGGTCCTTGTGTGACTGGGGTTCAGATTTGTTCAAATGGGGTCAGTGTGTCAAATATGGGCCGTGTCAGGAACATAACTCTTAAATTTTTTTATTTTTTTTTAACCCTGTTTAACCCCTGATTTTTTTTAGACACAAAACACCACATTCCACCCCTTCCCCTCCTCACCCCTCCACACCCATATCCCCACTACCCCCCCCCCCCCCAATCTGCACCGCCTCTGCACCCACTGCAGTCAAGAAAAAATTAATTAGAAAAACTAACACCATTGTAACATCCATAGAGTATGGTATTAGCCCCAGACAGAAAGAGTTAATAACACATTAATCAATTCAGATGTTATCTGGCTGACAGGTAGGTGTAAACATTCATGCCCTGTGTGTGTCATTAACATCATATCAAAACAATATGCTGCATGTCTGACATTTGCAGAATGAGGTCCCCATAGGGTAAATTTAGATATGCTACTCTGCACAGTAGGCTAGCATCACCAAATACACTCTCCAGGGACCTCATTCTGCTTAGGCCTCATCTTCAGGGAAGTATACAGGGTCTTAAATTGACATTTCTGCTTACTTTTTCCCTTCTGTTCAGTTTCTAATCTAATTCCCTAATTTGCAGAAGATAAAATGGATAATTGAGGTGCCCAATGAGTGCACATCACCAATTAACTGGACAACTTCAATCTGTTCCCATGTCTCCCATAGCAGTTGAGGCCTAAGCAGAATGAGGTCCACAGACTGAATTTGGTGATGCTAGCCCATATTGCAGGATTGTGTCACTAAATTCACCATATAGGGACCTCATTCTGCAAAAGTCAGACACTATATTCAGACTTGGCTGTTCCACTATTATATTCTTAACCACCAACTATCCAGTTGAACTCATTATACCCTGATTTTCAAAGAAACATTGGGCAGTATATTGGATTGAATTTGTCTGTCTCTCTGTCAGTCTGTGCTCCGATCCATCCTTCTTTTGGGATGTCTCACCAAATACACTCTCCGGGGACCTCATTCTGCTTAGGCCTCATCATTAGGGAAGTATACAGGTTCTTAAATTGACATTTCTAGTTACTTTTTCCCTTCTGTTCAGTTTCTATATCCCCTAATTTGCTGAAGATAAAATTGATAATTGAAGTGCCCAATGGGTGCACATCACCAATAACTTGAGAACTTCAATCTGTTCCTATGTCTCCCATAGCAGTTGAGGCCTAAGCATAATGAGGTCCCCATGCGGTGAATTTGGTGATGCTAGCTCACCTTGCAGGATTGCAGCACTAAATTCACCCTTTAGGGACCTAATTCTGCAAAAGACACTATATTCAGACTTGGCTGTTCCACTAATATATTCTTAACCACCACCTATCCAGTTGTACTCATTATACCCTGATTTTCAAAGAAAACTGGGGGGGGGGTATATTGGATTGAATTTGTCTGTCAGTATGTCCTCCCATACATCCCTCTGTTGGGATGTCCTCATCTGTCCATCAATTTTGTTCTTCTCCACATACATATTAAAGACCGAATGGGTTTATATATTTTGACTCACATTCAGATTTGTTCAAATGAGTTCATCAGGTCATTACTCTTTCCCTCCATAGTAATTCTTCAAAAACCATCAGGCCTATTTAGCTTTTGGTATGGAGGGTCCTTTTGTGAGTGGGGCTCAGATTTGTACACGTGAAGTCATTTTTAGGAAACTTTTGAGGAAAAATCAGTTTTCTTAAAATCTACCGTTTGAAATTTCTAGATGAATGGATCTCATAGATGGGGATTCACGTTTGTTCAAATCGGGGCAGAGATAAGAGATTTAACTCTCAACCACCCACCCTACCTGTATGTATGCTGTTTGATACTGGTATAATACTATATAGATTCCTATTGATTTCTAAGCTGCCTAGGTGGGTATGCGGCTTATACGGACCCTGGCTCTTACGGACACTGGCTTTTACGGACCACCGGCTGATACGGACCCTGGCTTATACGGACCCCGGCTTATACGGACCTCAATTAAAGGGGTACTGTACCCCGATTTCAATAAATTCCCGGTGACAATAGCGATCTGATATGAATATTATATTATAAAATAACTAATTTGAATCGACGATGTCCACTGAAAACGTTCCGGTTAACAGGCTATCGTAAAAGTAAAATTGAATTATTTAATATAAATTTATTTATGGCTGGAGTCATAAAATGGAGAATTATGCCATTACGAGTTACCGTTCTTGAAATCGCATATGTTGCGTGTCTTTTATCGACGGCCGTTCGCGAACATTATTGAGTTGCAAACAAAACATGTTACCTGCAAAAGAAGGCCCGTTATAACCGATTCGGAAAAAAAGGAGAAAGAAACAAGAGTCATAAAGCGTCAAGTATTTTATAGGGTGTGAGATTGTTCTATGGAAGAGATTGAATGCATCAATCGAAGTTGTGAGCAATGAACTTCCGGTTCTTCCTGCGACCTGCGTCTTCTCCGGTGAAGGTCAAAAACATGGCGCGTAGTTTGAAATCGTAATATTTTTGTTTCCAAGATCAATATTTTCTTCGCTAAATTAGGTTTATACGAAACTCATATAACACGAACACAATATAACTTGAAAGTTATTTCAATGGGAGTAAATAAAAAAATCGCCTCTCTTTGTGTACAGTACCCCTTTAAAGACACGGTTGGCCTTGGCGGTGGGTATCCTGTGAAAATATCTCCACCCGTTAAAAACCGCCACAAACAGAAAGAACATCAAAATGTAGATAGACTTTGTCCGTATACAAATAAGAAAAATCGCATAAACAGTATAGTATGGTCATATGTTTGACCATTGTTATGTAAACAAAAGCATAAAAAGTTACTTTTCTGGTGTTTATTTATATTATGATGGTAAACATAAAGAGCGTTCTTTGTTGGTGAATACCTGTTATGGAACTAATAAAGAGCGTTTATGCCATTTGTGTGTGATTAGCCAGTAGCATTGTGCTGTCTTCTGTAACAGTCAGGCTCTGCTTGTGTAAAATATAGTAGGTCTTTATGATAACATGCTGTTTACGCGATGGTCATGGTATATATGAAGGAAACTGTATGCGTTTTAATGTTTTTCTGTTTACGGTGTTTGGAACAAATATGAATATTTTCGACAATTAAGGCCGCACGTGCCTTTAACGAACAATAGTGGTTACTGTTAACAGAGACCCGAAATTGTATTGTGTAATTTTGTCACATATAACGGTTAATTATACTCATTATCGCTTATAACTATGGAATAAAACAATACAACCAATCAATCTGGGACATTTGACGTTCGGTACGTAGCCATAGGAACAGCCCAATGATCTATATCGCTATATGGTATCACCCGAATGGTCTGTTCTAAAAATAGGCAAATAAACGAGCCCAATAAAATATTCGAAATAAAATCAATATTAATTGATAGAAGCCTTTCCGGACAGGGGTCTTCTGTTCATATTTATTATTTTATACCCACGCAACTATTTCAAATTTGTTATTTAAAGAGATAATCCATCTTTAAATAAAAAAAATTACCAAATAGAATATGTTTTACTTTTTAAAGGCAAAACTGTGTGTCAATTTAAAGAATCAGCACAACTTGATTACAACCACGTCGATTGAACAATTTTATAAAAGATAACCTTTGAAATACGCGCAGTTGTAATAAATACATATATACTTTTTTTTATATGTCAATAGTTTATTTCTTATAAATCATACATTGTATGACATAAAGAAAGTACATATATAGACAGACCGACCCCTGGTTCACATTTAACTAAACAATCATTGAATCATTACAATCATTTCAACGAACTTTGAAGGATAATTATGACATGTATATACACTTATAGAACAACATAATAGAGGTGGGGGGGTCGGTCCAAATATAAACAATTGCATGCGTCGGTCCTTGTGGACAAAATATCTCTCGACTTCGAGTATAAACGGTATAATAGCTATAAATTAATAGAATATATTAAATAATATGGATTAATATGTATAATTTATGTATTTGCGCTGATTACTAGCATTCCCCACAGATGTGCGAAACATGGCGTCGGCGTCGGCCGATATCCCGGACCTACCCATGCATGGACAATTGTCCAGTACATGCGGAGTCCCGGAACTCATCCGCCACCGACGACCGGTCCACACATCCATGAAGGAATGTAGATATTTGAGTTAAATAGCATATAGTTAACATGCATATCGATACTTTCGGACCAGGAGTGTCGGGTATTCTGGGTTACACCCAGATAAGTGTGATTTTGCGCTCCGTATATACCTACTATACTCCCGATTTAAGGGGGTCCAGGAGGAGCTTCTGCGAAACCAACCATATGAAGTGCATGGTTGGTTCGCCGCCAGTGCATGGGTCAACCTGACTCAGTGGCCCACTAGCCATGCTGCTCTGTAAACTTGGGGGGGGGGTGATAGGGGCATATGCGTGGAGATATACGTATAAATGACAATCATGGGGATGTATCTGCAAATATAAAGTAATCCTATCATTCTATATATATAAGATATCTTTCGCCTCTATCAAAAATCTACAGATATTTCGCACTACTGACTTGTTCTGGATGGATATAAGTTGTCGCATTTTTTCCAAGGTCGGGTTTGTGTAGTAATAACTAGCTATGAACTTTTGACGTATGTGTGATAATTTTTGGCAAGTCAATAAGAAATGATATTCATTTCAAACAGATCTGTTACACAAATTACATTGCCTTTGGTCTAGGTCTATTCCCTTCCAATCTCCGACTTCAACCGGCAACCTATGATTTCGTGTTCTGAAACGTATTAAAGCTACGACTTCTCGCTTTTTCAAGTATGTAAGATAGTGTTCTTGCGTGTGATGCTCTTTAATTAATCGATAAAAACGGAACTTAGAAGAACTGAATGCGCCATACCATTCCTGAAGATAAATATCACGCGTTCTCTGCTTTACTGTGCTGTTTAACCAGTTCAGGTTGACATATTGTGAGAAGAAAATTGATCCCATTCCTAAATCATTAAAAATATTTTTCACCCTGGTTATCCAGTCCATGCGCCCACGCCTTTGATTAGTTGTACGGCTTTTACTACTATATAGGCTACAATAAAGCATAACACATATCTTTGTTTGTTTACCCATCATCAGTTTGGACCAAAAATTGATAATTCGTTGCTTGATTCGTGTCTCTATGGGGAACAATCCAGTTTCACCGTAGACCATTACTGATGGTGTTGTGGTCTTCAAATTGAGTATGCACTTCAGAAACCATAACATCTGTGGCCTGTTTCTTCAAATTCGATCGATGTGTGAAAAACTTTCCACATATTTCACACTGATATCGAGCGTGTGGGAAGATATGGCGCATCCTGTGTGCAGACATTCCATAACAATTGATATACTTATAACAAATGCCACATTGTGTCTTGTATATATATATCATGGAACTCTTGGATCCGGAATGTACAAACCTCGTATGCATACCAAGCCCTCTTTTTTGTGGTAAACCTTACCGCAGATGTCACATACCGCCATGATTTGATCATTAGAACGTTGATTTTTTTTCCATTAACAATATGCCGCTCGATGTGTTTCTTCATCTGAGCCAAGTTTCTGAAGCTTTTATAACATTTCTCACATCCGTACGGCTTCTCCCCAGTATGCAAGCGAATATGTTCAGTTAGAGCCCAGTTAGTAGAGAAGCATTTACCGCATACATCACAATGAAACGATCGATCAAATCGCTCCAGACTGTGAGCCCTCTTTTGATGCCGAACGAGGTTACAGAGGACGTTGAATATTTTATGGTATTGGTTACACGCGAACCGTCCTATATTGCGTGATATTGTGTGTGAGGAATGACTTTTTTTCGTTTCAAAAGACCGATCACATAGGTCACATGCATATGGTCGAACGTATGTGTGAAGAACCCCGTGAGCTCGGAGTCGAAGTTGTGTCGGGGAAACGCTTGTCACAAATGGAACAACAATGCGTCCTTGGCTTATGTGTTTCTAGATCTTTCCTTAAACATCCAAGTGTTGTTGCCGAATATTCGTAATAGTCACAACCGTGTGGTCTTATGTTTGTATGTATTCGTATGTGTCCAACTAGAGATGTCTTAGAAGAAAATTGTTTATCGCATTCGTTACAAGGTTAACTGGTGCGGGGCCGAGGATAGACAAGTCGGTGATTCTGGAAATCTGAATAGAGACGAAATTCGTGCTGACATACATCGCAAATAAATAGACCGATGTGGTGCTTCTGAATTTCCGCTAGACGTTCCATGCTATCAAATAGTCTCCCACATATTTCACTGAGACATTTCTCACGTTTCAACTTCCTCTTACGTTTATAGTTTCCACGGGCCGATCCAGTTGCTGTTGGAGTACATGTAGATTTCGCGGGGACGGAGCATGTTGTTTTCATAATCTGAGTTCGCTTTTGAGTCCTTTTTATCTCGAGCAATCGCACTAACGGCCGCACCTTGTCTTGGGGCATCAGAGATACTCCAACTTATCTGTGTAAATGGGAGAGGAACGTGGCACTTATCGATTGAGATTTGTCGACATGGGCGTCCATGTGCTGCCGGGAATGTTGCACCACGAGAACCATCCTTCTTCGACAACGCGTGCATCGGAAAACATCTCTTTGTACATCGTAGGCATGCCACTCGGGTGTTGCACATTTCTTAACATTTAACATATATATATATCCAGGTTCATATACGCTTCCATAATTCGGCAATAAATTCCATAAAGCTCCTTTCCTATTTTGTCTATTCCAAGGGTGGTATAACATTTGCATTATTTTCAATGCTGACACATGTTTTGCAATCGGACAGCGGTGTATGATATTCCTGTCTTTCTGGCAAGAATTGAACTTTGTTCTGAAAGGGGGTGATTTACCGGTTTCTCGTTTAAATGTTCAATCGTCACATCTACACCGACGTTCTCGTTCATTGTCGGCATGGGTAACGGTGTATTATATTGTGCACGTGGGCCACATGGGATTGTCAGATTGGTTTCGCTTTTCGCGTAATGTGTGTTAATATTGGCTTACAAAAAGCGCCAGTCATTGCAAGATATCCATATTATAACTTTAGCTCCTCCAGCCAAGATCGTCACGAAAACTCGCTCTCCAGTATGGGATCTGAATTCGATGCTTGTCGAATCATCATGGGAACAATTGTGTGGAATGTGTAGTTTTATATGGTCGGGTAATTTTGTAGTGAAACGAAATCCGGTGGAGTATATATAAGGCATTTGAACTCATCGCCCCCAGTCGATTTCAACGAGTTCCATGCTTGCCCTGGTTTAATCAATTGCATTGGAACATGCCATTCTTGTGAACTATAATCGTGGAGTTATGTCAACAGACACATAGTCCGGGAGCTGATATGGTACCCTGCACCCCGGGATTTAACTTCACCCGACTCATTTTATTCCTTATTGTGTCCCTCAACTTTTAAGTAATGTTAACACGAAAAAACAGTGACCGTGTAGACACCAGGCAAGATGGTGTTCATCGTGGCCGCTGTTTTTTTCCGACGAGGCATTAAGTAAGAGACAAATTATGGCGAGAACATCTTGTCGAATGTATATATGTTTGTGAACCTAAGACATAATGACACCTTTTAGGGCAAAATTGGAACTCCCCGCCCAAGATGGCTGCCCAAATGCTACCGGAATTGGAAAATGACGTTTCTCACCAATATCTTCTCGATCAGTTTCTGCTGTTTGTAACCGGTTGAGAACGGTGACTTTATTTTGTATTGTTCATGTTAACTGATCATTGGAGCAATGCCATATGCCATTATTTGGGATCCCAGCCCCTTCCGATTCCTCAAAAAATTGATTTTACAGAACGCGTTATAAAATTTCATAAAAAATCACCATTGGGATTCTAGTCATTTTTCAACAATAATTGATCAGAACTGTGTAATATCAGTGAGGCATACCATTAGCTATACATTTATCAACTCAATGGAGCCAAACTTGTTACATTGGCTCAAAATGGCGGCCGAACTATGGAGAATGGTAGCTATTGTCCCAGCGTGTCCTGCAATCTTGGATGATGAATGGAAGCTTCGAGAATAAAATAATTGTACAATATACCGCTATATTTAAATTTCAGCTGCAATTATGTCTCTATTAGTCACTAACAAACACCGTAAGCATCACCAGTTTGGATACATATATATGTATATATGTGTAGCTGAGCTGTGTAGTTATCGAGTTGGATTAGTTTTGTAACTTACATTGTACCATTTCGTTATAGAGGCACAAGAAAATCTTTAATTCCAGTTTCAAACAATATTACATGTACTTCAGGCAGTGGGTAACAAGGTTTTCTCCATTCTTAATATTTCTGCTAGTCCATATATTCCAGTCAAAGAGCGTGTACTGATATAGGCCCTGCTGACCAGCAGTCACAAACGGCTATATATACATTACTCATAAACCATCCACGTGTCAACAATATAAATATATAACAAACATATTTGCAAATAATGAATTAAGTATCACCTTGCACTCGGAGCCCACTCATTAGTTACCAAAACCACCTACATGTGTTCGTGTACCATGTATTTTAGATTCGTCAGCTAGGTTTGGGCTTCAGTAATAGCAAAACTTCAGGTCTACTAGACGTACGCCAATTTTCGCATTGATTTATGACCTCAATTTTGGCATGTGTTACAGCAATAACAACAGGTGGCAACCTGAAAATATGTCACATGACCGCGATTTAGAACAGTCTTTTTTCACCCTTATTTAATCTGATTTTTGTCAAATTTTGCACATATTGACACTCAATTAATTATTGTAAAAATACGGGTGTGTTATTTCACCGGAAATTCAGGAAAATAAGCAACAGGAAAGATACTTTGAAAATAAGCCATATCAAATATAATTTGTCCGTTTAATTTTCTCTCAAAATCCTCACTGCATGACTCTTCGGGTTTCATAGCAAAACAGAGAGGTAATTCTTGGCAGACTGGGATGTCAAAGCACCAGAGAACTCGCCGACTCAACAGAAGTTAATTAGGTCATCAAAATAGCAGAAATCACTATGTAAGATTATTGGCAATTAAAACACCAACCAAATGACCCTATGTATTTACCAACCGTTTCTCCACGAAGAACCAGATGGTTTCTTCAAGGAGAACCAAATTGGGGTATTTGGTTTTTGGAAGTGACCCGAATAATTAGGTTCCTCGCGAAGAATAAAGGAAATTTGCCCAAAATTATTAGGTTCTTCGTGAAGAACCAAGAACATTGGTTTGGAACCAACTGGTTCTTGCGAAGAACCAAATAGCTTAAAGGTGGATTATCTCTTTGTAAACATGTATTATATAGTTACCGGGGTATAAAATATTAGATTTGAATCGAAGACTCCTGTCCGGAAATGCTTCTATTGATTAATATTAATTTTATTTCGAATATTTTCTGGTCTAAAAAGGTGTGTTTGTTCAGCTAACGAACAATAGTGGTTACTGTTAACAGAGACCAGAAATTATATTGTGCAATTTTGTCACAAATAAACGTTAATTATACTCATTATCGCTTATATCTGTGAAACAAAACAATACAAACAACCACTCTGTGACATTTGACATTCGTTGTGTAGCCGTAGGAACAGCCCAGTGCTCTATATCGCAATACGGTCTCATCCGAATGGTCGGTTCTAAAAATAGTAACATAAACGGGCCCGATTTAATATTCGTAATAAAATCAATATTAATTGATAGAAGCTTTTCCGGACATAGGTCTTCAGTTCATATCTATTATTTTATACCCACGCAACTATTTAAAATTTGTTATTTAAAGAGATAATCCATCTTTAAAGAGATAATCCATCTTTAATTGGTTCCGCCACCGGACAGTTTGTAATTGTAACATGGTACTTCATTTGGTTCTTCACTGAGGACAAATTATGGAACCAAACATTCCTTATTTTGTTCGTTGACAACATCACACATTCAGTATTCAGTATAAATAGTAGTCAAATTGAGAATGTTAGAGATTATTCATATCTGGGAATAAAATTTTCAGATGATGGGAAGTTTTCCAAAGCACAAGAGGCTCTTTTTCAAAAAGGTCAGAAAGCCATGTACTCACTTTTGAATGCATTCAGGGCAACAGCATATCCTTCAGTAAATATCTTGTTGAAATTATTTGACAGATTGATCAAACCAATCATATTATACGGATGTGAAGTATGGGGATGTGGTACATCACGAAGTAACCAGTATAGTTTGAGTTGCGAAAAGTTACACACTACTTATTGTAAGCATATATTGGGAGTAGGTAAGTACTCTCCAAATCATGCAGTGAGAGCAGAGCTCGGTAGATATCCATGTTCCGTCGAAATATTATGCAGAATGGCTAACTAAGGTGCAAAATTATCAAATGTATCTAAAAACAAACTAATGGCATCAGTCGTCTCTGAACATGTGATGAGGAAAGCCAAATGCAACTCTTTATTCAGGACGATAAACGCATTTGGCTGTAAAAATATACAGGTTCCATTAAATAACCAAACATATAGTATCATTAGAAATCTCAAGTGTAAGCTCCAGGAAGAACATGTGAAAGAATTCAAGAGATCTATATTTGATGACTCAAAACGAGATGGCCATAAAAATAAACTCAGAACATATATATTGTTTAAAAATGATTATATCTTAGAGACTTACTTAATAAACACAACATCTTTAAAACATAGGATCAGTTATACAAAACTCCGTGTTAGTGATCACAAACTCGCTATTGAAAAAGGTAGACATCATCAGCCTATAATTAAGGAGGGGAAGAGACTGTGCCTTAAATGCAGGACAGGTTCGGATATAGAAAATGAGTATCATTTCATTATGGAATGTCCACACTATTGCGATCTCAGAAATGAACTTTTCCAAATTGTTGGTAGATATCACAGCTATTTTACAAGTATGTCAAACGATCAGAAATTTAATCTTGTAATGAAAAATGATAACCCTGAAATAAGCAGCAAAATCAGCAACGTGGTCCGGCGCTTCTTTGATAAGCGCTCTGAATGAATATTATGCTTGCCATCACACAATAAAATACATATAGCTAGACATGCCATGTTCACATGTAATTGTTTATTAATTGTTTATTGTTTTATTACTATTTGTATCGTTTTATTGGTGTTTATGCAAATAAATCGTATCGTATCGTATCGTATCATATATAAGACTTGATTATCAACATGCTAAATCGCTTGGGAAATGGCATGTTCATTGAGCCACATCGCGTAAAATGTTCCGCCAATTGATCGTTATATTGTGCTGACAATGTTCTCCAAATTCCAGTCAAACGACTGTGTTCAACATCCATAGTTCATGACGGATCTGCTCTATTGGGACTTAACACACATTGGAAAAATTGATTACGGATAAGCTATTAGCCAAGCCGTTTGTATCCGAAGCATATCTCTGGGTGTTTCAGTCTGTTCTCAGACTGTCACAATGGCGGTTCGACTGGAAACAGCGTCAGGATTGTTGCTGACAATTCTCTGTTCGACATCGTTTTTTGAAGTGGAGCCTGCGGTTCATTTTCATAAGTTTAATTTGATATCAACACCAGGAACGTGTCGTGCTGGGCAAAGCTTTGGTGCTGTACACTCTGTTGGCGAATGTGCCTCATTGTGCGGTCCTGATTCAGAATGCCTTACCATGAGCTACGATGAAGAGCAACATGTGTGTAGGACGTCGGCCAGCTTGATAGGAAATACTCCGAATTCGGTTTACGTCAGACCAAACGGTAGGGCTTCGTCTCGCGATCCAGGGGCCAATACTATACAAATTTCTGCACGTGTATTTTACAAGACTGTAAAATAAGTACACTACAGTCGGCAATAATAGACGTCGCATGCGCTTTCAAGTGATTTACACGTCCCATGCCTTTAATTTTTTAAAGATCGATTTTGAGTCGAAAATGTTATAATAATGGCAAAATTTTCTGTTCCAGTTCGAGGTCTCTCTAACTCAAAATCATTATTTTATATCTCTGAATCATTACAGAAAGTGCGGTGCTATGAACGCGGAAAAAACAGTATAGTGAGGGTGTAAAACATTTGCAAGACTGTATGCCGCATTGGGTGGGTGGTCTAAACTGCCAAGAACACATTGTTACACCCTCTTGTAATTTTGTTTACTGGAGTCTTTAAATCCAAGACATAGGCTATGTTACTGTGTCTTCATATAAGCCTTAGTGAATAAACCATTCAGCTATGGCATGTTGCATATATTGGACGGTAAGGTGAATAACTTCCTTCCCGACAACCTTCGAAATGAACCCTTGTTTAACATTTAGAAAAAACATAGTCAGATCTGGAAACAAATATTGTTATCAAAATAATGAATACAAATAGACTGGAGACCAGTGTGGAAACTTCAACAATCTTGAAAATAAAACAATTCAGAAAATGTATATATAACTGACATCAATTGAGTTGTTTTCTTGATGAACTTATGAAACAACATTGAGAATAGAAACTTCAACCTTAAATACAAAAATCAAAGCTTGTAAAATGTAAAATGATTTAAGATAAACTAGATGTCTCTTAATAAAACTTAACATGAAATCTAAAACTTAAATAAATATACTTTTCCCGATTTAGCTAAGACCTTTAAGCCTAGATCATTATTGTGTGCATGGAAAAAGAGCGCGAAAATGCCACAAACATTAATGTGACTATCAGTGGCCAGAAAATCACTACCATCGGTGCATCGAGCCAATCAGTGAATTATCATCTCAGATGACTAACTGTGTTACTCATACAACACCAAATTAGCCGAGTGTTTGTCTTTTGGTATAATAGTAGTTGCTGAACGCAGAAGACTATATAACAAGAGTGGTATGCAGACATAAGCCATTTGTAAAATAATATTTCCAATTGCAGCCTGGTAAATCTTCTCAAAAATAATTGTTTGCTGATTGTGGGTGGTGGGTCCCGAAATGCCAGATGCAAAATAAAACATACTTTCCTGAAATATTGATTTAAATCGCCCCCCCCCCCACTGTATAGTGCAGTATTTCTTCTTTATTTATAATCAGCAATCGTTTTTCTGTCTCATTGAATGTTCACATTTACAAAAAAGTCAAATGGAAATCAATAAGTGTCAAATAACAACCGATATGTAAATTCCAAATTAATAGACATTTCTAAATCGGTGCGTTATGTGGTTTTCGATTTTAAAACGAATATTTGAAAACAATTAACTGACCAAAGCAAAAATAAATCTCACGTTTCTTTTCAATAAAAAACATCCATCCAAACTTATTGTGTAGATTTTTGGAAAACTTAAGTTAATGATAAATCAATAGACTTTAGACATCTTTTCAAAAATAAATAGGTGTCAAATAACAATCAAAATATATCGAAGAGCGAATTAATAGTCTACACATCAAGTGTGTGAAAAGGAAATCAATGGGGAAAAACTTCATTGTATATATTATAACCAATGTACGAAACACAATTTTACAGATGTCACGAAATTTTAAAAAGAATTTCGAAAACTAATTATAAACCAAACTTTGAATTCGGTTTTACTGTTGTTTTCTGACTCAATAGTTAAAGATGGATTATCTCTTTAAATAAAATTTTGTAAATAGTTGCGTGGGTATAAAATAATAGATATGAACTGAAGACCTATGTCCGGAAAAGCTTCTATCAATTAATATTGATTTTATTTCGAATATTAAATCGGGCCCATTTATGTTACTATTTTTAGAACCGACCATTCGGATGAGACCGTATTGCGATATAGAGCACTGGGCTGTTCCTACGGCTACGCAACGAATGTCAAATGTCACAGATTGGTTGTTTCTACTGTTTTGTTCCACAGATATAAGCGATAATGAGTATAATTAACGTTTATTTGTGACAAAATTGCACAATATAATTTCTGGTCTCTGTTAACAGTAACCAATATTGTTCGTTAGCTGAACAAACACACCTTTTTAGACCAGAAAATATTCGAAATAAAATTAATATTAATCGATAGAAGCATTTCTGGACAGGAGTCTTCGATTCAGATCTAATATTTTATACCCCGGTAACTATATAATACATGTTTACAAAGAGATAATCCACCTTTAACTAAACCGAACATCTAAAAAAAGTTTCGATAGATGAATATTGAAAATGAAATGACATTAAAGGCCCACTTAATTTTCGAACCCCCAGATCACGTTTTATTACATGATCCTACCCTTATTCTATTCAATAAACCCATTCTATAAATTCTGATATTAAACGTTCGTTTAATAACAGGAAATAGTGCCAGGTAACCTTTGACATCCGGTTTGTCGTCTATTTACATTCCGTACGCTATGTCTCAAAATACTATGGCTTCCAATATTTTTCCAACAAGCTATAATGAATGAAGAGTTTGAAAAGTGATGTCATTAAATATACGCCTTTAAATACGCCAAAGAGTCTTTATTTATCTGGGACTATTTCTTTACGCGGACAAACAACGCATAGTTACGTGAAACGTCATCGCATGCCGTATAGAAGCCGATGTTAGTTTATCGTCCCATTTGTTGATTTATGTATGTTTTGTCGAGGTTTTGGATCATGTAATACATAGAATCTACCACTCGTCCCCAGTTTATAGCGGAATTTACAAAACTCGTCCGGTAAATTAGGTCTGTACCTCGCCAAAGGCTCGGTCCAGACCTAATTTACTGGACTCGTTTTGTAAATTTCGCTATAAACTGGGGACTCGTTGTAGATCCTCTATATATAAAATATACGCCGTATTATATACCATTTGAAAGAGGAAGCTCCAAAACATTGTATTATTAACTTATACGGTGTAATAAACTGTGAACATGTTTTTGTTTTTTTAGTTACTGCCTTGTTTTTGTGCTTAAGTTTCATCTGGATTGTATTGAAAAAATGTATTATTTTCAATGGCGGGGTAATAACATTTATATTTCTGTATGGGCATCTTCTGAGACACAGACGTTTCAAATGGTGATGAATTATAGTATTTTATTCATATATTATGGCATAGATTGTTATTAAATATAGAATATACGCATAGTGTTTCTGAATAACAAATTTAATCCTCGCGTGGGATTGGCGATTTACACCACGAGCTTCAGCGAGTGGTGTAAATCGCCAATCCCACGAGTGGATTAAATTTTTTATTCAGAAACACTATGCGTATATTTTGTTTATGTCACGATCTTTACAATGCGATGGATAAACACTTTTCCGTTCAAATTGTATGGAGAAAGTTTAATCCACTCTGCGAAGGTTAATCAACAGTAGGCACGTTTAATCAACACCTGTAAAACTTAAACAGATGGCTTTATTTATATAGTAAGATAAGCGATCGTGGTATAAAACCGTATAACAAGGCACTATCAAAACATAATCGGTGACTCGAAAATTATGTGGGCCTTTGAATATATATGTCTATTATATTGGAATTGACATATTGACTGTCATTTGACACCTATTGATTTTCATTTTACTTATTTGAAAAGAAACGTGGCATTTATGTTTGCGTTGGTAAATTATTGGGTTTGAAATATTCGTTATAAAATCTAAAATAACATGGCATGCATATATTTTGAAACGACGTCTATTAATTTGGAACTAAAATGTTTGTTTTTTTATTTGACACCTATATTGTATATATACTGATTTCCATTTGACGTATATTATAAAATATATTTTTATCAGAATTCATGGAGCGTACATATGGAGGCAAAAAGTACTATATCAAAGAGTTCACCGGTACAAGAAGTTTCGCAGAAGCTGCAAATCTGTGCCAATCAGAGGATTCACATCTAATCCGGGTGGACGACCCGAACATCTACTCGTTTGTGTTGCAGTTCCAAACGGAGAGATGTTTTGGTATGTATCGTGCATCTTGTTGTACACTTCACCAATGGATTTTAGAAATAGTTAAATGCAGTTAGATAAAAATCGCTTTCATACTATCCCAAGCGCGAGCGACCGATTCACTTTTATGTGTACCAATGTGCACGAGGAATATTTTTAAATCCTCGTGCATCGGTAGAATTAACCTTACGTGTATTATTACATAATATCACGATCACGTTTCGTGTTTAAATTTGACTTAATTATATAAATATCGATGGATTAATATGGGAACTATATTTCTCTGTGATAGTTACAGTAGTAAAGTAAGACTGAGTAGATCAAGTCTTGGCCGAGTTTGGGCCGAGTCCCGTCCTATTACTATTCTATAACAGACTTTACGCACATACTCGTGGTGGGCGGGAGTTAGCTTGCTTGTACATGTCTTAGGATTAGGTACAATGGACGCATTGCTCATATGAACATAGAGGGCAGTCTTTTGTACATGTCTTAGGATTAGGTACAATGGACGCATTGCTCATATGAACATAGAGGGCAGTCTTTTTATTCACACAACATTTTCGTGGAAAAATCACGTGACTTCCGGCAGTGGTTTCACAAAATCGCGGAATCGGCAATGAAACGAATTTACTACTTCACAACTTCCGATATGTGGCAATGGACAACTGAAGTATTTATTTATAAACAGTAAGTTGTTATGAATATTTCATGCAAAGGTTAATATTAGATCAGTTTCATTTGTTAGCTAAATGAAGGCAGTTACGGCGTCGTGACGTCAAAACCTCATTTGTCTCTGCGGGCCAGAATCCAGACATGACTGGACGCCTTGTGTCGTCTTCGCCTAATCACAGCGACGTACATTGTAGTCTATAGCATTCTCTATATACATTACAATATAGAGGCTTTTATTATCAAAGGGCGATAGGCAATATTAAGGCATCTTGTACTCATCGAAGTCCGCTGGCATCCACAGCGATCTGCACTAACAATCAAGCATTCGCGTCGCTGACATGCGTATAGGCCTAATATATAGGCCTATATATGCATATAGTTCCACGACTATTTGCACGATCCTTTGCATTGTCCGTCTTCTTACTATTATGTCGGGGTCTTTCTTTATATGCCTTGCATATTATCATATTACATCTATCTGATATGATTAGTTATCCTCGGCAATATCGGGGGTACATAGCTCCGCCTCGGGGTTCAAAATCGACGTCCAGGTATTAGATCTGCATATACCCCACGATGTTGCCGGAGATAACGATGTTATCTCCACAACATAAGCCATGAATACTGCCTCAATATGCTTTTCTTAGGTTCTCAGATTAATTCATAACAATAAAAATCATTCAGTAGCCGACCTATCGACGTCGAACGTAGACGGCATACCAATCCAAACTATTTACATTGGGCCGGGATAGATATCGACAAACACCGATTTTATTGATATATAGCAACGTAAGTGATATCAACCGATGGAGTTTTTAATTGCAGTAATATATATCCTCTTTATCCCTCCATAGTTGCTTTTACCAATGCCCCACATAATAGCAGCCACAGAGTCCCTAAATATCAGATTATGAAGGAATTGGTCCAAGGGCAGAATAGTGGAGTCATGCATAGCTTCTGAGCTAATGTTGCTGACCACAGGTATTAGCCACAAATTTATTTTTTTTCAATTTAATGAAAATCTCGGAAAGGTATCTATCTCATTTTTGATAGAGGTCAGCATTTTTCTCTACAAAAGCAACATTTTATTTTTTATTGATCTGTAATTGCAGCACTATGTGACCAAATAGTCATAGTTTTCAAAAAAGTTTGGTTCGCCGTCGTATTTGAGATTAGTGAACATAGAAAAACATTTAAAGTTGATAAATCAAATTTATTTGGTTGGTACCCGAAACGTCCAATGAAAAATTATAAAAATCAAACAATCCAACCCCTAAATCACCGAAATCTACACTCTAATCATCAAACTAAATAGCCCTATTGTCAAACAGACGTTGTTTCACGAAGGACAGCTAATTTGGGTTTGGTATTCAACATACATCGAGTTTAATAACGATTTTTGTCTTTTTTTTCCGTCAGTTTTAGAGATTTGTTTTCGCGGGAGGCCATTTTGAAAGTGCGAAACAAACTCGAGAAACGCTGCAGTAAATGACTCCAAAATAAAATAATTTTACATCGATAAAAAATGTTTTATCTAATTCCTTATCTAGTGAGTATTATATATCCACCGCATGATTTTTGTCATTAAGAATGCCGGATATCAATTAAAAGAGAGATAATAAAATTAATTTAATAAAGTTCAAGTTAGTTTCACTTTCAGTTTTTCAAAATGGCCTCCCGCGAAAACAAATCTGTAAAACTGACGAAAAAAAAAGGACATTAATCGTTATTAAACTCGATGTATGTTGAGTACCACCCCCAAATTACCTGTACTTCATGAAACAACGTCTGTTTGACAATATGGCTATTTAGTTTGATGATAAAAGTATAGATTTCGGTGATGTAGGGGTTGGATTATTTGATTTTTTTATTTTTCATTGGACGGACGTTTCGGGTACCAAAAAATAAATTTCATTGACAACTTCGAATGATTTTCTATGCTCACTTGTTTAAGGTACGACGGAAAGCTAAACTTTAACCAAAAATATGATTACTTGGGCACATAATGCTAGAATTCCAGATCAATTTGATAAATTTTTTTTAGCTTTTGTGAGGATGATATTTGACCTCCTATTTTCACTATCAGCCTTTATATATTTTTATGAATTTTTTTGCCAAATACCTGTGTTGCTGACTACCCGGGGGGCTGAGGCCATGGTAAGACCACCAGCCAATGCATGGCCGATTAAAGGCGTTTATCTCTCCCGTGGTAAGCGTGGACATCGATCCGGTACCGTACACGATTGTTTGTTTTTTTATATAAGTTGTCGAACATGGAGTTTATCCTGGGGATGCACACGATGTTGTAGTGTTAGGGTGGATACACACATGCATGTAATCTCTGTAAATGTCGTGTATTTGTAATTTTACACGGATCATACAGACCATGTAATATGTGTTCGCTGACAACCCAATCATTGCCGCTATGTTTGACAACAGTGAGCCAAGCTCTGGACGGGCAGAGAGCCGTTCACTGAACGAAGTCGTCAGGCCGCTTAAAATAATTGTTCGCGCGATAACCAAAATGTTGGACTTTCTGTTTAAATCATTGTCAGTCTTCTCTTTATTGTTATACAATATTATCAGAATTTCCCTGACGCAGGGGCTATATATGATCCCCAACTTGAGGCTATATATGATCCCGAAAGTTACCGGGCGGGGTGGCTAACTCTGAGCAATTTAAGTAAAACATATTATATTGTACCTTCTTGCCCAGATTATTCCGACCAACTAAGTCCCTTAGCGATTTGAAGATTTCGAAACCTCACGCCAAAAAAGCATTATGGTCGAAAATGTTCTATATCAAGCCTGTGTATGCCAGATGTGTCACTTCTGGTGTTCGTGCATTAACAAAATGCCAGATATCACACAGACTTAACTAATTTCCAAATCCGTAAGAGAAGACATGTTTTTGACTATGACTATGATTATTTATTCATAACTCATTCATATGATATATACAATTATATACACAGTGTAATAGTATAACATTCAATGAGCTATCGGGGACAGCATAACCAAGAAGGTTGTCTACCTGCCGTCCCCGTTGAAAAGTAATATAACTATACATGTAATAATAATTTTAATTTATCTAGGTTTTGTCTTGTTAACTTTAAACATTGGTATATAAATGTCTGTTTTTTAATAAATAATAGTATAATTCGTTTGTCGTTCACCGTTCATCGCTCAGTTTGTGATATGGTATGTAAAGTACAAGCATGTGGAGTATGGATATGTGGATGAGGCCAGCGGAGAACCATGATAATTGTTTAACCAATGGGTCGGACAAGGCATTCGAATAATACATTCATGTATTTCCTGCGATAGGGTGATGATGCACATGTATTATCTATCCTTCTCTCTTGTTATACAATGTCAGTTATCGCTATACGAATACTATACTACTTATTACACATCGTTGCAGTCAGGACAATTTTTGTATGTACATTTGGGATTCAGTTGATATGAAGATAGCCTATTTCGAGAGTAATCATTTTTGAACATTGTTCGTGTTGGAAGACGTTTTAGTTTGTCGTCCAGGGAATTCCACATCTTCGGAAGATAGTGTTCTGGTAAGTTTTCCGAGAAGACACTTTTCGGTGTCCCAGATTTGAGCATACCATCTTGTCGCGTGTCATTTTGGGAACTTGTGAAGAAATTTTCAAATGAATTTGGTAACTGGTCATGAAACCAGTCATGCACAATGAGATTTGAATGCAGGGTATAGATATCATTAAATTTTAAAATGTCATTTGTTTTAAATAGCGGATCTGTGTGACTATTGTTTTTTTTATTGTTTATTATGCGCATGGATTTTTTCTGCAGTTTGAATACTCTATCACTTTTGTTCGAATTTCCCCATATATGTATAGCATACATCAAATGACTGTGAACTATTGCTTAGTATAACGATTTGAGTGCTTCGCGTGGTAAGAAGTGCTTAATTTTATTCAGACTATAATTTGCACTGGCAATTCTAGCGCACACATGATTTATGAAATTTAAAATTTTCATCCAATTTCACACCTAAATATGTTAATGATTGTTCGTGTCTCGTGTTACCAACCTGTGTAATTTCGGTGTTGTTGATCCTAAGTGATAGATTATCGCCCCTATGCGAGTTGTTCATAGGATGAAAGAGAATATATTTACATTTTGAAGGATTTATTTGTATATAATTTGCACAACACCATTCGAAGAATTTTGCTATTTCGGTATTCATATACGCTTTTAAGTCGTGTGTGTTATTACCATATGTATATAGGGTTGTGTCGTCGGCAAATGAAAGTAGCGAGAGGGTGGTTGCATCTTTCATGTCGTTAACGTAAATTAGAAAAAGAAGAGGTCCTAAAATTTACCCCTGGGGCACTCCACAACTAACATCTAAAGTTTCAGAGAGGCTATTTTTAAAGCATACACATTGTTGTCTATTAACTAAATAGCTACGAAACCAGTCGTTTGTAAGACCTATAATTCCATAGTGGGATAGTTTAGATAAGAGTATTTCATGATTTATAGAGTCAAATGCTTTCGAAAAATCAACGAATAATGCTAATGTTGAATCTCTAGATATTTGGTCATTATTTTGTGCAACTGAACTTAGGAGTTGAATTATTGGATGGTAGGTTGAGTGTTTGCTACGAAAACCATACTGGTGTTCGTACAATATATCATTGTCGTTAAGAAAGTCTCTGAGTCTGATGGCCATTATTTTTTCCATAATTTTGGAAAATATAGGAAGTATACTTATCGGTCGATAATTATTGAAATTAGAATTATCGCCCTTTTTAAAGACTGGAATAACTTTCGCCAGTTTCATGTCATCTGGAAATTTCCCCACTTTGAATGAACGATTAATTATGTGGACCAGTGGTTGTGCTACTTCATTAATTGTTACTTTCATAAGTTTGCTGGAAATATTATTTAAATCAAGAGTATGTTTTGGTTTTATTTTGAATGCTGTTAGGATTACTTCTTGCTCATTTGTAGGGAGAAGTTTAAAAATATGTGGATAATGGCCCGTAAGATAATATACATGTGAGTTTTCAGTATGAGGTATCGAGTTGACTATGTTGTGTCCAACATTAACAAGGAATGAATTGAAATGGGATGTAATCTCTTTTGGGTCAGATATGCGTTCGCCGTTGCTGATGAATTCGTTTGGTGGTATGACTGATGATTTATTCTTGCCGATTATACTTCTAAGGATTTTCCAAGTGGCTTTCATGTTGCCCCTGTTTTCATTGAAAATATTCTTATAGTAAAGCGATTTACTCTTCCTGATGACTTTATTATATATATTGCAGAATGTTTTATATTTTTTTATGTTTAGATCGGTTGGATTTTTTAGTTTCGTTCTATATAGTTTGTTTTTTGTATGCGAAGACGTTAGGACTCCAGAAGTGATCCAAGGATTTTGTTTTATGAATCTTTTAGGGATGTGAGTATTAGTTACTGGGAAGGCTGTATGGAATGCATCGGTATACGTTGTAATAAATATGTTGTATGATTCGTTTGGACACTGGCAATTGTATACATCATCAAACGATGATGTGGTAAGAATTTGTTTGAACAAGTTCATATTTTTTTGTGAATAAACTCGCCGATCACGCGTAGAGCTCATAAGTGGCGCCGGTGATTTAGTCCCATGCATGTAGAAACATGCCAAATGATCAGAAACATCGGTAATTATTATACCCGATTCGTTATCATTCAAAAAGTTATTTGAGAAAATGTTGTCTATTAGAGTAGCTGAGAATTCAGTTATTCTAGTAGGTCTGGTAATGGATGGTACAAACCCTTCTGAGAACATTGTATCGACGAATTTTTCAGTTTTGTTATGTGTGCCGAACTTTAATAAATCTATATTGAAATCACCGAATAAATAGCATTTTTTGTGCTCTTTGTTTACAATACCTAATATGTTTTCAATCGACGATTGGAATACGTCTAAGTCAGCTAAGGGCGCGGTATTTGGTCTGTATACACAACCGAGGATGTAAGAATTATTTTTTTCGGGAAATATTTCCAGGAACAGAGATTCAAATTTGTGAGCATTAAAAATTGTGAGATCGTCTCTAATTTTATATGGTAAATTGTCATTAACATAAACTGCCACCTCTTCCGTCGTCGGTCTCTGTTCTCGTCTTATATAGGAGAGGGTGGTAACCTTCTAGAGAGAAATCTAGACCATTTGTGTGTATTTTGAATACTTCTGTTAGTCCTATTATATCGAATATGTTCTTTTCTTGTTGAAGTTCACAGAGAAAGTTATTTAATTTATCCCAGTTAGCACTTAAACTCCGACAATTGAGGTTTAAGATGTTTGGCCCTTTATTGTTAGCGTGTTCGTATTTGGTTTTAAATTCTGAAGGAGATAGATATTGACAATTTTGATCATGATGATCAAATGGTGATTCGGGGGATATTTCGTCTGGATCATTGGTATGTTTTAGAAGTTCCTCATATATTGTAGAAAAATCCATGGCTGGGTTCTCCTTGACCTCATCAATGCTTATTCTATGTGATGCCATTATTATAACATGTCACAATGAAAACACAACTGAGCGATGAACTAAGTAAGTATACAAACAAATGAATAACAATTAAATAATGAACAAGACTATTCACATTATCATGTATGATGTGCATGTATACGTTGGCGTATGTCATGTTAACCGCTGGCTAATTGTATTCTGTATTTACATTGAAGCCTATTAAGCTCTTTGTATATTCAATTTTATGTTTTCGAAGAAAGATAACTCAATTGATCTGATACTAGCACACAGGCGTGTTAAATGCCAGTCCAGACTATGTCATATGTACCCCACAATTTTATTACGTGGCTGGAGGGGTATGCCATTCAGATAATGTCAATAATGTTTTCAAATTAAGTGATACTGAATTACTATGTGAATCGTCACACATATTACATAACGGTCGAGTGGAGTGAGCGCGTACGGGTCAAACCATTTTCGTGGAGGGGCTGTATGTTGCCCTTTAACTTAAATGATAAACAGTCACTGTTAGTATAAAAATAGATTCGATGTCGTCATAGCCGATCGATAGCGTGCCGAACTCCTTCGTGTATTGTCCCGTGCGCACTCACTGCAGATTGGTAAGCGTAATCGGTGTGGAGGTAGGTCGTCTCGATTGAATGATCATAGTATTACACGTGGATGCATAGTAAACTGGAAAAAAGGTTTGTTTACAAATATTACGTCAATACACAAGCTGTATATAATACATAACCTGTGAGTTGACGTAGTATTTGTGAACAGGAGCGTAGTGCTGAGCGAAACAGAGATTAATTCATGACTTATTATTCTCCCGTATTCGAATTAATAACGAGCCATGCACGCACCGCGTGCATAATATAGGAAACATAATTTTACTATATACACAAGACAAACAAAACTCACCGAATTAACATATTCAATTGATACTTATAGTCATGTGGACTGGTTTGATCTAGCCAAATGCCATTTAATATGGTTTTTCAGAATAATGACAAGAATAGACATCAACTGATAAGGTCTCAGGTTTTCTGAACAAACAATAATTTAGAAAGTTGTATTTCCTCACAATTCGTATACGTGGTGGTAGTGGTCAGGCCGCTGCAGGGGACCGAATCTTTCGTCTAGACCCATTCACAGTATAAATACTTAATTGTACATATAATGTAAAAGGATTCAATGATATTTCTATAGATTTTACAATTACTTATATATGACACATTGCGTTATTTTTATAATTTCTTATGGATTAAAATTTCATATATATAAAATGGAACTGTCTGCAAAACAGGGCTCCGTGTAAGGCTGAATTGTATGTCCCACATTAACTCTTATAGGAATAATATAGGTATACATGCATGCAGTCACAGTTATGGTGTTTGGTCGTGTTTATAATGTTCTATTTGGAATAGCAATACTTTACTGACGGTACTGAGTCAATTTCGTGAGACTCCCGAAAAGTTATTTGCATTCTCATAAAGACGCTTATGAATGTACGTCACTGTTTTGGACCATCACACTGTTAACCTAGTTATTTTGGTATGGTGAATCGAGTGTACGGGGATCATTGAGGGGTCCATTTTTTGATTTTTTTGCCAAATACCTGTGTTGCTGACTACCCGGGGTGCTGAGGCCATGGTAAGACCACCAGCCAATGCATGGCCGATTAAAGGCGTTTATCTCTCCCGTGGTAAGCGTGGACATCGATCCGGTACCGTACACGATTGTTTGTTTTTTTATATAAGTTGTCGAACATGGAGTTTATCCTGGGGATGCACACGATGTTGTAGTGTTAGGGTGGATACACACATGTGTAGCGTGACGGGGGTAGGGGTATCTAAAGGATGTACCACTGGGCCGAGCGAAACCCTAAATGATAGAACCCCGAAGTATATTGAAATACTTCAACTATTGGTAGAGTGGATAACGAATTTACTACATTAGGAATTACTGGTCAACTCATTACACTTGATATACACATCCCAATTGATAAGCTGAGGTCTGTCTGATAATAACGTTAAATTGATTGGTAGTTGCGTGTCAGCATAATATGGCCTTTGACAATGCCGAAGGACCATATGGGTGCCATGGGTTCTCTCATATGGCGACATTACCTGAGTGACCATGGATAAGAGATGTAGTATATGAACATCTGATACAGCAGTGAATAGGCTGACACAGCGACCGGGTTGTCGACACTGCATGATTGGGTAGCGTGGTGACTGAGATATCTGATACCAGTGGATAGGGCGGCACAGCGGCCGAATCGTCAACACTGCATTTCCTGATTGGCCTGACATCTGAAACTTCTGATACAGTGGATAGGGCGGCACAGCGGCCGGATCGTCAACACTGTATTTTCCTGAATGGCCTGACATCTGAGACTTCTGATACAGTGGATAGGGCAGCACAGCGGCCGGATCGTCAACACTGTAATACTGAATGGCCTGACATCTGAGACTTCTGATACAGTGGATAGGGCAGCACAGCGGCCGGATCGTCAACACTGCAAAGCTGGATAACATCAGGACATCTATTGTACCCTCTTTTATCAGACCAATTGTGGTTCTTTGCTAGGGGAACAGATATCGACTATGCCGATATATATGGGGTTGGCATGACACGACTATGCTACTCAGGACTGGGAAAGTCAATGTGTATCTAATATGTCCAATATGTCTGCTAAGTAAAAGGTTATGACTCTTAGACTGTGTAATAAACACAACACCCAATTCACTCTGAGTTGACCAGCTTAACTAGAGCCGAGACCGATATAGAACACAAGATGGATTTATTCACAATTAGTCAACAAGAAAATACATGTATAACAAACAAACTTGTAACAAAATCTATGACTACTTGGATCCTTAGTGTACAACTTGCGGAAAAGTAATAGGTGTAATTAACTCAGGTCTTATATCCGCTATAAGTTGACTAACCGGAATATGTATGGAATATAGGTCTAAGATAGCTATGACTGGTTAACACTCAATCGATACGAACCAACGTATTCAATAAAAACACGCTATAACAACTATGTGACCTGAGTTACACAGCAGACATACTGTACTGTATGCGCTAACTTATTAGCATGGACTGAGCTTAAGACATTAACTTAAGCGATATGTCACTTGATAATACTGATTGACAGATAATCGACAAACTTGAACGTCTCCAACTAACCTGGACAAATTACAGAAGTTCCAGGATTCAAGATTATTCTGCATAATTAATCGACTACATCGAGCTACCTGTGAGGAGTATATTAGGAGCATGGTAACCTTACATGACTGGTTGACCCTGGATAGTGCTGGACGACCTTTTGGCACCTGATGATGGACTGATTGGAGGGATACATCCGGGATGAGCACAATACCTGACAGTGACATCGGCACGGCAATCGACCAAATAGTAACCATCACGCAGCATCAGGATTTATATAACAAGGGGCCAGCTTCTGACCACATCACCACCATGGGCTATAGCACTAGCACTAGTAGCAGCAATTCAGTGCAATATATTAAATTCATCAGTCTGGCCAGTCATAACTCCCATCAGTGTCATCACATTCTATGGTGGTAAACTTCAATCTGAGCACTCGATTTGGTCAACATCAACCTTCTGTGGATTTTAGCTACATCTCCTCGCAGTAGTATACATAGGTATGGCTAGGCTCCTTGCTGGATGGTCCGGAATAGCTGAAATACCCCTAATTCCTCACAGGTAACTACAGGTAAAAACATTCCACCAAATAGACTAAGTCCCAAAAAGTCCCTAAATTAGGCTAAAACTGCATAAAAATACGCTAAATATTCCATCAAAGTACGGAAAGCGTAATCGGAATAGATAATCACCTTAAAGAACCAGTTTCCCGAAAGGAAATACCCAAGAATACTAGATATAGTATTAAAAGTCCAACGACAAAATACTACGAATTACTATAGAAATTAACCACAGCTGATTACTGTTTACGTTCTGGCAGTTGGAGTAAACGTAATCACGTAAACACGTGCATGCGAGTGACAACAGGGCAACGGCTCCAACGGTTGGCTCGTATTTATAGCCGGGGTGGTGGCGCCACCAATCGTTAGGGTCGCTGCACCAATGGTAACTCGCACGTGCACGTGGGATTTCCCGCGGTACACAAGGATTTGTTTACAAACAATGTGCTACGAATGAAGTTGCGTAATAATATAAAATGCGAAATAATACGAAGTGATGACTAGTAGAATACGTATAGGAATTACGCCTTATAATTAGGTATTTATGCCTAACTGATAAATAATGACTTTGAGATGAATTACGGACTGTTATGATAGAAATATTTAGTACAACGAAAATAGGAAATAATGATGACCGGCAATCGCTACATTACCCCCCTTGCGAAAAAAGGGTGGCGTACACAGTTAAGAATTAAAAATTAGCGATTACGAAAAAATTTGAAAATGTAAAGAGCGTTAAAAGTGAAATTTATATTTGGAGGTCTTCATTCTTCTTCTTGTATGGTGAGATCTAATGGTTCTTCTTCTGTATATGTAGTCTTCTTTGTTACGTGTGTCGGCTGTGGTGTGTCTTCTGTATGCGTATCTGTGGTCTGTGTTTCTTCTGTCTGTGTGCTGCTGTCCGTTGTTGTGGTGGCTTCCGGGTTGCGTGTCCATGTCTCAGTTAAAGTGTATGTTGTTCCGTCTGCTGTGCGTGCTGTCTCTGTCTTCTTTATACATAGGTATCCGTAGGGAGTGTATCGTTTCTTGTAAGTGTCGAGGTGATGTTTCGCGGATGTGTTTGCTGCTCGGATAATTTGCGCCCGGTGTCCATGTAGATATTCTGATGGGGCCCCTATGAAAAAGAATCTCGGGTCTGCTGCTAAATCATTTAAAGTATTGAATGGAGGAGGTATCATTAACTCTTCTGAAACAGGTTCCGCTGCATGTGCCTGTAGATCTATGGGGGTGTATTCTTGATTATCTTCTGGTGGTTGGCTTTCTGATACTGCCGGAAGGTCTGATTTATCTGGTGATTGGCTTTCTGATACTGCCGGAAGGTCTGATTTATCTGGTGATTCGGTGATGGCTTTCAGGGACTTCATGATTTCTGGTACTGTGGGTGGTGTTTTTAACCCTTCAGCCAGAGAGAGTTGCCTCTGTCGAACTTGATCATCTGTCCATGGGGATGACGGGACGCTATAACAGTCCAAATATGATGGGAACACTTGGATTGGGGCGATTTCTTCCCACTCGCACACAGGCCTGCTTAAATCCAATCCATGGTTAATAATTGGTTCAGTATTCTTGCTCGGTATCACCGGTATTTTGATCAAGTTCGACAGAGGCAACACACGATGTTGTAGTGTTAGGGTGGATACACACATGCATGTAATCTCTGTAAATGTCGTGTATTTGTCATTTTACACGGATCATACAGACCATGTAATATGTGTTCGCTGACAACCCAATCATTGCCGCTATGTTTGACAACAGTGAGCCAAGCTCTGGACGGGCAGAGAGCCGTTCACTGAACGAAGTCGTCAGGCCGCTTAAAATAATTGTTCGCGCGATAACCAAAATGTTGGACTTTCTGTTTAAATCATTGTCAGTCTTCTCTTTATTGTTATACAATATTATCAGAATTTCCCTGACGCAGGGGCTATATATGATCCCCAAATTGAGGCTATATATGATCCCGAAAGTTACCGGGCGGGGTGGCTAACTCTGAGCAATTTAAGTAAAACATATTATATTGTACCTTCTTGCCCAGATTATTCCGACCGATACGTTCAACTAAGTCCCTTAGCGATTTGAAGATTTCGAAACCCCACGCCAAAAAAGCATTATGGTTGAAAATGTTCTATATCAAGCCTGTATATGCCAGATGTGTCACTTCTGGTGTTCGTGCATTAACAAAATGCCAGATATCACACAGACTTAACTAATTTCCAAATCCGTAAGAGAAGACATGTTTTTGACTGGCCTTAAATGTGCTGATAGCAGACAGTTTGACTTCGCTTATCACTACTCACTTGTATGGCCTGTTAACAATGAACCGCTCACGCGCTGGTGGTTAATGTTGTCAATTATTGGTGTGGCCATGTAAAATACATGTATTTTACATACAGAGATTACATGCATGTGTGTATCCACCCTTACACCACATTCTGGCCACACGCTAGACCACATACTATCCAGTTAGAATGTTATTGTTACCAACACAGTACTTGTGGATCGCTCCATGTTCGACTCAGACCACCACCGCAGCATACGAATGGTCGGTAAATGTACCCCAAGTTCGTCAACAACCTAAATGTGTTCTGCGACGACCATTCAAGACGCTAGACATTGAGAAGTTCTCTAGTGTGTGGACTGATATAGCGGATATCGGGTCATATAACACTACCATGATAGAAATTCTATTGTAAAGCGCATTGAAGCTAATTTACCTTAGGGTGGATAGACACATGCATGTAATGTCTGTATGTAAAATACATGTATTTTACATGGCCACACCAATAATTGACAAAATTAATCACCTGCGCGCGAGAGGTCAATTTCACCAGTGAGTAGTTATAAGCCATTATCAAACAAACTGCCATCAAGAAATTTCAGGCCAGTCATAAACATGTCTTCTTTCGTGGATGCCGAAATGTGTAATTCTTGTCTGATATATGTTGCTGTTTTTCACGAGTTATAATTCATTTCGAAAAGTGGATTAGAGCCGGTCGATTTTATACTTGATTTGTTTCTGTCATTTCTTGGAAACAGGGTCATCCAAAACAAAAATAAAATATGCAGAATTCTTTTATAGGATGATACCGGCTTGTTGAGATTTCTCTGATAATTTGAGAGCGAGCTCATGTGATAACATACTTCAATTGGGATTGCAAATATTCATTATAGCGCCAAAAAATAATGCAGGTACAGCGTTGAAATTAAAAAGAGTGACACCCCCCCCCCCCCCACCCACCATTTATATATATGTTTCTCAAGCCAAAGGTTGAACAAGCTCCTAACTGTCACAAGCTTGAAATATAACATTTTCGACCATAATCCATGATTGGGGGAGGGGCTGGTTCTCGAAAGCTTCCAATAACTAAGGGAGTTAATTGAATGTATCAGCCGGGATTATCTGGGCAAGAATTACAATATAATGCTTTACTTAAATATTCCATAGTTGTAAATTTTGTATATACATGTATAACTGTATAACACAAGAGAGAAAAGGTGACGTAGTTGGGAACTCGTAGCTAGGCAACCCTTTCGCCGAATGAAGACAAACAGCAACACCGTGCATTCAAATTTAAAGCTGTATAATATGTTCATAATTATATGAATAGCATAAATTGCTGCATATTAGATTAATCACTCGTAGAAAACAGACACGACAGACATGACTACGATATTTATAAAGCAGGGTGTCATGACTCAGGGTGCTGCATGCACACCCCCGTCGATGAAATATGCAATGGTGAATTCGGTAGCTTCTGGGATAATATAGCTCCCCGTGCATGTTGGGGTCATAGCCCCCTGATCTTGTGTATCACATGAAAACACTTTAGCTGTATGTCTTTTTAACAAATCAAATTCATTAAATGAAGCTGAAAAATGCATGCATGCACGGCGTTGGCTGAGACGTTTCACAACCGTATACGACAGTATTGCGCGCTCTGGCTTGCGACGAAAAATTATAGTCTCCAAATTTGCTTCTTTGTTTTGTGCCTATTTTCGTTAGTGGAACGAAGTTGGACAAGAATTTAACTTTAACGAAACCAACCATTTTTTGAAATATCTGGTGTTGGTGTCATGCGCGGCTTTTCGAAATAGTATTAATCCGCGCGATAATTTTGATAGCGCGATGCCAAGTATCCCGGGAAGCACGCGCCTATTCATCACTAGTGAGATATAAGGAAATAATGTAATGGCTTTTTAATGATATAATAAGGATTTCATGTGAAATATACATATTTGCTATACAGCTAGATAGTTAAGTTGGGGTTTAGTGTCACGTTCAACAACTTTCGTCATAATTATCGTTACATATACATGTACATGTTGTATATAAGAGCCATTTAGAGGAGACCTAAATACAGGCTCTACTCATCCGACTAACTTTTAAGGAAATATGTAATGGCTTTTTAATGATATAATAAGGATTTCATGTGAAATATACATATTTGCCATACAGCTAGATAGTTAAGTTGGGGGTTAGTGTCACGTTCAACAACTTTCGTCATAATTATCGTTACATATACATGGTGTATATAAGAGCAATTTAGAGGAGACCTAAATACAGACTCTACTCATCCGACTAACTTTTCGAAGACTTCTACTTCAGGAAGTGACTATATATATCGCGGGCATGTGCTGTCGTAGTCTTTACTATGTGTACATGCTTGTACATGTCCCAAGTATTAGACTATAAACATGTGCTATATCATGCTCACCAGGGCTATAAATACTCTGTGGTTCGCAATACAGCCGCACCACTTTAGCTAATACACGAAAGTATATGTCTATATCTTCTTGTCGGTTTCAGATAATCTATGGATTGATGCAAGAAAGATTCCCAATAATGGCCCGTTGTACTACTCAAATGGCACACGTGTGACGTATTTACCACCAGGATCAGTAACGTGAGAGGGTGGCTCCCAGAACTGCATCAGGATGGTTGTTGGAGCTTTTCATGACATGTCTTGTCATGTACGGTATTATTCTGCTTGTCAGAAAGACTGAAATATGGCGAGCCGGACGAAATGTGGAAGACCATTTGTTTACTTTTTTATTCCGTTCCAGAAATACGGTCATTGTGCATGGGAAGTACGTTGTTGCTGCCATATGGAAAAACTCGGGCCGTGATATAATGTTGCTAACACGTAAAGTATGAAACGGGATGTGTGGTTTTTTTTTCGGCTTTCCTCATTTACATTCACTGTACCAATCGAGATTCCAAAGAATGGCGTACATCCAATATGTTTTCTCAAGCTCATTAGCAGCGGTCGGTGTAGTGTGTGGTAAATACATGCGACATTGTTAAGTGTTATCTTCATCGAGTATATATTTAAAACTGAAATCCATGTTTCATAACTTTACTTCAAGGATCCTATTTATATAGCATCAGCATATTAAATAGAGGTCTACAAATCAGTGGGAACATCTGACTTCATAAACAATAATAACAATGGAAATAAACTTTGAATACTTATAAGGTTTTAACGGACAGCTTACAACTTCTGCCATTCACACCATATATATATTACCCTTAATTGCATTTCATCGGTGCAGGACTTTCCTTAGACAATTAACCGAATATGTATTCAGCCGAAATCACGTAATTGCCCACCAAGCTGTTGTGACAGTTGTCATGTGCCATTACAATACAAAATCTACAAATGCCAGTCTATGTTAATGTTTTGTTCATTAAGTTTGTGGTTTACTCATCAGTGTGTTTGTTTAAAATAATTATGTCTAATAAAGAGCTTAATCTATATTAAAATTGTCTTAATTTAATGTTATTGCATAATATATCATCATCCAGCAGTGGTGGATGATGAAATGCTCAAGAACGAATTATATTTTCTCTTCAGGAACGACAAATATGCACGGTGTACAAGTGCAAATGTGTGTGTGTATATATAGGCCTATTCTATCAATACATTATGTGTCAGAAATGCATTTCATAAACATAATATTATTTTTTTTAAAGAAAAACAATCAATGTCGTCCCCTAACAACCAGTTCATGTAGAACAAGAATAGCCACCAATAATTCCCAAATTTGCGCACTTTCCACCATCATTTAAAATATATTGTACGCGATATCTAAACTCATGGAAATATACAACCTATGTCGTGTACATCACATGCATCTACAGTACAATTGCACAGTGGTGATTGCTGGTTTCATTCATGCACCCTTTTGGGCTGAAGGTTGGTGGTACATACCACAAACTCTTAGTCGTCACTCATGACATATAAATGTATGTGTGTCTTTTATGAGTTGCCGAACAGCACGATAACCACAAACAGTGCATCTCAAAATTCAAACACGTATACGTATGAGCTACCGCTGTTAATCTATTTATGACTAGTGTTGAAACGATTAATCGACTAATCGAAATCGAAGCGATTATTAAATTAGTCGATTCCGAAATCGGCTAGTCGACTAGTCGGAACACACCCACCACCATTATTATGCCATCGCGAAAGCAGTGCCGTTGCTGCCGTTACCGAATTACTGGACAATTTAAACAATCAGGCTATCGAAATACACAATCACAATTAGTTTGTTAAAGCCTTCTTTGTTGTCCCTTTGATGCGATAACTGCTTTCAGTACTTGGTGGTCATGCACGAGCGCGAAACCCAATGACTCATTGTATTTGTCGGCGCCGCGGCGGGTTATTCTTTGAAGTTGAGACGGCCGGTTTTGATAATCAACTTCAAAGAATCAGCGCATATCGCAACCGCGTGTCTATTTCGGCGTGACGGAATTGATTTGAGTGATAACTGGTCAATGTGTTTGCAGGTGTGCAGGACTCAAATTCAATCAAGTTAGTTGCGAGGTGACATTATTAAGTTTTAAGTTTAATAACAAGTCCAATATATTAGTTTATTGAAGCACTATGTCAGTATACCTTTAAAGTTTATTTGTAAAAGTGTGTGATATTTTTTACAACCACCACATGCATCAACTGACGCTTGGGTGAGCGTATACGATCGCATGTTCTAGATATATTGTATTATAGATATAAATATAAAGCCAACCCGCGGTCGGCCATGCTACGCATCGAATAGCGTCGCGTATTTCGAACTAAACTGGCGAGTCACTTCAGAAATCCCACGTCGTTTATGGGCTGTGTTTGTGAAAAATTACACATTGTACCACCTCAAACTTAAAAATCCTTTGCGGAATTGGGCGGTGACAAAGCCGTTCCCAGTAACGTAATCTGGATGACGCAAATTCCTGGAATCGGGCTAAATATAGAACTTACGACATCGCATTGAAATGTACTATTAACATCGCCGGTCTGCGCTGTTTTATTTCTGAAACTGACACGATCGATTGTGTATTCGGGGACTCGCGAGTAAACTTATATATATTGTATATATATTTACAATGTACCATGCACGAGACACAATTATGTACGCGATCAAATCAAACAGTGAAAACACGTGCGTTTTGGCGGGAAAATGACTGTCCGTTATTAAGCTATGTCATATCGTGACCTTGCAATGAATACAAGGAACAACAATATGTATGCAATGCATGGCCCATTTTGAATATATGCTGACTCTATATATACAATATACAGGGAACTGTACCACATTACGTGTCCGATATATGTACATGATATCTGCGAGCATAAAAGGCTTGTACGCACTACAGCTGTTATAACATTTATTTTGTAACTGTTGTTTGACTGACGGAGATGAAGTTCGTTTCTCAAAATATCTTGCATTTCTTCATGTACGCCCGTTTGTGAAGTCAATCGGTGACAAGAACACTGGGCAAGTTCGAAGACAACCATACCATATCAATTTTAAAGGAACATTTTTACACAAAACATATAGAATAATGCACCGGTTTCTGATTGTTGCACGCGTTTCCACTCCGTAATCCGTAGCGTCTCCGCGATCGATCAGGTGTTTGTCACCACCGTTTAGATACATACATCAACTGGATGGTAATTTGATTGTCATAAAACATCATATATTAATAACCTATTAACCTTCAGTGATATTAAGCCAAATAATCAGGGCAAAGTTGGTTACTGGTACTCAAAACAAACGGCAAATTATATACGTATATGAGCACAAAACGGTAAGTTTCGGAAGGGGTCCGACTAGTCGACTAGTAGTCGATTCCCTCTGGCGACTAGTCGATTTCCCAAAACCACTAATCGTTTCAACACTATTTATGACCGCTAATGGAATGGCTTTGATGAAACTTTGGGTTTGATTTGACAAACTACAAAAGTCTGTCGATTCACCAATCGAATCTAATGATTCGTGAATTTTGTTTATGGAAATGAAAACCCTGAACCAATCAGAAGTACATATATATTTAATGAGTTGGTCGATCTCAATCCCACGAAGTACTCCGAAACCACGAATCTATGACGAGTATATTAATATTGCTTTCAGTATCCATCTGAAATAATCTTGATTTGTGGGCGCGCCACGACCGCGCGGTTGGTTCTTTCCATTATAATTTAGAATGTCATTTACCTGTTATCAGTATTAACACTATCTTACGCTCGTGGGGATTATTAACGCCACCGGTGTATACTGTGCTTGAAAATATAAATACCACTGGTGTTATGCGGGATTAGGTCGATGTAAAAGCTGCGAATGGGTCGCTTTAAAAGCTATAGTGTTACCCCGAATGCGGTATCCTCAATAAAATAGTCCGACACAGATTAGCGCATGTGCTGATATTGATAATTACCACACCCTTTGGAAAGCATGCGATCGTGTGGTAATCAAGGATGGATTTCGACGAAATTTGATAGTTAGGGGTACTTTTGTCCGGGGAGTATTTTGGACGGGTCAAATCGTGATCCCGACTTGACCTTGACCTTCAATATGGTCAATCCAAGGTCAAATCTGGTAAAACGGATGGATTTCGACGAAATTTTATACCTAGGGATACTTTTCTCCGGGGAGTGTTTTGGACGGCTCAAATCATGACCCCGACCTGACCTTGACTTTAAAAAATATTCAATTCAAGGTCAAATCGCGCCTTTCGCCGGAAAGCAGATGGGAACAGCCCGGACGAAGTCGGGCCCACCAGCCAGTGTAATAAATAGACAGAACACAACGCGCATCTTAATCGAGAATCTTTTATCGAATGAGTTGCGGATGGCGCAAGGATATATTTCGCGAGAGCGTAGCTCGAGCGAAATATAACTTTGCGCCGTCCACAACGAGTTCGATAAAAGATTCGAGATTATGATGCAAATTGTGTTCTGTATTTATTCTACACCGTTCAGTCAGATAAGTTCAATCCATGAATGTCATATCCATTGTTACTATAACCACCTTTATTGTGATTTAAGTCTGACAAATAGCCAGTAATTATGGGGGAATCACCGGAAGCGGATGCTCGACGTAATGTACGTCATCTTTCTTGGCGACAACGTCAACAAGAATAGTTCCGGCTTGTATTCCACTAGAGGTATACACTACTATGTATTCAATGGCTGGGATTCCGTTGAATACATGTACCTCACGTCAATGGGTGTGGAATAAAAAGCGAGACAGCTTGAAGAATGTAATGTATAACACGAGAAACGGGAAAACGTGGTATATGGAAGTATCCAAATTTCGCACATGGAATTTGAAAGCTAGTTTATATTATAATTATATTATAATTTATATTTATGGCTAATAATATTATCTTGGTGGCGTTACCATTTCTGACTATGGTTTTCTTGTTCGTATAAAAGTATGTATATATGTCAAGGTAAAGACCAAGAGAAAACCGTTTTATGTCCCCTTATTGTGTGTTTCGAGACTCCCTGGAAACATAATGCGACATGCAAACATTAGCAGAGTCATTATCCTCTCGTTGATTTCGATGTTGTTAAAGATGGATTATCTCTTTAAATAACAAATTTTAAATAGTTGCGTGGGTATAAAATAATAGATATGAACTGAAGACCTATGTCCGGAAAAGCTTCTATCAATTAATATTGATTTTATTACGAATATTAAATCGGGCCCGTTTATGTTACTATTGTTAGAACCGACCATTCGGATGAGACCGTATTGCGATATAGAGCACTGGGCTGTTCCTACGGCTACGCAACGAATGTCAAATGTCACAGAGTGGTTGTTTGTATTGTTTTGTTTCACAGATATAAGCGATAATGAGTATAATTAACGTTTATTTGTGACAAAATTGCACAATATAATTTCTGGTCTCTGTTAACAGTAACCACTAGTGTTCGTTAGCTGAACAAACACACCTTTTTAGACCAGAAAATATTCGAAATAAAATTAATATCAATCAATAGAAGCATTTCCGGACAGGAGTCTTCGATTCAAATCTAATATTTTATACCCTGGTAACTATATAATACATGTTTACAAAGAGATAATCCACCTTTAATATGTCAGGTTTTACACGATTATTTTAAAATATTTGTTTCACGAAAACAATTTTAAACGTTCATCAAAATTATTATTAACTAACGCTTTTTAAAGGTGGATGTAATGCTGTGTGTTTGAGTTTTATATACGTCGAGCCAATTGACACGTGCCATAATCGTAAATTTCGAATAATTTAGCATCTGTCATACAAAATTCCGTCGGCATATATATAGTCATCTTTGGGGGGGGGGGGGGGGGTTCGCGAAAATACCCCGTAATAGTGTCCTCTTACAATATCTTTATAACACTTCTACAGATAATTTAGGAAACGTTCCGTAAATTGGTTGCAATCGGAATTTTGTGAACCATCTCCCCTGACATCCTTCGTATATATCTCTGGAATATATTATGAATATATGTTCCCAAATGTGGTGAAACGTCCTTTGTCAGTCAATGAATGTATACTATTACTGTAGTACGCACCGTGTATACCATAGCCCTCAATTTGCATACTGTCAACGACCAAGAGTCAACATGTCTGTCGTCCGACGCCGTGCAATATGCCAGACACAGGTCGCGCTATAGGACGATCAATATATATCAGGGATGACGCCATCTCTCCGCCCCAGGAGTGTTTTCCCATGTATCGTATTAGCGCGACCCGTGTCTAGCACGACGAATATAGTCCAGGCACCTTATGGTTTACTGTGGACAAAAATCGGTGAAAGCTGATTTTTTTTCCGGGATTGATAAGAACATGTTTATGAAGAAAATCAGAGTTGATCTTTTTGAAATTTTTCAGAATGGTTCAAATTCTGACGCAATTCCAACAGGCCATATGCGAATTCAGTCGTAAATAGACAAATTAAAGCTAATTTCCTAATACTCTACATTGAAATATATTACAAACATTGCTTAGTCGTGAACCATATCTGTACAATGCCGGTCTCAAAATGGCCAAAATCGAATGAAATTTACATGTTGTGCAAAATTTTATAGCTAGTGACCATACGCTGAAACTATGTGATGACGAATGAATGCATAGTATAAGAGAAACTTTTGATACTGAATTCTCTCTACTTTATATATAATACTAGCAGGTTAGCCCGCCACCGGCGGCTTGTCCGAAACATGAGATTTTTTAAATATTTTTTTTTTTATTTTTAGCTCCACGCGTTTCAATAAGAAATTTTTTTACCCGGTAGCTCCACCCGTTTCCGAGATCTGGTCTACGCATGCGCGAAGCTGGCGTCGCACGGACTCGGCGACCCGATAAAATTTGTACCCGGCGCAAGATACATTCACATAGCAAATTTCAAGTCGATAGCTCCACCCGTTTCCGAGATCTCGTCTGCGCATGCGCTGCACGGGCGTCGCACGGGCTCGGCGACCCGATAAAATTTGTACCCGGCGCAAGATACATTCACATACCAAATTTCAAGTCGATAGCTCCACCCGTTTCCGATATCTCGTCGCGATAAAATTTGTACCCGGCGCAAGATACATTCACATACCAAATTTCAAGTCGATAGCTCCACCCGTTTCCGATATCTCGTCGCACGCGTTTCAATAAGAAAAATTTGTACCCGGTAGCTCCACCAGTTTCCGAGATCTGGTCTGCGCATGCGCGAAGCTGGCGTCGCACGGGCTCGGCGACCCGATAAAATTTGTACCCGGCGCAAGATACATTCACATACCAAATTTCAAGTCGATAGCTCCACCCGTTTCCGATATCTCGTCTGCGCATGCGCTGTACGGGCGTCGCACGGGCTCGCCAATACGACAGCGACGACCACCTGGTCAAACTACACTCACGTACCAAGTTTCGTCCCGATCGGTCGAGGTGTTGGTATCTGATGCAAAAGACGAAATTGTGAGTGTTGGTCAATAGTCCCCGCCGTGAACCTCATCGTCGCAAAGAGCGGACAGTCAATTAACCCCGTTGTGAACCTCAATCACCAACGCGACGTTAACATGTGTTGCGTTCTAAAAATAGGAAAGCACTTTCTCTCGGCATAATTCTGCAGATGCTAATAACGTTGCTCCCCGTAGGTAGCAATATCGTTGTTGTTGATATTTACGGCTTGGGGGCTATTTTCTTATTTAGCAAGTTTGAGCTCAATCGGTTCGAGTCTATAAAGGACACACTCATATATATGACACTTCCCGTGGGTAGCAAGTTTGCATGAGCTCAATCGGCATTCCCTGGAATTTCCCGTAGATTGGCAGATTCCAGTAGCTTTATAACGATATATCTGGGGAGAAATCTGATGCTATATTCGTGATTATCTGGGATGATTTCGGTATATAACTATATACTGTAAAAACAAAGCGCGCCATCCGTGCTCGCAGGGTTGGTCAGAAACAAATGTTTTTTATATTTAATGTATGTTCCGTATATCTCTCTGCAGATGCAAATAACGTTGAATGGCAAACAGACGCTCTTTATAGAGATGCGTCAAAAACAAACGCTCATTAAATAATCACTTGATTAACCCCCGAAGTGCCTTTGCGGTGATTTGAGATTGGAGAACGGGTGCTCTGAGCTTCTCTAAACCGCGACCACGGTCGTGTCGGTGGGATTTGACACTTGCATAGGAAGTTTGAGCTCAATCTTTACACGCGTTTTGGATTCTATGAAGTACACACACACATATATACGAAGTCTCAAAATATATAGTATAGATACAGCAAGTGAAAGCAGGGTCTCATTCAAGGGTTAATTCTGGACTTTTTGGGGCGCGCAAAAACGGAAACATAACACAGATTCTTCTGCACTGTTTGTCTTGAATCTTGTGATATTCATGTGTAATTATCCAGTTAAATTGACTTTAATAGGGATGCATTGAATCTGTGACAATAGAAGCAGAAATATATTATATGTGCTCAGAGCTAGAAGTCTCACGAATCTGACCAAAATCAGTTATTTTGATTTATGCACCATCAAATCTTTCAAAATTCACTACTATATGACATGCAGTATGAGATAAATTCACAGAGTACTGCAGGTAAAATGTGTAGTTTCAATGACAGCAGTTATGTAATATGTTGCTTTCGTCGTGGCATGGCTTGGAGTTGCGGCCATTTTGATCGTCATTTTATGGCTGCGATTGTATTACCCTGCCTGTGTCACTCTATTCGACCCCGTACTCTTAAGTTCGCATAAACTAGTATAAGTGTGTAACTCATATGACTAGATTAGACCATGAACGTATATATATATAGCTGATTAGACAGAGTAGACGAGCAAAATGGAACTAGATCGATGAGAACCAGTTTAGTTGGTAGGGTTATGCCGTTATTGATATGCTTTATTCTCTGATGGGATATTGAGAAATATAAAATGGAGATAGTATAAAAACTAGAGGTGTGACTGTCCCAATGGGACTACGGATACCCCCTGTTTTTAAAATACTAAGATGTTTCACATGTCAGTAAACATTTAGTTAAAATAATAAAAAAAACAGTTCCCATTGCAGGTGTACAACCATAACCATAATCTTAAACCTATTGACCGAAAAATGTCGGAATAAAAGCTTGGACAAAATTATGTATGTTGCGAAAAAAGTCGAAAAAGGGGAATAACTCCACACAAAAAATGTCGGACAGACGTCATAATCGCAGGTGCACAGGTTCCCATGGTACTAAATATCAGTGCCAAGATTAAAAAACATTGACTGAAAAATGTAGGAATAAAAGCTCGGACAAAATTATGCATGTTGCAAAAAAAGATTCTAAGTCGAAAAAGGGGGATAACTCCACCAAAAAATGTCGGACAGACGTCATAATCGCAGGTGCAGACGTTCCCATGGTACTAAATATCTGTGCCATGTTTTAAAAAAATTGACCGAAAAATGTAGGAATAAAAGCTCGGACAAAAGTTGCGAAAAACATTTGAGTCGAAAAAGGGGGGATAACTCCAAAAAAAAAAAAGTCCGACAGACGTCATAATCGCAGGTGCACAGGTTCCCATGGTGGTTGATTTCTGTGCCAAGTTTCACGGAAATTGATCAAAAAACGACTGAGAAAAACTCCGGACAAATTTGTGTCCACGGACGGACGGACGGACGACGGACAAGCTGACTCCAGTATACCCCCCCCCCTAACTTCGTTGCGGGGGGTATACTAATTGATATAGTGAAACGTGGAATACGCGCGTATTTACAAAATATACATCGACCCACCGGTTGTTGACATGCAGCCTGTTAGATCAATATGACTAGATGCAAATGCTTATAGTGACTTATGAAAAAATATTCATCGTGTTCATGATCAGCAGCATTATCATTTTCTACCACTAACATCCTCGACATTCCTCGTCGAGCAACACCACTACTACTACCACCACTCTCATCATCTCATTAACCGTCGTCACCATCATCATCAACACCATCATTATCATCACCATCATCATATGTACGCACCATCATCATCACACCACCACCATCATCAGCATAATCACCATCATCATAAACATCATTTACTCAACAGCATCACCACCACCATCCACACCAATATCAAAATAACTGCATCATCATCGTCGTAATTATAATCATCATCTTCTTCTTCATAGGCATCATCATCATCGCCGTTGTCAACGTCGTCACCTTCAACGTCATCATGATCATCGTATACATCAGTACAATCATCAACAACAACAATAACAACAACAATATTTACCTTAGGGAACCGTAACCCCCTGATTAATAATACGGATAAAAGCGCATAACATTAGCAATGAAGCTAAATCCGTCATGTTCAGAATACCATTCATGATTTTGATTATTGTATGCAGTCGACACAGACACTCTCTTGGCAAATATCGTGTACGTTCGGTAAATTTCTTACATTCAAACAAATAATGAAATTCGCCATCGACTCTCCCATCATCGCAAATGATACATATATCATCGCATCCAGTGACGCGTGACCATCGGCTGGTTTCTATTTGTAAGCTATGATTGCTTGTGCGAAATCTAAATAATGTTGTACTATTTCTGTCGTCCAATGTATTCAAATAAGGATTAACTGTCATGTGGACTGTTTTTATGGAGATGTAACCGTGAAGTAAGTGGACATAACTTGTGTAAAACCCGAAGTGTTTTACATACAAGTTATGACCACTTACCTCACGGTTACATCTCCATAAAAATAGTCCACATGACAGTTAATCCTTATATTTATATACATTTAGCGAAAAAGCCACTTTTGTAAATGTATTTAAATCGAAAAGTGTATCGTGACAAAAGCAGCCCAAAATACCCAATAGCACCCTTGGCAAAAGTTAAAGGTACTCAACCCGATAAAACTCCTCTCAATTACTATTTCAATGGCTTCGGGGGTCAAAAATATTTGATTCGAGTCGAGGAAGTCACCCATCAAAGCTCAGATTTGTTAGATATCGATTTTAGAAATCTATTATTTTTCATTATCGGGAATTCTTTCTGGCCCAGAAGATAGTAAAAAAATCGTTATTATTACCCACTTGATTATAGAGTTATCCATCCTTGTCTGTTTGAATAGAATTTTGGCGTAAAATCTCGAGCATGTTACCAAATTGACGGCAGTTATAAGTACTCATCTCGAGAACATAAGAATTTTCAAAAATCAATATCTAATGACTCTGAGCTTTGTTTGATGGGTTCCTCGACTCGAATCAAATATTTTTTACCCCCAAAGCCAAAGAAATAGTAATATAGGACCCTCTGATCGGATTGTTGTTGTTGGAATCTGTTGAGATGGGGACCCTCTTTACGGGTTGAGTACCTTTAATAGGAACAATTTCTCTTCATATTGAAACCCGATGATGTATTAAGTCAATCCTGCGCGAGTCCAAATGCGCCCAAAACATTACGCGTTCGTCTTTCCAAACCCAATGACGTATCGATGGTGTTATGAGCTTGGTGTTATGACCCGTTGCGCATTCACCGAGAAATAACTGCAACAAGCCACGTGGGCGCCGACCAATCAGAATGCTGGATTTAGTATGTAAATATATATTCTTGAAAGTTAATGTCAAGCTTGAATATGCGATATATTTTATTTCTGCTTAATATGTCTTAAGTCGTGTTGCCAACTATCTCTGTACTTGCAAATCAAACTAAATTTTACATACTAAGATTGCTTATGGAAACGACAGGTGATCAGTTTTAGGTAGTGTCTCTGACCACAATTTATGAGAATAAGTCGGATCTTCCTTATCCACAAAACGCTAGGCAGAGAATTACTACTACAGTTTGCATTTTAAAAATCGTCATTATATTGGGTCATATTATTTCATATCCATATCTGCCAAATTAATTAGAACTTCGCCCATGTCGGCATCAGACGTGTATATATATAGCATGCACGTGTTGACGTGCGAAAGAAATTCTGACGAGCCAATTGGTTTTTAATACTAGCGGCTCGTGCTCCAGTTGAGCTTTCGTGGACTTCGTCATGTTGATACCAATTGGTCTGGCGCGACGAATAAATTTCAAATGGCCTCAATTTTGAGAAATTGTCAGAATGAGTCCAGAATATATTATAGGACTCACAAGAAGTACTAAACTCAGAGCCTATGGCCCCAGTGTTACGCCATGTTTTGGTGTAACTGACGACTTTTGATGCAACTAACAAGTTTTGATGTAAAATAAGGTCACCACTTTTGAAGTAAAATCGACAGCTTTTGATGTAAAACGAAAAAAAGAAACGAGTTTTGAAGTAAAAAAAAACGCCAGCTTTTGATGTAATACCACCAGACGATTTTGGACATCTTTGAAGTGTCAGAGGAAATCAGTCATATCAGAAGACTGGCCATACACAAGAGGACCCACACCGGGGGTCGCCCATACAAGTGTGACGTGTGTCAGACGGAATTCAGTCATATTTGGAATATGCTGACCATGCATAAGAAGACCAACGCCGGTGATCGACCACACGAGTGTGACTTATGCCATAAGATATTTAGTTATTCCTAAAACCAAACAACACATAAACGAATTCACACCGACGATCGCCCAATCGCGTGTGATGTGTGTCAGAAGGAAATTAGTCATATCTGGAGTCTGACAAGGCATAAGAGGACCCACACCGGCGATCGTCCATACGCGTGTGACGTGTGTTGGAAGGAATTCAGTCATATCTGGAGTCTGACAATGCATAAGAGGACCAACACCCACACCGCGATCGCCCATACTGGTGTGTGGCATCTTAGCTATGGTGTGTGTGTCATATCTATATAAGATATTTCGTGATTCATAAAACCTGGCAACACACATTATAATACACATCGGGGATTGCCCATACGAGTGTGACGTGGCTACGGATCAGTCATACCGCAAGTCTATCGAAGCATAGACTCCACACCGACAATCGACCATACGAGTGTGAGGTGTGTCGGAAGGCGTTTACACAGTGTGGAAAATCTGGCATATCATATGAGAATCCATTTCATGACCCAACATGCAGTAGCCTAGCAATCACGTGCGTTCTAAGTACAGTAACACACTGCTTATGTGGGTTTAAAGGTGGATTATCTCTTTGTAAACATGTATTATATAGTTACCGGGGTATAACATATTATATCTGAATCGAAGACTCCAGTCCATGCTTCTGTCGATTAATATTCATTTTATTTCGAATATTTTCTGGTCTAAAAAGTTGTGGTTGTTTAGCTAACGAACAATAGTGGTTACTGTTAACAGAGACCAGAAATTTTATGGTGTAATTTTGTCACAAATAAACATTAATTATACTCATTATCGCTTATAACTATGGAATAAAACAATACAACCAATCAACCTGGGACATTTGACGTTCGGTACGTAGCCATAGAAACAGCCTAATGCTCTCTATCGCTATATGGTATCACCCGAATGGTCTGTTCTAAACATAGACAAATAAACGGTCCCAATAAAATATTCGAAATAAAATCAATATTAATTGATAGAAGCCTTTCCGGACAGGGGTCTTCAGTTCATATTTATTATTTTATACCCACGCAACTATTTCAAATTTGTTATTTTAAGAGATAATCCATCTTTAATTCGCATAACTGCCAAACAGCTCTTGTCACTCAACCATAGCCCAACCCTTACACCATTAGCTAGACGTCACATAATTGGCAATAATATTGGTAATAACATGATCTTGTCTGGCAATTGTGGTGCATTAGTGGCCCACTAAAAATGGTTAACGGCCCTCGAGCTTATTATCGGTCATCGACTTCGTCTCGATCGGGCCGCCTATAAGCTCTTGGGTCGTTAACTATTTATGTTGGACCATTAATACACCTAATTGCCCTGCAAGATCGTGCTATTGTTATATTATTAAATCCTGATATGGATGGTACACGTACCTGCTTGGTGTTCACATCAACGCCCCTATTTAAAACGAGTTCGTATCGTGTGGCCACCCTTACGCATGCGAGTTTACTGTATTTGTATTGGAAATCCTGACATAGTATGGGCGGTATCTGACACGTGAATGCCTGGAATAAATTCGTTTCGCACCAATCTAAATCATCTACGATAAACAAAGTTGTCACCAAGTTTTAAAAAAGTATCGAAACTCGTTCAGATGGTGTGTTTGCGATCAGTGTGTCAGCCTACTATCTGTCACTTACCCTTTTAAATATTATTATTAAAGATGGATAATAAATATGAACTAAACACTGCAATAAACCTAATATGTGATTAACTCTGTGGCCAGGAACCACCACGGTAACCACCGATCACACGCCTGCATGAGACACTGTATATTGTGTAGATTTATCACTATTCCTCGAGCTCATGATTATACAGAATTATAGTTATTTGACAAAGCCACTTTACGAGATCATATATATATGTTACCCGAGAATTTACATATCAAACAGCTTGTTGCAGAAACCTATATTTTTTCTCTTCTCGTAATAGAACCCACTATATACGTGTGATATGTGTAGATGATGGCACATTTGCCTATTTATTTATATTCGTTCGTTCAATCAAATGTATCATTCATTCGGGATCAGAGACCGCTACGATAACCGACGAACACATGCATGTGACATGGCATATTGAATCTAATTCGTATGGGCGATCGCCTGTGTGGATTCTCATATGATCTGCAAGGAATGGGTAAACGCCTTCCGACACACGTGACACTCGTATGGGCGATCGCCGGTGTGTACCCGGTACTTGCTTGTGTTGCCAGGTTTTCTTTATCACTAAATGTCTTGTATATGGCACACGCCACGCTGGTATGGGCGATATACCGGTGTTGGTCCTCTTATGCATTGCCAGACTCCAGATATGTCTGAATTTCTATCGACACACGTGAAATTCGTATGGTCGATTTGTTCTCAATCGATTAATAGCTGAAGCGATCTAAAAACCTTTATCAGCACTCATGGAGGATTCGGGATAAATTATAAAGATCTGACATATTTCACCATGTTAGATCAGCTGATACGTTTAGGTAATATATGTGTGATTTATAAAGTGATTTATAAAGATGTAAAAACAGAAATTTACAGAGAAAAAACCCAGAAAAGTCAACTAAGTGAACATTCTGAATATGTACAGGACATGAGGAAACAGCTCTATATATTCATTTTGAACATTCCAAAATCAGAATACTAGTTAGTGTGGTCTGGTGATTGTCTCGATGGACACAAAAAGTAAGATACGAACCATAAAATCAAATAAACAAAACTATCATCTTCAGACGTCTTAATAAACCCCAAACCACATATACTACAATTCTTGAGAATCAACATTCAGCCTGAACAAACACCAACTGAATATAACGACCTAAAGTAACCAAAATATATAACCATATAACACAGTCATTGATTGCTCTCAAGTTCCATACAAAGACACCTGAATTGCAATGAACCTTTTCTTGTTGTGATTTGACAATCGGTAGGTTAATGAAATTACGTCTTTGACTTTTTCGCAGTTTTCTTTACCTCCTTCTTCCCTGTTGGGCAAATGTCTCTATTCAAGCAGTCAGAACACCGTGGACCAATCGGTAGACACATCTGCTGCCCAAAACCAACAAGGAGATGGTTCACCTCTGACCAATGTTCTCTGGGTAGCCAGTCTTCCAAGTCAACCCTGGTCTGCTCTGGTTTAGTGGTTGGCTTTCTAACCCACTGAAGTCTGTTGCTAATTCTATGCACATGAACATCTACACCAATACCAGTGAGCTGATCCCATGCACACTTCATCACTAGGTGAGCCATTTTAGGTCCCACTCCTGGAAGACTGATCAGTTTTTCAACAGTGTTTGGAATGTCACCATCATAATCTCTTTGCAAAATTTCTGTTGTCCTTTTGATGTAGCTGACCTTTGTCTTCCAGAAACCAACAGGATAAATGAGTTCTCCAAGAATGTTATCAGAAGTATTTAGAATATTAGTAATGGTACACCCGTGCTTTCTGAGTTTGTGAATAGCTCCAGAAGTTATTTCGTCCCTTGTTTGACTGGAAAGCATCAATGACAGTAAAACCTGGTATCTGAATGTCTGAGGGCTTGCTTCTTTGTCACTGATAACATCACAGCCCATTGTATCCACAGGTGCATCTCGAGACTTTCTCATCAGCTTTATGTGTTCCAATTGCTTCTTCCATTGAGGTGGTTCCCATTTTATCTCTTTCTTTTCCGTGCTTTTCCTGTCATCAATTTCTGTTTTGATACCAGCGCGGTCTCCTTCATATTCAACATTAACATGCTTGCGTTTTGGGTTCGAATGCTTTTTGTCTATATTAACATCACATCGATCGGCTGATTCAGCAAACTTTGACTTCGCTGCGCCGGAACTTGAGAGATTACCGGTCAAATTGTCTTTGGCAGGACTCAACGACGTCGGAGACAACGATGAAAAGTATTTCGATTTTATGGTCTTTGTAAAAACAGTTTTGGCAGATGCCCTTGTAATCCTTCTGGACATAACGGTCGATTTCGTTCTTGTCAGAAAGTCAGTTCTTACTTCGTAAACGCGATAAAATTATGAAACACGTGCTGGAAAAAAGTTGGTAGCATATATGTGTACCTATAATAAAGCGTTATCGAAGTGCGCAGTTTGATGTGCCAAAATGCACGGAAACAGGATCACCTGCACATGGGGCAACCCGACCCAGAATAACCCGATCATGGACTACCCGACCCGAACTGAGAATATTTTGTTAACTTTATTTAAGGGAGAGACGCACGTTTTGCATAAATCCAACCAAAATAGAATTAGATTTGCAACAAAGAATTTCTTAAAAATTTATCTATCTGGCGAAAAAATTAATTTGATATATTATAAATCATGATCTTCATTGTATATAGAATCTTAGTCCAACAAATTAGACTTTCGGATTAAGAGGAATTTTAAGATTTGGAAATTTACGAACCTAAGATAATCGTAAATGTCCAAATATTAAAATATATCTTAATATACGAATAGTCTAATTTGTTTGACAAATAGAATCTGAGCAATTAATAAGATACAATAAAAACAGTTGAGAAGTTGAATATATTACTTTCTGTTTTTGTTTTTTGTTCCCTTTCGGTGACAAGAACTACTAGAACAATTAATAATTTCACACAACACTCAAATCACTCTATATGCGAGGAGTCTTCATTTGTATCATAATGTTGAGTTAGATTTTTATAGCATTATTCCCAGGTCGTAGGAAAAAAACCAGGATACAAGTTCCGGGTTGGTGGGTTGTTGCTCTTAGCGCAGATTTTTCCAATGCCATTTAAAAAAAAATATCCAAATCCATGTTTAAAGATACGGGCGGACTTCGTTGTGTGGTAATGGTACAGCTGTTAATAGAAAGAATATTATATAATAGACAGATGTTGTTCTTATATATATACCAATCATAAATATCGCGTCCATGGCATGTTATTGGCACGTTTGTACACTTTTTTTTATATATAAACAAACATCAAAAACGTTACAGAACCATTTGTTTATAGACAAACACTCGCAACTATGCCTTATTACAAAAAGAACCAGAAACCCCTGACGAATACACGAGTCAACCAATATTTCACAATAGCCTTATAAAGAGGCAGTATAAACCGATCTACTTTCAAACATGGATTTACAAACAGATATTATATATAAATGATATTCTAAAAGATGATGGCACATTTATGAATAATGAGGAATTCTTTCAAATATACGGCTTGAAAATTAATTACCTAACCTTACGGGGCGTGTTGATATCCATCCCCTCAGTCTGGCGACAAGACATTAAACTTATAAAACACAAACTTGATGAACCAAAAGCCAATAAGAAATAAACCATAATATGCTAGTTACCAATGTCTTTCTAGAAAAATGTAAAATAATAACAAGCAATGTATGTACTTTTTGTGGGGAAGAACAAGAAAATATTCAACACTTGTTAGTATAATGCCACAAAGTAAAACCGATATGGCACCATTTCTCAAAATTACTGATACAAACATATGAGCTAGACCAACACTTGAAAAAAGAAGAAATAATATTTGGATGTACTAAAGAGAAACATTCTCTTGCAATAAATAATATAATTCTTCTAACAAAAAGATATATTTACATAACTCGATGCAAAAAGACCGAGCTGTCATTAAAAGGTGCTAATCAGTACATTTCACAGGAATACAAAATTGAGAAACATGCCTGTAAATGGAACAAACATTCAGCCAAATTCTTAGGTATAAAATGGGACAGTGTCCTTCAGTCCATTAACAGCAACCTTGTATAATATAACACAGATAAAATACAAAAAAATAAATAAATAATACTAGTATACTCAATAAATAATAGCACAAACAAAACTAAAATAAAAAAAAGAAGCCAAACCTCTGCAGTGCCATGTGGTTTTCTTAGACCAAAACCAATATATATTAGCCTTTTAACAAACAATTTAATTCCATTTAGTATCAACAAGAAATTGTGGCATTGAAATCCATGTAAAAAAGGACGACCGTGTCCGTGCAGTCACGACTTGCACTACACAGACTACTATATATGTGTTGACTAATCATATGAACATCAAGATGTAATTAACTATAAATATTTCTTATAACCAATTACGTACAGGAAGTTGGTTGCTTGTGGTAGGGGGATTGTGTCTACCTCAGAATTATCATATTGCACTCACATATTTCAGCCTTTCGTGGCTCCACGGGGCCATTTTTTTTAGACTGGACCATATGCCCATTCTCAATTTGGATGATATATTAGTTGTACTCGCCTCCACAACGCTTGGCCTTGGTTGGAAATTGAGGTTCTCATGAGTGAGAACTTGGGTTTACCCCCTCATAATTTGGGTTGTTTGTTTGTTTCAAATCACAACCCAAATCAGTAGAATATAAGTAAGGAAGAACATTCAATTTCCAAGAACATGTTTTTGTTTGTACCTGTACAAATCCTATAGTGATTTTATAGGTTGGGATTTGATCAGTTTTATTACAATTGCATGGAGAGCTACATTTATGACATTTATACCAGCGCGGACTCGGATCCATGCACTATGAAACAACGTCAACCGAACCAAACCTAATGCCAACCGTGCCAACATTATGCCTGCTGTGTGTGCCATGTCACTGTAAAAAACGTCAATAACTTTCGCGGGGAAATGCGCGTGCCAATATGACGTCGCTTTGGATACAACATATGACGTAACGTAACAGTTTACGTGAACGGGCTTTTACTAATTTAATAAACTAAAGAAAAGTTTATTTACTGATATGACAAACATTTTAGACATTTCCGAGTTGAGTCATATGTTGTTTTCGTGATGTGGCTAACGAACATGTGCAGCTTTACGTAATTTCCGTCATTTAGGCCTACCGAATGGCATAGCAACCCGAGTCAGATCGGCAAAATTTATGATTTAAGTAATGATTATTGTTTAAAGTATATAGTTGGGGAGCCCGCATATGTTCCATTTACACTTTTGCGTACAAAAGGTTTGACCCCCTATAGTTGATACCAATAATGGAACATTCTGAAAAACCGATTTCTTAAGTTGCGCATTCCTGGGGTTTAGGGGCCGCTGAACCCCAAAAAGTAGGCCTACCAAAAATCACTTCTATTTACACTTCCGCGTACATCGATGAATTTTGGTTTGATGATACTCCTAAGTGTACTGATTAAGAAAACACAACTTAAGAAAGGGATTTTCCTGGGGTTTTCAGATAAGAAAGGGGGTCCCATGCTGAACACCAAAACGTGATTTTTCACTTTTTTTTACACTTTCGCGTACATCCATAATTTTTGGTCTCAAAGTACTTTGATATATACTAATTATAAAAACATAACTTAAGAAGCAACTTTTCCTGGGGTTTTAAGATAAGAAGGGGACATCGGGTCACCCCTCAAAACGTAAAAAATCACTTTTATTTACATGATTGCATTCGTCCAACGTGTGTGTATGTGGGTACACCCCTGGAACGTTGCACTTTTACATCCAATACATCCCTAAATCGATACGATCAACTTAAGAAATATATATTCATGTCGTTTTCTGATAAGAACGAGACTTGTTACCCCCCCCCCCCCCCCCCCCCCCACAACCGATCCATTTTCTAGAACTATAAGTGAGCCAGTTTTATGAAAATTATAGCGGGAAAATCTAGTAAAATGTTTACAAATGTATATATTTTCGTGAAGCTAAGACATAATGACACTTTTTTGGGCCAAAATTGAAACTCACCATCAACGATGGCCGACAAAATGGCCACCGGAAGTTGAAAATATGACATTTTTTCACAAATATCTTCTAGATCAATTCATGCTGTTTGGAACTGGTTGAGTAATGCAACTTTATTTTGTGTTCTGTATATTAACTGATCATTGGAGTAATTAAATATGCAATTATTGGGGTCCTAACCCCTTCTAATCCCTTAAAAATTCGATTGTACAGAATGCGGTATAAAATTTCACAAAAAATCACAATTGGGATTCTAGTCATATTTCAACAAGAAATTAACAGAACTTTGTAATGTAAGTGAGGCATATCATTACCTATGAATATTCCAAATCACTGGAACCAAAATTCTTACTTTGGCCCAAAATGGCTGCCAATATGGCCGCCAAAATATGGAAAATGGTAAATATTACACCAGCGTGTCCTGCAATCGCTTACAAGTTGTGTTGATGTATAAAATTGGCTATTCTTCATTCTATACATTGAATACTAACATGTCTGATGCACCATGGTTAATTGTTACTATTTTCACCACTGACATCGTCAAAAATATTGGACTTTTCTCTCACAAACTTGACATAAATATTGGCAAAAATTCAGTTTTCAGGTTTGGACCATTTTTTCAGGTAAAATATAACTATCTTTGGATTGAAAGGAGTTTATTGTTTTGGTCTATCTTAAATGTGTCACACTACGGTGTTTATAGACCAAATTGCTCAAGATGGCTTCCAAAATGGCAACCAAATTTGTAAAATGCTAATTTTTTATCCCGAACATTCTCTGCATTGTCCGAAAAGGTAGCAAATTGTGACTCACTTGGTTATTATACGTGTTAGTTAATTAACTGACAACTACATGCTCTATTCCCAGTTGTTCCAGTTCCGTATGGGGCATGACAAATTCATTTTAATGTATGTAATTTTGCCGAGAACCTCTTTTGTGATTTTGGCCATATTTATTGAAAGGAAATGGGCAGAACTTTGAGACAGAACTGAGATGGACCATAATCTTGGCTATTCTGGTCCATTATGATAAACAAATGTCAACAGGATACAGTGTGGATGCCAAGATCGTAGCCAGGGAGTTAGTCTGTGATCATATGTGAGGTGAATAGGTATACAGGGAGTTATTGTATGTCATGACTGATGTGAGTAGGTATACAATGAGTGACTATATGGTTATGAGTGGGTTGTCCATGGAAAGATGCATCTAGATATACAGGGAGAGATCATGGTCAGATGTGAGGTGAATCGGTATGCATGGAGTGACTGTATGGTGTACGATTGTGTATATCCAGTACGGGTGCACCACGTGTGCCTGTATGGTCATTGGTGTGGTGTATGGATATAGCTACATGGTCATCTATGTGTTGATTATGTATACATGGAGTGACTGTGAGGTCATGGGTGGGATGTACATGTGTTGTCTGTATGATCATAGATGGGGTGTGTGGATAAATAGGTAGTGATTTTATGGTTACGGGTAATGTGTGTAGGTATACATGGAATGGCTGTACAGTCATGATTGAATATGAATACCTGGAGTAAGCTGGGTGGATATTGTCGAGCGTGTGGGTACATAGGGAGTGTCCTTGTGGTAACGGTGGGATGCATATTTATATATCTCGTGGATGTATTATCATTGGTGGGTGTATAGGGCTTAGCTGTAGTATCATGGATGGCGTGTATGATTATACAGTGAATTGCTGAATTGTCATGTGTGAGGTGTATATGTAAGTATGGATTGTTTGAGTGGTCGTATGCGCGGTTTTTTGTATATTTGGAAGGGCTGAATGGCCATTAGTGAGGTTTACATGTATACCTGGAGTGAATCTATGGTCTAGGGTGGGCTGCATATGTGTATCGAGTGGTTATATGACTATGTGTGTCGAATAGGTATACAGGTAGTGACTGTATGGTTAAAGGTGATATGAGTGCATGTAGGTATACAAGTAGTGACTGTATGAGCACACATGTAATGAACATCTATACAGGGGGTGACAGGCGTATGAGTATACATGTACCTGGTGTTCCTGTTTGGTGACTCGTGTCGGTATCGTCATGTTTAGGTTATACCAGTACACACACGTGTTGCTTTATTGTCATGGGCGAGGGATATGTGTATATAGCGAGTGGCTATATGGCCATGGGTGAGGTGCATATGCATACATGGAGTGACTATACTGACATGGCTGGGAGTATTAGTATATCTTGAGTGGCTATTCGGCTATGGTGTGACACATAGGGATCCAGGGATTGACATGGCCAATGTTGAGGTGAATATGTATACAAGGATTGACCATGATCGTGTATGAATGTTTTGAATAGGTACACACGGGGTGTCTATATGGCCATAGGTCAGGTGAAGGAGTATACCAGGTAACATGGGTGAGGGTATGTGTATGAAGCGAGTGGCTATATGGCCATTGGTGATGTGCATATGTATACCGGAGTGACTTTATGGTCATTGGTGTGGTGTTGATGTATATATTGATTGACTATTTGACCATGCGTTTGGAGAATATGTAACAGGGGATGACCTTATGGCAAATGGTGAGATGAATGGGTATACAAGGAGTGACTATATGGTTATGGGTCATGTTTAGGAGTATACCCGGTGTGCCTGCATTATGACGCGTGGCTGTATGGTCATTCGTGGTCATGGGTCAGGTGTACATGTATACAGTGGGTCACTATATGGTTATGTCTGTGGTGTTTATGTATATATGTAATGACTGTGTGATAATGGGTGGCTATCGCTTTCCACGATATGACATGACCTCTCTATTGATTAACATATCCTTGAGTTATTGTGGAAAGCGATAGCCACCCAAGGTACACATGTACAACCCACCCATTACCCCAGTCACTCCATATGTACATAAACACCACACACATGACAACATAGTCACCCACTTTATACACGTACATGTACTAGTACACCTGATCATACAGCCATACTTATACAGCTTATACCACAAATGACGATACAGCCACGAGTCACCATGCATGAACACCAGGTATGCACCTACACCCGACACATGACCATATAGTCACTCTGTGTATACATATTCACTGCATTCACGATAATACAGTCACTCATTGTATACATATTCACCTCACCATGGACCATACAGCCACTACATGTATACCTATTCGCCATACCCATGACCATAGAGTCATACCAGGTATACATATGCACATCACCAATGGTGAGCCCTTCCAGATATACCAATATCCGCACATACGACCACTCATAAGTTCCATACTTGCCATACTCATACACGCCATCCATGATAATAAATCTACTCCCCATACACCACCAATGATAACACATCCACAACATATATAAATATACGTCCCACCGTTACCAACAGGGCACTCCCTATATAACCACACATCATTCATGACCATACAATAACTCCCTGTATTATCTATTACCTATTATCCTCATCTATGATCATAGAGTAACTCCCTGGCTGCCATCTTGGCTTCCACCCTGTATCCAGTTGATAAATTTTTATCATAATGGGCCAGAATACCCACATATCATGGTTCAGCTCAGTTCCGTCTCAAAGTTCTGCCCATTTCCTTTCAATAATATGGCCAGAATCACAAAAGAGGTTCTCCGCAAAATTCCATACTGCAACTTTAATATGAATTTGTCATGCCCCATACGGAACTGGGACAAATATAATAGAACGTAGTTGTCAGTTAATTACATTGTAACTAACACGTATAATAACCAAGTGAGTCACAATTTGCCACGTTTTTCGGATAACGCAGAGAATAATGCTCGGGATATGTTAACTTTTAACTTTTTACAAATTTGGTTGCCATTTTGGAAGCCACCTTGCGCAATTTAGTCTACAAACACCGTAGTGTGACACATTTAAGATAGACCAAAACAATAAACACCTTTCAATCCAAAGATAGTTACATTTTACTTAAACAAATGGTCGAACCCTGAAAAGTGAATTTTTGCCAATATTTATGTCAAGTTTGTGAGAGAAAAATCCAATATTTCTGGTGATGTCAGTGGTGACAATAGTAAAAATGATTCATGGTGCATCAGACATGTTAGTATGCAATGTATAGAAAACAGATTAGCCAATTGTGTACACCAACCACAACTTGTAAGCAGTTGCAGGACACCCTGGGGCAATATTTACCATTTTCCATATTTTGGCGGCCATTTTCGCAGCCATTTTGAGCCAAGGTAGGATTTATGGTTCCAGGTATTTGGAATATTCATAGGTAATGATATGCCTCACTTACATTACAATGTTCTTTTCATTTCTTGTTGAAATATGACTAGAATCCCAATTGTGATTTTTTGTAAAAGTTTGTAATGCGTTCTGTAAAATCGAATTTTGAGGGATCGGAAGGGGTTAGGACCCCAATAATTGCATATTTAATTGCTCAAATGATCAGTTGATATACAAAACACAAAATAAAGTTACATTACTCAACCAGTTCCAAACAGCATGAATTGATCTAGAAGATATTTGTGAAAAAATGTCATATTTTCAACTTCCGACGGCCATTTTGGCGGCCATCTTGGATGGTGAGTTTCAATTTTGGCCCAAAAAAGTGTCATTATGTCTCAGCTTCACGAAAATATATACATTGGTATACATTTTACTAGATTTTCCCGCTATAATTTTCATAAAACTGGCTCACTTATAGTTCTAGAAAATGGATCGGGTTGTGGGGGGGGGGGGGGGGGGGTAAAGTCTCGTTATTATCAGAAAACGACATTAATATATATTTCTTAAGTTGATCGTATCGAATTAGGGATGTACTGGTTGTAATAGTGCAACGGTCCAGGGGTGTGCACATATACACACATGTTGGACGAATGCAATCATGTAAATAAAAGTGATTTTTTACGTTTTGAGTGGTGACCCGATGACCCCCTTCTTATCTTAAAACCCCAGGAAAAGTTGCTTCTTAAGTTGTGTTTTTATAATTAGTATATATCAAAGTACTTTGAGACCAAAAATCATGGATATACGCGAAAGTGTAAAATAAAGTGAAAAATCACGTTTTGGGGTTCAGCATGGGACCCCCTTTCTTATCTGAAAACCCCAGGAAAATCCCTTTCTTAAGTTGTGTTTTCTTAATCAGTACACTTAGGAGTATCATCAAACCAAAATTCATCGATGTACGCGGAAGTGTAAATAGAAGTGATTTTTGGCACTTTTTGGGGTTCAGCGGCCCCTAAACCCCAGGAATGCGCAACTTAAGAAATCGGTTTTTCAGAATGTTCCATTATTGGTACCAACTTTAGGGGGTCAAAACCTTTTGTACGCAAAAGTGTAAATAGAACATATGCGGGCTCCCTAACTAATAAACCATGTAATGTCTTCACGCAATGAATACTGTTATGTTAGCTATGTGAAAAGTAACATTTTGTAGTTTTAACTTAATTGCAATGACGTTTCAAGATGGCGGCCCCTCAAATTCAAGATGGCGGCGCCCCTAATTCAAGATGGCGGCGCCCATGTTCGAAAGCGAACTTAGTATAAGGACGACCAGCGAATGTGTTGCTGCGCAGCACATGCGCGGCTGGGCTGCGCCCAGCTGGTCGTCCTTAAAAAAAAAGCGCTATGCTACATATATATAGCAAATTCTACAAAGACAGTACACACATATGTACCGTCCCGGGAAGAAAATTATTTCACTATCTGAAATTTCTCAGAAAGTTGAAACTCGAATGCCCAACCATGTTAAATTGGCTGATGATACACATCACAGAATATTGAGACCAAGCAAAAAGTATCTGAATTGGCATTGGAAGATGAAGAGGGTTCTCATGAACAAAAAATAAATAAATGATATTAAGTAAATAAAGTTATATATATGCATTTTGTATTGTTTTTTTGTATTCATGTTAAAAAATATGTAATACTATGAATATACTGTTACCAAAAATATGAATAAATTATAAACAAAATAAAAAAAAACACTCGCAACTACGGTACCGGATCGTCCAATGAAAATGTTCGTTGCGCTGCGGTAGAAGATAATATTATTTACGACATCAACAATCGCATTCAAGTCACACCAATTTTTATTTTAATTGACCCAGTCTACGCGCTGTGAGTTCAAAATCCAGCTAATCCACGTTAAAGGGACGGGCGGACTTCGTTGTGGGTTATATTTTAGAAATAACATTATTAAATTATGATAATTTCGTCAAGAATATACTAATAATATAGCATAATGATGATATGAGTGCGATATTATTCACAAAACACGTTTTGTGTCCGAGAAAATAGAGGTTAACTGTTTAGTTTCTCGCAAAAAGCGCAGTGGATTGTTTATAAGATGAGCCACGATATTGCGCCATTTCCTTATTTAGATTCGCGTGCTTTACGTCGGTTGTGAAACTCCTAATTTGGTGCGCTTACAACTTACAATACGATTCATCGTAATGTTCCTTATTTAGATTCGCGCGCTCTACGTCGGTTGTAAAACTCCTAATTTGGTGCGCTTACAACTTACAACTCTCAATACGATTCATCGTAATAATCCTTATTTGGTAAGTATTACCATAATAATATAGGTTAGGAGAAAATACTATCTGGATTGAAAAATATTCGTCTCTTTGTGAGAACAATTATATTATGTACAAGTTTTCTGTCTGATCATTTCCCAATCATGAAGTAACGTGTATTAGCTTCATTTTGAACAGACCGTAGATCGATTAAAATTAAATTTGGTGTGATTTGAATGCGATTATTGATTGCGCCAATAATTTTATTTACGCATTCCACAGTGCAACGTAACATTTTCATTGGACAATACGGTAGTTCCCAGTGTTTGTTTATAAACAATCGTAACGTAACATTTTTTTATGTTTGTTTACATGACAATAGCATGCAATCTACGCGATATTTATGACTAGTATAAGAACAACATCTGTCTATTATATAATATTATTTCTGTTTATGGCGGTTTTAGTGGATGTGACTATTTAAAAACCTATATACACAGGGAACGCCGCCCGTATCTTTAAAATACTTCATGATTGGTAACGACCAGACAGAAAACGTGTACATAATATAATTGTTCTTGTAAAGAGATGAATATTTTTTCAATCCAGTTAATATTTTCTCCTTACCTATATATGGTAATACAATACATACCAAATAAGCAATAATACAATGACAGAATTGTGAGTTGTAAGACGCACCAACTTTGGGGGTTTGAACAACCGACGTATAAATTAATGCGCCAATCTAAATAAGGAAATGACGCAATATCGTGACTCAGCCTATAAACAATTCACTGCGCTTTTTGCGAGAAATTAACAACACTCGACCTGCATTTTCTCTGACGCAAAGCGTGTTTTGTGAATATCACATTCATATCATCATTATGCTATACTAATAGTATATTCTTGAGGAAATTATCATCATTTGATAAATGTTATTTCTAAATTATAACCTACAACGAAGGCCGCCCGTCCATTTAAAGATAATTTATGACTACAAAAATTATTTTAAATGTTCAGGCTTTTGAACAGGACTACAATCGAGCATTAATCGGGAGAAGAGAGCTCCTAGTTTCAACACTTACCCAATATTTGTTCTCGTATAACACTATATATATTATGGGGTGGATCCTCCTTTGCACTGAGTCTCAGGTGAAGCTATAGTCATCACTCCTCGTCCGTCGTCCGTCCGTCCGTCCGTCAACAATTCTTTGAACATCTTCTCCTCTGAAACCGTCAGGCCGAATTGGTTCATATTTGGTGTGGATGTTCCCTAGGTGACTCTCATTCAGATTTGTTCAAATGAGGACACTGGGTCAAATAGTTGTGAAGCCAGGGCCATAACTCTGTAATTCTTACAACGACTTCTTCTCAAATTTCATTGAGCCGAATGGGTTCATATTTTGTACAAAGTGTCCTTGTCCTGTTATTCAGATTTGTTCAAATGAGGTCACTGGGTGGAATGTGGGCGGAGCCAGTGACATAACTAAAAAAAATAGTTTTTGTTAAATTCGGATTTTTGAAATTTTCACCTTACTCAATTTAACTAACAGAAAATTATTTCATAATTTTTTTTTAAAGTAACACCATTATAACAGCTGCAGAGTTATGAAACTTTAATATTCTGATAATACAGAAATATTTCTTTACCCATCTCCCTCCCACATAGCCCAGATCCACCCACCCCATCCCCACCTCACCCCACCCTGTAGTGGACTGCACCCAACCAACATTCCTTCCAAATCTCCAGCTTCCACTTAATACCTGTTCTGTTAAAGTTGCAGATATATCTTTGTGGATAGATGGATAGAGAAACAAGTCATTAATCAAGATTAGAATAATATGTCATCTAGCAGCTTGTGTAAACATTGTAACTGCTAGCAATGTTAAACACACTCCCTGAATTTAGTGTGTCTGACATTTGCAGAATGAGGTCCCCAGGGGGCGAATTTAGTGTTGCTACCCTGTGCAGGATGCTAGCATCACCAAATACACCCTCCATGGACTTAATTCTGCTTAGGCAGCATATTCTTCATCATCAAGTATCAAATTGAAAATTTTAATTTTTGACTTGTTCCCTTCTGTTCAGTTTCTATGTCCCCCTAATTTGCAGAAGATTAAATGCATAATTGAGGTGCTCAATGGGTGTGCATTACCAACTTCAACTGTAGAACTTCAATCTGTTCCAAGGTTACCCATGGCTGGTGAGGCCTAATCAGACTGAGGATGAATCTGGTGATGCTAGCCCGCCTTGCAGAATATTGTTATTAAATTCACCTTTTGGGGACCTCATTCTGCAGATGTCAGACACACTATATTCAGACTTGGCTGGCATATTATTTTCTTAACCAAGCTCACTCATACCGATGAAATCATACCCTGATTTTTCAAAGAAACATTGGGGGTGTATATTGGCTTGAATTTGTCTTCTGTCTGTCAGGTGGTCCTTCCATCCATCAGTCTGTTGGGATGTCTATCCATCCATCTATCAACATTTGTTTTCTTCTCCATATTAACGATCAAATATGTTTATATATCTTAGTATGCATGTTCCCTAGGTGACTCACAATCAGATTTGTTCAAATAAGTTCATCAGATCAAATAGGTGCAAAGCTAGGGCCATAACTCTTTCCCTCCATAGTAAATCTTTTAGGAAATGAGGTCCCCAGAGGGTGAATTCGTTAATGATATTCCACCTTGGGGGAATAGTGTCATTAAATTCACCTTTTGGGGACCTCATACACACCCCTCACCTGTATAGTTTTTGGTATCGATTGGTTGATCAGTTTGGAAAATAATTAACCCTGCACACAAATGCTATCTGATGCATCTAAGTCAAAACATTTTCTTCTGATCTGCCTCATATTTCTTACCTAGGTCTTTCTTAGCACGTTCTTCATCTGTATGGATTTTGGTTTTGTTTATTTAACCCTTTCCACTATTTTTTTAAAATATAATTCATCCAAGCCAGGATGACTCAAACATTTTTCATCTGATCGACACCAAATTTGGTATATGAATTTCTGACCCCTAAATACAGATCCGATATATTTTAACAGAGTTATGACCCTTTATAACTCATCTGTTTGTCATGTGCTATGAAAGTCTTTAAGAGAAGATTTCTCCACTGAGCACCAACTGTGTTATTGAATGAGATGATATAGCTACCTGACACCTGATTCTAAGGCCACAATGTTATCTCAAGCTTGTCTGCTGCCATCAGAGATAATATATACTGCATGGCCATGCTATAATAATGGGACCTTATCTTAGCTGACAGCTGTTGATAAACACATCACAGATAATGTTTATTTGTTTCATTAATTTCAATTTGGCTATTAACTTCTTTTCATCTGTGATAATGATGTGTGATATTTATGATTTCAAGGAACAATTATCAGAGATCAATGAATCTCATAGATGGGCATTTACGTTTGGTTCAAATGGGGGCAGAGATAGGAGATTTGAAACTCCTGCACCCACCCTGTCTATGCTATGAATTCATGTTTGGTACTCATAATTTTGATATAAACTGGTATTATCAGTAAGGTTTTGATAAATTTCCAACAGTTGATGATCTTTTGTTCAGATAGGGTCAACTAGGGGAAAGGCCAGGGTAATACTTTCCCTCTATAGTAACCCTTGAAATGTTTTCTTTGAAAGAATCGCCAGGTCTATTTTGATAGCTCACATTTATTATTGAGACTCCTTTGGTAATTCATGATATGTCTTGGCAAGAACCAAATGGCCTACATGTTTTTTGCTTATATTTGGTATGAAATTATCTTGGGTGACAGGAATTCAGATTTGTGAAAATGGGATCACAGAATCAATTAAGGGCAGACTAAGGGACATAACTCTCCATAGTAATTCTTAAAACGTGTTTGCAAGAATTAGTTGGCTTATTTAGCATGGAATGTTCTTGTTTGATTGGAATTCAGATTGGTTAAAATGGGGTCACCAGGTCAAGTAAGGCCCAAGCGAAAGACTGTTTCCCTTCATAATAATTCTTAATATGCTTCCTTCACAAGAACCATCAGGTCTATTTTACTGATAATTAGTATGAAGGGTTCTTTGGTGACTGGGATTCAAATTTTGATATAAACTGGTATTATCAGTAAGGTTTTGATAAGTTTCCATAGTTGGAGATCTTTTGTTCAGATAGGGTCAAATAGAGGAAAGGCCAGGAGTATACCTTCCCTCTATAGTAACCCTTGAAATGTTTTCTTTGAAAGAATCGCCAGGTCTATTTTAATAGCTCACGGGGGCCTCGGTGGCTCAATCGGTTAGGGGTACAACTCCAAGCCGTTTCGCCTTCCAGCGCTGGCGATAAGGGTTCAAATCCACATGTTTCCATCGTGGACTTTGTAACTCGAAATCGTTATCTGGGAAAGTTGCCAGTTACTTGCCGATGGCCGGTGGTTTGCCGCACATGGTAGACGAGTTTATCAGCCATTGAAATCACTGTTAGATTAGCCGTAAGTGTGCGGATTTCCTCCACCATTAAAACTGGCAATGTCGTGATATGGCCTTAGTGGCTAAAGCGACATAAAACCCGATTCAATCAATCAATCAATCATTAATAGCTCACATTTAATATTGAGGCTCCTTTGGTAATTCATGATATGTCTTTGCAAGAACCAAATGGCTTACATGTCTTTTGCTTATATTTGGTATGAAATGACCTTGGGTGACACAAATTCAGATTTGTGAAAATGGGATCACAGAATCAAATAAGGGCAGAGTAAGGGACATATCTCTCCATAGTAATTCTTAAAACGTGTTTGCAAGAATTAGTTGGCTTATTTAGCATGGAATGTTCTTGTTTGATTGGAATTCAGATTGGTTAAAATGGGGTCACCAGATCAAGTAAGGGCCAAGCGAAAGACTGTTTCCCTTCATAATAATTCTTAATATGCTTCCTTCACAAGAACCATCAGGTCTATTTTACTGATAATTAGTATGAAGGGTTCTTTGGTGACTGGGATTCAAGTTTATTCAGATTGGGTCACCAGGTTAAAACGGGCAGGACCATGGACATAACTATTTGTCTCTGCAGTAATTCTTAAAATTTCTTCTCGAGAGGTTGGACTATTTAGCTTACGTATAGTATGGAAGGTCCTTTGGTGACTGAGATATATATTTGTTAAAATGAGGTCAACCTGTCAAGAAATGACGGGGCTATGGGACTTAACACTTCTGAATATAAAATTCATTAAAACATCTACCTTGGAACTACCTCACTGATTAATCTGACAGACATATATGGTGTTTTTGGGTCCATTGATATTTGGGCTTCAAACATGTCTAAATAGTTTTATAAAAAGGCACTTGTGAGATTGGAAATTTTCAAAAATTGAGAAAGTTGGAGATGTCGGTTGTGAAATTCCAACTTAAGACTTGGGAGTCTGGAGCCCGGTCGGGAGGGGACATGAGCTGGAGGAGGGGGTGGGGTGATCAGTAGTGTACAGTTGGTAATTTGAAAGGAGATATTCACCAATCTAAATACATGAAGCCTCTCTATCCACATATCCTGTTTAGATCTACTTCTTTTAAATTGATTATGAAAAGTTCTGACTGTTATGGTCTCCAGAGTCCCAGTCTTATCAGTCTTTGCAGTCTGGTGAGCGACCCCACAGTCTTTGACTGTCTTGTTTGTTTTAAACTTCAATTATCACTACGATGCAGCTGTACGATGCCAGTGTCCGCTCAATTAATTATTCTGGTGCTTTAAATATTATGAATATTGAACGATATACGGATATCCTGTATCATTGCATGATGGTCACCATGAGATGGGACCTTATAGATTTCTCGGACCTACCGATGGGAACATGTCTCTATTCCGAAGGTTCGCTATTCCGAAGGTTCACTATTCCGAAGGTTCACTATTCCGAAGGTTCACTATTCCCAAGGTTCTCTATTCCGAAGGATCTCTATTCCCAAGGTTCGTTATTCCGAAGATTTTTTATTATTTTAAAGGTTAATTCTATATTCTAAAATATTGAGAGGGTTCTTTATAACGAAGACTCTTTTTGTGAAGGAAATAACATAAAACATTGAAACAATAAATCGACTTTTTTCTTCGCGGGTTTCTTTGAGATTAAATGTCATTACGTATGACGTTATTTCCCAAAACATATTCACGTCAGGCAGCCCACACAATTGCTATGTTTCCATACGATTTAATGTCATCACGCATGACGTTATATAGCTCAATAATCGTAGAGGCAAGAATACGCCAGCTAAAGGCGGATTAAAACAGTGGGGCTATAACTCTTAATGAGTACCACGGGGTAGGAACTGCTCCGCGAGGCTGATACCTCTTCCGATCTTCGGTCCAGTTCTTATCCGATCTGGTCAAGGTCACTGGGGATTTTCCCATGGTAAATAACGCAATTTTTACGCAACAGAGATATATATGCAGTTCATTTGTTGTATATATACCTTGCCAGCTACATCAACTATCAAGACATACTAGTTGGAAATTGTTAAGTAAATGTGGATTAGTAGAATTTATCCATTTTAAGAAATGTTCCAGTTCACTAGTGATGGGTCCCAATTCACCATTGATAAGATCCGTTCACTACCCGAACATCTATGCAACAGATTTTTGGTAAAATAAATCTGCACATATGTTTGAACTAAAACTTCACACTAGACTCACTTTTGTTTGAATTTAATCGCTAATGGTTATTGCGATACGGCAGTTTGGTACATGGTGTAAAGCACGTCTGTATTGGACCAAGTACAAAAAACTCGCAAGTGAATTGGACACGGATCGATAGTGAACTGGACCGAAAATCACAAGAGGATTTTTTCTCATGGAGCAGTTCCTACCCCGTGAGTACTGCGTAGCAGAATGTCGTTGAATAGACGGGTATGGGATGAACCTAACTGCAATTGTGAATTTGTATTGAATTTTAAGGCCCACTTAATTTTCGAGTCACCGACTATTTTTGTTATAGTGCCTTGATATCAGGTCTTAATAACAATCTGTGCATAAAATATGATTAAAACACTATAGTTCATCACCATTTGAAACGTCTGTATCAGAAGATGTCCATAGAGAAATAGAAAACAGCTTAAAGGTGGATTATCTCTTTGTAAACATGTATTATATAGTTACCGGGGTATAAAATATTAGATTTGAATCGAAGACTCCAGTCCGGAAATGCTTCTATCGATTAATATTAATTTTATTTCGAATATTTTCTGGTCTAAAAAGGTGTGTTTGTTCAGCTAACGAACAATAGTGGTTACTGTTAACAGAGACCAGATATTATATTGTGCAATTTTGTCACAAATAAACGTTAATTATACTCATTATCGTTTATATATGTGGAACAAAACAATACAAACAACCAATCTGTGACATTTGACATTCGTTGCGTAGCCGTAGGAACAGCCTAGTGCTCTATATCGCAATACGGTCTCATCCGAATGGTCTGTTCTAAAAATAGTAACATAAACGGGCCCGATTTAATATTCGAAATAAAATCAATATTAATTGATAGAAGCTTTTCCGGACATAGGTCTTCAGTTCATATCTATTATTTTATACCCACGCAACTATTTAAAATTTGTTATTTAAAGAGATAATCCATCTTTAAATCATAAAAAGATCGCCCCGTTATGGCTTCCAGAATGCAACATAATCCAACCTAATGTATTTTCAATTGAAGGGGAATAACACTATCTTTAAAATATAGAGTTATTCCCCCTCCATTGAAAATAATACACTTTGCGCAACAAAACCAGATGAACATTAAGCACAAAAACACGTCGTTAACTCAACAAAAACAACATGTTCACAGTTTATTACACCGGATAAGCTGATAATACAGTGTTAGAGAGCTTCCTATTTACAATGGTATGTTATATATGTGATCTGGGTGTTCGAAAATTAAGTGGGCCTTTAATGTTGATGTTTCTTTCAAATACAGATAGCCAGTTCGGAAAATCTATATCTCTTACATGTAGTTTATTTCAGTCATCGTGTTTTCAACTTTCCATAATAAACGATAAACTGATACTGTCTTCTTGCTATTAATAACGGACATCTGGAACAATTTGGGAATTAGAAGTGGGTGTTTATATGTACTATATGTGAATACTAGCGTAATAGTTTTTTCGTTCCTCGTGTGCAAATTTTCATTCGTTTCTCGTTAAATACGCCCTTCGGAATAGCGAACCTTCGGAATAATGAACCTTCGGAATAATGAACCTTCGGAATAATGAACCTTCGGAATAGAGAACCCTACCCCTACCGATACAATGAAAAGCTAATTGAACACACCATGCTAATTATTACAAAACAAGTATTCATCTTTGCTAAGATAACATTTTATTTCGTGATTACAGTTTCTGCCACATGGGATTTTAATGCGCTCCACCCCCTCCCAAAACCACTGTGTAGGAACTGTTAAATCGGAAGACATTCTATTGCCAGTTTGTGATGGTGCAGGAATTATTAAAAAATAAAACCTTTCGGTAGTTTTTGACTAAAGCTAAATTTTCGAGCAATCTAGGTGACAATTCGATTCATTTTCCACCAATCACAATCTATGGTCCAAAATAGCGTGATAATAACGAAAATTCCATTGTAATATCGACGAAAACCGCGCGAATTCGGTATTTCGATCGGTTCTTTCTTCGGTACGGACTATACCGGCATCGAAAAAAAAGTATTGAAGTTTTTGTAGCACAATTGTTGCCCCGATTCTTCCCGATAAAACAGCTTTCATTTCTACAGCGTATATAACATGCATGGCGTTCATAGTTTGTTATTGGTTATAAGTGTGCCTTTATAGGAGATGGGGATAAATGACGATCAATTATATACACATTTTATAAACGTATATTAGTATATATACAACACATTCACCAAGAGAGACATTAAAATGTATGTATATACATCATGGACGTGTTAGTATACTTATTACATAATTGCAATATAGTTTTCAAATCAATCTTTGTTATGGCCGTTGTGTGCATGGGAATCTATAACAGACTCTGGTAGCACGATAACCGAACAACTTCCCTACAACATAACATTTGCTGTTGATTGAACATCCGCGCTCGTGGGATTTCGGGTTAGCGCTGAATATTTTACGCTATCTTTTAAAATCCAAGTGGTGCGCTTTTTTGGGGCAGTTCTTACTCATTCATTCATCTTATACTCATTTTATTGACGATTGCAGGCTGTTTCTCTCATATACACTATGGATTAAGTGTTACAGAAAAAACAAGATAGACGTGAAAGGTTCAAGTCGATATATCCATGTTTAATTTGGACTGTAACTATATTTATGTACACTTGTGTGTCTGTCCCTCATTAATTGGACCGATCCATTGAAGTAAAAGTATTATTGTTGTTAGTAATGTTACATTTGGCTACAAGACAAATACTCTACAGAGCGTTTGCTTCACAAGCATATCGCTGAATTAGTCATTGTCGCATGATATCGTGCAAAGACACCCAGGATCTCTCAAGTGTGCAAATAGACATTCAGTATCTCCCAAATATGCAAAAAGTCACCCAGCATCTCGAAATCTCATCAAAAACGAAATTTTAGATAAGCCATCTGCTATTAATTATTTAACTTTAATATATCCTGTGTGTCTTTTTTTTTTACGAAACCATACAATGACCAATTCACTGAATTCAGCCGTACTGCCACACTACTGGTTGGTTTATTTACACTCTAAGGTAACACGACATATGCCAAATAATACTGGTGTAGTTTTACCAGCCATAAATCCATTATAAAATTATAATGTAGATATATACATGTCCTATATCAGGTAATCATCCTGTGGATGGTGAGCTCTCTTGTGCCTCTTCAAGTGATTGGATTTGACAAATGCTATGCCACAAACCCCACACACGTACGGACGAACCGTCGGAACGCAGTTGTGCATCTTTCTATGTAGCTCCAAACTATAAGGGTGTTTAAAGCATTTCTCGCATACCTTACATTGGTATATCTTGGGGTTCAAGTGCGTGACTCGATGCCATTTCAGTTCATTTGATCGAAGAAATGACGCATCACACACATCACAGCTGTATGGCCGGACACCCGAATGGATCCGTTTATGCTTCGTGAGCACAGTTGATGCATTAAATGATTTTCCACAAACATCACACACAAATGGTCTGTCTCCGGAGTGAATTCTTTTATGAATTGCCATGTAGCTTGACGAGTTGAATGCTTTCCCACATATGTCGCATTGATATGGGCGAGATCCAGTGTGGATGCGTTTGTGTGTCGTCAAAGTACTTGTTTGGGAGAAGGATTTATGGCATACGTCACACTCATATGGACGTTCTTTAGAATGAGTTCGTTTGTGTTGGTTCAAATGAAAAGAATTAATGTATGATCTGCCACAAGTATCACAAAGATACGACTGACTTTCCGTGCTGACGTTACGACCGCTAGTACCATTTGAGTCTTCGCCAACTTCATTTTTATTATTCACTTCATGTTTTCTCATGTGTTTCTTGAGGCTTTTAACATATTTGAATGCCTTCTGACACGTATGGCAAGATAAGGTGGTAGCTTTATCCAGAACATCTATATCTTTGTCAGTCACAATGGTTGATGGGTTCGTTGATTCATTGTTGGACATGTCGTGGATTTTCAAGTGTCTTTCAAGGCGGCGTGATTGTTTGAATGTTTTCCCACAATGCACACATTTGAAAATAATCTGTTGGGGTTCAGTAGTGAGTTTATCGTTGGGTGAGCTTTCTTCATCGGGAACACTATTCGTATGGAATTTCCGTATGTGGTTCTTGAGGCGACTAACCTGTTTGTAAGACATTAGACAAACTCCGCATTCATGAACCACATAATGGCTTTGATCGTCCAGCATTTCTTCATCCGGAAATGAATCACCATTACTACTAGTACTACTAACATTAACAGTCCATGTAGTTTGACAATCTGAATTGCCATTTTCAGCATGTCTGAGTCTTGTTGATCGTCTCTGCATACCGTCGGCACCGAAATTTTATAGACCAACTGATAGATACCGACTAACAAAGACGGTAAGTGCACCGACTGACCTGTGACGCGGAATGCAGGACTTTTAGAATATAACTGAAGTGCCGCGCAATTATTCCCGGCCAAAAGTTGTTATTTGGTTTCACGTAGAAATTAGGTTCGTAAAGATAACTTTCCCTCGTATAATAACATCCGCAGTAATCCCGACCAGCTAATAAATTTTAAATGTGCTTTGTTAAAATTTAGATCGAAATCACTTCCGTGCTGTGCGCTCAAAACTTTTGGTTGGTGACAACAGTACCACTTATACGACGTTTGATATCGGCAAAGTCCATCACACCTGACATCATTGAGCTGTATACATCATTCTGGACTCCTCGCCCTATGACGGTGACGGAATCTGACGAGGTTTGCCGAATGCTGTATACATCTGTGTCTGCAGATATTTCAGGGCAGGAACCAATTCTGGTAATAGACACACTGATCCATGTAAGATCTAAAAGACGGTGTTTTTTATATTTTATTTTGGGATCTATATGGATAAATGTATATGTTATAAATATATAATCATTAAACTCGAGAACGAGGACATGGAATCCCCTTATATTATTATTATGTCGTTCCAGTCCATTATTGTCCGTGGATAGAAAGAGTTGCGAAAATCTGAGCTGTCGGCCTTGATCAATTCATGCGGCTTTAATTGTATTAGAGGTTTTGCACAATTTTGTTTGGCATTTGCCTTTAATTTCCTACCTCTCTGATGTTGTTGGTCTCAAACACTGTGTAGGAACTGTTACATCGGAAGTCGTTCCATCGCCGATTTGTGATGGTTCTTGACTGATTTGTGACGGTTCCTTATGATCCAAATTATACATTTTTGACAGTTTTTGACAGTTAAAACGCAATCTTTGAGCCATCTAGGTGATAATTCGATTAGTTTTTCCATTCCCCTCATAATCTGTGGTCCCATATAACGTAAACATTATGAACATCCTATTGTGCGAGTATTAACAACGACGAATTTTGATATCTCGATCGGTTCTCTCCCGATCGAGTCGGTTCTCTCCCAATATAATCGGTTCTGTCCGGGAAATACGATGACTAATTATTTGGAAGGATACGTGAAAATAACCAAGTGAACACAACGAAATATATCAATTATGTTGAATTTACACCACTTATGATAAATTTCGGTGAGTTACACTGCCTTCTTATATATAATTATGTGTCAACAGTAGTAACAGAATCGTTCACTTTATTGTGACGCAAAGCATGCAATTTGACATGAATGGTCAATGTGAACTGCGAATACTGATTTTTTTCCCCAACAAACCAATCAAAATGTCGACTGATTCAAAATGGCCGCCACTTTTTTTCAATATGGCCGCCACTTTTTTTTTAAATGGCCGCCACTGTTTTTTTCTCCAAAAAATCGCATTTTCCAGCTTGTATTAAACTTATAAGAACCACGTGACTTCCATTCCTTATTCGAAAATGGCCACCGCACATGCAGAGTGGTTCATATAGGTGATACATACCATTTCTCGGTTCCGTTATATATTAAGGTAAAAAAAAAGGTGCTGTAAGTCCCCCCCCCCCCAGACGCCTTAAATAGTCACCACAAACCCCACCCGATCCAAAAATGACGGCGGTCAACTGAATTTGGATCGGGGGTGTTTATGGTGTTTTGTGGACACATTTTTTAATTAACGCCCCCGGTGTATACTGTTCTACATATTTTAGAAAGCTGTGGTTCGCTGGGCATTTTATAAATAGATAATGGGTTTTTTCCGGTTGTGACAATTCGCAGTAGGTCGCTATTTGCGGAGGTCCACGAATTCGCGGAGTTCCCCTAAAATTGTCGAAATATATTGATTTTAATTAGGGAACGGGTGCGTATAATTATGTCAATTGATACGTATTTTAAACAAATAACGACACGATCATCATAATAGTGGTTTGTTCTATCAATCATATCTTAATCATCATCATCATAATACGGAACAAGTCTTGCGACTTTTCGTCCCAATAACATTATTTGCAATGCTTGTTTACAAATATATGTATCGTCATTCGATATTTACTTGTGAGTCACTTGAACATATTACTTGTCGTCGAACTCGTATTTTATATAATAGAAGAATGAGTCTATGAAACTATATTTTGAATTGATCGAGTGTTGGAGCCTCAACAGCGAAGTCTGGCAGAGAGTTCCAGCTATTTACCACCCTCTGCGTGAGGGAAATATTTTCCTATGGCCTTGTTAACAATGGGCATATGTAGCTTTTTATTATGTCCTCTTGGTCTTCCTGGTGAATGTCTTTCTAATAGGTCACAGGCATTGATATTGTAATGACCATTCAACAGTTTATATACCTCGATTAGATCTCTTCTAAATATTCGATATTTTAAAGACATCAGATTTAGTCTTATCATTCGGTCTCGGTAGCATAGAGTTTTTATTTGACGAACTAGTTTCGTTGCTTTTCTTTGTATTTCTCTAACACAATGCTTTGATATTTGGGATGTGGGCTCCATGCAGAGTTACATTATTCGATTATAGGTCTGACCATGCTTATGTAGAGCGATTAGAAAGTGTCGATGTCCAAGTTCGTGAAAGTTCTATTGACTATGCCGATGATTTGAGAAGCTTTATTGCTTTAGGATATTGTAGGAAGGCTAATCTGGCCGCGTCAAATTGAGCTATAGCGATGGGATTTCTCGCAGGACAACACATTTCGGGTTTTCGTGGGGTGTGTATTCGCTGGATGTCTTATAATTACAGTATGTAACTATTTTAACCGCGTTAATTGCTTTCGATGTTTAGGTATGAACAATGGTTGGAACACAATGCCTCCGATTTTTTTATCCGCATTTAGAAGCTTTCTGGTGTGGTGAATGAGAAACCTGCAGTAATAAGCTGTAGTTTTTTGTAATAATTTGAAGGATTAGTTGTTTTAACGGAATTCTGAGGCGGTGCATTCATGTAACCAATATATTTTATATTATAATTTATAATTATGGCTAATAATATGATCTTGAGGGCGTTACCATTTCTGATTATGGTTTTCTTGTCTCTGTTGTTGTTTGTTTCTTATGCCCGTTGCAGACGTCGCATCGAATACAATGTACATGTAGGCCACCCTATTGTATTCGATGCGATGAAAGTGCGACGTCTGTAATATAATATGTATCCGATGTATCGTGCCACGTCTGAGATCCGTCAGACTTTGTCGAATCTCCGATAAACTTTAAAGATGGATTATCTCTTTAAATAACAAATTTTAAATAGTTCCGTGGGTATAAAATAATATGAATCGAAGACCCCTGTCCGGAAAGGCTTCTATCAATTAATATTGATTTTAATTCGAATATTTTATTGGGCCCGTTTATTTGTCTATTTTTAGAACAGACCATTCGGGTGATACCATATAGCGATATAGAGCATTAGGCTGTTCCTATGGTTACGTACCGAACGTCAAATGTCCCAGATTGATTAGTTATGTTTTATTCCATAGTTATAAACGATAATGGGTATAATTAACGTTTATTTGTGACAAAATTGGGCAATAACATTTTTGGTCTCTGTGAACAGTAACTACTATTGTTCGTTAGTTAAACAACCACACCTTTTTAGACCAGAAAATATTCGAAATAAAATCAATATCAATCGATAAAAGCATTTCCGGACAGGAGTCTTCGACTCAGATCTAATATATGATACCCCGGTAACTATATAATACATGTTTACAAAAAGATAATCCACCTTTAAATTAAATCAGTGTTGGTTACAGACGGTCGAACTTCCATCGCATCGAATTCAATGCGCATTCGGTTGTCGTGTTCGGCTATCCGTAAATTGTGTTTCGAAATCCTCGTTATACAATCAAGGGAAAATACGCCGATGATGTAATAATTCTAATGGTATTGTCTTCGATTCGATGAACGTCTGACGTTTTCAAGGGGGCATGGCCGATGAGGTTATGTTAGAGTATACGATACCCTAATATCAATTGTAAATTAATCAGCTAGCCCTAATCGTGTAGAACACAAACATTAGGCTAATTAATTAGCATCGTACCTTTGTAGACCTAAATGACTGACCGGGAAATATATGCACACTTGAGTAGTGAGCCTGGAGGTAAGGGAATAATAAAGCATTAGTAGAAATAAATCTGTCACTATAAACAACATTTAATTAGAGTATGTACCATAATGTGCCGCCAACAGACACCAGAAGCGCTATGGAGAGTCCAGTTTTTTTTAATACGTCATCGCAAGCGATGAATATCTTGTCAATAAAACTTCTCATTTTTATTGGATGCGAAGAAAGCGCGACCGTCTGCACCGAAACTTGTTTTATCGCACTTTCGTCGGATCCAATTGAATTAATGGTGGATTATCTCTTTGTAAACATGTATTATATAGTTACCGGGGTATAAAATATTATATATGAATCGAAGAGTCCTGTCTGGAAATGCTTCTATCGATTAGTATTAATTTAATTTCGAATATTTTCTGGTCTAAAAAGGTGTGGTTGTTTAGCTAACGAACAATAGTGGTTACTGTTAACCGAGACCAGAAATTGTATTGTGTAATTTTGTCACAAATAAACGTTAATTATACTCATTATCGCTTATAACTATATGGAATAAAACAATACAACTAATCAATCTGGGACATTTGACGTTCGGTACATAGGAACAGCCTAATGCTCTATATCGCCATATGGTATCACCCGAATGGTCTGTTCTAAAAATTGACAAATATAAACGGCGGTCCCAATAAAATATTCGAAATAAAATCAATATTAATTGATAGAAGCATTTCCGGACAGGGGTCTTCAGTTCATATTGATTATTTTGTACCCACCCAACTATTTCAAATATGTTATTTAAAGAGATAATCCATCTTTAATTAAAGATTAATTATCTCTTTAAATAACAAATTTTAAATAGTTCCGTGGGTATAAAATAATCAATATTAACTGAAGACCCCTGTCCGGAAAGGCTTCTATCAATTAATATTGATTTTAATTCGAATATTTTATGGGGCCCGTTTATTTGTCTATTTTTAGAACAGACCATTCGGGTGATACCATATCCCAGATAGCACACGTACGTTGGGCCAACGTTGGAATAATTACGTTGGCCCAACGTCAGCTTTTGTGGTTGGTACGACGATGGCCCAACGTCGACTTGCGTTGGAATAATTACGTTGGCCCAACGTCGGCTTTTGTTGTTGGTACGACGATGGCCCAACGTCGACTTGTTGGAATAATTACGTTGGCGCAACGTCGGATTTTGTGGTTGGTACAACGATGGCGCAACGTCGACATGCGTCAGATTTTACACGTTTCAAACAAGGCTACGTTGGCCCGACGTTGGACAACCAACGTTGGGGCAACGTTGGTTTTACCGCTGGTTTAACGTTGGCCCGACGTTGAAAACGTAACGCACTAGGCGATATGTGAGGTTAGTAGGTGCGTTAGGTGTCGACGTTGGACCAACGATGGCCCAACGTTGGTCATAGTGTGGAGAAATCGGTCGATTACGTCGTAGCGTCATTTTAACGTCATTCTTATCTGGTCGCGTGTTTCTTTTTTCAAATAACGCTTTGGTTTATTGACTGAACTTGCATTTGTGTTCTGAGTGAGCTTCTCGGTTTAATGGATTATTATTTGGATAATGCACCACGGAACACCATCACCAGCTATATATAGGGACCCGAAGAAGTACCGGTAAGTACTTTAGTTGAGAATATCATGCCGAATAACTTGGAATTTCAACGATAAGCGTGCGTCGTCGGATTCATTTCCTCCACAGCCAACTTAAAGTTTGAATTTGAAGTTTAACCCTTCAATTGTCAGAAACGAAAACAAATAAATTTATGTCAGTTTCGTGTGATGGCATCCGACTGTATAAGGAAGAAAATGTCATTCTAATTACTATCTAAATTTCACGATCCATGTGTGATAATGCATGGATTTAGGGAAATGGCGGCAGGGGTGTTGCACGTGTGTCTCGCATCCCCCACCCCACCACAACTTTGGTCAAAATTGTCAACAGTTGGATATTTCATACATGACACAACATTAATTGGAACTTTCGCACGGTCACACCAACAATATTAAAAGTTGAGATTGTTCTCGTAGTTTGATTTTCCAACAATTATTAATTGTTTATGGAACATCATTTGCACATTGTCCTACTTTTGTTAAAAAAATTGACTGAAATGGCATCAGTTGGAAAATTTACGACCTTAGGGTGGGGGGGGGGGGGGGTCTCAGGTTGGAAATTTCCAACAATTGGAATTCTTGAGGCCAGTCTAGATGTTAGGAGTTTGCTATTTTCAGGTTCGGATCTCAAAATGTTCTCAGTGTATTCCGTTCCTCTTCTGGTTGTGACAACAATACTTCTGATCCATTTAGAATAATGCTAACATCCAGGCTGTGAGGGGCCAGTAACTTTTGGGGAAATCAAACCCCAAAGGGGGGGTGCAGTTGAAAATTCCAAGGTGGATGCACCCCTCCCCAACGTTGAAACCCATCTAGCCACGTCCCTGTCATGGATTTCCATGGATAATTAAGTTCAGCCTACGACACTGGATACCGTTCCACTTTCAGTCGTATACCCTATAATAGGCTATTATGCTTATAGCTGTTGGGGGGGGGGTGTACTACCAGAATAGGAATTTACGATTGCACCACCCGTTTCGTTGTATAAAATGCTCAAGCTGCAAACCAGAGTTCAGTCCCATCGCTACGGTGTCTGACGCCCTGTTATGTAGGAGATTGATTTATGCATGGAGTTCGAACAACCTCCCCTTAATTCGGTATTTTCCAACCGGTACCTTAAATCCACTTGTCGGTTTGCGCTCCAAAATACACCTAATAATATTCTCTTGTGAATTGTTTCCCGTGTCGAAATAGGTCGATAAATACATGTCACAAAAAGATGCATTGAAGTCATAACAAATACAAGTTTGAACACGATGTTTGGGTCCCAACCAAAAATCAGCTATTTACACGGAGCGTTCCGTGTTAGTCTATATATTCCTGATATATGTTATAAATAAAGAGCGTTCGTTTCACTTCTCTGCGAAAAATTTAAAACAGCTGGAAAATGACAGTGAAAAGTACTTACCAGAGCATATGGCGCCAATGTATCAATATTCTGTCAACCAGGCCATTCTTGTGTGATTACCATGCAGTACATACTTAATCGGAGGGAGGCTTATATTGAGGTGTGAAAGGGTCTATCTGCTCTTTCGAGTATGATTCCCGGGGAAGTTTTTAGTTTCTGAAATATGTACATGTACCTATTTATGGTCTCCGAATCAGTGACGTGGCTACATGGTCTTTGTTATGGTGTGTCAACGTTGAATTTCCTCTTGAACCAGACACCAAACTCCTTCGCGAGTTTCAATTTGCACCCCCCCCCCCCCCCCGCTTTGCATTGAAACTTTCCAACCGGCACCCAGGCTTTTCAACTGTTGGCAATTTCCAAACTGAATAAGACTGGAACATTTCCAAAATGGTGTTCATGTCAGACAACAATTTTTACTAAAGTCTAAAAGTTTTAAAAATATGATACCGGAGGTGTAAACAAAAATATTCCTACTGATTGTTGGAAAATCAGACAATGAAAACACGTACTTAAAGTTACCAAGTAATGATGTGTCAGACATGAAATTTTCAACTTGTTTCTACAATGACTCACGTCACATGGGTTTGAAACCCGATCCGCTGCCCAGCAATTGTCATACACCCATAGTTGCAAAAAAATAATTTCATTTTACAAACTTTACATTACGTGCGTATCATTTTACATTGTTTACGTCAAAGAATCACGTCATATTGATACGTTGTGTCAATGTTCACATGACTGGAGCTGTTGGAAGGAAGTTATTACGTTGTCACACTGTGTCACAATAATTATTTCAGCTGTAGTGTGGGCCTATAGTCGTAACGTTGAGTATAATATTAGAATTTATGTATTTGGTTGGGGTCAATTTGTGTATTGATGCATCCCCCACAAACGACCAATGACAACATAATGGACGTTGTCACTGTATTAAATGCCGCGTGTCCCTAAAATATAAATTTGAACACACCCCCCCCCCCCCCCAATAATAGACATGATTAGATATTATTGGGCGGGTAATTTAAATTTTTGGGGATATGTGGGACGTGACGGCATGCAGGGGGTGGCGACATGCACAACTTTTGGAAATTTTTAATAATTTTGGCGATACATATCGGGCATTTTTTACCAATAAACAAATATTACCCATCCCATATTTTGTCTGAGGTATTCATATCAATTAATTACTTGGCTTGGGGCTCACCAAGCTACCAACTGAAATAGTTTGTTGTTCTAACCAGTAGGCCTACATTTAGGGAAGTGTCTATTCGCCATCGGATGGCAAATAGCGATTCTACCGATATGCGCTATTTGCCATCCGATGGTATTTTAAATAAAAGAAAACATATCATATCATCACAATACGCTATTATAACGAGGATTCCTACCGCCTTCGTGATCATTAGGCCCAGTTGACCGTCGGTTGACCACCTACAGATATCATGGGGGGATGGCAAATAAGAAATCGACAAATTTTGAAGGAAATTTCGTATAGTTTGAACATTTAGTGGCACAAGCTGTCGCTATATGGCCACATAATCACCATTTGTACCCGCCTTACTGAAAACCCGGACCAGTTGACCGTCGGTTGACCACCCACAGATATCCTGGGGGGATGGCAAATAAGAAATCGACAAATTTTGAAGGAAATTTCGTATAGTTTGAACATTTAGTGGCACAAGCTGTCGCTATATGGCCACATAATCATCATTTGTACCCGCCTTACTGAAAACCCGGACCAGTTGACCGTCGGTTGACCACCCACAGATATCCTGGGGGGATGGCAAATAAGGAATCGACAAATTTTGAAGGAAATTTCATATAGTTTGAACATTTAGTGGCACAAGCTGTCGCTATATGGCCACATAATCACCATTTGTACCCGCCTTACTGAAAACCCGGACCAGTTGACCGTCGGTTGACCACCCACAGATATCCTGGGGGGATGGCAAATAAGGAATCGACAAATTTTGAAGAAAATTTCGTATAGTTTGAACATTTAGTGGCACAAGCTGTCGCTATATGGCCACATAATCATCATTTGTACCCGCCTTACTGAAAACCCGGACCAGTTGACCGTCGGTTGACCACCCACATATATCCTGGGGGGATGGCAAATAAGGAATCGACAAATTTTGAAGGAAATTTCATATAGTTTGAACATTTAGTGGCACAAGCTGTCGCTATATGGCCACATATTCATCATTTGTACCCGCCTTACTGAAAACCCGGACCAGTTGACCGTCGGTTGACCACCTACAGATATCATGGGGGGATGGCAAATAAGAAATCGACAAATTTTGAAGGAAATTTCGTATAGTTTGAACATTTAGTGGCACAAGCTGTCGCTATATGGCCACATAATCATCATTTGTACCCGCCTTACTGAAAACCCGGACCAGTTGACCGTCGGTTGACCACCCACATATATACTACGGTCAACTGGTCCGGGTTTTCAGTAAGGCGGGTACAAATGATGATTATGTGGCCATATAGCGACAGCTTGTGCCACTAAATGTTCAAACTATACGAAATTTCCTTCAAAATTTGTCGATTTCTTATTTGCCATCCCCCCAGGATATCTGTGGGTGGTCAACCGACGGTCAACTGGTCCGGGTTTTCAGTAAGGCGGGTACAAATGGTGATTATGTGGCCATATAGCGACAGCTTGTGCCACTAAATGTTCAAACTATACGAAATTTCATTCAAAATTTGTCGATTTCTTATTTGCCATCCCCACAGGATATCTGTGGGTGGTCAACCGACGGTCAACTGGTCCGGGTTTTCAGTAAGGCGGGTACAAATGATGATTATGTGGCCATATAGCGACAGCTTGTGCCACTAAATGTTCAAACTATACGAAATTTCCTTCAAAATTTGTCGATTTCTTATTTGCCATCCCCCCATGATATCTGTGGGTGGTCAACCGACGGTCAACTGGTCCGGGTTTTCAGTAAGGCGGGTACAAATGGTGATTATGTGGCCATATAGCGACAGCTTGTGCCACTAAATGTTCAAACTATACGAAATTTCCTTCAAAATTTGTCGATTTCTTATTTGCCATCCCCCCAGGATAACTGTGGGTGGTCAACCGACGGTCAACTGGTCCGGGTTTTCAGTAAGGCGGGTACAAATGGTGATTATGTGGCCATATAGCGACAGCTTGTGCCACTAAATGTTCAAACTATACGAAATTTCCTTCAAAATTTGTCGATTTCTTATTTGCCATCCCCCCATGATATCTGTAGGTGGTCAACCGACGGTCAACTGGTCCGGGCCTAATGATCACGAAGGCGGTAGGAATCCTCGTTATAATAGCGTATTGTGATGATATGATATGTTTTCGTTTATTTAAAATACCATCGGATGGCAAATAGCGCATATCGGTAGAATCGCTATTTGCCATCCGATGGCGAATAGCCGCTGCCTACATTTAGAGCAGTTTGGTAGAAAGGCGGTCTGCTATAAACATGCTGTTGTCAAGCCCCCACTCCCGTTGTCCTCACGCCCCTGACAGTAAGAATTTAATATCTGTGACAATGTGGGTTGGAATAAATATGGTAATGTGTGCAAAAATGGATGTGGCGACAGGGGTTTGAACATTGAGGTGTTACCACCCCTCCCCAATTTTTGTCAAACTTTTCAACATTTTGGAATTTTCAATAACTTAAATTAATGTCGTGTCAGTCATGAAATGCCTAACATTTTGGTCAAAGTTAATGGGGCGGGACAACCTTACCCGTATTGTCCCTGACCTGACAGTAAGATTGCCCACTCTAGGAGGTTGTGGGTTAGAACAAATAATTAGGGTGATCGCAACATGGATGTGGCGATAGAGGTCGAGGTATTACCCCCCCCCCCCCCACCCCCCCCCCCCCCCAGATAATTTCAACATTTTAAATTTTTAATAACTTTATAAGTTGAACATCTTAGGCAAAATCTGTTTGAGATCATTTCGATAGTTTACATTTCCAAATTTCTAATGAGTATCGTTTTGGTCATTATTATGCGGTGAGCTAATTTCAAGATTTGGAATTTTCAATATCATAAGTTGAATTTCAGGCAAAATCTTTCTGAGATCGTCTGGATAGTTTCGGTTCCCAACAGATATGTAATATTTAGAGTACATTATATTATTTTCTACAAAGACTATATTATAGCTATTAAATGGTAGTGTGTCGGATTTCAAACTCAGCATCGAATGGGAGACCAGATGAAACTTGGTCAAGTTGGGAAAACAGATTGGTTCACGGGTGGTTGCAATTTAACCCCTCAAAAAAGGAAGGCTTCTGTCAAAGTCCCTGACATATTACCCCCCCCCCCCCGTTCTCAAACCCCGTTCTACATATCCATTCCAAATGCTGAGATTATTTATAAAGCAAGTTTTCAAACCGCTGTTTAATATTCATCGTACTAGTAAATGGGCATTGAAACACAAACACTCTTTATCGTTGATGATACGGCTGACAACAATTCAAAACATGCTAAAATAATTACTCGATATCTTGCGAATTTACTAATATGTTCGGTCTCATATTTGCTGGGGAAAATTTCCAATGAGCAGAAACTTACCATGCGCTGGCTCTTGTGGGATCTGTGAAATTTTATTAATGAACTGATTGACAGTTTTGCTAGAAATTGACACCGACGAGAGTGAGCAGTACGTAGGCTTATAGCGAGTTTTGAGAATCCGTGACTAATTGGTTGATTGAGACGATCCTGGGTATATATATATCTTTAATTCCCCCTTAATAGAAGATCATATAATATACAATATATCATTGAAACTTCGCGCGCGCATAACACCTCCGCCTATCGGCGTCGGTGTCATCATCACGTGCTCAAGTCCTTCCAACTCACGAATTCCTCGAGACCAGTATATGTAACGATTACGTACCACGTGCAAAGGTATGGTACCTATAATATACTATCGGGAACCGTTCGATTAATTAAAGTACCATATGCATACATATTTTATATATATTATTGGCAACCGGTCAAATAATTAAAGTACTCTCGTGCATGCAAATGCATGTAGGAATTTCCCGGATTGGTCTGGTTCTTATATATCAAGATGTGTACAGTGTGTGACAATGTCAAGCTGCACACAGAAAATGCATTGGGCTAACGTTATTCTCTGTTTCTTTCAGGACTTATTTACTTGCTATCCTGTTTCTGGATCTGGATATTTTGTGTATAAGCTATGGCACTATACAAGCGGATTCGATCAAAGTTTACTCGGCTGTCGAAACCATCAACGGCTTGGGGATATGAACTTACATGTACCAGTATTCCATCATGGTATATATCGTGTTGCACATCGTTGTATTGTGAATATTATTGAACGACTGACACCAGCGCGACCGACATAACACCATGTACGATATGAATTCGTCAGTTTATGGTTATTCACTTGGATGGAAATTCTTACTTGTCCTGTGTTGTGCATTCAATCAGATGCAAAAAATAAACTCGGCATTCATCGGTGTAACGATAATCGGCACTGAAAGGATGATGTGTGTTCATCTTGTTGTGGCAGTTATACATCTGATACATCAGTTATTAATAACGTAATGATAACCTATGAAAATGGTAAATTCCAGATATTCAAGGAGGTGAATATAAAATGGTTTCTCTCGCGATATGATTTCTTCAGAAGAATTGTCAATCAATGTCCTACAAAACAGTTGCTTCATACAAGCCAAGTTCCTGCATACATATATGCATGAGCCATGAGTACACTGACAGATCATGGAATGATGAAAATATTATATTTCATATAATATGTTGGGTTTTGTATACATAAATTAATCTTTATGGATCCATGGGTTTAATTTCTCCCAGATAAAGCATTCCAACATATGCAAAAGTGGCATACATATGTGCATAGATACAAATAAGCTTAGTAATTGCTCATTTCATAATATGTCAACAGATAAAATTAATTGCTGTACATGCATGTATTGAATTTATATAATCAGAATCTACAGTATCATGGACTAATTAGAAAACGGATTGCAAAAACGCGATATTCTTTCTTATGTGATATTGTATATCACCATGCACAGAGTTCTCTCTATATAATAGCACTGGTACGTAAATGAGCAATTACTAGGTTTAATTTAATCATATGTACTTTGAGCCGTTTCAAATTTTGCACATCTACATCAGATCACCCTCCATAATAATGATGTTCGAAGAAGATGTAACCTGACCAAAGTTTAAAGCCACATAATGTTTGAATATTTTGTTCCCAACATTATCGAGAGCACAAAATCGCAAATTAAGACATTTATTTTGTATGGTAAAGGGATATATAAGCTAACAAAAATATGTAGCATTTTCGATAACTTTATTCAGGAGACCAATAAAAAATATTTTTCATTAGAGTGAGTAGATGGTCAAGATTCTTAAAATCAACAACTAATGACATGTCATTTTGTCTTTATTTAAATCGGCATACACTTTTTTTTCTATATGTTTCATTTTATTCTGGTTTCATATTTGTGAAAATGAATGTTGTTTCCAATTATAATACTTTGAAGTTGCAAACATTATGTGGGACTTAAAATTTATTGGTATGTTGTATCTCATCAGATGTTAATTTTATAAGGACGCCCTAATGTGAGGGGAATCGACCCTACGAATGGAGCCTCGATCCGTCCCTGTCAATGCCCAAACACAACGTTGGCCCAACGTTGCCCCAACGTCGTATTCTTAGTGGAATTCACCGTTGATTCGACGTCGTTTCAACGTCGGGTTCCCGAGGGCGCACCAACGTCGGCTCGACGTCGAACCACCGTCGAGTCGACGACGGGATCCGACGTCAAGCCGACGCCGAGCCAGCGGCAACAGCCATAGTTGGCCCAACGTTGGATTCCAACGTTGATAGAAATGACGTTGGCCCAACGTCGTATTATTAGTGGAAATCACCGTTGGTTCGACGTCGTTTCAACGTCGGTGCCCGACGGCGCACCACCGTCGGATCGACGTCGAACCACAGTCGAGTCGACGACGGGATCCGACGTCGAGCCGACGCCGAGCCAGCGGCAACAGCCATAGTTGACCCAACGTTGGATTCCAACGTTGATAGAAATGACGTTGGCCCAACGTTGGCTCAACGTCGTATTATTAGTGGAATTCACCGTTGGTTCGACGTCGTTTCAACGTCGGGTGCCCGACGGCGCACCAACATCGGCTCGACGTCGAACCACCGTCGAGTCGACGACGGGATCCGACGTCGAGCCGACGCCGAGCCAGCGGCAACAGCCATAGTTGGGCCAACGTTGGATTCCAACGTTGGCCCAACGATAGAAATGACGTTGGCCCAACGTGGGTGTGCTATCTGGGATATAGCGATAGAGAGCATTAGGCTGTTCCTATGGCTACATACCGAACGTCAAATGTCCCAGATTGATTGGTTATATTGTTTTATTCCATAGTTATAAGCGATAATGGGTATAATTAACGTTTATTTGTGACAAAATTAGGCAATCAAATTTCTGGTCTCTGTGAACAGTAACTACTATTGTTCGTTAGCTAAACAACCACACCTTTTTAGACCAGAACATATTCGAAATAAAATCAATATCAATCGATAGAAGCATTTCCGGACAGGAGTCTTCGACATGTTTACAAAGAGATAATCCACCTTTAAAGTGTACATAGTCCAAGTTTCCTTCAACGTAAACCAGCTAGTGAAATCGGTAGGAATAATACTGGTTTACGTCGAAGTACTGTTACCTCACTTTTCTATAGAAGCCTTCCGCCCATATCCAGTGGCTGGATTTTTCGTTCATTTTAATCAACTTTATTATACAAAATCCTATATTTATCGAAAAGAGTGATATCACAATAATGCAGTATAATCTAATTATCTAACATTTGTGTTTAAATTATTCCCAGAATTTGACGGTTAATTAGAAATAACTCACGTTTGATCTGTGTTTTTTACGCTCAGAGAAGACCCGAACTGTTACGACGTCGCGAGGTCAAATGAATTCGTATTCTTGAGAAATTATGCAAACACTGTGATAAAATATATTTTTCACATTAAATTACTACTTTTAGTTGACAGCTCTTGTGGAGTTCAGAACAATTGTGAAAAAAATTGTTTTATATGAAACAAATCATGTTACTTTCACAATTGTGACATTTAATAACCGTTATTTTTTTTTTGGTGATTTCAGATGAGTGGTACTTCAACGTAAATCAGTATTATCCCTACCGATTTCACTATAGCTGGTTTATGTTAAGGACAATTGGACCAGATGAAGTGAAGACGCGTGTGTTTAAAAATTTCTCATGTCATGCGAGGCGGACAGTAAACGTTATTTAAATGAGATAAACGTGGCATAACACAACACGAAATACAAATATAAAACAGCAAGGTGAGTGATTATGTCGTATCACATATAATTGTAAAGATTGCCCGCAAATCTTTATTCCCACCAACAAAAAAAGAGTATAAAAAATATATATATTATCATCACAATCATGTTAACATATATATACAATGTTGCAAATAAACACATGGACGGGTATGCACAAGTGTAAACTATAATGTTAGCATTACTGACAACCGACAACCATATTATGGAAATGCTTAGACTATCCAGTACAATAATATATCTGGACATAGTTCACTTGCGAGTTTTTTGTGCAAAATGGCGACATTTACTACAATTCCTGTAGTTATTCCATAGAATTTCCATAAACATACCACGTATGCAAATATCATGACAATGAACTTATTTTGATACTTTAGATTATATTAGTTCTATATCTATACTGGTTTCAAAACTGAGAAACGTTTACTATTAAACCACTTCATGATTTGGTCCAAAACAGACGTTCTTTACACCATTTACCAAACTACCGTATCGCAATAACCATTACCGATTAATTTCAAACAAAAGTGAGTCTATTGTGTAGTTTTAGTTCCAACATATACACACTTAATTTATCAAATATCTGCTGCATAGATGTTCGGATAGTGAACCGATAGTATCAATAGTGAACTGGGGCCCATCACTGGTGAACTGGAACATTTTGGAAAATGGACAAATTCTACTATTCCACGTTTACTTCACAATTTCCAACTAGTATGTTTTGATAGTAACTTTTGACGTAGCCGGAAATGTATATATTCAACAAAAGAACTGCATATATTTCTCTGTTACGGAAAACTTGCGTTATTTACCATGGGAAAATCCCTAGTGACCTTGACCAGATCGGATAAGAACTGGACCGAAAATCGGAAGAGGTATCAGCCTCGCGGAACCCGACAGTTCCCATCCCGTGTATATCGTACATGCATGTAGTAGGGTTCTCCAGTATTGAATACATAGGGTTCGAAACTGACACACAAAATAACATGCACATATACACAGTTATACAAATGTAGCTGTTTTGATGAGATAGAGGGATTCGTACACATTTATATTACACATCTATATATTTGCACTGCTAAATGGTACATGAAGGCATTTTTACTTGCCAGTAATGAACCTTGGTGCAAAATCCGAGAGGTTGTGACTTGTTATCCGTCTCCCTGAGATCGATATATCGTTGCCACCTAATTTAAGACAAAATAACGGTCACGTGTGTGTGTATTCATAGGGAAAATGTCACTATACACAGAATCTATAGTTTTATGCCATTTAGGTTGTAATGCATGTTTGAAGGCCGGTACTCGGGATCCGACATGTTGATCAGACAGATGAAGTGAAACCATATAACTTGACCCGACCGAAAGTCCCAGAGCTTGTCACAAAAGTCTTACGCAGACAACCATGCGATCCACTCAGACAGAACATCACACAAGCCTTGAAATAGCGTGTCTGTCATGCGGAATGAGGTCCCCAGAGGGTGCATTTAGTGATGCTATCCCACATAGCATCACCAAATTCACCCTCTGGGAACCTCATTCTGTGCTCAGACATCAACTGCAATTGGAGACCTAGGATCAGATTGAAGTTCCCCAGATGAAGTTGGTGATGTTCACCCATTAGTCACCTCATTTAAGAAATTTATCTTCAGCAAATTGGGGGATATAGCAACTGAACAGAAGGGAAAAAGTTACTAAAACCAATGTTAATTTGAGACTATAGATACTTCCCAGAAGATGAGGCCTAAGCAGAAGGAGAGTCACAGGGTGATAGTTTTGTGATGCTAGCCTAGTGTGCGGGGTTGCTCACTAAATTCATCCTCTGGGGGCCTTTATTCTGCAAATGACAGACACACTATTTCAAGGCTTGATATCACCACCGTAAACCACACTGTGTCCACTAATCTGATGTTGTCAGTGTAATGCAACAATTTCGTATTTTCCTAAAGTTTGTTATCAATATATTGAATGCAGCCCAAAATAATCACATGAAAAGGTAAATAACCAGGAACTGTTACGTGATCTGAGTCATATACCACGCCAAGCGAGGTCGCGATTGTCTACGAAATAACAATGCTATTATTCATCAGTTGAAAATGTTTCTTTTAAAATTGAGGCGGGCATCCGACACGACGTTGTTTCATATGAGATGGATACCGTAACTTTATCCTTGTTCCAATTAAAAGGTGGGGGTCAGATGATACAGATCATCGCAACATGCAACTGAGATATTTCAATAATATAAATTATATAGGGCTCTGTCGAATGGTTCTGTATCACATCGAATCTCAAATCCTTACATATCGACCATACCAAGGGTATATATTAATATAAAGTTATTATACAATGTTGTGTACAGTATGTGTTTTTCTTGTACGAGTCCAGGTTGTGGTGAAAAGTCATATTGGACTTTTCACCACAACCTGGACGAGTACAAGAAAAACTCATACTGTACACAATATTGTATAATGACATTTTTATTATCCATCTGTATGTTTATCCAAATTTTGGAAATAAAACTTTTGTGGTTATTTTTGGTATTTGTCGGCACTTAATTCTCTATAAAAGCCTGTACCGTATATTGATCATCAGAAAGCATGATTTGGAAAAGTAAACACGGAAGTGAGAAAAAAACTCAATGCGGAAGTGAAACGTCTGCTAAAATCCATCAATGTTGCGCGCGCATCACAATTTCACCGATTCATTTCGCAATAGAGTTAATTCGTGACGTCACGGAGTCCAATATGAAAAGTCATATTGTACAGTCGGGTGTCCAATATGACTTTCGGGAGTCCAATATGACTTTTTCCAGGACTATCACGTGGCGGCTTTTGCCCAATCGGAAATGGTGTTAGCTAAGGGATGGATAATAAATATATATATGAAAACAGTTGCATCCGTCAACATAACAATATGAATACCCCATAGTTATGACAAAGAATTGTCAAAATATTATATTTTAAACTGTGTGTATAATAATTATTACGACAGTGATAGGTGCAACCATACCAATAATGTGAATAAATGGATAAAAACCTGTGTATTTATCAAAGGTGATCGGTGGTTAACCAGTTGGATTATAATTCCCCAAAAGAAGAGTCAGTGTGAAATAATAATAATATTGTATGCTGTGACTTCAAACTGTTGCAACTGTGTGTGGACTGGCTGATGTTGCCCTTCGAAATAATGCCGAGGCACTTTTTGACCAGAGAGATGTTTATGGTGAACACATTTGTGGCAAAACTGTCAGAGTTGATGTAACTGACACATAGCCATTACATGAAACCACATCAACCTGCATCAAGTAGGGTAGGCGTTACTTAAATATATAGTCTGTAGAAAATTGTTACTTTCGTCTGGGAAATTCTTCACAACTCAATAAGGTCAGTAGTTGATCCACATCCGTGAACTGCTTTGTAGCCATGACTTGGTCCATTCGTGAATTTCTTTGCAGACTGGTAGCCGTCTGTAATCAGATCTGGGAGAGGTGGTGTATCTTCAGTCATCAGTTGATCTATACTTAACGTCAACCTGTCGCATGGATTTAAAGTTAATTACATATTAAAGATGGTTTATCTCCTTTACAAGTTTTATATAGTTTCCTCTGTATAAAATAATACATATGAATCGAAGACCCATGTCCGGAAACGCTTCTATCAATTAATATTGATTTTATTCAGATTGTTCTGGTATAATATACATACAATTAATTTGAGGCATTTTACGGCTCGCGTTCATTCCGAGCATAGCATGCGGGAGATAACCCCATCTAAAAATCTATAATAATAAAAATAGTAACGAAAAATTGTCCCAATTAATTTTCGCATTATGAGAAAATCTCGATATAATATCAATATCAATTGATAGAAGTGTTTCTGGACAGACATCTTCGACTCATATTTATTATTTTATACCCCGGACTATGTAATACATATTTGGGAAGATATATACCATATTTAAATACAGAAATATGGAAGATTTCCCAAATAGTTTCTACAATTAACAATAAAATTGAAAACAACGTAAATGACATAAATGACATACAATGTCCATAACTCCATAATTTGAAGTTATTCGTACCATATAGTAAAAAAAAGAAATCGCTCAAAGGCACCCAAAATATAGTTTAGACCAACGAGCGAACAACTGGCTCAAACATTATTGTAATTATCAATGGCTCGAGCAGAACAGTCATCAGTGCATCAAGTCAATCGGTGAATTATGACATGTCTATCAACTCAGATGATCTGTTACACTCTGTCTCACAACACCTAAAGTTTCCAAGTCTGGCATAGTTATAGAAGTTGCTCCAGTAGTAGTGATATGGAATAATGCCAGTTAAAACGTGACTATGACGTCACTCCTTTGTCCATCGAGTCCAGTTTATAGGATAATGGATGGTTATTGTCGAGATCGTATATCATTTTACAAACAACGATCCATTATTTTAATAATGGACGCTCAATATCCAATTTAATGAATGGTTATTTTACTGTGGCGGTTTTCATTATATATGACTTGCATATATGATACCACAATATATACACGTAGCTATCTATATACATTGGTTTTCAAGTATAATATCGCTCTTATTAATTGCTATAACATGACAGAAGGCATAGATCTATATATAGAGCCTCGTCACTCGGGTTGGTGTGAGCTGGGGGGGGGGGACTTCAAATTCCAGGCATGTCGTTTCATGAATAGGCATTGAATTTTCAACTGTTAAAAATTTCTCGAATCTAATTCCGTTCCCGGGTGGCATGTTGTGTCACCTCTCACGATGAAACCTAAACTAATATAGTAATTTACATCTAAATGTAGTCCTTCAATCATTTGTATTACCCGTGATCTCAAATATCAAGGTCGCCAACTCTCCGATTATGCATACCGCTCGCACCAATCTGCCATTCAATGTATAATTATCCGCAAAATCCGCAATATGCCGCATAAATAATTTAATACAAATGCCTAAATGTAAGGGCAAACCTCCCGAAGATATTCGTAAATCTATCGCAGAAGTAGCTCATTGTCAGAACGTGTCCATTGAACGGTCGGAGACGCAACGGGGTACTGCCTGTCCATTAAGTTGACAATGGGTTAAGATGTCACGCCATCCGTGCATCCAATTCACCGGTCAATTTATTGGAAAGAAATTAACACAACCGCTTCGCGCAAACCTTCCGGCAAAAATATAGTTCCCACGATATTTGTTCGGGAATTATTCCAATTAATTCGCAAACTAAATAGCATTACTGCCAAAGTGTTGGGCCGAACACTTGATACAACTCAGGTGTCTTGATCCAATTTCGGGTTAATCCATTCTGATAAGAGGTGACACATCAAACAAATGGACTCGGCCATGTTTTAAGTCAGATAATAGCTTCAAACTGTACATTATTTCAGCGAATGGAACGATCTCGGCCTTCAGCCTTGATCGATCCATTCACTGGAATAATTTCCATTTAGCAGTATGGAATTTGACCACTCATGTAGACCTAGCATACTCTGATCACACACTGACCTGGAAACTCCAATGGATGTATGCAGCAGACAAATGCCTATCAGCCAGTATTTGAAAAAAATCTTCATATTTGCTTGAATTAACATTTTTTTCAATTAAAACAGCTTCTGAAACAGGTTAGTCATTTGAACTAAAGGGGACATGTGAGTGACATCTGAATGGTTTTATCCGGTTTAGATCCAAATTAGTGAAATGTATGGGTGGGTATAAAAAAAAATAAAAAATTGAGAGTAAAAAATATTTTTAAACAACAAATCTCGCAATATTCACTTTAAACAGGGGCGGTCAAATCGCCTCACGACCGTCAGTATCACACATTGGTGTATGCTCAAACACAATAACCTGTTCTAAATGGCCTCTTTGTCCACATATATCATTAAACAATAAGAGATATTTAATTTATTGCGTTAAATTAGTTTTATCATATAGATGATAATCATTGTCCATTTCGTTTGTATTTTATACAGTAAATCGAATTTAAATTCGAGTGATACTATTTTTCGCCCAGGCTGCAAAGCCATTGGTACACGAATTTAAAACTGAGCGAAAAATATTACGACTCTGAGAGTTTCGAGAAGAACCTGGGAAAACAAGGGGGTTTGTGTATTAATCGATAAAAACTACGAAGTGACTGTTCTGAAGCGAGTAGCCTATCATACGACGGTTACTTTACCTTGTGGAGATTTTGGCCATGTTCACCATGCCCATAAGTATTGAAATACCATAATTATTATTATTGGTACAAGTGTAGTGGAAATGCACATCTTCACAACCATATATTCTGTCCTCTGTACATTTACATTGTCGTGGTATTTAAATCTGAGTTCGGGAGCAATTAAGAATGGTAATTACCATCGGATACAGTACCTTTATGGTTAAGTTAAAATTAAAGTTGAATGACAATTAGTACTTCGCGAATTTAAATACGAGTAAGACATTCAAGGTGATCAATGGGTTTTTTCAGTGGCAGGTTTCGGTGTTCCTGTGTGGCAGATGACCCACGTGGCAGTGGTGTTGTAAATGGAATTGGCTTAAATATTGCCCCGTTATTGGCTGGTAATTGATTTTAGAAAATGTAACGAGAGGCCGAACACGATCGGCAGATGTTTAACCCATACCTTGGCGATAGCGATTAGCTATAACTGATGATTTTTCAATTCAAAGATATGATCACAGGATTCCATACATCAGTACCCAACTTGAAATCAAAAGCTCAAATAATTTGTCTTAACAAGGGGTTAAAGTATTTGGGGTGAGGGAGGAGTAGTTTTAAATCTCATAACTCTGTCCCTATTCACCCAAAGACCTCTCACTGTGAGATCAAATGGTTTAGTGATTTCGGATGATATGTTTAGGAGTTTAAGTTAACTCATTGGAAGCAAAAGTGATATATCCCCATCTCTGACACTTTTGACATGCCAGATATTCAAAATTCATTCACCTCTAAAGAGAAATTATAATTTGTTGACAAGTCAGACTGCTTAGAACAACATACATGTCTGGGATTCCATCTCATATTTAAATTGTACTTTAATTACTACGCCTCCCCATTCTCCCCAGTTGTTATTTGTTTATCAAACATGAACAGATAAGATCATATCTGACCTGTGTAATATGGAATGCTTATAGTGTTAGGTACATGCAAGATTAAGTGTTTCATAACAGGGGTGTATGGTTTAAAAAAATATATGTAGTTTATACAATACAAAACTGTTATCTATATAATGTTATACCGACATAATATGATGAGGATGCTGGCCCCTATGGCCCCTGAATCGACATAGATTACCATAGTTCATATAAAGAAAATAAGTAGCCCTCAATCAAATGGTTTCATACATTACAATGTTTTACAAATAGCTTGGACACTAAAATCCATAACCTTCAATGTTAATCTTCTAAGCGCTCTGTTGCCCCTAAAATTCTATCAACCATGACAATATGAACAAATGGGAAAATAAGGTTCCTAGAAATATTAACAACATCTACCATTTTGATTTTCAAAACAAGGCATCACCTACAATAGTCATGTAGATTTATTGCATAGATAAATAATATTGGTTATCAGCCAATATTTTAATTTCAAATTGAAAGCATGTGTCTGAAGGGTTAATATATTTTTTTACTCAATTAATCAATCAATACCAAAATCGATAGAAGTGAATAGTGTGGAAAGATAACCATAGATAAGAGATATGAGGAAGAGTCCATGTACATTATAGCATCATGCTGCATGTGTATATGGGAACCTTGGAAAGGGTTTATTATTTTCGAAGTAGATCAATGGAATATAGAATAGGAGAAACAAGAGTCTCATACTCCCATAAATCAATTTGACAGATAGTATAAACAATTTGCCAGCCAGTGAGCAGTTGTTTATCTTTACCTTCACCTAACCACCCCTAGAGCTCTGAACCATATGTCATCACTCAATTAATGAGAGATTTCACTTGGAATGACATCTATTAAACCTACTCTCATATACTCTGGATATTGGATGGTCACATGGTAATTTATTGATATCATTATATTACATACAACTATTGCAATGAAATCTTCATATTTTCAAAAAAGGACATCACACCTAATTAATGGTATAAAACCGAAACAAATGTAAGTGTCAATGACAATTTTTTTTGGTTTAATTATATATTTTCTTTATTATTATAAAAGTTAAATAAAAAAATTCAATAATTTTGTGTTTGTTAAATTGAGCAAGGAGTTCAATCTAAAAATATATTAAAAAATAATTTAAGTTTTTTTTCAAAAAGGGTCATAACTCCTTTAAAATATATCGGAACAAACCCATATTCGAACTCGATCTGTATTTTTGGCTGAGAAATTCACATAGCAAATTTGGTTCCAATCAGATAAACGAGAGGTCGATCACGATCGGCAGATGTTTAGCCCATACCTTGGCGACAGCGATGAGCTATTTTCATAAATCCTTACACCATCCTTTTCATGAGTGCAAAACTTTCAACATTAAGTTCACAAGTGGAATCACACTTATTGGCACCTTGCTCACATAAACACAATGTTAACGCAAATGTGGCTTTGATTTCAACCTATTAGTGCACTCCAACACATTAACGCAAATGTGGCTTTGATTTCAACCTATTAGTGCACTCCAACACAGATATGTCTTATTGAGTGATAAAGCTAATTAAGCTCAATCCATAGTCGGAGAGAAGCACCATAGCCGTTAAATATAAACTAGTTAAGAAATTAAGTAGATAAACACCATAGCAACTCAATTTATCTGTTTATTACACGCTTGTTCCTAGAAGTACAATGATATTGCTGTTCCATATTTACAAATCCGCATGGAACGTACGTTCCATACGCATCTCGTTGACGTAAAATGGCGTACATGACGTTCGCCTCAACCATGAAACTGGAACTATTTAGATAAAAGAATCACCACACATGACAAACACGCCCTGTTTGAGCCTAAATAAACCTTCTAATCCTGTATTTTCAATGCACGGATTCTAGAACGCGAAGAGTGTAATAAACACAGAACGACAAGAGTGTAATAAACACAGAACGACACATCGTGTCGTTCTGTGTATATATTACATTGGAACATGAGACATAACATATTATGTTCTTTTTATTATCATTGCTATTTTTTGTATTATGTTTTGTGTCAGCTGCATATTAAAAATTCATAGCAACCTATTAATATTTCACCACTAAAAAAAAAATCAATACCTGAACAACTATACAAGTGAGGGATGTATAGACCTGGATATATAATATGATTGCTAATAATTGGATATACAGGTTAATAATCTTCTAAGCTGATTATTGGAAAGATACAATGTCTGTAAACAGTTTAAATATAATTACTGTTATGGTTAATATTTTCAAAACCATTCAATCGATACCAAAAGCTATACAGGTGAAGAATGTGTCATGATTATCACAGATGTGATTATTTATAGAGTGATCGTGTGAAAAATATTTAGCTATCACATTGTGTCAACAGGATTGGTGAAGGATGCTAATATTTTTAAGCAAATAAACCAAATGACCCTCACTATGCAGGTTAGGGGTGTGTTATCATAAACTGTGCCGGAACTATAAACATAATCAATGGAAATATTTGAGTTATCAAATCGGATAGTAAGGGGTTAATCTTACCCAAACTAATGAACTGATAAACACAAAATAGTCAACAAAAAGCATGTCATTGGATTTAGAAACCCATACAATAAGTCAGTCTCAAGAATCCCAGCACTGTTAATATTATCCTGCAGCCCAAAAGCTATTGATGGAATTTCAAAATAAGACATTTCCTTTAATGATGAATATTCAATTGGTCATTTATTGAAACAGTGAAAAGTGAAAGCTATAATTTAATATATGTCTTTCAGATAATATGTGTCTATGGAAAAAAATGGGTTAATTTTAATCCCAAAATCCATGCAAGTGAAAAGTGGATCACCATCAACCTGGACATAAAATAGGAGAATGATCAAATAAAAAACATCAGAAGACCATATGTGTGGAGAGGGTTAATCATCTTCAATGACATCATATGATGGAACTAAGGAATGTGTGGATTAATTTTTTCTAAGATAGGACAACAGTGTCACTGTAAATAACAATGCCTCTGAACAGCCTGTAAAAACATCCCTACAAATGAACAATGGACTATTCCTATCTATTCTTTTAGAATATGTGTACATTAACTAATGCCATGAACCTGTTTCAATGGGTAAGGGGGATTAAATTAATATTGCACAGAAATCAGAACTGAAATAAAGAATCATCAATCACAGTTTGACAGATAATAAACAGGTCTGGGAGCCTCCAGTGGTTAGCAGTTAGTATCGGGTGTCCATAGCTATAGTTGTCTCATTCCAATAAGACAGAATCCTGTGTGGGGTCATTTTCTCTTCAACTCTCACAGCGCATGGCAAACAGGTAGTAGTTACTTGAATTATAAAGGGTCATAACTCTGTTAAAATATATCGGATCAAACCCATATTCGAACTCGATCTGTATTTAGGGGTGAGAAATTCATATACAAAATTTGGTGTCGATCAGATGAAAAATGTTTGAGTCATAGCAGGTTGCGTGAATTCTAAGTGAAAACAAGAGTGAAAAGGGTTAATTAAACAATACCAAAACCATACAGACGAAGAACGTGCTAAGAGAAATATAGGTAAGAAATATGAGGCAGATCAGAAGAAATATGTTCAACTTATTGCATCAGATAGCATGTGTGTGAAGACAGACAGACAGACAGACGGACGAACGGACGACGAGTGGTCAATCCGGACGTCGACACTAATGGGTACACATAAAAATAACAATTGTCTTACCTTCCGACAATACTCCTCGATTCCTCGATAATGTTATTGTGTTCGTCTCTCGTGGGGACATATTTAGGTATGTTCCTGAAATTGGGTTCATCGGTTGAGTTAGTCCAAGTAATTATGACGCGGCTGTCATTTAATCACAGCACATATATGATTTAACTCACTGATAACCAAATATAAAATCACTATATCCAATACACCAGATTGTTCATTCCGTTGAAAGAGACACTGTCACAAGTTTTTATAAACACCTTTCTTAAAATGTATATGGAAAATGTATTCCCATTATGAACAAACAACAAGTATTCGAAATATTTTTTCCCAATCTACAAAGCACAAATATATATCACTAGAACAAGCAAACACAGAACTTTCAGTATAAATACCCAGGTGGGAATCCATTAAGCCTGAAAACTATCTGGCTTGAGTTGTATATACAATGTATACTTTCTTGATAATCTGGTATATATATTAATTATGCAGGCATGATGTTCACAGATATCCAAATAACGAATGTGTGGTAATATATATTGTATGTTATTACGTGATCATAATGAAAACAATACCGCCTCCACCCCGAGCAAGCCTTGAATGAGGTTCCCAGAGGGTGAATTTGGTGATGCTAGCCCGCTATGCGGGGTAGCATCACTAAATTCACCCTCTGGGGGACCTCATTCTGCAAATGACAGACACCCTATTTCAAGACTTGCCCCCGAGTGACTTAATTCACAATGAAGTACGATGAAACTCCACTGATATTGACATCCAATTGATAAATAATTATAGAATTGTAGCTCAAGTAATGTGTGCCCCAAATTCGTGCATGGGGCGCTAATTTAAGAGTCGCAAATTTACGGGATTCATATTTACGGTAAAGTTTATCGGTCTAAATTATACGGGTCTAGTGTTCAGGGGGTCAACGAGACATCTGTTCGTCTCATTGCGAAGTGTACCCATTCAGATGATTTTCCAAATTTCCATGGACAACTATTTTACAAAACAATAGCAATCTTTAATACATACCTGAGTAGTTCTAATTCCTTCAAAAAACCTCGCATCTTTCTGCCAGTGAAGGCCCTGATCTGTAAAATGTTATATTTAAGGACAGTGGATTTCATAGCAAACCATCGCATAACCATCAACGCTTCACCGTGGCTTAAAGATGTTGTATCTCTTTGTAAAGATGTGTTATATAGTTACTTGGTATAAAGTATTAGATATGAATCGAAGACCCTGTCCGGAAATGCTTCTATCCATTAAATGATTATTGATTATATTTCGAATATTTTCTGGTCAAAACGTGAGGTTGTTTTAGCTAACGATCAATAGTTGTTACTGTTAACAGAGATCATAAATTTTATTGTGTAATTTTGTCACAAATAAATGTTAATTAGACTCATTATCGCTTATAACTATGTAATAAAACAACACAAACAAACAATCTGGGATATTTGACGTTCGGAGCATAGCTATGGGAACACCCTGATGATTTCCATTTCTATATGGCATCGCCTGAATGGTCTGTTCTAAAATAGAACAATAAAGTGTCCCATTTAATAATCTCATTTTATAACAAAATATTCTAAATAAATTAAATATTAATTGATAGAAGCGTTTCCGGACATGCGTCTTCAACTCATATTTATTATTTTATACCCACGAAACTATTTCAAAATTGTTATATCTTTAAACACATGTTTTGATGAAACGACTGACAACTATAGTGACAGTACATACGCTACTGATTGGACCATCGCACACAATCCACCTCTCGGTGATGCATTTTCACTCGTTATAAAACGCTGTTTAACACGATAATATAACTTCTTTCTGAGATTTTAAAGATGCATAGGTGCGCGTATGTATCTTGTAATAGTGACTGTCGTTATATACAAAAAAAATTGAGTCAGATTCTAACGATAAATCAACGGTGATATTTGACCCTTTTCCGAAGCCGAAAACTAACAATGAACGATGTTTACGTTGGATCAGACCGTGCAACAAAAGTCACTAAAACTTCAATATCGACAGGATTACAAGGAATACATGTTTGTTCAAACAAAGGTAGGTTAATATAGCTTACATGTATATATAAATATAGCTCATAATCTTCGGGTTGTTTCCTCTGAGCAATCAGACTCTCGAGAAATCGGACTCTCACATCAAACATGTTCAGTTTTTCAGTTTCAATGTTTTTTTATTATGCCTTAGCCATAAATCAATATGTTACATAAACGCATTAGTAGGTTAACAAAATAGTATTAGTTACATGATGATGATGATGATGATGCGTGATGATACTTATTTACATTGTTGGACCCCCCCCCCCCCCCCCCCGGTATGTCATCTATCTTCTAATTCACACATGTGTTTACTCGTGTACATCTGGTTCGCAAATTATTGCAGCGCCTGTTTGATATATGTGTTGACTTGCCAGCCCGATTGTTGAGATGTGCGGGGAAGGCGAGCCAGATTTCTTAGCTGAGAGTGATAGCTTTGAGTTCATATGTTGTGGGAATAGATCCAACAATCCATATATGCATGTTAGACAGCAGTCATTATGTTGGAACGCCCTACACTGCTCGGATATATATCTATGTTTATGTTGAGCTAATGTTTCTATTCACTTTCTCACTATAACTTTAATGTTACGATGAGCATAAAATATCTGATCAGGGACGACGCTGTTAGATTAGTCGACATAGTATATATGCCTTTTTGGTGCATTCTGGATGCGGAATTCATAGATTCCATTTTAAATTTGGTTTTATTAAAGGACCTCGGATGACATGTGTTGTTATTTAGCGGCAGCGTCTATAAACCCGGGTTCGCACTTTAAGTGCAACAATATATTTGCATATGTTATGCAACATCGGATGGCATGGCCTGTTGTGATATAGTGGAGGCAACTACAAGCAGGATTGCTCTAGACTCGATTGCTCAAGTCTGGATGGCCTTTAGAATATATCCTAACGTCACGGGCCAGACGTCGTCATGTTTTAAACCCAGGTTCACGAAGTTTGTCATGTAAACTGAAAACTTCAGTTTGAATGTAGGATATTGTTGTAGTATACATTGTTTCACAATTGAATAATATATCATATATAAGAGGATCTCAAACGAGTTACTATTTTATACGGAATTTATCAACCGAGTTCACTAAATTCGATTTGAGCCGAGGTTTACCGAGGCTCAAATAGAATTTAGTGGACGAGGTTGATAAATTACGTATAAAATTATAAATAGAACGAGTTTGAGATACTTTTTATCACATGATCATATAATCGCTAAAATTTTATCGAAAACATCAATTAACGCAGCCAGCGATCATTGTCCCAAAGAGCAGCGTGACGTCATTGCACGCGACGATATTACACCTGTCTATTACGCTCGAATATTACATCGGAAAATAGTGCTAATCATGTGATAAACCAAGTTAGTATGCCTTTATAGACAAAATTATAAACACAATCTTCAGTAAGTAAGTTTTGTATGTGCACAAAATTATATTCTTAGTCTCGAAAACATGATGTTTTATACAAAAATGTGTTTTGGTTGTAACTTTGGATTGTTAGAGATACACTTTCTTTAATGCAGAATTAAAAATACCACTGAGCAAAAACAAAAGCCTATTGTAGGGATAGTTGACAGCGATATAACTGTCACTCATCGAAATCTAACAGACAGACCTCATCTGTTATCTGTCAAAACTATATTCAGTAATGATTATTTATTCAGACTTGGTTGCGTTTACATGGGCCTGTAACGCGCTCCGCAGCCCGCCACCCCCTTTACACTGCCCCTATATGGCAATGCTATATACGCGCCTGCTTCACGTTAATGTTACTATAATAAGGAATGTCCTCATATAGTACCATTAACGTGAAGCAGGCGCGTATATAGCGTCGGCATATATGGGCAGTACAAAAGGGGGGATCGAGCGGGCAGTGATCGAGCGCGTTACAGACCAATATGGTTGCGTTGTTTCAATAAATACTCTTACATAGTAACTGTCAAAGATATGTGGAAGACTTAACATAATTTAATTTTGAAAATGTTTCTGCGTCTAGTGGAAAGCCTTCTTCGTTTCGAGATATGGAACTTGCATTGACCTTCAAGAGACGACACTTTGAAAGATTATCATTCGGATTTATCATGGGAAGCACTAACCTGTATTAATATTGACGAGAACTGATGCAGGTGTCTCTGCATAGCAAGGAGCTCCTTTTCAATGTGTTGTATCTTCTGAAATAATTTACTTATTTCCCTGAAAAGTAGGAAGATATAATCTGAACATAATTCATGTTCAATTTGAGCAAAGGTTAAAGTATGTTTAAAGATCAATAGTATCCATTATTATCCATCCCTTAACTAACACCATTTCCGATTGGGCAAAAGCCGCCACGTGATAGTCCTGGAAAAAGTCATATTGGACTCCCGACTGTACAATATGACTTTTCATATTGGACTCCGTGACGTCACGAATTAACTCTATTGTGAAATGAATCGGTGAAATTGTGATGCGCGCGCAACATTGATGGATTTTAGCAGACGTTTCACTTCCGCATTGAGTTTTTTCTCACATATAGTTACGCTTTTTGGCGGAATGTAGTATGTGGTCCGTGATCAAATAAAGCTTTTCAAATGCTCCCTACCCGTGATTCATATAAACTGAATACAAGTTATGTACACGAATTTGGGAGAGATATCCTTATTAGGTCCCTGTATAACCCTTTCCATACTAAATACTCACTGAAGAGTAGTTGCCTTAGGTGATGTTCAGATTATAAGTCCAACAAACGACCATACATTATTATAGCGGTTATTATTTGAACATTTACCTCTATATATACTTGTATTTTGTTACTGCTTATTTTTTCCTAATTATCCCTTCAGATGAATAATAGACCTTTGGGTTACAATACACCAAATACAAATTAGTAGAGTGATTTTCCCTGGGACCCCAAGCTAGGATCAGCATTAAAAAAATTCTGGCAGCTGAATGGTCAATGATACATGGATGAAAAGTGCACGAAAAAATGCACAAATGTGTTTCCCGTCGAGAAACATCAAATATAACCACATGGTAAACGGTTATGCATGGCTGTGCAAATGGCGAATAATTTATGGGAGGTGTTTGTGTTTTTATCGATGTCATTTTTCTCTCAATTTTAAGGGTAGTGTGACGTTTGTCAAGCTGCAGTGTGATTTACCACGTTCACAAGTACTTTTGGGCACATTTCTGTGTGTCTAAAAGGACGTTCTTTAATTTCAAATACTCGTGCAGGGTCAAAGCTTTCCTGCGAATACAGGCCAGCGGGATTTGTTAACACTGAGGCCTATGTAAATCATTTGGTGGATTGTAACCTTTGTAATGCATATTGTTATAACTGAGTGGGAGAATCCATTTAGTAAATAACAGGTTAAAACAGAATAACATCGCCCTCGCAGAATGTATACGTCGACAAATTGTAAACAGTACGCTATCTTCTGTCTGTGAACTTACCTTCGTGTGCTGTTGAATCTTCGAGAAGCAATCATCTGATTTGGTTGGCAGTGGTTATAAACAACTTCCACGCTGTCTACAAGAAATTTCTCTAGCCTCTTTCTGTGAGATATAGTAATTGTCGAGATATGAAGAAGTATGGAAATGCATGATACTATTTTTTTTATAATATGACTAGAACATACTGTCAAATAAGTTTCCATTTGCTGAATGATTTGATTCTGCATTCAGGTCGAGAAAGTATTTAATTCAGTATTCTATTCAAGTGAAAATTATGTACTCGCAAGATCCTAAAATTTAAACGACAAATTACGCACATTAATCAAACATACCATGGACTTGTGGTATTCATATCTGAAAAATAAATGAAACGCCAATGATTTGTTACACACACCTCTGAGCATCAAGTTTCTGTTCACTGAAGTATGAACTACATCCAGCTGCAATATTTCTCGTCTCTTCCATATCTTTCCTGATGGTGTCGCATTCGCTGAGAGTGGTAATTGTTCGGTTCAAACTTGAAATGAATTTTAAAAAAGACAGAATGGATTTTTGAAGTCAAACGCCTGCAACATTTCCAAGTCGGCACCAAGACAATGCGTTATAATATGATAATAGATATGCTAATTACCCACGTAACAGTCCCAATTACATAATCATGTTTGCGCGGAAATAATGTAACATATCATTTAGCAACTTTATCCTTCATATCAAGAATACAATCCATTTCTGCATGACTTATGTTTGTCTTCCCATACATAATGGGCGTTAGCATTTGTCCAATTGTGTATCAATCCAGCGATATTTTTCCGCATTGCAAAATTAATGTGTCTTGGCATGTATAATTTGTGTTACCGTCAAACGAATAAGTTAGTTATTGTCATAGTATCCAACTCAGACATAAGTGTGTCTTTATGATAAAAGGGCACCTTGCAGTCTATCGAATATTATCCATTATTAATTAGATATGAACATAATTTTGCCAGAACATCTCGTTATTGAACTAGGCGAATATCGCTTAAATTTGTCCTTAAAGCAGTAATATAATTTTGTGACATTGTGCTAAATAATGTGTAGACTGATGTTTGTGACGTCACTCATTTTAAAGAGTTGTCGATATTACACTGTTACTATAGAGGCCATCGAATTAATACATATGCTATTACTTAATAGTTGGTGACCTCATATGATATGAGGTTATACCTCGTGCTGATATCGGGCCTAATATCAAACAAACCAGGTAATATCCTCTTATCGATACTATTGGATATGCAGTATGTCATAATTTTGTGAGTCCAATCTGATATTTATTCACTGCAATATCTTGTATTACCACCTAACGAACCTTGGATTAATATCAAGGTTTCCAACACAGGCTTATTTCCTTATGACAACAGTGTTGTTCTTCTATCTAACGTTTATATTATAAGACAGTGGCATATGATGTCAAGTCGTAGTTCCGCGTGGGCCGTGGCAATAGTTTGTCTTACCATCTAACTAACATTAGCCAGTGTCGTTATACATATCCAATTCATGCGTATTTATGTCTGTATAAGCAACAATGGGTATATAAATTCTAATGAACTTTATTTTTAAATCATTAACCCAATACAGATGTAGTTCCATATGGCTTCAATTTGTCTTACCATCTATATATAACCAACATTATCCAGTGTCTTTATGCATATCCAAGCCATGCGTATGTATGTCTGTGCGACACTGGACAATACACTCTGATAGACTCTATTTTTAAATCATTAACCCAACACGGACAGAGCTCCGCATGGATGCTTCAGTTTGTCTTACCATCGGTTCCTCTCACAGCTGTATTCGTCATTAAACTTCTTATCCATCGATAGCCTGAATGCATTGTATTCCTTGACAAGACATTTTAACTTTTCTCGACATCGGGTCAGCTTGAATAACAGAAACAAATCGGAGTCTATAAATTACCCATCAATATATGTGTGCACACAAGAATGACATATGGGTTAAAGAGTTTCGTCGCTTCTATTTGCAAAGAAGGAACAACAAACATAATTATATTTCCTATATTTTTCGTTTTAAATTAAAGTTTTGTTAAACAACTATAGTTATCATTGCATTAATCTCACTTATTTTCAAATACATATGTTGTGACGAGATACGATGCAACATTTTTGATTTGATAGGTGAAAAGCTATAGGCGTATTTACGCATGCATATTGTTTGAGACGAAAACGGGTAGTGTTGTGAATACAGGTTTGAAATTAATTTTATATTAAAATGCTGTTGTAACTGCTTTCACGGAAGAGAGATATCTTTAAACATCATTGTTGTTTGTTATCAGTCAATAATTGAAAATGATAACAATAAGCTTCCAATTGTCATACATGAATTTGTCGATGCTGGGTATATATACCTATGGATGCCAATGATGAATCACGAATATCTGTTGCACTGTTGTTTACAGAAAACGTGACAACCAATGAGAGCATCGCTATAGGGCGTGGCAAAATACGCCATTTGGCCATTTCGAATTGTACTATCCCAAAATACAATAACAATTTGAGCTTATAAAGAATATCTGATATACATGTACCCATAATTTAATGCCAAAATGTGGTCAAATTCTAAGTCTAAAAAAGGTCCGTAACTCACGTGAAAATAATTTAACAGAATCCATATTGGATCTTGGCCTGTATTTTAGCTGGGAAACACATACCAGCTTTGGTTCAGATCAAATAATCCAAACAGGAGTTATCGGTCAGAAAACTAAATGTTGTGAAATCAGCTGGTGAAATCGGTTAAAAGTCGAAAAAGGTCCGCAACTCATTTAATAATAATTGGACGGAACCCATATTGGAACTTTGCCTGTATATTTTGCTGGGAAGTACACATACACATGAAAATAATTCAAACTGGAGTTATCTGTCAGAAACCAAAAATGTTAACGGACAGACGACAGCCGGACGGTTCGATCGACAGACAGACAGACTGATTACATAATATGGCGTATAAAATTGAATCAAAGAAGACACTAAACTATGTTGGGTATAAATGCTTGTATACTTATTAATTAAGACTAGCATGTAACAGTATACCTTGGATAGAACTGTGTTGGCTTTCTTGATATCGCCAGACGTTGAATGAGCGCTGTCACTCAAGTCGAGTATTGTTTCATATGAAGAGCATTTATCAGAACACTCTTGCAGTACCAGGTCTATACGATGTGACAACATATCAAACACCATATCTGCATATTTCCTGTGAGTAGAATGAGTATTCAATGCAATCCTTATTTATAGCTCACATCGTGAATTACAATGGAAGTATCAACGACACGGATGAGGTACTCCGTGGTTTTAATTTATTGATTAACATATAAATCCGATTCCCCAAATCAACATCTATAACACTTAGTACAATCTACTGAGTAAAGTTTAATGGTAGTCGAAAATAGTTACCAAATTAAACTGGTATCAATAGCACTGTAAATTTAAAAACATAAAGTGGTCTGGTGGAAATGTTTTTTTCTGGCCAACAACAAAGCAACATTTTGTTACTCACATCCAAGTCACACCACAATCCGATAAATTGCGCGAAGTTACTATGCAATCGGACCAGATCTGGTTCGTATGGGCGACACGAAAAGTCATGCTCTTAATTTTACCATTTCATGTGATACTCCAAAAACAAATTGTGACTCACGTCTAAAGAGTTTGTTTTATAGTGCCGTTGCATGTTGCACTCCTGTCTAAATGACGTTAGCTTGATTAACGTATTATGTTGAATGATAATTGGGCCATATGTTACCTGTATGATATGGTCGAAGGGGTGAGGAAGAAGAAGACGAAGCCCGTCAACATTATCACGATATTATGATATTTGAAAAAAAAAAAAAAAAAAAAAAAATAAATAAATAAATAAAAAATAAACATTATCACGAGGCTACTATGTTTAATGTATGGCAAACCATTTTGTTGTCGAATGAACTGTGATCAACATATAATTTAGAAAGTGTGAAAATCCAATTAGTATAGAAAGGATTAAAAGTCTTAATCGTGACCCAAATGAGTTGACTCACCTGCAGTTTATTGATGCTCTATCAAAGTTATTTCGAATGTCGTGTGCACATTTTGCCAGCCGACAATTAAAATGTATTTGTTGTCGGATATTCCCACTGGCAGAAGTTCCACTCAAACTGCTAGATGACGTCGACATGAACTGCTTCGAATCTTCATCTGTTGATATGAATGCGAATTCGCATATGAGATGTATTATACGATCTTCATGCAGGACAGAATACATAGTGCATGATGTTTAGCGCAAAAATTATGATACAATATTATAAAGTTATTATACAATGGTGTGTACAGTATGTGTTTTTCTTGTACCAGTCCAGGTTGTGGTGAAAAGTCATATTGGACTTTTGTGGTGGTGAAAAGTCATATTGGACTTTTCACCACAACCTGGACGAGTACAAGAAAAACTCACACTGTACACAACATTGTATAATGACATTTTTATTATCCATCTGTATGTTTATCGAAAGGACGGCACGGAGTCCTGATAACTTTTATAAAAGTCATATTGGACTCGATTCAAGTCCAATGTTACTTTTTCCCGGATTATAATGTGACAGCTTTTGGCCAATCAGAAATAGTGTTAGTTAAGGGATGGATAATAATAGTTATTATTGCATGAAGATATCTTCTCTACAACCAAAAGAAAGTTTCTTGCCTGACCATGCATTGGCTAGCAACACAAATATGTATCGGATTTTTGTAGAAACATAATTAGTATAATCTGAATCAACCGTTTTGTCACGGAATGCAACACATTGAGCACATGAAAAGCAATATAAAGTACATTATTGTTGAGTTGTGCAACATATTATGTAATCACGTGAGTAAAAATGCAAAAAAGAAATTTACCTTCACCCTCGCTCAAATTTTCGTTAGTTTGTATTTTGTGTATGAGCGTAATTGGGCATGTTTCTGACGTGTTTGGATATTCTTTCAGAATCGTCTCCATGGTAACCACATCCTTTAAAAGCCTCTTCCCGTGCATCAAAATACCATTCTCAGCAGGCTCCTGTGACTCCCGAGAAATAGCTTCTCTGAGACTCGTATACCTGCAGAGATGTGGATATATTATGGGTTTTATTTGTTATCACACTAATCGTGCAAGGAAACCTCTCCTCAACGTTAGTAACACTAATTCATATTTCAACATGGCGTTACACTATACTGAGATTCTCCCTATGACACATTTTCATGGAAACCTTACATGCAATTCAATGTCTGCTTTTGAAATAGTAATCACTTTACATATACATGTATATATCACAATTATGGAGGCATGGACGCATGGAATAAACGCATCGACTAGAGCAATAAGACGTATTGGTATTCCACATAGATATATATAGCTGCATGTGACTATCTAAACGGACCATATAAACAGTGTAAATTATTTAATTTGTGGAAATTAAAAATCATTTTACTAGAGCAACAGATAAGTAGTTATAACACTTTCTCTCAGAAAGGCCTCTTAAGCCAAAACAGTTTTTTCCTTCAAAATGATCACTTCCTGTACATGTACTTCATATAAACACTGCTACTACCTGACTTTTACGCTGTTATGGTCGATTTAATTGTTCTGATTATATAAAACGAGAAAATATATACCTTATATGTATGCCATGAAGTTACACATAGATAAATTGTGTCTGAACTGAATGCAAGTGTTATAACAGCATGTTATAGCGTTAAACTCCTAAATAATACAGTACCTGGTTGACGAGTCAATATAGAGCGGGAAAAGTGATTCTCCTTGAGTGTCGAAGATGAGTAGTTTCTTGAGAGTTGAAATTCTTTGCACTTCACGATGGAAGGTGTCGAAAGACCATTGAGTATTTATGTTCGTATCAAGAAGTGATCTCATAACTGGCAACATGTGTTTCTGAAGATTTCTAGAGTCGAAAAAAGGAAAATGAGTTCTTCGATAGAAGACAATGCGCGCCAGCCATTTAGTGAAATTTGAGAGAATTGTTTATTGACCTACATCATCGGAGAGTATATGTACATTAAAGATACGGGCGGTGGGTATGCTGTTAAAATATTCACCTCCGTCAAAACCGCCATAAACAGAAAGAATAGTAAAATATAGACAGACTTTTTTCTTATACCAATCAGAAATATGGCATAAATAGTATGTTATTGTCAAATGTTTTTCCTTTGTTGTGTAAACAAAAGCAACAAAACGTTACCTAACCTGGCTTTTGTTTAGATCCGGATATGGTAAACATAAAGAGCGTTATTTGTTACTGTTTTCCTGATATGGAAATAATAAAGAGCGTTTACATAATTTGTGTGTGATTAACCAATAAAATTGAGCTGTGTTGTGTAAACAGAAGCAAAACTTCTGTAACACGAACAGGCTCTTGTTTACGTACACCATCGTACGTTTTGACGACAATATACTATTTACGCGCTGATTATGTTTGGCATATGAACAAAAATATATATTTTTTAATATTCCTTCTGTTGATGGCGATTTGAACAAATATGAATATTTCTGCGACGAACGCCGCCCGTGCCTTTAATCTGAGCATTTACATGCAAGATGTACGATTATAAACACAACAATTAGTTATATAATTCGATGTAAAGATATGAATGTTAAAATATAGTAAGATTGCGACAATGAACACAGAATTACTGCAGTGATTTGATGATATGTCGCACCCAGTCGGTTAGCATTGTACCCTTGTATTGTGGTAACTGCTGAAAATAAAAATAAATGGACAAGGTGGTTAGTAATAGATGACACAGATAGTAAAAACATATTGGTACGTTTTCTTATAAAATATCTTGCAGGGTAATGTGGATGTGTGCGTATGATATATGCTATGTCACACGTAAACGGTCTAGATTAATGAAATTAAGTTTCGATCTGATAATTGGTGTATTGCAGGTTGCGTGTGTAATATCAATCATAATTTAAATGTGTACATGTATACATAGGTTTCTTATGAAAATAATATCCCAATAGCAAAAATATAGCTTCGGAATGTCCATCAGCTGAGACCACTGGGCGCAGAGAGTATAGACAGTCTTGCATAGAGAAGGAACTTTGCGGTCGAGTCGACTATATGTAGTGTACGAAGATCGTCATTGGCGCATGTTGATGTTGATGTTGAGAGAGCTAAAATGTCAAAGTTAGAAGGTAATTTGTTTTATTCAACTCGGTTCACCCAAGATTAGAATGGAATTAAGGAATTTGATACAAATACATTTTAAGAGTCGCGAACGTTCCAAGTGACATCTCAAACGCGCGCGTGTCACCTTTGACGTTCCAACTGCACCAACACCACAGGGTGCCATTATATATCAGACATCGGGAATTCCATTTGCAGTTCTGCATCATCTTCCCTGGTTATATAACTGTTTCGACTAATGCGTTGTTTTGCACCTTTCCGGTAGAGAAACAAATACATTCGTAGCCTTCCGTTGGTTCACAAACTTCCAAACGAGGAAAATCAGCCGAAAAAGCTTCTTGTTCCGCCTCGCCAGTGCCTGTGGCACAGCAGAGTGGAAATATCCAGTCGTTGTGACGCCTATGGGATGCGTGTCTAACTAATGGAGTGTGTGTGGGTTTAGGCCATGATCGAGGATAATTCCGGCGGAGGAAAACTCTGGGAATTCGTTATCAAAGCTGCATGACAGCCCTCTCGTGTCATCCAAAAGTTATCGGATGTAATAACAAAATATAAATACTAAAGTGTTGTATTTGTAATCAAATACATCTTTACAAATACATCAACTTGAAAAAACTATTTGTATTGTATTTGTAATCATCAAATTTGAAAGTTCTATCAAATACGTTAGAAAGCATGTAATCACCCCATGCATCTCTGAGTCTGGTGGTACACCACCCTGGAGTTTACGTTGAATTAATTGACTTATTACTAAATTTGGTATTCCTAGTTGGAAATGCATACAAATTTATAATAAGACATTTTGACCTGGGGGACATCAAATTAGCAGTAGATATCAATTACAAAAGGTAATTACTGCAACAGATTTGTGTATATCCATTCTTAAAATTTCCAATTGTTTTGACTCTGATTCTCGAACTTTTTATTTTCTTGTCACTGTGGTAAACGACCACATAATCACACACGCATTATCCGGATCTGGACCTTATGACACTGGCTATAATACAATGAAAAATTAATTAATTAATTATTCATGCCCAGCACGACTCACAAAATCGAGAAAAAAAATGTGTTTAATAATTGGAAAACCTCATTTCCTGCTTGAATGTGTACGATCATCGCATCCGCGGTTTACAGTACATTTTGTTACAGAATATAGGTTGAGATTGTTGTGATAGTTTTGCTTGCAACCAAAATTTAGTGTAAAATATGCCCTTTTTTGACCAAGATTCTGCTTCTTTTCTACTTTCAGTCGAAATTTAGACTGGAATGGGCATCTATTGGAATTTGTTCAACCAAACATCAGACGATAAATGACAAGTGTATAATACCGTGACATTGCTGTTATGTTGGGAAATTCTTTTTCCCAGGTCAGTTGTGATCCTGGTTGTTCTTGTGATCCCGATATCGCTTTACAAGGTTTCTGTGATATCATTCTATACCTGAAATAAATTAACTTTTCATCCAACCGCTTGCTCGAGATTGTTCCAGAGAAGTGTTGTGAATTTTAATCTGCATTGCCTAAGGCAAATTCTTAAAATATGTGTTTTTGATTAGTCATTGCATGGGTACTCTTTTGATAGCGGTCGCGATGGGGAACCTCCATACATAATTTCATTCAGAACCGATAACCCATGGCGAGATAGCCCCACGGACGGGCAATAACATTTTTTCAGACACATAAAGAAGGATAACACGCGAATAACGTCATTTGCCCCTCTTTTGAACGCAATCATGATGGGTCCATACCAAAACTCATTCAGATCTGATAACACATGGCGAGATAGCCCCACGGACGGACAAAAACCCCACATTTTTCAGACACATAAAGAAGGATAACATGCGAATTTGCCCCCTCTTTTGAACGCAGTCATGATGGCGAACCTCCATACCAAACTCAGATCCGATAACCCATGGCTGAGATATCAGCGCATACGAATAAAACCCCCACATTTCCAGATAAACAAGGAAGGATAACTCTATAACGGAAAACATGAACAGAGTCATTCCTCCTCGGTTGAAAGCAGTCATTATGGCAAACCTCCATGCCAAATTTCATTCAGAATTCGATAACTCAAGGCTGGAATATATGCCAAGATGTGCGGCCAGACTGTACACCATGCAGACATACGGACGGACAAACGGATGGACGGGGTATAATATTATGTCGCTACATGTAATATGTGATCTCTTTAGAAGAATCATAATACTGATATATATTCGGTTGGTTTTGTTTACTGTTTGTCCGTTATTTGACTTGTTATTTCCATCTATATCATTTCATCAATGAAAGCTCAAGTGGCAGCAGTCTTATCACACGTCTGATACATATATAACGTACACAAGTGCTGTTGTTCGTGCAAAATAACAATTCTTGTTGCTTGGCGACCAGACAGTTCATTGTATATTATGGAATGCACTCGATCCAGACATAGTTACACGGTTCACAGTTAGCGTTTTATCTTATTTGTATATTAGCAATTCGCCGAAATGCCTATGGTGTTAATACTACCATATCAATGAGTAGTGTTAAATTCCTCAAGTTCAAGGAAGTATAAATTATGTGTTCCATTGGTGTCCACATATTGACAATAAATTAAGTATTAAATGTAAACATATACTTGTGTTCCTTCTATTCTGGTGGGATTCTCGTTATCGGATATGTTATTTGAACAATGCACTAGACGTCGTGTCATGGTGTCTAGGTAAAATTACAAAGTCAAATACTCGGTAATACTCATTGGTATAGGAAAAATATCCGTCCGAAATATGTATGAATCGATCATGAAATAACATGAAATACGAGTTCAGGAACATATGTAAACTATTTACAATATAGTAATCATCATCAACATCAGCATCATTGTCATCACATATCCATCACCTTACCATCGTCATCATTATGGTACATCATCATCAACAACAGAAGCAGCAGCAAACAGCAAAGATTACAATGGAAGAGACATGGCGTCGCCAAAGCCGTGCTTGCCAGAGTCTTTCTCGACCGATTTTCATCGACTGACAGAGCCGAAGATAATTTGGTACAATTAAACATACATATCCATTCTGTTATGTCTGCTCGTATAATTAAACATACATATCCATGCTGGTATGTCTGTTCGTATAATTAAACATACATATCCATTCTGTTATGTCTGCTCGTATAACTAAATATACATATCCATTATTAAACATACATATCCATGCTGTTATGTCTCCTCGTATAATTAAACATACATAGCCATGTTGTTATGTCTGCTCGTATAATTAAACATACATATCCATTCTGTTATGTCTGCTCGTATAATTAAACATACATATCCATGCTGTTATGTCTGCTCGTATAATTAAACATACATATCCATTCTGTTATGTCTGCTCGTATAATTAAACATACATATCCATTCTGTTATGTCTGCTCGTATAATTAAACATATAAATCGATTATGTTGTGTCTGCTGGTATAATTAAACATACGTGTCTATTCTGTCATATCTGCTCGTATAATTAAACATACATATCCATTCTGTTATGTCTGCTCGTATAATTAAACATACATATCCATTATGTTATGTCTGCTCGTATAATTAAACATATAAATCGATTATGTTGCGTCTGCTGGTATAATTAAACACACATATCCATGCTGTTATGTCTGCTCGTATAATTAAACATACGTGTCTATTCTGTCATATCTGCTCGTATAATTAAACATACATATCCATTCTGTTATGTCTGCCCGTATAATTAAACATACATATCCATTATGTTATGTCTGCTCGTATAATTAAACATATAAATCGATTATGTTGTGTCTGCTGGTATAATTAAACACACATATCCATGCTGTTATGTCTGCTCGTATAATTAAACATACGTGTCTATTCTGTCATATCTGCTTGTATAATTAAACATACATATCCATTATGTTATGTCTGCTCGTATAACTAAACATACATATCCACTCTGTTATGTCTGCTCGTATAATTAAACATACATATCCATGCTGTTATGTCTACTCGTATAATTAAATATATAAATCGATTATGTTGTGTCTGCTGGTATAATTAAACATACGTGTCTACTATGTCATATCTGCTCGTATAATTAAACATACATGTACATGTTGTTATCTCTGCTCGTATAATTAAACATATAAATCCATTATGTTGTGTATGCTCGTATAATTAAACATACATATACATGTTGTTATCTCTGCTCGTATAATTAAACATATAAATCCATTATGTTGTGTCTGCTCGAATAATTAAACATACGTGTATATTCTGTTATGTCTGCTCGTATATTTAAACATACATATCCATGCTGGTGTGTCTGCTCGTATAATTAAACATACATATCCAACACGTTATGTCTGCTCGTATAATTAAAGAGACATATTCAATAAGTTATTTAACTGCTATAATTAAACATACATATCCATTATGTTATGTCTGCTCGTATAATTAAACATACATGTCTATTCTGTTATGTCTGCTCGTATAATTAAACATACATATCCATTATGTTATGTAGCTCGTATAATTAAACACACATATCCATTATGTTATGTAGCTCGTATAATTAATCATACATGTCAATTCTGTTATGTCTGCTCGTATAATTGAACACACATATCCATTCTGTTATGTCTGCTCGTATAATTAAATATACATATCCATTATGTTATGTAGATCGTATAATTAAACACACATATCAATTATGTTATGTAGCTCGTATAATTAAACATACATATCAATTATGTTATGTAGCTCGTATAATTAAACATACATGTCTATTCTGTTATGTAGATCGTATAATTAAACACACATATCAATTATGTTATGTAGATCGTATAATTAAACACACATATCAATTATGTTATGTAGCTCGTATAATTAAACATACATATCAATTATGTTATGTAGCTCGTATAATTAAACACACATATCCATTATGTTATGTAGCTCGTATAATTAAACATACATATCAATTATGTTATGTAGCTCGTATAATTAAACATACATATCAATTATGTTATGTAGATCGTATAATTAAACACACATATCAATTATGTTATGTAGATCGTATAATTAAACACACATATCAATTATGTTATGTAGATCGTATAATTAAACACACATATCCATTATGTTATATATCTCGTATAATTAAACACACATATCCATTATGTTATGTAGATCGTATAATTAAACACACATATCAATTATGTTATGTAGATCGTATAATTAAACACACATATCAATTATGTTATGTAGCTCGTATAATTAAACATACATATCAATTATGTTATGTGGCTCGTATAATTAAACACACATATCCATTATGTTATATATCTCGTATAATTAAACACACATATCCATTATGTTATGTAGCTCGTATAATTAAACACACATATCCATTATGTTATGTAGATCGTATAATTAAACATACACATCCATTATGTTATGTAGCTCGTATAATTAAACACACATATCCATTATGTTATGTAGCTCGTATAATTAAACACACATATCCATTATGTTATGTTATGTAGCTCGTATAATTAAACACACATATCAATTATGTTATGTAGCTCGTATAATTAAACATACATATCAATTATGTTATGTAGATCGTATAATTAAACACACATATCCATTATGTTATGTAGCTCGTATAATTAAACATACACATCCATTATGTTATGTAGCTCGTATAATTAAACATACACATCCATTATGTTATGTAGCTCGTATAATTAAACATACACATCCATTATGTTATGTAGCTCGTATAATTAAACACACATATCCATTATGTTATGTAGATCGTATAATTAAACATACACATCCATTATGTTATGTAGCTCGTATAATTAAACACACATATCCATTATGTTATGTAGCTCGTATAATTAAACATACACATCCATTATGTTATGTAGCTCGTATAATTAAACACACATATCCATTATGTTATGTAGCTCGTATAATTAAACATACACATCCATTATGTTATGTAGCTCGTATAATTAAACACACATATCCATTATGTTATGTAGCTCGTATAATTAAACATACACATCCATTATGTTATGTAGCTCGTATAATTAAACACACATATCCATTATGTTATGTAGATCGTATAATTAAACACACATATCCATTATGTTATGTAGCTCGTATAATTAAACACACATATCCATTATGTTATGTAGATCGTATAATTAAACACACATATCCATTATGTTATATATCTCGTATAATTAAACACACATATCCATTATGTTATGTAGATCGTATAATTAAACACACATATCCATTATGTTATGTAGCTCGTATAAGTAAACACACATATCCATTATGTTATGTAGCTCGTATAATTAAACATACATATCCATTATGTTATGTAGCTCGTATAATTAAACACACATATCCATTATGTTATGTAGCTCGTATAATTAAACATACATGTCTATTCTGTTATGTCTGCTCCTTCCGATAGGTTTAAATGGTATTGATCCCGTTATAGCTTGGTACAGTGTACAACCAAGACTCCACATGTCAACCCAGGGACCGAACACTGTGGTGGTGTCGTTCCTGTCGAAGAATGCTTTGCGGTACATATCTGGATGCTGCAATTGTAATACAAAGTGAACGTATACTGTAAAGATGGATCTAGATGTGATTCCAAACAAGGCTTTTACAAGCTGATCATCATATCTCACAATTCTGTATACCACTTCTCGTGGCCCCGCCCACCCCCCCCCCCCCCGAGGACGAACACCATGCAGATTGTGTGCCAATACATATAGTTGAAATCCACACCTAAACCCACTCAACTTTTCCCCGGCCCCTTGATTCCGCCATATATATATTAGTGATCCATTCCTAATCCCCACCCACCCTACCCTATGATATTACTATATACATCTGTTGATTTAGCCTGCCACTCCCTTTTACGAACAATGTCACGAACGCGCAACATTCCATTGCACTCAAAAGTGTGTATTAATTGTTTTATATATGACGACTTATCTATACAATAGTGATCAGTCGAAATGTTCGCGGAGACCATGCATGCAGGTACAATTTATAAATGAGATCACTAAAGATGTATATTTGGACAATTACTTTTGAAAAATAATGTTGCTTCTTATTCTGATTATGCGTATAGCCACGTGGAATACACATTTTTCCCTTTTTATTCAACTATAGACAGGTTTAGCAATTCATTTCATATTTAAAGACTTACACGGAGACTAACAATTGAAGCTACATGTATACGTGCTGTTTTAACAAACGTACAGTACAAAAATATGAGAGAGATTTTGATTTTATGACCCAAAAAAAACGTAATTGTTGAACTGGACGTCTGGAACTTGTAAAGAACTTTTTTTTTCTTCATCATATATTTTATCTCGTGATCTCAACATTACCTCGAATCTACGACTGTGGTATAAATTATGACGTAAATTATGCAGACTAGCATGACCTGTCGTATAAGAAGTATTTTAGTTGAAAATTCCTGCCGATAACCATATCACATCGTGCCGATAAGTTAAACATATTTATTGTAACCCACAATATACAATCTAAATTTCACATATTGTATATTATAATTAAATGCTGATAGGTGTGTGGTGGGCACAGATGATCGGAGCACACGTTGCTGAATTATATATATATCGATGCTCCTCTCCTCAGGGATTCAACTGCTAATCAATATCAGAGCTGGATTGGGACCTATTGTAGTAGGTGCTGAAGGAAAGGGCAATGGTCTTGCATATACTAATATAAAGTGTCATAAAAGAAAATACGCCATGCCGATGTCACAAAGTATATATTAATGAAATCTGTAACTTACCAAGTATTCTTCTGTCCCAGCAATGGAGCAGAAACCATTGGTCATATATTCGTCTGTCACCAATTGGCGAGAAGAGCCAAAGTCTGATAGTTTGTAGAGTGAACTGTAGAAAGACGTATGGAGAGCGCGGATGTGAATACCCCTTGTGTCAAGTCTAAACACCATTCGTCTGTACACTACTTCGGTGTAATGAAATTTTGGCTTGGATTCGAAGATATAATTGCATAAATTTTGTATAGGTATCTGCAGTTCAAACATCTCGACGTAGTAGCCTCAACTACTAATATTGAAGTGACAATTCTCACCATGAGATGAGAATTCGTAAACCAGCTGTCAATGTGGTGAGTAGCTTAATAAACAGCTTTTGTCATAACTTGTAAACTGAAACCGGTATGTGCATGGGCTAATTTGACAGTATCCGTTGAAAAGTTAACTTTATATATGCTTAAATTGTTGCAGTAATTACATATATTGGTCAATACATTTTCGATGACTTCGTATGGCAAACAGTAATTGAATCAGGAGATCCACCCATGCATCCGTACTGCCCGTTTCCACTTTCCTGGAGTATATATATCCATCTTTTCATCATAAAACACGTGCGACATATAGCAATCCCATTTAAAGATGGTCCATCTCTTTGTAAACATGTGTTATAATAGTTACCGGCATATAAAATATTAGATATGAATCGAAGACCCCTGTCCGGAAATGTTAATATCGATTAATATTGACTATATTTCGAATATTTTCTGGTAAAAAAAACGTGTGGTATCGCCTGAATGTGGTATCGCCTGAATGGTCTGTTCTAAAAATAGAACACTAAAGTGTCCCATTTAATCATCTCATTTTATAATAAAATATTCGAAATAATATCAATATTTATTGATAGAAGCGTTTCCGGGCATGGATTTCAATTCATATTTATTATTTTATACCCACGAAACTATTTCAAAATTGTTATATGAAGAGATAACCCACCTTGAATGAAAACATTCCTTCTATTATGTTTAACATATTCTTTATGAAATATTCATTGACGAGTACAATGCCCTTAGAAAATGTTCAGGTAATAATCAATCAAATCTGTAATTCTTTATTCTCCTTACGTCACCGACAAATAGATATATAGGTATCGGTAAAGAGAAACCCCGTTTGTTGAACTTATTATCAGCGTATTTTCCACCAGTGAATAGGAATTGCAATTATATATTATCTCTTGTCGCCTGTCTATCGACTCCTTATATTTTCCGAACACCTCTCCAGAAGAATAATATATCACTCCAATGCTTAAAGTTATAACTGATTGGGAGAACCCAGTTAGTACTAAGTTGTTAACTAACCTCCCGTCTGGTTTGATGTCTCTGAGGATGTTGCCGGGTTTTATATCTCGGTGAACAAATCCATGCATGTGAAGCACTTTCATTCCACTAGCTGCAGAAACAAATTGTGAACATGGAATACGACATCAGTACATTACTCGTGCTTTTTTTCAAACATAAGAAACGGATATCGAACAATATTATATCAATTAACACTATCAGGAAGTCCACCTCAAGGTGAACACAATGATCAGGTAACTATCGAGTATCAGCGATTGCGTATTTAACTGCGAACTTGGACTCCCATCAGCGGTGGGTTTTATTTTTTATATACATATACATGAAAGTGTATGTGGTGAAACGTAAACAAAAGAACAAGAATTATTCTTGAATATTCACAAGGCACGCTTGGTAATGACAAGCTTAACCCCTGCACATAACTTGGCTTTGAATTCACGATGAAATACTATATAATTAAATCAATTTGTTTCCATGTAAGAAGCTGTCATACACATATTTGGACGCAGACATCATTACACGTTTAAGTCGGATTGGAGTGTTCCTTAATAGAAAGACCACTAAAACACAATTTACCGGGAGCACATAAACGTTTTCGAGGCGGAGAAATAAGTATCTTCTGGCACAACCGGAATGTATTCTCTCGCTTTCCATTGCATGGCCAAAATAATGTTGTGATTCAGAAGGTCAAACGTTTGGCTAAGATGAAGTCACGTATTGTCCCAGTTCCTGTCTTGATCGAGAGATAGTCAGACGGTGATGTGTTCTAAATGATGGGACCATGCATTTTCAGTATGTGTCTATTGATCCAATACAAACGTGAATGCTCACCTATATCCACAATGAGTATGAGGAATTCTTCATCATGTAGACCCAGTAGATTGCATGTCTCTTGGAGGAAGGAATGCAGAGATCCTCCTCTGACATGTTCCATGACAAGTACTGGATGGCATGTCATACTCTGCAATGATATCGATACTGATCTATATGCTCGCCAGAATATCTGTATTACATTTAAAATTTAATTAACTGCAGACATATGTGACCCGCCATATCAAATCCAGTCGTAAGTCGGGATTTTTTTACCCTGTGCCAATGCATTCTCTTATATATGCGAGTCGACCATAGGTCGCCTCGCATATATAAGAGAATGCATTGGCCTAACAATTTTTTTTCATTTTTTTTAAATAAATGTTTCTTACAATTTTTAGGACATAAAATAAAAAAAACATCCATTACCCTGCAGGGAGCCCCACACATATATAGAATCATATATATAAGAGTGTCGTCTGCTCATGTTTGTCTGGGGCTCTGTGTGGGTGAAATTATAAAATTGTTAAAGAATACAAGAAAAAATTATTAAAATTGTAAAAAAAATGTTAGGCCAATGCATTCTCTTATATATGCGAGGCGACCTATGGTCGACTCGCATATATAAGAGAATGCATTGGCACAGGGTAAAAAAAATCCCGACTTACGACTGGATTTGATATGGCGGGTCACATATCTCTTTTACATTTAAAATTTAATTAACTGCAAACATGCAAGAAACAAACAACATTCGGGTATCTTCTTCTGTGTATCTTAGGATTTCCCCGCAACAGTAACTATTAATTGTTTCCATTTACAAACTTCAATGGATAAACTACCACCAAGTGCTCATCGGTGATTGTAGATAGATTATGCGGCAAAGTTTATACCATAACTCTGCTTATACTATAATTCCTGGCGATTTGGTTTGTAAAACATGTCCATCAGTTTTGAACGTTTATATATGACAAATATCCGTGATTATGTCTCAAAGTATCTCTTTCATCCTTCCGATTAACTCAGGATATTGATATCGAAATGTGATCCTAACCTCGTGTGTCGCGTGTTACTCCGTTTGGATATCAATCGATGTCTAATCGTGGACCCCGATTAAGAAACTATCGCTATCTAATCGTGTGCGTATTAGGTGGATGGATATCATGAATATCAGAGAATTTTACACGTTTCTATCTCTGTTCAAACATTGTTAAAACATGTACTGCGGTATATCTCCAGAAGATGATTGTTGTGAGCAGATACTGCTGACTTGACAATTTTTCTATATTTGTATACATATAGTGAATTACCAACCTCTATTTCCAGGTCTAAAAACATCACAATATTCTTGTGCTTCAACGAACGGAAAGCATCAAGCTCTCTGTTGAGGTCCTGTGTTGCTTTCCCTCCCTGGGAAGTGATTATTTTAAGTGCCCGAACATCCAGTGAGCTCTGAAATTTAATACGAGTTAAACTAAAACTAAACTCCAGATTAGTTCCAATATCTATTACATGAACCTACCCTTATTCCATTTAAATAACCTATTTTATAAATTGTGATATGCAACGTTCGTTGCATAACAGGAAATAGTGCCAGATGTACCAAATTGTATAATTGTTGTGCAAACGTGACCTTTGATTTCCGGATTGTCGTCTGTTTACATTCCGTACGCTAGGTCTCAAATTATTATGGATTCCGATATTTTTCCAACAAGCTCTATGAATGAAGAGTTTCAAAAGTTATTTCATTAAATTTACCCCTTAAATACGTAAAGAGTCTTTATTTATCTGGGACTATTTCTTTACGCCCGCAAATAACGCGTAGTTGAGTATATGTGAAAGGTCACCTCATGCCTTGTAGAAGCCGATGTTAGTTTCATGTCCCATTTGTTGAATTTTAAAAGTATGTTTTATCATGTATGTTTTAAACTCAGCGGGAGACATGGCTAGCAATGGCACATAAATATGACGACCAATTGTCACCAAATTGCAACATAATCAATTGGCACACCTACTATGTCATCGCAACTGTGGTACGTGTGTCCGCAGCCAATCCCTCCGTGCAGATGAAGAATGAACCATTCCGACGTGTATGCCTATAATTTTATGATTGATGGGAGAACCGTTAACCCTTTCGTGACGGGAGCTGCACTGGTGAAGCATTAAAGACCCTGTGCCAGTGCATTGTCTTATATATATATATATATATATATGCGAGTCTCCCATAGGGAGCCTCGCATATATTAAAGAATTATCTGGCTTACAGTGTTAAGGTAATATTGTTAGACCAGTGCATTCTCTTATATATGCGAGACTCCCTATGGCACATTGGCACAGGGTTTTCGCAAAATTTCAGGAAGCTCCAGTAATGGAAGGGTTAAGTAAAGAAATGGTTAAAGGACCGGTTATAAAGGGTGATAATATTACCTTCAAATAGCCCTTGTAAACAACACATGAAGATCCTTGGCCGATCCAATCGCTCCGCTGGTATATGTGGTTTGTCGTCGAACACAAGTTGTGTGATTCTTTCTTGGTTTTGAACATGTTTCTTACGCTTTATCTCCATTCAAATAGACTACAACATGGAACATAAAAAGATTCCTCGTATCACGGAGAAGAATATGTATCAATCTGGTGGAAATCGGCGCTAAACATATTGTTTATTATTTTGTGTGTCCCTGTCGCCCTCTGTGCATCCCTGACTCGAATGGGCCCACTTGTGACATCCTTAAACCACACAATTAGACTCCTGGTGGCATGGAGATGATTATTTATAAGTTTTGTGATAATAGGCGACTAAACAAATTTTGATCAAATCTAGTGCCCACCCACCCCATCACTCAGCCGAACAGCATAAATATGACGTCTTTAAATCACACGATTATAGACTCCTCGTAGCATGGTTAAGAATGTGTATCAATTTGGTGGAAATTGACGCTAAAAGTATTGTGTTTCAATTTCGGTGCCCATCTCCCTGTCAGTGCACCCCTGAATCGAATTACGCCACTGTTGACATATTTAAACCACACCATTAGACTCATCATACCATGGGGTGATATTTTATAAGTGTGGGCAATCGGCGACTAAACCCATTTTTATCAAATTTAGTGCCCACCCCTCCCCACAATCTCTCATCCAAACGACACAAATTTGGCGTCTTCAAATCACACAATTAGATTCCTATTAGAATATATATCAAGTTGGTGGAAATCGGTGCTAAAATTAGTTTTATCAATGTTGGTGCCCTTGTCCACTTCCGTACATCCCTGACTCGAATGCGCCACTTTTGACATATTTAAACCGCACCATTAGATTCCTGATATCATGGGGATGATTATCCATAAGTTTCGTGGCAATCTGCGACAATATTTTTCTGCCACTCCCCGTTTCAGCCCCTAACAATAACGGTGTCACTTTAGAAAATTCTAACCCGCACCAATATCTTTCTCGTAAAAAGATACCCCTAGTAGACCGCCTTTTGTGCTATCTGGATGATCCCCTGTGGATTTATATAGAACACAGACAGACAGACAGACAGACAGACAGACATTTGCAAATATAGATAAATATTATTTTAAGCAATACAAACCGGTATAGTACTGCATGGATAAGCATGTTGTTAATTGCACTGTCTGGTGATAGACCGTGACGACCACGGGTCGTCTCTACTGAACGGCAATGAATGCGGAAGTACGCGAATGCTAATTTTTAAACATTCACATTTCTTAGAAAAATTTAATTTCTGTTAACTCTGTTGTTCAACATCTGCATTGATCGAGGTTCGACACCAAAACTTCGTGCTATATAGAAAAGAGCTATACGCGGAAGCATTGAGCTTTGGAAGCATTGAGCAGTCATCTACAACGAAATTATAAATATACGATCATTGGCGTATAGTTACGCCGACTGTCTATATATCCGATATTTTACATCACAAAATTACCCAGTATTTGAACTTTTCGTGCACCAGATAACAATCATATCAAACGTACGATCCCAATCTATGTCGGCCCATTCGTAGTGAATCGTACATATGTTGACTTTCAAAGAGATAGTTTGTAACAGGTTTTGAATTTGTGTCTGCCCGAAAAAAATCAAAAGCGTGCCGTGATAAAGAGCGTCTATATATGATTTCAGTGTCTATTGGTTAGCGATTAACATTATAGAGCGTTCATATGATATGCTTATACTCAGGGATGTGGCTAGAGGGGGTGTGTGTGTGGGGGGGGGGGTCATGACACTATGTATGTTATCATGACACTGTGTAGGTTATCATGACACTATGTATGTTATCATGACACTATGTATGTTATCATGACACTATGTAGGTTATCATCACACTATGTAGGTTATCAGCACGCGTTTGGTTGTCTTTGTTTCTGAAAGTTCTATTACTTCGTAAATAAGTTATAAGTTATACCGTTTAAAGTTGACATCACACGATGTTGGTTCACCGAATAGACCCCGAAAATGGTCTGATGTCTGAAGAAGATATCGAATTATAGTAATACAGTTATTGTTCCATATTTTCCCCCGTTTGTGATATGAGCAATAGTGTTAACCCCCACTCACCCCGCGTCAGCAATCAAATGACCAGAGTCTGCATATTACTCGAAACTGGCATTAAGATACGGGCGGCTTTGGCGGTGGGTATGCTGTTAAAATATTCAGCTCCGTCAAAAACCGCCATAAACAGAAAGATTTAGTAAAATAAAGACAGATTTTGTTCTTATAAGAAATATGGCATAAACAGTATGTTATTAATAGTCAAATGTTTTTCCTTTGTTATGTAAACAAAAGCAAAACACGTTACAGAACCTGGCTTTTGTTTAGATCCGGATATAGTAAACATAAAGAGCGTTATTTGTTACTTCCCTTATATGGAAAATAATAAAGAGCGTTTATATCATTTGTGTGTGATTAACCAATATAATTGCGCTGTGTTATGTAAACAGTGCAGAAGCAAAACTTCTATAACACGAGCATATTCTTGTTCACGTACGTACACCATCGCACGTCTTGGCGACAATATACTATTTACGCGCTGATTATGTTTGGCATATGTACAAAACTGTATATTTTTTTATCTGTTGATGGCGATATGAACAAATATGAATATTTCTGCAACGAACGCCACCCGTGTCTTTAATCATTGCTGCCCCATTAGTCAGTGTACACGAATCATAATTATCTGTGAATCTTTCGCACCAGTCACTTCTATAGACTGTACTTTCAATTCAATTCTTTATTCTCATGACCTATAATACATAGGTATCGAGATAACATTTGTACACTATTTACATATATCATGGTACATATATAAGCATATTATACACATTATTATAAATAAATATAAATAAACACATTATAAATAAATATCAATAAACACATTATAAATAAATATAATAGCACTATCATTGCTATATATGTATAACATAATATTATTCATTTAATAATATATTTAGACGAGATAGCGACCATTGAACCAGATTCAACTGAATTTTTCTAGTTCAACGAAAGGAAAGTTATGCCTATTTCTCACCTTGATTAAAATCCTATAGTCTTCGTCCGTACAATATCTTCTGATTATCCGAGAACTTTGAAACCTAACTGACAGCAGCTGTTATGCAAATAATCACTAAACAAAAACCGAAACTATCTTTGATTGGGGATTTCCCAGTCAAAAGGCGCTGTTTCTCTCTTTAGAACGGAGTGTGTATGCATGTATTTACGATGAGATGGACTAACTAGGAACATTGTCACCAACCCACCCCACCCCCGGATTAAGACAACCCCCGGATTAAGACAACAGCTTGATATGGCCTCTCGTTTTTGTTTGTTGACATTTTAATAGCGATAGGCTCGTACCGTGCCACCACCCATCGTGATATGGCGAGGGGGAGAACTCTATCTTGTATAATTTCTCCATCAGATCAGATTGTAAAATAAATAACACTTTCAGAGTCCCGTTATCACTGCGCTGGGTCAGTCTCAGCGGAGCTATGAGAAATAACTCAGACGGGAGTTTGTAATATAATAATAATATTATTATATTATATTAAGTTATCATTAAGTGAGATCAACCACGCATGGAGTTTGCATATTACTCTTGTTGACACAGACACCGGGACACCCATTGGTTCGAACAATTCTAAAAGCTGGTTTTATCGGTACAAACCTATGCACGACATGAATTCGTTCAAGTTTGAATGGTGGTTGCCACACATCTACAGTTATATAGGGTGGGGTTAATAAAATAGCATTGCTATCAAAAGAGGTTGAAGAATGGTTGATGTTTTGGAAATTTTTCAAACGACAATTGGACGGCCTGGGATATTTTTATATATGATATGAGAAACAAACACAAGTGAGAGTGAAGAATGAGTATAGATGGGTGAAAGATACACGGGGAGATATCTTACACAACGTTTTGACTTATCAATGTTTTAACGATGACCAAACGCGAAAAAAAAGATATATATATATATAAAATATATAAAAATAAAAGAGTGTATTCACGAATGCGGTATGTTGAGATAGAATGAGGTCCCCAGAGGGTGAATTTGGTGATGTTATCCCACACATAGATAATTCCACCCTGGTGTGCTAGTGCACTTTTTCCGTACTTCCAGCGACAGTTAGCATAAAAATTAGTGAAAATTAGCATTTTGGCATCATATAAAAATAGGCCTGTACATCCGATGGGAGACTATTAGTCTATTCCATAAATTTGTTATACCCCAGGGGGGGGGGGGGTAGTAAAAAAATTTGCAGGAAGGTATGCTGGGGTGATGGGTGGCCCGAGGGGCAAAAAAATGCGTTTTTTACACCCTCATGCAAATTTTTTACTGAAGACCTTTTGTGCCCTTTTTGACATTTGTAACTGTTTAAAACATATCATAAGAATATATAACTGCAAAAACACCATATTTATGTTACTGGGACCTCATATGGGTCTTAGGAGAGATGGCATTAAGCTATATGCCATGTTGCATATGGGGCGGTGGGGTGAACAAATTCCTTCCCGACACCCTTCGGAAAGAAGCTATGTAAAACTGAAATATATAAACTTGTCTTTATGTAACTAAAGCCAAGATCATTGTGTGCATGGAAAAAGAGCAACTGCCTCAAACATTAATGTGACTATCAATGGCTAGAATATAACTGGCATCACACTGTTCTTCAGTGCATCAAGCCAATCCGTGATATATGTGCATGCCTATCAACTCATATGATCTGTTACTCTCACAACGCCTAAAATATCCAAGTTTGGCATAGTGACTGTTTGTCATTTATTATAACAGAGGTTGCTCCAGTAGACTAACAAACGTGTTAAGGCATAATGCTAAATAATGGGCTGGTAAGCTGGTTGACAGACTAATCGGGAAATGGTTAGAAATTATGGAATTGTGTGTATCCTGTACAATGGCCTAAGTTTGTTGCATATATAAGTAAACTTGTCCTGATACAACTAATGCCCAAATCATTGTGTGCATGGAAAAAGAGCGAGCAACTGTCTCAAACATTAATGTGACTATCAATGGGTAGAAAATATCTGTCATCAGTGCATCAATCCAATCAGTGAATTATTTTCATGTCTTTCAACTCAGATGATCTCTCACAAGACCGAAAGTATCCGAGTCTGGTATAGTGTTGTGACTGCTTGTCATCTATATATATATAAACAAGTAGGATCTGTCCGGAGTTTTCTATCAGACCCCTGGACCGAGTTCAACCAAATTTGGTGTGGTGACTCGGGGCACCCTGGCGGATGTTATAATGGTATTAGTTTTTCAAAAATTTTAATAAATTGAAATTGGTTTTGTTAAATTGAGCAAGGAATTCAATCTTTAAAAAAAAGTATATTAAAACAATATATATAAATCAAAATGTTGAAATGACCAAATGTGCTTCAAGTGCACAAAGGGGCCGCCACTAAGTGAAGGGTCTAAGATCAAAATGTGTGCGAAGTCCAACAAAGGGGGCCACAGGTATCTCGGATGCTGAATATAGGCTATATAGGGTCCCAAAAGGGAGCCTGTTTCAGCTAGGTTAGTATAATATAACTACGTTGCTCCAGTAGACTAACATAAGTGGTGTGGAATATGTTAGCTAATGACCTGGTTCATAGACTAATCAGGAAATAGTTAGAAATTATGAAATTTTGTGTATTCTGCACAATGACCTAGGTTTACAGATGATCAGCAATTTATAAAACTTTTTTTTTCAATTAAAACAGCTTCTGACACAGTTATTTAAACTAATTGAGATCATTCCCAGTCATAAGAGTGATATCAGTAGAGTTTTATGAGATTTTAGACTAATTTTAGTGAAATTTGGGGGGGGGGGGTGGGTGTAAAAATATTGGGACTAAAATTTTTTTTTTTTTGCAGGTTTGGGGGTGGTGGGTCCCCGAAAATGCCAGATGCAAAAAAACGGCATACCTTCCTGCAAATGTTTTACTACCCCACCCCTAGTCTCTCTCAGTTTACTTTCCAGATGTCGATGGTAAATTTGTAATTGTGTCCACGGTCGCTTGATCTTTCTACTGTTACAACCCAGAGAAAAAGAATGTGTTCCTTTATCGTGCATATACTTCCTTGGCTATCACTTCAATGTTCTCATGAGTATATAGGCCTATATAAGGCCCTACATATAACATGTAGCTCTATATATATGTTAGGTATATGGGTGTTTTGTGCAGGCTATCGTTACCGTAAGTATATTGCCATGTTTTACACCCTCCCGTGGTATAGGCCCAGATCTAAAGGTACCTTATTAACAATTACTCAGGCTATATAGTATATGTTTAAAGATACGGGCGGGCTTCATGGTGCGTATAGCTGTTAAAATAGTCACTTCCGCTAAAACCGCCATAAACAGAAAGAATATTATATAGTAGACGGATGTATTGTTCTTATACCAATCATAAATATCGCGTATATATATACATGGCATGTTATTGTCAAGTTTGTGTGCTTTATTAAGTTAACAAATATCAAAAGCGTTACAGAACCATTTGTTTATAGCCAAACACTCGGAACTACCGGATCTCCAATGAAAATGTTCCGTTGCAAGCGCTGTGGAAGGCGAAGGTAAAATTATTGGCCATCAACAATCGCATTCAAATCACACCAAATTTTATTTCAATCGACTCATTCTATCCGCGCTGTCAGTTCAAAATTCAGCTAATCCGCGTTAATTCATGATTGGGAAATGATCAGATATATAGAAAACGTGTAAAAATATAACTGTTCTTGCAAAGTTAGTATTTCTTCTAATCTATATATGATAATACATACCAAGTAATGAATTTACAATGATAGTACCGGTATCGTGAGTTGTAAGTAAGTGGACTCACCAAATTAGGGTTTTTTTTACAACCGACGTATACGTATATTAATGCGCGCGAATATAAATAAAGAAATGAAGCAATATTATCGTGACTGATTAAAAACAGACCTGCATTTTATCTGACACAAAGCGTGTTTTGTGAATACTATCGCATTCATATCAGCATTATGCTATATCCTCATATTATTAGTATAATCTGGAGGAAATCGGCATAATTTGATAAGTTATTTCTAAATTATAATCAAGGAAGGCTTTTAAAAGTTACATGAGACCAGAACATTGCGTGTCGCTTTAAATAATGAGAAAATAGTCGGAATAGATTTCGCTCGAGGTGAATTGTGGTAATTACGCAGGTCCTTTTCTCCTCAACCAGAAGGTTCAACCTTCTCAAACCATTTAATGGGTTTTTCCCGCTTAAAAAAAAATCCACAATTGAAGAGAACCAGGCTAAATACAAGGAAATTCGTGTTCATCAGATCTAAATTTAGATTCTGGTTTTTCTAAGAAATGTTTTATTTCCGCGTTGTTTCAAGATGGCGACTTACGGCGGTCGATCGGAATTACGCGCAACAACAAATCATTATTACCGGACTGATGAGACGTTGGGAAAAGGAGCTACTTGTTCTGTATTCCTGGGAATAAATAGGGTAAATATTAGGTCGGACCACATGGTCCTAGTTTAACAGAGGTTGACACACTTCCGTATTTAAAGATAGTTGACGGGAAGTTACCATCTGTCACAATCTAGACCCAGTTGAGTCACATACATGATATACACATGTATGAGACTCAGATCTCGTCAGTAGTGGCCGGATCTGATGCTCATACCTTTTCTAATTACAGGCGACAAAGGACTCCTGGTCGCAGATTCTGCTTGGTTCTCTTATTATGGTGACAATAAAGACAAGATTCCACCAAAAGTTCCGAAATCCGCGCCTTCATGAGCTAAAATAAAGACTTTTGTCATTTGTGCAAAAGAAATTGTTGTCTGTCTGTTTACGGAAGCGATATTTCACCACATGTTAATGCTGTTTGTCATGCGCAGTTCAATGTTTCATGATGGTCAATAAAACGTGTACTCCAACCCGAAGACGACTGTTGGAAATGTGTACTTGGAAGATATTATGGAAAAACTAAATTCTTCTGCTAAATGTTATGCTACTATGCCAATATATTACATATGTAATAAAAATATTACCGAAAAATTATCAACATATACTTTTTAATAGAATTGTTGCATCGAAAATATACTATTTAAAAAGTGTACTCCAAGCCAGAATGAGAAAAAGTGTAGCCGAGTTAGATCATGCTTTATTACCCACTTCTACAAAATGTTGTATTATACTTTCAACAAGTTTGTAGAAATATATTGGTGATATGAAGTAATTATTTTATTCAGTGAAACATAATCAGTTCTCACATTTGTCATGGTGTCAAAAAATGACATACTCCGGCCCTGACGCCGACTCGGGGAAATTGTGTGTATACCGGTACCGGTACTCGGAAGATATATGGTATAATTGCATCACTATACGGTATATATACTTATACCATTGTTAACTTCATTAAAAGTTGAACAAAACAATCATTCTCCTATTATAATAAAGTGTACATCGAAATAGCATTAAAAAGTGTAGGCCTACTGCCCTACTCCGGATCGGACTCATACATTTGGCCAATATCGGGGTTTTTTTTTTCATTCAGTGTCTATTTGTTCAGTTTAATTACGGTACCTACTCTCGTCCTGTATCTGGGATTGGGATAAGCAGACTTCATGGTAGCCGTTTTGTTATAGTTTTCTTTGTCCTGGTTTTCCCCCTGCACTAACAGCTACAAACTTGCACCATCATCTGGTCGTCCGTTGTTCGCACAGTAGTGAAACAAACGCTATTTATTTATACCATATCAGGAATAGACTCACACGGAATGCTCTTTTCCAAAAGCAAATATTTTTAGGTGTAACATGTTTTCATATTAGCGAAACAAACGCTAATTATAATAACCTATTTAGTGACACTTTAGTGATAATATATCGCCATTTTATTGTTCATAAATAGGCCTAACAAGTTTTGAGACTTTTTTTTACCATACAGTTGACTGGTTTATAGCATTAGTCTGTTGCAGTAAATCGATTCTGATAACTAAAGCTTATTTTGAACAAATGTTGTTATTGTATATATATACGCAATAGGCACACGAAAGCAAACCTTATGGGTGTTAGAATACAAACACAGTTCGCGCAGCTATCAATGCGCGACGATGTGATTATGTCATTTTTGACACCATGCATGACAAATGTGAGAACTGATTATGTTTCACTGAATAAAATAATTACTTCATATCACCAATATATTTCTACAACTTGTTGAAAGTATAATACAACATTTTGTAGAAGTGGGTAATAAAGCATGATCTAACTCGGCTACACTTTTTCTCATTCTGGCTTGGAGTACACGTTTTAAATAGTATATTTTCGAAGCAACAATTCTATTAAAAAGTATATGTTGATAATTTTTCGGTAATATTTTTATTACATATGTAATAAATTGGCATAGTAGCATAACATTTAGCAAAAGAATTTAGTTTTTCCATAATATCTTCCAAGTACACATTTCCAACAGTCGTCTTCGGGGTGGAGTACACGTTTTATTGAACCAAGCAGAATCTGCGACCAGGAGTCCTTTGTCGCCTGTAATTAGAAAAGGTATGAGCATCAGATCCGGCCACTACTGACCCAATCTGAAGCTCTAAAGAGTGTAAATCTTTAGAGCTTCCCTGGAGCTAGTCACAATCCATGACATACTAATCGGTCCTACTAAACAACGAACACAAACGAACATAAACGAACACAGGACTAAAAAGCGGAATAGAAGGGTGAACTTTGGTTTGTGGGTGGGTGTGGGTCCATTATATGTGTATGTGGTGTTATTTCCAACTTTGATGACTTATGTTTCGAGTTATAAGCATTATTTGAATGCAAAGCTACTAAACAACGAACACAAACGAACATGAGATTAGCCGTATTGCAACTTTAGGTGTTAATAAAGGTGTATCTGTATCTGTATCTGTATTGTTACGTCCAAGATCCCAATAGTGGTAATGTAGGACGGTGACTGGGCAGATGTTAGTTGCGCGGTTTTTGTGTCTCTTCCTCTTTTGCTGGTACTAAAGCAGCAAGGAAGGTCTCTGGTGATTCCGACGATTGTGGTGCGAACAAAGAAGGAGTTCTCGTATTGTGCACAGTATGATCGTGGCACTTGGAAGCACTTGTTGTTTTTCGTTTCGTACTTCTTGACCAGGTTTGTTACTTGATGGTCACTGAATGTTTTTGATGTAATCTTTCTGGTCTCTCTCTTTTTGGTGAGGAAATTGTCGGATGGCATAGCTGGTACCAGGTTCATTACCACCTTGTAAAAATACGACAGCCGCTGGATTTCCTCTCGTATAGTGGTGGTAGCTTTAGTTCACTGAGTATGTTCGTCATTGATCCAGGATGGTAGCTTCGATGGTCATTTTTAATGAATCTCCCTGCTTTCCTCTGTATTTATTCTAGGAGATCAATTTCTTTTTGTTGGTATGGATCCCAGATGGTTGAGCCATAGTCCATGATGGATCGGACTAGGGATAAGTATGCTATCTGTTTGAGTTTTCCTGGCAAGAACTTCAGGTTGCGGCGTAGAAAGCCCAGTGTTGAATTTGCTTTCTTTGATATGTTGTTGATATGTGTTGTCCATTTTAGGTCGTTTGAGATTTCTAGTCTGAGGTATCTGTTGTGTGCCACTTGTTTTAGGTTTTGTCCATCTAGCATATACATCTTGTCAAGTTTCTTTTGCATGCTCATCACATAGCACTTCTTTGCATTGAAGGACATTCCCCAGTGTTTGGCCCATCCTTCAAGGCTCTGCAGATCTTGTTGCAGTTGATGTTGGTCATTGATGTTGTTTATCTGCCGGTAGAGTAGGCAGTCATCGGCAAAAAGGTGTTAATTAACTACCGCCTTCTCTATGGCTTATACTCTGTCTCTTTGTCACTGAGTTGTTTTGACATAGTTAGTTTGTCTTATTATTACTTCGTTTAACTTCCCTGGCATCACACTGCTCTTTCAGTAGAGCTTCAGGTACTATAATCAAAGTTTGTTTTATATACAATCAAATATTTATATATTATTTTACACTGACTCAGCCCCGGCGGAACGATGGGCAGAGTTTGTTCTCCTTGAAGTCAGTGCATGGATGAAAATGGCTCCAGCAAAATGTTGCATTATTTAAATCATTAAAATCAAGTAATGCACTTATTTGATATGAATCCAAGAAGTCTATATGTTATTTTATCACATGCTTAGCACTATTTTCCTATGTAATATTCGAGCGTAATAGACACGTGTAATATCGTTGCGTGCAATGACGTCACGCTGCTCTTTGGGACAAAGTTCTCTGTCTGTTAATTATTGTTGTTTTCGATAAAAATTTAAGCGATTATATGACCATGTGATAAAAAGTATCTCAAACTCGTTCTATTTTATATGTAATTTATCAACCTCGTCCACTAAATTCTATTTGAGCCTCGGTGAACCTCGGCTCAAATCGAATTTAGTGAACTCGGTTGATAAATTCCGTATAAAATAGAAACTCATGTGAGATCCTCTATGTATATTTCCATACTATATGCTAACTTTCTGTCGTTTATTGGTGATCATATTTGTTCCAATCACCGTAAACAGAAAAACACTAACACGCATACAGTTTCGTTTATCGTGTAAACAGCATGCTATCATAAAGACCTACTATATATTACCTAAGCAAGAGTCTGGTTGTGTTGTAAACGCTCTTTATTAGTTCCATATCAGGAATTCAGCAACAAAGAACGCTCTTTATGTTTACCATCATAATATAAACAAACACCAGGAAAGTAACTTTTATGCTTTTGTTTACACAATGGTCAAACATATGACAATAACATACTGTTTATGCGATATTTCTTATTTGTATACGGACAAAATCTGTCTACAATTTTCTTTTTGTGTCGGTTTTTGACCGTTGGAAAATTTTCACAGCATATACCCACTGCCAAGGACTCCCGCACCTTTAATGCTTTCATAATTGTTATTTGTCCAACATTTCGGAATTGTTGAATTTTGTTTTCTAGCATTGAAAACTTTCGTCTTTAGTCTTTCCATAAATGTAAGGTATCGTCTGTTGTCACATATATTTGTCAATAATGTCTGTCTGTATTTCGTCATAAATGATTTTGTTTTCTATTGTTACCAAGCCGCTCTCGCTATTGAATACTTTTCCATCTTATTGACAGTTTGATCACTGTCTGTTTTACTTAAATTACGATTGAGATTTTCCTTAAGATGCCTGGTATGCGTGTATCAGGAAAGCAAGAAAATATATATAGTCATCTCAGAGACTGACAACCATGACTCACTCACATTCACTCAAATGTTTTGTTAGCTATGCATTAAAACGCCGACCTCTGATGTTTCCCCGTGTTTTTATTGCCATCAGTGATAAAATTGACAATCATCTTGCAGTAAAAACAAGGAGACAGAGTAAGCCGTAGTTAATTAACACCTGCACGGTAGCCTCTGCACTGCCGCTAATCTTATGTTCGTTTGTGTTCGTTGTTTAGTAGTTTTGTATTCAAACAATGCTAATAACTCAAAAAATAAGTCATCAAAGTTGGAAATAACACCACATACACATTGAATGGACCCACACGCACCCACAAACCAAATTTCACCCTTCTACTCCGCTTTTTGGACCTGTGTTCGTTTATGTTCGTTTGTGTTCGTTGTTTAGTAGGACCCATACTAATCGATAGAAAAGTGGGCGGAAAGATCGTTGCAAAACATTTCGAGGGTTAACAGTCACCAAACCAGTGCAAAATTATGAGTGTAAAAAAAATAACTCAAAACCCTTCAAGCTGATCATTCAAGGCCGACACAAAAAAACTAGAACATTCATTCTTCCCAAGAACTATTCTAGAATGGAATCAGCTTGAGGAAAGTGCATGTGCCTCGCTGCAGGAGACTACATCATCCAGCAGTCAAACACCATCATATTAATCCAGCACCAGCATACTTATATCCGGAAGGATCCTACGCTGAACCAAATACAGATACAGAACGGGCTCGGCTGCCCGCCCCTTTTGCATTGCCGATATACGCCAATGCTGTGATAAGATAACGCGGGTAGGCTACCAATAGCTCCAAAAATTCGCAAAAAATAATTGTTCTTAAAAACCAGTGCATATTATTTTATTTTAACTGATTGAACGCCAGCCTCCTAGTGGATTACATCGCCCGGCGGCCAGCCTCCCTGGGGCGACGCCATGACGCCCGTCACATCATGCTTTGATGTTCGTTGCTTCATTTTCGCTAACACATTGTATGTAATATTTAACACCAATAATTTCTTATCTGTGCGCATATATAAAACAATTGGACCATCTTCACTACAACAAGTATCTTCACTACAACAAGTATCCAAAAACAAGCGATACACATGGATGATCAGCTGACTAGCCAGTGATTTCACATCCCGAGATTATGATATCAAACCACGTAGGCCTATTTATATAGATGGGAATTGAATTTGAATTATTTGAATATTATTTATTAATTTTATAATTTACAATGTGCAGGTTGTTATTTGAATCGTTAATAGCAATGATTAAAATTCACATACCATGGTTTGGAGCAATAAAATTATATAACCAACGATTTCTACGATCTCATTTCCGTCACATGACAAATCCTGACGAAGCCATGAAACATTTCATAATGATCCGTAAATCGGCGCCGTCTTCTCACTTCACGCGTTCAGCATGCCTCTAACCGTGAATTACATGTATGTGATAAAACTATCAGAATTGTTAATATATAAGAAATAGATAATATCACGAAGAATGTTTGGATAATGGTTTTCAATTAGCAGACGATATATAGCCTATGGGTACATGGAACACAAACAGAGCATTCGGAAACGAAAAGGACGGACGTTAATCTGGGCGACGAGATATCTCGTCGCCGGCGTGCAACGTGATGACGTTGGGCGACGAGATATCTCGTCGCCGGCATTCAATGAGTTAAAGAATTGCTATCCTGATGAAAACAACAAAACATTATCGGAAAGTCACCCCTTTTATGATCACAATGACCCAAGTCCCATAACAATCGCGTAATAAATAAGCCGAGAAAAAATAAATAATACCCCAACCGGTTGTTGGCTATCTCCGTCGCAAATCCTCATATGACGTCAAATGAGTAGACTAATTAAAAACACGAAATCGGAGTTGGAGTTAATTGTATCTACCTATATGACATCATCTGAGTGGCGATGTAAAGTGCGGAATGATTGAGCGGGGTAGATAACACTGTCGTGTAAAAAATAAAGCTAATAAAACATGATCCAACATGTGAACTCTATTCTGGTGCATGTTGAAGATGTTGCTTTAATTTTCCATATATATGCCCTGAGTGTCCCGTATGTTCACTATAATTTTTCATTCATTCATTCGTGACAATGCCAAATGAAGTTGTTTCGACTGTGGCATAGTCAATTGGGTATGATTCTACATTCGTTTCCAAACGATGTTCATTTACATGACATTTAGCGATATTTCTGTGGGGAAAGCTGTTGTGTAAAATCAGAAACTATTAAAGTGGTCGCGGACGAAATGTTCTAGAATTCATTCGGTCCACTTCGAAAAAAAGTGTTGTGAATACCCACATTGAACAAACCGACCACCGACAAGAATGCCATCTCGAGAAAAAACGTCAACTCCCGTAAAGAATATAAATTTGCTGGAGCGTCCAGTTGTGAGTATCACATGACTCAACAAAGAGCTTTCCCTTCAAGCGTATTCCTAATATGGTGAGAATAAAGAGCGTTTAATAAACAGAAATTGCTATGTATATAAAGCATGTTTATCGAAAGTTTGTGTACATGTATTGATGTAATTAGTAAATATTCACAATGACAACTATTCTATAACATGTCCCCACATTTATTCACCATGACTCAATAAAGAGCTTTCCCTTTTAAGCATATTCCTGAATATGGTGTCAATAAAGAGCGTTTATATATGTGATTACTTTTTTAAATCGGACTATGACTATGATGGGTATATAAAGCATGTGGATCATAAAGTTTGTGTATGTGTATTTATATATGTTATCCCTCCTTCGAAAAGTGTCATAATTGGATGTTCAAACTAGGGGTGCCACGATTAATCGTATAATCGATGAACCGTTGATAAAGCCGATAATCGATTACCATTTTCGTCGTCGATTAATCTGTGTTATTTATTTCGGACGTTGGAAAATGCCGGTTATTGTTTAATACCTTGATTGTTTTACTCAGTTTAATCTACAACCGAGGGGTTAACAACCTTTGATCATGTATCAAATAGATTCCGACAACATGAGTACTACTAATATATGTTGCAAACAGTCGGCAGTTTATTTGATGATGCGACATGGTTACTCTTTGGGTCATTGTATATTCTTCAAATTGGCGGCACTGCAGCTTTGAACTTATGCCGCCGTCGTTGTATATTTCTGCAAGAAAGGTGGCACCATGTCTTTGAAATGGGCTGACTGTCAATGAACTGAATGCACTCGCCCTTGAAGCGCATTGGACCAAAGGGGAGTTGATTGACATTATCTCGAAACTAGGGAACATGCAGCATTTTAATCAGCAATATTCTCCGCGGTGTCATTTGCAGCAAGTATACTTTAAGTCCTGAAATTTGCGGGCGGGGGCCCACCTTTGTGATTGTTATCCATGCTCTGGAAGTTTGCTGAAACGTCTGTGTATGCATGTGTCCATGTGTCCGTCAACAATTTCATTTGGCGCGGGCTACAGGTCATACCTTTGATCTGATCTTTATGAGATTTGTCATGAATGTTGACAATGACATGTAGATGGGAACGAGTCATTTTGGTGTCATTCGGCCAAAAAACATGGCCTCTGGCAGCCATCTTGGATTTAAAAATTCAATCCATTGGCGCGGGCTACAGGTCGTACTGTTTGTCTGATCACCACGAAATTTGTCATGGATGTTAATATTGACATGTAGATGGAAACGAGTGATTTTGGGGTCGTTCGGCCAAAAACATGGCCGCCAGCAGCCATCTTGGATTTTACTCTTTGCATGACTAAATCCTTTGGCGCGGGCTACAGGTTGTAGCTTTGGTCGGAACTTCATGAAATTTGTCATGGATGTTAACAATGACATGTAGATGGGAACAAGTCATTTTGGTGTTGGTCGGCTGAAAAACATGGCCGCCAGCAACCATCTTGGATTTTACTCTTTGCATGACTAAATCCTTTGGCGCGGGCTACAGGTCGTAGCTTTGGTCCGATGTTTATGAAGTTTGTCATGAATGTTGCCATTGACATGTAAATGGGAACGAGTCCTTTTGGGGTCATTCGGCTAAAAAACATGGCTGCTGGTATCTTGGCTTTCAAAATTCAATCCATTGGCGCGGGCTACAGGTCGTACTGTTCGTCTGATTATCATGAAATTTGTCAGGGATGTTAGTATTGACATGTAGATGGGAACGAGTGATTTTGGGGTCGTTCGGCCAAAAAACATGGCCGCCAGCAGCCATCTTGGATTTTACTCTTTGCATGACTAAATCCTTTGGCGCGGGCTACAGGTCGTACCTTTGGTCCCATGTTTATGAAGTTTGTCATGAATGTTGCCATTGACATGTAAATGGGAACAAGTCATTTTGGGTAGTGTTGAAATGATTAATCGATTAGTCGAAATCGACGCGATTATTAAATTAGTCGATCCCGAAATATGCTAGTCGACTAGTCGAGAAAAAGCACTACCTAAGTGCTATCATGACAGCAGTGCCATTGCATGGCAATATTATCATGTAATCTGTAACAGTTAATACATATTGACTTCTTAGAGCTTATTGCATTGTTCCTTTAACGATGCCACTGCCAGTCATGCACGAGCGGTGAACTCAATGAACTGAACCCAATGTATGCACATGTACCGGTATACGCGGTTTCTTTTATGTTGATCATCAAAGACATGAAGTGTCGCTGCCAACCGAACACTGTCTAGTTCAATGGGACACAATTGACCAGTGATAACTTCTAGAGTAATGATGCAACAAAATGGCTTCAATGATATATAAAACATAATTAGCGACATGTCAAGCTGGTAAAGTCAGCTCAGTAACTGAATAGATCCTAGATCATTCTAATACCCATACCCCCCACCCCGCGACATGAGGTGCCAATTCAGAGAAACAATAAAACACACCAGACATCTCGTTAGCGAGACTTACTAACGAGACTTGCCTATTTATTTCCTGGTTACCGGCGACAATTTTGTTTATATAAAATGTTTTATTACCTGCATTCCCCAAACCATGAGATTATATGGAGGTTGCAGGAGCGCCGGGTTTAAGACATCAAATTGGGAGACTTACGGGCAAAACGGGAGATTATATAGTTCACATGCTTTCTGTTTTAACAATCTGAAACGAAGAGTAGGATACTCAAAACTGCGATGCCACATGGCCTTTTTATACGTCATATGGGCATAGAAACGGGAACTCTTAGAAGGGGTCCGACTAGTCGACTAGTAGTCGATTACCTCTGGCGACTAGTCGATTCCTTAAAAACGCTAATCGTTTCAACACTAATTTTGGGGTCATTCGGCAAAAAAACATGGCTGCTGGCAGCCAACTTGGATTTCAAAATTCAATCCATTGGCGTGGGCTACAGGTCGTACTGTTCGTCTGATTATCATGAAATTTGTCATATATATGTTAGTATTGACATGTAGATGGGAACGAGTGATTTTGGGGTCGTTCGGCCAAAAAACATGGCCGCTGGCAGCCATCTTGGATTTCAAAATTCAATCCATTGGCGCAGGCTACAGGTCGTACTTTTCGTCTGATCATCATGAAATATGTCATAGATGTTAATATTGACATGTAGATGGGAACGAATGATTTTGGCGCGGGCTACAGGTCGTAGCTTGGTCGGAACTTCATGAAATTTGTCATGGATGTTAACAATGACATGTAGATGGGAACGAGTCATTTTGGGGTCGTTCAGCCAAAAAACATGGCCGCTGACAGCCATCTTGGATTTCAAAATTCAATCCATTGGCGCAGGCTACAGGTCGTACTTTTCGTCTGATCATCATGAAATATGTCATAGATGTTAATATTGACATGTAGATGGGAACGAGTGATTTTGGGGTCGTTTGGCCAAAAAACATGGCTGCCAGCAGCCATCCTGGATTTTACTCTTTGCATGACTAAATCCTTTGGCACGGGCTACAGGTCGTAGCTTTGGTCGGAACTTCATGAAATTTGTCATGGATGTCAATAATGACATGTAGATCAGAACGGGTCATTTTGGGGTCGTTCGGCTGAAAAACATGGCCGTCAGCAGCCATCTTGGATTTTACTCTTTGCATGACTAAATTCTTTGGCACGGGCTACATGTCATAGCTTTGGTCAGATCTTCATGAAATTTGTCATGGATGTTAACAATGACACGTAGATGGGAACGAGTCCTTTTGGGGTCAATTGGCCAAAAAACATGGCCACCAGCAGCCATCTTGGATTTTACTGTTTGCATGACTAAATCCTTTGGCACATGTTAGACATTTCAATTAGCACCTTTCCTATTCCTCCATTTACTGTCAACCATTAAATTATTCCCCTACCTACATTGAGCTACAGTGTCATTGATACTTTCATTTTTATGAACCACCGTCGGTCCGTCGTGAATTCCTACTTTGATATTGCTTGTATGTTTGGCTATTAAATTAATCGCTACATTCGTTCCAATGAACTCAAATATTATAACGATGACATCGCCGTGAACTGTGCTCGTATTGAATACATTGTGCTCATTAGTCATTACCGGTGTTTTATGATGCACTTTATTAACATAAAAATTACATCAGCCGATGTCTCAAACAAGCAGCGATAGCAGTTAACCAGCACCCAGCCATTACGGCAATATGCCATATTACAGAATACTTCCACTGATGTTATTAGTATTAGGTACGATTAATTGATTATAGTCGATTATTGACGGCCAATTATCGATTATCAAAATCAATAATCGTGGCACCTCTAGTTCAAAACTTCAAACGAACCACGGCCAATGCTTATATCGACGTAAGCGCACGCTTTTATAATACTATATTGTTATGCGTAATTGACATAAAGATGTCGATAAAATATGCACAATTAAAGCTATATATACATATTTAAGCTGGCAAACAGTAATGTTAATTTGTTTTGATAGTGACGGCAATTCCCCTATCGCTACGTCTATATCATGTGACCGCACCGACCGGTGATCATGTGACTTGAATCACGTGTCTTCGTCTACAACATAAGATCTTCGGCATTCTTCGGAAATATTTTGTTTTCATTATAAAAATAAAATTAGCGATCAAACCATCAAACACAAGATTATTTGGGCAAATTGGACATTTTAATTATATAAAATTGGTATATTGAAAGAAAGTACTAAACATTTTTCAGAATAATATTTCTTTAAAGACAGATATTCAGTAAACATGAACCTGAAGTGGTTTCCCTTTTAACCAAAGATATAAACCACAGATATGGCCTAGTTGGTGGACCCAACTGTTCAAACAGCTAAATGCTCTTGAATATTTATAGAGCTTTGCTCTGATTATAAACGTCAGGTTTACGGACTAAGATATGGCCGTATGAAGTTCCAATCAGCATTTTCCTTGTGCGACAGATACGTTACCATACTGGCCTACTCGATATTGGTGGTTCTTCACCTAAGCGGGTGTTCCGCGATACAGCCCCCATCGGTATTGGACATCGACAACATCGGTACATCCAATGCATTAACCAATAGGCTACTCCTATACAACAGAATTCTAATTCTTAGTTTTTTACTTATAGCTACAGTAATGCTCTAATTAATCGACTTCTTAACCACATGAGAATTATGGGTAACTTTTCAGGATTTAGTCGGAAATATGGCTTGTTGCATTCATCGGAAAGCTCTCGGTGAGAGCTTTCCGATGAATGGCAACAAGCCATATTTGCTGGTTTTCAATTTTAGCCGCGCGATGGTGCGCAAGAACGGTCGCGCGCCTCAAAAATGCAAGTCTGATTTATGTGGCCAATTTTCAGAAAAATGGATAGTTGGGTGGCTTATTTCCTAACAGCGTTGAGATCAACCCTCTAAAATGATCTATTTGGCCCTTGCAGCATATTTAATTTTTTGGTCACTTAATAGTTGGAAACAAAAAGTCCATAGATTTGGACATCCATGATCTGTCAATATGAGGTGTTCGGAGAGTTATGTGGCTAGTCACCAAATCACGGACCTGTCAGTTTCTCCTATTCAACTGTCCTAGTTGCTGTTTACATGTTTTTGGGTTTCAATCGGCTACTTCTGCTATAATTCCTACATGTTCTGACTCCACAATCAGAAATTGTATCACTTTTAACTACTTGATGGCCACACAATATTTTAGCCACATGACTCAATAGCCACATATCTCCCCAAATGTTGGTACGTCCATCCATCCGTCCGTCAACAATTCTTTAAACTTCTTCTCCTCTGGAACCATAAGACCGAATGGGTTCGTTATTGGTGTGGATGTTCCCTAGGTGACTCACATTCAGATTTGTCATCTTCTCAAATACCATTGGGCCAAATGGGTTCATATTTGGTATGAAGGATCCTTGGGTGACTGGGGTTCAGTTTTGTTCAAATGAGGTCACTGTGTTAAATGTGGGCGGGGCCAGGGACATAACTCCAAAAAATAATTATTTTTTTTTTATTTAATTCCATGGTCAATTATATATATATATATATATATATATATATATATATATTGTGCACCCTGGCCCTTTATTCAAGTTTACTGCTTCTGCCACCCTGGTCCCAAAAATAATATTTACTCAAATTGTTGACAGAGAATCATTAATAAGAAGCATTTACTTTGGCTCTAACTGTATGCGGGGTATGCCTACACATGTCAAGTGAAATCTGACATTTTTATAAACATTTCCTGGAGATCTGCTAGATGTCATTAATTCTCAATTACAACAACAATCTATCATATGTATTGTTCAAATATTTCAACAGGACATTTAACACCCCACATCCACTACTTCAGTAGAACATATTTGGCAAACTTCAAAAGTGTTCTTTGAAAGAACCACCAGCTCTATTTAGCTCATATTTAATAGTGATGCTCCTTTGGTGATGTGTGATTCAGATTTGTTCAATCAGGGTCACCAGGTCAAGTAGGTGCAAGGCCAGCTACATTACTCTTTCTCTCCATAGTAATTCATGATATGTCTTCTATGCAAGAATCAAATGGTCTATTTTGCTTATATTTGGTATGAAATTACCTTGGGTGAATTGAGGACGTGTGCTTGGATCCGAGAAGGGTATTTTGTGGGATTGGGTCATTTGGACCATGAGGGGAGAGTGACAACTACTGGATGTGAGATTGACAAAAGTGTAATGTGCAACTCACAAACTACAGTCATATAAAGTATTGTCCATTTAACGGGATATTTGTCCATTCGTGTAAGGATATGTGGGCTTGAAGCATCACATTGGTGTGTCCATAATGTGCCATCTAAGCAACTGAGGGTGGCGTTGTGTTCCCTTTATGGGAGTAGTGTGTGTGTGCACGCGAGTGCGGGCAAATAGCACATGGTGATTGTGATGCTTGTAAGCAAACAAACAGTGGGAATCTGGATCTTACACTTTGTTACACTGTGTGTTCTTTGGTGCCTTTCGGCGTCGTTAATTACAGCGATTGAATTGTCTATTGCAAGTTGGCAATGATGGAAGCCGGTTGCACGATGTTGAGTGCGTATATGCCTAGGTACAGGTATGAGGCATCGCTGTATGGGACACTCCGGACAAACGTGAATGTTTGGGCTGTACGCATGCCGATCCCTGAGTCGGCGTTTCGTGTATAATTATAGTAGCGGATGTTGTAACGTTAACGTCAGGTCACTATGCATAGGTGAGGCTGTTGTGGTAACAAGAAGAGTAAAGGGTGTAAATATAAATTGGAGGCGACTAATTAAAGTCCTTCTTGTTAGTGCCTACTGGTGGCAGGGTGCGCGTAGAGTGAAGATCCGCGCTATCTCTCTCTTTATTTGCGCGCTGAGGTTTAGTGCTGAGGTTTAGCGTTCCAGATTTGTGCGTTGATTTTATTAAATATCCATACCCAGCTTGCAACAGGGCATTTTACCTCGATTTGGGGTATGTACAACCACATGAGGTCAAGATGATTATCGCATTGCACGATTATTGTTCCATATGCCACAACTGGTTAGTCCCAGCCCTACAAGAACAAAATTGTACACAGAAATATGGGGTGAGACAGGTGAAAGTGCATTGGCGCTGATTAACTGAGAATGGCCATTGGCCCTATACATGCCTGCTTCATGTTAATAGTACTATACAAAGTATAGTACTTAATAGTTCTATACAAAGTATAGTGCTGTCATTAACATGAAGTGGGCGCATATGGCGTTGTCGTATAGTGGCAATGCAAAAGGGGGACGGGCAGTGGAGCATGTTACAGCCTAAAACAGGCCCCTGTTGTTAAGATATAAACATTTAAAGGGGGTCAATAGCATAGGGAAGTCGGTACTGATAGCCGAGAGGTAGCATACTGAGCACTGGTCTCTCATGCTAGTGGACCAGGATCGCAACCTGGTCAGCTATTCTGACAAAAATCAGAACTCGGTTAGATACCAAGTTTGTCACGGTCATAATAAATGCAGCAAGTCCCTAGATATGCAGCAAGTCCTTCGAAATGCAGCAAGTCCCTATAGAATTGCAGCAAGTCCCTTTATAAATCCAACAAGTCCCTCTAATATAGCATGGATTATGGCAGATTAGTCATGCATGTTTACACAACGATATGTTTAATCAGTGGAGGTGCTGATTACAAAGGACTTTAATCAATGGGATTTTTTTTAATCATTATACTGATAGATAATTGAAGGTAATTGGACTGCATTGTCGGCCTGAATGATAAAAGTTTGATAAAAAGATAAAAAGTTAGATTCTTTTTTTAAATTTTTTGTATTGGTATAATTCATACACGTAACATATGAGATAGTAGAACAGCAACAAAAGAAAAATAGAGCACATTTTTGTAAATATACATATATAGCAGTGAGCTGAAGGAAAAGTTGATTAGAATAAATTATATATACATGGGCAGGTGGGTGTGGGGAAAAACCAAGATTTTTAGGCAATCGTTTTGGAAGATTTTATCGGACTAAAATTATTTGGATACATATATTAAAATTGTGTTGTTTAGCTCTTTGTTGTTTTAATTTACTGTCTGGTCCTGGAAACTTTACTGGAAGGGATCAAGTGTCATTGCCTTTCCGTTCGTTGTCTTTTGCGCTGTCCTGGTATTTTCCCATTTCCCACCACTTACAGCTGCATGCTTCATCCTCTGACCCTCCATTGTTCTCATCATCTTCTCGCACACTGGGTTTATTTCCCGTAGAAATCTCTGAAAATGTTTGTTTTTCACTTCTGTTGATTTTGTGTACCAAATTTACAGGCGAACATAGAATTTTTGTGAAATCCTGGGTTAATGTAAACTGTCATCATCGGAACACACTGGTAATGTGTCCATTGTTTACAACGGGTACATTCAATGCAATCTTTAAAACATCGAATACCACACACACCACAAGGGTAACAGGGATCAGTAAGACACACAGTCTAATAAAATTAGACCGGGTTTCATTTCAATCAACTTACGGTCTAAGGACTCTCGTGGTTAAAATTATTCCAAGTGAGAGAAATCTAGCCAATACGCAGCAAGCGACCAATGAATAACTTCCTCTAAATTCAATTAATATTCACTTATTCATAAAAATAAGCCACACCCGCAGCATTTGAATGCAATCTCATGAAGTTATCATATAAACTACACGTTTAATAGTGTCGCATATCTTAACTGACTAAATGTTGTATGTTCAAAATCAAAACTAACCTACGTTTATTCGTAATTGGGGAATTTTACCCTTAGTGCGATAACTTGAACAAACATCAACCGATTCTATTCATATTGGGTATATGGATCTTTCACAACAATATCTTGATTGAGTTTAAAAACCAAGTTGTCCCGTTTGTTTTTTTTTAACCTGAGTTATGACTCTTGAGAGTTTTTAGCTCAACTTTACTTTGTAAAGTTTGAGCTATTGCCATGGCTTGGTGTCCGTCGTCCATGTGTGTGTGTGTGTGTGTGTGTGTGTGACTCATCAACAATTTCCTTTAGCACGGGCTACAGGTCGTACCTTTGGTCAGATCATTATGAAATTTGTCATGGCTGTTGACATTGACATGTAGATGGGAACGAGTTATTTTGGGGTCATTTGGCCAAAAAACATGGGCGGCAGCAGCTATCTTGGATTTTACTCTTTGCATGATTAAATCCTTTGGCACGGGCTACAGGTCATAGCTTTGGTTGGATCTTCATGAAATTTGTCATGGATGTTAACAATGACATGTAGATGGGAACGAGCCATTTTGGGGTCATTGGGCCAAAAAACATGGCCGCCAGCAGCCATCTTGGATTTTACTCTTTGCATGACTAAATCCTTTGGCACAGGCTACAGGTCGTACCTTTGGTCGGATCATTATGAGATTTGTCATGGCTGTTGACATTGACATCTAGATGAGAACGAGTAATTTTGGGGTCATTCGGCAAAAAAACATGGCCGCCAGTGGCCATCTTGAATTTCAAAATTCAATCCATTAGCATGGGCTACAGGTCGTACTGTTCATCTAATCATCATGAAATTTGTCATTGATGTTAATATTGACATGTAGATGGAAACGAGTCATTTTGGGGTCGTTCGGCCAAAAAACATGGCCACTAGCAGCCATCTTGGATTTTACTCTTTGCATGACTAAATCATTTGGCACAGGCTACAGGTCGTAGCTTTGGTCGGATCATCATGAAATTTGTCATGGATGTTAACAATGACATGTAGATGGGAATGAGCCATTTTGGGGTCATTCAGCCAAAAAACATGGCCGCCAGCAGCCATCTTGGAATTTACTCTTTGCATGAATAAATCCTTTGACACAGGCTACAGGTCGTATCTTTTGTCGGATCATCATGAAATTTGTGATGGATGTTAATGACATGTAGATGGGAATGAGTCATTTTGGGGTCATTCGGTAAAAAAACATGGCGCGGCCATCTTGGATTTCCTTCTTTGCATAACTAGGCCTTTCAACTTTCCACATTCCTAATCACTCCATTGACTGTAACACATTAAATTATTCCCTTTCCAAGTTGAGCTACAGTGTCATTGACACTTTCATTTTGGTTCCTTTGTTTGTTCATTTTTAGTGATTCTCGGTTGGACATATTCACTCCTATGGGCAAAACACTTTACCAGAGCCATCTTTGATGCACTGTGTTATTGAATTGATGAAGATTATGATGAGATATATGACACTTTATCTTGACCATTTATAATTTGTTTGATTGCGTATGAACACTTCTTGAAAATAAAATATAATATTGACATTACAGAGATCTGGAGCAAAAGTGGCCTTGAAGATATGCAATGCTGGAATAAGTATCGACCAGCAGTTTCAACGTGAGTTGGATGCACTGAAAGAACTGCAACATGAAAATATTGTCAAATTCATTGGCGAAGAGAAAGAGGTAGGTGATAGTGATACATTCTGAATAGGATTCCACTGTATTTATTAAAGATGGTCTATCTCTTCCAAACAAGTTTTACATAGTTTTTGGGGTATAAAATAATAAATATGAATCGAAGACTTCTGTCCGGAAACGCTTCTATCAATTAATATTGATTTTCTTTCTATTTTTCTGATATAAGACATAAAACCTTTTAGGACAGTTTTATTGGCTATTTTCAGAGGGATGACTCTATCTTGTTGGCGCTCTCCTTCAATGCAAAATGTCATTTTGATTCAGATATTTTGCAGGAATAAACCAATTTATCAAACCAGCAGGGTGACCCAGTGTTGCCCAGGTTAAAGTGGTGTGGAACCTCCGCTGCCGACATTTGGTGGGAATACCCGGAATAGAAAATACTCTTGCTCAAAGTGTTATTTTCATAAATTCTCATAAATAGGCATCACAAAACATCAACCCATACATGTGTTATAAGCAGTGGCTCGCCTTGTCGGAATGATTGCCATTTGTTTATCACAATTGATTCGTCCCGCATGTAAATAAGTATTTATTTAAGTATTTATTTACAACTGCGCATACATCAGACGTTATCTTTTTTGTGTTATGGTTGTCATGGAATATGTCGACAGTATGGTTGCCACGACTATGCTTTTTCATAATCGACTAATCGGCAGCTATAATCGACAGTTAGTCGATTAATCGGTAATATATGCGCCCTGTATTACATCCAGGTAACCAATTGATAAATGCGAAATTACGATGACTTCTTTACATCCATTTTGAAGACAGTTATAAACTGTCGATGCTCTGTGTTTTACACTGTTATATTTCGTATACAACAAGGAATACTCATGCCCTCATTCGTCCCGATGTAGTTTTTAACAGGCCCTTACTATTAAGTACTGCCAAGTGCCTATATTGCCGATGTTTCTGGCAAAGTTAGAGCAAACTGCATACATGACGTGACAGTAACTGTGCAAAATTGCACGAAGTAAAGCTAATCTCGAACGCGACTCCCAAGCCGCCACTACGTATTTCGGCAGGTCACGTGCATCACATTAATCGGTAAAATTGCGGCGAAAGGTGTGCACTTACAATGAAGTTAACAAGGACATAGGTAGACAGTGGGAGATATTTGAGCTTTTATGGGGGACCCTGGGGGACGGGGATGCAGTCAGTCAGTCACAATTACTGTCATGTATAACCTGGACATTTTCAATAAAGAATTGCAAGAAATAATGAAACAAATTAATAGTTTATATTATATACGTAACCAGCAACCGCTTCGGAAATGTATCTAGCACAGTAGCACTAATAGTAAATTAATATTCACAGTTAAACAATAAACATAATTAACATTTCGATGTCGCACACATAATTCTTTGAAGATGACCGGCAAACGTCGGCGGCAACATCAAAGGCAGAGGACGCCGCAACGGAATTGTGCTGCATACGCAGTTAACAGTTACTTTCAGGCATGACATCGATGAAAAGTACTGCTTACATACATGTACACAAGTTACACAACCATACCCACCCCCCCTCGGGCGATTAGTCGACGAAAGTAAATAACCGTCGACTACCGCACCTGCCGAAGGTTAGTCGATTAATCGAATAATCGTGGCAAGCCTAGTCGACAGCAGTACTCTATCAGCATGTCATTCCCATTTCAGAGTAGCACATTTCGTTTTGTGGTTGTTATGGAGTATGTCGATGGTGGTACTCTATCAACATTCCTTCAGGAACCAGATAACCTGTTTGGCGTTCAAGAGGATGAGTTCCTATTGGTCATGAAACATCTATGTGAGTTCCTAAATTACATGTATATAAATTCAAGAGCTACTTCACAAACTTGTTTCCACCATGCATGCAATTTTATGTTATTTTAATTGGGAAGCTTTAACTTAACCAGACCACAACAAGCTATTGCCTCTCCCTATTAAAATGATTTACATAATTATTATGTTCATGGATTTTTCATAGCAATATCTAGATTGTTTATAACAAATATTAGACACAAATGGATAGAATGATAGTTTTGCAGTGACGTCTGTATGATTTTGACAATGCAGTATCGACATAGATTGAACTGTTAGTTGAATTTTTCCATTGTAATGATGCATTAGTCCATTGTCTTTTATTTGCATTTTGTTGTTCAGATGGGTGTGTTGTGTTACAGCGCAGGTTACAGCCCAGGCCAATTAAATCTGATAAATACGATATTGGATTTAAAAGCAATATATCAGACCAATCTATTTGCGACATGTATAAAAAGAGCAACTCTATGACAATGTAAAATCTGTCGGATCCCAACATCTTGGTCTTTATTATAAAAAAATACAAATTAAATTCCCTCCGCTTCACAAACTATTAAAGCTACCATTATTGCTGAAACGATTAGCGGTTTTAAGAAATCGACTAGTTGCCAGAGGTAATCAACTACTAGTCGACTAGTAGGACCCCTTCTAACAGTTCTCATTTCTATGCCCATATGACTTACAAATTGGGCCATGTGGCATCGCAGATTTGAGTATCCAACTCTTCGTTTCAGAACGTTCAAACGGAAAGTACGTGAACTATATAATCTCCCGTTTTGCCCGTGAGTCTCCCAATTTGATGTCTTAAACATATGCTCTCCTGCAACCTCCATAAAATCTCACGGTTTGGGCAATGCAGGTAATAAAACCATTTTATTTAAACAAAATTGTCGCCGGTAACCAGGAAATAAATAGGCAAGTCTCGTTCGTAAGGGGGGGGGGGGGGGGGGTATTAGAATCTATTCAGTTATTGAGTTTACTTTACCAGCTTGACTTGTCGCGAGTTATGTTTCGTATATCATTGAAGCCATTTTGTTGCATCATTACTCTAGTATTACACATGCCACAGTGAGAAGTTATCACTGGTAAATTGCGTCACATCGAACTAGACAGTGTTCAGTCATCAGCGACACTTCATGTCTTTGATGATCAACATAAAAGAAACCGCGCCTACACGTGCATACATTGGGTTCAGTTCAGGTCATGGAGTTCACCGCCCGTGCATGACTGATGGCAGTGGCATCATAAAAGGAACAATGCAATAAGGCCTTAAGAAGTTAATATGTGTTAACTGTTACAGATTACGTGATAATATGGCCGTGCAATGGCACTGCTGTCATGATAGCACATAGGTAGTGCTTTTTCCCGACTAATCGACTAGCAGATTTCGGGATCGACTAATTTAATAATCGCGTCGACTTCAACTAGTCGATTAATCGTTTCAACACTAGCCACCATATTCATCGATTGAAAACTAGAGAATATCATGTCACACATGCTTCCATGCTCGTACAACTCAACAGTACCGAAAAGCAGCTAATTTGGGATAATAAATGGGCCAAAAGGCAAAAGATTTTGCAACTTAAATTAAAATGTTAACAACAGTCGAATGAGTCACTATGCGAACTGGAGGAATGTAGCATTTTACTACATCATCGAAAATCTCAAGCAAGTTGACCGTACCATGTAGAAAATATCATCTGAACTAAATTCATTTGTAAATATTTACTTCTCGATTCGGGACGCAACTATCTGCGATAAAGTAACGAAAACGATTTTGCCACTGAGAGTCACTGAATTAAATTAATATATAATAATGGCAGTGTATGTTGTCAGTTTGGATTAATATTTGTAAAAATAACTACCTTAAGCAAGATTATTCTTCATTTCTATTTGATCACCCTACCAGAGTGTTTCATATCACTTTAATTGGAGACATTTTTGAATTTCTGACTCAAGAATATAAGAAAATCTTCCTGACCGCACCAATTTAGTTTGGACCCATTACTGGAAACATATTTCATTGTATTTTGGCCTTTGCACAGACGGGCTGGCATGTTAAAGAGAATTTTGTTGAATTCATTCTCTGTCGCCAGGTTCAGGAATCAGTCATCTGAGATCAAAGGGATTTCTCCATCGAGATATAAAACCTGGCAACGTGCTACGTGGCGTGTCAGAAGATGGCACATCTGTCTACAAATTATCTGACTTTGGAACCACCAAGAAAGTTGCTGAGTCAGATGTATTTCCTTCTCTCGTGGGCACAGAAGAATACCTGGTGAGTAGATTCATTTATCCATTTAATTACTAAAATGGTAATCCCATTTAGTAATATGAAAGTATACATTTGAATGGTCTATTATTCATGTGGAGTGATGTATATGGAGCATTCAAGTACAGAAGATTATTAAGATAATATGTTGATTGGCCTCAAGGTACCCAGAATTTCTAACTCTTGTCTCAGAGACATGTAGTCTGTGTCGACGAGACAATTCTTATATAAGTTAAGATGATAGGAAGAATAGAAAAACTTTTTTCATGCGGTGAAAATAGGCACATCTGTTAAAGACATATTATGGACTTGTTTGGGTGCGAGAAACTGATAAGTTAGTACTCAGGCGCTATGTCAACTGGGAATGTAGCATTCTACTAACATCACAGAAAATCTCAAAGAAATTGACCATATCACTCCATAGATATAATCGTGTGAACTACGCATAATTGTAAATATTTACATCTCGATTCGGGACGCGACAATTGGCGATAAACTAACGCAAATGATTTCGCCATCGAGAGTCATTGCATTTAATTAATATATAAGAATGACGGTATGTGTACTATAACTTTATATTAATATTCTTGAATATAACTACTTTGAGCAAGAATATTCTCCATATCTATTTGATCACCCAACCGGAGTGTTTCACATCACTTTAAGACAGGGAAACTATATGTAAATATTCAAATTGAAGCAGACTAACCCTTTCATGATGGGGGCTGAGTTGGTGCAGCATTAAAGATCGTGTGCCAGTGCATTCTCTTATATATGCGAATCTACCATAAGGAGCCTCGCATATACATTAAAACCTCTCCAAACTGAACATCATTCGGACTGGCCAGTTTATAGAAAATCGCACTACGATCGGAATGTATTGACATCATTACTAAGAGTTTTCGAGGCTCAACCAACTCATTATTGATTAATTTAACTTTACTCAATAAAGTACCGACTAAAATATAAATAATAATATATAAAACATGGTTAATAAGAATTAAAAACATGGTATATTTAGGAGATAAACATACCCTGTTGAGTTGTACATTCTGGGATTCGAGCATGAAAACAGTTTGTGAACGAGCTGGCTTGCCGGCGAGTTCACAAACTGTTTTCATGCTCGAATCCCAGAATGTACAACGAAACAGGGTACGTTTATCTCCATTGTAATTCAATCTAGCAAGGAATTTGCAAAAAAACTGTATAAAAAGTATCATTTAGTCATTTTCATGACACGAATCGAGACTTTCATTTCGCCATTGTCACCGTGCACAAATCATTGGGTTTGTTCATTGCGTTACTCGGAACACTGCTCCGTAACCATTTCCTGTGGGGCGTATTGGCTCGTTTCGCTCTACTCCGTTCTGTGCCGATGAAATTGTACCGTGCCACATTCAGATTTGATGCACACTGAAGCGGCCGATGTCGGTGAATCGAAAACGAAAGTTAGCCGCTCTCGGCCAATCAGAATGCTTGTTTTTAATGACAAATACTCAATTGAATTACAATAAGACATAATAGATGTATAGATAAGGCAGGAAAAGTGGAAAACGATAAATTTTACGGTGATTTGCAGTTTTTGAAAATGTCGCTGACAAAATTAATGTACCACAGGTATTGTAGTTTCATACTCTTGTATATGAATACGGATTTAATTAGTAGTTTTTTTTAACCGGATTATAGCAGCAGGTGTCTGATTGGATAACTATGTATTTATTTCACACATTGTGTGAACAATGGTGACTTCAGAGAGAACAGAGCACTGACACTTTGTTTTTACATCAATCATTGCGCTGAGGTGGACCCTTTATTTTTACGACCACTGTCCAAGCTAAATGCTAATGAAAAAAGTACACGATGGTAGCATATTGTCACCAATACATTTTTAATCAACCTGTCCCAATGAATGAGCCGTCACAAAAATGACAGCTCAGAGTTTAATGTAGACCAGAGATTTTAACTTTTATAAGGGATCTCCAGTCTTCACCAAAGCCAACAAGTCCCCAATCTACCACACATGCGTTTGGTTGGTGTCAATTTCCATGTTCGGATTTTGGAGGTAAAAATTAATGAGTTCATTCACATATGGACTAGAAAAGCCATTCGATGTTCAGAATAGAGAGTTTCTGGTTTACAGAGGTAAGTTTTTGTGAGAATGCACTTGGGTGAATTCGGGACTGGACAGTTTGTTCAATATGGAGAGGGATTCAGTTTATAGAGAGAGGTTTTACTGTATAAGAGAATGCACTGGGTTACAAGGTCAAGATAGACAATGCATTGTCTTATATATGCGAGGCTCCATTTGGGAGACTTACATATATAAGAGAATGTGTTGACACAGGGTTTTTGTGAAATTTCAAGAAACTCCAGTCATAGAAGGGTTAAGTTCCCATTCATAGGACGATATTTAGAGATCTTGGCCACCCAAATCAAATCTTCAGAGATCCTATGTGATCCTAGTTACCATAATCAGCAGAAACATGTGAACTAGACAATTCAGCAATGCATATCTGAATCGTTTCCGAGCTATTTTTACATTTTCTTTCATTTCAGCATCCTAACCTCTACAAAAAAGCTTTTATTGAGCGTCATTCAACTATTGCATTTGACTACAGTGCTGATATTTGGAGTATTGGTGCTACATTTTACCATGCGGCTACAGGACGGATTCCATTCATGCCATATGGTGGATCAAGATCAAATAATGAAGTGATGTGAGTTATTTTATTAAACTAACTTAACCTTTTCATGACTGGAGCTTCCTGAAATCTTCCAAAAACCCTGTGGCATTGCATTCTCTTATATATGCGAGTCTCCCATAGGGAGCCTCTGTTATGTAAGAGAATACATTGGCCTAACAATATTTACCTTGATCTTATAAGCCAGTGCATTCTCTTATATATGCAAGTCTCCCTATGGGAGACTTGCATATATAAGAGAATGCACTGGCACAAGATCTTTAATGCTGCACAAGCACTGCTCCCATCATGAAAAGGTTAAAGGCCAACAAGGATGGTTCTCTATTGTTACATATGCAAAGTATTTGAAGTTAAAACAGGAGGATATGTTCAAAGTTAAGTGAGCAATTGCAATCCTTCTTTGCCACTTCTAATGCACTTGGTTTCATATCTTGGCAGAATATATATTTTTCATCCTATTTTATGGCACAGTTCCATAAAAAAAATTGAAGCTTTCGAAAGGAAATAATCGGGGTGGGGGGAATTATATTTAGACAGGGTTTCCGCCAAGGGAAAATTAATGAGTTCGTATTGGGGAAACACATAACGCGACGGGACGACCATGGTTCGTCCTGTTGGGCGATTTTTTTTTTATTTGACACTTAAAAGTAGCCATTTCCTTGCACCTGAGTGTCCCACAAAGCAATCCAAAGCTACGTATATTACACAAGTTGATCATTTTCCGTGGGTGCATTAATTCTGTTGATGATATCCAGATAATTAATCATGTAATTACGCACGTAAGACTGCCTTCTGATTGAAGACTATACCAAGCTACAAGTTACAGTGTCTAAAACTTTATAACTTACAATAAGATTCCGACAGGTATAATGAAACTAAACACTAAAAAGCATCTATGCATTGTCCAATACTACCTAGCTGGGAGAATTGAATTAAGTATTTCCTAGAATTTCAAGTAGCTTCCGTGAAAATGAAATTGATTTTTCCATGTATTCTGTCAATCGTAAAACTACATTTATGCGCTGTGACGTCATATATACTGCAGGACTTGTCCATAGGAGATATTTATAGCGGCGAAATACGAATGGTTGCAAAATCTTTCAAACTCGGAACGCGTAGCTTGTCAATAGTCTGTATTAATCCAACAACTGACAACTGCTGCTATAGAGTTTTAGCCAACATGTTATAAAATATAATTGAGTTTTGGTGGGAAATGGGAACATGTGCGCCGTTGTTTGTGTTTGGGGACCCAGGCGGGACAACGAAACTATTATTGACCGTACTTTGGCTTTATCTCCATATTGGGGGACGGTATGTTTTTTGTGTTTATCCTCCATGCATGTAATATGGGTCAAATGAATGGTGTTGTCACTATGAATTCCCGCTATAAAGACTGATTTGGGACAGGTTCCATATTATAACAGTACGATAGCACGGGATCTCGGAGGTAGATGCCTCCTTTGGTAGGAGAACCGCCTATTGGCGTATGTTGATCCCTACTCTACCTAACTCAGCAATTCGGCATTCTTTGATCAAATTATGTAATCGTACGATACGGATAGCACGGGAGCTCCGAGCGTGAGTAGTTTCAACCACAGAAATCCCGCGCAAAAATAATATCCGTACTCAGCAGTCCAACATTCTTTGATGTTACCACGACATTTATTATGCTGTATATAACGTCGCTATTTCAATGCACACCACACATTATATGTTGTAGTATTGGCGCTTTGATTTCAAAGGGTTACGCTGAACCGGTAACACACTCTGCTCAGTTAACCCGCTTTTTCACCAGTATTCTGTTTAACCCCCCAAACTCCGGTTGCAGCCGGATTTTTGATGACATATTGCTACTGAATTTTGTTACATGTATGAATCAACAGATCATCTGCGAGGGGAATGGGTCCGTGGGACGGACCCGCAGCCGACCTGGCGGAAACCCTGATTTAGATCTTTAAAACGATACAAGGTCTTCGAAGTGGGTTCGTGCGAAATGACATAAAAGTCTTTAAACAGCAATCAACTACATGTTTTGTTCATATTATCATTATTAATGACTAGCTGATATGCTCAACTTCGTCTGGGGTATTTAGGGATTTCTTGCATTGAACAATACTGAGCAAACAACGTTGAAATGTATTAGGAGAAAGGAAAAAACTATTGTTTGATCGGTCCAGAAACATGCTTATATGAGTGCATATGAGCAAGGTCAAGGACATGGTCACACATGAAATTGAACCCACCAATATTGTTCCCGTGATCAAAGTAGGCCTACATGTACATACCAAATTTGAGTCAGATTGGTCAAGCAGTTTTCGAGTCTATAACACACACACAGGCAGACAGAAGTTCCAAAATATATAATAAAATAACTCTTCAATATTGAGATTTCGCATCTCAAAACCATTGTTATGTCAACATTACTGTTACAGTGGAATTACAGATAATAGTCAAATTAGTCCAATAAGATACCAAAATCTTATCAAAACTTGATGGTGAACATTGGAAAAGGTCAAACCATTTAAAATTATTCTTAAAATCATATTCAGAATAAAATATTTGAACTTGCTATACATGATTAGCGATGTTTGTTTTTAAATTACTGTAACACTAACAGTTTTGTTTACATATCAATGGTTTCAACCCGTGAAATTTCGTCATTGGAGAACTATCAATAATGAATATAAGAACTAAGTTTATCCATTTATCCATGTTCTTATTAGTGGTGGTGGTGATGTTTTCGCAGACGTTAGTCAAGTTGGTTTTTCAAAAACTCAACTTATGGTTTTGACGGTTAGCAGGCTGGCTGGCGGCCCTAAACCTATATAACATAGCCGTTTATTTATGGATTTTGACAATTTTTGGTATGTGAGTTTATTGTCTTATCTGCGACAGCTGCACACATAAACTTGTATCCACTCCAACTTACTAACCAGAGTTATGGCACTCGTTTCTATTTATAGCAATTTTTTGTCCATTAGCGTGACAACTTCAACAAACATCTGCCAATTGTATTCATATTTGGTGTGCGGATCTTTCACAACAATATCTCGATTCTGATAGAAAATTATATTTGTCCGATGTTTTTTTGCCGGTTGGAGCCCTTAGTTTGTCTATCATTAGCAATTTTATGAATGTCAGCACAATAACGTGAACAAATGTCAACCAATTCCAATCATATTGGGTATATGGATCTTGCACAACAATATCTAGATCGAGTTCGAAAATGAGGTTTGTCTTAATTTTTTTTTTGAGTTACAGCCCTTAATTTGTCCATTTTTAACATTTTTATGACCGTTAGAGCGATAACTTGAACAATCTTCAACCAATTCCATTCGCACTGGGTATGTTGATCTTTCACAATAATATCTTGATTGAGTTCAAAAACCAGATTTGTCCAATTTGTTTTTCTTGAGTTATGGCCCTTAGTTCTGTCCATTTTTGTGAATCTCGGTTTAATAGACAGATTCGCTGTTATGGGCAAAATAACTCTACGAGAGCCATCTTTGATGTGCAACCCTTGTATTTTTTTGCAAATTTACCCACTGTGAGTGCCTTGGGTCCCTTTAGCTCTAAGCATCTGTGAAAAATAAAAACTCTATTTGATGGTAAAGAAATTAGAGAAAGATATTTCACCATTATTTCATATATTTTCAACGAAACATTATGCCTTTAACAGTTTGATGACTGGAGCTTCCTGAATTTTTCGAAAACTCTGTGCCAATGCATTCTCTTATATATGCGAGTCGCCCATAGGGCCCCTCGCATATATAAGAGAATGCATTGGCCTAACAATATTACCTCGACCGCGTAAGCCAGTGAATTCTCTTATATATGCGAGGCTCCCTATGGGAGATTCGCATATATAAGAGAATGCACTGGCACAGGTCTTTAATGCTGCACCAGCATAACTCCCATCATGAAAGGGTTAATCCTGTAAATAAAATATGGTTTGTTGATATGATATTGTTTCTACCGGGATACAGTGATAAAGTAGAATTCATAAGAGTCCCTTGCATTTGGTTAGTACATTGCATTGGTCCGTACAGTGCATTGTCATGATCCGTTTTCTGTGTTAAACTCTTCACACACGTGTGTACGTTACGTTATACTGCAGATCTTCCAGATTAATAATTGCAGGTAATAATTTTGATATTGAAATAATTGCAGTATTGCATATCATAAATTAATTCCACAATATTATCAAACCTGTCAAATCATACTAACACTTTATTGATATAAATACAAGTCGATTTTCCATTTCTTCGAAGACAGCCAACACATTTGATCAATTGAAAACAAGAAATGTCATGACCATGCCATATAAAGTATGCATTGCATTGAAAATATCATCTCTAACAGATGCATTGCAGCATTCTGAATGCCTTAGTTTATTGTTTGTAATCAAATTTTAAAGCAACGAACTCACTTGCTCATCTGAACACTATTTCAGCGTTGTAAACTTGGTTTATATAAAAATATATATTGTTATAACTGGTGGTATGGAACCTTGAATTAAAATCTATTCTATAGTGAATTTGATTCATATGTGGTTCATTTGTTTTAGGTATCAGATGACCAGCTCCAAACCCGAGGGCACAATAAGAGCATCACAGAAATCTGAGAATGGTCCGATAGACTTCAGTCCTCATTTCCCCAATACATGTAAACTATCTGAGTAAGTCTAATTCAAAGTTACTGACACTATCCATGATCATTGATAATAATCAGTTACTGTGGTGATGTCCAACATAACTAATAACAATAATCAATCCATTTATTCTGTGCATTTGATGGTATATTTGTTTCAATAATGCCCTAAGTAATGCCGATGGGGTCATGGTCACAAGGCTCCGGTCACATTCGTAGCCAGCTTTTTAAATCGATCACAAATGTAGCCAGCTTTTCTACGGCGATCACATTTGTAGCCAGCTTTTCATATTCATGATCATTCATGCGAGCCTCAATGAACAAGATTAGGTTAGTCTCATTTTTCTGAGTTGATGAATGAAAAACAACATAAATTTTAATTTGATATTAGTTCATCTAATAACCTGAGGTTTCCGATTAATGTCGTTAGATGCTCGAATTATATATTCCAATATAAGTTGATAAACGAAGTCAGTTTTGGAGCATGACATCGGCATTTTAGTCACGAACGCGATGAAGTCATATTTCGCGCCATATAAAGCATGGAATTAGAAAAGCTGGCTACGAATGTGATCGCCGGCGAAAAGCTGGCTACATTTGTGATCGATTTAAAAAGCTGGCTACGAATGTGACCGAAGCCTTGTGACAATGACCCCATCGTCCTAAGTAATCGACTCCTTAACCATTTGAACCCTGGCTCCCCACAACGATCGACGCCATGACCCTGGGCTCCCAGTGTTATTTTTTATTTATTGTAGACTGTGTTCAGGCGCAATGTGTTGGTTCTGTTTAACTCTTTCGCTGCCAAATGCGCATAAATGCGTACTTCAAAGACGCTGCCAATCTGGCATTTTTGCGAATTTGGTATGTAGTCTAATGTATGGGATATAACTCTATTCTTTCCGGCATGTTTGACAGTGTACAATGTATTTATCTGCAGTACTGTTGCGCGCGAACAATTTAAAGCGACAATGTCCTCAAGGTCATGCTATTTCTGATGTTATGGGAGTACAGTCAGAGCCGGAATATTGCATCATTGTTAGCATGTGGTTATTAGTCCAAAATGGCTGCTCGCAAAAGACTCAGGACTGAAGAAGTTATTGTTATTACATGTACTTCTATACTCTAGTGATCGAGGGGCGCTTGCGGCGCATAAGATACTTATACCTATTATTTATGTGGGCAGTAGCCTCTATGGGGGCGCCTGCGGCGCATAACATACTATGAGTGGCGGGATGGGGAGGTGGGTGGGTAACTAACCTCTATACTCTAATGATCGAGGGGCACCTGTGGCGCATAAGATACTTATACCTATTATTTATGTGGGCAATAGCCTCTATAGGGGCGCCTGCGGCGCATAAGATACTATGAGTGGCGGGATAGGGTGGCGGGATAGTATGGCGGGTGGGTAACTAACCTCTATACTGGCGCATAAGATACTTATACCTATTATTTATAATACACCTTTACTGGTTTTGAATAACCCTTGTCTATTGTATCGTTTTCCAGTGGTGATAACAGGCAACTAAATTATTTATGCTGGTGAGTTGACCATGCGTACGCCCGCGTGACCCATATAATTCACATAAATCATCGTAAAACCCAATTTTCATGAAATTCAAGATGGCCATCAAGGTCACGTGACTTATAAGGGGCGGAGCAGGGTCATATGTCCCCCCGCAGGTATATATACATATGGGTATGGTTATATATATATATCTATATTTGGAATTGTACCTATCAGGGAATATTCAAGCAACAAAAGCACGAACTCAACAAAGTGCGCCATTGTATCCCATTTTGCTACAAATAGGTGGCAACTTGCATAAATCCAAGATGGACGCCAAGGTCACGTGACCTATTTTATGTCCAAAGTGGGTTCATATAGGTTACTCCCGTGTACCTTACTGTTGGACATCGTATAATTGGGTTGAAAATTAGAAAACAAACAACACACCCATTCATACCCACACAAACTGTACATATGCCGGCAAATAGCCACTAATCCAAGATGGCCGCCAATGTCACGTGACCTTGGTGGGCGTGTCCACGGCGGCATTCGACACGGTATACCTATGTCTATATACATGTGAAGTTTCAACTAATTATATTAGAAACTGCTTGAGATATAATGTATTACCCATATATACCTGAAATACATGGATATATGTACAGGATGCGTGGCACTGGGGGGTACGGTACGTCTGTGGTGGCGGGTGGCAGCGAAAGAGTTAAGTGATGCCACAGATCTGAAACTTCACATGTATGTTCCCCATGGACCACTGAGTATTTTAAGATCGGGATACATTGCCACACGATCACGCCCTGGCAATGGTTGCTATGCAACTACCAGAAATTGAAAGTAAAATGCAATTATAGCTTTTATCGACGTATTTCAGCCCTAGGAAATGGCATTTTCGATGCAGCCAATGCCCCATTGTGAAATTTGATTTATATATATATATATATGGCCAGATGAGTGAGTCTGACTTTTTTTTAAGGGTAGCAACGGTTGCTAAGCAGATACCTCAAATAATCCGATGACACATTGCCCTGAACATTCAATTGTATTATTCCCCATTTTAGACATTTCATAGGCGCGTTAGGTTTTTCCGAAATCACGTGACGAGCGTTTCTGTTGGTCTTGTCCACAATCAACACAATAATTCATGATGTTGTGTGTTTAAGCACAATAGCAACAGGATACAAACAAAAACATAATTATTGGAGAAGCAGACGACCGCGACAATGTTTGTAAACAATAAACACATGGCAGTTGGTATAAGGCCGGTTCAGCAGTCGGTATACCGGCCGCTCGGGTATTTGGAGGTTCATGCTGTGGCCGGTTTTCCGGCCTTTCGGGTTCAAAGGGTTAACACCAATTATTACCCTGGCCATTGTTCCATCTTCTAACAAGACAGAACATGTTGATGCAATGAATTGTGCACATATCAGTGTTATCATACTGACAATATCCATCAACTTCCCACCAGGTACTCTTTTAATGCATGAGTAATGTGAGACAATTTTTACCAAAGTCTCTTGAGACATGAGAACCCCACAGAAGAACTCCATGGGAGAACCTCAATACCAATATCTTACATCAGAAACCTCAAATGAGAACACCACATGAGAACCTCACTTGTGCACTTCACCCTTTATCACAATCTGTTACCATTCATCGGAAAGCTCTCACTGAGCTCTCACTGAGAGCTTTCCGATGAATGGCAACAAGCCATATTTTTGACTAAATCCTGAATAATTACCCATAATTATGCTGTGGTTAAGGAGTTGATTATTTAGGGCATTACTGTATATCAGGCCTGAAAATATAGTGCTGGACATTTGTAGAATGAGGTCCCCAGAGGATGAATTTAGTAATGCTAACCCGCACAGCAGGCTAGCATACCAAATTCATCATCTGAATACCTCATTCTGCATGACCTGATCTGCTATGGGAGACCTAAATATGGGTTTAAGTTCCTAGATGTTGAAGATAGCGATGTGTCCCAGGCCTTAGAAACATTAAATTTTGCTAGAATCAAAATATAGCATTTATAAAGCGAAATATATCTGCTTCTTATGAAAATCAAACTAAGATTTATCAGATTTTAAGCCCATTGGGCACCCATTGGGCACCTCAATTATTCATTGTGTCTCTCCCAATTTGAGGATATAGAGAAACTAAACTAAAAAAGAGAATGAAACTTTCTAATGAAACTTAAAAAAACTTGATAATAATTGATAATAAATATACTTTCCAGAGAAGATGAGGCCTAAAGCAAAATGAGGTCCCCAGAAACTGAATTTAGTGATGCTAACCCTCTGCTTCTCGTCGGGTCCCACCTCGCCTTGTATCATGTAACTTATAAAACCATGCTAGTAGCTTTATTCATGGATTGGTCAATTTAAATTGAAGACATAGCAACATATTTTGTGTACACTGAATAACATATGATGGCTTCTCTTTCCAGGGGTCTGAAGACGAAAGTTGAGCCAATGATTGCTGGGTGTTTCAGCTTAAAACACAAGTGGAAATTTGATAAATTGTTTAAAGAAATTGATGATATTGTTGGTGCAAGAATAGTCCACTTCTTTGACGCATGCCGGCTCACACCTTTCAAGAGGATATATCTCAATCCTAATGATAAGTAAGTACACTGATTCATGGCAGCAATTATAGAAACTAATCAAGTTTTGTTGAGAAATGTAGAGTGAATCCTTCTCACAGCGTACTACAGTAACTAGAGACATCAGTTTGCCATTTTTAGTCTCAAGTTTGAGCTATGGGTTGGTGTCCGTGTGCATCCATCCATCCATCAACATTTTCCTTTAGCACTCCCTATAGGTCACATCTCTCATCCAATCATCACCAACGTTCATTTGTTACTTCTGGCGACCCCTAGATGAGAGCCATAACGTTTTTCTGAAATTCTTTAAAATATATGGCCGCCAGCAGCCATCTTGGATTTCAAAACTTGAATTCATTGGCAAAGCCCACATTTTCTCCAGAATTGTTTTGTGATATTTTGAATATTTTGATTTCGGGTACTTACCTTCATTGTGTAATCAACTCCTTCCAAAGTTTCAAATATATAAAATTGAAACTTTATTGGTACCCATATATTGCTAATGTACAACATGTATATGGCTTACGAAAAAAGTTAATTTTCACCAAGGTAGTCCCCTTTATTGAATTAGAACAAATTTAACCATATTGAGTTTGTGTACCCTCATTGTGTAATCAACACCTTCCACAGTTTCAAATATGAAGAAGGAAACTTTAGGATGTTGTTAACGTGTAACATGTATATGGACAACAGAAATAAAATTCCCCTTCCTTGACTCAGATCACTTTTTTTTTACCAATTTTTTTTCTTTCCGAAAAAGCCAAACTCCTAAGAAATCCAATTTTTATACGCCCTTTTGAAAAAAAGGCCGTATTATAGTATTGGTCTGTCCGTCCGTCCGTCCGGGCGGGCGTCCGTCCGTCCGTTAACCTGTTGTCCGGATGATAACTTTAGTTAGAGTGAACCAAATTTAATAAAATTTGGTATGTGGGTTTATTAGCCGAAAAGTAAGTTCAAGTTCGAATTTGGGTTCCGCCCGCCAATTTTCACCGGAGTTATGCCCCTTATTTGACGTTTTTTGACTTAGAAAATCCTTGAAATTTGTTGTCCGGATGATAACTTTAGTATAGTTTATTGGAATTAATCCAAATTTGGTATATTACTTTCTCCCACCAAAACACAGGTCAAGTTCGAACTTGGGTTCTGTCCGACCTTTTTTGGCAGAGTTATGCCCCTTTTTCGACTCAGAAAATTCAGTTTTTCTTATGTTTTTTGGTTTCCTGATGATAACGCGATTTTGGAATGTTTATACGCAAAACCCGTTTTTTTGTGGATTACATATATCGAAATACAGCTCAAGTCCGAATTTCGTTTTAATCCGATAATTTTTGCAAGAGTTATGGCCCCTTTTTTGACGAAATTTGACTTAGAAAATCCCTGAAATTTGTTGTCCGGATTATAACATTAGTTAGAGTGAACCGATTTTAATCAAATTTGGTATGTGGGTTTATTAGGAGAAAAGACAGCTCAAGTTCGAATTTCACCGGAGTTATGCCCCTTATTTGACGTAATTTGACTTAGAAAATCCCTGAAATTTGTTGTCCGGATGATAACTTTACTAGAGCTTATCGGATTCAATGATAATTTGGTATATTACTTTCTCCCACCAAACACAGGTCAAGTTCAAATTTGAGTTCCGTCCGCCAATTTTTACCAGAGTTATGCCCCTTTTTTACCAGTTTCCGCCGACCCAAGAGAGGGCGTATATTGCACGCCCAGCGTAGCTCTTGTTATTTCATTGTGTTGTTCTTGAGTTTTTATAATATTTATATCATTCCTTTCATTTAATAGTCACCATTGATTGTGTAACAGATATATATGAAAGAGTGAGAGAGATCCCCATCCACCAAACCACAAGGAAAAGACATTTTTGAAATGGTCTCTTGTTTATATCATGTTTTGATTATGATTAGATTAGATTAGATTTATGCAGTACTAGTACAATATCTAGGCATGATATCTACATGTATATAAAACCAGGGACAGCAGAATAAAGTTAAGACTCTTTTCATTGTAGTACCAAAGTTATGGTCTCTATGGAATTGTGTGAATACAGTCAACTCTCATTTACTATCCAAGTTTCGTTATTACGTTACTTATTCATGAAATGTACTTGTATATAGTATTATTAGAGAGAACAAAATAATACTACTTTTCGTGTCTGTCAGTTATGAGTGTATCAGGGCTGAGATGGCTAAACAGACATCAGTACAGGAGGACGAACAACTTCTCATACACAAAGGCCACACTCTCGAGACATTGGATAGATGGCCGCAGACATCGGACATCGACCCACTGATTGTGGTGCGATCTGATTCACTCAATCATCTCGTCACCCAGGAAACATTGATGTCCACTTTCAATCTGGAAGCAGGTATGCATGAATCTCCCTATATAACTCTTTAAGTGCCATGGCAGGACAGATCAGCCCTTTAATAGTATAGCTAAATTAGGTATCAGATTGTAATATTAAACATAGACCAAATTTTGTAAGTTATTTGTTTGTGTAGAATTTGGGCCTAGTTGACCCATTGACAATATGTTTCAAAAACTTATAACATACGAAAGTATTGTCACATTGAAATAACTGGTTCTATCATATTAGCTACATTATTTTAGGTATGATTTGGTAATTGCTGGCATTAATATAGTTAATTACTATTGTTGTATTTCACTTTTTAGTTACCGGTAATGTGTTAGACCATCTTGAATATTTAGGGAGACTCTCATCAAAATCAGTCCCAAAGGCATTAGATATGATATGGTTCTCAAAGGACAATATTTTGGTTTAGACTTAGATTCATAATATCTGTGTGTTAATTTCTCATTGTACATCTCAAAATTAAAGATTGGATCTCAGATCTCTTCTCTAGATCTGCTCTTTTTGTCACCCGAAAAATAATTCCGGAGACTGTAGAAATCACCAGTGTCCATCTCAGATGGATTCTGTATGATAACTTTACCAGAATTATGGTCATTGTCAACTTAGAATTTGCAGTTTAGTTTTGTTTCTGGATGTTATCTTTAGTTTTCCGATAGTTTTCAAATTTGGCATATAGTTGACTCACATAAAAATACAGGTATAATTTGAATTTGGGTTCCGTCGTTCTATTTTTTAGCCAAGTTTTCATCAACACCAAGATCATGAAATATTCAGTTCATTTTCAATTTTTTTTTAGAGTTATTTGGTTCGAAATTCGATTCGATCACATACCAAATATTCGCATGGGCCCAGTGTGACAACATATATGTGTCATGTGTCTTTCATGGATATGAAATTATGAATGCAAAATCACAATTTAAATGAGTTTCAAAGAAAGTCTAACATTGTCTGGGAAGAAGTTACTTCTGCTCTAATATGTCATACAAAAAATAAACTGTTATTTGTAGATTTAATGACATCGGGTTTATAAGACAATATTGGTTAAACGGATACTACATGTATATGTACATATTAATAAAACTCTTCACATAAACTTTTGTTAGTGTATTTTCTGACTGCTACATGCTGATTTTAATTAATTACAATAATATTCCATTATCCACCAACAAGGCAGATGTTAATTTTGTGTGAGACTTTTATTTCTTTGAATTTTGGTCTGATAGTTTATGAAAAGTTTGCGCATATACATTATATATACAGTAATTAATCGACTCCATAACCACAGCAGAATTATGGGTGATTTTTCAGGATTTAGTCGGAAATATGGCTTGTTGCCATTCATCGGAAATCTCTTCCCCCCCCCCCCCCATATTTCCAACTAAATCCTGAAAAGTTACCCATAATTCTGCTATGGTTAATAGAGCTGAAACGGTTGACCCATTCTTCTAACCGGTTAACCATCGGGGTTAACCGGATTTCAACCGGTTAACCGCTAAATTTCTAGCGGACTTCTCTCACACAATTATGTCGACATTATGCCATGCTCCAGGGAAAAACCTAGGTGAGAAGTAGTAGCTGAAATAAAGACCTTATTCACGGCATATAACGATATTCAAAAACACGCATTCCTTGTTCTTTTGCTGGCTCTCGTGATGGGGAATGAGCAAGTGAAATTTGTGAATGGCAGGAGAGATCGCTTATTTGCCGTGATCAGCATATGTTTGGGCATTTGTAAAACGAGTAAAATAGTATGGGTATTGGTAAAACGAGTAACAAAACTATATATTAAAGATCTGTAATATATCATTATCATCATTGGTATATCCTCCAATGCATTATATATAAAGACAAGAAAGTAATAACTAGAGAACAAAAAGGAAGGTCAGTTAGGTCAGACTCGCAGTCCTATTCAGTATTCGAGCTATTCGTCGGTATCATGATAGCGGACACTAGTGTTGGGAGGTTATATAATTTACGTTTCAGTTTCGGTTTCGGTTTTAGTATGCAATCACTTAACATATAGCAATTACTGCCAAATTGAGTGTTAATTAGTCCCACAGGCACAACCAGTTACAGAGTAGCATGGAGCATCAATTTCCTTGATAAAAGGGAAGATTATTGAAGAAGTTTTGGGTTGCTTCAACTACGATGTCTGTTTGAGTCACTCAATTGAATTGATCATATTAAATCACAACACGGAGGAAGAACGGGAAGAGTGAAGACATTGTGCAGCTGATCTCAATCTTCAAACTTTGTCGACTTACATAGTTTTTATAAACCCCACTGTAAAACAGTTTTATATATAGTATGTCGTGGTGTGGTTCCAATTTGAATCCACGTTGCTTCGTGCAGTATTAACTATTAAGTTACGAAAGCACGCATTGCCACACAACGTCACTTTTACGTTGTCACTTCCTTGTGTGCATTCAGACTTGATACACAGTGACTGCACACGTGCTTTCGTCGGAATAAAATTTCAAAGGGTCGGAATTGATTGAAGGTTGCCGACACTTCCAGACAGTTCGAGAATTGCTACTAAGTATCTGATACTACCGCGTGTACCAATTAATGCTTGCATTGCACTCTACTATCGGTGACACGGGATTTAGTATTAGTTTTGCATCATTTAACCTAATATTTTGAGGATTATTCACGTTCACATTCAACTGACAACGGGATGCGGTTACGTCCGGTTCATTTTTTTCTAACCGGTTACATCGCTAACCGGATGCTAACCGGTTAACCGTCTAACCGTTTCAGCTCTAGTGGTTAACGGGTCGATTAATTAGAGCATTACTGTATATATTTACAAAAAATTGTAATCAAGAAGCCATATCTCCATCCATGTATTTGGGCTGATTTTGATGAAACTTGTACCAATATATTTGTTATGACCTGTACATCCAATGAAGAGAAGCAAACAATATTACTTCTTTAAAGATGGATTATCTCTTCATATAACAATTTTGAAATAGTTTTGTGGGTATAAAATAATAAATATGAATTGAAGACCCATGTCTGGAAACACTTCTATCAATTAATATTGATTTTATTTTGAATATTTTATTATAAAATGAGATGATTAAATGGGACGCTTTATTGTTCTATTTTTAGAACAGACCATTCAGGCGATAACATATAAATATAGAGATCATTAGGGCATTCCCATAGCTATGCTCCGAACGTCAAATGTCCCAGATTGATTGTTTGTATTGTTTTATTACATAGTTATAAGTGATAATGGGTCCAATTAACATTTATTTGTGACAAAATTAAACAATAAAATTTCTGGTCTGTGTTAACAGTAACCACTATTGTTCATTAGCTAAACAGCCACACATTTTTTTTACCAGAAAATATTCAAAATATAATTAATATTAATCGATAGAAGCATTTCCGGAGAGGGGTCTTCGATTTGTATCTAATATTTTATACCCCAGTAACTATATAACACATGATGTAAAAAGAGATAGACGATCTTTAAATTCTATAGCTTTTGTATTTTGTCTTTTTTTGCCATTCATGATCGTAATATAGTAGTAAAAAAACTCATATATATTAAACAATTTGTTTTCCTTTTTAGCTCAAATTTACTACATAAAGTTTGAACTATTGCCATGGGTTGGCATCCGTCTTCAGTGCGTCCGTGCATCAACAATTTCATTTGGCATGCCCTACAGGCAGCATCCCTTATCTGATCTTCACTAAACTACATATGTAGCTTCAGTGTGACTTATAGATGGGAGCTACCAAATTTTTAAGAATTTTTAAGAAAAACTTCTTATGGGTGGATCATTTTTTAATTTTGCAGGTACGATTGTGTTCACCTGTAGATGGCAGCTATCTAATTTAAACGATTTTCGATGTAAAACATGGCCGCTGGTAGCCGTCTTGGATTTAACTTTTTGCAAGATTGAATACTTTGGCCCACCGTACAGACCACATCCCTCATCCGATCATCACCAAACTTCATGTGGTTCTTTGGGGGGAGCCTCCTATTTTGACAATTTTTTTTTGAAAAACATGACTCCCAGCTGCCATCTTGGAATTTACTCTTTGTATGACTAAATTATTCGGCACCCCCTTCAGGCCACATCTCTCATCTGATCATCACAAAACTTCTATTCATTGCTCAGCGAAAAATTAACTCCTTCCCAAGTTGAGCTACACTGTCATTGATACTTTCATAATCAATTGTATGTGTCTGCCAAACTAGTGGATCAGTGATATCTATTTTGATTACTGTTCTATGATTATGCCAAAGTTTGAATTTTTTAGACATTCAAACCAGGACAAAATATCTTTTACATAGGTTTGACATAATACAAATGCATCATGTCTTTCTGTTGAAATACATGTACCTTGTAAAACAATTTGTTGGCATCTTTTCAGAATTGCGAAAAACATGCTTCATAATTTTCTGATGAATTCCGCTTTTAGAGATTAAATTTTTGGTCTAGTACAGAAATTGATTGGAGTGACTATATAATTTCCACAGAAATTTCTTTTTGTTGTGGTTGAGATCTCAGAAATGTTATTGACATTAAATTAAGCTACAATAGAAATGTTTTGCTGAATAACGGATCTTTACAATATCAAGAACCAATTCTTGCACACAATGCTTGGCATTTACATACTTAATCTGCATGTTCTATACCAGAATTTGTAATGAGTGAAAATATTCTCAACGAAAAGTATAAATAAACTCTTTAATACCATTCAAAGATGAAATATATCACTAATCTTTCTTGGGATCTATAGAATGAATAAAAATATAATCGCATGCCTTGATTAATATCTGTCTATTGTGTAGTTACTAACTTCTAAAAATGAATGTGTTTTTTGTTCTTGTCTATGTTTAGCTTGTATTTGTATTCCTTCATGTCAACGTTGAATCACTTTTAGATATCTAATTTAATTCTTAACTTCACTTATTTCTCAATATCTTTTTCAAGTTTTGGAAATAGGTTCTTATGGTGAGTAAGATTAAAAACCAGCACATCCAAAGCAACATAGTCTGCATATTTCATTTTATTTCCATAATTATATAGCAGTCTTGTTGAAATTAGACAAAGGTTTCATTACAGTCAACACTCATTATAGAGACACTGTTAACTTATATTGATTTTAGAGATGAACAGGAAATCATCAGCAATGCATTCTTCAATGCGCAAATAATTTCAATGGCAATATTACTCCTGTTTGAATTAAGTTATTCCATGGTAGTCCCTAGCAGACCTGTTAACCCTCACTGATTCTGTGGGAGACTCCCGGCGTTAGGCCTAATCTCCCAAACTCCCGGATGCCCATCATAATCTCCCGGATTGAGCAATTTATTCTGAACAAAAAAATAACTGGCTTAGCACAAGACGACTTATTGCAAAGTTTAGAGCAATGTGTTCGAAGAGCAATTCAACTGTGGTCGGCTCTTGAACTTTATTTCACAATTCTGGACATGGACATGGATCGTGTGCTGTGAACGGCCGAGTGACTTACGATATTCGAATGAAATTGTATTTTTCATTCTTGGAATTCATCATAAATCTGCTTAATGAGTTCAACACATTGTTTCAAAGTGACGAAACAATGTTAGGACTAATGATGATTGACTGGTGAAAGACTGTTGAGAAAGTTTTTAGGCAAATTTGTCAAGTCATCAATAATCAAACAACACAAGGAATTTACGTCAGTTCCGTTCCACTGAGAGATATCCAACACAATGACGACATTCTGGCAGAGGAATGAATTGTAGAAGGATAACTGAGGACCTTTCGTCTGACAAATGGTAATTTCGGGGGTTGAAAAAATCTCCCTAATAGGACCCTCAATCTCCCTGATGCAGAGCACATATCTCCTTGATGAAAAATTTCTAGGTTAACAGGTCTTGTCCCTAGATTGTAAGTTGATTGAAATGAAACAGGGTCTAGTTTTAACAAAGCTGCATATATAGGTATGCTGTTTTCTGTTAAAAACAGTGCCAAACCGCAATCATAACACACAAACTCTGTTTTCCATTTGTCCGTCTGTCCACATGTCTCTCTATTTCCATCCTTCCTCAACTCAGTATTGCTTTAATATCAGGTCTGTATGAAATTTGGTGTGGAATCCTTGGATGATTACCATTACAAAGGCTTTCAAATGAGAATCAAATGGTGTTATTCCCATTTTCCACTCTAGAATTATTCTTCTTCATTGACTCTGAAATGTTGATTTTTTGTTTCGGAAACCTATGACATAATTTCTGCAAACAAATACCACTGGTGATAACTTTTGGCAAGCATGGCATAGCAAGGTCAACTATGGAAAGATATAGATGCAAAACATGGTAGATGGTTACAAATAATATTAGTTGGAAATTTTAATCTGGGGTGGTTAGAGAGTGTCTCATTTCCAACCAGTTTGTATTACAAACATACCGCCATTATTTCGTGGTAAATATAAGTTTACTGACGTATCAAACGCGAATGGGCCTGAGAAACGGGAAATTGATTTTGTGTGGCCTTACAACACGGCTTCAATTATAATACTGAGTGTTGATTAGTTTGGATAAGCATGCAGATCGCACAAAGAAATAATAATCAATTTAACTTTAATTTTGGGTTCCATGTTGGAATTAACATTTTTTAACCTCTTCGCTGCTAAATGACATTATGACGTCATGTGCTGGGCTGTTGACGATAATGCTATTTTCCAGTGGAAAATTATAATGGGAATATCAGAAGAATCATAAAACTGACTCAGTTGAAAGGCTATTATCATTCACAAAAATGGAACTTCATACATTGTTTGAAAATCTGAGATACAGTTATTCAAGTGCACTGATCTTTAAGTTCCAGTTATGAATAATGGCCTACTGCTAGTGTGCTGAAGTAGGTCCATAGTACCTATGGACCGTATAGCACATGACGGACACTTTTACATCCGTAATAGTTGCTGAAGTCATAGCAGCGAAGAGGTTTATGCATTTGCTCACTCTAACATTCAAAACTATTCAAAAACTGGTTCCTTGTATACTTTTTTAGTGGAGGCAATTACGGCATGTATATTTTCAACATCAGGATGGGTTGTGCTAAATAGTTGGACTCTATTTCAATTTTTTAATGTCACGTGAACTCCAAATCCAAGATGGCTGCCATCATAAGAAAAAATCAGCATATTTTCGAGGATTTTTGCGCATGTTTTTGACCAAATTTACCAAATCTATACAGGTGCGAGAGGATGAGTCACCTGGACAGACAACCACTTATATATAATGGTTAACCTATGCCACCCGTGTTAACACCACACCACCCCACCCCACCCCTATGAGCGCCCTGCCACTCCTAAGTGCTGAAAATGAAAAAATGGTGTCACTCCCAACAATAGGCAGAAATATCGCAAAATACAAAGTATCTCCAGCAATATTGTCCTAATTCACGCCAAAAACCATATATTCCGTGCAAAATTGAAATGACTTTTGCAAAAACACCTGCTTTTTCACATTAGAAACATGAAACTGAAACTTTTTCATGTAAACTTACCACACAAATGGAGTAGTCTTCCCTCGCAGCTGCAATGATCAAGTGTCTGTGTATAAAGACAGCCAGCAGAGGGTGAATTTAGTGATGCTATCCCGCACAGCGGGCTAGCATGACCAAATTCACAATCTGAAGACCTCATTCTGCTTAGGCCTCATCTTCTTAGAAGTACATACAGTATCCAATTAATATTATTTTTAGTTACTTTTTCCTTTATGTTCAGTTTCTATATCCCCTAATTTGCAGAAGATAAAATGCATAAACAATGTGACTATGAAATGGGTAAACATCACCCCCTTGAACTGGGGAACTTCAATCTGATTGTCGGTATCCCATAGTAGTTGAGGCCTAAATGAGGTCCACAGAGGGTGAATTTGGTGATGCTAGCCCACCATGCGGGATAGCTTCACTGAATTCACCCTCTGGGGACCTCTTTCTGCAAATGTCAGACACACTAAATCCAGTCTTGCTTGAAACCGAGTACACTGCTTCTCTACTATCCATGTATTAACTGACTCCAAAGGTAAGATGATATAATACAGAATTATCCACAATCCTTAGAGGCTTCAGATCTCATTGTGCCAGCACTAGTTTATCATGTAAGAATTAATATGGTTACACTGTGTACTGTGGCTGGCCTGTTATCTAACCAGACTCAGTGGCTGGAATACATCATGATCCAAAACTACACTATCTTGGTATCTCCAGTAATATACTTCGCTTAGACAAATGCTTCAATTACTATCACTCAATAGCGCTTTTCAGCATAGACGTCATCATATGTGGGCGGAGCCAATTTAGCATCAGGGTCGGACATTCATTGGAGCCAGTATTCATATCTCTGTATAGAAACAATGCCCGGTCGTCCGTTTTAAACTCAAAATTGATGCAGGGTGAAGTGCCTGGCGCTAAATTTCAACATGCAGTGAAACAATCAATGACCATTAGGGCCTATATAAATTGTAAAAACGATCGGAATAATTTACCAGATGTTAAGTATATTATCTTACAACAGAATGCCTGTTACTGCATGTGGTCATGCCTGCACCTGGACACAATGGTTTCTACTGTTTGCGGACGTATGACATGCATAAAACTCATTAGTCGGCGCCCTATTGAGATTTGAACATGTAGAGTAATAAAATTTATGTCATGTCGCGAGCTTATTTGGACCATTTTGTGGCCGTCGGAATGTAAACATGCCAATATGTAAGGGTCGTCATGTCGCGAGCTTATTTGGACCATTTTGTGGCCGTCGGAATGTAAACATGCCAATATGTAAGGGTCACGGTGGCATTCTTGAAACAGTCACACATGTCACAGGTTGTAAAACTTAATGGGTGCATGTATTTGATATTTTATTTTCATTTTAACAACAACAACGCGCGTAACAAGATACACATCCCTGAAACATTAATTTTGTAAATATCAAGATCCAGTTTTGCATGCAGTAGGCCTGTCTTATCCTGAATATGTAAATTAACTGTCACCTATACATGTAAAATACAAACTGATTTGAAAATGTCTGTGATTTATGAACGATAAAATACTGTAAAATGTTGCACATAGTTGAAAGCACGGTGTTCTCAAGCCAAAATTGTCAAACATTATATAAGGCTATTTATAACACGTAGGACAATGTTATAATAAGAAATGTCAACAGCAAGCGTCCCCGTTCATGCATGCAGGTGTTTGATACTCGACCAAATCAATTATATCATATTTTGTGGTGATTTGTCATATTATCGAATCACTTTTTCACTAGATCCATGAGTATATAACGAAAGCATATTTATGGTGATGTTGCCTTACAGCTTTGCCATCAACACCAGTTCTTAGTTCACAAAATACATGTTTATTCTTCACAAATCAGTAATGCATCGACGGCATCTTTGGTCCCTGGGATGTATTATTCTCCACGCGTAATTGACATAGCTAAAATAACCAAGGGACATCTGGCATCACGTTCCCTATAGGGACTACATGTTCTCGGTCTTTGCATGCACCTATACATTGTACATATGCATATAGTACTATATCACTTGACACTATAGTAGTACAGTTCGAATTTTGTGAATCCAGTCGTATTTTGACGTCTATACAAATGTGTCATAATTTGCTCAGATTTGCTCGGAAGTTTACCGTATGTGACAGGAATTGGGTCCGGGAACTCCTTAGTGGGACTACGGACACGAACAAAATATTTGCTGCACAAATTTAACGGTATACACAGTTAATTTCTCGTATTAGCAACAAATAATTAATCCATAAATCACATATTTTATCTGTTTGATTTTAGCTTAGGAAAGGCGTCAAAGTTAATTTTTCCAAGTGATTTCCCCCACATTTCTTCTGCCATTGTTGCATAAGCCATACCAATAATTTTGGTGGCCCATTTTTTATTATAAGACCTACCATCACTGTTTTATGTGATGACATGTTTACATTGCACAAGGAAGGACAACGTATTGTAATACCGGAGAATGTCCGACCCTCTGTTTATAAACAACGCCACGTGCTCTCGCTGTTCTATAAATAGCATCATTTCGCTATGCTGAAAAGCGCTTTATATTTCCTGTGTGACTGACTTGTATTTTAGCCGTCATGGAGTTTTTTGACTATTGAGTCCAAAGGTTATTATTTTATCGATTTGAGATCATGATTGCCACCAGGCTGTGTTGGCTATAAAGAGAATTAGAGGTGGTTGGAGCACTGAAGAGCAAGGGGGCACACTCTTCAGAAGGGCATTTTTCCCCATTTAAATACATGCATTTGTACATACTCGCAAAGTAGGGGGTTTTGGGCAAATTGGGAGAGGGGTGGTGAGAGGTGACTGGACCCCCTGTTGAGAAAGCAGATGATAGCACTCTATTGCTTCATATCAACAATATTACGTCTTAAGCCAGCTGCTTAAGCCTTTGATAACTCAATATACAGTCATTTTCCTTCCCGCATGAGTTATGGGTTATGGCCTATACAGGTAAATGTATATGCAAACTGAACTTTTGTTAACCCCATCACTGAACACTGGTAATTATACCCCCCGCAAATATACCCCCCGCAATGAAGTTAGGGGGGGTATACTGGAGTCAGCTCGTCTGTCCGTCCGTGGACACAAATTTGTCCGGAGTTTTTCTCAGTCGTTTTTTTTTCAATTTCCGTGAAACTTGGCACAGACATCAAACACCATGGGAACCTGTGTACCTGCAATTATGACGTCTGTCAGACTTTTTTTTGTGGAGTTATCCCCCCTTTTTCGACTTAGAAATTTTTTGCAACATGTATACTTTTGTCCGAGCTTTTATTCCTATATTTTTCAGTCAATTTTAAAAAAACGTGGCAGAGATATTTAGTACCATGGGAACTTGTGCACCTGCGATCATGACGTCTGTCCGACATTTTTTGGTGGAGTTATCCCCCTTTTTCGACTTAGAAACTTTTTTTGCAACATGCATAATTTTGTCCGAGCTTTTATTCCTACATTTTTCGGTCAATGTTTTTTAATCTTGGCACTGATATTTAGTACCATGGGAACCTGTGCACCTGCGATAGTTGACGTCTGTCCGACATTTTTTGTGTGGAGTTATTCCCCTTTTTCGACTTAGAATTTTTTTCGCAACATACATAATTTTGTCCAAGCTTTTATTCCTACATTTTTCGGTCAATAGGTTTAAGATTAGGGTTATGGTTGTACACCTGCAATGGGAACTGTTATTTTATTATTTTAACTAAATGTTTACTGACATGTGAAACATCTTAGTATTTTAAAAACAGGGGGGTATCTGTAGTCCCATTGGGACAGTCACACCTCTAGTTGATGATTGCATAAAAATAACATAGTGTGGGGGCAACTATTAAAAAACTGGTTCCTTGTATACTTTTTTAGTAGAGGTAAAGCATGTATATTTTCAACATCAGGATGGGTTGTGCTAAATAGTTGGACTCTATTCCAATTTTGTAATATTACGTGACCTCCAAATCCATGATGGCTGCCAATTTTTGCAGATTTTTTATCACGTTTTTGGCCAAATATACCAAAAAAAGCTGTGGTATGTCCCCAAATCATCAGTTCACTTGCCTTTATGGCTTACTGGTTCAGGCGACATAGCTCAGGAAGGTTTTCGTTTTGAATGTTAGGGCTGATAAACATGCTATTTTCCCACATATCATTACCCTTTCGTCTTTCCTACTTCTGCTGGATACAAAAATTGGAGTACAGTCTTAAAAATAACTCCAAATTGTATAGGGTAAAAAAATCATAGTAGCTTGCTTCTACTAAGATCTACAACATCTACAATTGCCCCCACACTTTTTTCATTTTTCTTGGAGGCTAGTTTATTTTTCTCAATAATAATTGATGCCTTAACCACAGTGGAGACACTCTCACTGAGAGCTTTCCGATGAATGGCAACAAGCCATATTTCCGACTAAATCCTGAAAAATTAACCATAATTCTGCTGTGATTTAGGAGTCGATTATTTAGGGCTTTACTGTAGTTCTGCATCTTTCCTTCACCTCTTTGTTTAACCCCTTCACTTCAAATGACAAAAATTTGTTTGACAGGAATGCCACATGAAGGGCAGGGAAAACCTGACCCTAAAACAACTCGCCCCAGCGATAGTATAAACCACAGAAATGTGTTTCAATCCGTTAGTGACATTCCTAGAAGTGTGACAACAATGGCTCATGTGTCACGAAAGCCAATGTTTTGTACTTGATAAGCATTCTTTACCTTTCAAATGCACATCGATTGCTCCACAGAAACACTTTCTTCAATTATTTCTTTGTAGAGTTTCTATAAGTTTGTACATTGTCATGAATTGTGTTCAGAAGATACTGGCCAAAGTGTGGCCATAATGATAATTGTTAAGTGATGGCGGAACCAATTCCACACAAAGTCTGAGAATACAATTTAGAAGTGTAATCAAGCCTGAATGTTGTGTGTCTGACAATTGCATAATGAGGTCCCAGAGGGTGAATTTAGTGACACTATCCCACACAGAGGGCTATCATTGCCAAAATCACCCTCTGGGGACCTCGTTTTGCTTTAATATGCCTCATTTTCTGGAAAGTATCTACAGTCTCAAATTAACAATGTTTTTAGTTACTTTTTCCCTGTTGTTAAGTTTCTATATCCCTTAATTTTGAGAAGATAAATTGCATTACTGAGGTGACTCATGGGTGAACATCACCAACTTTAACCCTTTACCCAACAAAACGGCCAAAAACGCCCAAATAAAGCTTCAACTAGCCTAAAATATCTTCCGTCTGTCTCAATAACATCATACAAATATGGATATCATGGGAACCGGTTCATTGACCACATTGTGATGGTTACAGTTATGCCCTGTGCCAATGCATTCTCTTATATATGCGAGTCGACCATAGGTCGCCTCGCATATATAAGAGAATGCATTTTACACTTTTTACCATTTTTTCTTGCATTCTTTAACAATTTTATAATTTTTTCTTACATTTTTTAACAATTTTTATAATATTTTTCTACATTCTTTGACAATTTTATCATTTTTGATATGTATTAAGCCAATGCATTCTCTTATATATGCGAGGCGACCTATGGTCGACTCGCATATATAAGAGAATGCATTGGCACAGGGCCGTTCTGTTGGGTAAAGGGTTAAACTGGGGCACTTCAATCTGATCCTAGGTCTCCCACAGCAGTTGAGGCCTAAACAGATTGAGATTCCCATAGGATGAATTTGGTGATGCAAGCCCATAGTGCAGGATAGCATCACCAAATTCACCCTCTGGGGACGTCATTCTGCAATTGTCAGGCACACTATTTTCAGACTTGAATGTATTATTCTGCAATTTCGTAAACTTATGGACCATTGGTCATCTTGTGCATGAAATTAGCAGTTGTTAATTCAGTACATTCACTGTAGCTTAAACATTTGCACATATATTTCTGTAATTGTATGCAAATTAGTCAACACCACAGTTTGTGAACATTGGTAACTGGTGGAGTATACAAATTGTTTTTTTTTAGCACTTGTTTGTGACGTGAATTCACCTTGTCACTGCACTCTATATACTTATCTCAGGACGAGTCTAGAGGTTTCAAATTGAGAATAGTTTATTATACCCACATGACTGACGGAAATAGTGGGTATATTGGATTACAAGCATCTGGTCCTCTGTCCATCCATGCGGTCACTCGAGCAGATATCTCAGCCACAGGTCCCTGGAGGATGAATTTGGTGATTCTAGCCCACTCTGCGGGGTAGCATCACTAAATTTTCCTTCTGGGGACCTCATTTTGCAAATGTCCAGCACCATATTCTCAGGCCTGGTGGAATCAGGGAGCTAAATGTGTTCTAGAGTCGGAGAACGAGTACACTGTGGAATGCTAAAGGTGAAGGTAACTGAAGAATGACCTTCACCTGATACATGCGACACGTTATTAAAGGATGACATCACGTTTAATTGATTTGTACATCATATTAGGGTCCTGCGAATTGGAGATTTTGATCGAATCGAATTGAAGAATTCGAATCGAATATCGAATCGAATATCGAATCGAATATCGAATCGAATATCGAATCGAATATCGAATCGAATTATACATGTGTGTTGCATTCTCAATTAGGCATGTTTTGCCAAGGATTAGATGATGTTTGAAACGTTCTATGAACTTCCATGAAGTTCCATCATAACTTACAGTCCCATATGCTTGCGATTTATACACCATGTTGTATTCGTCACACGTGTAAGTTCTTGCACTGCCTGAGAAGCTTATCGTGTTTAAAATAAACATGAATAACGGACGACTTATTGTCAAGTGCCAAAGGAACGCTCCGAAACTGACAGTCAACTTCAAAAGAAAACTCCACCAACATGCACTTTCGACCCCTGAAACACGTGAAGTTTACATCATCACATACAAATAACGCGGAACCTGAGACAGTCGGCGGATAACGCTAGCAGTTGCTCAGTCTCATAGTTATTATAATTTACGTGCGTCGTCGGTCCAACAGCGAATTCGGAGCTTTTGGCAACCATGTTCAAAACTAGAATTCAGACGTATTTAGTGGTCCTAATCTGGTGGCTAATTACTGGCCACAAATATATTTAATAGCATGCGTACATTCGTGATGTACAATAAGAATTATAAAGCGCACATATTCATAATTTTAGGGAATTAAATGGCACAGAAACAGCTAAGATCGACGTGTGTACGTGTTCGTAAGCAGCTAATAATTTCATCCATATATATTGGAAATTTCGAGTTGGAAATTTCGACTCGAATTCGAATCGAATTTGACTTTCGAATCGAATCTCGAATCGAATATCGAATATTCGCAGGACCCTACATCATATCTAAATAATTTAAACTGGTGAATGAATGGGGGAATGGATTTTTGTGAGCGGGAAATTTATTTAACTAGCTGCTGTAGTTCTGGGTTTTTCCAGATCAAATTTGACTGTGGGATAGCCCTGTCGTACACTTGGGGATTTATTTTAAAAAGTAAACACATGACCTATGATTTTTCTACCATTTTCTTGATCAACTGGTGTCAATCTAGCTGGGTAAACATCACTGGTATGGCCTGCAGTCTTCAATTCAGTGAATTTGGCCGAAACGTTAACACTGTCGCCTATGGGAAACCATTTAGTTCCGTGATTCCTGGTGGGGGTATGCATCAGGTCACAGCCCTGGACTTGTTATAATTGCAGTTTACCAGGTCTACATTTCATTCTAATGTAATTTTAGGTATAATATCTTATGTTATGATTTATTAATCACTGTGGCATAGAATTTTATCACCCATCTTAATATTCCCCATCTTCATATTCACCATAGGCTATAGCTGTTTTACCATCTAGTAAGTTGATGTATAGATCATGCCAACATAACAATGTAGAAGTTTTTGCTATCTTGAGCTGCTTTGTATGTCATGTGATATATGGTATGGCCATGGGAATGCCATTGCAATTTAACACTTTCTATACTAAATAATCATTGATGTGTAGTTATCCCTTTGGAAATATTCAGATAATAATTTCAGGTCATTTGTTGAACTTATTATCTAAACATCTCTCCAATAAATAGGACTCCTCTGCAATTTTATTATCTGTTGTTAGCTTATATTTCCTGAACATCCCTCCAGATGAATAATAGACCATTCCGATGTATATTTTATAACTGAGTTGGAAAATCTATTTAGTATAGAAAGGGTTAAGATCTCTGCTGGAGTTTATTAGACTATATGCTTTTTCAGTGAAGAAAATTGTATAGCATCACCACACAACATATATACTTTAATATGCACAAACATTCTGAATGATTATATATAACCTAGCTAACTAATCTCTATGACAATGCATTTAAATAGTTAATTGTTAGAGCAGACTCGATTAACCTCAAACTAAAGTTCATAAAATATAATGGTAGATCTGTTCTGTGCCAATATTCGAACCCATGTTCAGACTGATATGCGTCCCAACTCTCAGTGAAAAGGCATCCTATTTAAGGATCATCGCAGTCTGGGCTAGACAAGGTTGGTGCTGGATCGAACCCACGACATGGGTGAAAATCGGGACTTATTTTCAAGCTTAATCTGAGTTGATGGAAATCTCAATGTGCCATTCCGATCGATACATGGCCATTTTGATAACAAAAGAGAATTTGTTCATGCTCACTGAAGCAATCACGTTGAAGCAATGAACACTTATACTGAATCCGTGCCTCCATAAATCTGATACAAAATTATGCTCAGGATATCTGGTGTCTAAGAGGGTCAATTTTCAAAATGTCTTAATCACCAAATATTTGCAAATAACACAAAAAATAATTGGCTTTCCGAACAAGAATCACAATGTCAGTGAATAAATGGGCCATTTTTTTTTTCGAGAAAAAAATTGGCCACTGCGAACACTGTCTAGAGCCAATGTAAATTCCAATACAATTTCGCCTAAATAGGCACATAAGAATATCGAACAAATTATAATTTTGTGAACATAATTCAAAACTTCTCGGAATGAAATAAATTCCACTTTGGCATTTTATGGAACATCACACATTTTAATTGTTTGATTTTCAAACAAGTAATTATTGGGGAATTTGTTGTTTTTTAGACACAGAATGATACTCTTCTACTTTTCGTAAACATTTTGATCTGAAATGGTCATCTGTTAGAAATTTGTTGGAAAGTTCCAACCCAAGAGAAGGCAGAGGGTACATTGTTGTGCATAATATGTTTGGAAGTATGCTCATAAGCATTAAGCAATCAAGTATATATTATTTTAAGTCCTTTGAAAGAAAACATATAAAATGTAAAAATTAATGGAGACAAAACTAAAGTAATGTCCTAAATAAACATTGGCAACAAGCCATATTTCCAACTAATTCCTGAAAAATTACCCATAATTCAGCTGTGGTTAAGGAGTCGATTATTTAGGGCATTACTGTATACTGATAGTGACCAGCTATGTTTCTATTGAATTAAGCTGTATTGAACTCATTAGCATATGATATTAACATAGTAAATTACTGATTTTGTTCAAATAGGGAGTGGGTAACAAAAACTAGTTTGAAAAAACGGAAATAATTTTGGGCTTTTGTTGGGTGGGTACCCACCGAAAACAGTCAAAGGCAAAAAATGCACATACGTGTCCCAAATTTTTTCTGACCCATATGTACTAGGTCGACTTCAGATGAAATAAAAAAGTAATTTTGGATTAGAAATATTAGCAATCATAAATTGTATAGACAAGGTCAAATATAATTACTTCAGCTGCATGTTATAACCACTTGTAACCAGGGGTTACAGTATTCTGTTACCACTTGTAACCAGAGGTTAATACATCCTGTAACCAAGGTTTATACTAACAAATGACAAATGTGACGAATGTTACAATATTTTGCAATACATGTAGAAAAAAGTATCTACAATAGAACAAAATTAATGGTGTTATGTATACAGTAACTGAGAGCTTTCCGATGAATGGCAACAAGCCATATTTCCAACTATATCCTGAAAATTACCCATAATTATGCTGTGGTTAAGAAGTCGACTATATACGGCATTACTGTATATCTATTTTCTCTTTTCAGATGAATTACCGCAGTATCAAAGTGGAGTGATCAACTATGATCAGGACTATGTGCTGACAAGAGACATGATAACAAAGTTACTACGTTTGCGGTCTATTGTGAGGCTCAAGTCCAAAGCTGAGTCCCTTCTTTTGAAAACGATAATTTCTCTGGAGTAAGTATATATCTCTGAATATATATATAAAGACTGAGGTTTGAAGCCAGAGACCCCTGGTGTAGTGATGTTCCGATAATCGGAATCGGTCTTCGGATGATAATAGCCCATCAGATATTAATCGTACCTCGCAGTTGAACATCGGCTTTTACCGATTGTCAAAACAAACAAAAACCTTCTAGTATCTAAGTGCAATATTAATAAACGTACGCAATACAACCATAGTATTAAAACGAAGCCTAAAACGAAGCTATTGGCATCGTCCAAGCAGTGTGATATGATTATATATATGGTAAGCATGGCAATACACATGCCCGACATATCCTGTGTAATATGAAGTTATTGGTTCAATTGCGTGGACACAAAATAGATTCAAAGATAGCTTTAAACAGCTGACCTCATTACAATATTGTTTCCTGTCGAGCACGTACCATGCTGTGACGTCACATGCTATGTCAATAATTTGAAGCACACACTGAATGAATTAGTACAGTCACGATCAGAACTGTCTTCAATAACGACCAATTGGCCTTTTCGTCTGTATGTGAAGTATATGGTGAAGTATAGTTCCAAATTGCACTTGTTTTTTTGTGCTCCGCGAATCGCCATTGTTATAGTGATGCTCTCATTACAAGTTATGGCATACGCAATGGAATATGCTTAGCTCCACTTTGAAGTTAGATGCGCTCTCACGATACAAAAATTGTGTAGGCGGAACTATAAAAGCTTCCCAGTTGTTAAAAGACAAAAGGTGTGACCAATGGGAATTTTGGAAATCTCAGACAAATATGACAGCAATAATTATCCATCAATCTAAATTTAATTAATAATCATCGCCATTTCATACACTGTCGCAACTTACAAGTATTCAATCAAGACTTTTACACTGCGTTCAAGTGTTCCCCCCACACAGTCATAACATTACTTGGCACCTTTGATCTCTTTGTCAAACAACTACCGGTATACATCAAAGGCATCACACAACTGAAGTCATCGAAATATCTTTGTGACAGTGTGTTTATATTTCTTTGATGTATTTGGCTTTGAAACTATACCGAGATAGGGAGTGCAATGAATATATATATAGGGCCATTATGGGAACAAATGCACTATATATATAAACATCGGAATCGGAAATCGGTCCAATGGGATTTCTCATTATCGGAACATCACTACCCTGGTGGCTCAGTCAGTGATATGCATAGTGCATTTGGTCTTCGTAAGTCATCCAATGATGGAGAGGCTTGATCCATTTATAAGTATGTTATTGATAATTATACACCCGTAACAAAGTTATGGGAGAATATAGGAATCAGCTTGTCCGTCCATTTGGCCGATCATTTGTCCACCTGCATGAACTTGTACATTTTTCAGTAAATTTTTAGTCGAGTTTCAAAACGCGACTTATGATTTGACGAGGGATGGTTGGCGACTGCGCGAGCAGCAACAAACATATATAACATAGCTGTTTATTGATGGATTCTGACAATTTTTGGTGTGAGAGTTAAATGCCATTGCAACAGCTGTACACAGAATATTGGTTCTGCCCCGACTTTCTAAACAGTTATGCCTCTTGTTTCTTTTTATAGCAAAGTGATGTCCCATTAGCGCAATAACTTGAACAAATGTCAACCAATTTCATTCATATTTGGTATATGGATCTTTCACAACAATATCTCAATCAAATTCGAAAATATGTTTTGTCCGATATCTTTTACCTGAGTCACGGCCCTTAGATCATCTATTTTTTAGCAATTTTAAGAAATTTTGTGTCCGTTAGTGCGATAACTTGAACAAACATCAACCAATTTCTTTCATAATTTGTATATGGATATTTTACAACAATGTCTCAAACAAGTTCTAAAATCAGATTTGACCAATCCTTTTTACCTGAGTTGCAGCCCTTAGTTTATCCATTTTTAGGAATTTTAGGAAATATTATGTCCATTAGCATGATAACTTGAACAAACTTCAACCTATTTTGTCCATATTTGGTATTAGGATCTTTCAGAACAATATTTTGAACATGTTCGAAAACAAGAGTTGTCTAGTGGTGTCAAGATATGTTTGTGTCAGTTACAATAAATATCACAATATACATATCACGATATGATATGTATCTAGATATATCTTGAGTCAATTAACCTATATATGGCAATCTTTTTGCTTAACCCAAATTCTGACTGATTGTACTAAAATACCAGTTTCAGCGAACCTGGGTAACATAATAGTAGTTACTGTGAACCTTGGAAATTTAGTTCCCAAAATCCAGGGATAAAGACCAATTCAGCAGTATTACTATATGTGCTAGGCATGGACATGGCTAGAGGGTCCACCTTGAAATTTCCAAAGGCATCCCCTCTTCCTTGAACCTGACTAAACTTCCAGGTTCGAAGACTTCCATCCCAAACCATTGGGTTGGAATTTCAATTGGTATCTTATGCCTTCCAAACCTTCAGTCACAAAAAAATCTTCTCATCTTCAAATTATAAAGTTTGGTACAATTGTGTTTCGAAAATCATAAACATTGTAAGACTGCAAGTACATTTCAAGAATTCCTAGATGAACAAATATGATATATCTGATTAATCAAGATTGTTCGCATTCATAAAATGTTCTCAATGTGCCCATTAAATGTCGACCTACATTTGCGTGATCGATGAGAAATGCACTGCACTGTTACATAGTTGGCAGGTTTTAGCTTAAAGAGTTGGGAGGTACATGGGTCAAGTCTGCAAGTTACATGTAGGCTAAAATTTTAGGTGTTTTTCTACATCAGAGTTACAGCCCATAGTTTGTCTAATTTTAACAATTTTATGACTGTTAGTGCAAAGACTTTAACTCTTGTTTTAAACTTGGCATATTTAGTACCTTGGGGGACTGTCTCTCCGACTTTTTCCTGAGTGGAGTTATTCACTTTTTTCGCAACATACATAATTTTATATGAGCTTGTATTCCTTGTGTTTTTATGTTTACCCATACTGTTTACCCATACCATAGTATGGTAAACATAGTGTCGTTGTCCGGATTGACCACTCGTCGTTAGTCCGTCCGTCCGTCCATCTGTCTGTCTGTCTGTCTGTCTGTTTGTCTGTCTGTCTGTCTGCACATGGTGCGATAACTCGAACATTTTATATCTGATCGGAACCAAATTTTGTACATGAATTTCTCAGCATAAAAGACAGATCGAGTTCGAATATGGGTTTGATCAGACTATTTTTAACTGAGTTATGGCCCTTTTTCGAAAAAATATTCACTCTTAAAAAAAAAATTAAAAAATAAAAAAAAATAAAAAAATTTATAATTAAAAACAAAAAAAATTTAATAACAAAATTTTAAAAACTAACACTATTATAACTCCGCCAAGGGTTCCCCGAGTCAGCACACCAAATTTGGTTTAAATCGGTACAAAATATTGTCATGTACTGGTGAATTTGTTTGGAGCCATATATTCACCAATTCCATCCCATACCTTTGGACTACTTAGCTATTAATATGGCTATATTATTTTCTGATGTCTCTTATGCCAATGTGCAGATAAAAGCTATGGTATCTAATTTTTAAAAAAGTTTCAACAATACACAGCACATGCTGTTTAATAAAGGGTTGTGTAGGTTAAGTTACCAAAATGGGCTTTAGCACATTGCTAAAATCATTTAGCTAATCTTGAGATTCAAGTGTCTTTATGCAACTGGGGTTCAGTTATTTGATCAATTTAAATTTAAAGAGAATTCCATAACTTCTGATTTTATATGTATATCCTCTCTGGAATTTTCTAAACTAACTGCCAATTGGGAAAATTAATGAGACATGGGTCAGATTTTAGAACACTGTTGATTGCCTGTTGATAAATGAAACAAAGTGATATGTTTTTAATCACTTCATGTCATCTGCCATGTAGAGAATGGTTTGTTTGTTATCACAAGAGCCAGCCAGTCAGCCACTTTCAATGCAAAGGCTATTTAGGCATCTGTTATCAGACCCAACACATCACAACCTAACATGTAACTACTAGAGAAAGCTGCACAACTGAGATTTATAAGGATGTTTTGCAGAGAACACTTGATCACTCTTGCTTGGATATTCTTGATTCTACATGTTAATACCTGTGTGCAGTTTCTTATCTTGCTTGGATATTCTTGATCCCCTTGCTTGGATATTCTTGATTCTACATGTTAATACCTGTGTGCAGAATCTTGTCCTGCTTGGATAATCTTGATCCTACCTGTTCATACATATGTGAAGATTCTTGTCTTGCTTGGATATTATTGATCCTCTTGCTTGGATAATCTTGATTCTACATGTTTAATAATACCTGTGTGCAGATTCTTTTCTTGCTTGGATAATCTTGATTCTATCTGTTCATACCTGTGTGCAGATTCTTTTCTGCAGAATGTTCTTCTTTCTACTCATCAATACTTAGGTTGTATCTTGACAAGACTATGGCTTATGGATTTTCGCGTTCAAACTGAAAATAGCTGATCACTATCGCCAAGGTATGGGTTAAACATCTGCCGATCGTGATCGGCCTCTCGTTTTTTTCTGAAAACCTAATATCATAATATGTTAATATGACTCCCCTTAAATGAGCCCAATTGCACTGCGGGGGGGGGGGGGGGGGGGGGGGGGGTGTCCTTAGCCTCACCTCTAGTTTTATACAATGCAATCTGGAAACCTCGAAACTGGACCCTCTGTAGATGAACTGTCTGGTCCCAAATTAATCCAAGTGCACTCTCACAAAATATTACCTCTGTAACTCTAAGCCTCTCCAATCCGAACACTGAAAAGGGCTTTGCATGCACATCTGATCAGTGTTGTCATACCATTGTTTGTACATTAGTACAGGTCTAATCAGTTGTCTTTTGTTCAGATAACCCTTATGAAAATGGGAGCTCGCTGCGAACTTATTTAAGTTCGCTGCGAACTTATTTAAGTTCGCAACGAGCTCGCAAGGCAACACGCGATCTCCCTGCGAGCTCACAAGAGCTCGCAGACGATTCTTGGTCTTCATATAAGCTAACACTTGCGAACTTAACTGTGATTTAAGCTCGCAGTTGCGAACTTAATTATGCACTGAGCTCGCGGTTGTGAGCTTATTTATGTTTGGAGCTCGCAGTTGCGAGCTTAATTATATTTGGAGCTCGCAGACGATTGTTGGTTTTCATTTAAGCTAACACTTGCGAACTTAACTGTGATTTAAGCTCGCGGTTGTGAGCTTATTTATGTTTGGAGCTCGCAGTTGCGAGCTTAATAATATTTGGAGCTCGCAGACGATTGTTGGTCTTCATTTAAGCTAACACTTGCGAACTTAACTGTGATTTAAGCTCGCAGTTGCGAACTTAATTATGTACTGAGCTCGCGGTTGCGAGCTTAATTATGTACTGAGCTCGCAGTTGCGAGCTTAATAATATTTGGTCAGTGCATGGCTGCTGATATTAAATATTCTATAAATACTTCTGTAATTTAATCCACTGACTGGCTCTGTAGAGACAGCATGTGTTCCTAGTTAACTTTCTGTGTTATTGTCAAATTTGAAATGGACTGTTAGTCTGTTACTGCATGGTATATATTCTCTTTGTTCATAATGTTCTCTCTATGATTTGTGAATTGTTTCATTCAACAACTTTGGAGACTGATAGGATTGTACTAATACTTCAAGATAACTGAGCTGGCAGGCATGGATCAACTATTTTCTAAAACTGAAAAAACTATTCAAAATCTGTTTATAAATTTGAAGCAATAATTCAGAGAAGATATATAGCTGCAGGCCAGTGCATGGATTCCAGAAACTTAGGTAAGCATACTATTGAACTGTTGAAGACTTATAACTAGATTTGTTTATAATAACATTATGATTGGGCATGAAATTATGATGGGGGATAACTGGCTTTATTGGGCATGAAATGATGATGGGGGGGGGGGGGGGGGGTAGTTAACTACATGTAGATTTGTTTATTTGGCATAACATGGTGGGGAGGGGTAAGCATACTATTGAACTGTTGAAGACTTAATTATAACTATATATATAACCTTGTTTATTGGGCATGAAATAACAGGGGGGGGGGGGATTATTATATACCTAGCTTTTTTTATTTGACATGAAATGATGGTGGGAACTAGCTTTGTGTATTGGGCATGAAATTAATTTTCCAAACATGATAAATTTAAATTGTTAAACTTAAATTGTATATAAATTATTGTAATTATTGTATTACAGCTTACATGAAGACCATAACTGGGCCAGATGGAAAACCAACTATTACAGAGCCATGGTTAACATTAGGGTCATTCCATATAGAACTGGACACGAAGATATAGATGATAGAATGTTTTTCACTGATACCTAACCTGTGTCTTTTGTATCATGGGAGCTCGCAGGAGTTTACATTGAGCTCGCAAGAGAAGGTAATAAGGTCGCAAAAGTTTGCAATAAGCTCGCAAGATTCGCAGTAAGCTCGCAGAAGGTTACAATAAGCTCGCAATGAGCTCGCAGGGAGCTCGCAGAGAGTTCGCAGAGAGCTCGCAGCGAGCTCGCAAGAAGCTCGCAGCGAGCTCGCAAGAAGCTCGCAGAAGTTTACAATAAGCTCGCAATGAGCTCGCAAGGTGTTCGCAGGAAGCTCGCGGGGAGCTCGCAGCGAGCTCGCAGCGAGCTCGCAGAAGTTTACAATAAGCTCGCAATGAGCTCGCAAGGTGTTCGCAGGGAGCTCGCTGAGTGCTCGCAGAGAGCTCGCAGCGAGCTCGCAGGGACTTCGCAGCGAGCTCGCAGGGACTTCGCAGGGAGCTCGCAGCGAGCTCGCAGCGAGTTCGCAGCGAGCTCGCTATAGTTCCAAATTACACGCTCGCTGCGAGCTCACAAAATTCATCTTCTGCGAGCTTATCGCGAGCTTATAATTTCTGTAAGGGAATGCTCATATTCTGTAAGCTGGACAAAATCAACAGGTGCCTGATTAGATATCGCTCTGTTTGTTTCATACATTTAGTGAACAATTTGAGATTTCAAAGTTGGATTACATCATTGCAGTGCGTTTTTACATCAGTTGATATGCTATAGTTGGACACAAGCACTGTCAACATAAACACTAGATCTATATACGTCCCTATAGTGGTATATTTGCCATTGTAATATGACCTTGCCTAAACCTGCTTGTTCTGATTGGTCGGTAGCCTATATTCCCATGGATACATATATGTCATTTTGTGGTACAATTCTAGATATTTTGAATTATACCACAGAAAATGTGGAATAATCAGTGCAATGCTGCCAACACCTCAAACTTTCAGAAAGCTCATAATTCAAACTACATGTGAATTGGTCTATATATAGACTGAAGAAAGAGACATTTTGGCCTAATGGCTACCTGCTAATACTGAATTTTATTTAACAATGAAAAAAAAAATAAGTCTTATCTAAAAACAATTTGCCAGAGAGGCAACAAAAAGGGGTCACCATTCAATAGATACGGTTTGAAGAGAAGAACTGTTTGGTAAATAATAATACCACACAGAGATAAAAACTGGACTATTATATAGCAGGGTGCACTAGGTCTGTCACTACATTTTCGACAAAAACATTACGAATTACAAAAGAAATAAACAGACTGCGGTATCGTGTATAGTCAAATTTGACCACAGAAACTGATTGTAGGACTCAGCTTCACATCGTCCTATAACCAGTGTCTTTGTGGTCAAATTCTACTATACATATGCCCCTGCGTGAAACTATGTTTCTTTGGATATTCGGCAAGCCGGCTTGTTCACATACTGTTTTCATGCTTGAATCTCTGAATAATATCCAACTCAACAGAATGTTTTTGTTTCCTAAATAACTGATGCTTTCTTTTCAGTAAAATAACTCTAATCAGGTTAGACCATGATCTGCAGAAGTTACGTATGCAGGAGACAAGATTCAGGGATTACATGAAGATTACTGGTCAGACTACTTTAGATGTTGTCATGGTTTCCGGATTTGCAGCTGTTACTGAGATGCCTCTCGACCCAAAACCAACAGATCCTATAGAACTAGTATGTTGTTCATTTGGTCTAAATAAAATAGATGCATGTTTCCAGTAACCCGCCTACCCAACTCAAGTGTCTTGTCCAAAACAGCTTTTCTCAATTTTGGCTATTTTTGTTACTAAACATTTTTATATCTGTTACTTTAACCCTTTCAGTGCCAAGTCCGATTTTTGTATCAACCCATATTTCCTTGATCATTTTTCAAATTTATTGATTATAATAATGTGATACATCAATTTTGAATTGTGGGGTGCAGCACTGAATGCTATTTTTCATCTCTGTTATATTAAGTTTAGGGTGGTTTTAAAGCATCTAATAGTGTAAAACAAGTTTTTCAGCTCACAAGAATAACCAGACATATGTGACCCGCCATATCAAATCCAGTTGGAAGTCGGGATTTTTTTACCCTGTGCCAATGCATTCTCTTATATATGCGAGTCGACCATAGGTCGCCTCGCATATATAAGAGAATGCATTGGCTTAACAATTTTTTATCATGTTTTTTAAATAAATTTTTAGGACATAAAATAAAAAAACATCCATTACCCTGCAGGGAGCCCCACACATATATAGAAGCACATAGAAGAGTGTCGTCTGCTCATGTTTGTCTGGGGCTCTGTATGGGTGAAATTATAAAATTGTTAAAGAATACAAGAACAAATTATTAAAATTGTAAAAAATTGTTAGGCCAATGCATTCTCTTATATATGCGAGGCGACCTATGGTCGACTCGCATATATAAGAGAATGCATTGGCACAGGGTAAAAAAAATCCCGACTTCTGACTGGATTTTATATGGCGGGTCACATATTGTCCAAACTTGGCCTTCAACGGACACCCATTGTGATTGTGTGAGATTTCATCAATGTTACTATGGATTGGCTGTTATTTTTCAGAACACTATGGAATTTCACACCAGGCACACCATTTATTCATATGGATATCCCTGTTAATATGACATTTTAAGTCATTGATGTGCTACCCACAATGCTCAATTGTACCGAATTGACACTGCAGGATGAAGTTTGCACCCTACAGCCCTGACCATGGGGCGCAGCCCATATTGTAGCTGTGGTGGATGTGTCTGTCCACCCGTCAGTCCCAGGTGGTTTCCGGATGATATCTTTAGTTATCCGATTGTTTTCAAACTTTCGTATGTGTATTACCCACATGAAAATACAGGTTATGTTCGAATTTGGGTTCGTTCTGCCATATTTTGCCGGAATTATGTCTTTGTCGACTTAGATTTTGAGAATGTGGGCCCAGTTCGAATCTGGGTATTGTGACAACTTATAATTTGTCTTGAGAATATATCCGATGAATTTTGTGTCCATCATTGCATGATTCAGAAATAGTTAACATAGACAGTTGGAAGCCAATGTATGGATATGATGTTAAAGTTTTTTATTAAACTCACACAAACTGTTCAGTCTGTTGTTTTATAAAAAGTTAAATAAATCTATCGCCTCCATTTAAATTTAAGTTTGTGTAATTTGAATTAAATCTGCATTAAGTGGCATATCAGGTCTGTATATTTGCACCAATGTCTCCTATAAGGATGAGAGGTGTATTTACAGGTAAATGCCCAAGCTGATGAGATTGGTATAATATGTGATCATTGACATATTTTAGAGATAGGCTCTCATTTCCGGATTAATAGTTACAACAACAAAATAATGATAAAAAACATGATTTTAAAATAAATCATCACATTTTATTCCACATCTGTTGAGGGAAGGTACATGTATTCAACAAAATCCACGCCATTGAATACATTTTGTTATATACCACAAGTAAAATACAAGCTAGAACTATATACATTGTGTACATCAAAATTTAATACAACAGGAAAAATTATCACATCGGGCATGGACATTAATGGCTGACACATGTACATGCTTTGGTGTGTGCACATTAAAGAACGCTACTAGAGTCACCACAGGGTTATAAAGTTACTTGGCCGGGGTAGCACCTTGACCAGTGTGTCTATAACCGGAAGGTATTTGCACTTAAATATCTACGGATACAGATACACATGACCTGTCGGTGACTTTAAGTAGTTCGGCAGATATGGTTCCTATATGTATCAGAGTCTATTTTTGGCTACGAATACGAAAATGGACGAGCAGTTCAACCCTTGAAATAGGGTGTCTGTCATTTGCAGAATGAGGTCCCCAGAGGGTGAATTTAGTGATGCTACCCCGCATAGTGGGCTAGCATCACCAAATTCACCCTCTGGGAACCTCATTCTGCTGAGGTGTAAGCAGAATGAGGTCCCCAGAGGTTAATTTGGTGATGCTAGCCCACTATGCGGGGTAGCATCACTAAATTCACCCTCTGGGGACCTCATTCTGCAAATGACAGACACCCTATTTCAAGGCTTGGAGCAGTTGATATAGACTGATGTTATATTCATCTTTGACCAGGTAAAGTGGGGATTGGATCAGGAGGCAAACAGACTAACATCCCAGAAAGATAAAGTGGAACAGAATCTCTCCAACAATGAAAATATGGTAGACACATGTAAGGAAAAACGATGGTAAGTTTTGCATGAGTAAGTGATTCCTATTTATTCATTTGTAGGGATGTTCAGCTAATAAAACAGCATAATACTAACTTTGCAAAGAAAATTGAAGCCTGATCAACAATCTCCAAAGTTTTCCAGTAAAGGAACCCTCATATACTGAACTATATGGATTATATCTCTGGCCTTGTGTCAATCAGGAGGGTTAAAATTTATTTTAGCCTTCTCCGGATGCTTACTCACTGTTTGGATTAGTCATGCATGAATGCACCCAGAATAAAGCTTGTGCAGTCAGTTTTAGTTTCCTCCTCACGTCGCTTGAACCTGGTTTTAAAGGGAGGACTTTTCTGATTTACGAGTTTATTAACTCAATATTTATTGTCGATAACAAACCAGCTATTTATTTGTCATCTACCTGATTGTTTCATAATATTTATTAGATCAGCGCAGAAACCTTTTCGCTTCATACGCAATTTGTTTTCTTGTTTTTGATAAAGCTGACCAAAATGGTGTCTATCTAAAAATCTGTGAAAATATCATGTAAGAAATAGATGCCCATCTTTACAGTTACAAATTAACCACATAGTTTATTTTTGGCGAAAAATATGTGCAACAAATATGGTGTGATGACTTGTAAGATCGCAGACGCCACATGGTACAGTATGTGAAGTCTCTTAATTTCGTGTTAAACATGTTTCACGTTCAGTCAACTTGTTTAGTGTTTCTTTAATAAGTTTCATTGTTATGTTAATATCGTGTATACTGCAAAAGAATACATGGAGTAGCTCTGTTGGTTTGCAGAAAGTTGCACAGGACAAAATGTCTCCTTTGGCAATAATTTACATAAATAAATAAAAAAGATAGTATTGTTATCCGATGAATTTCTTTTTCCTGGGCAAAATTTAAAGTTGAAGTTAAACACCGGAACTCAACTGACATTTGGGAAATGATTATCATCGGGCTTAAGGACATCGTTGTACATATCCAACATGTCGGTATCATTCATTATGCTTGAACGATCATTTATAACTTGGGAATCTTAGCAAGTCAGAATGTAAGCACATGAGGGCTTGTATTCGGACACTTAGAACATGTTAGTTAGCAAACCGTTTACATTACAGCGACTTTAAGGTATGTTTGGAAAATTCTGCCTTGTATCTCATGATTCAATATCCCATAACTCATAAGTACAATAGTTAATAAAAACGAGATTATGTTCGTTATAACATATATACCCACACTTCAAACTGGTGTGTTGATATAATAAATAGTGTCTCATAATTTACACACATGCACAGTATGACTGAAAGAGTCGAGTTACTACAAATCGGACAACTGGTTTGATTGGGGCCGAGGACAATCTGATGCACAAGATTTGGTGACAACCGATTTTCATTTCAAAGTTTCTATTATCAAATGAAAATCTCCATCAAATCATAATCTATCATTATTTCTGCAACACTTGTGTATGTTTCTTTGCATCCACTACAAGCAGGGTGCCGATATTGTTGATTCTGCAAATCAATTATCATGGGCGAAAGTCCCAGCACCTGATCCTTTAGCGGGAAGACTCATTGTCATGTGCTGCCAATAGCGCATCAGCCAACTGGACTTCTGACTCTTCCTAGGGTGCAGCGGTCCACCCCATTAGGAGAATGGAGTCTGGTCCCCAATTAGACAATTAGAACAGAAGCTTTAAACTGGGTGCATTCACGCATGACTAATCTGAGCAGGGAGTATGCATCAGAGTATGCGACAATAAATTTTAACCCTCCTGATTCACACAAGGCCGGATATATAATCCATACAGTTCAGCATATTTTTATATTTTTTTATATCTCTTTTTAGGAAAAAGAGATAATACGATCAAAATAAAATATTGGTTTGGTCGGAAACAATTGATTTGTCATTGTGTGAAACCATACATATTTTATACTATCACCATTATGTTAATGCAGGGTTTCCGCTAGGCCGGCTGCGGGTCCGTCCCACGGACCCATTCCCCCCATCGGTCGTTGCATGAAATCCCACTCATACACAAATAAATGACGTTATTAAAAACTTATTCAGTCTTGTCTGTGTCGACGGGCTATATATCTACACTTATTTTCATTAATATTGACAAAATGAAATTGACACAGTCCATCTCCCGAAAAAAACAATAAGAATAGCACGCAAATACATTGGAGCAAAACATCAAAGGCGGCAAACATCAAAGGCGGAAAACATCAATGCCATCAGAATACGCTGAGCAGGACTCCGTGCGGTTTGCCGAAATGCTCGAGCTTCACGTGCGTCAGCTGCAGACTTATTTTGTCAGCAAATCGGTGCCATAAATGGGTCTGTTTTTTTATGTCGCGTTCAGTTCCAGGAAACCACAGAATTATTGCTGAGCATGTTGCAATAATATGGCCGTAGACAATGGTTCCGATTGTTGTCGACATCAATAAGTTTTGTAAATAACTGTTCGATAATTTTACGAATGGTCCTCGGAAAGTGAATTTAGTGGCGCTAGTCTGCTAGCGTCACCAAATTCGCCTTCTGTGGATATAATTCTTGAATATTAAAATACATTTTCCAAGCCCTTGAATTTCTTAGGTTTGCGACCCCATCCGGAAAACCCTTGATTCCCTTCAAACCATGGGGAAAAAGTCACGAATAGTTGCCCAATAGAGCGATTGTAAGATCATTATAAATTAGTTCTAATTATTATAAATTAGAATGTCCAATTACGCAAGGGGAGACTCAAGCTGAAAGTCCGAGTTTAGTCCCCTTCTAGCTTAGCGAGGGGACTGAATTGTTTTACGGGAGGTTGGTAATGACGGAAGAGCTATACTCGTCCTTGACCTCGGTTAATGGTATACTTGTATAGCGCGCATCTATACTCATAAATCGACTCCAACCACCCAACATGTACAATTTTACTTATATATCAGGATGTTCCACACACTTTGGTATTCTAAAAACCACCGGAAAGAGATCCGTTAATTAGTTTAATATAACGTGACTGCCATTCTGGGGTGAAGGTCAGAGTATAGCTCTTGCGATGTTACCCCGCCACACTGTTTTGCAGCTTGGGGAGACTAGCGATGTAGCACTCTGATCCCAGTTTGACCTTTGCACTGGCCTCCACATTGCACCAAAGATTTCATGTCTGTCAACATTCCTAAGATTTCAGTAAATCACCTTTAAAAAAACGCTGGGCGCTTAGTCCGAGAACGCACATTTTTGCGAGCACCGTCTACAGGAGGACACTGGTTGACATCCTCGTTCGTTTCTGAAGGCACCGTCCGCCGTCGTGATTGTGTCGGTAGGAAAACTTTGCTACCATCCATCGTTAGCCGATTAGATGTGACATGCTGATGGCGCGTGCATGTGTATTTCCCCGTGTCTCAGATGCATGGAACTGGCGTTTCCGCCGCTATTGTAAAACGGAACATTTTCTTATGCATGCGTGAACCATGGTCACTCCCGCCGATCTGTGCCCCCCACCCAGGACCGGACCCATTTATTTTTCCCTAGCGGAAACCCTGGTTAATGAAACACGCTATCATAACAGTTAACTGATATTTAATAAAGAATACAGGCTTTCAACCTGCTGAGAATAAGGAAAATAGCATTTTTTTTCACTTATTCCAGATGCTTATTCTGTTATTTTGTTTTTCAGTGAAGGAAAATTTGATGTTATAATCAGTAAACTTAAAGCTAATCTCAAGCTGTTTCATGCGAGGAAAGTGAAGAAATCAATAACACTTATGGAAGATACTATTCATAAGTTCAACAGGTATGTAAAAAAAACATAACGCTTTATACTGTTATCTAGTACACACATATTTCATTGTGAACACTAGCAAGAAATATCTGATGTGGAAAAGTGAGCCAAAATTCCTTATTAAAAATTTGTATATTTCCAGTAAATAAACCATGTGTCTGTACACTTACTTTACACTAAATCTGTTACTTGTAGAGGATATCCTGATATTTAGAAGATTATTGTTAAGTGTTAAAATAAAGCATGTGTGCATCCACCTGTATTTTTTTTAAATTCATCCTTTTATTGGGCCCCATAACAGGACCTGGTGGAAAATAGCAGATATACCAATATATATTATACCATTGACAAGGTTCACAAGTCCGATTTTGGGAAAAAAACCATCTATCATATTGCTCATCGATTCCCAAAATTGATAAAATCAGTCACAATATATTTCAGTGGGTCTTATTGGCCATGAAATTTCCTTTCTTTTGATGTATAATTCCATAATATCAACGAAGGTAAGTTGAGAGATCGTACCGAAAATTTGCAATATCTACTGGAAATTTTGGGAGTAAAACAGGTCGTCAGTCTCCCTGTCCACCTAATATCTTCATTAATTCAAAAAAATTGTCAACTCAGCCAAAATATGCACCAGTGTGTGTTATAGGGCATAAAGTCTTTTCTTTCGTTTGATATATAACTTGACGAAGTCTATTTAAGCAAAGTCGACATATTGTATGGGGAATTAGCAAGTTCGGCAATTGCATCGTAATAATTGAATTGGTAGCCATGTATAATCACTACTTACTGGACAGGGAAACTGACGACTTCCCTTCATTTGATACTATCAAATTATACATCAAAAGAAAGGAAATTTCCTGGCCAATAAGACACGATGAAATATATTGTGACTGAGAATAAAGATTTTGAGAATCTATGAGGAATATGATAGATGGTGTGTTTTTCCCAGATTCGGACTTGTGAACCTTGTCACTACTATAGTATATATTGGTGTATCTGGCATTGTTCCCCAGGGGCCTGTGCCCATAATAATAAGAGATTATCATTCCACTGTAATATATTACATGGATCTTTTATAATTAACACAATCAATGTATGTAGACAATCTAAAATGGTGTGAAGATATCAGCATAAAATCCAGTAGCCAAGATTATGCATGCAGTTCATTTTGCTATAAATACTGGCAGATGTGAATGTGATTAGTGATTGATAAGTATTAAGTCTATATAACGTGCTTTTCAACTTTCACATCCAACAAACTTTGTCAGTTTTCGTACAGTATACTGATAGTTTCCATTTTGTATCATTTTAAAGTCCTTGATCTTTTGCAGTACATGAGTATGGTACAGAGACTTATGAGGTTTGTCACATGATTTTGTTTTAATTCCCATGTGACATGCAAAACTGGGTGGACACGTCATTCTTATAGAGATCCGGCAGTCTACTTAATATAGATCATTTGTGACCTGTATGTGCAATCGTTCTTTAGTATCGTGAAGACTCTTCGTGCAAAAACATTGTGGTTTGTAGAAAGCATGGAAATGCACCTGATGGAAAGATTTGAAAGGTTCTGAATCTGAATTCATTAAGAAATCTTTTTGGAGTTAAATAAAAAGATTGCCTAAATCGCTCATACTACTGGTGACTCCTGACTGTATCTTCAGACAAGAGAACACGGATCTGATGAAGAGGGCGATAGAGAACTATGACAAACACTGTAGGCGGAGCATAGACAAAATGATCAAGGCGTTCGTCAAGTGGCATGGGTAAGTTCTGACAGGGTTTCCACTTGTGGGGCAGTGGGTCCCATTTATGGTTCCTTTCCCCCACCCCATACTTTTCCTCAGACACATTTCCCTGCAAGATCCACTTATAATGCCAGCACCACCTAAACAAAGATAATTATTCTCCAATGACCAAAGTTGGATGGATCTCAATGTATATTCACCTCAATAAGGACATACAGAGGAGTGTTCTGTCATTTTTATACGCCCTTTTTGAAAAAAGGTCGTATTATGTTATCAGTCTGTCCGTTCGTCTGTCGAGCCGTCTGTCCGTCCGTCCGTCCGTCTGTCGAGCCGTCCGTCCGTTAACATTTTTGGTTTCCGATCGATAACTCCAGTTTGGATTATTTGATCTGAACCAAAGTTGGTATGTGTATTTCCCAGCTAAAGATACAGGCCAAGTTCGAATATAGGTTCCGTCCAAATATTTTTACATGAGTTACGGCCCTTTTTCGACTTAGAATTTGACCGTCATTTAACATTTTTGGTTTCCGACCGATAACTCAAGTTTGGATTATTTGATCTGAACCAAAGTTGGTATGTGTATTTCCCAGCTAAAGATACAGGCCAAGTTCGAATATGGGTTCCGTCCAATTATTTTTACATGAGTTACGGCCCTTTTTCGACTTAGAATTTGACCGTCTGTTAACATTTTTGGTTTCCGACCGATAACTCCAGTTTGGATTATTTGATCTGAACCAAAGTTGGTATGTGTATTTCCCAGCTAAAGATACAGGCCAAGTTCGAATATGGGTTCCGTCCAGTTATTTTTACATGAGTTACGTTTTTTTTTTTCAACTTAGAATTTGACCAATTTCATAACATTTTGGTTTCCGACCGATAACTCCAGTTTTGATTATTTGAGCTGAACCAAAGCTGGTATGTGTATTTCCCAGCTAAAACTACAGACCAAGTTTGAATATAGGTTCTGTCTAATTATTTTTACATGAGTTATGGCCATTTTTTCGACTTAGAATTTGACCACATTTTGGCATTGAAATTAGGGGTATATATTATCAGATTTTCTTCAAATGTAAGCTCAAAGTATTATCTTATTTTATGATAGTACAATTCGAAATGGTTAAAGGGCGTATTTTGCCACGCCCTAGCGATGCTCTTGTTATAGTTATTATACCCCCTTTTTTTAAAAAGGGGGGTATACTGTTTTGCACCTGTCCGTGCGTCCGTCTGTCCGTCCAATGTCTGTTCATGTCATAACTTGAACAATCGTGCTCGGATCTCAATGAAATTAGGTATGGATGTTTACTACTATGAGGACATTAAATAGAGGGTTCCATCGTTTTGTTCGGATTTTCCATTCTAGAGTTATTCATCTTTGTTTATCTGGAAATGTTGAATTTTTGGTCCATCTGGTGTCTGTTCATGTCGTAACTTCAACAGTTGTGCTGGAATCTCAATGAAATTTGGTATGGATGTTCACAACTATGAGGTCATTAAATAGAGGGTTCCATCGTTTTGTTCGGATTTTTCAATTCTAGAGTTATTCATCTTTGTTTATCTGTAAATGTTGGATTTTTGGTCCGTCTGGTGTCTGTTCATGTCATAACATGAACAGTAGTGCTCGGATCTCAATTAAATTTTGTATGGATGTTCACTATTATGAGGGTATTCAATAGAGGGTTCCATCGTTTTGTTCGGATTTTCCATTCTAGAGTTATTCATCTTTGTTTATCTGGAAATGTTGGCTTTTTGGTCTGTCTGGTGTCTGTTCATGTCGTAACTTCAACAGTTGTGCTGGGATCTCAATGAAATTTGGTATGGATGTTCACAACTATGAGGAAATTAAATAGAGGGTTCCATCGTTTTGTTCGGATTTTTCAATTCTAGAGTTATTCATCTTTGTTTATCTGGAAATGTTGGATTTTTGGTCCGTCTGGTGTCTGTTCATGTCATAACATGAACAGTAGTGCTCGGATCTCAATTAAATTTGGTATGTATGTTCACTACTATGACGGTATTCAATAGAGGGTTCCATCATTTTGTTCGGATTTTCCATTCTAGAGTTATTCATCTCTGTTTATCTGGAAATGTTGGCTTTTTGGTCTGTCTGGTGTCTTTTCATGTCGTAACTTCAACAGTTGTGCTGGGATCTCAATGAAATTTGGTATGGATGTTCACTACTATGAGGACATTAAAAAGAGGGTTCCATCGTTTTGTTCGATTTTCCATTCTAGAGTTATACATCTTTGTTTTCTGGAAATGTTGGCTTTTTGGTCCTTTTGGTGTCTGTTCATGTCGTAACTTCAACAGTTGTGCTGGGATCTCAATGAAATTTGGTATGGATGTTCACCACTGTGAGGACATTCAATATGGGGTTACATTGTTCTGTTTGGCTTTTCCATTCTAGAGTTATTCAAGTTTGTTTATCTGGATATGTTGGCTGTTTGGTCCATCCGATGTCTGTCCAGGTCATAACTTGAACAGTAATGCTCGGATCTCAATGAAATTTTGTATGGATGTTCACCACTATGAGGAAATTTAATGGCACATTCAACTGTTTTGTTTTGTTTTTTTGTGCTATAGTTATTCATCTTCGTTTATATGAAAATGCTGATTTTTGGGTCCATCTGTCTGAGTATAGCATTCATAAGTTATAGATATGCCCACACTAGGCGGTATGCCACTAGGGGGTATGTACCGGACGACAGTCCATCTCTTGTTCATCTTTGTTTCTATGGACAGTTTTATTTTTTTGTCTGTCTGTCTGAGTATCTCATCCACGGGTTATAGGATCTTAAATGAAATTGTGTATGGATGTTCATCATCATATAGTTGTTCAATGAAGTGTCAAACGGTGTTGTTCACATTCACCGTACTGGAGTTATTCATTTTTGGGTGTCTGAAAATATTGATTTTTGCCCATCCACCTGAGTATCTCAGCCATGGGTTATAGGATCTTGATGAAATTTCACTACAATAATATACGGATTTAAATGAAGTGTCAACCCGTGTTGTTTGCATTTTCCATTCTAGAGTTATTCTCCTTTGTTTATCTGGAAATTTTGATTTTTGTCTGTCAAAAACCCCATTAATAGGGGAACTTATATGATAATAGCCTTTACATGAAGTCAGTCGTAGTGTTATCGCCTCATTTCCGTTATAATCTTCAACCTCAAAATGGCCAATGACCGAGCACACGGCATCATGATGTCATTTAGCAGTGAAGAGGTTAAGACTTGGAACTCATCATGACATTTGAGAAAACATGTCCAGCATTTTTGGTGAGAGTGACCCCTCATCATTAATGGGTGGTTAATTGTCAATTCTATTTTAATGTCAGTTTGGTTTGTTTATCAACTTATATACATGAACCGGGTATTCGCGTATGTATTTCCAAATTTATTCTATTAATTTTTCTCTATTCTCAAATGTACATGATGCTGGTTAATTCTGAAAATTATTCTCATATTTATTTTTTTCCCCAATGGTTTGTTTTATAATTATAAATGTAAATATTTATCTGTTTATTTGTTAATTCACAGTGAGTTTATCACTCTGCAAAATGATATAAAGATGACAGAAATATCTTTGTCAGAGATAGAGAAATCTATATCAACCTTCATCAGGCCATCTCCTGAGGTAAGTACATTATATAACAACCTTCATCAGACCATCTCCTGAGGTAAGTACATTATATAACAACCTTCATCAGACTATCTCCTCAGGTAAGTACATTATATAACGACCTTCGTCAGACCATCTCCTGAGGTAAGTACATTATATAACAACCTTCATAAGACTACCTCCACAGGTAAGTACATTATATAACAACCTTCATCAGACTACCTCCTGAGGTAAGTATATTATATAACAACCTTCATCAGGCAACGTCCACAGGTAAGTACATTATATAATGACCTTTATCAAGCCATCTCACATTTTAATCCATCGGCACACCCTGCAGTCCACATTTATTAGCTCAACTTGACAATGTCAAGTTTGAGTTATTGCCATGGTTTGACGTTCGTCCGTCTGTCCACAATTCTGTTAGCACAACCTACAGGTCACATCTCTCATACGATCGTCGCCATACTTCATATGGATCTTCGGGGTGACCTCTAGATAGGAGCCATGATTTTTGGCATCGACACTCTGCCGCCCGTATTTATTTGGGAATTGTTTTGAAAATACAGGCATGTTTAGTATCGCCCCTAGATGGGAGCTGTCGAATTTCAACAATTTTCAACGAAAAACATGACCGCCGGCAGCCATCTTGGATTTTACTCTTTGCATGAATAAATCCTTTGGCACACCCTACAGACTAAATCCATCATCCGATTTTTACCAAACTTCACACGAATCTTTTAACTTTCTGCATTCGTAGTTGTTCCATTGACTGTAACACATGAAATTATCCCCTCTCCAAGTTGAGTTAAATGTCAATGACACTTTCATTGAATAAATGTTTTGAAAATTTAGTCATGCTTGGTATCACTTCTAGATGGGGGCTGTAAAACTTGAATGATTTTCGTTGAAAAACATGGCTGCCAGCAGCGCATCTTGGATTTTACTCTTTGCATGACTAAATCCTTTGGCACACCCTATAACAAATATTTTCCATCCATTTGATCCCAATCTTCATACAGATCTTCGGGGTGAGATCAAGCTATCAGTTTTCATCTGATTGATCCCAAACTCAATATGAATCTTCTGGGTGACCTACTTGTAGCTGCATCATTAATTCAATCCCTTCATTATATAACTTTACTTGTTCTTAATCCTCCAATTAACTGCAATGCATAACATGTTACAAATTATTCCCTCTCCAAGTTAATCTAAAGTGTCATTATTTTTTTTTACAGAACTTCACTCGATCTCCCAGTGAGGAACACATTAAGAGGAGACAACTTGTCGATTCTGTTTGTCAACAGTGAGTAGGCCTATGGTTGATATGATCTCCTGTGAAAGAATCCAAGAACAATATGTGGGATAAAACTGAGCAATATTTAATTTAACCCTTTCTTTGCTAAATGGATTCTCCCATCACTTACAAGAGTATACATTAGAATATTCTATTTATTCATTTGGAGGGTTGTTCGGGTAATATAAAATAAACTTACAAAATGATAATATATAAAGTGCAAAAGAATTTCTATCAAAGTGATTTGAATTTCAATAAAGTTTGTATCAGAATTGCCAGAACTCGATGCCATTCGTTCATATGAAATAAATAAAGTGACTCTACACTAATGCCCTAAATAATCGACTTCTTAACCACAGCAGAATTATGGGTAATTTTTCTGGATTTAGTCGGAAATATGGCTTTTTGCCATTCATCGGAAAGCTCTTACATAATTATGGGTAAGTGATAGCTTTCCAATGAATGGCAACAAGCCATATTTCCGACTAAATCCTGAAAAATTACCCGTAATTTTTCTGTGGTTAAGGAGTCAAATATTTAGGGCATTACATTAGTTGATGAAAAAATTCTCATTTGTTTATCGGCCATGTCTTTGGGACGAATGAAGGACTGTTTGTTTACATTTTCTCGTAGTTCAGATATCGTGTTTGATGAAAGGGCACAGCTAATGTTGTTTTATATTTTGACAATAATAGTTTAATGGTGCTTTCTTTAAATGGTTGTAGTGGCCGAGTCATAAAATATCAGTTTTAAGTAGTGATATAGGCACTTAATATGTCTTTAATTGCTGAGACATGATCAGATGATAAGTTCAACCAATGACAATGGTGTGCTTATAGTAATGCTCTAATTAATCGACCTCTTAACCACAGAAGAATTATGGGTAAATTTTCAGGATTTAGTCGGAAATATGGCTTGTTGCCATTCATCTGATAGCTCTCGGCGAGAGCTTTCCGATGAATGGCAGCAAGCCATATTTCCGACTAAATCCTGAAAAGTTACCCATAATTCTGCTGTGGTTAAGAGGTCGCTTAATTAGAGCATTACTGTATTTTAGTGAAGGTGGAAATCAAGTAATATTGTAAAAAAAATTCAAACCGCATCAATTGTACCATTTCAGAAAACACAGAACTTTAAGAACAAACAGTTGTAAATATTTAATTGTTAATTCGGGACAAATTATTCACCGATAAACAAACCGCAATGATTCTGCCAATGGAAGTAGCTTCATGTAATGCATTATATATAACAATGGCGTTGTGTGCTGACAATTCCAATAAAAAGAATAACCATTTTGGGAAAAATTAGTCTCCATTCCCACTCAGTAGCCCCAGCGGAGTGTCCCAAATCACATTAAAATCTATAAACAATATCAAAGACAACAATTTAAAACTCGAAGGATAATAGTGTTCAAATGTATAGTTGTTTTCAGAAGTGGACCAGTCGCCAGGAGAAATCTAACAAAAAGTTGATTAGTTGAACCCCATTCCACGATTTTCCATTTGTAAACAAGGATATGGTTCACAGAGGAACTTCTTTGGGATGCCGTTTTCAGAACTCTTGTTCATTGCTTTTGTCTTATTGTTCAAAATCTTTGAAAGTATGGCTATGTTGTTAATGGCAGAAATGGTACGATCTATGTGGCTGGAATTTTCATTAATATTAATTGAATACTACATTCTTTGGGATGTAAAGATGCCTGGGTACTCCTTATCAAATTGGTTACAGACCAAAAATATTGTGCCAGAAATTTCCAAATGAGGTCCCCAAAGGGTGAATTTAGTGATGCTTCCCCACACAGCCTTAGCCATCTTTCTCTGGAAAGTATCTTTAATTTAACATTTTCCAGATTCGATCTGCTGCAAATGCAATCTAACTCCATAGCAACGGAGGATGTAGCCACTGCCAAAAATCATCTCAGGACGTAAGTTTTTGTATAAACAACAGACATTTTATATTATGCCCCGGTTCCCGCCGCATATATAGTCGAGGTCTCTGTTGAGTGTCATTTATTTCATCGTTAAGAACATTTTACTTTGCAACTTGGGTGTAGATTATCAGATTTGGGTGTCCATTCAGGGACATGGCTAGAGGGTCTCTGTTGGGGGGGGGGTGTCCACCTTGGGAATTCCAACTGCATCCCCCCCCCCCCTTTCGAATCAGATCTAACTCACAATTTTTGCAGAATTCCATACACACACACACCCACCCTCCCCATCTTGCACCCCGACTGTGGTAGCCTGTTCTGAATGGCTCTTGTTGTCACTATAGCCAAATGGAGGAACAGAACCATGGTTCTACCCAGTATGAGAAAATTTAGAGATTTGAACCTTGAAATTGCATAAATCCTAACATCTAGTGGTTCAACTCCAGGCACGGACACGGGTGACAGAACAGGCCAAACTGGACCTACCATGGTTCGGCATGGCATGAGAAAATATTTTAATCTGAAGAAGAAAATTGCAAAATCCTAGCATCTAGACTGGCTTCAAGTTCACTAGTGTTGGAAATTTCAAACATAATGCCCCCCCACAAAGGTTGGAAAATTTCAAACTAATGACCAATTCAGTCCAAATTTTGACCAAATGTAGTAAAATATTGTGTTCTTAAATTTACTAGCAGTTTTTGACTGGCCATGGAGTAGGGATCAGGACACAAGCTTTCCTGTGTCAAAAGTAGGAAAATATGCAAATGTTGGTCTAAAAACAACAAATTCTCCACTAAGAAATTGTTGGAAAATCAGACTCCATGAACAATTTCAACCTATTGTTGGTGTTAAATTTCCAAATAATGTGTCAGTATGAAATTTCCAATTGTTGAATTGTTGGGGGTGAGAAAATTGAACCCCCCTCCACACCCCCTGTCTCCATGTGTCCATTGGTGTGGTCATAGCGCATATTTGTGTGCAAACAGTTGGCTTTGTTAACCCTTTCATGATGGGAGATGTGCTGGTGCAGCATTAAAGATCATGTGCCAGTTAGAGCTGGGACGGTTATGCGGTTAACCACCAACTATGGCCGTGACCGGTCACGGATTTGCCGTGGTCGGTTAACCGTAACATCACTATTATAGTGTATGATCACTGTGATGGTCAGCTATAACTGGCTATAAGAGGGTTAATCTGTCTCCGTCAATTAAAATGAATCCGAGATTGACGGAACAACATCAAACGCGGTGTGTCGGCTCTTTGAAGCCAGGCTACATTTAACAGCCTGCCGACGTCAAAACGAAACATCAAAGGGTCAGCACACGTGTGATCTTACAACATTGTCACATCGCATGACTCGTATTCAGTATTATTATCAGGAAGATAATTGTTTTTGTTATCAACGACTAGTTATTTCTTGAGACTCCCGGCCCTTCAATCCATTCCCCCCCCCCGTTCATAACCGGTCACGAAAAACCCATAACCGTCCCAGCTCTAGTGCCAGTGCATTCTCTTATATATGCAAGTCTCCCAGAGGGAGTCTCGCACATATAAGAGAATGCACTGGCTTACAAGGTCAAGGTAAATGTTGTTAGGCCAATTTATTCTCTTATATATGCGAGGCTCCCTATCAGAGACTTGCATATATAAGAGAATGCATTGGCACAGGCTTTTCGCCAAATTTCAGGAAGCTCCAGTCATGGAAGGATTAATTCAGTACCAATGCTTGTATTTGAATATCTTTTGGTATAGTGATAGACCAACAAGATGCAAAAGATATCACCATACAACAGAGTTCATCTATTGATTTGAGCTACAAACCTACTCGGACTTAGAAAATAGCTCATTTTTCATTCATACAAACAGACTCATCTAAACCAAAATAATAATTTGGCCTGCAACTCTATTGCTCTAGGGAAGAATTCCATTCAATACGATTGGCTGGAATGGGCAATGAAATTTGATTGGGCAACGAATGGAATGATCAGGTGTAAATATGCTGGGCTGCAGTTTTTGTTCACCCTAACTTTGATATCTGTGCATACTTTTTTGTTATCAAACCATAATGTACTGAAGTATTGATCTGTGAAGTGAAATTCAACCATGATTATAACACTATTTTCCATTTTGCATGACACTAGTCATATATTCCCTTCAAAGATACGTTACACACTGAACTACATGGTATATTCCTCATTTTTTAGATCACAGGAGGTATATCTATAGAATGACCCTATTCCAAAAAATTAAATGGTATGAAAGGGTCCGTGACTACCCGCCCCCGAGACAACCCGCCCCCTTTCACTCTGAGACAACCCGCCCCCGGACAACCCGCCCCCCCCCCCCCCCAAATCAATTAGCGGTAATCAGTGGCTAATTAGGAGGTGTGAGGGTATTATGAGATGTTTGTTTAACTAAACTGGGTTGTTTTTTATAGATTTTTATTTGATTTAACAACACGGACAACAATAAATACACATGTATAAATTATGAACACAAAAATGCATCAACAATAATATTTTTATTTATTACTACGAAGTTTAATGAACGAAATTTAAAAACGGAATGAATTAATATGAATATGAACGAAGATTAAAAACATTCGATGTGGCAGGTCGAAGTCGAGGTTCAGGCTGTCTGAAGTCTGGTCGCAGTCCATCATTGATGCTAAGTCGAGGATGTCGTCGGTAGTATTTCGGGAAGTGTCTGGCCTGTTGGATATAATTTTTTTTTTAAACAGAGCTATTTGACAGTGTACATTTAGCCTATATTTACTATATATCTACTATATATTTACATGCTATTTTATAGATATTAAAATATTACAAAGTGATTTACAGAACACAGGACCGTATACAATAATTACTTGTCTTTGCAAGCTATATTTATTATATATCTATTATATATTTACATGATATTTATATAGATATTAAAATATTACAAAGTGATTTACAGAACACAAGACCGTAAGTATACAATAATTACCTGTCTTTGCAAGGCTTGCAAATGGAATTAAGGGCGACGGTCCCTCGTTTGGCATGAAAGTACTGCACGTGGTCGATTCCAGTGTCACATAGTCGGTGTTACCAGCGTCGGCATCGTTCAAAGGCTGTTTACTCACCTCCAGTTAACATCAGTGAGATGAACCCCGATCACTATAAGTGTTGTGAAAACACACTGTGATAATGAACCATTTGCATCAAATGTTTGTTTTGAAAGCACCCTTTTTAATTAGTCTTCACTTACCGTAAGTCAGTTGTCAAAACATCGTGTCATTCTTTACCCCTGTCCACGCATTGACATAATTAATGAATAAACACATGTTTTGTTGATCAAAATCTTTAATAATATATCATCAAAGAACATAAAAGAACGTAATCGCTATTAACAATTTCGGGACAACCCGCCCTCATTTATCGGGACAACCCGCCCCCAAAATAGCAGAGGGGCGGGTTGTCTCGGGGGCGGGTAGTCCCGTTCCCGTATGAAATAGCTCAAGTACATTTATCCTCTTAACCGGAAGTGCTTTTACAACCGGAAGTGCAAATTCATTTATCACGTGTCTATTCTTATAAAAGCAATTCCAAAGGTGAGTCTGCCTCTTTTCCTCCTGTGAGATTCAACAGGGAAGTTCTATAGTTCTAGCTTAACATTGTTAACTTTATTTCAACAATGAATAGTCAAACTCAAAGTACTCAGGAAATATTTTGCCTGTTATGCCAACGCAAAAAGTCGTCTTTTGACGAGCACAAATCCTGCTTTCAATGCAGTGCATGTTCAAAAACCAATACCTGTAACACATGTGAATTTTGGCTGCCATCCAGGTGGTCAATGTTAGCAAATTTCATTAAAGAACAAACAACAACTCAGGTTAGTCTGTCCTCTGCCTCTTCGGTGGCCTCGGCTTCAGAAACCCCAAGGTCGCTGGCTCAGGCTAATCTAATCCCTCATGTCCATGCTGACCTTGGGGTGGGGCTTGACACATATCCCATATTGTTACCAAGGCACCGTTCTGTTCCGAGGGTGAGTTCCAATATTCACGGATCCGACTATGTTCGACCGCTCCTGCTGGAACCCACCTCAGAGTTTCGTCTTCCCACCTCCCTTTCACAAGCAGGTGCGAAGACGAATCATCTGTCAGCACGCCCTTCGGCGGAGTCTCTGAATAGGCCCACCACTCGGGATGCAGGGTTCTGGGGAAATAGTCCTCATTACTATCCTCCCTCGATGCCTACACCACCTCCGGGGTTCAATTTTCCTCCATGTTGCCCTCCCTTTTGGTCATGGCCTCCATCACATCAGGGCTGGTCGTGTTATGGAGCTATGGGTTCACCTCAGAAACAAGTTTTAAATCCTGAAGCTGAAGACTTTGTCCCTAAATTTCGAAAACCTTCTGTAGTGGAAACAGCTTCAGTTTCTCATTCCATGGCATCGAGGGACCCGGACGAAATTTCCCTACACCCTCTAGGGTCTGAGAGGTTCGAGGAGACCCCGAGTGATAATGAGCTGTTAGACTCCGCTTCCACTGTAGCGACTGAGCAAAACAGTGAACATAGCGTAGTTGGTGGCCAGGGCAGAGACTTTCAACAAACCATCGAGTTGCTTCAGACGATCTTACCTGCTTCTATGTGTCCGTCGGTACCACCTCAGATAATAAAAACCGGGTTCACGTCTAGCGTAGATGAATTATTGGGCAAGTCAGCTACTAGAGAACATGTTTTAGTTCCTCAATCTGCGCTGCTCGAGACAACTTTTCAACATTACAATGAGATTTGGTCAGGCATTGAAAAACGGAGAGCTTCTCCAGGACGGGCCAGTCCAGCCGCTTTGCCAATTCCGCCTACCAGCAGTAATCTCAAGTTTCGTGACATGTCTTATAAAACTCCTGCTGAACTGGTGTGTCTGGCTCCGCTAAGGTTGGAATCTGGTACCGATGTGTCCTCCCTTGGGTTACACGATTCGTCCACCAATTTGTCATCTGGCCAACGTGCCGGTTTCCAATTACTTTCTCAGCAAATGTTGCAGATTTTAAATTTAGCTGACCATCTATCTTCCGCTATATTTTTGGCAGCTCATCCAGATAAGTTAGATCAAATCAAGGATTTGGCTCAAGTTCTCTCTCGTTGCGTCAGTCATGGGATGTCTGTTTCCACTTGTTTTTCTACTAATTTGGAAATTCTTCAGCGTGAGGCGTCCCTTGCGTCTTCAAATTTACTGAAGCCTCACCACAAGTCATTTCTGATCCATCAACAGTTGGGGACGGGACAATTATTCAACAATAAGCTATCCGAAGTCCGTGCGAGTCTTACTGCTGAAGCACAGTTTTCGTCGGTTACTTCTAACAAGTCTCTGCCCACGGGGAAGAAAGGGTCTGGGTTTACTCGGAAAAGGCTGGCTAATTTTAGTCAAACCAGACAACAAGCCCCTGGGCTTCAGTCACATTTACCTTTTCCTGCCACTTCCGGCATTTCTCTGTTAATGCCTGAAGTTAGACAACATCAGCTACAAGCTAATGCTGCACAAATGGTGCACAATGTGCGATCTGAGAATGCCACTCAACAGCACAATCACCCAGGCTCTCCATTTGCTAAACGCCGACGTCAGGCTGCTCAAAAAGTACGACAGTCTTCGGTTAATCGACCGAAGCCTCGTCGTTTTTGACGGTACTCTTCCACAGTCTGTTCATCCAGTAGGCGACCGCTTAAAGTTGTTCGAAAACCATTGGCTCCCACTTTTTCAAAACAACCATTGGCTGGAACAAGTCATCACTCAAGGACTTTTTCTTTTGTTCCGGTCGCCTCTGACGGTCCATCCTATCGACACATTGGTGCCAAGCGACCCTCTCAGAGCGGAACGTATGGATGCTGCAATACAATCACTTCTCGATCGACAGGCTGTGGAAATAGTACACAACCCGGACTATCCGGGATTTTACTCTCGTCTGTTTCTTGTACCCAAACGGTCGGGGCAATTTCGTCCGATTATAGATTTATCGAATCTCAATCAATTCCTCGATCCACCTCATTTCGGGATGGATACCCCTGTCGCGGTTCGCTCAGCTACCCTTCCGCATAGCTATGGGGTCAGCATCGATTTACAAGACGCGTATCTTCATTTGAACATCCACCCGGCATCTCGACAATACCTCCGGTTTGCGTATCGAGGCCAGTGTTACCAATATCGTACCGTTCCGTTTGGTTTGAATCTCAGCCCTTGGGCGTTGACCCAAACAATGAATGCCGTTCTGGCTTATTTCCAATCCGGTTATTCTTCAGAACGAGACAGACCAATTGATTTCTCTGTTAACCAAACTGGGGTTTCTCATCAACTGGGAGTAATCATCTCCAGTTCCCACACACAGATTCCTGCATCTGGGCATGTTTTTTGCAACCGACCTGAACCGGGTCTCTCTTCCGGACCGCCGCGCTCGCTCTATTCAGGAGCAGGCTTTGGAGGTGCTTGCTCACGCAACAGTTTCGGCTCGAGTCTTTCTCAGACTCATAGGGTTGATGAGTGCAGCCACCGACTTGATTCGGGGAGGTCGGCTGCACCTCCGTCCAATTCAGTATTATCTGCTGTCAGAATGGTGCCCATCCCGGGACTCCTAGAACCAACTGATCCCAGTGTCCCCTTGGCTTCAACAACAAATTTGGCCCTGGACAAACATGCCTTGGTTGATGTCCGGGGTCCCTCTCCAACCTCCTCAACCTCAATTTCTTCTGAGTTCCGATGCCAGTCAGACCGGTTGGGGGGGATTTCTACTACCTGTTCAGGAGACAGTAGAAGGGACTTGGCCATCAGATTTGACTCCAGAACATATCAATGTCAAGGAACTGAGAGCAGTATTTCTTTGTTTACTTCATTGGCAGGATCAGTTACAAGACCAGTCATTGCTAGTCTTGACCTACAATTCAACAGTTGTCAGTTATCTCAAAAAACAGGGGGGGACGCGCTCACCAAAGCTGTGTTCTCTCACAATCAAAGTATACCAGCTTTGTCTGGCCAGGAACATTACTCTTACAATTCGTCACATTCCGGGTCGTCTCAATGTCCTTGCGGACGGGCTATCACGTCGAGGTACGATAATTCCCACACAATGGGCACTCAATCCACAGGTGTTTCAACACCTATGTCATCAGTGGGGCACCCCCAAGATCGATCTGTTTGCCACACGGTTCAACAAGTTTGTGTCTCCCTGTCCGGATCCTTTAGCGGTCGCAGTGGATGCATTATCTCTGCCGTGGGAAGGGCTCTTCGCATATGCTTACCCTCCAACTCCGATACTTCCGTTAGTGTTGCAAAAGATCACGATCACTGCATGTCGAGTAATTCTCATCTGCCCGGTCGTGGATCTCTCTTCTTCGGATTCTTTTGGTGTCACCGCCAATTCGGTTGTCCAAATTTCCCAATCTTCTGAGTCAAGGGTGTCCTCCCAGTCCACATCCGTGTCCAGAACGCCTCCATCTTCACGCCTGTCTTTTGTCAGGTCCAGCTTCCGGAAAAGAGGTTTTTCCCGAAGAGTTGTGGATCACCTATGTCGCGCGCGCCGATCAGGTACTATGAGTTCATATCAAGGAAAATGGAACATATATGTTAAATGGTGCCTGGATTCCAATGTCTCCTTTGACAAACCTTCTAGACGAAAAATTGCAGAATTTCTCAGATTCCTTTTTGAAGAGAAACGTTTGGCCCCTATTACGGTAAAAGGGTATCGCTCTATGTTGTCTAGGACCTTTCAACAAGCTGGTATTAAGTGGATTGGTTCTTGTCATGTTCTTTCAGATTTGGTAGCGAGTTTTTCACTCGCTCGTCCTCGGAGTTTGGTGTTGACTCCTCAATGGAATTTAGGTTGGATTTTAACCTTTCTCAAAGGTAACACCTTTGAACCACTGAATTTGTGTACGTTCACTCACCTCACATATAAAACGGTCTTCTTACTGGCATTTGCATCTGCAAGAAGGGTGAGTGAACTGCATGCCTTATCGGTTAGTGCAGAATGTTTACGAATTTCCAACTCATCCGTGGAGTTATTGCCTACACCGGGGTTTCTGGCAAAGAATCAAGTTCCCAGCTCATACCCCACAGTTATTCGCATTCCGGCTCTTCCGCAGGGCGATGATGATTTGTTATGTCCCATCCGTGCCTTGCGTGTCTATCTTCGACGATCCAAACAGCGTCGACGGGGTAGACAGTGGCTTTTCCTTCCTCTTGTGGCTTCTCGTCCGGATATCTCAGTTCGTTCGGTTGCGCGGTGGATCAAGAATGTTATCATCCTCGCATATGATCAACTCGATCCACAGAGAAGACGACAAATGCATATACGGGCCCATGAACTCAGGGCAATTTCTACGTCCTGGGCTTTTCAAAACTCAGTGGCTCTGAAGGACTTAATGGCTGCCGCTTATTGGTCGCATCCTTCCACTTTCTCCACATTCTATCTTCGGGACCTTCAGTCTCAATCCGAGAATTTGTTTCGCTTGGGTCCGCTTATCGCCGCCCAGCAAGTTATTCATCACTCTTAACCGAAATACATTCCTCGCTACCTCCTCCTATGACTTAATTCTACCATGTAGTTCAGTGTGTAACGTATCTTTGAAGGGAATATAACATTTTCAATAGAAAATACATATTCCCTAATAAGATACTTACACACTGAACTCACATGGCCCTCCCTAATTGGCATTATCCCTTCCCCGCTGCTCGGATAACCTCCTCGAATCTTGACTAAGAGGAAAAGAGGCAGACTCACCTTTGGAATTGCTTTTATAAGAATAGACACGTGATAAATGAATTTGCACTTCCGGTTGTAAAAGCACTTCCGGTTAAGAGGATAAATGTACTTGAGCTATATTTCATACCATTTCAAAACATTTTGGAATAGGGTAATTCTATAGATATACCTCCTGTGATCTAAAAAATGAGGAATATACCATGTAGTTCAGTGTGTAAGTATCTTATTAGGGAATATGTATTTTCTATTGAAAATGTTATTTTTCACAATTGTTACCAGAAAAGGATGTGTATTGTCTGGTGTGTTTATTTAGCATATAGGCAGGCACTGTAAAACTAATTTAACTATTTCTGCAACACCTTGTCTCCTAGCAACCATAAGCTCCTCCCACTAATTAATAAAACTTCCATTATATAAATAAATAATTACTGATCTTTCAGAATGTCGGAACTGACAGACAGCTTCCAAGAACCAAAGAGTTTGGAGCAAATGTTAGCAGAAACTGCATCAGATCATCAGACAATGGTGTGCCAAGAAAGTGGTTCAGAAACAGAGACATTTTATGACACACTTAATTGATGTTGCAAAGAGCTGTGCCGTCCACAGATTCAAACAACATGAACCTTGCCATTCCCGTTCATGACTAGTGCTCACATCAGTTGATTATACAGTAATGCTCTAAATAATCGACTCCTTAAACACAGCAGAATTATGGGTAATTTTTCAGTCGGAAATATGGCTTGTTGCCATTCATCGGAAAGCTATCGGTGAGAGCTTTCCAATGAATGGCTACAAGCCATATTTCCAACTAAATCCTGAAAAATTACCCATAATGCTGCTGTGGTTAAGGAGTCGATTATTTAGAGCATTACTGTATCATCTAAATAACATTTGAATAATGCAATCTATATATATATTTTGAGACTTCCGTATATATGTGTGTATATATATATGTGTGTGGGTACTTCATAGTATTGAAAACGGCAGCGCGGATCGAGCTCAAATTTTCGTATATAAGTGTAAAAACACACGGGGATCGTCCACGTCGCATTTTGGACAAGCTCTGAGCACTCCTTGACCCTTAAAGTGCGACATTCGTTTCAATGCGATGGGTTTCGCTATCGATTCGCTCGCGATCCAAGGGCGTAACTCTACATTTTTTATATCTGTATATGAATATTTTTATATCCATATTCACTTCAAACTGCTAAACCCGTTGAGCCAAAACTTGCTAATACCTTCCAAAATATAGAATTAACATTTTCTCATATATACATTTCTATTCTTGTTATGGCTGAAAATCTTAGTCTATTTTCGATACATTCATATAAACAAGCTCTAAACTTGCACCCCTCAATTCGTGCTAAATCACTCACCTTATATGGCTGCTAAAATTTAGTAAATACGAGGCACTGTGATACGTCCCAGAATCTGAAGGGACTTCCACTGCCTCAAGCAGTGAATGCCAACAACATTGTTGGACTCGCCAAGCCGTGAATGCCAACAACAACGACTTTGTTGGCGAGAAAACACACAATGCTATTTTCTCTTTACAGTAATGTGAGAATTTTCGGGTGGCCCCAAGCCGTGAATGCCAACAACAACGACATCGTTGGCATACCTCTTTTAGGGACAGGTATCATAATTCCTCTTGATTAAACAATTTTTCATCAGGTCAGTTCTTTCCGCCCGATGTACCTTAAATCTTTTAGGGACAGGTACCATAATTTCTCTTGATTAAAAAGGCACAATTAACTCATTGAAAAGCCAAAAAAATGTCAAGTTTCGGACCAACGCCGCCAGTGGCGGGCTAACCTGCTAATCTATACTATATATTTTGAGACTTCCGTATATATATATATATGTACTGTATACACCCATCAGTAAGCCCGGGGGGCTTGTACACATTTTTGGTCAAAAAGTGGGTACTGGGCTTACTCACGAGGACCTCCCCATGCAAAAATTAAGTTAGCCTTCAGGTACTGACCTACCATCATGTTTTTCACTGATGCTTATTAACCAAGCTAATTCTTATAAAAACACAACAGTGAGAAGTGGTGAACACACATCACACTTCTGTATTATCAAAGGATCCTACAAAAACACCAAGTCATTACTCCACATCCCATTGGATTTAATCTGATAGAGGTGTGAACAATAAGTGACACATCCTTTGATTTTATTGATTTGAAACGTTTTTGACTGATCCAACAACTAAGAATAGAATAGAATAGGATGTGTATAATTCAGAATATTAACAAAGTGTATCTTTATTATTTAAGAAACTGGTCAAATTCTTCTCCTATTCTACAGGATAGATACATGATTGTATTCACCTTCCAAATGCTCAAAAATGGGGGTGGGCTTATCTACGAGGACCACCCCATGTTTTATTTAGGGTAAAAAACACAGACTGGGCTTATCTTCGAGGATGGGCTTACTGACGGGTGTATACAGTACTTTATAGAATCGAAAACGGCTGGCTCGATTGAGTTCAAACTTCCCATCTAAGGGTAAAAATCCACGAACACCGTAGTTGTCGCGTTTTGGAGAAGCTCTGAGCACCCTTTATCCACTCCCAAATCACAGCAAAGGCACGGCGTGGGTTAATCAAGTGATTATTTAATGAGCGTTTGTTTTTGACGCATCGCTATAAAGAGTGTCTGTTTACCATTCAACGTTATTAGCATCTGCAGAGAGATATACGGGAACATTGAGTGGTTTCCTATGCGGGGAGATTTATTGGATGCCATAGTACTCTTACAACATCATTTTGTTATAGTATGTATGACACTTAGGTCAGGGCTTAGGGGGGGTAGTTATAGGCATAATGGTTCTCAGAAATCCCGGTTACAAACCAACACTCACAATTTCGTATTTACCAAACGTATACGGGAACAAGTGCTTTCCTATTTTTAGAACGCAACACATGATACCAAACAAAATTACGTCGCATTGGTGATGGCGTTCACGACGGGATTAATTGACTGTCCGCTCTTTGCGAGGATGGGGTTCACGACGGGATTAACTTTGCGGGGACTATTGACCATCTCGTAAGGGTGGACAACCTCTGTCAGGGGCTGCTCAATGGCCACGGGCAGGTTAAAAAAAATCATCCCTCTTCTGGGTATGGGCGTGTATAGACATGAGCGTGTTGTGTTCCTAAGAACGCGGAGCGTGTTGTGTTCCTAAGAACGCGGATCGGGTAAGTTTTTCCGCCCTAGGTGAGCTCAAACTTTGTATATAAGTGTAAAAACACACGGGGATCGTCGACGTCGCATTGTGTGAAGCATTCTTATGTCTGTTGTTCCAAGGAACGGGGGAATTTTTCATCGGGTCAGTCTTAACCTTCAAACGGGTACCCACAAATTATATATTGTGACCCCGACATGACCTTGACCTTGAAAATGATCAATTCAAGGTCAAATCGGGTAAAATATTGAAAAACCCAATATTAACTCATTGAAAAACACAAAGAAAACATAAAACATTTTCATGTTTCTGACCAAGCACGCCAGTGGCGGGCTAACCTGCTAGTCTATCTATACTATATATTTTGAGACTTCGTATATGTGTGTGTACTTCATAGAATCCAAAACGCGTGTACAGATTGAGATCAAATTTTGTATGTAAGTGTAAAATCCCACCGACACCGCCGTAATCGTGTTTTCGAGAAGCTCTGAGCACCCTTTATCCACTCCCAGTCATCGAAATCAGCTCAAACGGCACGGCCGGGGTTAATAACGTCATTATATATATATATGAAGTCAGAGTCTCCAAAGTTATACCGGAACAAACACGTGTTTACGTCGTCTTGGGGGTCCACGATGGGAGTCTGACTTCAATGCAATGTTATCGCTCGAAACACGTGTTTACTTCGTGTTGAGGTTCACGATGGGAGTCTGACAATTGTTATCGCTCGAAATAGTACATTAGGACGGGAACGGCTGGACAGATTGAGCTCAAACTTCCTATCTAAAGGTAAAATACCACGTACGATGTCGTCCACGCGTTTTCCAGAAGCTCAGAGCACCCGTACTCCACTCCCAGTCATAAAAATCAGCTCAAACGGCACGGCCGGGGTTAATAACGTCATTATATATATATATACGAAGTCAACGTTATTAGCATCTGCATTGAGTGCATTTCCTAGAACGCAACACGTGTTTTACGTCGTCTTGAGGTTCACGATGGGAGTCATTTCAATGCAATGTTATCGCTCGAAACACGTGTTTACTTCGTGTTGAGGTTCACGATGGGAGTCTGACATTTCAATGCAATGTTATTGCTCGAAATATTATGCAGAAAGGCAGATCTCGGAAACGGGTGGAGCTATCGACCTGAAATTTGCTATGTGAATGTATCTTGCGCCGGGTACAAATTTTATCGGGTCGCCGAGTACGTGCGACGCCAGCTTCGCGCATGCGCAGACCAGATCTCGGAAACGGGTGGAGCTACCGGGTACAAATTTTTCTTATTGAAACGCGTGGAGCTAAAAATTAAAAAAAAAAATTAAAAAAATGTCATGTTTCGGACAAGCCGCCGGTGGCGGGCTAACCTGCTAGTACTATATATTTTGAGACTTCGTATATGTGTGTGTGTGTGTGTACTTCATAGAATCCAAAACGCGTGTACAGATTGAGATCAAACTTCCTATGTAAGTGTCAAATCCCACCGACACGACCGTGGTAGCGGTTTAGAGAAGCTCAGAGCACCCGTTCTCCAATCTCAAATCACCGCAAAGGCACGGCGGAGGTTAATCAAGTGATTATTTAATGAGCGTTTGTTTTTGACGCATCTCTATAAAGAGCGTCTGTTTCCCATTCAACGTTATTCGCATCTGCAGAGTTATACGGGAACGCAAACGTTATCGCTCGAAATTTATTCCCTGCGAGCACGGATGGCGCGCTTTGATTTTACAGTATATACCTTCGGTATATACCGAAATCATCCCAGATAATCACGAATATAGCATCAGATTTCTCCCCAGATATACCGTTATAAAGCTACTGGAATCTGCCAATCTACGGGAAATTCCAGGGAATGCCGATTGAGCTCAAACTTGCTACCTACGGGAAGTGTCATATATATGAGTGTGTCCTTTATAGACTCTAACCGATTGAGCTCAAACTTGCTAAATAAGAAAATAGCCCCCAAGCCGTAAATATCAACAACAACGATATTACTAAATACACGTTTTCGGCAATGTGAGAGTTTTCGGGGAGCCGTGATGCCAACAACGACCCGAAGACAGATTTCCCGACGGGAAGCGTTTGTTTTAAATTCAATGCAATGTTATCGTATAGAGGTTTCACGAAACAAAGAATGCGTTGTCTGTCGTTCCTAGGAAGGGGGGATTTCTACGGGTAAATTTTTCCGCCAGAAACAAAAAATTTAATTAAAACAATTTAAAATTTAATTTCAATTCAATGCAATGTTATCGTAGAGAGATTTCACGAAACAAAGAATGCGTTGTCTGTCGTTCCTAGGAAGGGGCGATTTCTACGGGTAAATTTTTCCGCCAGAAACAAAAAATTAAATTTAAAAAACATTAAATTCAAATTAAAAAATAAAAAACAAAAATAAATAAAAACAAAATAATTACAAAAATGTCATGTTTCTGAAACAAAGCCATGGGACGAATGCCGCCAGTGGCGGGCTAACCTGCTAGTCTACTATATAATTTGAGACATCCGTATATATATATATTTGTCCTCTATAGACTCGAAAACGGCTGCACCGATTGGGCTCAAACTTCCCATCTAAGGGTAAAAATCAACGGGAATGGTCGTCGCGGCGTTTTGGAGAAGCTCAGAGCACCCGTTCTTCACTCTCAGTCACAAAAAACGACACTGCGGGGTTAATAGCATTGATAGTTAAAGAGCGTTCGTACATGGTACCAAAATTACGTCGCGTTGGTGATGGGGGTGCACGGCGGGATTAATTTAAATATGTCATGTTGGTAACAATATCTAGCCGAGAATTCCTCACAACTACAGACGAATGCGACCAGCAAATTTCAAAATTGGTCACTTTAATATCTTCTGGGAAATTCCAGGGAATGCGTGCCCATTATCGGGCCATTGTGTGAGTCGCGGTCGCACAATTTTAACACTTTCGAGGTAAATACACGTGGTTGTGAATTACGTCACGCCACGTGGATCCAGGCGGAAGTTAACCTGACCATTCCGATGCCGCATACGTTATTGACACCGGAGTTATAGTGTGTGCGTTATGTTTTTTGACTGACCGCAGTGCCCGATCCGCCGAATATGAACATGTTATCAACCGTTACGGCAGTCCGTGGCCCACGGCAGTCAATTGCCGTGGCAAATATTGAAGCCTACGGCAATGCCGATTGCCGTGGTGAATGTGTGTCCTTTATAGACTCAAACTGATTGAGATCAAACTTGCTACCTACGGGAAGTGTATGGACGGGTTAAATTGTGACACCGACCTGACCTTGACCTTGAAAATGATCAATTCAAGGTCAAATCGGGTAAAACTGGCGGTTTTTGACGAAATTTTACACCTAGGTGCAGCATACGTGTCTCGGAAGCTGTTGTAATTCGAACAAAGCCATGAGACGAACCACGCCAGTGGCGCGCTAACCTGCTAGTGATATATAATTATAAAATGGAATAATTCCATATTCCAGTTGTTCAGTATTTTATTGCATTGATCAAATTTGCATATATCATCTAATCTACTAATCTACTAATCTAATATACTTTCACCTTATTTTTGGCCCTGATTCACAATACAGTAAAACTCCTCTAAACCCAACACCCTTCGGACCAGCCCTTCCGTTCGGTTTAGAGAATTGTTCGGTTTGCACCACCATCAAAATATTTTGCTGCCATTACCAAGAGTGACAACACCTCATTATTGATTAATATGACTTTATTGAATACTATGTATTTCTGATTGGTGGTATAGCTCATTTTCGGTCGCTGTTGGATGTTATCGTCATGAAGTTGCATTATCTTGTCACGATTTTGAATATGTCGCTGATAATTGATTTGCTGATGCCATAGTTTATGCTCAGCTATTTGTAGGTCAGCTTAGGTGTAGAATTGAAATCTTTAATAATTTAACTTTCTGATCTAAATTTAACTCTATTCGGTGTCGTTTTTGTGATGGCTCATTCTTCAGGGAAGATCGATTCAAATTGTTATATAGTGGTGACTACACAGCACCATCGTATACATATAACAAATTATTTTTTAGTCCAACTCAGTACCAATAACTGATGTTAAAAAAAACTGTGGTACTCTAATTCTCTGTGACGTCACCATGGTTCACTCAGTGTGTGAAATAAGCATGTTATAATCCAGTTCAAAGTGTTCGCCAAACAAAGACCGCTAAATAAATGATAATCCATATATGCTTATACAAAGTACGAATCTACTTGACCTGTATGGATGTGCGTTCGATTTGACAGAGGTAAAATACATGTGTTCACTCACTGAGTTTCTGGTTTGAGAGATAATTTTTATTGAGAATGCACTTGTTTGAATTCGGGACAGACAATTCATTCAGTATGGAGAGGGATTTCTGTGTTTATAGAAGGTCCGATTTTGAGATGTTTTACTGTACCAGTACACATGGATTTTTATACGCTTGTTTGAGTGAAAAAATGGTTGTGGTATGTAATCAATCTGTTTAGCCATCTGTCCATCTATTAGCATTTTTGGTGTCTGACCCATATAAACTCCAGTTTGAATTATTTTGTCAGAATAAAAGTTTGCATGTGTGTGTCTCAGCCAAAAATACAGGACAATTCGAATATGGATTCCACCTATATATTATATCCACAAATGTTAACAATTTCTCCATGTGTTTTTAAGAGAGACATAATTATGCCCCCTTTTTTTTTTAAAGGGAAAAAGGGGGGGTATACTCTCTTGCACCTGTCCGTCTAGCCATCCATCCGTCCATGCGCCTGTCTGTCTGAAGTCGTTCATGTCATAACTTGAACAGTAGTGCTTGGACCTCATTGAAATTTGGTATGGATGTTCACTACAATGAGGACATTCAACAGAGGGTTCCGCCGTTTTGTTCGGATTTTCCATTCTATAGTTATTCATCTTTGTTTATCTGGAAATGTTGGCTTTTGGTCCATCTGATATCTGTTCATGTCATAGCTTCAACAATATTGTTCGTTTCTCAATGAAATTTGGGATGGATGTTCACTACAACAAGGACATTGAATAGAGGGTTCAATCACTTTGTTTAGGATTTTCGTTCTATAATTATTCATCTTTGTTTACATGAAAATGCTGAGTTTTGGGTCTATCTGTCTGAGTACAAATGTATATCATCCTAAGTTATAGATAGGATAGGATAGGATAATTTATTTACAATATACACATGAATAATACAATGACAGTAACATATAATAATATAAATGCTGTATATATTGTTGGGGGTTAGCCTAGCCCTATCGGGCTGTCTTCCTGCTACCCCCGACTGTCTTCCTGCTACCCCCGGCTGTCTTCCTGCTACCCCATGCTAGGTGTATGCTAGAAGGGGTATGCACTGGACGACAGTCCATCTCTTGTTATTACTGCATTTATATACTGATTACATCACATCTGTTATCTGATTTTAGTGAATGCACATAAATTACAAAAAATCTTGTATATTTGTCAATTTTTAAGTAACTTGAGAACCTATGGACATAATTACTTGATAATCCACTTGATATTTCAGTTTTCAAAGTGCAATACTATATTATATTTATTTCAACTGAAATACCCAAATTTTAGAGAGAAAATATCCACTGACCAAGTTATTAAAGATGGTCCATCTCTTCCAAACAAGTTTTATATAGTTTCCTGGGTATAAAATAATAGATATAGATCGAAGTCCCCTGTCTGGAAATGTTTCTATCAATTAGTAGTTATTTTATTTAAAATTTTCTGGTATAATTTTCATATATTCAATTTGCGACATTTTGCAGCTTGAGTTCATTTGGAGCGTAGCCCGGAAACTATATTACTATGTTCAAGAGATAGAACATCTTTAAGAAAAATGCCTCATAAATTCCCAATATAGACAAAATTATTTGTTGTGCCTGTCCAACAGCCCAATCTGATGAACTAGACACACTTGTTTTTACAAACATTCCTGTCAATCGTTGGGTTGATTCTAAGGAGCCAATATGCTTCAAGCCCCAAAATCTTTGTATTTTTTTTTATTTATATAATTTATGTACGGTATACTATATACAGTGATGTCATACATTTAGAATATGTAGCTAGTGTCATTGCTTAAACTGTCTATGTCCATGAGGGTGAGGTTTGAGCATCTATTGGGCGAGGCTCTGCTGAGTCCAATAGATGCCAAATCCCCCAGGTGGACATAAACAGTTTAACCCTTTGCCCAACAAAACGGCCAAAAACGCCCAAATAAAGCTTCAACAGCCTAAAATATCTTCGGTCTGTCTCAATAACACCATACAAATATGGATATCATTGGAACCGATTCATTGACCACATTGTGATGGTTACAGTTACGCCCTGTGCCAATGCATTCTCTTATATATGCGAGTCGACCATAGGTCGCCTCGCATATATAAGAGAATGCATTGGCCTAAAAAAAAAAAATCTTACATAATATTTTTATAATATTTTTCTACATTCTTTGACAATTTTATCATTCTCTTATATATGCGAGGCGACCTATGGTCGACTCGCATATATAAGATAATGCATTGGCACAGGGCCGTTCTGTTGGGTAAAGGGTTAAGTGACAACATTAGCTACATAATTTATTTATCCAATGCACAATACTTTCCTTTTGTGAAGTAAATCTGTCATTTTCCTCAATTTTACAATCGTTACTTCGATGATGCCCTTACATTTATTAGGTCAAGCAAATTAATTAGCATTGATGATGTGGGAAAACCGGATTGCAGCTTAGAGCGAAATAGTTCATTGGGTTTTTTAATAGTTATTATAAGCTGGCCTTGTTCTAATTGTGTATAGATGTTTTAGAGCGAAAACACATATCCGTTTACGAATTATGGTGAAAAAAACTTCCCAAAAATCACAATGACATCATTTAGGTTGGTTGACGTCCATAGTTACTGTGCAATTTGCATATAAAATTACATCATGAAAGTAGACTGACCTAATAAAGCTACATTGACCTAATAAAGCTACATAACGTAACGTTTATTAGGCAGGCTTTATGTGGGCAATAGATGTAGTGACGGGTGGATAAAAACATATATGTAAGTATTACAAAAACAATCATGTTATTAATTATAGTGACATCACAGGTGGGGTGGGTCCTTGCACACCAACCATGCACTCTCCTTGCACACCATACAGTATATTGATAATTAAGTGTTTATAAATGACGGAACAAAAAACAAACAAAAATACATTCGGCTGTCAAAAACATGATGTATATTGGTATTTCTTACAGTTATTGTCTGTATTCCACATTCAACGCAATGCACACCACAAATGATCTGTATAAACACTTCTTTAGTAAAGGAAGTGCTAATCTTGATTTTACGGGGTTTTATCATCAGATTCACAATATGTTTAACTCTTTAATGTTTAATGAGTAGCAAATAACCATTAACCCTTTCAGTGCCAAGTCCGATTTTTGTATCAACCCATATTTCCTTGATCATTTTTCAAATTTATTGATTATAATAATGTGATACTTAATATTCTACACCAATCCTGTTGATACAAAGTGATAACTAAATATTTTTCACACGATCACTATATTAAGTATGAATTGTTGAAACTTTTGCACTCATGAAAAGGTTGGTGTAAGGATTTATAAAAAAAAATTAAATAGCTAATCGCTATCGCCAAGGTATGGGTTAAACATCTGCCGATCGTGATCGGCCTCTCGTTCAAATTTATTATGAAACATTGATGGAAAGAGCTCTAAGAGCTCTTTCCATCAATGTATCACATTATTATCATCAATAAATTTGAAAAATAATCAAGGAAAGATGGGTTGATACAAAAATCGGACTGGGCACTGAAAGGGTTAATAATTTACTTGGAATGAATTGTTTTATGATGAATTTTGTTATCAATGTAAATTATTATTTTGTATATATTTGTTGTATACATAGTACACTATAAACTGTGATATTCTGCCATAAACATCCAGTGTTCTTTACTTTCACTTCCTGGGTTATTGTTAACCAGAGATGGCTCATTTGAGCCCCCAAATTATGAGTGATATCAAAACCTACCTTATGTGGAATATTTGACTGATCTTCTCGAAATAGCACTTAAATATTTTTTCTTTTTATAATTTATCATGTAACATTTAAGGTCTTTACAGACAGCTTATAGTGCGAAAGATTTGTGCGAATTATGTGATTCACAAATTCTGTGAAATCGCAGGCAATTGTGATGCCAATTAAGAGTAAATGTATCTAATCCGGGAGCTGTTCACTGAAATCTATGAATCGCACAGTTCGTTTGCGGTCTGAATTTCTCATTGTGCCCTATGTGTTCTAATTTGGAAGCGCTTTTATACAAAACTAGCTGAAACAGGCTCCCTTTGGGAGCCTTATTCAGCATTAAAGGGACCAGTGGCCTCTTAGTGTGGTAGAGCCCTACAGCCCCTGTGTGTGCTTCACGCACATTTGAACCTAAATATTCACATAGGTTCATATTCGACTTGTTTGATTCTAAAATAAGCCAAGCACATAGTGGACTTATACTCATTATTCTGTTGGATGGCACAGGCCACTGACAACGCATATATAAAGAGCGTACATCTGGTCTGCAAATAGGTTCAAATTGAACCTAAATATTCATTTATTTTATTCTGAAATAGGCCAATAGTGAACTTATTTTAATTTGTGTTTTTTTTTATTTATTTAATTAAATTTTTTTAAATCAAAATTTTTAAAAACGAATTCCGTTAACCTCCGCCAGGTTACCCCGAGTCACCACACCAAAATTGGTTGAAATCGGTCTAGGAGTTGGGGAGAAAATTCCGAACGGACAGACGGCCAGATCCTGATCTTTTATATATACAGATGAATCATGGAGCACTAGCATACAAAAATACGTTCACAGGTTATTCAGGGGTAATTTTCCAGGTTAAAGATGGTCTGTTTGTAAACATGCGTTATATAGTTACCGGGTATAAAATATTAGATGAATCGAAACCCGTCTGGAAATGCTTCTATCAATTAATAATGATTATATTTCGAATATTTTCTGGTGAAAAACATGTGGTTGTTTAGCTAACGAACAATAGTGGTTACTGTTAACAGAGACCAGAAATTTTTGTGTGTAATTTTGTCACAAATAAACGTTAATTAGACTCATTATTGCTTATAACTATGTAATAAAACAATACAAATAATCAATCTGGGCCATATGATTTTTGGAGTATAGCATAGCTGTGAGAACACCCTAATATCTCTATCGCTATATTGTATCGGCTGAAAGGTCTGTTCTAAAAATCGAACAATAAAGTGTCCCATTTAATCATCTTGTTTTATGATAAAATATTCGAAATACAATCAATATTAATTGATAGAAGCATTTCCGGACATGGGTCTTCAATTCATATTTATTATTTTATACCCAGGAAACTATTTCAAAATTGTTATAAGAAGAGATAATCCATCTTTAAAGTTTGTTTATAATAGGACCTTTTTCACCTCCTTTGTTGTTTGTTAGCGCAGCTCTTTGTAAGACAGAGTTTGCACTGTGTAGAAATTTTTTCTCGGTAGTCTGCAAAGTGAAATTAAGACGTTTCATGGTGAATTTCTGACCAAGGTCTTTTGTTTCATGGAGTGTTCAATGTAGGCTATCATATTATGCTGTTAGTACGTTCAATTATTTAATAATTTGGCCAATAAATGCATTAGAAATTTAGCACATTAGTATGTAGCGTTTGTTCTGAGCATAACTGTAGAGGTATCATTATTCTGGGACAATAAGTCACAACATGCCATATGTAGTACCCGAGTGATTTTGTGTTATCGACACAACAAAAGAGCACCTGATTTCAAGCGCTGACAATTTTCATCAAGAGTAGTGCAGTAGTGTTTATGGTCTGCCAATTTTACGATTAACTCATTCAATCTGGGGGGGGTCTGCAAATTCAATTGAAATACGAGTTTGGGGGTGGGTCCCAAAAACCTGGGTGGAAAAAAATATTTTTGTTGCACAAAGGGGGTGGTGAGTGCTGCAAATTTTTTCCTACCTACCCACCCTTTAATTCAATGCAAACTTTTTTGTGATTTCTGGTAGCTGTGTACCTATTTGCATGACTAATTCCTTCGGCACAACCTACAGGCCACATTCATCATCCGATCATCACCAAACTTCATATGGATCTTAGGGGTGAGCCATCAAATTTTTTTTTCCGAAATTCATCCAAAAAAAAAACATGGCCACCATCAGCCATCTTCGATTTCAAATTTGTACCCGTCGGCACACCCTGCAGCCCGCATTTATTGGAGAATTGTTATGAAAATTTACAAGCATATTTGGGTCACCTCTAGATGGGACCTATCAAATTTGAATGATTTTCTATTAAAGCATGGCTGCCGGCAGAGCCATCTTGGATATTACACTTCCTTTGGCACACTCTACAGCCCACATCTCTCATCGCTCATCACCAAACTGCAAATGGTTCTTCTGGGTGACCAACAGATGGGAGCCATAAATATTTTCCAAATTTTGTTGAAAAATGTGGCCATCTTCAAATTTACTCTTTGCATTACTAAACCTTCGGCACACCTTTATAGACCACAGCCCTCATCCGATGGTCATTGACGTTCATATGAATCCTCGGAGTGACCATTAGATGAGAGCCCTAATTTTTTTTTTTACAAAATACGGCCGCAGGATCACTTCCAGATGGGAGCTATCAAATTTGAACGATAAAACATATGATGGCAGCCATCAATGGATTTTACTCTTTGCATCACTAAATATTTTGGCATGCCCTACAGCCAATATTTCTTATCCAATTTATCTCAATATTCTTACGGCTCATATGGCAATCAGACAAGTGAAAGTCAAGTCTTTGTGAATGAATGTACATATAGTTAACAAATTACATGTGAAAACAGATTTAAAAGTAATTTCGCACATTCATGTTAACCTGCAGGGAGGATAACTTGGCAATAGCTATGCATTTGAGAGGTTTAGCAGCAATAACTTAGTTCACATGAGACAAAGTCTCATAAATTTATCAAATCAATTTTCTTTAAATGCACAACAATATGCAATATCAAATTTCCAAATAAAAGAATAACTCTAGAATAAATGTGAACATCACCATTTTTTAAACCTCTCATGCATGACAGCTAAAAATCAACTTAATTGAAATATCATTGAAATCTGATAACCCATGGCTGATATATCTCTGCTTATGAGCTAAGATAAACAAAGACGATTAATCCAGGAAGAAAATGCAAACCCTCATGATGGTGAACAATATTTCCAGATTATCAAAGAAGGATAACTCTAGACAGGACTATTGAACAGCATTGGACCCACTTTTGGAAGCACGAACATTTAACAAATGAATGAAGTATATCTGTTTATTCACACAGCACTAATTTTGATTGGCACAAATAAGTGGTACAAAATAATGAAACAGAACAAAATGCTCAGGTAAACTTAACTACGGTGAACCTACAGTAATGCCCTAAATAATCGACTCCTTAACCACAGCAGATTATGGGTAACTTTTCAGGATTTAGTTGGAAATATGGCTCGTTGCCATTCATCGGAAAGCTCTCAGTGAGAGCTCTCAGAGAGAGCTTTCCAATGAATGGCAACAAGCCATATTTCCGACTAAATCCTGAAAAGTTACCCATAATTCTGCTGTGGTTAAGGAATCGATTATTTAGAGCATTACTGTAGGTTTTAGGAATGAAATAGTTCTTTTTAAGTAGAAATAATTGACATAAAACACAATTTTGTTTGCAGAATCCAGATCCAGACGACATATATGATACCAATACACATTACAGATCAAAGAAAGATGTTTTTTAGTGAAGAAATTGTGTGTCACCTGTGATTTCCGCATCACCTGCAATTTCTAGCAGCATGTCACCTGTGATTTCTAGCAACGTATATCAAGTGTATTATTGCTGATTTTGACCATACTTCAGGCTGCGTGTTTTATTTGTATTATTATTTTAATCTGCTGACCATGTTGGGCATTGCTCAATCTTTTCAGTCAAAAGTCAATTTTATACGCCCACAATGTTTTCTTAAACAGACTTGACAGGATTGATGCATTTCAGGTATCTCAGTTATTCTCCAGTCATAGAGGACGGAAACAGATCAAGTAACTACACCACATGTGACACCTGATTACAAGACTGTACAGTATTCATTTTTCTTGCATTGGACAATTACAATGCAGCGTTCATAAAAAGAGCCATCTGAAAGCCTCAGTGATGTATTTTGTTATAATACAGTGTTAGATGCACTGCTCATGACGCCGTCTGTTGGGCCCTAAACTGGATTCATAGCTCAATCTGATTCACAACGTCATTAATCAAATCCTAAATAACAACAGCACATAGAACATGGTATACAAATTCAGATATCCACAACAATTATAAAACAAAAAGAGATTCAATTCAAAAACGCACAAAATCAACAGGGCCATTGTTCATATAACTTTAACCCTATCATGACGGGAGCTGCGCTGGTGCAGCATAAAAGATCCTGTACCAGTGCATTCTCTTATAGAGTCTCCTATAGGGGGCCTCGCATATATAAGAGAATTCACTTGCTAACATGGTCAAGGTAAATACAGTTTGGCCAATGTATTCTCTTATATATGTTAGGCTCCCTATGGGAGACTCACATATATAAGAGAATGCATTGGCACAGGGTTTTCAAAAAATTTCATGAAGCTCTAGTCATGAAGGGTTAAGAAGCCTTAATCCAACCATTTAGAGGTTGCCTCATACTATACTGCAGAGATCATAATTATGCATATAATGAATTAGTTTTGGCCCAGAATCATTGTTAAAACACAAATGTAAACATACCACTACATAAAATATAATAATCTGATAAAATATACATCAAAGTAATATAGTAAAAAGATTGCAGCCCTCTTGCAACATAACCACAAATAATTAAAGAGTGTTCAGACAAGTCAGTTGTGTACATTGATACAATCCGTTGTTTGCATTAAGCCATTCATACGAGTGCGTAATAACGGGGAGTTTCGGATTAATAATTTGAGCTAATGAAATATTGCAAATCAATCCATTAGTAATAAATTAATTTTATTACATGATCTTACCCTTATTCCATACAATAAACCCAATCTATAAATTGTGATTTTAAACGTTCGTTTAATAACAGGAAATAGTGCCAGGTGACCTTTGACTTCTGGTTTGTCGTCTGTTAACACTCTGTACGCTACGTCTCAAGATACTATGGCTTCCAATATTTTTCCAACAAACTATCATGAATGAAGAGTTTGAAAAGTTTTGTCATTAAATATACGCCATTAAATGCACCAAAGAGTCTTTATTTATCTGGGATTATTTCTTTACGCGGGCAAACAACGTATAATTACGTGAAACGTCATCGCATGCCTTTAGAAGCCGTTGTTAGTTTTGCGTCCCATTTGTTGATTTAAGTATGTTTTATGATGTTTTGGATCATGTAATAAATAGAATAAATAGAATCTTCAACTCATCCCCAGTTTATAGAGGAAATTACAAAACTCATCCAGTAAATTAGGTCTGGACCAAGCCTTTCCAGTAAATTAGATCTGGACCTCGCCAAAGGCTCGGTCCAGACCTAATTTACTGGACTCGTTTTTTAAATTCTGCTATAAACTGGGGACTCGTTGTAGATCCTCTATACGATAATGTCAAATCCAAATAATTAACACTGTATATTGACATAAATACAAGTATATTTTCCCTTGCCTCGAAGAGAGCCGCCATCTTTTGGCATGTCATGATGCACACCATATTAGGTATGCATTTTGCTTTACTATGTGTTGAAAATAGAATCTCTCCATTGTGTATGTTAACGTATACAATGTAACGGATGCATTGCAGCCGTATGAAAGCATTGGTGTTATTGTCTGTAATCCAATTCCAACGCAATGCACGCAACAGACTCGTGTGAATGCTACTTCAACCCTTTATATACTAAATACTCATTGATGAGTAGTTATCCCATAGGAAATGTTCAGATAATAAGTTCAACAAACATCCATGTTGAACTTATTATCTGAACATTTCCCACCAATGAATAGGAATCCTTGTGAACTTTCTATTATCTGTTGTCTGCTTTTATATCCTGAACATTCCTACAGATGAATAATAGACCATTCCTATGTATAATTTTATAACTGATTGGGAGAATGCCATTTAATCAACTCATTTTATAATAAAATATTCGAAATAAAATCAATATTAATTGATAGAAGCATTTCCGGACAGGGGTATACAATTCATATATATAATTATATTATACCCACGAAATTATTGTTATATGATACAAATTGTAATATGAAGAGATAATCCATCTTTAATAATACATACTAGCTCGTAGTTGATTTGTTTTGCGGCTCAGATATAAGTAAAAATTTGGGACAAAATATCATAATAGCTATGAATTAAGATAAAATAACAATTAACTAAACAAAAACTAACAATTTGGATAAAAAGTAAAGTGAGCGGATATGAATTATGCGAACATATAAATGAAGTATGAAAATATGATAGATATATCTGATTAATATGTACAATAACAATCAACAAAGGTAAAAGGTGTTTTGGATTTCCATGGAATGTATGGATTTCTAATTGAGAACTTACAAGCAATAGATAGCCTGTTAACAAATGGATAAAATTAACGCATTCTATACTAAACTTATTATCTAAACATTTCCCTCAATAAATTGGGCTCCTTCTGCACTTTTATTTATCTGTCATCTGTTTGTATTACCTTCCAAATCAATAATAGACCATTCCAATGTACACTTTAGAACTGACTGGGATAGTCCATTTAGTATAGAAAGGTTAATTGGACAAATGAATTCTCTGGCCAGTGTGAACCCTGTAGTTACACACCTCCTAAATAATAATCTTAATGATTTTGAACATTCATAACAAATTTCACTGAGATCCGATAACTCATGGCTGAGATATTATGCAGAAAGACAATAAAATCAACATTTCCAGATAATAAAGTAGAATAATCTAGAAGAGAAAAATGGTGCAACAACTGTACACACCATCAGTAGTCCATCACCGACGATAAGCTCAATTTAAGTTTTTGTTCCCCAAAAAAAGATGGGGTGGCTTCTTCAAAGATAAGCCCACCCATTCCTTCATACCGCCAATCAGGTGTGATGTTTAGCTTCACCTCAGAGGTATATTTTTACAAGGGCTGTCATAATTAGAGTCTAATTAACACTCATGTGACTGGAGCTTCCTGAAATTTTGTGATATAAACCCTCGCACGAGAGTGATTTGCGGGGGGGGGGGGGGGAATTTTAGAAGGCCCTCTCCTTAACCCCTTGCAAATTAATGATTGCATTGTGCTCTACTATCGGTGGCACAGGGGTTAGTATTACTTTTGCATAATTTATCATAATATTTTGAGGGTACCAGGGCATTATTCACGTTCAGATTCAACTGACAGAGCGGGATGCAGTTTCGTGCGGTTCATTTTTTTCTAACCGGTTACGTCGTTATCCGGATGCTAACCAGTTATCCGGCTGTCCGTTTCAGCTCTAACCGATAATTATATTTCTAACCCTGAAATTTTAGAAGGCCCTCTCCTTAACCCCTTGCAAATTAATGCTTGCATTGCGCTCTACTATCGGTGGCACAGGGGTTAGTATTACTTTTGCATAATTTATCTTAATATTTTGAGGGTACCAGGGCATTATTCACGTTCACATTCAACTGACAGAGCGGGATGCGGTTTCGTGCGGTTCATTTTTTCTAACCGGTTACGTCGTTATCCGGATGCTAACCAGTTATCCGGCTGTCCGTTTCAGCTCTAACCGATAATTATATTTCTCACATGGAAAGCATGATAAATGAGCTACAGGACTCTCATTTGCCGGCTGCGATGCCATGTGAGGCTCAGCTATATTAATATCACACTCAGCTAGCACCTCGCCCAATATTAATCTCACTTCACCTCACATACCACCATATCCATCAACTTATCGCCCTATAACTTATAATATTCCCTCCTTTCACTTCATTTGTCAGGCAATAATAATGAGCAATTCAGAAAGCACAGAAAATGTTAAAGGGACTCTAGGCCTTCAAAGTTTGTTCATGCGATATAACATATAAGTATGTAAAACAACTATCACTAAAGACATATGATGGATTTGTTCGGATGCTTGAAACTGACAAGTTAGTACTCAGGCGCTATGCCAATTCGGGGAATGTAGCATTCTACTAACATTGCTGAAAATTTCAAATAAATTGACATGCCACTCCACAGAAAACATCGTCTGAACTATACTCAATTGTAAATATTTACATCTTGATTCTGGATGCTACTATCAGCGATAAACTAACGCAAATTATTTCGGTATCAAGCTTCATTGCATATAATTAATATATAAGAATGACAATGTGTTTTGTCAATTTGGATTAATATTCATTAAAAATAACTACTTCCAGCACGATTATTCTCCATTTCTATTTGATCACCATACCGGAGCGTTTCACATCACTTTAACAAGTTCATGGAAATATATTGACTTTCTTCTTATATTCATTATTAATAGGTCTCCAATAATGATATTTTGCATATAAAAACTGTTGTTGTGTGAACATTACTGTTCCAGTGGAATTACCAATATAAGTCCAATTAGTCCAATAAGATACCAAAGTTTAATAAAAACTTGATATGGTAAAAATTGGAAAAGTTCAAAGCATTAAATAATATTCTGAAAATCGTATTCAGACTAAAATATTAACTTACTACACAATTAGCAATATGATTGTTGACAAATTATGGTACCAGTATTGTTTACATAACAATTATTTCAACAGGTAAAATTTCGTTATTGGACAACTCTCAGTAATGCATATAAAAACAAAGTTTATCTATTTCTTCATGTTCTTTTTAGTGGTGCGGTTTTTACAGAAATATAAATTTTTTGGCACATTTACCCTATGTACAGTAATGCCTTAAATTCTGCTGTGGTTAAGGGGTCGATTATTTAGGGCATTACTGTACACAGTGAGTGCCTTTGGTCCCTTTAATAGTTGGGTGCTAAATATGTTGCAACCTAGCCACAGAGATGAGGTAAAAAGGTATGAATCAGGGAATGACTCAAAATCAAAGACCTTGGCAAATTGGGAATCATCACCAATTGAAGGCTGCACCAAGCTTGGAAATAGTGTGTTTGACATTTGCAGAATGAGGTCCCAAGAGGGTGAATTTAGTGAAGCTATCATGCATGAATGGCTAGCATATCCAAATTCACCCTCTGGGAACCTCATTCTGCTTAGGCCTCAACTGCTATGGGAGACCTAGGATCAGAAGTTCCCCAGTTAAAGTTGGTGATGTCAACCTATTAGTCACCTCAATTATGTGTTTTATCTTCTGCAAATTAGGGGACAGATGGGAAAAAGTAACTAAAGACAATGTAACATTTGAGACTATATATACCTTCAAGAAGATGAAGCCTAAGCAGAATGAGGTCCCCATAGGGTGAATTTGGTTATGCTGGCCCACTGTATGTGTGGGGTAGCATCACTAATTTCACCCTATTGGGACCTCATTCTGCAAATGTTAGACACACTATTACCAGTCTTGGGCTGCACAAATAGTGATATTAACCACAGTCCTGTTGGGGAAAACATGTGACCAGAATGCATATATGAGTTATGAATTGGGTTTGATATTCAAACCAAACTACCCATGAAATAGAACACTATTTTCAGTTAGGATGAATGTAACAGGAATTATTTTTTCTATATAATTTTAGCAAACGGTTTAAATTTGTCATGTTCCATGTTGTTCACAGATGTTCAAAGATTTATGAATAAAAATACTGTTTAATCTACCATGTATAATCACTATACAAGAAATAGCCAACACTGCAATTTGTTTTTTTCATATTTCCACATGCAGTTATATTTCAATCAGCCACTAAATTTTAAGGCAAGCTGATGACCAATCAATGCAGACAACTATGGCAAACCTGTCCACCACAGATTTCAATTTATTGGTAAATGTTTTCTGTTGACTTCATATAACCTATCACTGAGCTGACGAACATCCGGAACACTCCCCTGGCTATCCACCACAGAGGGAACCGATACCCATGGGTAACAGTCAGCTAATGATTGACCGACCTGTTTGAGTGATAATCCTTGATCACTGCCTGAACTGCTGTTATCGCAATCGTCTCCCACACTATTCAGCCTCGGATCGTATCCATACTTATCTTGTCTGAACTGCAATTGAGGCTGCTGAGGCCTGATGTGGAAGACTCTCTTGTTTAATTCATGAATGCCATGATGACCTTGACCTTGTTGGTGACATTGACCTTTGTATGTGTCATCATGGAGAGGTTTGTGATAGTTTTGATTATCAACTCTCTTAGACCAGTTGCCATGGTAATCATAAGGACATGGCGATGGATATACATCTCTGTTAGCTTGATACACCTCATCTCCATAGGATAGTTCAGAATTCTGATCATTCAAATTTCCAATAACATAACTCTGATGTGATGCCTGGTTGTTAAAACTTGGTCTCCTGTCAGTTGAACGACGTCTGGTATCAGCTGGAAACCGTAGATCGTACTCTATCTCAGACTCCGCAGCAGCACCAAACTGTTTAGCTCGAAGTTGTGTGCCATGCTCCATCTTGGACTGTGTAGTACCAATCTGTTTCGGTTTAACCATTTGATTCTTATGTTTTTCACACAAGGGCATTGATTCTGGATTACATGTCGCAAATGCTTCTGGATTCTTTGTTGGTTTCATGTCTTTACGCAATAAAGGATGTTCTTCATCTTCTAGAGTTTCTGCATTAGGCAATACAGCTGGGGGCTCTCTGGTAGTTATGTCTTCCATTTCAATATTCCGATCTCTTGCATTATTTCTCAAGCCATCATTCTCACAGCCACATCGTTTGTCAAAAACTCGCATTTTCTGAGAAGCAATTTCAATTTTCACTTCTAAATCCCTCCTCGACTCGGGCTTTCTGCATTTACTTGGGAGTATGTAATCAACCATATCATTTTGACGAGAGTTAACTGATGGAATGTTGTATAATTTTTTATATAATTTCTTCACATCTGTCATCAATTTGAAGGTAGAGTCTGGCGATTGAAGCTTTTTATGAACATTCTTTCTGCTGCTGTACTCGAAAAAGACATTAAAACATTTCGACAAACATCCCTTATATATTATATGTTCAATCGCTTTATCTATGTATTCATATATGATGACGCGACGACCATCTTCATAAATGTCTTGTCTATTGTTGCAGGTCACACATGGACTTTTTGATGCCACGACAATGATGTGGTCAACTTGATCAATTTTGTCATCTATCCAGCTCATCACACTCCCTGTTTCGAGAATTGAAGCGTCCTGTGAATCATCATATACGACACATTTGAAGACGTTTTCCATAAAGGACCTCAGAGCAAGAACTACTTCTCTGTGTACTGTTGAATCATATGAATACAGCAGAAGAACTTTAACATTTGGCCTCTCTGAAAAGATACATAGAAAATACAGTAATGCCCTAATTAATCAACTCCTTAACGACAGCAGAATTATGGGTCAATTTTCAGGATTTAGTCGGAAATATGGTTTGTTGCCATTCATTGGAAAGCACTCAATGAGAGCTTTCCCATGAATGTTAACAAGCCATATTTCCGACTAAATCCTGAAAAATTACCCATAATTCTGCTGTGGTTAAGGAGTCAATTAATTAGGGCATTACTGTAGCTGGTTTAACCCTTTTGTGATGTAAGCTTCCTGAAATTTGGTAAAAACTGTGTGCCAATGCATTCTCTAATATATGAAAGTCTCTCAAAGGGAGCCTCACTTATATAAGAGAATACATTGGCCTAACAATATTTACCGCGACCTTGTAAGCCAGTGTATTCTCTTATGTATGTGAGGCTCCCTATGGGGGACTTGCATATATATATATAAGAGAATGCTATGGCACAGAATGTTTAATGCCGCAACAACGCAGCTCCCATCATGAAAGTGTTAAACAGTATTTATTCAATGAACAATTACCATATGTGAACTATAACAGATATACAAAATTATATTGTCATGGAATGGATTTGGCATCAAGCATTGTGTTTATATTGGTCGTTTTTGAGAACATTAAGTAACAACCAGTCCCGCAAGAATGTAAAACATGAAAATGATGTATCAACTAGTCTTGCTGATTGCAAATGGCAATTTACTCCACTGGGAGGCATTCAATGGCAATGTGCAACGTGTCATGTATACTTGCAAACAGTTAATAGAGTTTTGTTTCTATTTCATAAAGGTGGTGGTGCGATTGTTAGTGTTGTCCCACTGTATCATAATTTTTTTTAAGAATAGGCTATCAGAAAATTAAAGACATAACTTGGGCATGAACAACATTGTTAGGTACTTTCTTGAAAGTGCTCCTAAACATGAACTATACCTAATTTTATTGAGAATAGATAACCTATGTCTGAGATACAGATAAACAAACACACAGTGATAATTTAATATACCCCTATAGATGCGAGCCATAGATTTTCTCCGAAATATGTTAGAAAACATAGCCCCCAGCAGCCATCTTGGATTTCAAATTTGAATCCTTCAAATATACCCCAATACCAAAATGCCCCTATATCAATATAGCCCTATACCAACAAACCCCTAACCAATTTTGATGAAAAGTGTGGGTATAACAACCAGGCCTGCAAAAAAGGTACCTGACATTTGCAGAATGAAGTCCCCAGAGGGTGAATTTAGTGACGCTACTCACACACAGGGGGCTAGCATCACAAAAATCAACCTCTGTGGACCTCATTCTGCATGGCCTCATCTGCCATTGGAGAAATTGACTCAGATTTAAAGTTACCAGATGCTGAAGATGATGATATGCCCCCACTGGACACCTCGATTATGCAATGTGTCATCTGCCAATTTGGGGATATATAGATATTTAACGAATTTCGGACATAATTGATGGCTCCCATCTAGAGGTCACCCCGAAGATCCACATGAAGTTTGGTGACATTGGATAAGGGATGTGTTCAAATTTGATAGCCAACATCTAGAGGTGAACCTAAACATGACTGTAAATTTTCAAAAATATTTCTAAAACAAATGGGGGCTGCAGAGTGTGCCAAAGGATTCAAATTTGAAATCCAAGATAGCTGCTGGGGGCCATGTTTTCTAACAAATTTCAGAGAAAATCTATGGCTCGCATCTAGAGATCACCCCGAAGAACTATATTAAGTTTGGTGATGATCGGATGAGGGATGAGGCTTGCAGGGTGTGCCAAAGGAAATTGTTGATGCACTGATTCATGGCATTAGCTCAAACTTGACTTTGTCAAGTTGAGCTAAAAAAAAAGAAAGAAACTTTTTAATGAAGTTTCTAAAGTAACTAAAAAACTTGTTAATTTGATATTAACCCTTTCAGTGTGAAAAATGATCAAGGAAATATGGGTTGATACAAAAATCGGACTTGGAACTGAAAGGGTTAAAGACACTTTCCAGAGACAATGAGGACTAAGCGTATGTCCACCACCATATTTTCAGGACTGATAACAACACAAACTTACCAATAATCTTGTGGCTTTTCTTGTATTTATATATCACTAATCCAATAATCAGCATGCACCCAATCAGACTGCCACAAATAGAAGTCAGGATAACTTTCAGATCCGTAGTACCTGAAGAGAGAGCCATCAATGAACCCACCGACAAATTTTTTCCCAAAAATGCAAATGAGAGGCCAATCACGATGTTTAACTCCATCTCTAGGCGATAGTAAATTGCTATGTTCGAAATCATAATGAAGAGTTTGATGTTGAATTATAGAGTATACTTTATGAACTAAAGTAGTATAGACAAATTTACACAATAACACAAATTATTGGAATTTATGGGTCAAAAGAGAAGGGTTAATATAAGATCTAAATTTTTCAGCCTGTCACCCCAATCATGGTGTAAGCAGTTCTATTTATATTGTTGCAAATTGTCATGTGAGATATCAAAGTAATATAGTTATGTAATAATGGAAAATGGAATGGAATTTAGTTTGATAATTCAGGACAGAAATAGGTTAACAATGTTTTGATAGCTTTTCCAACAAATATCTAGTGTGAGATTAGTTGTTTTTAGACCAAAAGTCTGATATTTCCGCAATATTTGACATACTTATGTCAGGACTGACATCGCCAGCAGTTGGACATGTTCCATACAGTCATATAGGGGTTAATTTATAACGGTTAATTTATCATGGTGAAAATTTGTGTTACTAGTTGGTACTAGTTAGGGGGTGGTGTCAAATGAAATTTAGACTTGTTCAAGGAGTGTGGAAGTTGAAAATTATAAGTTGGACACCACCAGCATAGGCCCTCAAACTGTGTCACTGATACCACATAAATTCATCAGCTGTTATCAGCTTCCCGCGCTCTTTATAGTTATCATGTATAGCAAATTATTTAGGGCATTACTGTACATATATGGGAGACTCACATATATAAGAGAATACTTTGGCACATCATCTGTAATGCTTCACCGGCGCAGCTCCAGTCATGAAAGGGTTAAAATTATGTGTTTCAAATTACACTCGAAGCATTGTTTACAGACTTCCCCAGATTCCCACATGCCCTTATGCCCAGTTGACTTGCACTAATTAACACAAGCTACAGCCAGTTGGAATATTGACTGGGATTGGCTTTCATCACACCCTGTATGATTCATGAGACAACAAGTATATATATCCACAGGGCAACTTAAATTATGAGATTTCCATCCACCATCGTGAGGGCATGAGTTGGGGTGTGAAGTTGTGAGTCTCACGGTAAAATCATGAGAGTTAACATGCCTGAGTAAAATGTGTTACAATGAAGCTGGAGCAAATTCTCACCTATATTGGGTGTCGATACTTCAAAATATGCTGAAGTGGCCATACAATCAACACTATTAGACAAGTACACTACCTGAAAGAAGAAATGATTCAGGATAAAAAAGTTTTCTCCATTTTTGACCATCATCCTAGATCCCGAAGTACTCTCAGGTGCCTAATAATAGTGTCGGCACGGTTATTAATTTTGGAGAAAATTCCCAACAATCGCTATTATTTGGTATTGAGACATAGAGTGAAATTGCCATCACTATTATTAATTTCAGCCTAAATCACCACCCATCACTATTATTAGGCCATCACGATTATTATGCACCTGAGAGTAATGAGGACAGAGCATTGTTGTAGAATTTGGCCGATATATAAAGAAAGAAAAACAAGATATAGCAGGACAAACATGAATCAGTGAAAGGATTATTGTTAGCTAGTTAAACCCCCCTCCATGGCTTCTAATGGTCAACAACTGATTGTTTTGTGTGTATTTTAGTCATAACATTGACACTACAGTGATGCCTCAGGAACTAGTTTGAAATATTTTCTTTTTGTTTCTCAATTAAAGGGGGACTGTACACTAAGTCCGACCATGGTACCATCTCCTATTATACTCAACAGAATATATGCAACAAATGAATGAATTTGAGCCTTGGATTAGTGCAAAATACACTTGAGTGTGTATTCAATGGCTGGGATTTCATTGAATACATGTGCCTCATATCAATGTGTGTGGAATATATTTTAATACTAACCTCTACTTCGTAATAACCTCTATCAATATTGTAAAAGTAGAGCTGATGTTCTCCGACATCAAGCTGAAAAGAAAAGATGAGGATGGACATCAATATTTATGTTACATAAGCATAATGTGTGGCTTTTTAACCCTTTCCATACTAAAGCATCATTGATGAGTGGTTATCCCATACGAAATGTTCAGAAAATAAGTTCAATGAGAGATTGCACCTCGGATGCGCACATCAGGAGCTGGCATACTCCCACTGTAGCAAATTGAAACATAGGCAGGACGGAGCCCAAATATAAAAAGATATGAACAAAAAACCAACACTTCCAAATAAACAAAGATGAATAACTCTAGAACGGAAAACCGACAAAAAACGATTGAACACTCAATTGATTGCCCTCATATTAGTAAACATCCATATCAAATTTCATTGAGAATCATCAAGCATGGTGGAGATATCTGCTCGGACGGACAATAAAACTAACATTTCCAGATAAACAAAGATGAATAACTTTGGAACGGACCAGAACGGAAAAGCAGAAAAAACGATTGAACACTCAATTCATTGCCCCCATAGTAGTGAACATCCGTACAAAATTTCATTGAGATTCGTCAACAGAAGGTGGAGATATCTGCTCGGACGAACAAATAAACAAACATTTTCAAATAAACAAAGATGTATAACTCCAGAACGGAAAATCCGAAGAAAAAAAACGTTTGCAAACTCCGTTGAATGCCCTCATAGTAGTGAACACCCATACCAAATTTCATTCAAATTTTGTGGTATGAAACCTACACATTTATAAATGACGACCCATTGTATAGCAAAAAGCGTAAATGATAGTCAGATAGGTTGGCAATCTATCTCCACTTCAATCATCGATTTAACAAATTGACTTCAATCTAAAAGGAATCTTCCGGCCCATGTAAACATATAAATCACATTCTCGGTCGGCTACATAGCGGTTACTGGAAGATTGTTACACACTGCAAGTCGGACACAAACGAGAGGCTGATCACGATCGGCAGATGTTTAACCCATACCTTGGCGATAGCGATTAGCTATAACTGATAATTTTATAAAGATATGATCACAGGAATCCATACGTTAGTACCCAACTTGAAATCAAAAGCTCAAATAATTTGTCTTAAGACAGGGTTAAAGTATTTGGGGTGGGGGAGGAGTAGTAACTGTCCCTATTCACCCAAAGACCTCTCAGTGCGAGATCCAATGATTTAGTGATTTCGGAGGATATGTTTAGGAGTTTAAGTTAACTCATTGGAAGCAAAAGCGATAAATCCCTATCTCTGCCACTTTTGACATGCCAGATATTCAAAATTAGTTCACTTCTAAAGAGAAATTATAATTTGTTGACAAGCCAGACTGCTTAGAACAACATACATGTATGGGATTCCATCTCATATTTAAATTGTACTTTAATTACTACCCCCCCACCCCCCATTCTCCCCAGATGTTATTTGTTTATCAAACATGGACAGGTAAGATCATATCTGACCTGTGTAATGAGGAATGCTTATATTGTTAGCTACATGCAATATTAAGTGTTTCATAACAGGGGTGTATGGTTTTCAAAAATGTATGTAGTTTATACATTACAAAAGTGTTATCTATATAATGTTATACAGACATAATATGATGAGGATGCTGGCCCCTATGACCCCTGAATCGAAACAGATTACCATAGTTCATATAAAGAAAGTAAGTAGTCCTCAAATCAAATGGTTTCACACATTACAATGTTTTACAAGTAGCTTGAACACTAAAATCCATAACCTTCAATGTTAATCTTCTAAGCGCTCTGTGGCCCCTAAAATTTGATCAACCATGACAATATGAACAAATGGAAAAACCAGAGAGCTATGCCAGAGTTGATAAACACTGGGCCAACACTGTCCACACACTATGGAAATGCAATAAACAACAGACAGCTATTAAAGTCTGCTTAAATTCCAAAGAACATCCTTACAAATCAAAAATAGACTATTTCAATTTATACTTTTAGAACTGAATTGGAGAGTCTATTGATTCATGAATGGGTTACACCTTACACTGATGGCTAAAAATAACTCTAATTCCATAATACAGATTTACCACTTGTCTCTCTCTCAGAGCTAAACTGATATCACTGGTAATTAATTGTAGACTGCTATGGTTATCTTGTGAGTCTAAAAATCTCAAATCTGTTCAATTCTTAGTTGAAAAAGGGCCATAACTCTGGTATAAAATATCGGATCTAACCCATATTCAAACTCGATCTGTAAAATCAGAACAGAATGACCATGTAAGTGTAGTCTCAGTGGTCACATGAGTCAGATGACTTTTCTTGCTCATAGCTTTATATATTACAAGTTACACATACATGTAACTGAACATGGCTATAATTTACATACATATTCTTAGTGCGGATTTCTGATTTTAAACATTTCTGTAGATAAGCGATCGACTAACTTAGCTTCAACAAGAGTTGCACCGCTGGAACTGGGATACCCCTATATGATTAAAACATTACAGGACATTGAAAAATAGTAGAGTATGTACAACAGAATGATAGAAGAAAGATACTGTTATGTGCACGATATGTACAGTGACCTCCCGATTGACGTCTATTCATCATCATCGTCGCCGTCACCATCATCATTTTCATCATCATCGTCATTACTGTCATTATAAGCATCGTCATCATCATTGCGAAACATCATCATCATCATCATCATCATCATCAACAGCATTGTCATCATCATCGCCATCATTATCATCATTACTGTTGTCTTCTTCGTCATGAACCCATCATAATCATTGTCATCATTGCAAATTAAAACATGGTCAGGTAAAGGTAGGAAAATTTGACAAACTAAGGGCCATAACTCAGGCAAAATATCAGGATAAACCTGATTTTCTCACTAATTCATGACAGTGTGGCAAGCAACTTGTAATTTAAAAATTATTTAAATCAGTATCAAATTTGTAATTGGAGAAAATTGACGAAGGGCCGTAACTCAGGCCAAAAAATTGGGACAAACTGAATTGCTCACTGATTTGAGATACTGTTGCAAGCAACCTGTATACCAATTTTTTTACATTGGTTCATATTTGTTTGAGTTATCAAGCTGGACGGATGGACATTAGAACTCATTGAGAGTGGGGGTATCAAAAAGCTTGGTTTTTTACAACAGTCTTACATTTTTATTGTAGTATTGGACTCCATCATAAACCAGTGACACTCTCTTAGTTCCAACAAGGTTCTTGTCCAAAACAATGTGGACCTCATTTTTTTCTTCAAAAACAGCCACTGCTATGGTGGGAGAATTGCATTGCAAATCTACATCATCTGTAACAGAGAAATCTTATGGAAGAAGTCAATCCAAAACACAGATAACACACATTCATATATTTTCTAGGATAAAACAGTCCAAATCAGTTTTCAAACTGCACAGCTAGGTTAGAAAGAACTTGTTTAACACGTTCACTGCTGATGCCAATTCAATTACATCCAAAAGGTATGAGATAACTCGTAGTAGGCAGTGAACATGTTAACAATATTCAAATTGCCAATATCAGAAATCAAGATATGCCCCACTGTTAAAGTAATATTCAGACGAATAGTTTGCGTCTATTGTGATTGTCCATATGTTGCATTGACACAAACTGCTGTCTGCATTAAACCATTCACATAGCTGCATACGTTGCTTTATAACGCAGAGCATCCAATTAATAATTGCAGCTAATAACATCGAAATTGGAATAAATGCAATATTGAAAATTAATCTATCTGTAATATAAATTAATTCTATGATAATGACAAACCTGTCAAATCCCAACAACTTACACTTTATTGACATAAATTCAAGTCAATTGTCCTTTGCTTCGAAGATGGCCACCATCTTTTATCGATTGAAAACAAGAAACCTCATGACGCATGCTACAGTAATGCCCTAATTAATCGACTCCATAACCACAGCAGAATTATGAGTCGATTAATTAGGGCATTACTGTATATAAATTATGCTTTACATTCAAAATAGAATCTCTCAGTTGCGTGTGTAATGGACACATCAGAGCAATCTGAACTCTTATTGTTATTGTCTGCAATCTAATTGCAACACATGCAACATACACAGTGGACCCGTGTGAACACTACTTAATTCTGCATATTTGGCTTGATAAATTCACAACATGTTTAGTTTCCTCATTACATTACACATGTCATAACAATCGTCGTACTTCAAAGAAGGCTCTGGTCGAGTTTTTGGGGCCATAAGAGTTAATCCGTCTGACCGAGAGTCACAAACACGAACTAAAGAACCATCTCAGAACTAAGGACCATAACTCAGGTAAAAGAAAACAATTTCGAACTCGATCAAGATATTATTGTGAAAGATCGATATAACAAATACAATTGGTTGATGTTTGTTCAAGTTATCGCACTAAAGGACATAAAATTGCTATAAATAGAAACAAGTGGCATAACTCTGGTTAGAAAGTAAGGGCAGGCCTGATTTTACTGTGTGCAGATGTCGCACGTGACATTAAACTCACGGACCAAAAATTGCCAGAATCCATCAATAAACGGCTATGAGGTTTGGGGCCTCCCACCAACAGTCCATCACCAAACCATAAGCCGAGTTTTGATAATAAAAAACATTTTAAGTATTCTGAGAAAAAAGTTAGATCTAATGTAAACCTTTTTAGTTTTCCTATCTGAAAAGGTATTTTTGGTGAAAATTTTAAATATAAGGCAAACATAGTGTTTGGACATTTTTGTGACATACTATTTATAATTTCAGGATTGAGAAAAACTTTGGTAAGCAAAAGTGGAACACATGATTTTACTTCAGGGTTTTGTTTAACCCTTTCTTCAATAAATACTCATTGACGAGTAGTTCCTTTCTTTACTAAATACTCATTGACGAGTAGTTCCCTTAGGAAATGTTCAGATATTAAGGTCAACAAATGATCAAAGGTCATTTGTTCAAATTATTATTTAAACATTTCCCACTAATGAATAGGAATCCTTTTTTAAGGTCTGTCGCCTGCTCATATTTTCTGAACATCACTCCAGATGAATAATAGACAACTTTCAACAAACAGCCTTGGGTTATTTTGTTGATATTATTTGCTAAGCACCCCTACAAATAAACATTTCGAGTAATGTCAAATGATTAGTGATTTTTAGAAGTTGACTAGTCACCAGGAGAAGTCGACTTCAAGACGATTAGTCGAACCCCAATCAAACATTTTCCATTTATACGATAATCAATTTTTGTCTGGTTACTCAACACATGCTTAAGAAATCATTATATTGTAAATGGAAAGGAATTTATTGCAGGATAGCATCACTAAATTCACCCTCTGGGGACCTCCTTCTGCAAATGTCAGGCTTGGTAGGTAGGCATAACTAGAAGGATCCAATGAGCATTGTCTGTTTAAACAACATACCAGCCATATAGATATTGCACCAACATAGTGCTATGAATCAGAGAATTTGGAGATAAATTAGTAATCAAACATGAAAGATGCTGAGTTCTCCTCATAACACCATAACAAACATCGCGGTGGCATTTTGGCATCATCAAATGGTCACTACACGTAGAGTGAGTTAATAGTTGGGTCTTTGAACAATTCGTGTACCATTTTCTTGAAGATTGTTCATTATTTGAATTGTCTTGTTATTTTTTGCTGCAGTGATCAGGGGGTGTATGAAGAATAGACCATTCCAGTGTATATTGTTTTAGAATTGCGTCAGTAATCAAACAGATAATAGAAAGGTTAATATGCATTAAGTAGATTGCATCCTTTGGCAGGCCTCAAAATATGGTGCCAAACATTGCAGAATGAGGACCCCAGAGAGTGAATTTGGCAACGTTACCCCCACACAATGGGCTAGCATCACCAAATTCACCCTCTAGGGACCTCATTCTGCTGAGCCTCATCTTCTATGGAAATTATATTTAATATCAAATTAGCAAGGTTTTTTAATCTGTTTAGAAACTTCTTTAGTTCAGTTTCTTTTCCCTTTTTAGTTCTGTTTCTCTATATCCCCAAATTGACAGATGACACAATGCATAATCGAGGAACCAAATGGGTGCTCATCAACATATTCACCAGCTGGATGCTTAGATATGTGTCAAGGTCGCCCATGTAGCAGATGAGGCCATGCAGAATAAGGCCCCCAAAGGATATATTTGGTGACGCTATGTGTGGGGTAGCGTCATTAAATTCACCCTCTGGGAACCTCATTCTGCAAATATCCAAAACCTTATTTTGAGGCCTGGTCTTATAATCAAAGAAAAACAAACTGATAACTTCTTTCCTATCATCAACTATCTATCAACAAACACATGCTGTTAGTTTAGCAAATAAACTGAACAGGTTTTATGCCAACCAAAGAATGAGAATTTTTCATCAAAACTAAATAACATAAAAGATAAAATTGGAATAAGCTAAATGATAGTGAGTGAACTCATTGATGATAGCAACTTAAGGAATACAGTCAATCGTAATTGTATATGCTCTGTGCAGAACACTATTATTCCATTCAATGAGTATTCCAATATCTAAGAATGGCTCATAAAGTGCATTTTACAATTTTTAGTGAAATTTTGAGGTATCGCGTGGGACTCAATGATTCAGTCAATGGAATTTCTCAGATTCTCAGTAGCTACCGGTATTGACCGCTATTCTATAACTTATACTGAAAACCTGCTACTCCCTTTACCAAAGACAACTATTTTGATTGCTTCATTAATGATAAACTTGACATTAATCTGAAAAATGTACTGTTCTGTAGTTGGCCCGAGTAATGAGAGATATGCTCCTACTTTGTGTCACATGCACAAGCCTTGAAATAATTGGCCTGCCATGGCCAGACAGGTTGAAGCCTGCCGAAAATATTAATATGACAGGCTGAAACACTTTTGTACCTGCCATTGTGACAGACCATAATTTATTTGATGATCAATCACGGAGATGCCATAATCAACCAGTTATCTATGGAAACACTTAATATTAACCCTTTCATGATGGGAGCAGAGCTGGTGCAGCATTAAAGATCCTGTGCCAGTGCATTCTCTTATATATTCAAGTAGGGAGCCTCGCATATATAAGAGAATGAACCAGATACAAGGTCAAGGTAAATATTATTAGGCTAATGTATTCTCCGTATGGGAGACTCGCATTTATAATAGAATACATTGGCACAGAGTTTTCACAAAATTTCAGGAAGCTCCAGTCATGGAAGGGTTAATATTGGGATCTTAACCATTGGTGATATACCCTGAAGGAGAAAACTAGATTTATGTAAAAAATTGTGTCCCTTGTACATTCCGCACCAGTTGCATGCTCTCAGATGTTATAAAAAAATATAAACATAAAATTTCTATTTAGTGCCTTAACACTTTTCATGCAAAAGTGTGATTCAACAAAAATGGACACGTACCAAAACAGCTCCACTGCTTATATCTGAAAATGGGAATATTTCAAGTACTGTGAACATTTCTACCAAATATGCGGAAAAATAAATATTCACTGAAATAAATCCATATAAAAACAGAGAAATGTGATAATCTTAGACTGAATCAATATAGTAAAAGATTATTCTCCAATGTTGGGTCTTGAATGCTTGTATATTGCTTAAAGTGTTTAGAAACATTCTGTTAGACCTCACAGCTAATAAGCTTGCTCAACACATGTATTTGAATAAATATTATATCAACATGCCAGTTCAGAATGCCATTCTTTAGTATAAATTAACCCTTTCTGTGCCAAGTCCGATTTTTGTATCAACCCATATTTCCTTGATCATTTTTCAAATTTATTGATTATAATAATGTGATACATTGATGGAAAGAGCTCTTAGAGCTCTTTCCGTCAATGTATCACATTATTATAATCAATAAATTTGAAAAATGATCAAGGAAAAATGGGTTGATACAAAAATCGGACTTGGCACTGAAAGGGTTAAATAAAGTGACTCTGGTTGGAGAAATCATTGTGTTGTTTATCGGTGATTTGTTTGGGATGAATGAACTACTGATTATTAACATTTTGGCATGTATTGTATAATACTATAATGAATCATAGAAGGGTGATATTGGGGTGTAAATTGAACTTCAGCCATTGTTACTCCTCTCTGATAACAGTCCATTTCTGCCTAATAACCAAGCAGTGAGAAGTGACTTCTCAGAATTTTAAAACATCTAGGCTGGTCCTGGCACAAAATTTAAACAATATTTTGTCTGCTGCAACCATACATTTCAAATTCCTTCAATACAATCTTGGTGCGACATAATGCACCAACCATCATTCAATTCAACTAAATTATTTATTTCTCTTCACTCAAAAATCCAACATGAGTATTGAGACATTTAACATATTTACATGGTATATAGTTATACACATTACATACATGGGCGCAGGCTTTCTCAATTCAAGTTCACAGCTTAAACATAGAACCAACAATGTTCATGTTGTTGGAGAATCATTCGCTACATATACTTACTGAATATAGTGATATGGTAGGTACTTGAAATCCTGAGAGGTATGGCAGTCAGTGTGATGTCATATACTTTTTTCTCTTGATTATTCAATCCAACAATGCATGGATAGTTCAAACGTCTCTGAAATTGAAAGGAGACAAATCCAGGGTTCACACTGTCGGCCAACTGCTATAATTTTTTTCAAACCTATAGTCAACTAGAATGCACTCACTGGAGATGCCTATACTTGCACTCATCACACATCTGGCATGTTTTGTGGTATCTTGCCAACAATTTGAATCATGGGTGCTGGGCCCTCTTTTGAGAGAAGGATAGCGAATCTAGATATCAAATTTAAGTTCATCCATTGCTGATATATTTGTGTGTACAGACAGAAAATCTCTATTATCTCCAGTTACTCTATACACTAATGATGGTCTTAGTAATACTGTATGCGTTGTTTACCATATTTATAGAACAATATAGACATCGCTCATATTAAGGGTGTGAAGACGATTTCTTGCCGATGATGCTACTATACAAATTGGGTTAAAGTACTAGTTTGACTAGAATGATTTGTGTATGCCATTGAACTACAGCGATCAATTTCAAATGCAGACATAACTAAAAGACACGCGGTCATTGTCTAGTCTTTGAATAACAATAATGTGTCAATCTGCACATGCCCTTAGCGACTGATCTCCAGTCTTTGGGAACATAAAAGGTATATAGGACAAATGTCACGTATGCAGAGAAGAACGTCATCAAAATGTCCATTGCATTGAGAATAAGAAAGCTTGTTTTCCCAGTTAATTAAAACGATATTTTAATAATCCATCTATCCACATACACATTACTCTTACATTTAGTCATACAAAGTATAAAATCCAAGATAGTTGCTGGTGGGCTAATAGTACTGTCGAGTTGAGTTTATTAAAAAACTTGACTAATGTTTTGGCAGGCGGGCGGGCGGGCGGGCGAGCGGGCAGGCGGTCGGATGTTTGTCTGGGCCGGCGGGGTTCCGAGTGTGCGGGCAGGTGTGAGACTGTTAGCGTGATAACTCATACAAATGTCGACCGATTTAATTTATATTTGGTTTATGGGTCTGTTGCAACAATATCTAGCTCAAGATCAAAAACCAGCTTCGTCCAATCTTTTATAGAGAGAGAACACTGAACTTTGTTAGAGAGCATACTTACTGGCATATCTATGTTAAACTCGCCCAATATGGCTGACTTAAAGTCAAAATGGCGGCAGTATGGTCCATTGAAATTCAAGTCACTATTTATGTGGTTATCAGGAGATGTTATATTCATAATTATCCCTTCCATTCGAAGGGCATCTTTGTCTGAAACAAAATGGAAAAAAATAAGACAATGAAACTTAAGACGCTCAACAAAAATATATATAGGGAATTAATCCTTCCATCTCTGGAGCTTGCTGAAATTTGGCAAAAACCATGTGCCAATGCATTTTCTTATATATGTGAGTCTCCCATAGGGAGCCTCACATATATAAGAGAATGCATTGGCCTAACAATATTTACCGTGACCTTCTAAGCCTGTGCATTCTCTTATATATGTGAGGCTCCCTATGGGAGACTCACATATATAAGAGAATGCACTGGTACAGGGTATTTAAAGCTACACCAGTGCAGCTCCCGTCATGAAAGGGTTAAACATATAACTTATATGTTTAACCCTTTCATGACGGGAGCTGCGCTGGATAATAATGTTCTTTTCTACTTTGTTCATTTGTTTATTTCATTAGTGTTTATCATCATTTCAGCTGCAAGGCCATATCACAAAGTCAGTCTTAAAGATGGAAGAAAGACTATACAGAAGGTTAATTTCATGGGGAAATAACACCACCATCCATAAAAACCACCAACTTCTCAGAAACAACTGACAAACTTGCCCAGATACACTAATCAGGTTATGACCTCTTTGCATGGCTCATGTTCGCCATCGCTGAAAGCTGTATGTTGTCTTAATGAGCCATGCACCTTACCAACTGAGCTACTTGGGGGAAGGGGAGGTTCATTTGCACTGTTTCTATTTATAGCTTGTCAGTTTCAAGTATAAGTTATAACAACATTTATGAGCATCAGCTGATTTCACAACAAACATTCTGATTCCAGTTAAAGTTGCTGGTTCTAGTGAATGAATAATGACAGGAACGTAACATCCGATGGATATCTGGCTATTTTGGTTATATGTTTACAGTTTTCTGCACGCAACAACCAATAATACTTTCCATCGAGGGTGGCAGGGCTCATACAATATGATAAAACTTTCTTGGCTTAACCCTTTACCCAACAGAAGGGCCCTGTGCCAATGCATTCTCTTATATATGCGAGTCGACCATAGGTCGCCTCGCATATATAAGAGAATGCATTGGCTTAACACATTAAAAATTATAAAATTGTTAAAGAATGTAAGAAAAAATGGTAAAAAGTGTTTTTTTAGGCCAATGCATTCTCTTATATATGCGAGGCGACCTATGGTCGACTCGCATATATAAGAGAATGCATTGGCACAGGGCATAACTGTAACTATCACAGTGTGGTCAAGGAGCCGGTTCCAATGATATCCATATTTGTATGGTTCTATTGAGACAGACCGAAGATATTTTAGGCTGTTGACGCTTTATTTGGCCGGTTTTGGCCGGATTGTTGGGTAAAGGGTTAAACTGTGGGAACAAGAACATTATCCACCATCTAGCATATTATTGTGCACATAAAACAAGGAGTTAAAATAGAATCTGTTATTCACGTAATTACTACTCTATACAAATCATAACTTACGGCCATGTGGAAGGACGAAGGAAATGTTCAGTGCAGGAAACTTGCTGTTGTCTGGGATATTGCAGTCATCAAGCCACATTCCTCTATAGTGACGAATATATTTCTCAACAGAATCAAGACTTGGAGGCTTGAGACTTTGAGGTAGTGAAGACATCCTTGGTAAGATTTCACTACAATCTGAAAATAATAAAACACTATTATATGGAATAAATATCAGGATATATAACCCTTTCATGATGGGAGCTGCACTGGTGCAGCATTAGAGATCATCTGCCAGCGCATTCTCTCATATATATGGTCTCCATATATAAGAGACTGCACTGGCTTACACGGTCAAGGTAAATATTGTCAGGCCAATGCATTCTCTTATATATGCGAAGCTCCCTATGGGAGACTCACATATATAAGAGAATGCACTGGCACAGGGTTTTCACAAAATTTCAGGAGGCTCCAGTCATGGAATGGTTAAAACAATCCATAGTATAACTATGTTCGGAAATAGATGAGCATGCACGTGTTAAATTGGATTTCCTAATAGTATCATATATATTATAAATTATGATCATAATTTTATTTGTACATATGTACATTTCAGCGTTTTATTTGAACCCATTCATTATGGGAGTCATGCTGGGTCACCATTAAAGATGAGCATGCATATGTTAAATTGGATTTCCTAATAGTATCACATATATTATAAATTATGTTCATTTTATTTGTACATACATGTATGTACATTTCAGTGTTTTTTAACTTTTAAATATGTAAGAAATTGAGTATAAACTCCATGGGATATATGTATTACCAAGAAATCCTGAAGTCAATTAAATTAAAATAGAGACTGGAGTACAGACATTTAACAAAAGTTGCATTTTCAGAAGACTGTTCAGGCTCACTGACAAGGCTGGATATAGTGTGTCTGATATTTGCAGAATGAGGTCACCAGAGGGTGAATTTAGTGATGCTACCATGCCCAGCGGGCTAGAATCACCAAATTCACCATCTGGGGACCTCATTCTACTTAGGCCCCAATTTCTGGGAAGTATCTATAGCCTCAAATTAACATTGTTTTTAGTTATTTTTTCCCTCCAACTTAGTTTCTACATCCCCTAATTTGCAGAATATAAATGTATAATCGAGGTGACTAATGAGTGAACATCACTTCCAACTTCAACTAGGGAACTTCAATCGGATCCTAGTTCTCCAAAAGCAGTTGAGGCCAAAGCAGAATGTGGTCCCCAGAGGGTGAATTTGGTTATGCTAGCCCACTGTGCAGGACAACGTCAAAAAGTTCACCCTCTGGGGACCTCATTCTGAAAATGTCAGACACACTATATCCAGGCAGGCTCACTGACATTATTTCACAAACTTGAATCTATATTGTAAGCACCATTTATATATCAAAAAAATTGTAACTTTAAGGCCCCATAATTTTTCAATCCCCAGATCACATTATATCAAATATATGCCATATTATATACCATTTGAAAGAGGAAGCTCCAAAACATTGTATTATCAATTTATCCGGTGTAACAAACCATGAACATGTTGTTTTTGTTGAGGTCCAGACGTGTTTTCTGTACTTAAGTTTCATATGGACTGTACTGCTTTGTCTATTATTTTTAATAAAAGGGGAATAACTCTATACCTTAGTTTGAATTCTGTTGCATTCTGGGAGCGAAATTGGGGAAATGTTTCTATGATTTCAGGTATTTTATATTACTCAATGGGCACCTTCTGAGACACGGATGTATCCAAATGGTGATGAATTATAGTATTTTAATAATAATTTATGTCATAGATTGTTATTAAAACTGTATATCAAGGCACTATAAAAAAATAATTGGTGACTCAAAAATTAAATGGGCCTTTAAATGGGAAGTGACATGAGGTGAGATGCATGAAGCTTTGGCATTATACTCACACATGTATCAACAAGATATACAATATATTGTATTACTCGTGTATTCTACCATTGTGGATATGCCCATGGTTGCCTGTTAGACTGGGACTGTTAAGATTAGCATTTATCTTGCCAGATCGACGTTATTGGCGGGGTCATAATTTATTAAATTTGAACAATGGCTGAAATAGATAATCTTAAATTTGGGCATAGGGAATGTAAAGACATTGTACATGGCTGAAATGTGGCTTGCTGCCATTCTTCGGAAAGCTCTCAGTGAGAGCTTTCCGATGAATGGCAAAAAGCCATATTTCCGACTAAATCCTGAAAAATTTCCCATAATTCTGCCGTGGTTAAAGGGTCATATACTTCGACCATTACTGTAGTTGGAAAGTTCAGACTGTAAATTGGTTGAAATAGTTAATAGTTAAATTTTCCAATATGTAATGTAAAATATGTCTTTGACCAATAATCAAATATTTTCCGACTTTCACCATAAATTTTAGAATGGACAGTATCACAAGAAATTAATGGGAGGGGTAAATAAACTTTCGCAGAGTTAGGATATCTGGCCTTCAAACCACAAGTGTTTCATGCATCTCTTTGACTATCATTAACATTCCAATAAACATATATTTCCTTCTATAACAACACCAGAGATGACCAGTGAACAGCTATTGAAGAATGTCAATCCTTACTGTATTTCCGCACAAATCTACAAGGAAACTCGCTGTCTCCATCCAGTCTGGCCTAGAAAGGAAAGAATATTTAAGTGTTTACAATACATGTAGATGTATATAAACCAATCATTTGAATCAGTGGTAAATAGTTGTACAGAATTAAATTATGTTGGCTATTGTTAGGTACAGTAATGCTCTAAGTAATCGACTTCTTAACCACAGCAGAATTATGGGTAACTTTTCAGGATTTAGTCGGAAATATGTCTTGTTGCCATTCATCGGAAAGCTCTCGGGGAGAGCTTTCCGATGAATGGCAACAAGCCATATTTCCAACTAAATCCTGAAAAGTTACCCAATAATTCTGCTGTGGTTAAGAAGTTGATTACTTAGAGCATTACTGTACTATAGTGTTCAAAATAAAAGTGCTGTCCCAAGTAAGCAATGTTAAAACACCACAATTATGTTTACATAATTTGGTGAGATGTATCTCGCTGCAGGGTGTGCCGATGGATTCAAAAGTGAAATCCAATATGTTTGCTGGTGGCCATGTTTGTTTGTTTTTTTGGTAAAAATTGGACAGCTTCCACCCCAAAGAACCATATGAAGTTTGGATGAGGGATGTGGCATGTAGGGGGTGCCAAAGAATTTTTGTCATGAAAGAGTAAAATCCAAGATGGCCGCTGGCAACCATGTTCTTGAACGAAATTCAGAAAATATCGTTGGCTCCAATCTAGACGTCACCCTGAAGATCCTTATGAAAAATTTCAGAAAAAAATTATGGCTTCCATCTAGAGGTCACCATGAAGATGGATCTAGAGTTTGGTGATGATAGGATGAGGGATGTTGTCTGTATGGTGTGCCAAATGATTTAGTCATGCAAAGAGTAAAATCCAAGATGGCTGCCGGCAGCCATGTTTTATGGCCGAATGACCCCAAAATGACTCGTTCCCATCTACATGTCAATGTTAACATCCACAACAAATTTCATGATGATCAGACAAACACTCTGACCTGAAGCCTGTGCTAATGGATTGCATTTTGAAATCCAAGAAGGCCACTGGCGGCCATGTTTTTTTCCGAATGGCCCCAAAATGACTCGTTTCCCATCTACATGTAATGTCAACAGCCATGACAAATTTCATAATGATCCGACCAAAGGTACGACTTGTAGCCCATGCCAAAGAATTAAGTCATGCAAAGAGTAAAATCCAAGATGGCTGCCGGTGGCAATGTTTTATGGCCGAATGACCCTAAAATGACTCGTTCGCATCTATATTTCAATGCTAACATCCTCGGTAAATTTCATGATGATCAGATGAACACTCCAGCCTGTAGTCAGTGCTAATGGATTGCATTTTGAAATCCAAGATGGCTGTTGGCGGCAAATGACTCCAAAATGACTCATTCCCATCTACATGTCAATGTCAACAGCCATGACAAATTACATAATGATCTGACCAAAGGTACGACCTCTAGCCCATGCTAATGGAAATTGGTGATGGACATCTGCACGCACAACACACACACATGGACGACAGATACCAAACTATGGCAATAGCTCAAATTTACAAAGTAAAGTTGAGCTAAAAATGGAAATTTAGTCCCAAAATTATAAGCCTGAAATTTCAAGTTGCCTATCTCTGAGGTAAACATGCCCAGGGGAACATTTTGGATGTTTAGCCAATACTACCAGTATATCAGGGTTTCCGCTAGGGGTTGGGGGAATGTGGCCGTATTTGAGAAGCACATACCAGGCGCCTTGTCGGGAGAAAATATGGATGTTTATCACTGAAAAGGAGCCATTTGCTTGCACCTGAGACAACAAGTAGGAACATTGAAGCTTTGTATATAAACCAGATTAAAACAAATCGTTTTCTTTGATCTCAAGTTAATGAACTAAAGCAGGTAAGCACCACAACATACAGTGGATACAACAACTTTTATAACAGTAGCAATATTAAAAGCCGACATCAAAGGAACAAAAGACACATTGTCACACTCAGTGTCAAGTGTACTCTAGCAGTAACCACTAACCAGTGTGACGTCATGAGCCGAGCTCACGTCACATGGCGTAAAATCAAAAGCCATTTGTCAAGATGGAGAAAACCTCATGCTGGACCTCATAATGGATAATTTTGATTAATTGGATAGGGAATAAATACACTGATAATAACTATTAATATTTTAATTGTTTTATTTTTAATTAAACATTTCTTTGATACGGACCTTGTTTTGAAGTAAAATATCTATATTGTTCGTCACAGCGACTGCCAAACCTCACCTGTGTTCATGGTTGCAGCTCAGAATTCAGCTAATGATTTACCAATGTATAATCCATATTTTGAGGAGAAAAAGTGGGTCAGAAAGTTGGGACTTATAAACAGAAATCAACGGTAAATTAAAATACGAGAGGCTGATTACTACTAAACATTTGCGATAAAGCTTTACTCAGGATGGTGTAGACAACTGTGCATGGGGTCCGCCTACTGATCATGTATTATTCAGGCACCAAGTGCAGGATTACTTGTCATCATCAGTGTCGGTTATCGCTCGTCCTGAGTAACAAGACAGTCAATTTTATCTTCTGCAAATTAGGGCATATAGAAACTTCCTAGAAGGGAAATTTAACTAACAACAATGTAAATTTGATACTATAGATACTTCCCAGAAGATGAGGCCTAAGCAGAATGAGGTCTCCAGATGGTGAATTTGGTGATGCTAGCCCACTGTATGGGACAGCATCACTAAAAGCATGTCTGTTCCTACAATGTGCATGCCTGGCCTCAAGCAACACAATGTATTATATAAGCCTTGAAATAGTGTGATAGTGTGTCTGTCATTTGCAGAATGAGGTCCTCAGAGGGTGAATTTAGTGACGCTATCCCGCACAGCGGGCTAGCATCACTAAATTCACCCTCTGGGGACCTCATTCTGCTAAGGCCCTCAACTGCTATGGCAGACCTAGGATAAGATTGAAGTTCCCCAGTTGAAGTTGGTGATGTTCACCCATTGGGCACCTCAATTATGAATTTATCTTCTGCAAATTAGGGGATATAGAAACTTCCTAGAAGGGAAATGTAACTAACAACAATATTAATTTGATACTATAGATACTTCCCAGAAGATGAGGCCTAAGCATAATGAGGTCTCCAGAGGGTGAATTTGGTGATGCTAGGCCGCTGTGCGGGATAGCATCACTAAATTCACCCTCTGGGGACCTCATTCTGCAAATGACAGACATGCTATTAGTCCTGATTTGAACAATACATGATAGATTGGGAATTAATGACTTCTAGCAGATCTGCAAGGAATGTTTATAAAAATGTCAAGATTGACATGATTGTGTCGCATACCCAGCATATATACAGTTACAGCCAAAGTAAATGCTTCTTATTAATGATTCTGTCAAGAATTTGAGTAAATTTTATTTTTGGGACCAGGCCAGGGTGGCAGAAGCACAACCTTCAGAAATGTAATGGCATTAGTTTTTCAATTTTCAAAAAATGTTCAACAATATATATATATAATTGACCATGGAGTTAAATCCATTTTTTTTAATTTTTTTTTAAATATTTTAATAAAAAAAACAATTCCACAGTTTTTTTTAAATATTCTTTTATTTTTTAATATATCATTTCTTATCTATTCTTTTCTTTTTTGGTTAAAGAGTTTAATCTGAATTTTTTTTTTTTTAAGTTATGTCCCTGGCCCCACCAACATTTGACCCAGTGACCTCATTTGAACAAATCTGAACCCCAGTCAACCAAGGATCCTTCATACCAAATATGAACCCATTTGGCCTGATGGTATTTGAGAAGAAGATGTTTAAAAGAATTACTATGGAGGGAAAGAGTTATGGCCCTGGTTTCTCAACTAATCAACCTGGTGACCTCATTTGAATAAATATGAACCTAGGGAACATCCACACCAAATATGAACCCATTCGGTCTTATAGTTCTGGAAAAAAAGTCGTTCTAAGAATTACTATGAAGGAATAGAGTTGTGGCCCTGCTTTCTCAACTAATTGACCTGATGACCTCATTTGAACAAATCTGAATGTGATTCACCTACGGAACATCCACACCAAATATGAACCTGTTCCGTCTTACAGTTTTGGCGGAGAAGATGATTCTTGATGGACGGACAGACGGACGGACGGACGAGGAGTGATGACTATAGCTCCACCGGAGACTTCGTCTCAGGTGAGCTAAAAAGGGGGCTGAGCTAGGTCTTTGGCTATTTTTTGGCCAATATTAAGTCAAGGTTGGGGAGAGGAATGAGGCCGCTGGACGGCCATCCTGCGGTTGTAGCGGAAACCCCGAGTATATATCTTCAGTTAGTATGAGGTATGTACAAGCCTTGAAATAGTGTGTCTGTTATTTGCAGAATTAGTTCCCCAGAGGGTGAATTTAGTGATGCTACCCCTCAACGGTGGGCTAGCATCACCAAATGCGCCCTTTGGGGACCTCATTCTGATTCGGCCTCATTTTCTGGGGAAGTATCTATTGCCTCTAATTAACATTTGTTTTAGTTACTTTATCCCTTCTGTTCAGTTTCTATATCCGATAAAAATTTCAGAAGATACAATGCATAATCGAGGTGACTACTGGGGAACTTCAATCTGACCCTAGTAGTTGCAAAATCGTTCACTTTGTGATAGAAGCGCCAAACTTTCAGAGTTTGTTTAGTGGTTGGTGAGTATCACTAAACTGGCTGGTTCCAGATTTTGGAGGTCACCTTGACCTTTAATTTGACCTTGACCTTTTTGAAAATCTCAGTTTCTCATTGCAATTATAGTTGGGAGGTGACCACGCTTCATTTGGGCCAAAACATATCCAAATTTTCATAAGATGGCTGCCAATATGGCCGCCGGAAATTGAAAATATGACATTTTTTCACAAATATCTTCTGGATCAATTCATGCTGTTTGGAACTGGTTGAGTAATGTAACTTTATTTTGTGTTTTGTATATTAACTGATCATTTGAGCAATTAAATATGGAATTATTGGGGTCCTAGCCCCTTCCGATACCTCAAAAATTCGATTTTACAGAATGCGGTATAAAATTTCACCAAAAATCACAATTGGGATTCTAGTCATATTTCAACAAGAAATGAACAGAACTTTGTAATGTAAGTGAGGCATATCATTACCTATGAATATTCCAAATCACTGGAACCAAAATTCTTACTTTGGCTCAAAATGGCTGCCAATATGGCCGCCAAAATATGGAAAATGGTAAATATTACACCAGCGTGTCCTGCAATCGCTTACAAGTTGTGGTTGATGTATAAAATTGGCTATTCTGCATTCTATACATTGAATACTAACATGTCCGATGCACCATGGTTAATTGTTACTATTGTCACCACTAACATCGTCAAAAATATTGGACTTTTCTCTCAAAAACTTGACATAAATATTGGCAAAAATTCACTTTTCAGGTTTGGACCATTTTTTCAGGTAAAATGTAATTATCTTTGGATTGAAAGCAGTTTATTGTTTTGGTCTATCTTAAATGTGTCTCACTACGGTGTTTATAGCCCAAATTGCTCAAGATGGCTTCCAAAATGGCAACCAAATTTGTAAATTGTTAATTTTTTACATATATCCCGAACATTCTCTGCATTAATTATCCGAAAAGGTAGCAAAATGTGACTCACTTGGTTATTATACGTGTTAGTTAATTAACTGACAACTACATGTTCTATTCTGATTGTCCCAGTTCCGTATGGGGCAAGACAAATTCATTTTAAATTATGTAATTTTGCCGAGAACATCTTTTGTGATTTTGGCCATATTTATTGAAAGGAAATGGGCAGAACTTTGAGACAGATCTGAGATGGACCATAATATTTGACTATTCTGGTCCATTATGCTAAAAAAAATGGATGCCAAGATCGTAGCCAGGGAGTTACTCTATGATCACACGTGATGTGAGTAGGTATACAGGGAGTTATTGTATGTCATGACTTAGGTATACAATGAGTGACTATATGGTTATGAGTGGGTTGTCCATTGTAAGATGCATCTAGGTATACAGGGAGAGGTCATGGTCAGGTGTGAGTTGAATCGGTATGCATGGAGTGACTGTATGGTGTATGATTGTGTATATCCAGTACGGGTGCACCAGGTGTGCCTGTATGGGCATTGGTGTGGTGTATGTATATAGCTACATGGTCATCTATGTGTTGATTATGTATATATGGAGTGACTGTAAGGTCGTGGGTGGGATGTACATGTGTTGTCTGTATGATCATGGATGGGGTGTGTGTATAAATAGGGTGTGGTTACGGGTAATGTGTATAGGTTTACATGGAATGACTGTACGGTCATGATTGAATATGAATATCTGGAGTAAGCTGGGTGGACATTATGGAGCGTGTGGGTATATAGGGAGTGTCCTTGTGGTAACAGGTGGGATGTATATTTATATATCTCGTGGCTGTATTATCATTGGTGGGTGTATATGGATTAGCTGTATTATCATGGATGGCGTGTATGATTATACAGTGAATTGCTGAATTGTCATGTGTGAGGTGTATATGCAAGTATGGATTGTTTGAGTGGTCGTGTGTATATCTGGAAGGGTTGAATGGCCATTGGAGTGAATCTATGGTCTACAGTGGGCTGAATATATATATCGAGTGGTTATATGACTATGTGTGCCGAATAGGTATACAGGTAGTGACTGTATGGTAAATGGTGAGATGAGTACATGTAGGTATACAAGTAGTGACTGTATGATCATAAATGTAATGGACATCTATACAGGGGTGACTAAATGGTCATGTGTCACGCGTATGAGTATACCTGGTGTTCCTGTTTGGTGACTCGTGGCGGTATGGTCATGTGTAGGTTATACCAGTATACACATGTGTTGCTTTATTGTCATGGGCGAGGGATATGTGTATATAACGAGTGGCTATATGGCCATGGATAAGGTGCATATGCATACATGGAGTGACTATACTATATATATGGCTGGGGTGTATTAGTATATCTTGAGTGACTATGCGGCTATGGTGTGACAAATAAGAGATACAGGGAGTGACATGGCCAATGTTGAGGTGAATATGTATACAAGGATTGACCATGATCGTGTATGAATGTTTTATGAATAGGTACAGACGGGGTGACTATATGCATAATATGGCCATAGGTCAGGTGAAGGAGTATACCAGGTGCCATTGGTGAGGGTATGTGTATGAAGCGAGTGGCTATATGGCCATTGGTGAGGTGCATATGTATACCCGGAGTGACTTTATGGTCATTGTTGTGGTGTTGATGTATATATTGATTGTCTATTTGACCATGTGTTTGGAGAATAGGTATACAAGGGATGCCTTATGGTCAATGGTGAGATGATTGGGTATACAAGGAGTGACTATATGGTTATGGGTCATGTTTAGGAGTATACACGGTGTGCCTGTATTGTGACGCATGGCTGTATGGTCATCCATGGTCATGGGTCAGGTGTACATGTATCCAGTGGGTCACTATATTGTTATGTCTGTGGTGTTTATGTATATATGTAATGACTGTGTGATAATGGGTGGCTATCGCTTTCCGCGCTTAACATCCCCCATGTACATAAATACCATCAAGATGGATAACTCTCTGAGTTGACCTCTCCATTGATTAACATATCCTTGAGTTATTGTGGGAAGCGATAGCCACCCAAGGTACACATGTACAACCCATTACCTCAGTCACTCCATATGTACATAAACACAACACAAATGACAACATAGTTACCAACTTTATACACGTACACCTGATCATACAGCCATACTTGGTTATACCCGTACATACCACAAATGACGATACAGCCATGAGTCACCATGTATGAACACCAGGTATACAGCTACACCCGACACATGGCCATATAGTCACTCTATGTATACATATTCACTACATTCATGATCATACAGTCACTCATTGTATACCTATTCACCTCACAATGGACCATACAGCCACTACATGTATACCTATTCGCCATATCCATGTATACATATGCACATCACCAATGGTGAGCCCTTCCAGATATCTAATACCATCACATACGACCACTCATAAGTTCCACACTTGCCATCCTCATACACGCCATCCATGATCATACATCTACTCCCTATACACCACCAATGATAACACATCCACAACATATATAAATATACGTCCCACCGTTACCAACAGGGCACTCCCTATATACCCACACATCATTCATGACCATAAAATAACTCGCTGTATACCCATTATCCTCATTTATGATCATAGAGTAACTCCCTGGCTGCCATCTTGGCTTTCACCCTGTATCCGGTTGATAATTTTTATCATAATGGTCCAGACTACCCACATCTCATGGTTTCAAAGTTCTGCGAATTTCCTTTCAATAATATGGCCAGAATCACAAAAGAGGTTCTCCGCAAAATTCCATACTGCGACTTTAAAATGAATTTGTTATGCCCCACACGGAACTAGGACAAACATAATAGATTAACTAACACGTATAATAACCAAGTGAGTCACAATTTGCTACCTTTTCGGATAACACAGAGAATAATGTTCGGATATGTGTAAAAAATTAAATTTTTATAAATTTGGTTGCCATTTTGGAAGCCATCTTGAGCAATTTAGTCTATAAACATCATAGTGTGACACATTTAAGATAGCTCAAAACAATAAACACCTTTGATACCAAAGGTAGTTGCATTTTACTTGAAAAAAATGGTCGAACCCTGAAAAGTGAATTTTTGCCGATATTTATGTCAAGTTTGTGAGAGAAAAATCCAATATATCTGGTGATGTCTGTGGTGACAATAGTAAAAATGACACATGGTGCATCAGACATGTTAGTATTCAATGTATATAATACAGATTAGCCAATTTTATATATCAACCACAACTTGTAAGCCATTGCAGGACACCCTGGGGCAATATTTACCATTTTTCATATTTTCGGCGGCCATTTTGGCAGCCATTTTGAGCCAAGGTAAGAGTTTTGGTTCCCGAGAGTTGGAATATTCATAGGTAATTATATGCCTCACCTACTTTACAATGTTCTTTTCATTTCTTGTTGAAATATGACTAGAATCCCAATTGTGATTTTTTTGGTTAAATTTTATACCGCGTTCTGTAAAATCGAATTTTTGAGGGATCGGATGGGGCTAGTAGCCCAATAATTGCATATTTAATTGCGCCAATGATCAGTTAATATACAAAACACAAAATAAAGCCATATTACTCAACTAGTTCCAGCATGAATTGATCTAGAAGATATTTGTGAAAAAATGTCATATTTTCAATTTCCGGCGGCCATTTTGGTGGCCATCTTGGATGGTGAGTTTCAATTTTAGCTCAGAAAAGTGTCATTATGTCTTAGCTTTACGAAAATATATACATTTGTATACATTATACTTGATTTTTCCGCTGTAATTTGCATAAAACTGATAAATAAAACAAATCGTCCTTTTAAGGGGGTGTTCTACTTCCGGTCAATTTTTTTCCAAGTTCCACTCATTGAAAAGCTGGAACCAGCTAGATTCTCATTTAGAATATGTTAAACTACATCTGTGCCAATTTTGGTGCTTCTATCAAAAAGTGAACGATTTTTATGTTTTCCTGTAATTATCCCCCCCCCCCCCCACTATAGGTCTCCCACAACAGTTGAGAACTTAAGCAGAATGAGGTTCTAGACGTGAATTTGGTGATGCTATCCTGCCATGTGGGATAGCTTCACTAGATTCACCCTCTGGGAACCTCAATCTGCAAATGACAGACACACTATTTCAAGGCTTGGCTCTGTATAGTAAAATGAAATATTTTACTCCTCATTTCCTCAAAGAGTTTTGTGTTGCTTGTTTTCAAGGTACAGTAATGCTCTAATTAATCGACTCCTTAAACACAGCAGAATTATGGGTAACTTTTCAGGATTTAGTCGGAAATATGGCTTGTTGCCATTCATCGGAAAGCTCTCCCCGAGAGCTTTCCGATGAATGGCAACAAGCCATATTTCCGACTAAATCCTGAAAAGTTACCCATAATTATGCTGTGTTTAAGGAGTCGATTAATTAGAGCATTACTGTATGCCACTACATCCTGCTCTATAATTTGAGTATCCATAGCCAAAATTTACCTTGTCCAGATGAGGCAAAATATCTACTCACAGTTTGCGAGCATTGTCCATTCATTGCATCGTCACAAGCTGTATCAGTGCAGTCGTCCGTCACGTTGATCAAGTTAGAAGAGACGACTTGACAGGAACTCAAGGCCAGGAAGATGAAGACCCAAGAGGAATAACCCATTGTGATGTCCATCTTGTCACCAAGAAGCTACATCTTTTACTGAAATTGCATAGACATTATCAACTGAATACAGTTATGTTTATAACCTGGACCATGTGTTCCCAGTTTCAGTGCCCAATATTTCAGTCCTTATTCCCAGTAAGTATAGGCTCCCATCCATAGCATTTTATAGAATAGTTTATAGGAAACAAACTTAATTTTCTTCACTTGCATTCTATGGTTCCCATATGTTAACCATATGATATACAAAATGTATATGACATATGACAAATATTTCAGTGAAACTCATGTGCTCCTCAAATGTTGATGATGTTACAACACCAAACTAAAACCCTTTTCCATTTATTTTTCTGTGAGGTAATATTTAATCAGATTTATAATCATTGTGTAATTTGTGTCCAATGGCTACACTGAAACTGACAAATATTTCAAATTTCATTATTACTACCAATCTCTTATAGAATTAGCTATATGGCTGTGTTTAGCCCTTGCTTTACTAAATGGATTCTCCTATATGGTTACAAAAGTGTAAATGGGAATGGTCTAATATTCATTTGGAGGGATGTAAAAGCAGATGACAGACAGTTTAAAAGTTAAAACCTAATATAAGTGAAGAGGATTCATATTCTTTGTTGGGAAATGATGAGATAATAAGTTCAATGTCGTTTGTTGAACTTATTATTCAAACATTTACTGAGGGAACTACTCGTCAATGAGTATTTAGTATAGAAAGGGTCAAATAGTTGCTCCAGGTTTCATTTAAATAATGTGATTCACATATGGATTTGGTATTTTCCTTGCTTTTGTAACAAACTGTAGAATAATATGAGAGAATTTTTACAATTATTATCACCGTTTGATGGAGTACTCAGCTTGTTAAGATTCTCTTTTACATAATTAATTAGAAGAGTAAATTAAGCCATACAAGCCTAGGTGTTAACCCTTTCATGACAGGAGCTGCACTGGTGCAGCATTAAAGATCACATACATGTACCAATGCATTCTCTTATACATGCGAGTCTCCCATAGGCAGCCTCATATATATATACTGTATACACCCATAAGCAAGCCCGGGGATGGGTGGGCTGTGAATGTTTTGACACAAAAACTTGGGACTGGGCTTATCTTCGAGGACTCCCACACTGTGTAGGAACTGTTACATCGGAAGTCGTTCTATCGCCGGTATTGTGATGGTTCTTGACTGATTTGTTACGGTTCCTTATGATTAAAAATTGTCATTTTCGGGACAAAATCACGCATAATTATATATATCTTAAATACGTTAAACTTTCTTGAACGAACAGAGGCTGCATGTTTTACCGAAACCTGAACAATTAACTCGGATATAGCAAGTTAACGTGTAATTATCAACATGTAATCACTGAAAATCAAGCCTTGTAAACGTAATTTCTTTGTTTTCGGTGGCATACCGACTGTGAAACGCATTCTGAAGACGAACACTGAGTATAAATTGTACCTGTGTTATTCTTCTGTAAAATACAGTAATGCTCTAAGTAAGCGACTTCTTAACCACAGCAGAATTATGGGTGACTTTTCAGGATTTAGTCGGAAATATGGCTTGTTGCCATTCATCGGAAAGCTCTCGGGGAGAGCTTTCCGATGAATGGCAACAAGCCATATTTCCGATTAAATCCTGAAAAGTTACCCATAATTATGCTGTGGTTAAGAAGTCGCTTACTTAGAGCACTACTGTAGCTGAGGAAATATCCTGATGTGTGTCGATAATTTGGAGCATTAGCCTCCTAATAACAACTTATGAGTGTTACGGTTCTATTTCAAGGTAATCACGGCTGTGACGGTTCTTTACATGATATTTATTCGAACGATTTCTGCACTTTGGGATCATTTAGTTGTGTGTAACAAATGTTTTAAACCCGATAATGGTTGCAGCGGATGTTACCACATAATCCAACACGTGTATTAAGAAATAAGAGTATAGCTATCTATTATAACAGAAGATTAAGTGGCACTACCTTCACTTCGAGTGGCAGATACAACATATTGAAAGTTATGTTGGGTATAGGATCATATGTAATCGTGCATGACCGCATAATTGACCCAATGAAATTAGACATCTACTGTCATGATATTCTGTTAATTTAAATGGACATGGCTCATCGAGCTTCCAAATTTTTTCTGAGTAATTTCTAAGGATGTATAAGATCAGTTGCAAATACAAGAAATGTTGATAAGTATATATACCTGCCTCATATGCTCTGAGAAATACATACTGTGGTCAGAGCCCTTTTCCAACTGTTTACAATTTTTCGTACAGAAGGGAAACAAAGGCTCTTTATTTCTACCATATTAAGGATAGACTAACACGGAAAGCTCTTTTCTGTTCCATGTCGTGCAAATGTTTTTGTTTTTTTTTAACCCAAACATCGGGTTCAAAGTTGTATTTTTCATAACTCAAATGTGTCTTTCTGTGACATTATTATACTGCTTATAGAAAGGTATTTCAAGTGTTTATCAAGCTATTTCTATATCGGGAAATCTTAAAAAGCGACTGTTATTACGCATATTTTGGAGCGCAAACCACCAAGTGAATTAATTGATAAATGAAGGTCTGTGGTTGAAAGTTCCAGGTGGGATATGTGTTCAATTCTAGCCACGGTTGGGGCGATTTCATGCCAATGTAATCGATTATGATTACAATTACTTTTGATTACATGATTACGATTATTGATTACATTTTTTCAAATGTAATTGATTACGATTACAATTACTTTAGTAAAATGTAACTGATTACTTTTCGATTACATCTGATTACAATTTTTAGTTTCCAACCATTTTGATCCCATAGGAATAAATAATGAAATAAATCAAATTAAAATATCAAATGTTATTTAATAACAAAAAATATATAATACGTAAACAAGGAACGACTTAACAAATAAAACAAGCAAGCATAATCTTTTTATGTTAATTTGTGATGTTTTGTCATGGAGTTGTGCACCAACATATTGGGAATAGACCATGTTTTATGTGTATTTGTTTAATTTTATTTTAAATCATCGAGTGAAATGTTAATATGCTCGTATATGCTTAGCTGCCTATTTGTATATGAAGCATTTATATCAATAACCCAAATTGCACAAGTAAGCCCAAAATAGAGTTAAAACGAACTTAATTACAATCTATATACAGGTACACGGACTGGCTAAATCGACTCGGACTCACTTTATTGTTCATACTGCCTCAAGGTGAAATGACAACTGTGGACAAACACTGAAATTAAAACATGTGTCCACAAGACACCATAGACACCCAATGGTTATTTTCACGTATCCTTCCAAATATTAGTCATTGTATTTCCCGGACAGAACCGATTAAATTGAGAGAGAACCGACTCGAGCGGGAGAGAACCGATCGAGATATCACAATTTGCAGTTTTCGTTGTTGTTATTACTCGCACAATAGGATTTTCATTATGTTTACGTTATTTGGGACCATAGATTATGAGGGGAATGGAAAAACTAATTGAATTATGAGTGGTATAATGAAACTGTAGCTCAACTTGGAAAGAGAATAATTTCAAGCGTTACAGTCAATGGAGTTATTAGGTCACCCTATTATCCAGTTACTTTCAACCGAATCAAAAAGGTCACTTGTTTTGTGACAAAGTGTTGCAATTTATCGACACAGCGATTTTTGTTTTGTGTGAAAACTTATTATATGATGGAGGTGAACATAAATATTCTGGGGACTATTTTTCAGTCCTTCGAATTTGGAAAACGTAGGTGCGCGATATATCGCGGTGAATTAAAAGTAATAATGTCACACCTGTGAATTACGTCCCAGTGAGCGCACGCGACAGCTTGTCGGGGACTAATTTGTCACATATTATCTTTAGAATTAGCGCTTTTAAGATTGCACACTTTTGCCCTTTTGTGCAGTGTCACCGTCACTATCCGACATGAATGATGATACAGTTAAACCCTAATCTAGTATTCAAATGAATCGGCGAATCCCGCATGCCGAAACATCAAACGAGGCCGCCAAAGAATTGACACGCTGTTTGCGGGAACTCGCACATGCAGCAGTTGTGACGAGGTGTCACCCCAATCATTGAGTGCGAAAGACGCCGCTTTGATCTTTGTTACCAGGTTCGTAATCAACGTCATCACTGCTGAGAAAGATACATGGTGAATAGCCTTGTCGGCGTTTAACCATTGGTGTGTTGTTTGTTAAAATCTCGTTCACTGGTTGCAAATTCCGAGGTGCGCATTTGAAATTTTCGGCATGCGCATTTAATAACTCGCTGAACTAAATCACTTGTAAAACAAAGATATATGCCATCAAAGACACTCCTGTATTTCTTCCTGCTACTAAAACAGAAAGGAGCATTAGAATGGTGTAAATAACCTCAAGCATTTGAACTCACACACCACTATAATCATCTAATGGATTGTGAGCAATACCAATGACTATTCCTAACAGTATTATACAGATAGTGTGCGGTAAGCTAAAGTGGTGAGTTGTGCTTGCTCGGTTAATTTCAGGCTATAGATCATGTCACCCCCTGTTCAACTACTAGTATTTAAAAAATTTTAGATCACCAATCAAATTGTGTTTGAGGCCAACACTGGATTACTATTTCTGGAAAGAGAGTTATTAAACCATTATGATCGACATCGATCGTGAGTTTTCACACATAAAGTCATAATCGACAAAGCCATGTCGACAAAATACAACACTTTGTCACAAAACGAGTGACACTGACAGTTTTGATTTTTGTTTGAAAGTGATTGGAGAATTGCGTAACCTAGTTTAGATGAGCAAATTAGCGTTTCTAGTTAATTATAAAAAAAACAGACGGTTTGAGAGTAGAATATATAGCTGAGTTCAGCTAAGTTAGCCGAACACAGCTATTGTATTTGTAGCTGTATTCTCACATTTGCCAGACCTGACCAGGTCTGGCAAATGTGAGAATACAGCTACAATAGCTGTATTCAGCTAACCTAGCTGTATTCAGCTATATATTATACTCTCAAACCAGCTGTTTTTCGATAATAAACTAGAAGCGCTAATTTGCGCATCAAAATTAGGCTACCATATTATCCGGTCACCCTCAACCAAATCAAAATCGTCGCTTGTGTTCTGACAAAGTGTTGCCTTTTGTCGACACGGCAATTCTGATTTTGTGTGAAAACTTACTACGGTGGTCGATGTCAGTAAATATTCTGGGGACTATTTTCTGCAAATGCATTCATTAACTAACTTATAAAATAAAGATCAAATTCATCCGAAACACTCGTTTACTTCTTCCCGATGCTAAACCGGTAGGGGGTGTTAGAATGGTGTACCTATATCAAGCATTTAGAATTACATACCGGTACCACTAGCGGTTTGTGAGCGATACTGGTAACTATTCATAACGGTATATACAGATATTGTGCGGCATATTGCAAATGTATGACACAACATAGGGACAACTGAAATGAAAATGCGACTTATATAATTTCTGAAGTATTTCAAACATGAAGTCCTGGTCGTTAGCGAGTCAGAACTATTCAATCTGTTTTGGCGGGAAAATATATAATGTGTGAAAACTTACTAAACATAACATTGGTATTTGTATTTTCGCGATTCGACATACATGTACATGTATGAGTTTCCGTATTTTTGGAGAGAATCAGCTCAAGCAGTGAGTGGAACTCGCTCGGTTAAACTCTGGCTAGAGATGTTCCCCTTTTTACCTGTTTTAACGCACCAACCAAACTGCGTTTTAGCAGCATCATATTGATACTTCCGGGAATGATTAAGATGTTCCATCTTCGGTGATAAATACTGTATTTAATGTATTTTTCAAGGTATTCCGCATTGCATAAGAGAGTTATTCACCGTTATGACCAACATCGACCGCCGTAGTAATTTTTCACACATAATCACCATCGCCGTGCCGACAAAAGGCAACACTTTGTCAGAACACATGCGACGATTTTGATTTGGTTGAGGGTGGCCGGAGAATAGGGTAGCCTAATTTTTATGCGCAAATTAGCGCTTCTAGTTTATTATCGAAAAACAGCCGGTTTGAGAGTATAATATATAGCTGAATACAGCTAGGTTAGCTGAATACAGCTATTGTAGCTGTATTCTCACATTTGCCAGACCTGCTGACAGTTCGACTTGACACAGTCACACTCACATGTCTGTTCAATGTAGCACTAGCAGTGAACAATCTTCACTTCAGACACCAGTTATGCTTTGCCTCGTTGTCTTGAAAATGCATAATAGAATATATGCCGTAGTAATTATTACAAAATTTGGACTTCAGAAGAAACTATTTAATACCTCTAATTTCAATTATGGATTCAAACCAGGAAGTGTTTTAATGCTACACGGTGCGTTCTTTTGCGACTCTAACTAAAACAATTAAAACTGCAGAATAACTGAAACGGATAATTATAGTGATATGTGCCGGAAGATTTGTGGGGATTAAATCCGATTTGTATAACGCCGACTCAAAATACGCGCCTGCTTTACGTTAATAGTATCATATTTATTATACTATTAACGTAAAGTAGGCGCGTATATATATAGGGCCTATAGTCGGCGTATTGGTGCAGTGTAAAAGGGGGCGGACAGCGGAGCGCGTTACAGGCCAATATGTGGATGTAGGCCTATTTAATTATAAAAGCTGACCAGAATTAATGATAAAATTATTAATATTAAATATCTCCAATAAACCATCTTTTTAAATATTATTGGTTAAATATATATATATCCTTTTATTGCCTCCACTATCGGAGAGTTACATTTAAATAACATAGTTACAAACAATTCTAATACAGAAATGACAGTGGAATGTATGCACATTTAAGGAATATGACAACACAAAATAAAGCGAGATTACGCACACAGTTACACGCACACACACTGAGTCTCAGGCACATGCAACCACCCAGCCGCGCACATGCGTACACGTAAACACGTCCAGACACGCCTAGGCTTAGACGATTTTACAGTCAAACATACACGCGAAAGAGACATACAGACAGACAGGCAGACAGTCACATAAGTATCTAGACAGACATACATGCTGACAGATAAACATGCAGACAGGAAGAAACACGACTGACAGACATGCAGATGCAAGCTGACCGACACGTTCTACACATGCAAGTAAGTTTCATCAAAGATATGGGAATCTAAGATTTGACAATAGAGTCAGACACACGCGCACCCCCTCACCTAGCATTCAGTCGCACACGAACTCACCTACCCTCACACGCACCCTCACACAACCAAATGCACACGCACCCTCATTTAAAGATCCACACACATGCACACGACCTCACACAGCATCACACACAGAATAGACATCAGTGTATATATATGCAACATTATGTCAAATGAACTCATCAAGGTGACATCAAACACAAATCCGATCAACTCACATGGAAACCGTTAGACATCAACTCCACTGTCTTTCACGAATAATGTTTCCTTCAATTAGAATATGTAGTAGCCAAAAATCCGGATTATTGGGGTTAGTTTTCCATCTGTAACTCAATGACTAAGAGTTTCATATCGGACCGTAGATACCGTCAAAGGAACAAAAGTGGCAATTGGATAAGAAACTGTACAGTAGCGTTTATTGGACAACAAATTGAGTAAATGTGAAAAGAATTTGCCCACGGAGTCCAAAGGTGGTAATTACCGCGTGTTATGTACGGAAACATCGAAAGCCGGAATTAGGTTGAGGCCGAATATTGAAAAATCGACGACCATGGGAAAACCAAAAGTGCCTGATCACGAACACGTTGCTGCAAAATTATCATTTTAGACGCAATAACGAGAGGGCACCTTTGACTGCATGGACAGGCGATACGATATATTGAATACAAATAATATAAAAATGCATAATAATGGTGTGAATAAGTCAAGTGATGCACGATTTGCATAAAAATATCATTAAATCGTTCATTCAGACAACGGCTCAAAGTCGACAAGGCATTTGAGAGCATGATTCATATAGCCTCCAAAGTTTTGCTGTATATGCAACACAAATGTGCGTGTAAAATCAGAAATATCCGCTACTTCATCAGACAAATCAATTGGCATGGAACTCAGGAAGACAGCAAGTATAATTCGTCCGAGTTTAGAGCCTCAAGCTTTAAATAACAAGGAATACCAAATTTAATATAAATAAAGTGAGTTATGAAGTCATACCAGAATGTGTTACGGATACTGTTAAAGGTAGGGCAATACAAGATGACATGCCACACAGGATTGAGATACTCGGATCTACAAAGTTGACAATTCCCCCCATCTTCGTATGTGGTACGAGAGACGAGTCTTCCTACAGTTAGGAAGGAAGCTTTATCTCTAGGGTACTTTTTGCAGGCTAACCAAAGAAGGCCCGTCTCTAGGCGAGGGTGAATTAATTTTAATATCGAAAGAGCGTTGTCTGCGTGAACGTCATATTCCCATTTCATGAGGTGAACAGTGTCAACGTTATCGCGAATCAAACTCTTCCAAAGAAATTTAGTTGGAAAGTGACCGGTATTCGAGAAGTGCACGAGATGATTGAGTAGATTGTACTTTGACAACGTTTGGTGGAAGTTCTCGATAAGATGACTCTGTTCGCCCAATAAAATGGATTCGTTAAGTCTGAGAATGAATACCCTAGCGGATGTTTTCTCAATACTGGTCCTACATAGCGTAGCAATAAATGACAGTTTATATACACGTGACATCTTTCAATGATCTTTGTATGCATAAAATGGTATAGATATCTGTATCATTAACAATAAATAATCTAATCTAATCTAATCACGAACATGGGCCTATTATGAAGGCATACATGCAGCTAGATGGTCGGTATGCCTATAGATGTATAGGCCTAGGCCTATATATTTACAGCTATACATTTTTATTCGAACACATATGGATATATATATATATATATATTTCCAAAATGTGATCGATTCACTGATAATATCATTGACTTCGTAAAATTTATACATACCGGTACTGATATCGCACTAGCTCGAATAATATATATCTATAAACAATCCATTGTTTGAATAATCCATGATTTGATTTATGTATGATCCCAAATCATTCTGAAAATTCAAAAAAAATTAAACTGATCTATATATTGTGTAAATCCACACTAAACTCCAAATAGCTTTTTTTGGATATCCTTAGTTTAGTAATTCCCAAGATTTCACTGTGGAACTTGTTGAAGAAGAGAATTTTTAATGTGTCAAATATAGCTGGGCTTGCATGTTCGGAACAAGTACAGCATGTAATATGCACTCACAAATTATTTAGTAGTTGCTGACTATATATACAGGGACCGATTGGACGCTGTGGTTTCTTGCTACTTCAACGGCTCCATATAATGATGTGCTACATGTCTGTTCAAGTGCATGAGCACCGTGGATTATGCCGCGGGTGATACTTATTATATATCACACATTTCATCAATTAAATCTTCAGTCAAAAGAACTGAAAATATTACCCTTTTATCGCACTGAAGCTGAACGATAAAATCACATTAACTGAATTATAAATGCGAATACCTTTTTAAATTGAGCCTCTCAATAAAAGACCAATTATAATGTGCAGCATGCATGCATGGTGTTATTGCGAGGTGTTTTCAGGTACATATATATTACATATTTGCAAGTATGTTGGTCATGGATGGAGTCGGACGTGCATCGCTGAACGAGGTTCGCAGTTTGTTTGTTAAAGTCGACTATGTTGACTATGGGCGGCCAATACGATACTCGTTGTGACCTATAGATCGCGAGTGACCTATAAAAAAACAGGCTCCGTGGACCATTCATTCTTTATAAAGACATGTAGTCATCATGGAATGTGTTTCTGCAGCATATATATTACCATATATGTCTTGGCTAAACTTCACACACGTTACACAACATGCACCGCCGACTATATAATGCGTACATACACAAGACCCTGCTGTATATGGGAGGCCAAATTCACATTTAATAATTAATTGTGCTTAAGCGCAATTAATTGCGCTTAAGCGTAATTATTTGCGCTTAAGCGCAATTAATTGCACTTAAGCGCAATTCATGGTTATATGTAACAAAACACCCCTGGTGAATAAATAGGTTTCTCCATAACTTAGCATTAACTCCTATTGACATGTCACCTCTTGGTTTCATTGGTTTGATTGGGTAGGGAGCTAGCCCAACTTCTTTATCAAAATGGCTGACTCGCAATAGTATCACCTTCTGTTTTAGTTGGAGCGACTCGTGATAGCATTATATTATCTTCGGTATATATTAGTTGGGGCTACTTGCAATAGCATTACTTTCTGTATTAGTCGGGGCGACATTGATTTTCTTAAATTTCCGAGTATACAGGCACACCATATGAGGGAAGCAAGCCCTCGGTGACACCACATTCACACTATATGATCATGGAAATACTATAGATTTGTGCAAGAGATGCTGATTTAATAATAAAAAACTAGAGCTCCAGGACTGAGACACCAAAGCTCCAGTGATTACACACGATTTTTTGGACAGGGATGCTGATAATATTAAAATAGGGTCCCCCCCTGATTTAAGTCAATAAGTAAACCATACAGTAATGCTCTAATTAATCGACTCCTTAACCACAGCAGAATTATGGATAACTTTTCAGGATTTAGTCGGAAATATGGCTTGTTGCCATTCATTGGAAAGCTCTCGAGAGCTTTTCGATGAATGGCAACAAGCCATATTTCTGACTAAATCCTGAAACGTTACCCATAATTCTGCTGTGGTTAAGAAGTCGATTAATTAGAGCATTACTCTATGAGGTAAGAAAGCCCTCATGCAGTGACACCGCATGCATGTATAGGCTAAAATCTGTGCAAAAATACATTAAAAACATCATACAAAAAAGTACTAAGAGTTCCGGGAAGGTGACATCAATTCTTTGGATAGAGGGATGCTGATAATATGTAATTAGGGATTCTCCTTGTTGAACACATACTCACAGTTGACTGTTGAGTACAGGTCAAAATTAGCCCAATGCTCACCTTGTGTTGCTAGGTGATACACCAGGTCATGCTAATAGTTTATGGGTAGGTTAGATAGTAGTCACAATTATGCTTAAGCGTAAATGCCCTATTTGCGCTTAAGCACAATATGTGGTATTTGCGCTTAAGCGCAATCAATTGCGCTTAAGCGCAATTCATTATTAAATGTGAATTTGGCCTCCCATAGCTGTAGACCTATAGAGTTTGCTAATTAGCAACTAAGCTTCGAGATTTAATCAAACGTGCAATTCAATTAATGAATGTGTCATATAGTTTGTCTTGGAATTAATATGCAATTGAAATGTAGACTGCATGAAGATGGTCGGTGAGAGTTACATCCGGAAATGCAAGTTGAAGGTTGAGGGCAGCGGTATATATATATATATATATATATATATATATATATATATATATATAGATGCATTTACGCGAAGGGTATATATATATACAACTTATACAAGTCAATTTATACGGGTTTGTACAGCTTGCGTGGAACCTCGTTCCCGTAGAATCAGTTTATAGTCATCCGCGGCGCCACCATGCAATTTCGTGCACCTGCATGTGCGGATGTAAATTATTGTTTACACTAACAGAGAGAAATGATCCTGGAAATTACGCCGAAGTAAGTTTTCCATATCATTTATCCATGTATATATAGAACATTATTGCAGCTCAATGTTTCCTCACTTCCTCCCATCTCTCTCTCCTCTCTCTCTCTCTCTCTCTCTCTCTCTCTCTCTCTCTCTCTCTCTCAGGAGGAGGAGGAAAACCATTGTTTCCGTAAAATTTAAATCGACGATATTTGCCTTATATATATATACTAGCCGATGAGCCCGACGTTGTCCGGGCTATTCATCCGGGCTATTCAAAAACCAAATTTCAAGTCGATCGCTCTACTCGTTTCCGAGATCTGGTCTGCGCATGCGCGAAGCTGGCGTCGCACGGGCTCGGCGACCCGATAAAATTCGTATCCGGGGCAAGATACATTCACATACCAAATTTCAAGTCGATAGCTCCACCCGTTTCCGAGATCTCGTCTGCGCATGCGCGAAGCTGGTGTCGCACGGGCTCGGCGACCCGATAAAATTCGCATCCGGGGCAAGATACATTCACATAGCAAATTTCAAGTCGATAGCTCCACCCGTTTCCGAGATCTCGTCTGCGCATGCGCGAAGCGGGCGCCACACGGGCTCGCCAATACGACAACGACGACCGCCTGGTCAAACTACACTCACGTACCAAGTTTCGTCCCGATCGGTCAAGAATCGTAGATTTGTATTAATGACAGACAGACAGACAGACAGACAAACATACATACAGACAGAGGTCTTCAAAATATATATGAGACTAGCCGATGAGCCCGACGTTGTCCGGGCTATTCAAAACCCAAATTTCAAGTCGATAGCTCTACCCGTTTCCGAGATCTGGTCTGCGCATGCGCGAAGCTGGCGTCGCACGGGCTCGGCGATCAGATACAATTCGTATCCGGGGCAAGATACATTCACATACCAAATTTCAAGTCGATAGCTCCACCCGTTTCCGAGATCTCGTCTGCCCATGCGCGAAGTGGGCGCCGCACGGGCTCGCCAATACGACAACGACGACCGCCTGGTCAAACTACACACACGTACCAAGTTTCGACCCGATCGGTCGAGAATCGTAGATTTGTATCAATGACAGACAGACATACAGACAGACAGACAGACAAACAGAGGTCTTCAAAATATATAAGAGATAAAGACCGCCTGGTCAAACTACACTCACGTACCAAGTTTCGTCCCGATCGGTCAAGAATCGTAGATTTGTATTAATGACAGACAGACAGACAAACATACATACAGACAGAGGTCTTCAAAATATATATGAGATAAATAATTTTTTTATTTATTTTTTATTTTTTGTTAAAGGTACGGTATATTTGGCACGGGCTCAGTGGAATAAATCACTTCTTTCTTTCACTGCCATTCAAGTTGGTGAACATTAAATGTGAGTCAGCCCTCCGTGCTTGCCTTGAGGGCTGATTGAAATTCTACGCTGAAGAGTCCTTTAAGCATACCGATCGATGCTGGTAAATAAATTAAGAAATTGCCAAAGTTTAAACAAACATATATTTCTATCAAAAAGGTGGTAAGTGTTTTCTCCTGTTTTTGGCCTAATTGACAGATTAAGCTAACTTTCCCGTCACGTATATCTGTATCTGCCACATGTATCTGTACATAAAGTGTTTTCAATTAACCATTTTATCAAAGCGAATGCCGTCTTTAATAAGTAGTGTGACTATGGTTCCGGTAAGGAACTCGATTGCGTTCCGGTAACAAATTCTTATTTTTAGGAAACAACGCGTATTTTGATTGGTGCGCTGAACTTCCGCCGCGCGGTTTTAAAAAATTTAATGAAAGAGTTTTGTTATTTTCGTTTTATTTGTTAAAATAGGTTTTTATTCTTACAACTGGACGAACCAAAGACGTTTTAATGATTACGTGAATATTATGTCAGACGTAGATAGCCTTTTTAGGTGAGTGATACAATTAATTTAAAGACGCTAACTTTAATGTCTTTATCCAGAAAAAAATATGCCCAAAAAAATGCAAAATCGTACGCCTATTAATCAATGGCATGGCAGTAATGCGATTAAACCAATGAATTGAAGGTACGTTGGGACCCCCCCCCCCCCCGACATGCGTTGAAGGTTGTCCACTGCATTCAAATAAAACAGGCTGCCTTGGGGTTACCGGATAAATCGGGGACAACCGGGATCGTGTGCGCCTAACTTTAAAGTTTAGGCCGGTTTTTGTCGGATCCGATTTAATCGGACTGATCAAACTGAGTTTGATTTCATCCGGAAAATCCGGCTCGTGACGATGGCAACGCGCGTGTTATGCTTGTCACGTGGCCAAAACCTCATTCAAAATGTCGTAATAGTTAGCAGCGACCGCTATTCGAAAATAAATCAAGAATTTGGATCAATCAACAAGGAACAACGTCAACGGCTGGTAGAAGTTATGGGCAGAAGATGAGTGCCCGTATATAATAATCGCAACAATAGGGCGGCAGCTGTGGAAAGGTCTATTACGCAAATTTACGGCTATTGGCAGTATTGCTCGTGACCTCAAATTAGCTCAATATATTATTATTAAATTATTATTTAGTTTATTATTAATAAATATTAGTCTTTAGAAATACATATTAATATAAATCACCACGACTAGCTATAGTAAATGGCTAGATAGGCTGGCCACACCAGTTGGCTATATACTACAGTGACCATAGCATGCATATGCCCGGAGTGAAAATTGTGCGCTGACCCTCCGATTTATCTGGCAGCTGGATTTAACCGGGCACAATCGGGATCGTGTGCGCCGACACTTAAGTTGGGAGTTTTTTATGAAGTTTGTTTGTATATAGTTCAGTAATGAACGTAGTGCGTACGGTACCCTTCTGGAAGCAGCAATCTGCGAAAGCTGTCATTTTGACCTACATGTAGTTCGTATAGTACGGTATACGAAGTCGAACGCTCTTTAAGTTATTGTTACACTTACAGTTACAGATCTTTGACTTTAACTCAGTATATGACTATATGTAGTGCAGATATTTCAGTGCAGGAACCAATTCTGGTTATAACTTATAGAATCAATATAAGTACTGTAGCCTTGTAGGCCTACATGCATGTTGTAATTATTTGAGCCACTGGCACTGTGGTGTCAGAGTTTTCTGAAAATGCAATATGGAAAAGCAGATAAAGTGATATGCATGTGTGGTCCGTATTTCAAACCGCGATAACAGACTGTCATTAACATTATCTGAGACACAGCTCTCTGCCTACTAGTACATGTACTGATCAGTATGCTTATTCTATTCCCCTTCCCAAAAACATTTAGTTAATATAGTTTACATTGTACTTCTTCAAACCGGACCGTCTATAAATTGAATCCCTCTCAGTAACGAACAAATTGTCCAGTCCCAAATTCACCCATTATTACTAGAACAGTAAACCGGAACCGAGCTCTATTCAGAACATCGGGTCATTTTTTTTTTTAGTCCATAAGAGAATAAACATGAATATTTCCCTCAGAAATCCGAACACGGAAAGCGATACCAACTGAACGCGGTAGATTTTACATACTTTATGCTGGGCTCATATTGGCTTTGGTTTATAAGACTGGTGATCATTTATAAGTTTAAATTTCTGGTCAGGTACATTTAGCGAATTAGTGTTTAGTTTGGACAGTGGTTGTAATGTAAAAATAAGAGTCTAACTCGAAATGATTGATGTAAAAACAAAGTGTCAGTGTTCTAATTCTCCCTGATGTCACCATTGTTCAATGTATGAAATATTATAAAGCATACAGATACCATATCTAATCAGACACGTGCTACTCTAATCCGGTTTAAAGCGTTCGCCGCTAATTAAATCAGTACTCATATACAAGAATGCGGAAAAACTACTACCGGTATACCAGTCCTTCCCAGGAGGAAAACACAACAAGAGCACTTAATTGCTCCCGCAATTCATAAGATGGGTGTAATTGCACCCTGTAATATAATCACAAGTTGGGTGTTTCTCAAACAAAATGTCATCATGGGACATACATATACACTTTCACATGCCCATAATTGAATATAAACAGAAAAGGATCAAAATAAACCTTAAAATAGTTCAATATTGAATCAACGATTACAATCATAATAATCATTTTGACAAGAGGGACGAGTGCACATTTTAGCACCCGTGAATTGAAAATTGCGATTGTGAACGGGTGTGAGAGCAATAGGACTGGTATACAAGCGACATTTCAAAAACCATGAATCACTGTAAAATTGATCAATTCCATATTTCCTGTCTTATGAAGACTTATCTGTCTTATGTACATGTATACATGTATTAGGCCAAAGTGAAAAATAGGTGTGTTTCCACTCCCATCCATAACAAAAACAGGGGCGGGGGGGGGGGGGGGGGGGGGGGGGGTGGCTTTTCACTTTTTTTTTGTTTTCACTTTATTTTTTCGCGGGGAAATTCAAATATCATATTTGTGCTATCTTTCTAATAATTATGTCATTTATGAACTTATTGTGAAGGCTAACAATGTATGTACTGAATTTCAGTGCCTTGTATTTAATCTACATGTGCAAATTGTACATATGTTCATTAATATTCAATAAAACAACTAGTTTCAATATTTACAACAGTGTAGAATAACTTTCCACATAATTGGGCGTCAAAGCCTTTGGGGTGATTCTTTTCATAGACTTGAAAAAAGGTGTTGCAGTGGGGAACCTTGTCATTTTGTTTCTGCCTTGCGCCATGTGTATGCATTTAAAAAACTTAAGTGCCAACACGCTGCTGGCACTTGTTTGGGACGACATGTTGACACTATTTCCCGGATGTTGGCAAAATTGTTTTAGATCTTCCGGTAAATATACACTCGGGCTTCCGTTCGGTAAATTACCGTAGGCCTATATCATCCGGTTGTTACAGTCCGTTCTTTTCAGACACCGTTGGAAGTTTTGGGACAGATGTATTCTTTGCGATTGCGTTCGCATAAATATTGTGTACATATCATTATTTTGCCGGTATATTTGGGCATGTCGTTAGTTGACGTACATTAATAATGCGGTCATAAACTCATCACCCTAATGCCACCATGGAGCTTCATTTTACAGTGTGTCTGAAAACCACGTGCACGTTTGTTTTTGTTTACAATCTGTTGCTATATCGGTCACAACACGGAATTTTATTGTCAGTGGGGCGATTTAATAACCAAATAAGGATACAATTTTAGTATGCTTGTTTATGTGAGAGGTCTATATATAACAATATAAATAGTGTAGTAATTAATTCACATGGAAATAGTAAATACATCGTATTTTATTTTTCGGGATTTGGAAAATAAATAAAGTGAGTTTCGTCGGGGGGTTTTGAGGTGGGGAGGGCGGGGGAGTGGAAACATGCCTATTTTTCGCTTTTAGCCTTATGATTAATATACAATGTTTCAATTATCCCCTGCAAACGAAGTTTGGCGGGGGATATAAAATGGTCTCCATCCATCTGAATCCGTCCGTTTTGTCAACAACCTTGAAGCTCTATATCTTGGTCATCATCGGTCGAATTTTAATGATCTTTTGTATGTTGATGAAGCAACATGGGGGAAAGAGTATTTACAAACAGCGGGTTTTCGTCCATTGATTTTTAGCTCAACTTTACTTTGTAAAGTTTGAGCTATTGCCATGGCTTGGTATCCGTCGTGCATGTGTGTGTGCGTGATTTGTCAACAATTTCCTTTAGCACGGGCTACAGTTCGTACCTTTTGTCCGATTATTATGAAATTTGTCATGGATGTTGACATTGACATGTAGATGGGAACGAGTCATTTTGGGGTCATTCAGATAAAAAACGTGGCCGCCAGCGGCCATCTTGGATTTCAAAATTCAATCCATTAGCACGGGCTACAGGCCATACTGTTCATCTTATTGTCATGAAATTTGTCATGGATGTTAACATTGACATGTAGATGGGAACGAGTCATTTTGGGGTCATTCGGCCATAAAACATGGCTGCCGGCAGCCATCTTGGATTTTACTCTTTGTATGACTAAATCCTTTGACGCAGGCTACAGGTCGTACCTTTGGTCAGATCATCATGAAATTTGTCATGGATGTTAACATTGACATGCAAATGGAAACGAGTCATTTTGGGGTCATTCGGCAAAAAAACATGGCTGCCAGTGGCCATCTTGGATTTCAACATTCAATCCATTAGCACAGGCTAAAGGCCATACCGTTTGTCTGATCATCATGAAATTTGTCATTTATGTTAATTTTGACATGTAGATGGGAACGAGTAATTTTGGGCTCATTCGGCCAAAAAACATGCCCGCCGGCAGCGATCTTTCATTTTTACTCTTTGCATGACTAAATCCTTTGGCACTGCCTATTCATGTAGGTTGTAACTTTGGTCGGATCATCATGAAATTTGTCGTGGATGTTAACATTGATATGTAGATGGGAACGAGTCATTTTTGGGTCATTCAGCATTAAAACATGGCCGCTGGCAGCAGGCTTGGGGCAATTACTTGTGAATGTAATTAATTACAATTACTTCAACATTTTTCAATTACAATTACAATTCCCATTACATCTATTTCACAATGTAATTAATTACAATTACAATTACTTTGAAATGTAATTCAATTACAATTACAATTACATTTCAGCACATAATTGAAGTAGGAACACTTTTTATTTATATAAAATTTATTTTATAACAAAACATAAATGTAACACAAGCAAGATAACATACACGGTGAAGCACACTTGGTGCAAAGCAGCCAATGTACTGAGTCCAGTATAGGTGTTCGTAGAACTGAGCGAATCATGATTTATAGCTGACAATTCCAGCTTGTTGCATTGGCAGTCGGGGTTGATCTTCTAGAAATTGGAATGATATCAGAGATTTATGAACTTTGCTAACTATCTTCAATGCTTTGGTATTCTTGAACGATGTTTTAGCATACTGCAAGATCATAGGTTGTTGATCACTTGCTGATGGTGCTTGTGTGACTGTGAATTCATAGACATATTGATGCTTTCGCTATAAAATGAAAATAATAGAGTACTTTAGTAACACACATATCTCCATCATTTAATTATTAAACAAATAAGACTATCTCAGTAAGTCAGACACACAGCCAGGCCAATTGGAAAGGACAATGAGATAATCAACACTCTGATTGTTAATTAGAGTCATAAACTTAATTAGCCTTTGTGGCCATCAGCTTACTGGTAACACAATGCCTCCACTAGACAGTGCTAATTGGGGGATTATTGAGGCAGATATTTGTTCCACTTTGTCATTCAGTTGCAAATTATAAGGGACAAGAAACAATGCATATACCAATACCACCATATGACTAAAGTTATATGTCAATGGAATTAAACAAAACTAATACATAGAAATGGAAACTTACCTTCAGATGTGTCACAAAATTGGAGGTAACTTTTTGGAACTGGATATTGTAGTTGGGCAAAGTTTGCACTTCGCTTTCATAGGACACGATGTGTCTTTCTGTAAATTAAAATGCTGCCAGATTTTATGTAGACATGTTGATAGCATTAGCAATGGTTGGTATGAATTTCTACCATAGAATATATACCATATCAGATGGAGATAATGGAACATGATCATAAGAGTGATATATTATAGTGATCTATTGTCAATTATTTGAAGTTGGTTTCTCATTGTATTTATCAAAACAAGCCTTCTACCTCAAAGGTTAAACAATGCTTAAGCAAACAAACAGGAGGTGTCAACAGAATTCACCATTGAGACACAGCGGATAAAAACTCAGTGTTGTGACAACATAGTGGTAGCCATTCACTAGTCTTACACTTTGAAATTTGGAAAAAAAACATTTGAAGAAACCATTGGATGAATAATGAAAGAGAACTTTGAGAAGAAACAAGTACCTGTGATTTTGAAGTAATTGAAATTAGACCCTAATTACAATTACAATTACATCATAACCAATTACAATTGCAATTACATGTAATTGAGAATAAACTCAATTACCAATTACATGCAATTACTTGAAAAAATGTAATTAATTACAATCAATTACAATTACAAATTACAATTACCCCATCCCTGGCTGGCAGCCATCTTGGATTTTACTCTTTGCATGACTAAATCCTTTTGTACGGGTACAAGTCGTAGCTTTGGTTGGATCATTATGAAATTTGTTATGGCTGTTGACATTGATATGTAGATGGGAACGAGTCATTTTGGCATCATTCGGCAAAAGAAACATGGCTGCCAGTGGCCATCTTGGATTTCAAAATTCAATCCTTTTAGCATGGGCCACAGACCAGAGTTTTCGTATGATCATCATGAAATTTGTCGTGGATGTTGATATTGACATGCAGATGGGAATGTCTCATTTTGGGGTCATTCGGCCATAAAACAGGATTTTAATCTTTCATTGGATCATCATGAAATTTGGCATGGCTGTTAACATTGATATATAAATGGGAACGAGTCATTTTGGGGTCATTCGGCCATAAAATATGTCCGCTGGCAGCCATCTTGGAGTTTACTCTTTGCATGACTAAATCCTTTGGCACATCCTACAGTCCACTTCCCTCATCTGATCATCACAAAACTTTATATTAATCTTGATATTGATCTACTAGATGGAAGCTATCAAATGTTTTTGAATTTCATTGGAAAACATAGCCGCCACCAACCATCTTGGTACACAACGGACATTGATTTGGATATCCGATTGAAGTGTTAATGGAGTTTTAAACATATATATCCATTAAGTTAGATCACTTGGATGAGCTTACAGGTGCTAGGAGACAAGGTGTTTGCAGAAATTGTCTTTTTTTAAACATTTTGAAGAAAAGAAAATTTAATTAACTTTTTGAATTTTTTTTAGAGAACTTCTTGCTCAATTTAACATAAAAATTTAATTAAAACTAAAAATACCGTTATAACATCCACATGGGTACTCCGAGGCTGCAGGCACCACTCCAAATTTGGTTGAAATCAGTCCAGGGGTCGGGAACAGACATACAGATCTTACATGTAGATACACCGGATAACCAGGGAGAACATACATTTTTGCCTTTAATTGTGAAAATTATGACAAGTATCATGCACAGTGGAAAACATTGTTATAACCATGGATCAAATATCAGACTTGCATAATTACATGTACATGTAACTGCACCTACATTTTTTTTCAAAATTGAAGGAATGCTCGAGCTCATTTATTCTAATATTAAAAAATTTGTTTATTCTTTCTTTTTGCAGAGTTCCAATGCCAAAGGAATCTCGGCGGCATTCCATAATTGGTATAGAATTGCCCTCTTTTGTTGTAAGTATTTATCTCTTCATCACCTGGACATATTTATTTGTCAGATGGAAATTAGCTCCAGTTTAACATACTAGTACATGCCATGCCTGGAAATTATCTTCTGGCCCAGAAGCCTAATAACTGGTACTAGTAACTACTACTAGTACTCTCAGGTGTCTATTAATAAATACATGTATTATAAATCGTGATGGCCTAATAATAGTGATGGGTGGGCATTTTTACTGAAATTAATAATAGTGATGGCAATTTCACTTTATGTCTCCAATGCCATTAGGCCAAATAAAAAATATTATTTTAGTCTCAGACTGTCAGACACCGCCGCATTGATATAAATGGCCCGCATTGGACGTTTTATTTTGAATTTTTTATTATGACAAAAAAAATAAAAAATTGCAATTTTGTCTTCAAAATTATGTTAGGATGTTTTTAGGAACTTTTTACCAGCATGTCCGTACGTATTGAGCATTAATTGCAAACTACATGAACTCTTAACGCAATCATCATAGTCTGGTATACTAATTGTAACACCAGAACAATTGAAAGGCTCTGGAGGAAATTTAGGATCACAATTTATAATTGAGATGTGTCAGTTTATAGACAACAATAACAATTGTGAATAGTCAGGGGCATTTATATTGGTAATCCTTATGTCATATATACTAGTAGCACAATTTAATTTTTATATCAGATTAAATAAGTGTGTATGCATAACAAAGTTCCCTCTACATTTGTGAATAGTCTGGAACATTTATATTGGTAATCCCTATGTCATATACTAGTAGTACAATTAAATTTTTATATCAGATTAAATGAGTGTATATGCATATAACAAAGTTCCCTCTACATTTTCTGACTATTACTATGCTTACAATGTGCACAAAAAAACATAAAAAATAAAAATAAAATCCTCCCTCCCTCATGATTCATAAAAAAATTTATCTGAGACTCAAATAATGTTTTTTCTTTGACCCAAAAAAACGTTTGGAATTTTATCCAAAATTAATAATCGTACTGAAACTATTATTAGGCACCTGAGTGTACTTTATTTTACCAGTCATTTCGACCAATGGCAACATCTACATGTATATTCTGTTTTGGATAAATTACTCTTCTTTCTGTGATGTACCCAGGGATTTATCCAGGCCAGTTTTCATACTGGTAAACTCCAGGTGCCCAAAAAAAAAAACGTTTTGTTTTTATTTTAAATTCTGTTTGTTAATATTTTTTTTCAGGTCACAATTCATATCAGTATTTCAATCAAATTCAAGTTAAATTAGACAATCCAGTACAGGAACAATGACAATTTGTTAAAATCAACTTGGTTATCAACATGAAAATAATATAGTTTAAATAATCACGGAGCTTTAGGAAAGTATCTGACAATTGCAATGAAAAAGGCTAGGGCCAAGCATGTGATCCTGGAAACATGCTCTGTAGCAATCTCTACCAGAGTGTGCTCACACCAGTCATGCTTCCTTTCTGACTGTAACCGGCTGAGTACTAGTCCGTGTTTCTATATTTAGCCTGGGATTTTCCAGCAAAAATGGCGGAACCCGATCGCTCCAAAGTCAAATTTTCTATGTGCTTTGAGAACATTTCCCACACTAAAACATAATGACAGAATGGAAAATCAGAGCAGTAGTTTTGTTGACGATTTTCGCAAGCTACTCGTCAAAATTGCAGCAAATTAGAACTCTTGTGTTTGACTTACCGTTCGAGTTGTGACAATGTCGTACACATGCGTTTATACTTTTGTGTTTATTAAATAATCGTAGAACCGAACCGCACCGTTTTGAAATATAGTTCTTCGGTTTTAGTGGGACTTTTCAAACATAAGGTCCAAAATTAATACAAATTTTGTTCGATAATTTATGTGCTTAATAAGGGCAGAATGTTGCTCTGTTCGCTTAGTATATATTTTAATAAGTCCACCAAATGTGGGTGAAATGTCGCCGGTAGCAGCGGTCTTACCAAGTCATTAAGGGAGGTAAACTCTGCATGGAGTTTGGCTCTGTAGTTGCCTTCTGTGGAGGAATTTGGGAGATTTATTATTGACCCAGTCCCAATATGGTTTATTTGGCCATTCAGTACTTGAGAGTAAATATCAAAGATGTATTTAGGTTTCCTGACCTCCAGTTACAACAACATTCAATATCTAATTTGGCACCGTTCTTTGCTTTGCTGAAAGAATGTATAAAACCAAATGTGATACACATACTAGTACATAAACTTGACCTACTGTGCATGTACATGTATATGCCAAAGAATTTCAATTTTGTTGTCGAAAAATTATCAAAATTGTTGCTGTCCTGAAATGTCAAAACTACTGTATATCAATAATTTACAAGAATTCAAGGCAAAACAATATTTATATTTTTAGGAGACTCTTCATGTTCCAGTGTTATTTTATACATTAGATTTGACTAGAATTTTAATAAGTATTAATATAGGTTCATAAAAATAGTCTCCAGCCCTATAATCATCTTTGAAGTACAAATTGTAGTTAATTATTTAATAACACACTTACACTTTGAAGTACTAGTACTTAATGTTATCATTTCCCTCAACAGAGAAGAAGCACTCGACGAAAGAGGAAGCATGATGACACAATAAGCCTACAAAGTTTTGATAGCGTTTCTAAGCTTTCCAAGCCAAAGGTTAGTAAATATTTGATGATGTTTTTACTTTTATTCTTGAATCTGAGTGCAATACAATACGTACATGTACATATAATATTTGATAGCAATCAGGTCATTTACTTGTATAATATTGATATTGTTCATTCTGATACATGTTCAGAGATAACATAAATACTATTAGGTAGAACTATTTTCTTTGTATTATAGTCCAGTACCAGGGTTTTCGCTAGGCGTTGGGTCAAGAGGCCCCTATAGCCGCCAGGGAAATTTGTGATATCAAGCATAGGTGAATCATGCTCTAATTTAAGTCTATAATCTGAACACCTTCGAGCTACACCAGGGATGAAGCTCTATATAAATGCTATTTATTATTATATATTATTATTGTGTCCTAGGTGTTATAAGATAAGTCATTGAACTGTCATGGTTTTTTTTTTTTTTTTTTGGCAAACTGACAGCTCATTCAATGTTAGAATGTTTTAATTGGAAGTGCATAAAATTGATATTGTTGTTACAAAACATCAAGTTAAATCTGAAGTTTACCTTGTATGATATTTTTCTACCATCGCTAGCAACTCCACTAAATTAACAAAAACATTGTTATGCCATGAGATATTCCTTAACCATTCCATGACGAGCTTCCTGATTTTTTTGTGAAAACCCTGAGCCAATATATTCTCTTATATATGCGAGTCTCCCATAGGGAGCCTCTCATATATAAGAAAATACATGGGCCTAACAATATTTACCTTGACCTTGTAAGCTTATATATGCAAGTCTCCCATAGTGTGCCTCGCATATATATGAGAATGCAGTGTATGTGAGGCTCGCATACATATGAGAATGCTCTGGCACAGGATCTTTATTTGGGCAGGGGAAGGACCCACTGCCCTCGTAGCGGAAACCCTGCCAGTATGTTTGGGGCGGCTGGATGGTGACTCCTAAGTCTCATCTCATTCTGATCTCAGGAATGGGTGACAACTCACTTATATTAAATCTTTTTTCAACTTTCTTGGCTTTGAGCATCAAATGTACAGACTCACCAATATACCACTCAGAATGTAGTTTGTCTCGATTACGAAAACTCAAACAATGGCGATAACTTAATATTTCATATGTATCTTGAAATTTAGAATTTTTTCTTCTACACTAGTCAAAACAATCATATAGAAATGTTTTTTCATGATAATTTTTTTGAGCCCCTTGAAAATCTTTTTATCCTTCAATATATATATATAGGACATATGAATATAATTTTTCTGTAAGATGTACATCTGATGGTGTCACCCATAATAATGAATAAATATTTGTTGACAAAAATTTTATGAAACAAGATTATTTCCAACAACACATGTCACTATTTTTGGCTTCTTTTTAACCCTTCCATTACTGGAGCTTCCTGAAATTTTGCGAAATGCATTCTCTTATACACGTGAGTCTTCCATAGGGAGCCTTTCATATATAAGAAAATACATTGGCCTAACAATATTTACCTTTAATACCTTGTAAGCCAGTGCATTCTCTTATATATACGAGGCTCCCATATATGCGAGGCTCCCTTTGGCACAGGATCTTTAATGTTGCACAATCGCAGCTCCCGTATTGAAATGGTTAAATTAAATTATCGCTACTATAAATAATGGAATTCATAGAATTATATATGTATACATGTATATATGGACAATTTGAGAAAAATAATGGAATGTTTTCTTATCTGTTTACACAAGCCTTGAAATAGTGTGTCTGTCATTTGCTGAATGAGTTCCCAAGAGGGTGAATTTAGTGATGCTACCCCGCACAGGTGGTTAGTATCACTAAACTCACCCTCTGGGGACCTTATTCTGCTTAGGCCTCATTTTATGGGAAGTATCTATATAGTCTCAGAATAAAAACATTTTTTAGATACTTTTTCTCCTCAGTTCAGTTTCTATATCCCCTAATTTGCAGAAGAAAAAATGCATAATTGATGTGACTAATGGGTGAAAATTACCAACTTCAACTAGTGGGATAGCATCACTAAATTCACCCTCTGGGGACCTCATTCTGCAAATGTCAGACACACAATTTCAAGACTTGTGTTTACATTATGAGCATGCATAATGGCCAAGACAATACAGCAGTGTTAATTTCTGCAGGTCTGAATAGCCAGGCAACCGTCTATATTCAAATTATTCAATCTCATATTGAATGGATGCAAAATATGTCAACTTTTAAATGACATGCCGATACATGAAAATCGCATTGCCCATGTCCTCTTCTTGAAAATGTTTATAAATATCATCGCATAACTAAATTGTTCAATCTGTCTTCATTTTCAGTCACCTGAGGTATATGTCCATGTTGTATTTCTGTTAGATGTTTAGATTCATATGTTGTTTTAGTTTTTAGATTTTGTTTTTTATTTCCCACATTGGGTATTTAGGCAAGCATTTCTTTGAAAAACAAATATTTTGACCAATTATTTTTCTACTCTCGAGTGCCAAATAATACTGATAGTGCACATTTTTGGTTGAAATTAATAAGTGATGACTGTGATGTTGTCAAATAGTAGATTAGGCACACATCTATGGAAGTAGTCGGAAGCATAATATAATTTACATAGGAAGCATAATATAATTTACATATGTTGCCTCTGTAAAATAATTTTAGTCTTATCAAGGTCCGTGGGAAGGGCATGAATCGAAACCACCCATGTCTCTTACATGGTAATTGAGTCATTTGGGGCTGACTGGGTCACGACAAAATTTTATTACATTGTGGCTGTCTATCTTCGTGCTCGCAATAAATGTTTTGCATATTTGATGACTATATAAGTATGACGCTGCATGGAAAATAATTTGTTTATAATGGTGATGGTGCCAATAATAGTGATGCTGTCCTTTTTACCTACTGTAAATACCTAAAAATTAATAAACGTGACCACTATTATTCGGCACTCGAGGGTATGTAACATGCTATCAACATGCGGTGAATATTCAACTAGATTTGCTCCTAAATATGAAGCAGTTACACATCCTACTTCGGAGTTTTCCCTGTTCTTGCATGGATGCAAATTTGGCATCAAATAGGTGATTCATGTTCGGTAAGTGCATGAGGCCTAAAAGAAATCAGTGATGTTTCCAGTAACCTGTCCACCATAAGTTCAGTTCTCCGCCCCTACTAATTGTATTGACCTGGTAAAAACAATAACAAGTGCACAACCAAAAAAAAAAATGCATTTATAGATCTCTGATGATACAGGTAGTAAAACTGTTGCTGATCAGTCGCCAATCTGCGTTATTTTATACTGGCCGTCAGTTCTTAGCCCACCCGAGACAAGTCTGAAGTGAAGCTATAGTCATCACTCATCATCCGTCCATCCTTTCGTTCACCCGCCCTTGGAGCATCTTCTCCAGAACCATAAGACCGATTGGGTTCATATGTGGTGTGGATTTTTCCCCATGTGACTGGTGTTCAGATTTGTTAAAACAAGCTCATCAAGTCAGGTCCATAACTCTTTCCCTCCATAGTAATGCTTAAAACAACTTCTTCTCAAGAACCATTGGGCCTATTTAGCTTATATTTGTTACGGAGGGTTCTTGGATGACTGGGATTCAGATTAGTTGAAATGGGTCACTGTTAATCAGGGGAGGAGCCAGGAACATAACTCTATTTTTAGATTTAAATCTATTTCTAAACGCACCACAACCCCTCCCCCCCCCCCCATCCCACACTGTAGCCAATTCAGCCATTAAATTCCTTTTGACTACATCTGATAAAATTGGCTATACCTGTATTATATTTGACATGCTAATAGCACACAACATACTGGTACAACTATGCACAGCTGTCTGGTCATTATAAAGTAATTAGTAGTGATCTCAGTTACAACGGGGGGGGGGGGGGGGGGGGGGGTCATGAGACCATATCATGGGGTTTGTCCAGCTTCTGATGAGAAAACAATTGCACTGGGGAAAAAAACTCCCCTTTCAGCATTAACGATCATGCATCATCATTCTCTTATATATGCGAGTCTCACATAGGGAGCCCCACATACATGTATATAAGAGAATGAACTGGCTTACAAGGTCAAGGTAAATATTGTTATGTCAATGTATTATCTTATATATGTGAGGCTCCCTCACACATATATAAGAGAATTCATGGGCACAGGGTTTTCGCAAAATTTCAGGAATCTCCAGTCATGGAATGGTTAAGCTTACATGATTGGTAAGGTTATTTAAAACCTTGCATACCCTTTGTCTGTTTTATCCTACTATTTTAAAATTTAAATTTGAGTATGAACTACCTGTAGAATTTAGTTCCTGATAACATACACTTTTCAGATTTAAGTATTAAAATCTGCTGATGAATGTTAGTGTAATACAATGTTTTGTCTTCCAACACATGTATACATATGTTGCACATAATTTCAACTTCTGAATATCATATCAGGTTTATTCAAATTGGATTGGTTTATCAAGAAGTGGCATTAATTGAATTAAGAATGTGTATGCATGTCATTGTGAATAATTTCTAAGCTGAGTGTATAGTTCTAACTACTTATTCTGAAGTTAAATTGACATGTACTGACTGTTGTAGTCTTCAGAGTCTCAGTTTTCTCAGTCTTTAGTCAGGTGAGTGACTCCACAATCATTGACTGTCTTGTTTTAAGATTATGGCGACCTTGTGTTGATTGCCATGGGCATATATGCAGAATTAATATATATACATGTATGATCTCATGGATATTTCCAAAAAAAAATTAAAGAATAAAAAACAATTATTTATACCTGCCGACCCTACTTTTTTACCCTACTATGTTACCAGAAACATCACTATTGTTTTTTTTTTGGCCTGATTGGCATCGAAATAGTTTAAGATCAGCTGCAGAGTGATGGAATCATAGAAGTTTTTTCAAACTGCATTCTTTCATCTTGAACATGCTTTTGTGACAATAGAGGGGTTCTGTTTGTAGCCTTTGACTTGTAGCTTGAAAGGTAAATTACATAATTATTGCTGCATTTAATACGAGAGAATGCAAACAGATATTGGTAATTAGGTTACATCTCATTACAATTATTTTGACTTGGCAGTATAATAATATGTGGTTGTAGAAGTTAAAGTTCAAAGAACTTGTGGCAATCGGTTGAGTTATATCTGGTTATAAATCGAGGATTCAATCATCATACACTTGATTCCACAGCCCTCTGGTTATAAATCGAGGATTCAATCATCATACACTTGATTCCACAGCCCTCTTAATTCAGATTGTTTGGCTTTGGCAATCTGCTACGGCAATCCTTTGCCATGGCCCAGTTTGCTTCGGCATTGCTGATTGCAATAGCAAATTATGAGGGCAGATTCTATCATAACTAATTCTGACCTATCTCCCAATCAAAATGAACCATGTATCAGAGTTTCCGCTATTCCAGCATAGGTTCTGTCATGAATTTTTTTTTTTTTAATCAGTGTTTCCTAGTACCGGTAAATTAGCATGCCGACAGACCCGTTTAATCTCCCACTTTGCACATGAGTCTGCCGATTTGATCATCGACACCTGCCTGTACCCCACAACCCTCATCTAATCGAATGGTTTGTGCAAATACATGTACACATAAAGACAAATATTTATTTCATAAGATGGTAACAAGGAAGTCATTACATTTTGTAAGTCCCGTTCTCGTCGCGGCCGAGATTTCATTGATGTCGGTGTGATCTATTGTCTATCCTGATTGGATAAAAAAAACTTGCAAAATTAACAAGTATATTCAGAAAATCAATATACGAATACGTTCTTTAAAGACATATTATGGACTTGTTTGGGTGTGTGAAACTGATAAGTTAGTGCAGGCGCTATATGCGAACTTGTGGAATGTAGCATTCTACTAACATCGCAGAAAATTTCAACGAAATCGGTCATACCACTCCATAGAAAACATCGTCTGAACTACGCTTAATCGTAAATAATAATCATAAATATTATTTACATCTCGATTCGCGATGCAACGATCGGCGATAAACTAACACAAATGATTTCACCATCAAGTGTCATTGCATTTAATTAATATATAAGAATTACAGTGTGTGTTGTCAATTTTGATTAATAATCTTAAAAAAATAACTACTTTGAGGAAGATTATTCTCAATTTCTATTTGATGACCCTGCCGGAGTGTTTCACATCACTTTAACTTCAGAATTAAAAGTACATACCGGTAGTTTATTTCTTAAGATGAATTCTGAGACATTTCATCGAAACCAAAACCACCTGGCTATGTTCCAGGAGCGATTACTGTAGTTTGTTGATCGAATGACTATTTATAGGAATTTTTGTTTATTATGAAAATGGAGGTGAAATTGCAACGCATATCACGCTCGCTGTTTATACATAAAAGCAATGCCGGCATACACGATTCAATTGCAACGCATATCACGCTCGCTGTTTATACATAAAAGCAATGCCGGCATACACGATTCAATTGCAACGCATATCACGCTCGCTGTTTATACATAAAAGCAATACACGATTCAATGAATTCAATTTGTTAATATCAAGCTGCAGTAAATATACTTCTCCAGAAACTAATTTGGATCTACTCAGGTGAAAGGCAATGGGGGTTTTCGGATACAAAATTTCAAAATTCATGTAGGACGCCCGAGTCGGCCCATCCTATCCTAGATCCTACGGACGCAACATTTAGACCCTAGCAGAAACCCTGCATGTATATGATTCAATATTTTCAGAAAATAGCTGTTTAATGCCAACATGCTGCAAAATCACAATCTACAAGCAGAATGAATCTCTCTATTCATAACACTGTCTGCATGTATTTGTGCTTGTACAAACTTCTAGCTGATAGTGAATAAGGGTCTGTTCCCACCTGCCATCGTGGGAATGACATGCACTGCAATTTCAAGGTCGAAAGGCACTAGAACCACGACTGAATTAACCCTTTACCCAACAGAACGGCCCTGTGCCAATGCATTCTCTTATATATGCGAGTCGACCATAGGTCGCCTCGCATATATAAGAGAATGCATTGGCTTAACACATTAAAAATTATAAAATTGTTAAAGAATGTAAGAAAAGATGGTAAAAAGTGTTAAAAAATTTTAAGATTTTTTTTAGGCCAATGCATTCTCTTATATATGCGAGGCGACCTATGGTCGACTCGCATATATAAGAGAATGCATTGGCACAGGGCATAACTGTAACTATCACAATGTGGTCAAGGAGCCGGTTCCAATGATATCCATATTTGTATGGTTCTATTGAGACAGACCGAAGATATTTTAGGCTGTTGAAGCTTTATTTGGCTGGTTTTGGCCGGTTTGTTGGGTAAAGGGTTAAATTGCTTCTTTCTCATCTGAGGGTAGCCATTTCTTTCGTCGATCAAGGTTGACCAACTATCAATGTTTTCTACCCGTATTATATAACCACTTACAAACATAATGCATGACAAAGTTTTAAATATTGTTTTAAATTGCACTGTGCGATATGACTAAGAAATAGACGTTAAATGGTACGCATGACCCGTTTAAGGTTGGGTGTGCCTGCATGTTGTCTTCAGCCCAATCACAAGATACTGTTCTGTTGACACAATCAATTGATTTCAATTGGGTTATTTGTAGCTTATCCCGAGAACTCGCTGGTGACAGTGTGGGTGTCCTTATCACGAACCTATCAGCAATCATGTGAATGATCTGGCTTTTTCAAAGAAGATTGTACTCTAGTCTCTAAATTTTATTGTCATGTCCCTCCTGTTACAAAATCAGTTTTGTTTTTTTTAATTACTTGGTAGATTTCTGATTTTGGGGTATAAAATACAGTAATGCCCTAAATAATCGACTCCTTAACCACAGCAGAATTATGGGTAATTTTTCAGGATTTAGTCGGAAATATGGCTTGTTGCCATTCATCGGAAAGCTTTCGGAAGAGCTTTCGGATGAACGGCAACAAGCCCTATTTCCGACTAAATCCTGAAAAGTTACCCATAATTCTGCTGTGGTTAAGGAGTCGATTACTTAGGGCATTACTGTACATTGGCCAAATAAAATATTTTGACTTATGACAGCGTGAACCTGGTGTTCCCCATGCCCTTGTGATGGAATTTTTCAATTAAAACTATCAGGTCAATTTAAACCTAATCTTAGTCTGAAATTTCCAAGAATTTTTAAAACCCCCCAAACCTCCCTACCTGTCGGCACACCCCTATCGATGTCTCACATATAGCCGGGGAGAGGACTTCATATAAGCCCTCGGGCTTGTTGTCTGTTCCCTGTTTCCATACGATATCATTTCTCCACATCCCTGAACTCAAGCTTCTTAAACCTAGCATACAGGTCTGTGGTTGGAAAAATTTCTAACTACATAAATGCCATTTCAATATTTGAAAGTACTGTAGTGGAATATTCTATTTTCGGTCTAACCAGTATTTATATGTTAGACCAACATTCAACTTTTGTCCTGAAATAACTATCGATTGGAAATTTCGTACTATACTCAGGAATGGCATGCGTTCAGTTCAACATGCATGTTTGTCCAAATCGTCCCATACGGCGATGCCTCAGGCCTTTACAGGCATATACAAATTCAACATCGTGGAATGTCTTTCATCATTGCTAACATTGTAATAGATGATTCAACCGCTGTATATAACCATGCCAACAGGTACGAAAGAACACACAGGGAAAGATCCAGTTTATACCAGCATCACATGTACCATGTCTCTCGTCTGCATTCTCGCTTGCCCATACACTCTGACTCCCATACAGGGAACACACCACTGCCCCTCAGTGGCATTAGAAAGCACATTATGGACACGCAAGTGTGATGCTTCAAGCCCACATCTCATTACTAGAATGGACAAATATTCCGTTATATGGACACTTCTTTACATGACTCTAGTTTGTGCATACAATACACTTTTGTCAATCTCACATCCTGTAGGGGTTGTAGGGTCAGGACCCAGCTGTCCACCTCCATTAAAGTCACGGGCGGCGTTCGTTGCAGAACTATTCATATTTGTTCAAAACGCCATCAACGGAAGGGATATTCAAATATATATAGTTTTGTTCATATGCCAAACATATTCAGCGTGTAAATAGTATATTGTCGTCAAGACGTACGATGGTGTACGTAAACAAGAACCTTCTCGTGTTACAGAAGTTTTGCTTCTGTTTACATAACAGAGCGCATATTGGTTAATCACACCAAAATGATATAAAGGCTATATAAACAGTAACAAATAACGCTCTTTATGTTTACCATATCCGGATCTAAACAAAAGCCAGGTTCTGTAATGTTTTTTGCTTTTGTTTACTTAACAAAGGAAAAACATTTGAAAATAACATACTGTTTATGCCATATTTGATATTTCTGATTTGTATAAGAACAAAGTCTGTCTATATTTTACTATTCTTTCTGTTTATGGTGGTTTTTGACAGAGCTGAATATCTTTAACCTTGGGCTGACATTCTTTGAGCACAAAAACATTGTAAACTGTTTTGAAGGCACAAAGTTTATGCAGCAGACAGTATCCCACCCACACTTTAATATTGGTGATCAGGTTTTCATATAGGCATCCCATTAGTATAGAGATAACTCGCAAGTATGATTCTGAATCAAATGATGAATCAATAAACAAAATTATATATACTTAGGCGTTGGGGAGTATCACGTCATTGATCAGTGAGTGGGATAGTGAGGAGGCTGTCCGGCATCGGAGAGCTCGTATCTTAATCAATAAGCGATACAGCTCACACACACACCTCTCCATCCTCATAACTTTTTAGCGAACTTTCACATGTTGACTCTGCTCAGTTCTTCGGAAAACAGAACGATGAGAACTAATTAAAATTGATTGTGAGTTCACTCCGGTTACTGAAGCAGCCCTTCTCAGATCAGGGCTGTTATGGAAAGTTTTTGTTCTCTGAATGCAGAGTTGAATATTTGTTCATTCAAAAGTGATGCAGAATCTCATTCGTGTGCCTTCGAATTGCTGCAAGTTCCTGTGAAACATTCACGTTCTCGATCATTAACATTCTTCAAGAGAAAGGTAAGAGAAGTGTGCAATTGAACTTTTTTTATTTGATTTTTGTTATAATTCATGTTTGATATCTAGGCTACATAACTTAAACAGATTGTTTTAAACTTTTTTTGATACTGTAGGAGGATGTTTTTTCCCACACCAGTACAATCCATGCTTCTCAAAAGTGCAATTACCTGACTCGTTAACATAAAGATGATCTATCGCTTCCTAAACATGTTTTACATAGTTTCCACCATATAAATAATAAAATGAGTTGAAGACACATGTCCGGAAATGCTTACATCAATTAATATTGATTTTATTTCGGATTTTCTGGTATACATACAATCAATTTGGGACATATTACGGCTTGCAGAGCATAGGAAGCGGGGAGAATTCTATCTCTATCTGAGATCGCCTGCCGGCCTGTTCTAAAAATAGTAATGAAAAAATGTCCAATTGATTATCGCATAATATATGAAAATATCGATATCAAATCAATATTAATTGATAGAATCATTTCCGGACAGGTGTCTTCGACTCATTTATTATTTATACTCCGGAAACTACATGGATATAAAACATGTTTAACCATTTCATGACAGGAGCTGCGTTAAAAACATGGTTTAGTTATGTTGTTTGCATTCTCCATTCAAGAGTTGTCCATTTTTGTTTATAGGTCCGTCTGCTCATATATCTTTTTATACGCCCGTTTGAAAAAAAGGGTGTATTATAGTATTGGTCTGTCCGTCGTACCGTCCGGGCGTCCGTTAACCTGGTTTCCGGATGATAACTTTAGTTCGAGTGAACCAAATTTAATAAAATTTGGTATGTGGGTTTATTAGCCGAAAATTAAGTTCAAGTTCGAATTTGGGTTCCGCCCGCCAATTTTCACCGGAGTTATGCCCCTTATTTGACGTTTTTTGACTTGGAAAATCCTTGAAATTTGTTGTCCGGATGATAACTTTAGTTAGAGTGAACCGATTTCAATCAAATTTGGTATGTGGGTTTATTAGGAGAAAAGACAGCTCAAGTTCGAATTTGGGTTCCGTCCGCCAATTTTCACCGGAGTTATGCCCCTTATTTTACGTAATTCCGGATGATAACTTTAGTTAGAGTGAACCGATTTCAATCAAATTTGGTATGTGGGTTTATTAGGAGAAAAGACAGCTCAAGTTCGAATTTGGGTTCCGTCCGCCAATTTTCACTGGAGTTATGCCCCCTATTTGACGTAATTTGACTTAGAAAATCCCTGAAATTTGTTGTCCGGATGATAACTTTACTAGAGCTTATCGGATTCAATGATAATTTGGTATATTACTTTCTCCCACCAAAACACAGGTCAAGTTCAAATTTGAGTTCCATCCGCCAATTTTACCCAGAGAGGGCGTATTTTGCACACCCAGCGTAGCTCTTGTTAAATTTGGTTTATGTCCTGCCCATGTTTCAATTGGCATCGTGGGGGTATCTTGATTTGTTTATGAAATGAAAAAGTGAAGCAAAAGATCAAGATCAATTTCTGTAACCATTTACAACAATAATGAGTTTGATTCCAGTACTCAGAGCATTTGTTTTTACCTTGGAGATATCATCCAACTCTCTTGGACTTTTTTCAATCATCTGACTGAAAAATATCTTATTCCATGATTGTTAAATATCAACCCCCAAGTCTGGAAATAGTGTGTCTGACATTTTAGGTCCTCAGAGGGTGAATTTAGTGACACTAACCCGCACCACGGGCTAACATCACCAAATTTATTCTCTTTGAACCTCGGTCTGAATTAGGCCTCAACTGCTGTGGGATACCTATGATCAGACTGAAGTTCCCCAGTTGAAGTTGGAGATGTTCACCCATTAGGCCAAAAAAACAAACATTTTTGTTTCCGGTTTGCCTGGCTGGGTTGGCCCTGTTTGGATTTTTTTTTAATCTTGAATATTCAGTACACACCCCTATCTAATCTACCTTTCATTAGAACAATTATCAACTAAACCAGGGTGTAATCCTTGCATCCATTCACTAAGTAAGCAATGCATGCTAACGGGATATGTGCCTGCTGACCATGCAGTCATTGATCAACTAAAGTAATGCCCTAAGTAATCGACCCCTTAACCACAGCAGAAAATGGGTAACTTTTCAGGATTTAGTTGGAAATATGGCTTGTTGCCATTCAATGGAAAACTCTCCATGAGAGCTTTCCGATGAATGGCAACAAGCCATATTTCCGAATAAATCCTGAAAAGTTACCCATAATTCTGCTGTGGTTAAGAAATCGATTACTTAAGAGCATTACTGTACCATTCAGACGTGAACACGTGTTCTGGCTGGCACATGCTACCAGTATATAAACTTAACCGGACCTCGCTGATAATTCAGCTAATTCTGTTAGTAAGTAACAGCCCTTTATAACATGATTGACATTATATTATACTGGTACCAGGTACATTGTATATGTGATCATCAACGGAAAAAACATTAACCATATTTGGTACTATGGGTATAAAGGGCTACTAATATAGATTCCCCCATGTCTTTTCCGTTGGAAATGTATATTTCAACAGTACACACTACAATGAGTTGGCTTATATTGCGTTTGATGTCACCTGACCATTTGACTTATCGTAACATTCAATTTCAGCAGTTCCAACTATTTGACCTAAATTCTCCCTGGTGGAAACGTTAGTACGCAACATTCTTGACCTTTCTGATTGGGTGACAGTAGGCCTAGGGGTGTGGGAATAATTATCTGAAAATATGTTTAAAAATTTACTCAATCTATATCAAACACAATTGTATGACAAATAACAAAGTTTGTTTCCAAAACAGATCAGTTGAAGTGTACCATATTGTCATGCATGGAGACACGTGCATGCATGCTGTTCACATATGGTCCGCCATTGTTTATAGTTACATGGTACAGGAGAATCACTATCATCTGGCAGGTTAGAGTAATATCATCTGAATGATGATCTGATCTATATATTGGTTTCTTATTGGCAATTAAAAGTTTAAATGACAGTGATATATTTTAAAACTTTCCCCTAAACAATTTGAATAAGATGACTTCAAAATTATGTGGGATAAAGGTATGAGCTGTATAATAACCAATATACCCAGTAATGGGTTAAACATGTGCATTTTTTTTCTTTCTGACCTCTTTTTTTTTTGTTGGCCTTAGTCATCTCAATTATGCATTTTATCTTCTGCAAATTAAGGGGTTTTTTCCCAACTGAACAGAAGGGGGGAAGTAACTGAAAACAATGTTAATTTGAGACTATAGATACTTCCCAGAATTTGAGGCTTAAGCAGAATGAGGCTCGCAGAGGGTGATTTTGGTGACGCTAGCCCACTGTGCGGGATAGCATCACTAAATTCAACCTCTGGGGACCTCATTCTGCAGATGTCGGACACAGTATTTCCAGGCTTCATCAACCCTTATAATAATGGGTTGAGGCATCTGTGTGCCAAGTCAAGACCATTGCTAATCCAAAATGATTTACTTGAATGATGTATTAGGATGTCAAATTGAGTGAAATATTGACATGTTGGTACTCACTGTAAAGAGTTGAGGGTACTAAATAGCTTAGAATTTTGTATGTGCTTCAGAAAGCATTTCTATTTTCTCTCCAAATGTTTATTGATATACATGTATCTCAAGATTTGAAACCTAAAGCCAAATTAAAATTTTAAACCAAAAACCTTCAAGATTGCTAGATCAAGTGCCGGTAACTTAAAATTCTTATGAAGATATGAGATTCATTCTACCTGAATGTATCACTTTCCAAACCGAAAAGAGACATTTTAAAGTGTAATTTGAAGGATTGAAGTGTGTTTTCCAATTATTCCAAAGTTACTCATTACCTAACAAATAAATATTTAAATTGATTTGAAATTTATAGGCTTTATTATGTCATAATATGACCATATCTGTTGAAATTGTCATAAAAATCCAATTTATTGCAACTACTGCTAGGCTGGTCTTGTTTTATATGTAAAAGTAATGTGTGGGACTGCTGATGATTGTTTACTTTCCAAAGATGACAGACCTGACCTGTCAGAGTTTTCAGTCCAATAGGTCAAACTGAGAACTGGGTCACCTGAGGATCTCTGATCTGTACATGTGATATCAATCAAGGTCACTCTAATGAGCTGTACCTGCCTGGGTGATCAATTCTCTCAGGTCATGTGACCAGGTGAGTCCAGTTCAGTGACATGCTAATATTGTGTGTGGCCTTGGGTGGAAATAATATAGCTTGGGGTAAAGTATCAAATTTAACCATGTACTCCTGTTTGAGTTTATGTTGATGGATGAAGGCTCTTGGACCTCAAGAGGGGAGTCATCTATCATCTTGGTTATATGTTTCATAAAAAGAATTATTGTGGTATTGACATTTTTTATTTACCAGGTCTGAGATAATTGCAAGTTTGTCAATAGTATATGAATTCTTGGTACTATATCATGTTACTTCCTCATTATCACCCTGGTTTTAGTTTTCCAAAGAGAAGTAAAACTATATATGCCTGTTATTCCATTAACGCATTAAAAATTACCTTTACGAAATAATAGGCACATCAAAAAGATGCAAACCAAAGAGACAAATTTCTGCAACAATTTTGGAAATAAACCAAACGAGGTTGGGTGTCTGTATCGAATTCAAAAAAGGATATAATTATAAGCTACCTATTAAATAGTTGATAAACAACTAACCTTTATAATACATCGGCAATACATGGCATTCTTTATACGATAAAATGACCTATAATGGAACATCATTTTCAAGTTGTCGTTGTCGTGGATCGAGTGTAAGTGGAATTCCGGCATCGGGGATTATCGCCGTCCTTTCCAGGAATTAGCCGAATTGTGTTCATTTCCAATGTGATGATTGGCTCTCCAGCAGTATTTATTGGGGTCAAATCTGACACATTTTGACCGCCTCCAGCCGAGGTCATTCAGTGTTTATTTTAGCATCCACGACATAAAATTACAATACCCAAAATCACTACATGGGTTCAATCGAGTTTGGTGTTAAGTATACCTTCAAGTGGCATGTAATGCCAAATTTATCTATTCTGTAACATGAAATTTACTGGTTTTTTCAGAACTCCCATACTATAGAATTGAAAAATATCTCAGCCATGGGGTATCAGATCTGAATGAAATTTGGTATGAAGGTTCGCCATCATGACTGCTTTCAAAAAAAGAGCAATGACGTTCACATTTTCCGTTCTTGAGTAACATGTATCTTTCTTTATCTCAAAATGTGGGTTTTTGTCCTTCCATGCGAATAGATATCTCAGGCATGGGTTATATATTTGAATGAAATTTGTTATGGAGATTCACCATCATGACTGCTTTCAAAAGAGTGGTAAATTACGTCTACATTTTCCATTCTAGAATTACCTTTGTTTATCTGGAAATCATTTTTTTTTTGTCCGTCCACATAGATATCTCTATGAGTTATTGAATCTAAGAATTTTGTATGGAGATTCGCCATCACAATTGCTTTCAAAAGTGTGCCAAATAACCTTGTTTGATTTTTTTTTACCTTCGTTCGGCATTTTTCTCCAATTTTTTTTTAATCTGGCTTGATAACTCTCAACAAATATGAACAGATATGAACATATTTCAATAAATGTTGGTAAACAAGTGGCTTGCTTCACCATCTCGAATTAGTGCAAAAATCATGATTATCCCAGTGTTGTGGTCCTTTTTGTCTATCGGACTGTTGATGTTTTTTAAACCATTATTTGAATGACTGATCATATACGCAGGAGAGAATTGCAGAGGTCCTCAGTATTTGGATTCCTACCTGAGGCTTCCTATGTTTGAATTTGCCCAGTGGCGGGTATACCAGCACTGCCGGTGCATCCTCTTGTTAATATAAAGAAAACAATTTTAAGGAAAAGCAATAATTTATTGACTTCTCATCATCCAAATTGGGTGATGAACAATAGACCTGAAGTGAATAAATGCTGCTAACATTGATTGTCAACTGTTAAAATTCAGTTGAAAATGAGTAAATGTCAAATCTTCAGTTAATTTTCATTTTCATTTCGCAAGTAATGGACTTTTGTTTTGTTTTTTAGAATGCTCATTCCACTAATATCTTCAGAATTTTAAGTTGCAAACACTGTGTTGACCTTTAATAAGCATTGAAGCCAACTTGAAGGTCTAACATGAGTTACAGTAATGCTCTAATTAATCGACTCCTTAACCACAGCAGAATTATGGGTAACTTTTCAGGATTTAGTCGGAAATATGGCTTGTTGCCATTCATCCGAAAGCTCACGCCGAGAGCTTTCCGATGAATGGCAACAAGCCATATTTCCAACTAAATCCTGAAAAGTTACCCATAATTCTGCTGTGTTAAGGAGTCGATTAATTAGAGCATTACTGTATCTTGTATCAATTATTCAAGCGATAGCTCATTTCCCTGCTACCTTCGTGAAAAGTGTGAAGCGTCTCAGAGCAAGTAAAAAGTCAGGGATGTATATATTATATTCATGAAAGTAAACGATTGAAAATAAGTGGCCTTGGTACGGGTGATTGGCCGCTAAGCACCTAGTGAGACTTTTTCCGTCACAATGGTGTGAGACTTTGGTACACAAATCCCTGGCTGTTGTTGCCATATTGCTTTATCGATGTGTTGAGTATGATAAAAGATTAAACATCTTGGGGACTTTGTAGTGGCAATTACGTCAATCGTTTTAAATTTAGCATTTTTATATTTGCTTCATTGAATTATTGTTTGACGCAAAATAATCAATTGTAGTTAGCTGCTTTCACTTTGTTTTATTTCTGGAATGAAGCTATTGCGGGAAGTCATCCTCAGGGGTATTTCTGGAATCTCGGATCTTGAACTTGTTTACTGCCATAAGGGAGTCCAGGTCACGCAGTATAAGCTTACTATATTTGCACCTCTGAAGTTAGTGGCAAAAAATGTCAGGTTACTATGAACATCGGTCGGCTGAATGAAATCGTATCAGGACCCATCTAATGCGCAAAATTCGGCAACAACTGTCTACTTCACAGAGATCAAGGGTTCATTATAATAATAGATTTTCAGCATAAAGTACATGTAGATGAATGACCATTGTGATTTAAGCTGTCATTTGCCATTGTTTTTGTTACTTTCATATCTGTTTATTGGCGCGTTCCCTTGTATTTTGTTAAATAGACTGGTTCCTGGTCCTAAAACTGCTAAAATCTGAAAACATAGTAACCTGATTCTGTAGCAATAGTGTCAATAGTATTCAACACATAGCAACTTCGGTTTTGTTTACCTGTTCATGAATTGCAATTGCAGTTTAATTCTACATAAAATTGAAAACAGGGTACTCTCAAGTGCCGAATGATCATGATAGCCTAATAATAGCTATGGGTGGGGATTTACATGCAGGCTGAAATTAATAATAGTGATGGCAATGTCACTCCATGTCTCAATGCCAAATAATAGTGATTGTTGGGAAAAATTATTAATTTTCTCCAAATTAATAATTTGCTGACACAATTATTAGGCACCTGAGAATAGTTGTATGCGGGAATTTTTTTTTTACATATGTATGAGGATAGCAAATTGTGCAAATTTTGAAGAAAAAAAAAAGTTCAAATTTTGAACCCTTTTTTCCTTCAAAAATTTTCTTGTGATTAAGAAATCATTTCTTTCTATATGTATCTCAAGATTTGAAGAAACTGAAACTTCAGTCAACTTTTTTTTTTTTTCAAAAAAATTCTTTGATGTTGCTAACTCAAGGGTTTCCATGATTTCTAAATACTGATAATTTCTCTGGAGTAAGAATTACATTGTCACACCAAAAACTGCCTCAGATCACAGTTCAAGTCATAGTTCTTTTGTTTAACACAAGACAGTAACTTGTATTCCACTTGAGATCTTTTCCAAACAATGCACTCTCGAGTCTTATTGTCACATCCGTTCCCGGATCAAAGCGGGCATGTGGATTACTTGTTTGTCTAACCTCATTGTCCTCTTTATCTTTTACAGAAAAAGAGTCGGAAATCTCTGCTTCGGGTCTCCTCTTTAGTCAATATTTTGTCACCAGGACGACCATCGAAGAAAACAGATGAAGTTTTCCAGGTACTGTGTGTTTTATTTACAAATGGAATGCCTTCTTTATCCTCCTATCAATCTTAGCTGATTATCAATTGGGATGCAAATATTAACTACATGTATCATGTTGACTAGCTTTGTAACATAATGTAACATAATATAACATTTAAAGATCCATTGAGTTTCAATCATCACTCTATATGTAATTATTCTCGTCACATTCCTGCCCAGTTCTGGTGATCAAAATAGGTCAATTATGTGAAATACTTTTATATGGATGTTATACCCCCCCCCCCCCCCCATCCAAAAGGTGATGTGTTTACTGGATTACATGCATCCGTCCATCATGTATGTGCATCTGCTCATATACCTCAACCATGCGTTATCAGATCTCGATGAAATTTGGTCTGCTTATTTGGCATCGGGAGGACTTTCAAAAGAGGGTTCATTGACATTTTCCATTCAAGGGTTATTCCTCTTTGTTGGATTACCCTCCGTCCACTCATATATTTCAACCATGGGTTGGATTTCCATTGTACCTAATAAACATTTGACAATCAAAGTCCAAAATGATTCACAGTAATGCCTCGATGAGAGATTTCCGATGAATGGCAACAAGCCATATTTTCGACTAAATCCTGAAAAATTACCCATAATTCTGCTGTGGTTAAGGAGTAGATTATTTAGGGCATTACTGTACACCCAAAATTGCATTAATTCTCACATTTTGGGCAAGGCGAATATTGTTTCTGTAATTACATGTATACTCCAACTCTGAGCGGATAGGTTTATATTCGGTGTAAGGAAATACAGGTTTGCGTCATGGGTCTTCAACTAATTTGTTTGCTGATCACATTTTTTTTCACAATTTGGTTTCCGACCTGCTCATGTTTCAATTTGTCACCAAGGGGGTATCCCAGCACCCGTCGTACAATCTCTTGTTTGGTATGGAAAGACTTTATATCGCAGTCAGTATTTGTGGACGAACAGGTGCCCTTTTTTCCTGCAGACATTATCTACTGACATGAAGTACATGCAGATTGCACAGCAAATTCTAAGAAAGCATGCTTTCCCCAACATTGGACATATATTCAGTATATTTTGATGTCCCTTCTTCCAAATTATGTTTACTGTACATGTTAATTTGGTGGTTCAAATGAGCCATCATGTCTGTTTAACTTGAACCCTTTCTATACTAAATGGATTCTCCCAATTAGTTATAATAGTATACATTGGAGTGGTCTATTAATAATTTGGAGGGGTGTTCAGGTTGTAAAAACAGACGACAGGCTGAAAAACAGATAATACAAAAGCAGAACGATTCATATTCATTAGTGGGAAATGTTCAGATAATAAGTTCAACAATGGTCGTTATAGCATATAAGTGTCTCACACTTGTTCTTCAATCCTGTTGCCGAATGTATGTATTTCGATGCATATATGGCGAATAAATGTTTTGGGTTGTCGTACTGCACCTCACACCTAGGTAAGATCATATATGCATGCTCATTTATGAATAACAATAGGGTTTTCACACTACACCTGGGTAAAATCATATAAGGATTAACTGTCATGTGGACTGTTTTTATGGAGATGTAACGGTGAGGTAAGTGGACATAACTTGTGTAAAACCCGAATGGTTTTACATACAAGTTATGACCACTTACCTCACCGTTACATCTCCATAAAAATAGTCCACATGACAGTTAATCCTTATATTTATATACATTTAGCGAGGAAGTCACTTTTGTAAATATATTTAAATCGAAAAGTGTATCGTGACAAGATCAGCCCAAAATACCCAATAGCACCCTTGCCAAAAGTTAATAGGAACAATTTATCTTCATATTGAAACCCGATGATGTATTAAGTCAATCCTGCGCGAGTCCAAATGCGCCCAAAACATTACGCGTTCGTATTTCCAAACCTAATGACGTATCGATGGTGTTATTAGCTTGGTGTTATGAGGCGTTGCGCATTCACCGAGAAATAACTGCAACTAGCCACGTGGGCGCCGACCAATCAGAATGCTGGATTTAGTGATGACAACACTTAGTGTGTAAATATATACACATGATTGTTTATGGATAACACAGGGTTTTCACACTACACCCGGGTAAAATCATATACGCATGATTGTTTATGGATAACACGGGGTTTTCACACTACACCCGGGTAAGATTTTATACACATGATTGTTTAGGGATAATAATAGGGTTTTCACACTACACCCAGGTAAGATCATACTAGTTAACTAGTATACGCATGATTGTTTAGGGATAATAATAGGGTTTTCACACTACACCCGGGTAAGATCTTATACACATGATTGTTTATGGATAACATTAGTCATCATACTATACCCAAGTAAAACTTGTAAAAACCCGAAATTGTACCAATACAGTATTTATATATATCTCATGACACCCCTATTATATCATTAAAAAGGCCATTACATATTTCCTTATATCAGATAGTGTATATGTCATTAGTGACGAATAAGCGCATCCTTCCTGTCAACTTGGCAGCTCGCTAATAGAATTACTTTACATTGATTAGGCGGATTAATACTATTTTGAAAAGCAGATCATTACACAAAAACCAGACATTGCAAAAATGATTGATTTGTTCATTAAAGTTAAATTCTTGTCCAACTTCATTGCACTAACGAAAATAGACACATAAACAAAGAGACCAATTGGGGGGACTATATTTTTCGTCATAATTCTGAGCGCGCAATACTATCGTATACAGTTGTGAAGCATCTCAGCCAACGATGTAAATGTATGCATTTTAAGCTACTTTTAAGGATTTTGTTTTTAAAGGCATAAATCTCTGGTTTTTTTCATGTGATATACAAGATCTTCAACTCGTTATGTTGTTATATGAGATTTTATGAAACTCGTTTGATAAATTTTATTTAAAACTTGTCTACGACTCATGAATCAAATCTATCAAACTTGTTTTTTTAAATATTATATCCAAACTTAACTTGTTGGAGATCCTCTATATACAATCAGATTGATCAGTTTCAACAATGATGATTCAATCGAAGTCCCTCATGTGACAATAGGTTAATTGAGTTAATGTCTACTCAGCCTCAGGTGTAAACAAACAAGAAAGTGTGTCTAAACAATAGGTTATGACACAGCGTTGATGCATATCGTTCTGCCCTGTGAGGTCTCAATATAATCTTAATCTGCATAAGGCTAACGGATACCCCGATAGCTAAACGAATGACATTGTTTATGTGTGATTAAAACCTGTAATGACTTCTATCTTTGAAGACAGACAATTTTTGATCTGACCATGCCTTGAAATAGTGTTTGTCATTTGCAGAATGAGGTCCACAGAGGGTGAATTTAGTGACACTATCCCGCACGGCAGACCAGCGTCACCAAATTTACCTTTTGGGAACCTCATTCTGTTGAGGCCTCAACTGCTATGGGAAACCTAGACGGTAGACCATAGACTAGTTGAAGTTGGTGATGTTCACCCATTAGTGACCTTGATTATGCATTTTATCTTCTGCAAATTAAAGGATATCGAAACCGAACAGAAGGGGAAAAAGTAACTAAATAGCAACTTTAATTTGAGAATATAGATACTTCCCAGAAAATGAAGCCTAAGCAGAAGGACTTTCCCAGAGGGTTAATTTATTGATGCTAGCCTGCTGTGCGGGGTAACGTTAATAAATTCAGCCACTAGGGACCTCATTCTGCAAATGACAGACACACTATTTCAAGGCTTGGATCTGATATGTTAACCCATTTCATACTGAATATGAATACTGATTTACGAGTAGTTCTCGCAGGAAATGTTCAAATGTGGCATATATATTACAGTAATGCCCTAAATAATCGACTCCTTAACCACAGCAGAATTATGGGTAACTTTTCAGGATATAGTCGGAAATATGGCTCAGTAAGAGCTTTCCGATGAATGGCATAGAGCCATATTTCTGACTAAATCCTGAAAAGTTACCCATAATTCTGCTGTGGTTAAGGAGTCGATTATATTTAGGGCATTACTGTATCTGACAATTCCGACCTATTATACAGGACTCCTTCTGTACTTATTATCTCTCATCTGCTTATTTTCCTTTAATTGCCTCCAGCTGAATAATAGACCATTCCAATGTATACTTTTGGAAATGAGTGGGAGCATCCATTTGGTATAGAAATGGTTAACTTTACAGTACAGATACCAGTACTGCCGAAAAATGCTTGGCAGGCAAATCTAGTGAAATTAACCACGAATAACACACTTGGGATTTGTAAAATAATTCACCTTAAATATTAACAAGCAGAATTCACAGAGGAGATGCAACCGCAACTGATTATCACACGTCCATATGAATAATAAAACTAATGTGCTTCCAATGGGGAATTGGAAATGCCAATTTGGTGATACTGTCACTCATCAAGATGCATTTTGTTGTAAAATGATTTTCGTGGGCGTATATAGGGGAGTAAATTGGCTTCGATGAATTATTTTTCCCCCAATTTAACCCACTGAATATTTAGCCTAAAATATCCAAATTATCAATGTTTATGCTTTATATTCAAACAGACTGCAAAGCTCATATTGGAATTGTAGAAGAAATAATGTTAAGATTTCAAGATGTGTCAATTATGAATATTAAGAGGAACTAATTTTGGAAGAAGTTATTACAAAATGTTTTCAAGCAACAATTATTATACATTTTATACTAATTAGCCTGACATTAGCCCTTAAAATTCAGTTCTAAAAGCATACATTGGAGAGGTCCGTTCTTCAGTAGTACTTGTAGGGTTGGTTGTTCAGCTAATATATTCCAAGTTTTGTTCAAACTAATTTTTGTCTCCCTGCTTATTGATAACTGGTAGCTTTTCTTATTACAAATTTTTCAGAAAGTCACACACATAACAATTTTTGTGACACACACATAACGCAGCTAAATTTGGATTTTGGGATCAGGACACTTCAGTTCAAACATTACATTACATTCATCCCAACCAGCTGTCCCAACAGTATATATTTTTCAAAATGGAGTGTCCCCTCAATAAGTTTAAATAGCTTCTAATTTCTGAAGGTATAATAATTCCAAAAAGATTGGTTTCAAAGTAAACTCATCTATAAATCTTTCATTTCTGAGGTCACACATGCGCTAAAAGAAATCTTCCATCTCTGTAATGATGTAATGTAGATAAATTATACTCAAATTAATCATAGAAGGACTCATGGCAGATGTAATGACCATAATGTACAAACTTACTCACAACATAGGATACTTTGCAAACAATGTCAACAGAAAGGCACAAAAAAAACCCAGTGAATGTCACACACGTAATGAAATAATGACCAATGAGCTGAACGTCCCTGAAGATGAATCAATGGGAATGAAGTAGCTACTTTATATATAATAGTCATACTTGTTACTAATTAAGAGTATCCTATAAATACAGCCCTCGAAATTAGGAAAAATGTCCCTTGGAAAATTTAATAATGTGGCATGTTAGATTCCACATGTTGGCACCGCATTTACCATCGCATTGCTGTTGGCCAATTTCGAGGACTGTAAATAGATATACCTGTAGTTTATGAGAAAGTTCAACTAGTATGCTATATACTTCTAAAATGTTTTTTCATCCATGTTTGTTTGTTTATTAATGATTATCATGTGTTAATTTTCACCTTGGGCAGATGAAAAAGCTATCTTTGGCACATAATAATTGACGGGGGGGGGGGGGGGGGGGGGGGGGGGAATGACTAAATTCCTTCCTGTTCAAACCAAGTGGGGTCAGTATCTGGAGGGTGTTGATCCAGTGGATTATGGATCTCACATGTTTTTCTAATTTGAAGTCCCCTTACGCACTCTGGGTCGCAATTGATAAAGTCAATACAAAACAGAACCCGAGGGGAATCTGAGAACCAATAATTCTTATTGGCCTACATGTAAGTTGATTTAGCTATGTACAGTAATGGCCTAAGTAATTGGCTCCTTAACCACAGCAAAATTATGGGTAACTTTTCAGGATTTAGTCGGATATATAGCTTGTTGCCATTCATCGGAAAGCTCTCGGGGAAAGCTTTCCGATGAATGGCAACAAGCCATATTTCCGACTAAATCCTGAAAAGTTGCCCATAATTCTGCTGTGGTTAAGGAGTCGATTAGTTAGGGCATTACTGTACTCGAGCATACAAACAGCCAGAAGTTTTCATTAAGACTAGCTAATCAAGGACACACAAGCTGTGTAATAATCACACTTGTGATCTAAATGTTGAACGGTAGTACGACCAATATGTAGGAAGTGGCGGTGGTTAGTCCCTACAGGACCGCTTGAAACAAAGTTAAACACATCCTGATGTACCATGTAAACACACAACTAAAGCAAATAGCTACGTTTAATTCCGAGAATTCCTCTTGTAAGTGTATCTGCTTGTTCAAAATGAAGGTATGTTGTGAAAAAATGTTGCAAGACTTTGCTGATATTTCTGAGGGAAACACTTTATTTGTGTCTTTTCTATTAACATTGAAGTAATGAGTGAAGCAGTAAGAAGCTTCCTGAATGGTTTGATCGAAGTTACACATTTTCTTATCAACAGGATCCGCGTTGACCATCATTTAATAGGATCCGTGTTGACCCACCATTTAACAGGATCCTCATTGACCCACCATTTAACAGGATCCGCATTGACCCACCATTTAACAATGTGGAACAATGATTATTAATATTTTAGAGAACAACACTGTTCAGCTGTGATACAGTAATGCTCTAAGTAATCAACTTCTTAACCACAGCAGAATTATGGGTAACTTTTCAGGATTTAGTTGGAAATATGGCTTGTTGCCATTCATCGGAAAGCTCTCGGGTCCCGAGAGCTTTCCGATGAATGGCAACAAGCCATATTTCCGACTAAATCCTGAAAAATTACCCATAATTCTGCTGTGGTTAAGAAGTTGATTACTTAGAGCATTACTGATATGTGCATGTTTTTTTTATTGAAAATTGCTCTTCTTAATCTTTAGTCGAATATGTTCACCAGATGTATGTCATATTTTTACAATAAATAAATAAAAATAATAATAGAAGTAACAATTTACTTAAACTGACATGGCTCAGAACCTCAAATTATGTGTACATTGAGAGTAGGGATGTCAAAATACACCTACTCGGAATAATAATCAACCGAACTTGCAATATAGCAGCAGGGCTGAAAAAAATATTTAATTCTTATAATTTGCATACAAAAACTGGAGGAAGGAATTATTTTTTTTGTCTCCAAAAGTGGAAATATCTACGACTTCAGCAAGTCTTTGAGACAAATATACTATTCTGGTCAATTTTTGCTATAAGGGTAGGTACATGTACAATGTAACTAGATAGCTTTCTTTACAAAAGAAATCAAAATATAAATGTCAGTTAATGATAATTGCAGCATTTTGCGTGGGATCGGACAAGCATAGAGCTGGTCATGCTACTTTCCTGTTTGTCCGAGCAGCATATTTATAACTGAATAATGAGATTTGGTCACCAGCAGAATGATTCAAAACCACATCCCCACCTCAATACAAATGTCGCCATCACAGAGACCTTCATTAAATCCAGGATACTGCGTGTTATAATGACTAAGAAAGTGCAATGGGCTGATGAAATCAAGAAGCAGAAGGGTTATGTCTATGCACTAGTAATATAGGTCACTAGGTGACCTAGTCATTTAAAAGTAATTTTGATTCCTGCTCTGGACCAATGATGAAGTGAGATAGAATTTAGAAACCTGTCAATATCTGATAGCCAGAGGTTTGATTCTATAGTGGAAGTCCTAAAAGCTCTCTAATCTAAATAAGGCTGGATGATTCATTCTCCAGATGATTTTGGCAGTACACTCGTACTCGATCCATAGTACAGACGCACTTAAGCCATTGATCATTGGAAATGATCCCAACTGACTGCTTCATTACGAGTATGAGGTTTCCTAAATTTGAACCAACACCATAAAATGTTATGCAATATTAGGAGATAACCAGTGTATTCTGACATAAATTCAATGATTTGAAGAGACTGTTTTCCAGATAGCTTATTAAACCCATAATCTTATTCCCGACCTTCGGTATGAATGTATATATGTATAATATTTCCTAACTTCAATGGACTGTATCAGGGTTCGCACAAGTGCCTGAAAACCTTGAAATTGCTTGAATTTGACCTTTCCTTTTTCCATGCCTGGAAACCCTTGGAACAGAGTATTTTGAGCATTGTCCTTCAGAACTGTGAATATTAGCCATCCTTGCGTACATGGTCTGCTTATTACCTGAGGCTAATAGAAGATTTATATTTGAAAATGTTCTTAACAGTTAAACAGAACTAGTTCGTTTAATTTCCAAAATTATGTTTAAATACATGTATAATTTGGTTAGTATTAGTAAGTATCTGAAAACATACATTCAAATTTGTTGATATAGTGCTGAAAGTACGTGTTTTGTTTCTTTTATTTGTTATAAATTAGAGATCGTTTTGTCTGTGTTGGTTCAATTTTTTTTTATCAGCAGTCACGTACTACAGCTGTCTTTGCAATGAAATGTTTATGATAATACATACTTTTGATGATTAAAACAAAGGGAAAGCAGTGCGTATTCAAAGTTTTTTTTAATTGTTTCATATTAAGATAACGTAATATACCTTTTCCGAAAGTGCAATGTTATTCCGTTACCGATTCCAGAGTTGCAATGACCCAATTATAGTGCTCAAAGTTGTATTTTTTATTACTTCAATGCATCGTTCAGGTAGCAAAGGTATTTATTACATATCTATCAACGTAATTCGCATGATCGCACAAGTTTCCAGGCGTGTGATAATTCTCAATATCGCACTAGTGCAATCTGTCGACGGAACAATTTCATTCAGTGTTCTGGTTCTCGTCGTTATTATTTTTACTTTTTCAATCACAATAATTAGTGATCAATCGATGAGATGATTCATTGAAGTAGTTTCATTTCAAGAATATGTTTGTCGAGGCACAGAATTTAATTTCAAACGCATCATTAAAGATGGGTCAAGGTCACTCGCGGATAGACGGGCTCCCTGTCTGATTGTTTCGTTAACATTAAAATGCCGTTAAAACTCAATTAAATTCACATTTTCTGACTGGAGATGTACGATTGTGAGTCAACTTGCTATGATACGGAGATATGTAATAAAAATAGAACTGCGTGAGTGTCTGGATTTTGACGAATTATCGCACTCGATTTGTTGGCGGAACGCGATACCTCTCGTGCGGGACTGAGTCCCGCACTCGAGGTATCGCTCTGCCAACAAATCTCGTGCGATAATTTCGTCAAAATCCAGACACTCATGCAGTTCTATCTATTTATCAACCTATTTTGATTCATTTAATTCTTAATTGTTGTCTTAATGAAAAAAGAAAAAAACACTGTTGCATATGATAAATTGCACCCATCTGCATGATGTATTCATTGAAAGCTCATGATGTAAAGAAATTTGGAAGGAGTCCCTATCTCATCAGAAATTTTAAAAGCCTAATCTATAGTACAGATATTTTAAGCCGTGAGGTCCTTGAAATGCTTGTGAAATCCTTGAAAAGTCAGTTTGAAAGTCCTTAAATTTTATCACGAACAAAGTGTGTAAACTTTGCATTTCACCTTGTAGCTCGGATGCAATAATATTTGTCGCCCTTAGGCATTTTGGTACCTATTAAAGCATGGGAAAAAGAATCTTCCACACAAGACTGCACATCGCAAATATGTTTGTGATGATTCAGTGTGCATCTCAATGCTATTATTTTAGTCTAAAGTTGCTCCTTGTGTAAAGAACCAATCAGGCGTCAGTCCTTCCCAAGAGGAAAACACAAAAAGAGCACTTATTTGCTATGGTATTCATAAGGCGAGTGTAATTTAACCCTGTAATATAGTCATAAGTTTGGTGTTTCTCAAACAAAATGTCATAATGGGACATACACCTGTAGTCACACTTTCACCTACCCATAATTGAATTGAAACTGAAAAGGATCAAAATGAACCTTCAAATAGTTCAATATCGAATCAACAATTACAGTCATCCTAATCATTTTGACAAGAGGGACGAGTGCACATTTTAGCACCCGTGAATTTAACAATACGGGTGCGAGAGCAATCGCTCCCATCTCCTGTGAAGGACTGAGGCCTTAACCCTTTTGCAAGTAGAATGACAATTATGTCGAATGTCATACGGTTGGCGGGTTGAACAACATGTCATTTTCAGTAGTTCTATGGTAATATCATGGTACCTTGTATATAACTTCAAAAAATCACCTCATAAAAGGAAACTTCATAGATATTATGCATATGGATATTATACTGTTCTGATTTCATGAAATGTCACTTTTTATGTCATAATTTTAGGAAACAAAATGCAGAAATTGAAAGAAAATAGTTGCAAGATTATGAGAAAACGTTTTAATGACGTTGCCATGTAAACAAATCAAAGGTATATGAAATACTCGCCTATGTTTATTGGAATTAACACTTCTCTTTTGCAGAGATCGGTCAGTTTCAAAGTACCGTCATCACCTACGCCGCAGAGAAGTAACGTGACGTCGTACAAAGCCCCAACGCCTTCTCCAGCCAAGAGGCGGCTGGCCCAATCATGGAGCGCTATGATGGTGAATGGGGGTAACAACCCAATGAAACTAAGCCAACAGGCCATCAAACGACAAGAGGTTAGTCACTTTAAAATATTACTTACAAAAACTAAGACAACAGGCCATCTATCGACAGAAGGTCGGTCACTTTAAAATATTCCCAATGAAACTAAGCCAACAGACCACCAAACAACAGAAGGTTAGTAGTCACTTTAAAATATTACTTACAAAACTAAGCTAACAGGCCATCTATCGACAGAAGGTCGGTCACTTTAAAATATTACTTACAAAACTAAGCTAACAGGCCATCTATCGACAGAAGGTCGGTCACTTTAAAATATTACCAATGAAACTAAGCCAACAGGCTATCAAACAACAGAAGGTTAGTCACTTTAAAATATTCCCAATGAAACTAAGCCAGCAGACCACCAAACAGAAGGTTAGTCACTTTAAAATATTACTTACAAATCTAAAACAACAGGCCATCTATCGACAGAAGGTCGGTCACTTTAAAATATTACCAATGAAACTAAGCCAACAGGCTACCAAACAACATAGGGTTAGTCACTTTAAAACATTACTGATGAAACTAAGCTAACAGGCCATCTAAAGACAGAAGGTTTGTCGCTTTAAAACATTACCAATGAAACTAAGCTAACAGGCTACAAAACAACAGAAGGTTAGTCACTTTAAAATATTCCCAATGAAACTAAGCCAACAGGCTACCAAACAACAGAAGGTTAGTCACTTTAAAATATTCCCAATGAAACTAAGCCAGCAGACCACCAAACAGAAGGTTAGTCACTTTAAAATATTACTTACAAAACTAAGACAACAGGCCATCTATCGACAGAAGGTCGGTCACTTTAAAATATTACCAATGAAACTAAGCCAACAGGCTACCAAACAACATAGGGTTAGTCACTTTAAAACATTACTGATGAAACTAAGCTAACAGGCCATCTAAAGACAGAAGGTTTGTCGCTTTAAAACATTACCAATGAAACTAAGCTAACAGGCTACCAAACAACAGAAGGTTAGTCACTTTAAAATATTCCCAATGAAACTAAGCCAACAGGCTACCAAACAACAGAAGGTTAGTCACTTTAAAATATTCCCATTGAAACTAAGCCAGCAGACCACCAAACAGAAGGTTAGTCACTTTAAAATATTACTTACAAAACTAAGACAACAGGCCATCTATCGACAGAAGGTCGGTCACTTTAAAATATTACCAATGAAACTAAGCCAACAGGCCATCAAACGACAGGTTAGTCACTTCAAAAATATTACCAATGAAACTAAGTCGTTCATCAAACGACATAGTGAGCCACTTGAAATATTCCCAACCATGGAACAAATTTATTATCTGAATATTTCATATGGGAACTACTCATAAACAAGTATTCAGTAAAGAAAAGGATAAAATATTCCCAATTAATTTAAGCCAACAAGCCTTTGAATGACAGGAGGTGAGCCACTTCAAACTATTCCCAACTCTAGGCATATTTACAACTTTCGAAAAATAAACTATGTTGTGCATTTATAGGCAAATTTTACATGTAACCTTCAATTTGTGTGTTGTTTTTTTTATTTGTAGAAAAGGCCACATATAGTCCTCAAATACAGTGTTATGAAAATTATCCTTTTGTTCTAACTGGTAACCCAGCAGGGAAGACTCTTTAAGCCGTGACTAATTTCTTTGAACTGAATGACGGTAGCTAAGTTTCCATTTTGCTGATCCCAATGGGGTGTGGAAATGTAGGGAAGAACAAGAAATTAGGTGACTGAACTGCGATATTAAATCTTTTATATTTTAGGAACGGATAGAGGATTGGCTAGCAAGGAAAAACCTCATTTACTATATAATTTACTGACCAATTCACTCACTTTACAACTATTACTTCTAGAATTCTATCGATTGAATGATTGAATGGGGTTATTGTATCATTGTACCAAAACAAATGGGATTTGTTTGGATCCCATAACAGTTCTCATCTCATACACATGGGCCATTGGACGAAATGTATCACTTGGTAAAATCAATTTGATTAATAGCACATCCCACGCAGTAGTGCCTTTTTAGCTCAACTTTACATTGTAAAGTTTGAGCTATTGCCATGGCTTGGTATCCGTCGTGCGTGTGTGTGTGTGTGTGTGTGATTCGTCAACAATTTCCTTTAGCACGGGCTACAGTTGGTACCTTTGGTCCGATTATTATGAAATTTGTCATGGATGTTGACATTGACATGTAGATGGGAACGAGTCATTTGGGGTCATTCAAAATTCAATCCATTAGCACGGGCTACAGGCCGTACTGTTCGTCATATTGCCATGAAATTTGTCATGGATGTTAATATTGACATGTAGATGGGAACGAGTAATTTTGGGGTCATTCGGCCAAAAAACATGGCCACCGGCAGCCATCTTAGATTTTACTCTTTGCATGACTAAATCCTTTGACACGGGCTACAGGTCGTACCTTTGGTCGGATCATCATAAAATTTGTCATGAATGTTAACAATGACATGTAGATGGGAACGAGTCATTTTTGGGTCATTCGGCGTAAAAACATGACCGCCAGCTGCCATCTTGGATTTTACTCTTTGTATGACTAAATCCTTTAGCACGGGATACAGGTCGTATCTTTAGTCTGATCATCATGAAATTTGTCATGGCTGTTTAAATTGGAATGTAGATGGGAACGAGTCATTTTGGGGTCATTAGGACAAAAAACATGGCCGCCAGCGGCCATCTTTGCTTTCAAAATTTAATCCATTAGCACGGGCCACAGGTCTTACTCTTCGCCTGATCATCATGAAATTTGTCATGGATGTTAATATTGACATGTAGATGGGAACGATTAATTTTGGGGTCATTCGGCCAAAAAACATGGCCGCTGGCAGCCATCTTAGATTTTACTCTTTGCATGACTAAATCCTTTAGCACAGGCTACAGGTCGTACCTTTGGTCAGATCATCATGAAATTTGTCATGGATGTTAATAATGACATGCAGATCGGAACGAGTCATTTTGGGGTCATTCGGACGAAAAACATGGCCGCCAGCAGCCATCTTGGATTTTACTCTTTGTATAACTAAATCCTTTAGCACGGGCTACAGGTCGTACCTTTAGTCTGATCATCATGAAATTTGTCATGGATGTTAATATTGACATGTAGATGGGAACGATTAATTTTGGGGTCATTCAACCAAAAAACATGGCTGCAGCAGCCATCTTGGATTTTACTCTTTGTATGACTAAATCCTTTAGCACAGGCTACAGGTCGTACCTTTAGTCTGATTATCATGAAATTTGTCATGGATGTTAACAGTGACATCTAAATGGGAAACGAGTCATTTTGGGGTCATTCGGCCAAAAAACATGGCCACCAGCGGCCATCTTTGATTTCAAAATTCAATTCATTAGCACGGGCTACAGGTGAATGAATAAATGTTTATTGGATAATGTATATACACTGGACAAACATAAAAAATATAGTGCGATGTACATACAAAATCCGGGCGATGACGTGACCTAACTGGCCGTCTTCCCGTCGCCGCCCAGGCATCAATAGTAAGGCAAGTTGACTACACTGCTACTCCTAACGGGCTTAACGATGCATCTTCACTTCTCTTAACGTGTGTGGGTGATTTAAGATAATTATTTACTACAGAATACTAGTATATAGTTATATACGATTGTTTGATTGAGTTGAGGAGTCGACATGGTAAAACAATTCTTAACTGAATAATTCTTAACTGAACAAAGCCCATGGTTTAGACCCCGGAAGCTCCTGGCACGACAGTAACCCAGAGCGGCCGTCCCAGGGAAACATCGCGACCTGAACCTCCAGGAGTCCACCTGAGTGTCATGCATACACATATACATACACACACATATACACATACATATACATATACATACATATATAAATATATATATATATACACACATATACATACATATACATATATATATACACATACGCGCACACACATGCATATACATATACAAACAGTCACAGGTCGTACTGTTCATCTGATCATCATGACATTTGTCGTGGGTGTTAATATTGACTTGTGGATGGGAACGAGTACTTTTGGGGTCATTCGGCCAAAAAACGTGGCCGCCGGCAGCCATCTTATATTTTACTCTTTGTATCAAATTGTATGACTAAATCATTTAGCACGGGCTACAGGTCGTACCTTTAGTCTGATCATCATAAAATTTTGTGGTTATTCGGCATTAAAACATGGCTGCCAGTGGCCTTTTTGGATTCTACTCTTTGCATGACTAAAGCTATCACATGTTGGAAAACATAGCCGCCAGCAACCATCTTAGATTTTGCTTTTATATACATGTATATATATATCTCTTGTTGATAAACTAGTATTAGACATTCAACTTTCCACATTCCTAATCACTCCATCGACAGTAACACATTAAATTATTCCCTTTCCAAGTTGAGCTACAGTGTCATTGACACTTTCATGTTGACTTATTGATAGCTCAAATTTTGCCTTTCGTTGCCGAATCTTCATACATCAGTTTTGATGTCCACTTTGTCATAATGGGGCATAAAACATAAACCAATTCACAAACTTTAACCCTTTCATACTAAAGGGATTCTCCCATCCAGTTATAAAAGTATATATTGGAACCGTCTATTATTCATTTTGAGAGGTGTCCACGAAAAACAAACAGACATACTTAAAAGATATTACAAGTGCAGAAGGATTCATATTCTTTGGTGGGAAATGTTCTGATAATAATTTCAACAAATATCTTATTGTTAATTGTTGAACTTATTATCTGAATATTTCCTAATACTCATCAATGAGTATTTAATATAGAAATGGTTCATACTACCATAATAATAAGTACTACCGTTGATAGTTCAAATGAATGGTTTTATTGCAGCATTGTACCAAAACAAATGGGTCCCATAACAGTTCTCATACACATGGGCCATTGGACGAAATGTATCACTTGGCAAAATCAATATGATCAATAGCACATCCCACGCACTGTGCCTTTTGTTGACTTATTGATAGCTCAAATTTCGCCTTTGGTTGCCGAATCTTCATACTGGTATTTACCTGCCAGTCCGGGGAGCTATCTGTGACCCTTTTTCTGAACCCTGTTTTAAGTTATCAGTTTTGATGTCCACTTTGTCATAATGGGGCATAAAACATAAACCAATTCACAAACTTTAACCCTTTCATACTAAAGGGATTCTCCCATCCAGTTATAAAAGTATATATTGGAACCGTCTATTATTTATTTTGAGAGGTGTCCTCGAAAAACAAACAGACATAATTAAAAGATATTACAAGTGCAGAAGGATTCATATTCTTTGGTGGGAAATGTTCTGATAATAATTTCAACAAACAACCTATGGTTAATTGTTGAACTTGTTATCTGAATATTTCCTAATACTCATCAATGAGTATTTAATATAGAAATGGTTCATACTACCATAATAATAAGTACTACCATCGATAGTTCCAATGAATGGTTTTATTGCAGCATTGTACCAAAACAAATGGGTCCCATAACAGTTCTCATACACATGGGCCATTGGACGAAATGTATCACTTGGCAAAATCAATGTGATCAATAGCACATCCCACGCAGTAGTGCCTACATAGTATCAACTGATCTCCTCTTCTGATTGCGTTTATTTACAGTTACTTAATTTGTTTTCACCAAAATCAATTTCTTAAGTCAAGATCGTGTCTTGCATCCCATGTCTTGTATCCGACTATCCGGTTCCCTACTGGCTCATCTCAGTCGGACTATGTTAGAGCGTAGTAAATCAATTTACTCCAAACTCTTTGACTGGCACATTTTGAATGAGCTTGTCTACAGACTCATTCATTTTACTTCTTTTAACACTTTTTGTGCCATGGCCGACGAAATATTTCTTAGTTGCAGCCAGTGTCATAGATATTTTTATAATACATTAGATAAATTATATTGCTGGTCCTAACTAGTAAGTGGCCCATCTTTTGAAAAAATGGCAGTTTTTTATTATAAATGTGCACAAAAAAAGTGTCATTTAAAGATACATAATCCGATTTAAGGCCCCTAAATTTTGATTTCTTCGGATTCAGGGATAAAATTTTTTAGTTTTGAGTCGAGGAACCCACCCATTAAAGCCCTTAGTTATCAGTGTTCGAGTTTTGAAAAATGTCATTTTTCACCACCTTGAATATTTGGCGGCCTGGCAAATATTCAACGAATGTCGACTGACTATACTTTAGATACCAAATTGCGTTGAACAAAATGTTGATATATAACACTTTTTGGGCAATTTTACACTATAGTTGACCATGGTTGGCATTATTTTTGGGCAATTAATCGATTCTGTTAACTGTAGTGGAATTTCAAAAAAATTTATTGTTGGAATCTGATGATATGGGGACCATCGAATCGGATTGTGTAACTTTAAATTTAAAGATCTCAATAAAATATAGACTAGGGGGTTTGAAATAGGGTCAGTCTTTAGGGGAAACAAAGGTCTTATGTTTTAAGGTCTGAGTGAATGGCTTGTCCCAGTCATTTCCATCTGAGCGTATACCATTCTTCATGCATATGGTTGTTTAGTTGGTACAATGGGTAAATTGTTATTACACCATTTTCAAAATATTGTCTTGTAAATGCAGATGGCAAAATTTATGGAAGAGAAATTGGGCTATTACTTGAAATAAGGTTGGTTGGTTAGCGGAAACAAAGGTCTTATTTTTTAAGGTCTTGGGTAAACACAGAGTGGGCCCACACAGAATATGAAAACTGTGTTGAATATACCTGTAGTGATGTCCTAAATAATTGACCCCTAAACCACAGCAGAATTATGTGAAATTTTTCAGGATTTAGTTGGAAATATGGCTTGCTGCCATTCAATGGAAAGCTCTCGGTCCGATGAATGGCAACAAGCCATATTTCCGACTAAATCCTGAAAAATTTCCCATAATTCTGGTGAAAGGGTCCTATACTTCGGGCTTTACTGTACATACAAATTTTACATTTGCTGCAGTTCCACTTATGTCCCTCTGATACTTAATTCATATTTTTAGCCCTCCTTCAACCTCAGTAAATGTCTACCTTAAGAATTCATTTATAGGGATGTTCAATTTATAAGTTTAACTAACAGTTTTTGAACATATTATTAGAACATTCATGCCAATGAATGAATGGCGAATCCATATGGTGTGTTCTCAGAACATTTCTGCAAGCTAAGAATTGATCTTTCCAAGATATGCTTTTATAATTGTTGAGAGAATCTATTCAGTAACTATAGGATTAAAGGGATCCAATTCACTCGCTGTGGTTAATGTGCAAAAACTATAAATGTATGTAAAATCATCACCCCAAGAAGAACATGGAGAAATAAATAAACTTGTTCTTGTATTCAGTATTGATATCTATCCAATAACGAACTTCGTTACACACCCATTTGTTTATTTTTGCGAAATACGGAAGATATTAAAAATTTGTATTGTCCTTGAACAATACAAACCAATTAACTTTAAAAGAAAATTTCTTAACTAAATTATGAGGTATAGTCTACATAAAGCACACGGTTGTTCAATTAAATAAAACAGTATCGATTTAAATTTCAGTATATTACAAGCTACGATCATCAGAGCGTGCAATAAACATAGAACAACACAGTTGTGTATGTTGGTAAACATGTTAACATTTAGATTTAACTCTTTTTTTAAAGTGTGTTATGTACTTGTAAATTTGTTTGGCGCGATATTAAACCAAATTCACCAATTCTTTGTCATGCCTTTGGACTACTTAGCTACTAATATGCTATAGCATTTTCTGATGTCTCTTATGCCAATGTGCAGATAAAGAAAGCTATGGTATCTAATTTTCAAAAATGTTTCAACAATACATATGACAAGCTATTAACAGTAGACTACAAAATCTTTGCTGCATTGCACAGCTGAGTATATCACTCTACAGATGGTTCGAGGTCAATATAAATTTTATAGGTTTTTAATTGAGATGCCAAGATTCAGCATAATCAAAAACCAGTTGACAGCTCTGCTATATTTTATATAATTGATATTAATGGGTCAGCATTGAGGTGGCTTATCTTGATGCTGTGTTGTTGATAGAAATTGATAAATTATCATTGTAAACTTAAATTGGACTCTATTAACCCAAGTATTCTATGTCCGGGTCATCTTTTCACATTTAATTTAACGCTGCGCTGGTACAGCATTACAGATCCTGTGCCAGTGCATTCTCTTATATATGTGAGGCTCCCTATTTGACCCATAAATTCCAATAATTTTTGTTATTATGTACATTTGTCTAAAAGAGTACATAACCGTATACACGAAAATTTAACATCAAAACTCTAATATATGATTCCGATCATAGTAATTTACTTTTGCCAAGGGATGGGTTAAACATCTGCCGATCATGATCAACCTCTCGTTACATGTACTTGATGTTAGTTGTTTTACAGACTTTTATAAATTTTTGTAATTTTGCATGAACCCACTTAAGATGGCCTATTGTATCCCTTTAAAAGTATCCTGGAAATATGATTTATACCTGATGTGCCCAACTTCGTCCGGGCTATTTAGGGTTTTCTTTGTGATCGCCTCTGTCTGGGCAGAATATACAGCGTCTGGACAAACTATTGTTTGATCGGTCCAGAAACATGCCTATATAAGAATGTATATGAGCAAGGTCAAGGACATGGTCGCATGTGAAATTGGACCTGCCCATATTGTTCCCGGATCAAAGTAGGCCTACATACCAAATTTGAGTCGGATCGGTCGAGGTCAAGAAACATGCCTATATGAGCATATGTGAGTGAGGTCAAGGTCAAGGACACGGTCGCACATGAAATTGAACCCGCCGATATTGTTTCCGGGATCAAAGTAGGTCTACATACCAAATTTGAGTTGGATCGGTCATGCAGTTTTCATAGACACAGACAGAAGTTCCAAAATATATAATAGATATATATCATAGTGGGTGAATCGAGTGAGGCCGTATGATGTGTTCACTGCTTCGTTTGTGAAGGAACAAATGATCATTTCTTACCAAAACATCCATGTTATAATCTGAATAGCACATTGAGATGGCCCTCAACTCAGATCAGGCTTGAAAATTTGGAGGGGGGGGGGGGTAAAGCACTCTTAAGATGTATTGAAGGAACAGGGCAATAATTACATAATGAATGATATTTTTAAAAAGTTTTATAATTTAGAGAGTGTGAGAAAAATTGATAAATAATAATTGATCAGTTTCGTTGGGATATTCCAAATAAAGCAACAAATAATATAATGTTCTTAATCTCATTCTGAAAGCTGGTATTATGATAATCTAAAAATTTTATCCAAATGCATGTGCAGTTATTTAAGGCTATTCTAACTGGAGGTCCTGCAGAGATCATCACTCACCAGTGATTATTGCTGCTATGTTTAGCCAAAATGTTACGAAAACGTCCCAAAGTCAAGCAGTGCAATGAAGTGGCCGATTGAATAATTTAAACATTTGACGCACATGTTTGCCCCCATTGAATTCTGACGTACAAAGCGCTATCATTCACCCCCACACTCCATCACATTGGTATTGGTTTTCAATTAGTATTTTTTAGTGCGATTGTGCTCTTTTTGCTGTACAAACAATTTGTTTGATCAATGAGACCGTTGTTGTATAGTATCTGTTTCTGATCATTTAGGATCATTTGTTGCAGGCCAGTGCATGGCACTGCCCATTGTCTGTCAGCTGGCTTGTAGTTTTACATTCACACTGCCACAAAACTACTCATTAAGTCCCATAGAATGAAATCTTAACGATCAAGTCCAAGCTAAAACCTATGCATTGTTTGACATTGTTTATCTGAGTCTATCAAGAGTTGTTTACTCTTTTAAGAGTTGTTTACTCTTCCATGTTTAACTACCTGTGTCCGAGATTATTATACGGTACTGATCAAATTGTAAACACAATGTAAAATATGAGGGGTATGCTTGAGATGTCTGGCATATATTAACCTTGTTTTTTTTCCCATCACTTGTTTTGCAATCGAAGACAAATAAAACATGTAGGATAATTTATCCTTGTCTCATGAAGGAATTGTATCAAGGTTGTATTCATGACAATTTTTGGAAGGCGGCTTTTTTCTATTAATTTGGGAATAAAACCATTGTACATCACACATTGAAGAAATATAGAACCTCAAAAATAACTGATAAACACTTAAATTTTAGGGTATGATGTATTTCTGAAACCTTTTTTTTTTATTATATATATATAGAAGTTTCATCAATCACCATTGATAGCCATGGAAAATATTTTTTTAAAACTCATTATTCCATAAACAGATAGGTTAGACTCATTGTTTCAGACCATTGTAGTGCGTGGCGTTGTCTATTGTCTGTCAGCTAGCTGGTAGTTAAAGTTTTACATTCACACCCTCACAAAACTACTCATTAACCCTTCCATAACTGGAGCTTCCTGAATTTTTGCGAAAACCCTGTGCCAATGCATTCTCTTATATATGAGAGTCACCCATGGGGAGCCTCACATATATAAGAGAATTCAGTGGCCTAAAAATATTTACTTTGACCTTGCAAGGCCAAAAAAAAAAAAAAAAAATCCTATTACAGGGCCAAAAAAAATTGAGGTACCGTACAAATGTAGGTAGGGAGGGAATGTTTTTTTTTTTGGTAAGGCGACACCAATATTTAAGTCTGGTTTACGAACACCGCCGACAACTTTTGTTCCATTCCATGAAAAAAAAAAAAAAAAAAAAATTTTTTAATTAAATATTTTTTTAATTTTTTTTAATTAGTGTACTAGTATTAAGCATGGGGAATAATAGTTCAACGTTACTCAGCTAAATGGTAGGGTTTTAAAATTATATTCGCATATGCCTGGCTAGACAATTTGTGGATTGGAGCAGTATGCACTAATTTCCTATTAATACATGTCTCTATTTTTATTTATTTTATGACAAGAAATGTCTGTTTATATTAAATTTGAATATTAAAAACACATTTCAAATTCATATTTTATATATAATTATTGTGAAATTCAGGTAGAACTCCTCAATTTAACCAATATACTGTTGTGAGAGTTTTTTTTTCTTTTTTTTTTCCCCTCCTGCATCTACTTTTTTTTCCCCCACATGTTCGTAAACCAGACTTAAAAATTGTTGTCGCCTAATATTTAAAAAAAAAAAAATTCCGCGAACAGGGAAAGAGGGACATTAATGCTAACACTTTACACATGTGTTATGAGGCTGTCCATGTATATTGCAAGTAAACGGGTATTATAGCACAATAAAATGATAATATTGTCACTGTGGACAAGAAATTAGCTCCCAAGCACTCAACTACGCAGCTCTCTTGCAATTATTCTCTCAGTTTAGATTGTGGTGGCACATCTTCCTCAGAGCACAATATGGACATATATCAACCTGTAGGCCCAAGACGAACACCATAATAGAGCTTTTGTGCAACTTTATAACAATAACATGACTTGTAAGATAACCCAAACCTCACTTAAATGTTTAGTCATACCTCATGACCTAAGACACACCTCAACTGGCAGGATATCTCGCATCAGCCTCAGAGACACTGCACAGGGTGTAAATGTTCCTCAGATACATCTCAATTGAATTGAAATATTTGGTCCTGCACCTTGCGCTCACTGAAAATTGTACCACAGCCCCACACCTTGAGTGAGGTACCACACCTCAGCATGCAAATTGACCCCCAACTTAGAAGTACCTTATCCACACTGTCATCTGCATGCTTGTAAGTTTTACACACCCGAATAATTCAGTAGATAATTGCATTAGCTTTTTCACAAGGCTGTTTAATATGGCAGAGATGAATACTATGAATCATTGATTTACTGGGGAGAGAAACTTTAAATTCTGAAATAGAAAGTCTTCTACATGTATATTGCCCTCTAACAAATAAGACTTCTTAATTCTTAATAAGACTGCAGATTTATACCTGAGTGGGATTCATCTGCAACCACAAATAGGCAATGTATTTTAATAGAAGTAAATTGTTTTGGAAAATTCCATCAAATATTATTGATGCTTAATGTAAACATAATATATATAGTATATATTTAGCGATCTAGATGTGTTTTACATGTCAATTACATCCATAAAAACACTTTTTTTTTAATTTTTGTTGAAAATTTGGAGAAAAAAATCCAGGTTGGCCCAATTTCAGCAGATCGGTCAGGTAACCGGAAACACAGATTTTTTTATAGTCTATGCCAGTGCATTCTTTTGTATATTGTGTGAGGCTCTCTATATAAGACTCGTATAAATAAGAGAATGCACTGGCACAGGGTATTGAATGCTGCACCAGCGCAGCTCACATCATGAACGGGTTAGTGCCATAGAGTAAAAGCTTAATGATAAAGTCCAGGCATTGTTTGACATTGTTTATCTGAGACTGTCAAGAGTTGTTTACTAGTCAATGTTTAACTACCTTTGTCCAATTTCACGGCAATGATCAAGTTGTAAACCCATGTTATATAATTATGTGGGTTGCTCTTGTATAACTCACATATTTAACCTTTTTAAAAACAGGTATTAACCCTTTCTTTACTGAATGGATTCTCCTATTCAGTTATAAAAGTATATATTGGAATGGTCTATTATTCCTATGGAGGGATGTTATGGAAAAATTGTACTTATTCATTGATGGAAAATGTTTAGATAATAAATTCAACAAACTTATCTGAAATGTTGGCCTTATTATCTGAACATTACACACCAATGAATAGGAATCATTCTGCACTTGACCCCTTGTATTATCTGTTGTCTGCTTATATTTCCTGAACGCCCCACAGATGAATAATAGACCTTTCCGATGTATACTTTTATAACTGATGGGAGAATTCATTTGGTAACAATTGGTTAAAACTGTCTAGTGCAGTAGTGGTGGGCGGTGTTTGTGGACGGATGATAGCAGGCAGTTTTCACAAACATTCCCAGCAGATCGATGGGTAATTGGGGAATTCATTCAGAATGTCCATGTATTATACATATTAGTGCAGTCAGTTATACCAGGCTCAGCTAACTTGTTTATACACTTATCGCACAATTCTGTCCTTCAGGGTTTAATAGGTGTCTATTTGGCTTTGAAGATATATTCAGGGTCCCAGACCTGGAGTTGCAATAACAATAAACAAAATTTAATATTAACCCTACCATGACTTGGGCTTCCTGAAATTTTGCGAAAATCCTGTGCCAATGCTTTCTCTTATATATATGCGAGTCTTGTGAATTCTCTTATATATTAAAGGCTCCCTTTGGGAGACTGGCATTTATAAGTGAATTGTCTGGCACAGGATCTTTAACCCTTTACCCAACAAAACGGCCAAAAACGCCCAAATAAAGCTTCAACAGCCTAAAATATCTTCGGTCTGTCTCAATAACACCATACAAATATGGATATCATTGGAACCGGTTCATTGACTACATTGTGATGGTTACAGTTATGCCCTGTGCCAATGCATTCTCTTATATATGTGAGTCGACCATAGGTCGCCTCGCATATATAAGAGAATGCATTGGCCTAAAAAAAAAACTTTTAACACTTTTTACTATTTTTTCTTACCGGTACATTCTTTAACAATTTTATAAATTTTTTCTACATTCATTGACAATTTTATCATTTTTAATATGTGTTAAGCCAATGCATTCTCTTATATATGCGAGGCGACCTATGGCACAGGGCCGTTCTGTTGGGTAAAGGGTTAATGCTGCATCAGCTCAGCTCATGGAAGGGTTAAGAGTTTTTTGCCTTATTTCACTGATAATCAAAATGACAAAGACCAGACCTACCAGTATAACCCTTTCATGATGGGAGCTCATGCTGGTGCAGCATTAAAGATCCTGTGCCAAGCATTATCTTATATATGTGAGTCTCCCGAATATATATGAGAGGCTTGCTTATATAAGACTTGCTTATATAAGAAAATGCATTGACACAGGGTTTATCGCAAAATTTCAGGAAGGTCCAGTCATAAAAAGTCATCATTTTGTTATTGAAAAATTAACAAAATAATTATTGCTTCCCCTCTCAAACATGAAAACTATATGAAATAAATGGATAAAAAATTCAATATTAAAGGTACTCAATCCGATATTGCTTCCCTTCTCAAACATCAAAACTATATGAAATAAATGGATAAAAAATTCAATATTAAAGGTACTCAATCCGATATTGCTTCCCCTCTCAAACATCAAAACTATATGAAATAAATGGATAAAAAATTCAACGTTAAACAAGATAGTGTCTTTGTTGTGGCATTTCTTTTTCCAAACATTCCTAAACATGTTATTTTATACACTACTGTTTCTATACTATAAAATACAAAATACTCATTGACGAGTAGCTATCCCTTAGGAAATGTTCAGATAATATGTTCAACAAAACAAATGTTTGTCGAACTTAATATTATCTGAACATTTCCCTCCAGTAAACAGGACTCCTTCTGTACTTGTATTATCTGTGTCTGCTTATTTTTTTTTAATATCTCTCCAGATGAATTCTAGACTATTCCAATGTATACTTATATAACTGAGTGGGAGAATCCATTTAGTATAGAAAGGGTTAATAAGAAGCAAAATAGGTCATAAAAACCTAAACGTGAAACCTAAATACATCTTCAAAACTAACTGGCTGGTTGTGGGCGATGTCAGTTTTCACATGTTTAGTCTGCAGATCGATGGGTAATTGGGGAATTCATTCAGAATGCCAATGTATTATACATATTAGTTCAGTCAGTCATATGAGATGAGGCTCAGCTAACTTGTTTATCCCCTTATCGCACAACTCTGTCCTTCAGGGTTTCAATTAGTAACTGTTACGCCATTCATACAATCAATGTTGCAATCTAACAGTTACACTGCTTACTGAATACATTGCTGGTAGGCTTAATTGACTCCTCAATGCCTAAAGACTGCCGCACCCTCAGTTTAGTGATTTATTGAAAAATCAGATTAGTTGAGACAGTACACAAATTTTGTTTGGAAGATTACTATTTTCCCTTAGTTCACAATCATTGATTGCATTTTTTTCTAGGTGAATTGCCTATTCAATGCTGTTGTGACTAATGTAGTATTTGATAATGCAACTGACATTCGGTACTCAGCTACGTTGATGTTTGCCCATGCATAATTTCTATTTAGAAGCTGTACCATTTATTTATTGAAATATTGACTGTGCTGTATCTGAGAATATACTACTATGGTACAGTCTATATTATAGAGTGATATCTAGGATCACTTTTATAGATTGTAGGAATGTTCTCGTATGATTACACTATTATCAATCTATTTAACATATCCCTAGATTTATCAATTACACACTGTATTTGAGAGATTCAAAAGCCAGGTTTGGGTTTCAGCCATATAGCAAAACTTCAGGTCTACTAGACTTGTGCATATTTTCACACTGGTTTATGCCCTTTTCAATTTTGGTATATATGTGTTGGCAATAATAACATGTGGCACCTGAAAATAAAACCCTGTTTTCACCATTATTTGAGCTGATTTTTGTCAAATTTTGCCTATATAAATTTGACCCTCAATTGTACAAATAAGGGTTTGTGTATTTCACTGGAAATGAAGCATCATGAAACATACTTTGAAAACAAGGCACAAAAAGTATAGTGTGTCTGTATAGTGCATGACACTTCAGGATTCAAGATCGCAAAATTCAGTCTGAAAGCTTAAGACAATTTGAAGCACCAACCAAATAAGCCCTTTTACAGACCCTGTCCCTGACACAATAAACATGATCAAGGACAATACTCATTTTTGTCAAAAATATTGCCTAAATATAACATTTTCATGTATGGCCTATGGACATCTTGATAGTGTAACGACACCTCAGCGAAAACATTTTGTTGAACTTAATATCTGAACAGTCCTATAAATAATTCCTTAGAGTTTTCCTGCCTGCCGTCTGCTTATATTACATAATGCCCTAAATAATCTACTCCTTAACCACAGCAGAATTATGAGTAGGAGAATAGGACTCTCCAAGAGTGAGTATGAAATGAGTCCACTTAAAGATGCTTTGTCCGATTAACCCTTTACCCAACAAAACCGGCCAAATAAAGCTTCAACAGCCTAAAATATCTTCGGTCTGTCTCAATAGAACCATACAAATATGGATATCATTGGAACCGGCTCCTTGACCACATTGTGATAGTTACAGTTATGCCCTGTGCCAATGCATTCTCTTATATATGCGAGTCGACCATAGGTCGCCTCGCATATATAAGAGAATGCATTGGCCTAAAAAAAATCTTTTTTAACATTTTTTCTTACATTCTTTAACAATTTTATAATTTTTTATGTGTTAAGCCAATGCATTCTCTTATATATGCGAGGCGACCTATGGTCGACTCGTATATATAAGAGAATGCATTGGCACAGGGCCCTTCTGTTGGGTAAAGGGTTAAACACCCCTCAATTACAATTTCTTTGGGTTTGGGGATAAAAAAATATTTGATTCGAGTTGAGGAACCCACTCATCAAAGTTCGGTGATGAGATACTGATTTTTTTTAATATTATTTCTTGAGATATGGTCGACTCGCATATATAAGAGAATGCATTGGCACAGGGTATATGGGTTGATACAAAAATCGGACCTGGCACTCAAAGGGTTAAAAGAGGGGCAAATGATGGTCTTCATGTTTTCCATTCTAGAGTTATTCTTATTTGTTTATCTGTAAATCGTGTGGTTAATTTTTTTCCATCTATGCAGATATATCAGCCATGGCTCATCAGATATTCGTGAAATTTGGTATTGAAGTTTGCCATCATGACTGCTTTAAGTGGGGCAAATGATGTTTCCATTTTCTATTCTAGAGTTATCCTTATTAGTTTGTTATTATTATTATATTTTTTTCTCATTTTACCGCAAATTATCAATAAACTGGGTAGCAAAATAAAAAACAAATTTATTAAGGTAAAATGCCTTAGTTTATATAAAAGGCATCAATGCAAATAAGTTCAGATTTCTCTGAACCTTCCTCTGAGATTGATCATTGTCTAGACTAAGCCGCCACTAAGTATGAAATAATTGGATCATCGGATATTCATGAAATTTGGTATTGAAGTTTGCCATCATGACTGCTTTAAGTGGGGCAAATGATGTTTCCATATTCTATTCTAGAGTTATCCTTATTAGTTTGTTATTATTATTATATATTTTTTTCATTTTAATGCAAATTATCAATAAACTAGGTAGCAAAATAAAAAACAAATTTATTAAGGCCAATTGCCTTAGTTTATATAAAAGGCATCAATGCAAATAAGTTCAGATTTCTCTGAACCTTCCTCTGAGATTGATCATTGTCTAGACTAAGCCGCCACTAAGTATGAAATAATTGGATCACGATCAATGTTAATATATTCTTTAGAATGAACTAGACTGATTCTGATGTCTAACTTTACAACACGATTGAGGTTTTGATGACCAGATCACTGAACTAAACCTGAGACTTAAACACAATATGACTCTTTGTCCTTAATATTGCTCTATTATCAGAAATGCAGTCAATTTGACTCGTAATGCCATGAGACAGACAGTTAATATGTGAAGCTTAATCTCCAATCTCAGAATTGTTCTGTATGTTATTATTGTTGAGGATACATTTGTAAATACACGAATCAGATACCTGCTGGTTATATCCCACTCACAGAGTGAACAGTACATATACTGAATTACATGCGTCTGGGCCTTCATCTGTCTGTCACAGCAAATATCTTAAATCCCGGGTATAAATTAACTGCAAAATAACACCTTTTTAGACTCATGAGATATAAATTATTGTGCAAATACATGTATAATGTTACACAATACACGAGCTTTCGATCCTTCCAGGGTTCTTTATCAAGTTTATAAGCAAATATCTTGGTTTCGGCTTGTTGTAGTTCATGCCTGATAATAGTATCAGAACAAATATGTTGTTTTTTCTCCAGTCAGACTGTCTGTTCGCTTTTGATTTCCAGATGGTAACTTTAGTAAGTCTGAACTGAACATTATGAGATTTGGTATATGAGTTTACTAGCCCACAATACAAGTTAAGTTCGAATTTGGGTTCCAGCCGCAAATTTTCACCAGAGTTATGGCCCTTTGTTGGAATATGTGGGTGTATTTTGTCATGCCCTGGCGATGCTCTTGTTATTATTTTCCAGAGATCAAAATATGTATATAAATAGATGGAATACTTGTTTATATATGCCTTGCAATGACTAAACCAAAATTTATAAACAAACAAATAAATAAATGTTTTGTTTTTTCTCTAGCATGTGACGAATAAGAACGCTCTGTTAGATTCTTCCTGGGATGATAAAAATAGAGTGCTCATCTCATTTCTGTAACAAACATTGAAACTTTCTATTATATCAATTCATTATGTAGTTCTGGGGCATGTGAAGCCTGTATGTAATTATTTCAAGTTTTTATCTGCCTTTTTTAATTCCTGAAACATGACAAAAGCAAGAGATTACTAAACTCACGTTTTAACCATTTCATGACCGGAGCTGTGCCGGTGTAGCATTAATTAACCCTTTCAGTGCCAAGTCTTATTTTTGTATCAACCCATATTTCCTTGATCATTTTTTTCTCTAAGAGCTCTTTCCATCAATGTATCACATTATTATAATCAATAAATTTGAAAAATGATCAAGGAAATATGGGTTGATACAAAAATCGGACTTGGCACTGAAAGGGTTAAAGATCTATGGGAGACTCGCATATATATAAAGAGGATGCACTGTCTTTCAAGGTCAAGGTAAATATTTTTAGGCCAATGTATTCTCTTTCATATGCGAGGCTCCCTATGGGAGACTCGCATATAAGAGAATGCATTGGCACATGGGATTTTGCAAAATTTCAGGAAGCTCCAGTCATGGAAGGGTTAAAGTATATTTATTTACCATACTTTATAGCTTAATACTTGTTCATTCCAGGCAATATATGAATTGTACCAGTCCGAGACAGATATAATAGATGATCTGAACATTGCCAAAAAAGTAAGTTAATATATCTGCTGTTACATCGTAACTTTTTCGTTAATGCCTATAAATCTATAAATTAGACCCTGCAGAATTGTCATGTCAAGAATTTCAGCTTAATCATTAACAATTTAGTGTGTGACAAACAGGTTCATATTTTGTTCATATACCTCCTTATTCAAAACATAGCTTTCACTAAATATAACTCCTTTTTTTTCAGTTTTGTTGTTAACTATTGGCTTTATAAATAGTGATTGCAAAGCATATATTTAGCTATCTGATATTACAGAATATTTGCTTGCTCATGCATCCACTGTAACCATCCATGATACAGAAACTGCATAAGTCTTCATCAAATACATGTGTATTTGGAAGAACAAGCAAATTGTGATACAAGTTAATTGGTATACATGCATATACTTTTTAATAAAGTCAGGATGTATGTCAAGTGTTTTTTTTATGTTTAACTGGAATAAACAAACATTGCTGTATTATATATTAAAGCAGTAAGCGTGTGGCAAACGTCATTTCAAATAATCTTTTTTGCAGACATATCATGATTCTATGCAAAAACTACAGTTGCTGTCAGACGGCGAACTCAGTCAAATCTTTGGTCCAATAGATTCACTCATTCCGGTGCATGAAGGTCAGTAGATAGGTGGTGTAAACCTATTATACCATGTTATGTACTTCAAAGAAAAGCATTGTTTCTGGGAATTGTCTAACACTTTCTTTATCAAATACTCATTGACGAGTAGTTCCTTTGGAATATGTTCAGTTAATAAGTTCACAAGCGACCGTTTGTTGGACTTATTATCTAAACATACCCCTACAGTGAATAGGAAACCTTCTGCACTTGTATTATAGGTCGTCTTGATTATATATTCTGATCATCCCTTCAGATGGATAATAGACTATTACAATGTATACTTTTATATAAACTAACTGGAGAATCTATTTAGTGAAAGAAAGGTTAATAATATGGCTAGAAATATCATCAGATTTCAAGTTCTGAGAATAATGTAGGTATGTGGTGTTGTTTAACCCTTTCAGTGCCACGTCCGATTTTTGTATCAACCCATATTTCCTTGAAGAGCCCTTTCCATCAATGTATCACATTATTATAATCAATAAATTGAAAAATGATCAAGGTAATATGGGTTGATACAAAAATCTGACTTGGCACTGAAAGGGTTAAACCTTGTTGTGTTGGGTCCCAATTTTGAGATGATTGATATATGAAGACGGGTAGTTCATTTAGAGCAACCATTCTCAGGTTGAAACTTGTGTAATTTTGCTCATTGGTGTTATCATTATTCATTTGGCATGTGATTAGAATCTGTTTTACTTGCACTCATATATGATATGGGGCCTGGAGCTAAATAACCCCCACTCAAGACCTTATGAAGAAGAGAGGCGAGGAACCAAACCAAGCCTTGAAATAGTGTGTGTGTCATTTGCAGAATGAGGTCCCCATAGGGTGAATTTAGTGACACTACCCTGCATTGGGTTAGCATCACTAAATTTACCCTCTAGGGACCTCATTCTGTTTAGGCCTCATCTTCTGGGAAGTATCTATAGTTTCAAATTAATATTGTTTTCAGTTACTTTTTCCCTTCTGTTCAGTTTCAATATCCCCTATTTTGCAGAATATGAAATGATTATTGTCGATGTGACTAATGGGTGAACATAACCAATTTAAACTGGGGAACTTCAATCTGATCATAGGTCTACCATAGTAGTTGAGGCCTCAGCAGAATGAGGTTCCCAGGGGGTGAATTTGGTGATGATAGTCAGCCATGTGGGATAGCATCACTAAATTTACTCTCTGGGGACCTCATTTTGCAAATGACACACACTATTTCAAGGATCGAACCCCACACTACAAAATTATAACTAACCTCTACCACATATGCTATAATTTCATTGTTATATCTTATGTAAAATTTCTATAGATCTTTCTCCTTGCTATATTTTGTGAATGACATGTTTTTCGATGAAGTTTGATTTGTAGTAGAAATCTTGTTTACCACTAAGAGGAATCTGTTTTTTGTGAGATATCCAATTGTTTTTATCTTTCATCTTTTATTTCTTTGAATAGACCAATGAAATTACTACTTATGCTTCGAAGCACTCAAGCTATTACCTTCCAAATTCCTATACAAGAATTGATCACTAATAAAAAATGTTTATCTATGATTTGTTATTGCACATGAGGTCAATGACTCTACTATACACTCTTCGCACTAACGTTGAATTCCAAATAAAGTAATAGATTTTCAGACTTGGAACATTCTGCTAAGGACCCGTAAAATTTCTGTATTTGATATTAGATACAATGACCCTTCAAATAGATCTTTCTCCTTGGTCTATTTTGTGAATGACATGTTTTTCGATGAAGTTTGATTTGCGAAATCTTGTTTACCACTAAGAGGGACCTGTTTTCTGTCAGATATCCAATTGGTTTTATCTTCTTTCATCTTTTATTTCTTTGAATAGACCAACGAAATTACTACTTATGCTTCGATGCACTCAAGCTATCACCTTCCAAATTCCTATACAAGAATTGATCGCTACTAAACAAAATTTATCTCAATTTGTTATTGCACATGAGGTCAATGACTCTACTTTACCCTCTTCATACTGGTGTTGAATCCCAAATAAGGTAATGGATTTTCAGACTTGGAACATTGTGCTAAGGGCCTGTGGTAGTTTTAAAACTATATTTATTCACTGTTGCATTTTGAGAGCCTACAGTAATGCCCTAAATAATCGACTCCTTAACCACAGCAGAATTATGGGTAACTTTTCAGGATTTAGTCGGAAATATGGCTTGTTTCCACGCATCGGAAAGCTCTGTGAGAGCTTTCCGATGAATGGCAACAAGCCATATTTCTGACTAAATCCTGAAAAGTTACCCATAATTCTGCTTCGGTTAAGGAGTCGATTATTTAGGGCATTTCTATATGCCTACTGCTCTTGAATTAAAAGGATTCGAGTCGTGCAAACGTTAGCTTCTCTCCAGTTAACCCTTTCTATACTAAACACTCATTGATGAGTAGTTATCCCGTGGGAAGTGTTTAGATGATAATTTTTGTTGAACTTATTATCTAAACATTTTCCTCAATAAATAGGACTCCTTCTGCATTTATTATCTGCTGCATGCTTATATTACCTGTACATCCCTCATATCAGTAATAGGCTATTCTGATGTACACTTTTTTAACTTGGTGGGAGAATCCATTTAGTATAGAAAGTGTTAATCTTAACATTTTGAAGGGCATACAGAATTACATTACTTATTTAGCAAGAATTTGTAAAATCCCGGGACTGATTCAGAACAAATTTATTTCCAGACCTTGTCAGTCGGTTGCAACAGCAGCGATTAGCAGATGGCACGACTGAAAGTGTTGGCCAACAGTTGGTTGAGTGGGTGAGTAATATTCTTAAAAATTCTCTCCAATTTCAATAATAGAGGCACAAATAATAGCTTTTAGCGCAGAAGATAACTTGTTTGAAATGGGAATTTCTTATTACTTACTTATTACTACCATACATTTGAGTATCCATTTATCTTGTTTTGCAAACATACACATGTGATGTTATTGTTATGCCGACAGCCCAAAATTGCACAAAATATTGGCAGCTTCCGAAACTTCCTTTGTCTAAAAATAGCAGATGGAATAAGTTATTTTTACTTCGGCTTAACTGAGAGGTCAGTAGCTCAATGATTATAGTGTATGGCCTGTGGCAGTGATATGAGTTTTGATGCTCACCAGGGACTGTTTAGTTTCACAATAGTGACTAGGTTTTGACTTAAGTGGAGTGTTAATGTAGATTTATACTCTGTTCATATATCGCGTCTAGATGTGACCCTTGAGCAAGGTCACTAGTAATGTGACTGCGTTGCGCATTCATCCGTTAATGGACTGCTCAGCTGGGTGTCCGAACATTTGTTGCATTCAGAATTTGTTGTAGCTTGAGTTGCTTCCTTTTGAGAGGATAGGTGTGATAACAGTGTAATCTGCCCTATGACCGAAGTAATGGTCGATGTAAAGCGCATTGAAACTAATTCACTGTGTAATGCGCTATATAAATACATTGATTGTAATTATTATACTAGTTAACGGGAGTGAAACTTGAATTACAGTTAAATTACAGCTTGAATTATTGTTAACAAATCTCAATATAAACTGAGAGAATAGTACACCTACATTTTTATATGTGATATATAAAGCTATTTCGTCTGTCAGTTCATCTGTCCATTCGCTTTGGATTTCTGGATGATAACTTTACATAGTCTTAACTGAATGGAATGAAATTTGTTATGTGGATATACAATCACAAAATACAGGTCAAGTTCATATTTGGATTCAGCTCGCTATTTTTTTATGGCCCTTTGTTGGAATTACCACTGGCGTATTTTGGCATGTCCTAGGGATACTCTTGTTCATAGCTAAACTGAAATCATGACCTGAAAACAACAATGGGGAAGTTCAAAAGCCTAATACACATGGTTAGCGCATTCAGCTTTATATTGCAGTCAACACAGCGAAATGTGTTCGCCACCTGCCAGTTGACTGACTATTGAGTTTTCCGCAACAGTGGCATGATCAGATTAAGCGACGTATGACTGTAGAATAGTACGATGTTCATATCTCATGCCAAGTTGTTACCCTTGTGCAAGGTCAATCATACTGTGACGTTTTTGTTGTGTCTAGACGCGAAATAGGGACCTGACTTGATGGGCATGCGTAAGTCGCCTGTAAAGTAACTCAGCATTGCTCATCAACTGGGGTAATATTATGAAGCGCTTAAAGTCCCTAATGTTAGAGAGATAAGTTCTGTATATAAAGCTTCATTATTATAATTTCAGGTTCCTAAATTAGATGAGTATGTGCCATACTGTTCTAATCAGATATTCGCAAAGGCACTGTTCGATGATAAAAAGAATGACCCTGCTGTCGATGATTTTCTACAACGATGTCAAGAGTCTCCATTTAGCAGAAAGCTAGACTTGTGGAGTTTATTAGGTATGTTCCAAGCCTGGAAATAGTGACTATTAGTGTGTCAGACATTTGCAGAATGAGGTCCCCGAGTAGAGATGCTACCCCGGCACAGCAGGCTAGCATCACCAAATACGTCATCTGAAAATATTATATATTTTTAAATAATTTTCTAGTGTCTTAATTTCTCATCATTTAACTTCTACAATCTTATTGTGTTATTAAGTTATAAATTTTCTTTCAGATGGTACAAGGAGTCGGTTTATGAAATATCCCTTGTTGCTGCGAACGATACAGAAATATGTGAGTAGTAACTAATTATCCAACTTATCTAAGTGACATTGATCGGTTTATTTTTTGTTGTAATTTTTGTCCATGACATCAGTTTGAGTATTTTATTCTAAATATTACTTTTAACTATAATCAGTTGTGTCAGTAAATTATTATTACAGGAGTGGTAATAGAAGCCTGTATCAGTCAAAGTTATGAATTGTATGTAAACTTGAGCTTCATTTAGTGACACAATGGAATTAACCCTTTGATGATTTAAATATATGTAACCCTTTACCCAACAAACCGGACAAAACCGGCCAAATAAAGCTTCAACAGCCTAAAATATCTTCGGTCTGTCTCAATAGAACCATACAAATATGGATATCATTGGAACCGGCTCCTTGACCACATTGTGATAGTTACAGTTATGCCCTGTGCCAATGCATTCTCTTATATATGCGAGTCGACCATAGGTCGCCTCGCATATATAAGAGAATGCATTGGCCTAAAAAAATCTTTTTTTACCATTTTTTCTTACATTCTTTAACAATTTTATAATTTTTAATGTGTTAAGCCAATGCATTCTCTTATATATGCGAGGCGACCTATGGTCGACTCGCATATATAAGAGAATGCATTGGCACAGGGCCCTTCTGTTGGGTAAAGGGTTAGATATATGTATTTTGCCAAATGAACATGGTAACGGGATTGAAGGACAAGTGCTAATCACTTAGATAGACCTCCTCTCCAAAACAATTGATGACTGAATAATCACTCACAAGGAGTCAGTTGGGACATTTACCCCTTTCATGACAGGAGCTGAACTGGTGCAGCATTAAAGATCCTGTGCCATTGCATTATTATGCCCCTACTTGAAGTCGGCGGGTATATAGTCGACGTCTCCGTCCGTCCGTACGTCCGTCCATACAAACATTTTGCATTATTGTTCAGCAACCGCTGGGCAGATTTAGCTGATATTTGGTATGGTGATAGAGCAGCATGGGGGAACAGCTACATGCATAGCGCGGGTTTCGTCCACCAATTTCCACTGAGTTATGGCCCTTTTTTTACTTAGAAAATTCAATTTTGTCCATCCGTACAAACATTTTGCATTATTGTTCAGCAACCGCTGGGCAGATTTAGCTGATATTTGGTATGGTGATAGAGCAGCATGGGGGAACAGCTACATGCATAGCGCGGGTTTCGTCCACCCATTTTCACCATAGTTATGGCCCTTTTTTTTACTTAGAAAATTCAATTTTCTCTTGTTTTTTTGGTTTCCAGATGATAGTGTGAGCTTTGGTGGTACGATTGCAAATCCCGTATTTTTGTGGATCAGTTATATAAAAATACATGTCAAGTGCGAATTTGGGTATGATCTGATGATTTTTGCCAGAGTAATGGCCCTTTTTTCAACTTAGAAAATTTGAATTTTGTCTGTCCGTACAAACATTTTGCATTATTGTTCAGCAACCGCTGGGCAGATTTAGCTGATATTTGGTATGGTGATAGAGCAGCATGGGGGAACAGCTACATGCATAGCGCGGGTTTCGTCCACCCATTTTCACCAGAGTTATGAACTTATGGCCCTTTTTTTTTCTTAGAAAATTCAATTTTTCTCTTGTTTTTTTGGTTTCCACATGATAGCGTGAGCTTTGGTGGTACAATTGCAAATCCCGTATTTTTGTGGATCAGTTATATGAAAATACATGTCAAGTGCGAATTTGGGTATGATCTGATGATTTTTGCCAGAGTAATGGCCCTTTTTTCAACTTAGAAAATTTGAATTTTGTCTGTCCGTACAAACATTTTGCATTATTGTTCAGCAACCGCTGGGCAGATTTAGCTGATATTTGGTATGGTGATAGAGCAGCATGGGGGAACAGCTACATGCATAGTGCGGGTTTCGTCCACCAATTTTCACCAGAGTTATGGCCCTTTTTTGACTTAGAAAATTCAATTTTGTCCGTCCGTACAAACATTTTGCATTATTGTTCAGCAACCGCTGGGCAGATTTAGCTGATATTTGGTATGGTGTTATGGCCCTTTTTTTACTTAGAAAATACATGTCAAGTGCGAATTTGGGTATGATCTGATGATTTTTGTCAGAGTTATGGCCCTTTTTTTAACTTAGAAAATTTGAATTTTCGCTTGTTTTGGGGTTTCCGGATCGCTTGTTTTGGGGTTTTTAGTCAACATTTCTGTACAAACTTCTTTTGGAATGGTCATATAGACCTCCTCGGATATCCGCAGTTTCGTCCATGCTTAATCTGAATTGCTACAGTCGGGGGCAAATACCACGCGACAGCGTACCTCTTGTCTTATATATGCAAGTCACCCATAGGCAGCCTCGCATATATAAGAGAATGCAATGGATTACAAGGTCAAGGTAAATATTGGTAGGCAAATGTATTCTCTTATATATGCGAGTCTCCCTATATGGGAGACTCGCATATATAAGAGAATGCATTGTCACAGGGTTTCTCGTAAAATTTCAGGAAACTCCAGTCATGGAATGGTTAAGGATATAATCATCTGAACATTTTCTACAAATTAATGAATGTGGAAATCATTTATTTTCTTAACTTGTATCACAATTGTAACTCTCCAGTGCAGATGTGTAGATTAATAACTTTTGTACTTTTGCAGACGCCATGCGCTGATGAAGACTTCCAGTTCCTAGACGAGGCTGTAAGTATATTTTTTAATCAACATCAATAACTAAGGATAAATTATTTTTAAATGAATGCTGCATTTGTTATCCCTCTGTTGTTATTTTTTTTATAATTTTGGTTCATCAAATGTTAAAATATCAATCCTATCAGGATGAAAACATTTCAATTCTCTTAGATTTCATTCTCATGTGATGTCACTATGTATTGTTCATTCTCATGTGATGTCACCTTGTATTGTTCATTCTCATGTGATGTCACTATGTATTGTTCAGTCTCATGTGATGTCACCTTGTATTGTTCATTCTCATGTGATGTCACTATGTATTGTTCAGTCTCATGTGATGTCACCTTGTATTGTTCAGTTGACTTTACCAATCTTACTGAGGGTTCTTATCTAGTTTGAAATCCTGGAAATAGTCATAACTTCATATTGTAGTTGAATAATTTATGTGGTTGCAGATTGCTTATGTAGTCTGTGCTCAACATTTCATAGAGATTCATTGTTGTGATAATTTGAATGATTATGCCTGTTGCTCATGATCTTTGTTGAAAAAAATAACTACTCTAATAATTACATGATAAAGATGCTTATAAAATTCCTCCCTTGTAGATTAAATCTGCGGAAAAGATCGTTGCTGAGGCAGATAGAAAAACGGGAGAAGCCAAATGTATATACTTCAAGTCACGGATAACTTATTTGTATGATGATCAGGTAAGTCTAACAATGAGCAAATGAAATGAATTATGCACTACTATTATTGTAATTCAATCTGCCAAAAAAGTTATAACACACTTATAAAAAAAGTTATAAAAGCACTTTTATCGACAGTACATGCTTTGAAGTGAGATATCCTTTTTTCGATTATCAAATCTCTAGATATGTTGTTCCATGCAGTTGCTCAGAACAGCTCCATAACAATTTCCTGTTTACCGTATCTATGGTAAATAATTTTCCATTGACTCGAGCATGCAACTCCTGGCAGCCCAGTGACATATTTTGTCAATGAAATCGTACTCCATTCAAAAAAATTTCTCTGATTTGCTCCGCTACTGGTGAATAAAAAATTAAAGTTAGCAGCACTCGGCCAATCAGAATGCATGTTTCAGCAACAAATATTCAACTTGAATTAAAATTTGAATTAAAATTTGTTCATATTGCCAATGCATGCAGTTGTTTTAATCACTAATGTAAATATTTTTTATCACATCTTTGTCCCCAATTTTATGTCTTCAACGCACCCACATTGAGTTTTGTCCTGTTTCATGATGAATAATGCAGACTGTTTTGTGGCTGCCATTGAACTATTTTAATATGCCAGTTTAAAAAAAAAAATGGGAAATATTATGTTATTGGTCTGGTCTCTCCGTCCGTTTGTTTTATGATTTCCAGATAAAGACTTTAGATGAACTTTAGATAGTCTCAACTGAATGGAATGAAATTTGGTTTGTGGCTTTAAGAGCACAAAATACAGGTAAAGTTTGAATTTGGATTCCGCCTGCCAATTTTCAATTTTCAATTTTTTGTTGGAGTTTCCCACGCCCTAGCGATGCTCTTGTTCAACTTACCAAGGAGTGGATAAATAAATTTATTCTTCTCTACCATGGGATATATCTCTAATTCTTGCCATTATAACTACTGATGCCCTCCCTCAGATATATCATGTTTGTATGTGTCTCTTCTGCTTCTTTCATCTTATAATTTACTTTCAATTTCAGAGGAATAATTCCATAGAAGATTCAAAGAACCTCATATGTAGTGGTATCATGAAAAACAATAAAAACAATGTAAGAATAACGATTATTTAAAATTGTTGTCACTTAGTACAGCTGGGTCAGCATAATTTCAATGTTTAACCCTTCTATCTCATTGACTAGTAGTTCCCTTAGGAAATGTTCAGATAATAAGTTCAACAAATGACCACAGGTGAGGTATTGAACTTATTATCTTAACATTTCCCTGCAATAAATAGGACTCCTTCTGCACTTTTATTATCTGTGTCTGCTTATTTTTCCTGAAAACCCCTACAGATGAATAATAGACCATTCCAATTTTTACTTTAATAACTGAGTAGGAGAATCCATTTAGCATAGAAAGGGTTAATGTGTACATAGTCCTACATAACTCATCTCATAGTTATTGAAGATTTGTTTTATAGAAATGTATGTCTACATTTCACTTAGCAGAAATGTCCATCCGAAGTTGAAAAAGGCCCGTTATGGTTTGGAACCTCAAATTATACCTATTCATTTTCACTTTCATCATATTCCTGCCTATTTTGTGGATCAAAATAGGTCCCAAAAATATGAATAATGCTTCTTATACGGACTTCATATGTCTCAGAAAGACTTATTGACATCCTAGAACTTACCACTTAGACATTAAAATCCTAGAACTTACTACAAATAGGGACCTTTTTTCCCCGCTGCGTTTTTGCATGAATATCACCAGGCAAATTATAAGAAAGCATGTTTTGTCATCCCTCTTCCCAAATTAGATATACATATTTTAGAAACTTAAACAAGCCATGTTTATTTAACTTTAACCCTTTCTTTGTTAACCCTTCCATTACTGCAGCTTCCTGAAATTTTGCGAAAATGCATTCTCTTATATACGTGAATCTCCCATGGGGAGCCTCGCATATATAAGAGAATTCATTGGCCTGACAATATTTGCCTTGATCTTGTAAGCCAGAGTAATCTCTTATATAAATGAGGCTCCCTATGGGAGACTAGCATATATAAGAGAATGCACTGGCACAGAATCATGAATGCTGCCCCAGTTCAGCTCAGTCATGAAAGGGTTAAATGTTCAGATATTAAATTCAACAAACGACCTTAGGTCTTTTTTGACTTATTATCTGATCATAACCCTCTAATTAATAGGAATCCTTCTGCACTTGTATTCTATGTTCGTCTGTCTGTCATCTGCTTATATTTCTTGAACGTCCCGCCAAATGAATCAAGACTATTCCAATGTATACTTTTATAGCTGAATGGGAGAATCCATTTAGTAAAAAAAGGGTTAATAAACCTTCCATTTCGACCAATCGTTACAGAAGCTGCATGTGTTTCTGTTTGATGAAGTCCTCGTCATCACCCGGCCAGTTACACAGAACAGCCAGCAGTATTTCCGAGTCTTTCAGAACCCTATACCTGCTAACGAACTGGTCGTCGAAGACTTACAAGATGGAGAAGTGAAAATGGGCTCATTCAGAAGTGCTTTCGGGCAGGGACAACCTGGTGAGTATAGTGGCACATGTTACATTTAAAATGTTTATACACTTGTTTTTGTTTTAACAGACCTGGATACCCTTTAAAAATAGTTACTTTCGGTAGGGTCCTTGGAAAGTGAGTCAGATGAAAATGATCTTGGTACTATTAACCCTTTTGTGGGTAGAACAACATTTATGTTGTTTGACGGTTTGCGGGTGGAACGACATATATATCATTTACGTAAATTTTAGGGTAATATTATGTTACTGTGTCTTAACTTTGAAAGCTCAATTCCTAAAAGGAAACTTCTTATGGATATAATGTGGATAGATAATATTTACATTGATCTGTGACTTTAAAGGTGGATTATCTCTTTGTAAACATGTATTATATAGTTACCGGGGTATAAAATATTAGATTTGAATCGAAGACTCCTGTCCGGAAATGCTTCTATCGATTAATATTAATTTTATTTCGAATATTTTCTGGTCTAAAAAGGTGTGTTTGTTCAGCTAACGAACAATAGTGGTTACTGTTATCATAGACCAGAAATTATATTGTGCAATTTTGTCACAAATAAACGTTAATTATACTCATTATCGCTTATATCTGTGGAACAAAACAATACAAACAATCAATCTGTGACATTTGACATTCGTTGCGTAGCCGTAGGAACAGCCCAGTGCTCTATATCGCAATACGGTCTCATCCGAATGGTCGGTTCTAAAAATAGTAACATAAATGGGCCCGATTTAATATTCGAAATAAAATCAATATTAATTGATGGAAGCTTTTCCGGACATAGGTCTTCAGTTCATATCTATTATTTTATACCCACGCAACTATTTAAAATTTGTTATTTAAAGAGATAATCCATCTTTAATAATGTTGTCTGTATGATTTATTTCTTACAATAGGCGATTCTTTCAATATCATTCAGTTTATTTTCAATAATATATTCACCCATGGAATAGCATGGATATGATGTCATACACGACACTCTCACCGTCAAAGGGTTAAAGTGATGTGAAACACTCCTCCGAGGTGTTCCGACTGTAATAACAGTTAATCATGCCAAAATAAGTTATTTTCATAAATTTGATATCCAAATAGTCAGAAACAGCATTATTGTTATAAAGGAATCTGATTGCTCTTGGTAGTGACAATATCTTTATCAGCTGAGGGAAGGGTCATTTCCTGCATCACAACGTGCAGTGATACCTTTAAGAAATTGGCCGACTCCAACCAGCGCCCCACATCATGACATTTTGTAAATGTGTCTGTAGATTCCATACCGCGAAAACAAAATTAATGAATAAGACTAATCAGTGAAACTATGAAAAACCATAACCTAGTTGGTGATAAAGGGATGTGTTACATGACTATTCCCCTATTTACATTTGCTTGGCTTCGTGCCAATACTAATATGACATGACATTGATCACAAGAGCATAAAATGTGACAATTATAGTGTTTACTTACATTTCGAGTAAATCATCGGAGACCATAAATTTTGTCTGGCAGTTCGGGAATTCCGCTTTGGAATTTCTATCAACCTTGAGCGTGTTCACGACAATAGATGTTCTAGTAGTGTTTTAAATATGTGAATTTTATACCAACAATATATGTGTAGTTTATCTTTGGAAACAGATCGAAGGGTGTGTATTTTTTTAATTTCCGGTCGGTCGTTATCAATTTCGATCAACTAGATAGCAATAAAGTTTTGTTGCCGTAATTATAAGCAATTAACATCATTTTCAATGCATCTTTGGTAGGATGCCGAACAACATACTTGGTATATTTCGCTTCATCAAATTATACAGTATGTTGTTTGCCATCTTGACATTTTTATAAACCCAGAGATGCATCGTAAACAATGTTGATTGCATATATTAATAATTTGAAAAGGTTTACCTTTACAAATTTCATTATTCTAATTGATTTTGTAAGTTTTATCGAGTGATGTGACATGTCCTTCAAAAAACTTGATATTAATTTTCTCATTTCAGCTAAAAATATCATACGGGTGTGTTATAAAGACACAACGCATGGACAATCCCACACGCTGTTAGCAAACGACCAGCATGACAAACGACAATGGCTGCAGTGTCTGAGATCTGTCGGAAAGTCATCAACTTCACCGACGTCACTCAGTCCATAGGACACAGTGCAACTTACAATGAACCATTCTGCCATTGTACGATTTGTGCATTTTAATCAAAACAAAAGTGCTTATCATTTTTCATCACTTGCCATTTTATCACCGTCATCCTCATCTTGCCATTCTGTTGATCATTAATCATTTTGTTTTGTTTTTTGCAAACGAACTAATCATTCAAAGTTGGTGCAGCACTTCATTTTCTATATAAAAAAAACATCAAGAGTTTTAACCATTTCATGATGGGAGATCCGCTGTTGCAGCATTAAATATCCTGTGCCAGTGCATTCTCTTATATATGCGAGTCTCCCATAGGGAGCCTCAAATATATAAGAGAATGCTCTGGCTTACAAGGCCAAGGTAAATAATGTCAGGCCAATGAATTCTCTTATATATGTGAGGTTCCCAATGGGATACTTGCATATATAAGAGAATGCATTGGCACAGGGTTTTCACAAAATATCAGGAAACTCTAGTCATGGACGAGTTAAAGAGACCAATGCCTTCGAATTCATGTGACATAACATAAATTTTATAAAAGTCTGTAAAAATACTATCATAGACAAATACATGGAAAAATAGATAGACATTGTTCTTATTATCATTATTAATAAGTCCAATAACGAGATTGCACAAAACCCTTATGTAAACATTACTGTTAGAGTGGAATTACCGATAATAATCTTAATTAGTCCAATAAGATACCAAAGTTTAATCAAAACTTGTGGGGAATGGTCCAAGTATTAAAAAATATTCTGAAAATAAAATTCAGACAAAAATATTTTAACTTTCTACACGGTCAGAGATGTTTGCTGACAAATCACTGTAACAGTTTTGTTTATATAACACTGGTTTCATCACGTGATTTTATTTTTTTGAAGAAAAAGAAATATCAATAACGAATATAAGTACAATGTTTATCTATTTCTCCATCTTCTTAGTGGTGAGGCTTTTACAGACTTCTATATTTTTTTTTAATTTACCCACTGCGCCTGCCTTGGGTCGCTTGAACTGTTTTGACATAATGATGGCATGTTATGGACATCAATGGTGCTGCTACCACCAATACTGAATTGGTTGTTATCCCATGGGCTTGGGTACTCATACTAAAGTAGTTTAAAAAAGTTGGAGACCACCCAACTTCAAACCTGGGTTGCTATCAGGTGCCGACATTCAGCTAATTCTAATGCCCATCAGGAATTGTCCTGTCAAAATTAAGAGTTGAAATGATAACGTTAATATGTATTAAGTGGATAGGTGGAATATAGTCTCTTTAAAAAGCCAATTACAAACACAATTCATGATCAATGGGCTGTATTTAAATTGCGAGATCGGATGTCAATGAATTGTTGAAAATTTTCCCATGCATAGCAAAACACGACAAATTCTATAATACAGAATTCTGGGAAATATAGTCATAATTGGAAATGATCAAAATTACTCCTCGCAATCTGTGAGACATTATTTTCGTGTTTTTATCAGCCAACGATATTTATTTCTTATCAATTGATCGCATCCAGTTTTTATAACTGCTACAAAATACAATGATTCTGAAACATTTGCTACATTAGCTCCATATTTAGAAACAATTTTATACATCGTCGTCCTAAAAAATAGGATCTGAATAAGAATTCTAGAGAATTAACCCTTTCAGTGCCAAGTCCGATTTTTTGTATCAACCCATATTTCCTTGATCATTTTTCAAATTTATTGATTATAATAATGTGATACATTGATGGAAAGAGCTATTATAATCAATAAATTAAAGATCTACATGGGATACTCGCATATATAAGAGAATGCACTGTCTTTCAAGGTCAAGGTAAATATTGTTAGGCCAATGTATTCTCTTAAATATGCGAGGCTCCCAATGGGAGACTCGCATATATAAGAGAATGCATTGGCACAGGGATTTTGCAAAATTTCAGGAAGCTCCAGTCATGGAAGGGTTAACCCTTTCAGTGCCAAGTCCGATTTTTTTATCAACCCATATTTCCTTGATCATTTTTCATATTTATTGATTATAATAATGTTATACATTGATGGAAAGAGCTCTTAGAGCTCTTTCCATCAATGTATCACATTATTATAATCAATACATTTGAAAAATGATCAGGAAATATGGGTTGATACAAAAATCAGACTTGGCACTGAAACGGTTAAACCTTATTTGCGTGAGCTTTTTAAAGAGACTAATAGATGGTGTTCAATATTCCAGTCAATATTACTTTGTTTTGAATCATTTTCAATAATCATTTTTCATATTAATTGTTGAAGGAGATTACAAAGATCTTCATCATCCTCTTCCCTGAGAACATATATTTTTGAGATCCAACTTCATGTTTGAATTTCATAATTTGCTGCTCATGTTTTAAAATAAACTGCAGAAGCATATAGTTCTATTTTTATAAGTTTATTATTAATAGTTGTAGTTGATATTTTGTTGTAATGTTAGCATTTCGGATGCATGCTTGAAATAAAATCAGAATTTTTTAGAGTACTTAGAATGCATTGTATAACAAGGCTTGGCAAATTGAGAATTAAAACTTCAAAGGGATCTGGGGAGGGTATTAAGCGTGCAATTTTCAATAGAAATATTTGTTCAAAACTCTTGACCAAAACCACAAGGTTTAAAAAAATTGTTGAGTTCAGTAATAACGGATTTTCATTTGGAAGATATGATTGTTATGTTTTGTTTGTATGATGTGATTTCAATCTGAATTTTTTTTCATCTTTGAAATGCACATGTTATGTAAATACACAGAACAACACAAGTTGGTTAATTGGTTTGATGACACGGCACGGCACGAGTGCCAGTATGCACTGAAGGATAGAACAAGAGGCGCAGCTTCGAGTTCTATCCTTCCGCGATGGCACAAGTGTTGTATCGACAAACCCAATATAAATGTAAATATTACTGTTACAATTGGATTGATGACCAAATTGCAATTAGTCCATAAAAATACCAATCAAAACAATGGAAAGATCGGAGTGTTAAGGTATTCTGAAAAATGGATTTAGACTTAAATGTTATGATTTACAAATGTTATGATGTTTGTCGACAAATTGCTATAACATTAATTGCTCATGACAACTTGTAGGAAAATTTTATAATCTCAATAGTTAACTGTCCTCGGTGACGAACAGAGTTTCTCCTTTCATGGTATGATAGGATTATTTTCACTTGGCTAACACCTCGTGAAAATAATCCTCTGCATCTCACTTGAGGAGAAATCTGGTTGTCACTGAGGACCATTAACTATTGTTTATTTAGGGTTTCATTGAGGCATCTATAAAATGTCCCAATAATGCCCAAATTGCCACTCACTGAACTTTTCATTAGTTGTACATACATATGCAGCTGGTTCAATGCTTTCAAGTCAGGGTAAATACTAATAGCAAATGTAACTTAATAGGCTCTAAAGCTTGAACTGTTGTTTAGTTTTCATTCTGGTGTATTAATAGGAATGATCCGTAGGACCGTATGAATATGAAGTTCTTTGGCTTACTAAACCATTCCCGTAGTATGCATGTTATTATATTCTTTGAATACTCATTTTAGAATTAAGCTTGTATATAAACAATGATATTTTGTACAATAGAATTTTGTATAGGTTGTGTTTGGAGGGACAGAGTTGTCTGTAGTTATATGCTAATTACAATGTCCGATGCCACCAATGAAAAAGCAGATTCAAAGCGAAAATAATTACTTGGACAAAGAAAACCCCAATTGTTTTGATCTATTTATGGCATCAAACTATTTATTTTTAGCTCTCAAGTTTAAGACAACCCCTTTCCTTTAATTTCTTGTTTCATCTGTTTCTCTCGTATCCCTACACCCATTTCTTTTCTATTCTAGTCCTATCATTTTCTCAATCTATGCACATTCATACTTGATAACAGCAGATTATCTGCTGAAATATTGTCGACGAAGAATTAATGATTCAATGTAGCTAAAATCATCTTCAAATTTTACATCTCATTTCGCTCTCATGTGACTCAACTAATATTGGTTTTAAAGGTCATTTCATTCAAAAGATATTTATATGTATACAATTTCAAGAACTTCCTGATTTATAATACCATACTGTTCAGGCCTGTACATTTTGTGCTGGACCTTTGTAGAATGAGGTCCCCAGAGGGTGAATTTAGTGACGCTATCTCGCAGTGGGATAGCATCACTAAATTCACCATCCGGGGACCTCTCCTTAAGCCTCATCTTCTCTGGAAAGAATATTACTAATAAAATAAACCCAAGATTTTTGGGTTTCTTTAGAAACTTCTGTTTCTTTTTCTTTTTTAGTTTAGTTTCTCTATATCCCCAAACTGATAATATATATCTACAAGCCTGAAGCTTGATAGTCACATGTGGAATCAGTTGTATTGTAGGGTTTTTTTTTTTTCAACTTTAGATGATGCCAATTTTAATAAGTTGGTTTACAAACCCCGCAAACAACTTTTGTTTTACCGAAAATGCAAAAAAAAATGTTTTGGTAAAATAAGAATAATTGAGATAGTAAAGACATATTATGGACTTATTCGGGTGCGTGAAACTCATAAGGTAGTGCTCAGACGCAATGCCAACTGTGAATGAATATATGAATGACGGTGTGCTGTAAATTTGGTTTAATATTCGTAAAAATAACTACTTTGAGCAAGATTATTCTTCATTTCTATTTGATCACCCAACTGGAGTGTTTCACCTCACTGTAATGTGCTGTATTGTTTTATTTTCAAGTGAACATTTAAGAGTTGCCTTCACCAGCTATCATGTGGAATGACGGCCAATCGGTATGTTAAGACCTGTCTGGGTTTTTAGATCAAAAGATTTTTTCCCCTGATGTTCATAAACCAACTTTTATAATTGCTGACACCTTAGTTCATTTTTGGAGTCGTTTCGTTGTGCACATTTTTGTGCTCAAATTAAATACTGAGCAACAACTGAGAAGTTACACTAATCCGTATCTCTACTGACTTCCACTTACTGCTTTAGGAATCAGTAAATTTAGGGTCACCATTTAGGGAAACCTCACTGTCAAAAGGGGACTGTACTCTAAATCTGGCCATTTATGGGACCATCTCCTTTTATACTCAACAGACTGGAGTCATAATTCATTTTTATTATAATTATCATGTTGTTTGCATCGTTATAGAGCACATGAGTGTATTTTGTACCAATCCATGGCTCAAATTCATTTATTTGTTGCATATATTCTGTTAGAGTATAAAAGGAGATGATCCCATATAAAATGGCCAGATTTTGTGTACAGTCACCCTTTAAGTTATTGCTGATTATTTATATTCCAAAGGATATCATAAGCATGTATAAAGCTTACTTCGTAACATTTAACCAAAGATATATTTGTTTTACACTCCTGGAGATTAATTAACTGGAAATTTTGAACATAAAAATTCTATTTGAGATGAAAACGTTTGTTTTTCAGCCATTGCAAATAAGATAGCATTTCTGTATGACTGCAGTCTGAAGAACACAATTTGGTTTAAAGTGGATACATGTGGAAAGTCATGAATGTCGATAAAACTACTATCATTAACAAGTACATGTACAAATAGATCAACCTTGTTCTTATTTTCATTATTAATAACTCCAATATGAAATTTTGCATATCAAAACCACTGTTATATATAAATTACTGTTACAGCTACTTATCAATCAGAGTCTAATTAAATAAAGATCAATCAGAGTCTAATTAAATAAAGTCCAACCAAGCATAATGGTAAAGAATGGAAAATGCCAAAACAATGACTATTCTGAAAACCCGTTTTGGACTAAAAGATTTTAATTGTCGGCAGTCAGCGATGTTTGACAAATCACTGCAACAGTAATAATTACACAACAGCAGTTTCAACATGCAAAATAACATTATTGGAGAATTATTTATAATGAAAATATGAACAAAGTCTATCTATTTTCCCACATTCTTAGTTATGATGGATTTACAGACGTATTATTTTGCACATCTTATCCCCTATGTATGCCTTTAACCCTTTCATGATGGGAGCTGTGCTGGTTCAACATTACATACCCTGTGATAGTGCATTCTCTTTATATATGCGAGTCTCCCAGGGATCCTCGCATATATAAGCGAATGCACAGGCTTACAAGGTCAATGTAAATATTGTTAGGCCAATGTATTATCATATATATACGAGGCGCCCAATGGGCGACTTGTATATATAAGAGAATACATTGTTACAGGGTTTATCACAAAATTTCAGAAAGCTCCAGTCATGAAAGGGTTAAATAAGGATTGGATACGATTATGAAATTTAAATGTTTTCATTTTCTTTCTGGCACCAGTTGATCAATCTCGGAGTGATCGGCAGCAATCAATAACCTGTACCTCATATTACGGATTTTGATACCATACTGTCCCCAATCTGTTTGAACTCCACATTTCCAAATGATATCACATACTGCAACAGTGGCTTTGTACGTTAGAAATTCTATTTAAAACTGCAGTTTTGATATCCTATAATAGTGTGGGGGCAAATGTTTATCTTGTATAGTTTTTTAGTAGAAGCAAGCCACTATCATTTTCTTAACCTATTCAGTTTGGAGGGATTTTTAAGACTGTATTCCAATTTTTTATCCAGCGGGAACTAGAAAAGATGAGAGGGTACTGATATAAATCAGCCCTAGCCTTCAAAACGAAAATCGCTAAACAACCCGTAATGTTAACTCTGACCTTCCTGAGCACATCTGCTGCATCTCCTGAACCAGTAAGCCTTAAAGACAAGTGGATCTGATGATTTGCAGACATGCCACAGCTGTTTGGGTCAGATTTGGTCAAAACATGTGCAAAAATCCTCAAAAATATGCTGATTTTTTCGTATGACTGTAGTAATCTTGGATTTGGAGGTCATGTCACATTAAAAAATTGGAATAGAGCCCAATTATTTAGCACAACCCATCCCGATGTTGAAAATATATATGCCTTGCCTCTACATAAAAAGTATACATGGAACCAGTTTTTGAACATTTGCACCCCCACACTATAAGATTTTTGGCTGATTTTGACATCTAAAGCAAATATAAAATAATTTCCTAGATTCTTGAACAAAAACTTTTGTTCTCATAATTTTTGCATTAAGTGCATTGACCATGGAATTTCTTCCAAGTTGGAAGTTACAGAAAAAAAGGTTTCATATAAATCTATTAAAGGTACTCAATCCGAACAGAGGGTCCCCATCTCAACAGATTCCAACAACAACAATCCGATCAGAGGGTCCTATATTACTATTTCTTTGGCTTTGGGGGTAACAAATATTTGATTCGAGTCGAGGAACCCCATCAAAGCTCAGAGTTATTAGATATTGATTTTTGAAATTTGTTAATTGCTCGAGATGAGTACTAATAACTGCCGTCAATTTGGTAACCTGCTCGAGATTTTACGCCAAAACTCTATTCAAACAGACAAGGATGGATAACTCTATAATCAAGTGGTAATAATAACGAAATTTTGACTGTCTTCTGGGCCAGAAAGAATTCCCGATAATGAAAAATAATAGATTTCTAAAATCGATATCTAACAAATCTGAGCTTTGATGGGTGACATCCTCGACTCGAATATTTTTGACCCCCCGAAGCCATTGAAATAGTAATTGAGAGGAGTTTTATCGGATTGAGTACCTTTAATTGAACGCCACCCTAAATAATTCTCTAATTATTTCAGACCATGAAAAACTTGTTGTGCTTTTGCATCCATGTCGTTGCAGACATAGCAGCCAGGATAGTCATTTTCGGCGGGTTGCTGGCAATTGGTTTCCTCAAAATCCAAACATACAATCTCACAATCTAATTGACATGTGTGAATGCTAGTCAGATAATTGTGGACACCATTCGTCTGATATTCTCCATCTTTTGATCATCAGCAATGTTCTTTTTTCTCATGTTTTGGATTTTGAATACTCGCGGAAAACTTTTTGCAACAGATTGACTTGTATCAAATGATTATTTAAGCCATCTATTCGTGTGATCTGGATGTCAGCCGTTGTTAATTGTTGAGACTCATCTTGCTTATGTCACTGTTGACTGTTTGAAACATCTACCCATACATCATAAAAATACCAATAAATCAATGAATGATATAAACTTTCTGTTTTTGTTATCTTATAACTAATCCCATGAATTCACTCGGAAAGTTATATACTCTTTAAGGATAAAGATACATGATTTGATTAGATGGTCCCCATATCATCCAGTTACAACAACGGATTTTCACCAAAAGCTGATTTTATTATCAAAATTGGTATTGCGAGTATTTATTGGTATTAAACTAATCACAATATATTTTCCAAAAAAGTCATATAATGTTTTTTCTTGGACGATGAACAAGTGTGGTTTTACATCCTCCATATGCTGATTCCTAGTTCAAATTGGAATTCTCCCAACATGTGTTATCACAAATGTAAACATTGTATTTCCACGTGTAACCAGCATGGTGTCATAACATGTCTATTTGCATGAATTACCAATTCGTAAATAAGTAGATGTATTTATCAACTATCACAACATACCATATTCTTATTGATGCGATACTTTTATTCATTTTATAATTCGATATTAATTTGCGATCGCCACTGATGAACAGGGAGCTGTGACCTATCGTAACGGCATGCTCGCATGTACTATTTCTGGAAGAAGTTAGCGGAATTTTTGCCAGTACGCCAAATATTCCAGGTGGTGAAAAATAGATATATCCCCCCCCCCCCCCATCTATTCTGGCAGGCAGGCAGGATAGTTCGATCTAGGTAACAGGGTACGTTATGTCAAGCATTCGTATGATAAACTAAGGTGTACCCTGGTGAACTGTGCTGTTCCTGTCATTCTCATTTAATCCATGACCCCTACATATTAATATTATAACTGTTGGTCATGAGAATGTGACTTCAGCATAATCCCGACGCCACAGTTCTACTGTACTTGGCTGATGCTGTCGTATTCTCAATTTAAGCTGGGAAATATTTCCTAGAGATATGCAAACTAAATTGCACCTTATTTTTCAAACTACCAGCTTATTTATTGAATGATAGAGAATTTAGGTTTGGTAGACATCATTCTGGTATAAAATATGATGTTAGGTCGGCACCTGAAGGCTAACTGAATTGTTGCACAGGGTGGTCCTCGTGTGTAAGCCCAGTACCCACTTTTTGAGCAAAAATGTGCAATAGCAGCCCCAGCTTACTGACGGGTGTATACAGTATTTTTACAGAGTTATGGCCCTTAAAGTGAAAAATGCAACCATGCCAACTTTAGATCTCTGTATCTGTCATATTAGGTCATATTTGAATGTTTATTATGCTCATGAGGCAGCATCGGAGGAACAATATCCATGTGCAACAGGTCATCCAATTCATTTCTTCTGAAGTTTTTTTTAGCCTTTGGAGTGATAAATATATGTTCAGTAATGCTCAACGAGAGCTTTCCGATGAATGGCAATAAGCCATATTTCTGACTAAATCCTGAAAAATTACCCATAATTCTGCTGTGGGTAAGGAATCGATTGTTTAGGGCATTACTGTACCGGTATGTACTTGTATCATTTTAGATTGGATGTGAATGATCTTTGGTATATTCATGATCTACAATGAATATTCTGAAAACGTAGCAGAGCTTCAACACCACGCTCGTCCCGCTAGCTAGCCCGAATCCTCTACTTGTTCAGTTCAATTATCTCTCATCACTCGCTCATTTCTTCTGACACTCTTAACTTCTTCCACGCACGCGCACAGGTCACTTTCGCTTTCCTCCGGAAGTCCAAGGGAAGTCACTCACTAAAACACAATTACAATGTAACTCTTTCACTGCCAAGTTAAAGGTACTCAATCCGATAAAACTCCTCTCAATTACTATTTCAATGGCTTCAGGGGTCAAAAATATTTGATTCGAGTCGAGGAAGTCACCCATCAAAGCTCAGATTTGTTAGATATCGATTTTAGAAATCTATTATTTTTCATTATCGGGAATACTATCTGGCCCAGAACTCAGTCAAAATTGCGTTAAAATTACCACTTGATTTTAGAGTTATCCATCCTTGTCTGTTTGAATAGATTTGGAGTACACATCCAGAGCAGATTACGGCAGTTATTAGTACTCATCTCGAGTTAATAACAAATTTCAAAAATCAATATCTAATAACTCTGAGCTTTGTTTGATGGGTTCCTCGACTCGAATCAAATATTTTTTACCACCAAAGCCAAAGAAATAGTAATATAGGACCCTCTGATCGGATGGTTGTTGTTGGAATCTGTTGAGATGGGGACCCTCTTTATGGATTGAGTACCTTTAACACATTCATCTTTCTCTCTTTTTTTAAAAATTGTTTTTTGTTTGGTTTTCTTCTTAACGAATTTACACTATTTATACGAACGTCCCAGAAACACTAAACTCCAAATGTAAGTCAATTTATACATGTAAATGAATCTTTCCATCTCCAAGAGTCATGAACAGATCTCTAGGTGAAGCTCCTCTCTTTTAGTTCATCATTGTGTACATCTTTGTCACTTATAATGTTAACATTTTCACATTGAGCATGATCATCAGTCATAGTCCACATCGTATTTCCATTCTTGAACATCATTTTCAAAATCAATGGCCATAACCCCAGAATCACCATCATTCTGCACATTGAACCAGTTCTTATATTTTCCGGATACTTTGCCACCTCTACTAACAACAAGTCCTTTGATCCAATCTGATGCATCAGCAAGTTTATATGAAATATTGTTCTTAACTTAAGGAACTTTATCATCATTTATCTTGTCTGTATCCTGGTTGTTGTCACTTGATATATTTTTCTCATCTGCTTGACATTCCTCTTCATCAGAAGAACAGCTAATATTTGTATCAACTTGAACTCCATCCTGACATGTCAATTTAGGCACATCCTGTGACGATGTCCATTTCATCAGATTTCTCAGAACAGAATTCTCTTCCTACCTTTACAATTCTGCATGTAGGTACACGAATGTATAAGCTCCCATGCCGCACGAACACAATCTTCCCATCTTGTCCTAATACTTTTCCTGGCCCCAGCCATTCGTTACATTTATCAGTTTTGAAATATATTTTATCACCACAGTTGAAAATTTCTCCCGACGGTCGAATTTGATGCCGTAAAGCAAGTCTGATTTTCTCAGACGATTCAGATTTAATGAAGGCTTGTCTAGAAGCATGAAGAGCACTAATATGCTTCGTAAAAAGTTAACTCTTGGCGGTACCTTCGAGTGCAGGTGGTTTATCATGAAGTATTGACGGAAGATTAGGATTACATCCAAATACTAATTGGTGGGGACTGTATCCATATACCATCTACAATGAGTTTTTGGCATTAACAGCCCACAACAAAGCGGTCTCCAAATCCATTTTGGGATCATCAGCAAGAATTTTCGTGACATTGTCATCTACTACGGCATGATTCCGTTCACATAAACCATTTTGCAACGGGCTTCGTGCAGATGTATTCATAACTTCTACATTTAGATTCTGTGCCATGTCTCTAAACTTGGAATTGGATAGCTCACCACCATTATCAGCAAGAAATTTCTTTGGTGCGCCAAATCCTCCACCTATCCACATTTTCATAATTTGATCAATGATAATTTCTGGTTGTTTACTGTTAATCACAGAAGCGAGTGAAAATCGGGTCGCCATATCAATCATATGTAGAAAATAAATGTTTGGTTTCCAAATCTTCAAATCTAATGCCACAACCTCGTTGAATTCTTTTGCCAATGGCATACAAACAACAGGTCTACACAGAGTTTTTTTGTGCCTGATACAAACATCACATTTTGAAGTTATGTCATCCACTGCCTTTAAATATTCATTGTCATTAACTCCAGCATCTTTGAGAAGTGTTTTTAACCTGTCTGAAGTTGGGTGAGCAAATTGCTTATGGAGCTTGTTCACAATCACAAATTTTTCCTTGGTCGTCTTTTCATTACCACAAGCAGTCGTTTCATAAATACATGTGTCTCGAATGTCAACATGCGATTTCACCAGCGGAATGCAGTAATGACCGGAGGATGTACACTGAAGATCGACAGTCTTACCGAATATGATCGCTCTATCATTTTCTAGATCTAACACAATCTTTGCTCTTTTCATCGAAGGTTTACCAAGGAGAAGCGGAATGTCGCTAGCAACCACATCTGTAGTAATCAAACAATCAACTCCAGCTAATTCACAAGGAAATGTCACCTTCTCTTTTGAAGCGAGTTTGGTCCCTCCACCGAAGCGGAAAATTGTGTCACTGGGCTTCCTTTTCACTCGATTACGATCAAAATTGTTCAAAGTTTCAAGGTAGCTTTCCATCCAAAGAACACCAGCTACGGTAGAGCTACAAGCACTGTCCAATACAGCGGAGTTGAAAGATTCAATAACTAAAACTTCCATGTTTTCTTTTTTATTCCCAGTGAATAGAACTGCTTGTGCCTCTTTATTGTAATCATCTGTGTAGTAGACACTTGTACGACTGTTCATATTTTCATAAGAATCTGGACAAAATCTGGCGAAGTGAAATATAGACTCGCATATCTTGCATTTCATTGGAGTTCCGTCCCTTGATATGGGATTAGTAGTCCTTTTAGGTGTTCTTTCACTTTGATTTCTCTAAAATCTATCATTCCTTCCTCTGCCGAAAGGTCTCCGAGTCTGATATCGGTTCCTGTCACCATACATCGGTCCACCTCGATTGTATGACACATACGTTTCCTGTGGTTCCAATTTAACATTGGGATGCTGAGTTATTGTTTGCGATGAACCACTACCATAATCATGATGCGTCATTGATTGTCTTCCAAAGAATTTTCTAAGTGCAACACACATTTGGCTAAATAATGTATCTGGTTCTTTGTAATTCACCCCTGTTAACACTAACTGCCGGTCTTTGTGCTGTAAACCAGATCCATCTAGTACCGGTAATTTAAATGCCAATACGGATTGAGGCAATGTCATTTTAAATTTCTTTGTTTTATTGTAAAGTTTTTCAAATTCCATGATGAAATGCTCCATGTCTTCTCCTTGACGCTTATTATATCTATCAAAATCTGTGTAGACTTCATAAGCAGCAGAAAGATCATCCTTTTTATAGATGCCATCCATAAACTTCAATAACTTGTCAACACCTTCCTTTCCACTTAAATCTTCCACACCAAGTTCGCTAAATACTTCCACCGGATTCAGGCAGAGAAAGTGCAATAGCTGGCGCTTGTTTTTCTATTGCCAACTCAGTCACAGTTTGCCATATTTTCAACCTTGTGTACGGTTTTGATTCAGAAAATCCCGGGGGAGTTTTGTAGTTGCCAGAGTTCGCCATTTTTTGTTTTTGTTTTGTTTTCACCGCCAAAATTCAATCACCAAAGTCCAAACAGTTCCGCTCAAGAATCACGCGATTAACCTCACTCTGCTACCATGAAAACGTAGCAGAGCTTACCTATTGACTGTCGCTTCAACACCACGCTCGTCCCGCTAGCTAGCCCGAATCCTCTACTTGTTCAGTTCAATTATCTCTCTTCACTCGCTCATTTCTTCTGACACTCATAACTTCTTCCGCGCACGCGCACAGGTCACTTTCGCTTTCCTCCGGAAGTCCAAGGGAAGTCACTCACTAAAACACAATTACAATGTAACTCTTTCACTGCCAAGTTAACATATTCATCATCAACTTCATGCTGGTTTAGTCCGCTGATTTTCGGCACCTTTTATACTCTCTGGGGACCTCATTCTGCAAATGACAGACAAACTATTTGCAGGCCTGGTGGTATGAAAATGAGCTTGATAAATTGGAATAATTTAATCATCACATATGGTGGAAATAAAAACTTACTAAAACATAAGAAACTCTTTTATAAACAAACAAACAAACTATAACACAGCATGGTTGAGAAAATCAATCATTTGCTTTGGGATTGGCATGTTGTTTATATGCTTGAGTCGACATGGCCTCAGTGTGCGTCTAATACACAGTCTACATAAATGAAGCAGCGATGGAGGATTACCTGAAAACAAACAGATTACTTGATAAAATAGCTGCAAAAATAGCCATCTCCACATCTCATCTACGCCGACGCCTTCAATTTACTGAAGAGTATGCGGAGGTCCAGGTAGCTACCATGGTGGAGTAACTTGATAACCCGGCGATGACTCCAGTAGCATTCATTAACATGCACATATCCAGGCGTGTTCACGGGTCAGCCATTAATATCTATGCCCGATCGGACAGGCAAATTCATGACATGACATTTTAGATGTGACCAGTATATCCTACATATTAATAGTCTAGGCTGTGCTGGGGGGTGATCGTCGCACATCGGGGGAATTTATGCGACCATCATTTTCTTATGGGAAAATTACTCTAGTTTTCGAATTCAGAGGGCGCCGAGCCGAGATAGGTGACAAAATATAACTTTTCACTATGTTTCATAGGGTACCCTACCTAAAAAATGACATATTTTCAAAGGTTAACAGGCATTAGCCAACTGGTTAACAGGGCAGCAACATCGGAAAGATTGTAAACATATTTGCCAAATAAGGAACGAATATAGACACTTAATCAGATTCAACATCGTTTTCCTGCTTTCGTTCTGATTTCGTGACGTCATGGTAAAATATGTAGCGTGACGCGTCAAAAATTCATGGCGATTCAGACAAAGTGTTGTGCGTCAACTCTGTGCAAAGATAGCATATCTGTCGAATTCTTCCAAGTTATATATTTTTGGAAATGAAAGGTACCCCCTATATAATGATGTTCATACTTACATTATATCTTTCCAAGTATTGACATAATAGACAAAAACTTAACCCTCCCCCAATTTCACAAATAACCACATATATGTGCCCATGCAGTTTGTGTCCACCAAATAAATTGACAATGCACAGTTTACCCTTTCATGTTGTGTAGAATCGTACGGCGACACTGATAATGTAAAACATCGTTCAAATCCTAGATTAGGAAGGTAATAAAATCCAAGATGGCGTCCAAGATGGCCGCCAATTTTTATATTGACACTCTATTCACCAGATGTATGGTAACCGGACTAGATCATCGCGAGTGCTTTATGTAATATGGCCTTGTCTTGGATGGAGTCTGTATCTTAATACGTATAAGGCAATTGGCGACGTAAAACCGATGATGAAGACCAAAATGGCTGCCAAAATAAACAGAGCTGTTCCGATAAAACGACCAACTTCTGAGTTGCAATAAAATCACATGGTATGACTGTTGTAGCTTTTTTGTTCGTACATATATGTCATTTTGTCCAACATGATCCGTATCTGAAGGAACTAGGGACATTAAGATAGTAACTGTTCATTAATTTCTCGAAATAACGACATCATTTAATGTCAAATTGCCTAAATAGGACCGAATTTCAAACTGACATCCAATCATTTGATGGTATATATGTCAATGTTCTGCTACACGATGCTACAACTGCAAACATCCATAGTACAGCAATAATGGAAGCCACAATGCCGATTAAAACATGCCTATGCAGTGTATGCACTAATAGTTATATATTCAATTATCAATAAATAAAGGAGTTTTTCCATGCTAGTAGCACATTAGACCCCCAATCGTAAACCGTCTGGAGATAACGGACCTACAATAATTGCGGATATATTGTTTATACGAAAATGTTGGCCAACTGTGTTCACATTACCCCGCTAATGTCGTCAACTGCTTACCATGGTGGTTGGTTTCTACGTTCAAAGAAGCGATGTTCCAATGTAATAACGGACAATAATCACCAGCAATTTAGACCGAACTAAAACTGTTTTCTCTACATTTCCTCGGGATGCCTCACCGCACGGAAATGGGTGTTTACATAAGCAGTTCTAATTTGTATTTGTTTAGTACTTCTCAACTCTGAAGATTTAGATAACAATAAACGGTTACATGTTCATTGCAAATACTCATTTTATGAACTATTCGCAGTTGCAACCGATAGTTTAAATCAATTTCCCACCAACGTACTATAGCCATGGGTGGTTGACGAGTTAATTCACAGGTTTATGCCCTCACTTCCATATCATTTTATTTCACACCTGCAGTTCAGGTTTCACGTCGCTGTCGCAATATATTAATACATCTATTGAGCGTTTTGTTATGATGATCATCCATTTTGTCAAGAGACGAAGAAATAATATGTTTCTGCCATATTTTATATTGGATAAGGCCTATCCACTCGTAGACAATTTCGTTAGACATTTAACCACCGATAACATGACTTCATCATGCTGGTACTTATCAGCTATGAGTAACATACATGTATCGGATCTACACAGCCGGTGACACGATTAAGTTGATGTTCTGTTCTTATGTGAACCTAATTTAATCATTAGCTGTCAACTCGGGGAACACTATAAAAAAGTTGGTTGGCACATGTGCGCGGGCATTTCTGCCAAGTACGATAAGCCGAGAAGTTGCAATAGTTAATTCACTGTGACAGTATTGTTGGATTAAATTGACCTGACCAATCATATGATGCAATCCAATTACTCTTCAGCTGGATACGTGATTGTTCCCAACAAGTAATTGTTTATCATAAGTAATTCATAAATGGCACTGAATGGCATGGGTATATATAATAGAAAAATGGACGAATTTTATTAATATTGGGACTAAATTCAAATTATAAGAAATATTTCTTTTTTCGATTTAATAAGGTGGCGAGTTAGAATCGACAATTTTGAAGACAACTTAACTTCAATCGCATAACCTTAGTCGAGACTAGATCCATTTATTAAATGTAACACTTAACTGGTTTTCAAAGGGCAAATATGTTTGCATTATTTGTGTGCAATTTTACACGTACAATACCATAACTCAAAGCATGAAGTATCTCGATCTAAATTCCTACCAGGTGTACACATAAGAAAGTAGAGAGATTACTAATTTAATATGCTGGAAGCAAAGGGTGTTGCTACTTTCGAAGTTTCATATGTGTGGGATACTATGTGTAAGTTTACTATATGCCTTGCCCCATGTCGCAGAAGAGTCCATATTATTAGCAAATAGGTCCAACAGCCATCACATGTCCGACTGCGATTGTCTATATATGTCATACATTCAATCCAACATTTAAACAAGAACATGTGTCATTGTCGAATATAGGACCGTCGCCACATGCAACGATGGAACCTGGTTTGATTGTATGGTGCTCACAAGGTAAACTTACTCCAAATATACCGACCCATTACGGCTTCAAATTCCTCAATATTAAGCTAAAATAAGGATTCTGGGACGTTTACTTAGATGAATGCACGCAATAACTACCACACCTATGTACATTATCTGATATTTGTGATAATCGCATGCTTGCATATATGCTTTCGGTCAGATACATATAATTGGTTCACGCATATCGTAAAATGTATCCTGGGGACAATTACCACAATCATGAATATTTGACATATATCAGATACGTAGGTTGTTCCATTGCAGAAAATTGGCGATCGTGCAAAGGAGCTGCTAATTATTGTTTGTGTTAAAAGTACTCCACGGCTACTATATTTCTTGAGAATGTCCTACCTGTAGCGGTTATACTCTATTTTGATTAAAAACTAATTCCGCGGCTATGGCTGATAACATGTGACCAACGAGTTGCCATCCCGTTGCTTGAAATGGATCAGCATCAGTGAAAGGGACACATTTAGTATGACAAGCATCATCCTAATGCTGAGCAACTGAGTATATGACATTTTGAGCACGTCTTCTAACTGTGTGGCTTTCTAATCCTTGTACTTTTCATCTTTGGTTAATTGCCGAGATTGCTCCATACTGATATATAAATTGGATGATATAGTTTTATCCCATTCGAGTACTGTACGTGATTATCATAGTTGGGTACGTGTGACGGAGAGTCGTGTGATACCTACAGTGTGAGACCAACTTTCATGGATCCAAATTTCATGGGACTTAGCACAATCAATACCACGGCCTCACACTTACCGTTATCATTTAAAGCATTAGTATTTACAAATGAGGGGTCAGTTTTGATAATATTCTACCTGTTCCAACCAAACCTGAAAGTTGGTTCTGTGCAACATTCTTGGGGTAAGTTCCAAGTAACTTGATATTATTTAAAATGACCAATGCCTTGTATGAAGTTAAATACTGAATACATATAATGTGTTTAAATATATTGTGATAGCAACGCGAATTCTGGACATCCGGGAAGATATAAAATAATATGGAAGCGAATGCATATATATAACTCGCCGAAGGCATCAGCCACTACTCAGACATACAAGATCTATAGTACATTAGCAGGACAATAATTATACTATTGGTCGTCAATGTGTATTCAATAAAATAATTAATACACCTGCAACCACGCATATCAAGCGGCATATAATTAAGTACAGATAAGCAAATACTCAAATGAACTGCTTAAGTAAATAAGCATAAATCCACGTCTGATGGGACCATAGCGAGAATATAACGACACAGATACGTATTTTGTCAGATTTGTTTGAGATTTGTTTCGGTTATTTCCATAGAACATCACTCAAATGAACGTGAAAATAAATTACCCCAGTACGCATTGACAACATTGATGAGATATATAAAATAAATTGTCCATTCTTTGCATACCCGCATTTATCAGGATTCTAAATTGGTTGTTATTGCTTGACGGTTTGTGTAAGCGGGTCTAATGAGTCATTACCGTGGACACCTACATTGGTTATTGAGTCAGCAGTTTCATCACCAAGCAGAACGTTGACTTGTATACCACAAAATGGATGTCAGGTTGAAACACTATCCCATTGTGGCAATTTGGCATTGCATGTCGATTTTGAGAAATAAAATGAGCATTTAATTTCTCAATGCCAACAGTTTTATTGGATTCTGATCACATTATCAACAGACATATATGCACGAACGAATAAGCTACAAAACTCATAACATGCAGATGACATAACATTGCAACTCGGAAGCAGGTAATTTTATCGGATTTTTTTTTAATTTTATGGCGGCCATTTTGGTCTCCATCATTGGTTTTACGTAACTAGTTGACTTATACATATTACAATACAGCATCTATGAAATAAAGATCAGTTACAACCGGTGTGCACACTCAGTGTGCACAGTGCACACTCAGTGTGCACAGAGTGCCGATATTAAACTTGGCAGCCATCTTGGACGACATCTTGGATTTTATTACCTTCATAATCTAGGATTTGAACGGAATCTTAGATTCTCCATGTCCTCGGATGGTTCTGCCCTATATGACACTACAAAATGTGCATTGTCGATATTTAATTGGAAACAATCTGCATGGGTGCATTTAAGTGGATATTTGTGAAATTGGGGCGAGGGTTAAGCTTTTCTCGATTAGTTTACCATTTGGAGATATATAATAAAGATAGGAACATCATTTTGTAGGGAATACCCTTCCATTTGCAAAAATATTTAACTTGGAAAAATTTGACAGATATGCTATATTTGCATGAGTTGATGATCTAGTCCGGTTACCATACATCTGGTGTATAGAGTGTCAATATAAAAATTGGCGGCCATCTTGGACGCCATCTTGGATTTTATATTACCTTCCTAATCTAGGATTTGAACGATGTTTTACATTATCAGTGTCGCCGTACGATTCTACAAAATATGAAAAGGTAAACTGTGCATTGTCAATTTATTTGATGTACACAAACTGCATGGACACATATATGTGGTTATTTGTGAAATTGGGGGGAGGGTTAAGTTTTTGTCTATAATGTCAATACTTGGAAAGATATAATGTAAGTATGAACATCATTATATAGGGGGTACCCTTCCATTTCCAAAAATATATAACTTGGAAGAAATCGACAGATATGCTATCTTTGCACAGAGTTGACGCACAACACTTTGTCTGAATCGCCATGAAGTTTTGACGCGTCACGCTACATATTTTACCATGACGTCACGAAATCAGAACGAAAGCAGGAAAATGATGTTGAATCTGATTAAGTGTCTATATTCGTTCCATATTTTGCAAATATGTTTACAATCTTTCCGATGTTGCTGCCCTGTTAACCAGTTGGCTAATGCCTGTTAACCTTTGAAAATATGTCATTTTTTAGGTAGGGTACCCTATGAGACATAGTGAAAAGTTATATTTTGTCACCTATCTCGGCTCGGCGCCCTCTGAATTCGAAAACTAGAGTAATTTTCCCATAAGAAAATGATGGTCGCATAAATTCCCCCGATGTGCGACGATCACCCCCCAGCACAGCCTAGACTATAAATGTATTCTCACATCAGTTATAAAAGCATCTGGAGGGGTTTTCAGAGAAAAATAAGCAGATGACAGATAATACAAGTGCATAAGGAGTCCTATTTATTGGAGATAAATCTTCCGAAAATAAGTTCAACATGGACATGTGGTCGTTTGTTGAACTTATTATCTGAATATTTTCAATGGGAACTACTCGTCAATTAGTGTTTAGTATAGAAAAGGATAGATAAAGTTATCACAAGGGTCTGAGAAATTTTTGTTTAAAGACATATTATGTACTTGTTCAGGTGCGTGAAACTGATAAGTTAGTATTCAGTCGCTATGCCAACTGGTGGAAAGTAACATTCTAATGACATCGCTATCGACCATACCACTCGACAGAAAACATCGTTTTGAACTACGCTCAATTGTTAATATTTACTACTGGATTCGGGACGCATCTATCAGCGATAAACTAACGAAAACGATTTTGCCATCGGGAATAACTGCGTTTAGTTCATATATAAGAATGACGGTGTGTGTTGTCAATTTGGATATTCTATTTGTAAAAAATTACGACTTTGAACAAGATTATTCTCCGTTTCTATTTGATCATCCTACCGGAGTGTTTCACATCACTTTAACATTTATTTAAAGGACTCAAGGTCTTTTAAGTGGGTTCATGTGAAATACCATAAACAACTGTAAAACAACTGTCCTTAACAACTGCATGAAAAATAGATTGACTGTGTTCTTATTTTCATTATTAATTGTGCCACATTTGGAGATAACCCCACACTGCTACACAAGTTACATATTAAGTTGATTTTTATGAATTATTGATCCACTTTTTGTATGAATGTACTTTATTGGGGTATAAAACTTGAAACAGTTGGCATATTGTGGCAGTGTTAAATATAATATATGTGAGTGTGAAGGTGGCAGTGTTAATATCTAACATATATGTCTGCAGAAGCCAATAGTGTGTGTGTAAGCAGAAATTGTCTAAACCATTGTGCCAAAGTTTGAGCTGATCTAATTACATCACCTCATATAAATAAAGCTAGCCCAACCAAATAAATAATACTGCATGGCAACAGTAAAGTATAATACTTATTCTATATACTTTGGATTTCCCGCCACTTTCCCATTTAGCCCAATCTAAACCACTTGCACCAGATTCTGTCTGTTATCTCTCTTTAAGATCTAGTGCCTAGCTTTGCTCTCGACCCAAGATCTGGCCCCCAGAATAATCGCCCGGCCCAGTTCCTTACAATCTGTCTTGGAGGGCAGTTGACTATTTTAACAAATGGATGGTTGATTCCTCAGGGGATTTTATACAATTATGTGAGATGTGATGCTTCTGTTTATTATGTTCCATTCTATACATATATATATATAATGTAGATATATAAAGGATTATCATGTGAAGTATTGTTTGTGTGTTTTCTGTATGTGCCTTGTGAGGCCTAGACTTTATATCCCGGACTGACCATGGGGCAAGTGCTCTCCCCTAGCTAGCTTATTAGGAAGACCGGGTTATAATATGACCAATCACATTATCAGGATTTAGTGTGGTATACACAGGTTATGTATATATTGAGCTTTGGTTTGGTATGCTAATTCTTACATTCCCATTGCTGCAAAATATCCCGTGAGCAAATGGCATGTGTTTGGAGTAAATCTTTTGCTTTCTTCCCATAATTGTTTTCCATCTTCACGTCAGCACCGAACTCCAGAAGTGTTCTGATTATTTTGATGTGTCCCATCCTGGCTGCCTCGTGTAATACAGTGTTGTGCATTCGAGCTACATTCACCTCAGCGCCTTCAAATATTAAGAATAAATTATTGTGAAAAATGCATAAAAAATTAGAAATCACTATGACCAATTTTAGCCAAATACTTTACATTCTTGTGTGAATCTATCTGATTGTATCAAATGTGGCATCAAATATAGGGAATATATAACCATCGGTCTAGGTTAGGGCCCTGCAAATCTGAACCAAATCTTGAAACTGAATCTTGATCTTTGTTTCAATCACCCATAATTCTGCTGTGGTTAAGGGGTCAATTATTTAGGGCATTACTGTACATATAACCGACACCATATATATAATGTGTGTGCAGTGTATGTCTGCATTTAGTGATTTACGATCACCCGGTGGTGTTTGTTCTGCTCAATTTTGCGGGCCAAGTCAAAGGTTTGATACAACCCGGTCAACTAGTCAAAGGTTTCAAATAAATGTGGCAGTTTCAAAGCGAATCGAATCTCGAATGGTTTGCAGGGCACAAGTCTAGGCCTTACTCACCATCATTTATTATAGCAGCTTACCAGCAGCATCATAGTGTGCTGATGATTTCTTGACACATTTTTGATTGCCGATGGCTAAACATCTCTGATCACTTCAGAAGTGCAAAAACCGACCCCAAACTGGCATGCAATTTGGTCAATAGTTGCCCTGTTTCCTATTATATATACACTTTATATACAGTGAATAATTTGAGGCAGAATGTATATTCAATGCTTTATTTCAGCTGCCGAGTGTCCATGCCAATTCAATCAACATATAGAGCTTTCCGATGAATGGCAACAAGCCATATTTCCGACTAAATCCTGAAAAATTACCCATAATTCTGCTGTGGTTAAGGAGTCGATTATTTAGGGCATTACTGTACAATATGAAGTGATGACAATTTCCAGGATTTCAGACTAGATAAAAACCCTCAGTAAGATTGGTAAAGTCAACTGAATAATACATAGTGACATCACATGAGACTGAATAATACATAGTGACATCACATGAGACTGAATAATACATAGTGACATCACAAGACTGAACAATACATAGTGACATCACAAGACTGAACAATAAATAGTGACATCAAATGAAATCCTCCTCCCTATTTTCCACCCTTATGATTGGCCCATGTGCTGTCACGTGCCGGGCGACAAATCACACTGTCGCCCGCTGACCCGGGAGACATTGTTTTTGTCGCCCGCCTGATGTTATATTGCAAGAATATCTCCAAACACACACCGCAGTAACTCATCTACTTCGCATCACTACAACGTAATAAAAAATCATAGATCTTATATACCCCACGGATTCGCAAAACACACCAGTTGTGGTGTTTGCTAATTTGCATATATTTAGTGAACACTAATATTCTTAAGTATTAAGTTGATACTTTTATCGGACAAGCGTTATTATTTACTTTTTCATCGAAACATCTCGGTGATTCAGTTTGTTCATGTCGACATTATGATGCAAGATTGAAAGAGATGATCCATTTAGGTTGGTTGGTTATAAATGTTCGCTGGTAGACAACGTAATGCATACGTTTGTCGCGAATGAATGGTCCTGTACACTTATCCTCCGCGATGTCTGCAATGTGATCATAGAAGTATTTTATGTGAGGATCGCCATGAGCACTGACACATATGAATGTATATTAATGAAATTGACAACTTCCCAATAGCTTTCGGGGAAGACCGTTAGGAAATGAACATCGCGAGTAAATTGCGCGCACAAAATGACATTGAATATGCCTTGCAGAAGACGAGAACATACCTATATGGCTTATTGGTTTACATGGACCGATATTGACGATTTGACCATCAAAATGAGCGTAAATAAACGCGGATTATCAAACGCTTATCAGCTTGACTATCGTTTATCGAACAGAAATCCTATGGGACAATAAGTAGTTACTGAAACTATACATAATCGGGAAAGAAAGCACTCATGCAACATCGTGCGTGTGGATGGCAAGGATATTTTCTGTGAAAAATCGGATAACAAAACAGTTGTTGCCCTTCTTCTCGGGAGACATTGAGATTTGTCACCCGCTCGAGAACGGAATGTCATTTAGGTTGGTTGGTTATAAATGTTCGCTGGTAGACAACGTAATGCAGGTGACAAATCTCAATGTCTCCCGAGAAGGGCAACAACTGTATAGTGACATCACATGAGACTGAACAATACATAGTGACATCACAAGACAGAACAATACATAGTGACATCAAATGAGATTGAACAATACATAGTGACATCACATGAGACTGAACAATACATAGTGACATCGCATGAGACTGAACAAAACATAGTGACATCTCATGAGACTGAACAATACATAGTGACAACGCATGAGACTGAACAAAACATAGTGACATCACATGAGACTGAACAAAACATAGTGACATCTCATGAGACTGAACAATACATAGTGACAACGCATGAGACTGAACAAAACATAGTGACATCTCATGAGACTGAACAATACATAGTGACAACGCATGAGACTGAACAAAACATAGTGACATCTCATGAGACTGAACAATACATAGTGACAACGCATGAGACTGAACAAAACATAGTGACATCACATGAGACTGAACAAAACATAGTGACATCTCATGAGACTGAACAATACATAGTGACAACGCATGAGACTGAACAAAACATAGTGACATCGCATGAGACTGAACAAAACATAGTGACATCTCATGAGACTGAACAATACATAGTGACAACGCATGAGACTGAACAAAACATAGTGACATCACATGAGACTGAACAAAACATAGTGACATCTCATGAGACTGAACAATACATAGTGACAACGCATGAGACTGACCAAAACATAGTGACATCACATGAGACTGAACAATACATAGAGAAATCACATGAGACTGAACAATACATAGTGACATGAGAGCTTTCCGATGAATGGCAACAAGCCATATTTCAGACTAAATCCTGAAAAATTACCCATAATTCTGCTGTGGTTTGTATATATAATACCTGCACATAGGAGACTCTCTATGGCTTCAGTGTTTCCCCGTTGTGCAGCCGTGTGTAGTGGTGTACCGAAGTGTAGATCTGACACATTGAGCTTGGCACCAGCTTTTATCAGCAAATCAACACATTCATGAGTATCTGGAAATTAATTAATTAACTTTCATGATAACATTCATTTTTGCAGCAATCACAGACAAATATGTTTCATTTGCCTTCACCAAGAGGGACATCTTTTGTGACAGCCACTAATGGACGGTTTAATTCCAAACCCCCCCCCCCCCCCTTGGGAGATTTTAAGCAGGATGCAGGAATCATATCCCTGCGGATTCACATGCTCGAATTATATTAAATAGTATGTAGGTTTCAGCAAAAAAAGATGGTTTTTTTTATATAAATTCTATCTCATAGGTTAAAGTGATGTGAAACACTCCAGTTGGGTGATCAAATTGAAATTGAGAATAATCATGCTCAAAGCAGATATTTTTTTAATCCAAACATACATTGTCATTCTTAGTTTATCACCGATAGTTGCATCCGAATCCCGAACCAAATTGAGCGTAGTTCAGACGATGTTTTCTGTGGAATGGTAAGGTCGATTTCTTGGAAATTATTGGTGGCGATGTTACTAGAATGCTACATTCCACTGGTTGGCATAGCGACTGAGTACTAACTTACAAGTCCATATATATAGACACTATACTTCAGAAAAGGTGTTACAACCAGCACATTAGAGTGAAATCACTTCTTCACTTGTACACATATTCACTGATCTATATTATACTGTATTCAGGAATCAGGAAAATAGGGGTGAAAGTTGAAACCCTGCTAATGAATGGAGAAATGGTGCCAAGACAATGGACGTTTCCACACATATTCATTAGTGGGAGGAGCTTATGGTTGCTAGGAGACAAGGTGTCTGCAGAAATACTTTAATTAGTTTTACAGTGACTGCAGTTATACTATAATACACAGGAGAACATACATTCTCTTCGTGTTTAATTGTGACAAATATGACAAGTGTCACGCAAAACGAATAACAGTGTTAATCGTGAATGAGTTTCCAACATCATTGCACAAATTGAAATTTCAGTACCCGGTACATTATAATTTGACAACAAAAAAGTTGCTTAAATATAGACAATTTAACCATTTGGAGGGTAGAATTACATTTGGAGGTAGAATGACATTTTTGTTACCATACAGTTGGTGGGTGGAACTGGGTGGAATGACATTTATGTTGTTTACGGTAGTTTCAGGGTAATATTAGGTACTGACTACTGTGTAAATAACTTCAAAAAATTGTCTCCTAAAGGCTGAAAGGAAACTTTTCATGGATATATCATACGGATGCATATCATTTTTATTACATATATTTACATTGATTTGAGCTTTTAATAATGGTGTTAGCATGACTTATTTGTTACAATCGGCCAATATTACAATATTACTCAGTTTATTTATAGAAATATATTCACCCATGGATATGATGTCATATATGACATACGCACCTGCCAAAGGGGTGACACTGAAACTATGCGCGGATATAAAAATTAAGGTGAACAAAGAATTTTCAATGCAGAAAGCGACAGGCTGAGTCGATAGGTAGAAAATATCTGCAAATAATTATTTGATTGACAGCTGTGGAATGGTCCATTATCAGCTCTTGCACACTTTAATTGAATACACACATACCTGAGAATAAGATGCCGGACTTTGCAGAATGAGGTCCCCAGAGGTGGATTTAGTGACGCTATCCCACACAGCAGGCTAGCATCACAAAATTCGCCCTCTGGGGACCTCATTCTGCTTAGGTCTCATCTTCTCTGGAAAGTATCTTTATTATCAAATTAAAAAAAATTTGAGTTTCTTTAGAAACTTCTTCACAAAGATTCTTTTTTAATTTAGTTTCTCTATATCCCCAAATTAGCAGATGACACATTACATAATTGAGGTGCCCAATGGGTGCACGTCACAATATTCACCATCTGGGAACTTAAATCTGAGTCTAGGTCTCCCATAGCAGATGAGGCCAAAGCAGAATCAGGTCCCCATAGGTTGAATTTATTGATTATATCCCTCTGTGTGGGGTAGCGTCACTAAATTCACCCTATGGGGACCTCATTCTACAAATGTCAGACACACTAAATTCAGGCTTGTTCAGTTGAATACACACAATGGTATTTCCGAGAAAGAGAAATCATCATCTGAAGTAACAGTAGCATAACATCAGTGCAAGTGACTGTTCATAAAACTTTCCCAAGTGTGTGCAAGTTGACATTGTCATGCATATGAAGGGTCCCTAGTGGCACAGTTAGTATTAAGGTATATGGAACACTAGGACAACATACAGTAATGCCCTAAGTGATTGACTCCTTAACCACAGCAGAATTATGGGTAACTTTTCAGGATTTAGTCGGAAATATGGCTTGTTGTAATTCATCTCACTGAGAGCTTTCCGATGAATGGCAACAAGCCATATTTCCAACTAAATCCTGAAAATGCATGTGGAAATATTGTCAGTTGGTTTCTTGGGTCAGTGGTATCTATGTGCAGTGAAGTGATAAATTAACGCTCTGCTGGGTCTTTCCTCCACCCATAAAATTGACAATGTTGTGATATCACCAAGTGGCTGAAACGAGGATAGACCATCATGTATAATAAAACACATAAGGTACAGTAATGTCCTAAATAATCGACCCCTAAACCACAGCAGAATTATGGGAAATTTTTCTGGATTTAGTCAGAAATATGGATTGCTGCCATTCATCGGAAAGCTCTCGGTGGGAGCTTTCCAATGAATGGCAGCAAGCCATATTTCCGACTAAATCCTGAAAAATTTCCCATAATTCTGTTGTGGTTAAAGGGTCATATACTTCATAACTCATATATGAGGCAGGTATTTAGATCAATGCAAAGCGAAGGTACATACTTCTTAGTGCTGCCTCATGCAGAGGTGAGGATAGGAGTAACGGCGGATTGACAAGGGCACTGTGGGAAAGCAACACTTTTACGCAGCCTGTGTTTCCTCTGGCACACGCATCGCACAATGCTGTGGATCCGTCTATGTCACGTGCGTTCACCTATATCAAAGGAAAGATAAAATTTGTCAACAGAATATATGCAGGGACATGGCTAGAGGGCCTGCATCTGGGAGGGAGAGGGCGTCAAAGTTCCCAACAACAAAACCCCCTTCCCCCTGGAACAATACCAATTTGAACATGGGTTCGAAGGGTGACACAGAACAGATATACCATTATCAGAACAGCACAGTGCACTTCCAGAATTGCAGACTGTGACCAATCAATTATGACACTAGCATAAATATATCAGGATGTATGGAGCCTAATGGAGGCACTGGCTCAGAACAATATGCTTTAATGTAAAAACCTAAAAACAGTTTTATAAAACAGTTGACCCTTTAGTGAATGGCTTCTCCCATTCATTTCTGTCTGAACGTATACCATACTTCATGCATATGGTTGTTTAAAAATGTTATTACACAAATTTAAAAATATTTTCTTGCAAACGTAGACAACGAAATCTATAAGAAATCGGGCTATTTTTCCATAACCTAGGTAAACAGAGTTGGCCTACACTCAATATGAAAATGTTGAATATACATACAAATTTCTTATCTTTTTGTGAACTTCACAGCTTTATAAAATAAACCATTAAAGATGGTCCATCTCTTTGTAAACATGTATTATATACAGTAATGCTCTAATTAATCGACTTCTTAACCACAGCAGAATTATGGGTAACTTTTCAGGATTTAGTCAGAAATATGGCTTGTTGCAACAAGCCATATTTCCGACTAAATCCTGAAAAGTTACCCATAATTCTGCTGTGGTTAAGAAGTCGATTACTTAGAGCTTTACTGTAGTTACTGGGGTATAACATATTAGATATAAATTGAAGACCCCTGTCCGGAAATGCTTTTATCGATTAATAATTATATTGATTATATTTAGAATATTTTCTGGTCTAAAATGTGTTGTTGTTTAGCTAACGAATATTTGTTACTGTTAACAGAGACCAGAAATTTCATTGTGTTATTTTGTCACAAATATATGTTAATTAAGACTCATTATCGCTCATATCTATGCAATAAAACAATACAAACAATCAATCTGGGACATTTGACATTCGGAACATAGCTATGGGAACACCCTAATGATCTCCATTGCTATATGATATCGCCTGAATGGTCTGTTCTAAAAATAGAACAATAAAGTGTTCCACTTTATAATCATCTCATTTTATAATAAAATATTTGAAATAAAATCAATATTACCGGTAATTGATAAAAGCATTTCTGAACATGGGTCTTCAATTCATATTAATTATTTTATACCCACGAAACTATTTCAAAATGAAATTGTTATATGAAGAGATAATACATCTTTAATAATGCCATGACCAAGACAGAGCTTCAAAGATGTAATGGATGGACTCACGGATGGACGGACAGAGCCCATTTCCATATCCCCTGCCAAACTTTGTTTGCGGGGGATAATTATCCTAAATCCAATTCCTGTTGGCACACAGCCAAATCCAAATGTGATGAATAATCATGCAGTCTAAGGGTATTTCATGCCCGACCATCTCCGGAACTTTGTGGTTATTGGAATATGGCCTCTTATTAAAATGATGTCACAATGTTGTTCATAGGGTTATCACTATATCTATTCAGCTGATGTGGTTATCGTAATATATCATGATGTAAGTACAGGTATATGAATATAACTCACATCAGAGCCAAGACTGATAAGTAATTCTGCACACTGGATATGGCCATTAGCACATGCTTCGTTCAATGGTCGATAAAGGTCATAAGTCGTGCTGTTCACTGAATGCTTCCTCTCAACCAACCTCCTAATAATCTCAGCTCTGCCCTCTCTCGCAGCCCGGTGGACTGGATATGCATCGCACACTGAAAAACATGATATCATGATATAGTCCAGGGGGGGGGGTGTCCATTTTTGAACACCAATTACATTATTTCTCTTATTCTAAGGTGTTTTAAGCCAAATAATTGCAAAAACAGTCAAAAAACATGCAAGAATTTTTTTTTTGAGTTGCAGAAAAAATTGTTTGTTGATCTCATCGATTACCCACCCACCCCGGCATATGTGCCCGGAAAAAAAATCCCCCCCCCCCCCCGCTGTCTCGGGATTCAACTGTTGTCAGGAAAATATTTTAGCCAAGGTGACAACCAGATACGCCATTCTCACATCACATATTAAATTGCGGTGAAACATATCTATGATTTATTATAGTGACCCACGTCACCCAATGTATACCTGTTCACCCCACTCATGGTCATACAGTCACTCGATATACACATGTATACCTAAATGCTACCCATGAACATATAGCCACTCTCAGTATGACCATACATACTCCCTATAGAATGTACAGCCACTACATCTATGACCACAAGACCACTCCATATATACACATATGTCCCGTAATGATCATTCAGTCACTGCCAATATACCCATGCACCTCACCAGGGACCTGCTCAAATGGCGACTTGGGAGACATGAGGTCCCCAGAGGATGAATTTAGTGGTACTATCCCACATAGCGGGCTAGCATCACCAAATTCACCCTCTGGGAACCTCATTATGCATGGCCTCATCTGCTATCGGAGACATAGCCTCAGATTGAAGTTCCCAAATGGTCCCATTGGGAACCTCGATTATGGAATGTGTCTGCCAATTTGGGGATATAGAGAAACTAGCTATACTAAAAAGAAATAGAATCTATGGGAAGAAGTTTCCATAGAAATTTGATAATAAAGAAACTTTCCAGAGAAGATGAGGTCCAAGCAGAATGAGGTCCCCAGAGGGTGAATTTAGTGATGCTAGCCCACTATGCGAGATAGCATCACTAAATTCACCCTCTGGGGACATCATTCTGCAAATGACAGGCACACTGAACTCAGGCTTGATAGATATGTCCCAACAGCACATTTAAAGTATATTTACTTATTATAGCGGTTTTATCAGTTGTCTCTTGTATTGAATACTTATTTGATCATAGAATAGAGCTTTCCAATGAATGGCAACAAGTCTTATTTCCGATTAAATCCTGAAAAATTACCCATAATTCTGCTGTGGTTAAGGAGTCGATTATTTAGGACATTACTGTAACATTTGGAAAATGTTAGAAGACACTCTAAGGGAGAACATGGTCGGGTAAACTTTATTCCTGGGGTAGAAAGATTGACCATTATTTATATCTTGAATTGTATATTAGGTTCAGAATACTGGCTTTAATATTTCAAACTATGTGACCTTTTCGCCTTGAGGATAAGATATTCACAACCGCCCATATTCTAGTGTATAGATACATTCACACCATTCTGTTTGATATATAGCATACCCACGCTCAATATACTTCTTGTTAAGATTATTTTTCCCCTACCCCTAAACAAATGCGACCAAAAACATGTTTGGTCATTGCGATAAATGATGGCAATATCCATATTTTGCACACAGTTCTCGCAGCGAACTTTTGATATTTTGATAATAAAAATATTTATAAGAAGCTCCTGCACACAATAAGAATAATTTAAATTCTGTACAAATTTGTTCTAGGTTGAGACATATTTGTCTCCTATTTTGACTGGACTAATACCCTGGACTAGTAAACGGCGACTTCTCAAATATATTTCTGAAAATATGTATGATGAGGGGGGATAGTATTTATGCACAGTTGGCTATACAGGCAGTGATATTGAGACAATCCATTGATATCTGTTTCAATGCACTTAACTGATATGACTTCCCAGCTATAGATATGGCAAAAGACACTTGGCATTACCATTAACCAACAAGGAGGCAACATGTGTCATTAGTGCAGTCTCCATTACTGATCAGGAATCCCTCAGTGGCCACCGTTCCAGCAAAAATCTGGCTGTCTATTCAGAGATCAGCACCTCAATGAGCCATCGCCTTAAAGCAGCTGACAATGTTTAAGGCATCTACAAGTCTATCACTTGTAGGCTTTTTCTGGTGGATGATATTTGAAATACTTATAGACATGAGCGACTGTCTTGTTGAAGATATAGTATATTATATACCGGTATTCTAAAACAGCGCATCCATGATCATCTTGTATCAGGCATCATTGACGAAAATGAGTGGATTTCGTGAAATGTACAAATAGAATAATCATGAATTAAAATTTTCTGAATTTGGCTGTAAACAGAAAAATTATATCTCAATAAACCAATATATCATTTTGCATGGCCTATGCTAATTTGCCACATATTTAGGTGAGATCATTTAATATGTATGTTTTAGCAGATTATCCTACAGAATAAAGCTATATCATCCTCGTCAGTCTCTCCAGTCATATTAGCCTCATGCTACAGCACTATAAAAATACATCTTCAGGGCTTTATTTCCTCACAGATGAGCTAAATTGACACAGTCCATACTTCTGCTCAAGATGTAAAGGGAGAAAACTCTATTTGAATTGTAGGTCACTGTTACAAATACAAGACCAAACAATATTGATTATTGGATTGTATTAAATCATATGCAGGGTGGCATTTCTATTTAGATTGTAGTGGATAAAATAACATTGAGAGTTACCACGATTAAGAGATTATCGGTTCAGATTTTGATTGTTTTAATATGCATATTTAAAGGGACACTAACAATTGTAGTTATAATATTGCAAGAGTTTTCTTTGTTATCAAAATTGGTATCTTGTTCCATAGTTTCTAACAATTTCTATGTGGGACAAGTTGATAGTGATGTAAAATAAATGACTATTTTAAAAAAGTTTGTTTTAACTGGAGGTCTAAACTTTGATCGCATTTTAAAGCTATAAAGTAGTGAATTTAAGAGGCCTTAACCCTTTACCCAACAGATATATATATAATGCATTGGCTTAAAACATTAAAAATTATAAAATTATAAAGAATGTAAGAAAAAATGGTAAAAAATATTTGTTTTTAGGCCAATGCATTCTCTTATATATGCGAGGCAACCTATGGTCGACTCGCATATATAAGAGAATGCATTGGCACAGGGCATAACTGTAACTATCACAATGTGGTCAAGGAGCCGGTTCCAATGATATCCATATTTGTATGGTTCTATTGAGACAGACCGAAGATATTTTAGGCTGTTGAAGTTTTATTTGGCCGGTTTTGGCCGGTTTGTTGGGTAAAGGGTTAAAGTCTTTCGTGACCACAACAGTCAAGACTACAATGTCATTACTGGATCAAAACTGCTGAAAATATATGATCAAGCTACTTATTATGGTTTGCTCTGCCCCTTGTCAAATGCAAAAAGAATTCAAATCTGGCAAAAATTATTTTCATGGCAAAAGTTTTGGCAAGCGATTTCTCATTTCCACAATAATATAGAAACTATTTATCTTGAAATCTAAAAACACCCATATGTACCAGTTTTCTATTAGCGGCTTATGAAGGTTAGAGGAAGGTAATCTAATACTAATTGTACATCAATGAGGTAAGGCCATAGAGTATGATGGTGATATTATAACTAAAATCCCCTTTATTTGGGTCGGGGGGGGGGGATGTCCATAAGTTGATGCAGATCTTATATTGGCATGTGATTGATTAATTGTTTTACAACAATTCATATACTTCTGTTGCCGGGATTAATTCACTGTCCTTTCATGACATGTTTAATTAATCACCAGAAAAATTAGAAGTGACCATTGTCCACTGTAAGAATCAATTTGAATTGTGTATGCCGTGCAGCACCACATACGGACACACACATGCCAAGAACTCTGTACATATATATTGAATATATAGAGTTTGGGATAATATATGGTTAACATGGTCTGGATTTATCCATCTATAGAAAATAATTAGCCAACTGAGTATGTCCATCTTCACAGAATTATACATCTGAGACCAGGGACACCCTCCCAATTTAGCATATATGCGTGATTGGCATTGTATGGATAATTCATATAAATATGTGTTTGGCATCAAAAGAGTTAACCCCTTAAATTCGGCCAGATATAATTTGGCAACTTCTGAGAGAAAATTGGTAACTAAAAATATTTTCATTAAGGCAAAAGCAAATTTTGGGCCAGTGCAGACCCTGTGTTTATAATAGTCGTACAAGGTCACGTATGGATCACATGGAGGTCAAATTTAAGATTCTAGCCACACAAATATTGTTAGTAGAACATTATCCAGCTTGGTACGAGGACATTTCCTGTAAGTACTCACCCTTTCCTTGTAACTGCTGCCCGGACTGTTATTGTGCCAACCGAACAATAAGCAAATTCGCGAAAAATAGTCCGCTCCGAAAAGATTAATAGATTTGCTTTCTATTATAATGCCCACATGTATCCAATTCTGAACAACCCTGCTCATGTCTTCAACGAAAAATCATTCTTAACGCTAGTGCCAGTACCACATTGTATAATCTTCCTGTGTGCCAATTTGAGATTATGTTACAACACGATAGTATTAGTTGTTTTATTATCTACAAATCCAAAAATAGTGTGCATTTTGGCCTGAAATGTATAAAAACATACCAAAAATGCAACAGATAACTCAGTCTGCACACACGAAGGAAATGTTGTGATGTTTTCGCTGAGTGCAGAATACGAGTTATCTCATATCCACGTTTTACTCATGTTTATTAAGTCAGACATTTACATTAGCTTCTGGATATGGTAAACACGTGTTCATTTGACACCTCAGCCACAGGTAACACCTAGACACTTCCATTATCTGTTTGCCATTCCACAAACTGATAGAAAACTTTGACCAACCAAAGCTTGCCAGACAAGCAAATCGCAAGCAGAAAGAGCAAAACCAGATATGTACATGTATGTACAAAATGTGATGGTGCACCAGCATTGTATGTGGACAATTTCATTTCCAAGAATCACAATCTCAATGAATTTGTTCAAATGAATGGTATCAAATGAATTATAATTGCATTTATGCTGGCTATATTTCCAATCCACCTATACAAATTGTGGCAGCTTCAGTATATACACAGCAAACATGGTTTCACTACAAGTGGGATGAAGTTATCATCCGGAAACCAGAAATTGACAGGATTCCAAGTCGAAAAAGGGCCACAACTCTTGCAAAAATGGGCAGAGCAAACCCATATTCGAACTTGATCTGTATATAGGGCTGATAAACTCATACCAAATTTGGTTCAGATATGATCACACAAACTGAAATTATCATCCGGAAACCAGAAAATAACAAGATTCTAAGTAAAAAAAAGGGGCCACAACTCTCGCAAAAATGGGCGGAGCAAAACCCATATTCGAACTTGACCTGTATTTTGGTCTGATAAACTCACCTTTGAAATTTGCTTTTGATCTAATAACCGAAACTAAAGTTATCATCCGGAAATAATTTCCGGACACACGCATGGACGGTACAACAGATGGACACAAGCTAATTCAAGGAACAAAAATGACTACAAGGGTTCATGCTGCCTATGGCCAATTTTTTCGCTGACCAAAGTTTGTTTTATCCCAAAATCAGCCAAAATCGGAAATTTTATTCAAAAACCAAAATTTATTTTGATACGGGAGCGGCATGCAATTCAAATTTTAAGTATGATAATCTGCTAATTGATTAGGTGATACAGCTTAATGGGTAACACAAGGCACCCATGGCAGTGCACTGTTAAACAATGTAATAAATCAGTAATGAGGATCGACACTAATGAACCATTTGTCTGTCATAACGTTGCATGGCGATGTTAAATAAAAAAAAAAAAAAATAATTGTGAGACCAGAAAATGAGGATTTAATCAGGGGGGGGGGGGGGGGGGGGGGGGGGGGGGGGGGGGGTCATCCACTTTTTTCCATACACTAGGCCGGGGTGGGTGGGTGATTCAGCTGCGAAAAAGTCACTTTTTTCCTGAGTGGTCGCAATTTTTTCCTCTTACAACATTTCTTCAATATAAATGCCTCAAAGTGTTCAGCATCATTGTTAAGGTGTGTATGACACTTAGGGCAGTGCTTTAGGGGGGGTAGTTAGTGTGGATATGGGCATGATGCTTCTCAGAAATCCAGATTACGAACCAACTCTCAGGAATGGACGCTATATAAAGAGTATAGTATACCAGGGTCTTGAATGTCTGGGTCACTTTACAAAAATTTGTTGATGAAAGAGAAAGGCGAATTTTCACTGTTTTGGGGGGACCCCATTAACCCATTTAATATCTTGATCAGAGCATGAACTGAAGTTATATTCTCTCATACTTAGCTGAGTGTGTGATCGAAAGGTATTGCTGTCATGGAATTATTAATTGATATATGGGTGATTTGGTTCCCTCGAAATCATGGAACACTTTATAAAAAGCGGCTGGCAAACAAGAAGGCGAATTTTCTATGTCTTGAGGACCCCACTATCCAACTTGAAGTCTTAACAAAATGATATGCTCTCAATGTTAACTGAAGTTGTGGACAAATGGGATTATTATCTGGCAATACGAATCTGTTATGGATGAGATGGTTCCCGATAGCCTATGGCACTTTACAACACATGGTCAGCAAATGAAAGGGCTAAATTTTACTCTCAGGGGACTCCATCCCTATCTGAAGTCTTGAACACAACACTAGCTCAAGGCATAAGCTATCCATATTACCCGAGATTGTGGCCGAATGGCAATGGTCTCACGAGCCTGCCGTTCGCGAGAAGACCGTGGCACCTTACACAAAGCAGATGGCAAACGATGAATGCAAATTTTAAGGGACCCCTACCCCATGTAAACCATTGAACCTACCACGAACTGAATGGATGTGCCCTCGTGGTCAAACGACGATATGGACAAATGGCTATTATATAAAGAAATACACAATTGTTATAGATGGGTTCATACCCGACAGTCAGGGACACTTTACAAAAAGCGACTGAAAAATAAATAATGCGATTTTTCAATGTTTGTATTACCCCCTTCCCAATTTGAAGACTAGAACACACCACGGATTGGAACGATATCATCATTGACTGCGTGTATGGACAATGGCGAGTTAATTGTACAAGGACGTAAACAATGTAAATAGATGGATTTGGGGTCTGAAAGAATGAGCACTTAACGAAAAGTGACTGGAAAATAAGAAAGGCAAAAACCCCTACTTTATTTGAAGTCTTGGAAGACACCACATGGTGAAATGATATGACCCCAATATTATTTGAGGGCTTGACCAAAGGTTAGTTTTTATCAGAATATACATATGTGTTGGTTCCCGAAAGTATGCATCATGTGGCACTCCACAACAAGCGGCTGGCAAATGTTCACTGTTGTATGTACCCCTACCCTATTTGAGGTCTTGAACACATCATGTACTGAAGGGATTATGAATTCAATATCAACATATATTGTGGCCGAAACTATGCGATATATAAGTATGTGGTAGTTCTATCCAGAGGTAAACAATTTATCTGGGAGGGAGATTGTATGGGGGAAAATTAGGATGTAATCCAGTTGGAACTGATTGGATACCATGATATACACATAGTTTCGTTGGAGCTGATTGGACGCAATGCTACACAGATAATGTTGTTTTGCGTCATTGATACGCCCGTCGCTGTGAGATTGCAGACGATCTGGAGGTGGTAAATGTCGCACTCAGCAGGGTTTCAATGCTTTTCACGAAGTTTTAACAAATGGCAGCATTATGGAAATCGCTTTGTTTTCGAGATAAATGTCTGAACCCCGTCAACTATTTTAATATTTTCGCGCTCACTGAGTTGCTGTACATAAAAAGAGTATTTCTGATAAAATTACATTCAGTATGGCGCATAGAAGTTCAGTGTTAGGACCACTGTATTCCAAAAAGTAATGATATGCTTTTTCTATTTGCCACAATGACAGAGAGGGGACGTTTTAATGTGATTACTCAATTGGCCATAGTTCAAACTACTGCATATCAATCTTAAATGCGAATGGAGTACTTGTGCATCTATACGTCGGACATGCTGGGTTCTCCAGCTGTCCAATTATTGTAATCTCTGTATACCATTATTGGTTTTTTGAGAATAAACTATTGATTGGTTGATTGATATGCGACACTTATTGTATGTAATAGCAAATAAAATGCGTTGTTGTAATTTGGGGTCTGGAAGCCTGAACACGTCTTTAATCACTTAAGCAATGTCCCCGGGCTCAATTTTCAACAAAAGAATTATGTTGGGTCCCAGTATGATCAATTGGGAAGTTTGGTAAAGTTCTGAACAAAAATATGTAATATTTCGACCAAAAACGTGTTTGGGGGAGGTGTAGCTAAAATCCATTATTTCGCCAATTGTTCTAAATTTCTGTTAACTTCTTTCTGCACATACGTGGCAGATAACTGCATCACCATAAGAAGTAAATATTTTGGCATTATAACAATATCCATTTGAATGATAATGTTCGAAAAATATTATTTTTGTGAAAAAGTGTGATTTTTCAGCAAAAAATAAATATTTTGGCTCCAAATGGCAGGAAAATCTAAATTAACCAACACTTTTTTTCATATCAGGTAGAAGTATGGTATGATGTAGTAATTTTAACCCCAACAATATGGGCAAATAGGCTAGGACATAGCCACATGGCTCGCTTTACCAAAATCGTTAATTTCTGGAAAAAGTCACTGGAGGGTATCGCTCATCTTCGATTTGACAATAGCCACCTATTCCGTTATTTTTCAATTTCTGTCAAATTCTTTCTACTTGTGTTGTCCAGATAACTACTGAGCCATATGAATTATATAGTTGGTCACGTATTGTTTATAACAAAGGTTTTAGTACTTAACATCGATGTTAATGCATGCAAAATTAACTGTTATCAATAAAATAATTGTTGTTGTTGTAACTGGGGGTCTGAAAGCCTGAACACATCTGTAATCGATTAAACGGCATCTCTGGACAACACTTTCAGTACAAGATTCATATTGGGTACCATTCAGATCAATTCAAAAATGTTTGTAATGACATTATCAAAAATATGTATTTTTTTCGACCAAAAACGTGTTTGGGGGAGGGGTAGCTAAAATCCAATATCTCGCAAACCGTTCAAAATTGTTGTTAACTTCTTTCTTCATATGCTTGTTAGATAACTACTACACCATATGACCTAAATATTTCAATATTATTGCAATATACGTTTGAATGATAATGTTCGAAAAATTAAAAAAAAATTGAAAAAGAGCGATTTTTCAACAAAAAAACAATGTTTCGGCTCCAAATGGCACGAAAATCCAAATTAACCAACACTTCTGGCATATCAGGTACAAATATGGTATGCTGTAGTCATTTTAACACCAACAATGTGGGCAAATCACTTAGGCCATAGCCGCAGGGCTCACTTTACCAAAATCGTTAATTTCTGGGAAAAGTCACTGGTGGGTATCGTTCATCGTCAATTTGAGAATAGGCACCACCAATTCCGTTATTTTTCACTATCATTTTCGTAAAGAGTATATATTTCTCCTTTAAAAAAAGTTAGTTTTAACTTGTTCTACCGTGGGTAGGGGTATCTCGAAAACTAGACCTCTTTTTCGATTTGGCCGCTGCACTATAATGCTAGGGACCGACGAAGCTTCGAGATTCGATTCGATTTCGAATCTTACGTTCCGATTCGTTTCGATTCAATAGCGGTCGTGCGATTCGGGATATTTCGAATCGTTGTATACAAGTCCTTTATCGCCGGGAATAGACTGCATTATATATACAAATTACAAAACATTAATTATATCCCCAATACTTAAATTGAGGCGCCTTCCGCGACCAACTGTGAACTTCGTGGTCCAATGTGTACAGGGTAAGTTGACCAATAGCCCACTTGCTCATATATATATTGGCCTCCCAGTCCCAGAGAGGGTTACTCGTGGCAGGTCGGTGGGTTACTCGTGCGACCTGCTGGTATGTCTGCATGTGGTGGTTCGCGTGTTTATCACGGTTGTACCATAATCGCAGCGCACACAGGTTTCCTCCACCACATAAAACCAGCAATGTGGCAATTTTGCCCGGCCACAGCTGCAGAAGCGAGTGAATTTCTTGTGAGACATATTTGTATATCGGTATTTGATATTCTTATACCAGAAAAACCTATATTGTGTTACTCGGCTCAATCAAATAATTTTTTTTTTTTTAATTTTAAAACTTAACACGATATAAATATATTAAATAAACATTCTGGGCTCCAACATGTCGTGTCTAAATTCGATCAACATCTTTATACAGAATATGTTATCCGGGAAATGGAATATGGATGACCATTTAGCTTTCATGACAACTCAATTGATCCGATGGACAGGCCCAAGTCGGGATACTATACATTACATAGTTCCTGTAATCCCGTTTGCCAAGACACGATGCGCAATTTTGATATCGCGCGTGCCTGCTGTGTGCGACAGGGTGAAGCGTACATGCGCAGAAGAGTTTCCGTTTGCAATGACTCGAAATCAGTCTCCATTGACTCCAAACTGCTTACTTTCACGAACTTCACGCATAGTAGCAGTGTCAAAAATATGAAATGATGGCGTGCCATTCTCATATATTGAACTGTTTAAACCCTGATTAAATATTGTTCATATCACGTCATAGAAATTAAGTTTAATGAACCTCCTTCGTAATCTGAGTTATCTCACCGACGTTATAAAATCATTGGACAATTGCCCCCATTTTTGCTCGTACCCCCCACTGATCGGTACCGCCAATCTACTAAAGCTGATGGGGTCATTGTCACAAGGCATCGATCACATTCGTAGCCAGCTTTTTAAATCGATCACAAATGTAGCCAGCTTTTCTATGGCGATCACATTTGTAGCCAGCTTTTCATTTTCAGGCGAGCCTCAATGAACACGATCAGGTTAATCTCATTTTTCTGAGTTGATGGATGAAAAACAACTTGAATTTTGTTTTTATATTTAGTTCATTAATAACCTGAGGTTTCCGATCAATGTCGTTGGAATGCTGGAAATTTATTCCAATATAAGTTGATAAACGAAGTAAGTTTTGGAGCATGACTTCGACATTTTAGTCACGAATGTGATGACATCAGATTTCGTGCCATATAAAGCATGGAATTAGAAAAGCTGGCTACATTTGTGATCCATTTAAAAAGCTGGCTACGAATGTGACCGGAGCCTTGTGACAATGACCCCATCGGCTCTACTAAAGTGTTTGAAAAAGATTCGATTCGATTTCGAATCATTATCGTGATTCGATTCGATGTTGAAATTGCCGATTCGTCGGTCCCTAAGTAATGCCCTAATTAATCGACTCCCTAACCACAGCAGAATTATGGGTAACTTTTCAGGATTTAGTCGGAAATATGGCTTGTTGCAATTCATCGGAAAGCTCTGCCACAGCAGAATTATGGGTAACTTTTCAGGATTTAGTCGGAAATATGGCTTGTTGCCATTCATCGGAAAGCTCTCAGGGAGAGCTTTACGATGAATGGCAACAAGCCATATTTCCGACTAAATCCTGAAAAGTTACCCATAATTCTGCTGTGGTTAGGGAGTCGATTAATTAGGGCATTACTGTACCTTTCATGTTCCACTGACAAATAACTGACCCACTGTGTTGCAAGGACTTGGCAAATAAAACATTGCTCCGTCACTACAGGAAAATATCTCACCACCCTCAGTCACGTACTATTATCGTATATGTTCTTGACAGATGAAGTTAGACATTTTCAATCTGTCCATTTTATCGATATTGATTGTGAAAACTGCAGTGTCACAACATTACGAGTCCAAACAGTATATACTCTATACATTAGAATTAAGAAATACAGATCTGCAGGACCTCCCCAAGTACTATCAACAACAGAGGAAACTCATTTCTCGTCTTCTGTTATGACCTCTTTCGACCTCCGCTTAGTCAATCTGTTTAGAGTTACATGGGGAGTAACTCAAAATACAAAGACTAATTAGGTCACCCAGTCTAAATGAACTAATACCGGTGCAGGATTTGCACATACATGGCAACTAATTGCAAGAATAAAAGACCCCATGTTTAGTACAAGTTAACTCATAGTGGCACTTACGAAGGACTTTTAGTACGAGTTATGGTAGCTGGCACTCAACGTGTTAACCCATTGTCTGATCAACCAAATATGATTCCTCACAAGTGATTGCCTTCAACAACCACTTGACACAACAAATATGTTACACTCCTGAATCTATTCAGTACTCTCAGGGAAGAGATACAACAAATTTAAACATGAGAGTGGGAGAATAGAAATGCTATGTTTATACCCAGGGACAAAAAAGTTAACGGACGAACATTGTAAAATCTACTATTTATATATATATCCTTTATAGACTCGAAAACGGCTCGACCAATTGAGCCCAAACTTGCCAAGGGTAAAAAGCCACGGAAAGTGTCATCGGACCATTCGCGAGCCCGTGCGACCACTCCTTCAACTGCCACTGTAATGGGGATTGATGGGTTAATCGCGTGATAATTAATGAGCGTTTGTATATGAGGCGTCGCTATTAAAGAGTGTTTATCTACTTTAGTGAAATACGGCAAGTCTCAGAAACAGGGGATATCGAGACGAAATTTCGTACTTAGAGGTTCCCAGGGACATTTTCGTCGGGTCAGTTTGTCCGCCCGAGGTGACCTTGACCTTGAAACGGGTACCCACAAATGACCTTGGGCGATATCTCGGTCGTCAGCGGTGACATCGACGTGGGGAATATTTTTGTCGGGTTGGCGTGCCTGTACGGGGTTACCTTGAAAAAAAAATGGATTGACCAAAGCCATGGGACCAATCCCGCCAGTGGCGAGCTAATCTGCTAGTCCATTATATATTTTGGAACTTCTGTCTGTGTGTGTGTATGTATGAATGTGCATGTTACAGAATCGAAAACTACTCGACCGATCCGACTCAAATTTGGTATGTAGGCTTTCTTTGATCCCGTGATCAATATGGGTGGGTCCAATTTCGTGTGCGACAGTGTCACTCATACATGCTCATATAGGCATGTTTCTGGACTAATCAGATGCTGTATATTCTGCCCAGATGGAGGCGATTACAAAGAAATCCCTAAATTGCCCTGACGAAGTCGGGCACATCAGTTAGTATGACATATATCCAAACAGGGTAATAACAGACGACTGAATTAGAATTGAACATTTATTCACGTAACTTACATTCCTTGACAAAGTTGTAACTGCTGGGTTAACAAGTTCCAAACCAATAAAATCTGAGAACAGAAATCCGATAATGAAGTCACTACCTTCATGCTTGATGAACAAACTTTTTATGAAGCTCTGGTGACGAAACACCAAGCCTTTACAAATCACTATTTGAACCCTTAAGCTTGACAACTTATTTATGGCTTTATCAAGAAAGTTATACAAGAGACTACCAACAAGAAGCAAAAGTCAAATATGATCAAAGTACTATACAACAAACCTCACAATACACACCAGTTTTTTATAGTTAAGACATGAGTGGTGATTTACCAACCACACTATCACATGTTTCCCTGTATATTTCCTAAAGACAACAGTACTCTAAGATCAATCAAGCGTGAAACTTTCAGACTAATTGTCTGCCAAAAAGGTTTCAAATATACCTGTTTTTAATATCTTTGTTACTTGTTTGAAATATTAAATTCAATTATTTATGACTGAAAACATAATTTTATTCATCTGGGTCTATTTAGTCGTTCAAAGTGTCATTCTCTTATTAGAATTTTCATATTTACTATTTTTTTTTTTAATTTGTATATGTGAAACCTTAGCTGCAAAATAAACTCAGATCAATGTCTGAAACTCTAATTTTCTGATAAAATGAGGGATTAATACTCTGGTACATTGTGTAAAAATGAAATTTGTGTGTTAAAACCCTAACTCCAATTGAACGTAATAATGACAATAGATATACTTAACATATAGACATATCGAAAAGTGTTTAGTCAACATGATTTGTCCGACTTGCAATAAACCATTCTATTGATGTTCTGATTTTGTTTACATCTAATTTTAACATAACCAAGTTCAGTGCAATTGCGTCAGTTCAAATCGAAAACAAAAGTTTCCTCCAATCATAATGAAAACTACATGTTCAATCAATGATTAGCATGTAATTTTATCCATCAAATATTCTAAATCTGACTAAGGACATCCACAGTCTACCACAAATAGTTATGCTACACTTTCAGATGATGCTTTTAGTATGCACTAGCACTGGTCTACTACACATTCGTAATTAACGTAGGTTAAAGAACAACATGATTCTGCAAGTGACCCTATAATGAAATCTAAATAAGAATAGAAACCTTGACATGCAAAACACCGCAACACGATTAATATTGATAGATATCCGATTACTTTAGACTATAAATAGCATATTTGGGAAAATATGGGTACATTTCCATGGATAGAAAAGCTTATTTTATAAGAAGCAATTCTCATGAAACCACTTGGACTCAACTGCCCCTCGCAATGTCCTTTGGTAAAAAGATTACCACTTTGTGGAAAACGGATTATTTTTAGAGATAAAGTTGGATATAGGGCTAATTATTTGCATGAGTTAGATCCATATGTACAGTGTATGAGAACCAAGTGTCCCACTCCAAATATTTCAGACATTAGAATGGTACATTTCACTGCTTTGTTTTTGTTTGAAAAACCTCAATTTATGAATGTTACGTATTTATTAAATAATATTAAGGCCATAGGAAGTTGATTCTCTGATTCTCTGTTTCTCAGACACCGCCGCCCCCCGAAAAAATACGCCGCTGGGTACTTTTTATAGCCTACCAAAAATAAAAAGTATAATTCATCCCGCCGCTCGCAATCCGTGAAGTTCGCAATCGACCATTGTTAACAGGTGTGGACAAAGAGGCGCAACTCTATCTCATAATTCCAATCTTTTAATAGATCGAACAAGCCGATGTCCGGAATCTTAATCGAACGCGCCCGATCTACTTCCGCTAAAACAATGGTTGCAATTCTGAATGTTTGCGTGTGGGACGGCAACAAATATCTTATCCCCTGGACTATAGTGAGTGTTGAGATCGATGAAACATGTCGGAATTTATCGGAACGGATAACGTCCCAACACAGCGGAAGCATCAAATCCATTTCTGTTGGAAAAATCAAAACATCAGACTTCGTCTCACCTGAACTGAAAGCCACACAGGTTGCAGACATTTTTGGCTTTTATTTTAAGATCACGGTGACCACCAATACTTCTTCAAGTACTTGTCAACGTGCAACTACCAGTGCGGATGCACCAACGAAGTCTGCATTCAGTGTTCTTATGGAAAAGACTTTCCAGCTTCCAAAGTTGGACAAATCCATAAATAAAAGGGATGAACTCGCCCAAAAATTTCTAGAATATTTGGAAGAAAAAAAACTTGGTTTCAGCAAGGATAGTGTCAACATTATTGGAAATAAAAACCTGCCTGCCGGTAAATTTTGGTCATAAAATATGGTAATAAAAACCTGCCTGCCGGTAAATTTTGGCCAGAAAAAATAAATATAAAAATCTGCCTGCCTGCCTGCTTTGGGAAAAAAAGTGTCTGAGAAACAGAGAATCAACTTCCTGTGGCCTAATGTTCTTGCCTGTCCCTGTTGGTCATCCTATCTATAGTTATTATAAAACACAGGATTATACCTCAAGGATATGACAAGACAGCAACTTTAACATGTTGCTTAAATTGGATGACAGATCCAACACCACTGTCCATTCCTGATATACCGTCTCACTGAATTTTTCTTTTGATATTATTGGAGATATCAAACCCCGTATATTCTGCCAATTAATTTATCTCTATGGTCTCAAGAGTAATTTAATAATTTATCTGTTCACAAATATGCACATTATTTATATGGCTGAAGACTTCCATAAATTATGTTTTCAGAGAAATTTGTGGAATAACTGGGCCTGTAATTATGAAAGAACAGAACGCAGAGAAGCAGTTGATCCCCAGTGGAAATAGCAAGTGAAAAACATTTAATAAATGGGGAGCTTAGTCTCAACATTTCGATAAATATTCAGCCAAAAAATTATATTGGCATATCCTACAATTTTAAGATCTATAATATTATAGATCTAAAATAATGCGACTTCAAAAATGATAGATCTAACTTGATATTGTGAATTAACTATAAATATAGTTGATTTTAATTAGAATAAAATTACCAAATTTGAAAAAGAAACTAACATTATCAGCACTGGGAACAAGTAGAAAAAAGATGAAGTTAATCCACAGGGAAATTGCTGAAAAATGCTATTCACAATTTTCAAGTCTGACAAAAGCAGATACATAGTTACAAATTCTGCGCATAAATTTGAGAAAACTAAGACATATAGAGTCATATGACACGACTCTTGACAAGCTTTTTTTAACACATTATGATTTGACATCATAATATTGAAAAACTTTATTCCATGAAATGACGAAATAGTAAAATTAGTACTAAATATTGAACTTTACAATTCTTAGTTAACACAATCCCTCCATATATTATAATATGCATATCATTCCCCCCTTAGTGTACAGTTCCCCGAAGCAGAGCTTCTATGTACAACATCAATTTATTCTCTTAAAGGGATATATTCCTCAACAAATCGCAAAGCATGGACAATTGAAGAGAAACCTGCCTGAAATTACCTTTCATCGCAAATCATTGTAATACAGGGCTATGATTATCAATTGAAACCAAATATGATTGACTGCTTAATGTTTTGCTTATTTGCTAGTATAATTTCTACAGTCAATGATTTGAGTAACATTATGAACTTCTTTTTAAAATAGGCTTCTTTCAGGCAGGCACTTCTTATCTTCATGTCCATGAACAATCTTGAAACGAAAAAGACAAAATTCTTAAAATCCATTTTGAGGCAGAAGCCTCTCTCCTTTGAGGAGACAATTTCGATACTCGAGGTATCGTGATCCAATGAGTTGATACTCTAGGTATCGTGATCCAATGAGTTTTTTTTTAATAAAACTCCAAAATAATGAAATATCCACAGCATAAGAGGCAAATTTCACATTCTTTTCTTTGTCTATCCAATTGGGCTCTTGTATTAGACCTCGATTTTAGTACATCCATACAGAAATCAAAGGCACAAAAACTCCATCAACAAACTCATGCAAGGCCAGATAAACAAAATAGTTTGTTTCTCAGGAAATGTCTTTTTCAACGTGATGAGGTAGGCAGATATTTGTGTTTATTATTTATGTACAAGGTATTTATTGGAGTCCCTTAATCATCATAGGCACTAAATATACTGAATCAGGATTGGTGCCCATCCAGAAACTTGTAATGCAGCATCAGTCGTGCAGGAATTTAAAATTCGATAAACTCCGGCATCTAAATGAGCACCAGTAATCAAGGTTATTCATCGGGGTTGTGCTTCGGATGGTTTGTTTTTTAAGGTAGGTTATAAATACGTGAAGGTGCATGATTTTTTGGAGCAGACATATTCCCTGAAAAACAAGCCATATTGTCCACTGGCCTAAAGAGTTTGGATAAAACATCAGCACAATCTTACCACAATGCTTTTCTTATCAACAATTTCTCAAGAGGAATTGTACATGCGCAGAAATATTACTATTCCATGATTATACGTCTCCAAATAAAAATCTTCAACACCGAGACACGAGACAAAGTACTTATTTGGGCAGAATAATGAAGGTAGTTTAAAATTAAATATATCTAGCTTCATCAGCCTAGGTTGATGGGAAGCCTTCAGAATCCAAAATTAATGTCAGTAAACACTGACTAACAATTAAGTCCTCAAAATTAAATTCGGACTGCATAAATAGAGAAATATTGCAAAAAAAATAATGATTCTTACTTCAAACCCATATAAAGAAGTGCAGAGAACAGTACTGATGAATTCAGATTTATTAGGGGGTGGGAATGGATTCTTTTGTGAGTCATAGTTAAACTGCCTCTTAGAATGGTTTAGCTTTAAACTACCTTCGGAAAGCTAGATAATTGTTATTCAGGGTCTACCTTTATTTGGTTATGTTATTATGGAAAAAAAACTAGCTTTGAAATTTATTAGAAGAAAAGACAATATTCGTTTCCTGAAGAGGAACAAGTCGAATCTATCATACATGTTTAGAGAAACTATGGAAAAACAAGTCCACATTGTTTCAGTCTATGTTATTTCACGGAGAGATTGACTGTTTGAGTGAAATAGGTACCCCACAAAGTATTTGCTCACCAGCATAACTCCCAACATACCCTCCTCGTATAAAACATGAAAATGTAAAAAAATATCTCTATAAAGCACATCAAAAATAGATTGTTCAACGACTTAATTGTTTACAGTGTGCCAAAAACAAACATAAGCATCATAAACTCACATGTCAACTTACTAAAGACTCGTACTCATCTTTAGGCCATGCAAGATCAATTTCCTGTTACTCAGGCCCGCGCGCATGGATTCGAAACTCCGTGCAAGCAAACCTTTTTATTTGTGTTCAATCTGTAGGAAAAATGTTTAAATCAGTACGAAATAATTGTGGTACGTTTTTGATACAAACATGATTGAAAAAAAAAGTTAACAAGTGAGATCGAGCAGACCAGTTTCCCGTCCCCATGATTCAAATTTCTGCTTCATATTGTAATTGGTGACTATGTTCAATCAGGTGTTAAACACGTGTTGTATTCCGTCTGCAAACTGAGTATAAATTCTATCAATCTGTGTCTGATATTTTATTGGGCGATTTATTTTGATTGTCAAATTTTTTGGCCTGAGAAACGGGAAATTGACTTTGCATGGACTAAGCATTTTTTTGTTCACTGGAAAATATCAATCAAAATAATAAAACTTGGTGGACAATGAAGCTTATTTTTGTTGGCACAGAGTACTTTTTTGGCTTGTTGGAACACTGCTTGGCACCATATATACCGATGTTTTCGTCACGTTGAGTAAATGTTTATTCACATTTAGCTCACCACCATTTCTATAAACAGAAATAGCACTTTCCACTCGTATAAAATGACATAAATGTATATAAAAAGAAAATATAAATCATTTCAATAAATTCCCCAAGCACTTGAAACAGTAGTGTTACTTTAATTATCTGAGAAATAAAATGATGGTTGTGCTGAGATAAATTGTACAGAAATCTAATTTGTTTGATCTCAAGGAGTATGAATGCAAATTATGTATGAAGCAAATCTTACCAGCTTGAGTTCATACTCTTGAATTTAAATGCATGTCAATATTTTATTGACATCATTGCCTTACCAATTAACATATTATACTATTTTCTACATGTTTTTTCTACAACTCTTAATGCGCCTTTATGTTTGCATTTGAAATTAGTTCTAGCTGCAAATTGATTGCATGTGATGGATTTGGAAAGTTGCTATGTCTTGGTATTACCAGTCTCGAACAAGAAACAAGTGATTGTGACATGCAAACCAGTAAACATAAAAGAAGTTACAACATCAGCAAATGACTGCTTTGATGGAAATATTCATTCACTATCCATTTGTTGCATCTCGATGACAATTTCTTCTTCAAACATACTATTACTTCCGTGCTGTGAAAACTACGAGTTAATCACAAATGTCATGTTTAAATGAAGTGTTGCACAAGATTTCCAATTTGTATTAACTTAACCTCTGTGGGCTGTGTCTGATGTAAAAAAAAAAAAAATTATTTGACAATAACCAAAAAGCAGACAAACTATTAAAACTACTGAGTGGAATATTTACATGACTAGTACACATATATTAGTTGAACATTGTTGATTCAGAAAAACTGACCAAGATGTCTCAAATAGTACAATACAATGAATTACCCCATCTCGGAAAAGCAGACGATAATCTTATCTGATTTACGCCTCTAACTTTCAAAAGATTTTATTTCTAGGAAAATAGTTTTCCTCAAGATGACGAAATAAATAGTCTCCAATTATGGAGTGCATGCCTCATGTAGTTAATGTTTAACAGAATCGTAGTGCAATGAGCTATTTTGTCACTAACCAATGAAATTATGCCCAGTCTCAGCCATGACCAAAGGAACATTAACACAGAAATGAAATCTGTATGAGAGATCGAGAAGACGTAAATTTGATAAGATTATCATCAGATTTTCAAAGAGAATGAATTGCCCAAAAGTTTGTTGACAGCTAATGGAAGAATAAAACAAAGGAACTGACCAGAAATAAGTTTCAAGTGTTTGAGGAATTGGTAATAAATACATGCTCAATTAAAAAAAATAAACAAAATGTTTGAATGAGTAGTGACATGATCTTTCTCTCACTGCCCATTCAAAACTAGTACAGAAGTAATCATTTTTGTGATCCGTCCAACAAAAAACATGGAAAAATGAAATTAGGGATCACAAAAATCATTACTTATTACCCAATTTCTGAGACTTGCAGCATTCATTAGGGTGGGGGAAAACAGCAAATTCTCAGTGATCAGTTGCTAGAAAGAATGATGAGAAATAAAACAAATTTCTTCAAATCCCACTGTCAAAGCTTTAACTATCAGTATGATAATCAAAGGAATTTTTTCTTGATGTTAAAGCAATAATTCGACAATTGCAAGTGATGAAAATAATTATCACTGAGAAAAAGTATGCTCTAATTAATGAATGCCTCAAGTCCTATAGATCATAGCTTGTAAAATAATGCCTCCTGCTCAGTCCAAAGCTAGCCCAACTAGTCCATCTATGCCGTGACATTGAGGTCAGTGGCTGACTTATCACCATGGATGCCGCTATCTGGACTATGCATTATTCCAGGTCTCTTATGAGGGCCGTTGTCTTCTACGGCATCTTCAAATGCATCACCAACTACGTCCTCCTCGCTGAATCCATTCTGTTTAGCACCAGGTCTAGAACTGCAACCAAGAAAAGAAAGTCCAATTCACACACAAGCCTGAATTTAGTGACTGACATTTGCAGAATAAGGTCGCCAGAGTCTGAATTTAGTGAATAAATCCTGCCCAACGGGCAAGCATCTGCCAATTCACTCTGGGAACCTCATTCGGCTTAGGCCTCATCATCTGGGAAGTATCGATAGTCCCATATTAACATTGTTTTTAGTTACTTTTTCCCTTCTCTTCATTTCCTATGTTCCCTGATTTGCAGAAGATAAAATGCATAATCGAGTTGACTAATTGGTGAACATCACCGACTTCAACTGGGGAACTTCAATCTGGTCCTAGATCTCCCATAGCAGTGAAGACCTAAGCAGAATGAGGTCCCCAAAGGGTGAATTTGGCAATGCTGGCCCATTGTGTGGGATAGCGTCACTAAATTCACCCTCTGTGGACCTCATTCTGCAAATGTCAAACACCACATTAATTCAGGCTTGCTAACACAAGTTAGTCAGTCACAACAGATCAAAGAGTAAAACATGTCAATACAAGGGTTTCGCTTCAAAGATTGCTTGGTCAGGTTTTTTTGCCCATAAGAATGCATCTGTCTGACTGATAATCACTAAAAATGGACGAACTATTAAAAGAACCATAACTCAGAACTAAGGGCCATGACTCTGTGAAAACAAGATGGCTGCCAGCAGCCATGTTTTCCATCTAAAATCGTTCAGATTCTATAGCTCCCATCTACAGGTGATCCCTAACAAACCTGTAAAGTTTCAAAACAATTCTTCGATAAACATGGGCTGCAGGGTGTGCTGATAAAATTCATATTGGAAATCCAAGATGGCTGCTGGTGGCCATGTTTTTTTTAACCCTTAAGGGTCTGGAGATAGCAATATAATGACTACTCTAGGGTGGTATTAGTATAGCTCATACAACACAACAAAGGATTAAGTTACAGTGAAGTAACATATGTCAATCTCAAGGTAAATGAAAGTTCTATAAATTGTGACATGTCGCACCTGAGCTAACATGGTTGTCACCTGTCAAATTTACCTGTAATCAACAGGTAAAATATTTAAAAACTAATAAATTGATGTTCTGAATTGAATTTCTGTCTTCTGTTTGAATATTTTCAGCATATTTGAGATATAAGATCAAATATAACCTTTGTTGGCCAATTTCCACAACTTTGGATGGCTGGAAACAATTATCTCAGTCTCAGGTAGACGACTAACAACCAATGATTATAAGATGAAATATTCAGATTCTGAGTTTTACCTGTTGTACTAATGAAATGACTATTATTGTTACTTTGTGTCCCTGTACATTGTCCTGAAATGTTGTATGGGCCAATATATCTGGATGGGGGGTGTCAACTTTTGACCCAGGGCTTCACCTGTCAATCAGCAGTTACCTGTGAACAGGTAACTGAAAGCAATGAAAGTTGCAAATATTTTTCATAACATAAAATTTATATTGAATGTCTCAAAATAACATGTTTTCAGATACAATTATAGATGTAATGTCTTTCACATACTAATAATGTCCCAATTTGAGAGAAACTGTACTAATTACAGCCGTAAATGTCCATTTCATGGATATAGGTGTGTCCTCCTCAACTTGTGATGAAAACAAATTTGTTTGATAAACAATTAAGTCTAAAACTTCAAGAGTCAGAAAAAATTCCAAGAACTCAATTTCTGTTGAATTCTCATCCAAAGAATGCTGAGGACCGGTATTATTCCTTTCAAATCATGGAATTGCACGACGAACAAGATTTTCAGTCCAGTTATCAGCAGGTGTGACAGGTGTTGTTGATTGTTGAGGTGCGTCACCGTGTCCATCAGAGTCGCTATTTTCATCATTCATTCTCTTCCGATAAACTGTCATCTAAGTCGGAATAATCTGGTATTTCAACTGGAATTATTTTCTTTCTCGCCCGCAAAGATGGCATATTGTATCCGCAGAAACTCAGGTGTACTAAACCAGGTGTATCATGAGAAAAAACATCGAAAAATCACTGATAAAAACGTGCATGGGCGCAGACATTTTGTAATGCGTAATACGTCATCATTACCGGGGTGAATACCATACCGGAAGTAGTTGATTCTATTAGAATTATGATGTTTACCGTGGGAGTTTTGAAAACTCGGGAGTATTCGTATATGGACCCGTAAGGGTTAAATGAACTTCGGGAAAAAAGGAAGGCTCCCCATCTAGAGGTCACCCCGAAGATTCATAAGAAGCTTGGTGTCAATTGAATATGAGAAATGTGACCTCTAAGGTGTGCTAGAGGATTTAGTCATACAAAGAGTAAAATCAAAGATGGCTGCTGGCAGCCATGTTTTTTTAACAGAATTCGGAAACAAGGGGAGCGCATCGGAAGAATTATTCGCAGCCATGTCATGCAAAGAATGAAAAACAAGATGGCTGTTGGAGGCCATGTTTTTCACATTTGATAGCTCATTTAGAGGTTATCGTAAACATGACTGTAAAGATTGCGATTGCGAACACATGCTTTTGTTCCATATTCAACTTACTTCTTTTGAAGACTTACCTGTCATTCTCAATAGAGACTCCACGTCCTTTGGGCTTGCCTGGTTTCTTCGGGCTCTTTGGTCTCATTTGTACTGGCCTTCTATTGACAACTGCTCTTCCACTCCTTCCACGTCCCACGCCTCCATAGTATCCCTGAAATAATATATTCATCATTAATTACCAGACTCAATATTTCTTAGAGGACTCATTCATTTCCATCACGGTACGAAGGTAGTGATGCTAAATCCTGAGCTACATCCCAAGGCCCTCTTATTATTACACACAGGCTAGCATGTACATCAATACCCAACCCTCTCTCTATTAAATACTCAGTGAAGAGTAGTTCACTTAGGAACTTTAAGTTGTTATCTGAACATTTCCCACCAATGAATATGAATCCTTCAGCACTTACATTATCTCTTCGTCTGACTGTCTGCTAATTAATCCTGAACACCCCTCCAGATGAATAATAAAACCATTCCAATGTATATTTTATAATTAAATGGGAGAAACCATTCAGTATAGGAAGGCTAAAAATGGACATGACTCATCTGCACCTTCAAATTATGCATGAATAATTTGAGAGGGAGTCTACAATGAAATCTTCAATGAAAAACTGGAGGAAATAAAGGTTCCCTTTTTTGTCTTAAGGTGGTAATGCTTATGACTTCAGTAAGTTTTTCTGAGGCATATAAAGTCCCTATAACAGTATTTCATTTATTTATGGACCTATTTTGAATCCAGAACTACCACTTATATGCTAAAGATAAGACAGCGATATCAATATATTTCCATCAATGAAATATATTGAATCTGAAGTATTGCACAGTACTGACCTGCATTCGCATGCGTCTGTAAGGATTCTGAGGCATCAAAGGTGGTGGTCGTCTCATTCCTCCTCGCCCAGGAAACATTCCAGGTGGTCTGAAAATAAAGAAAGTCATAATGCAGGGTTTCCGCTATTGGGACAGAGGGTCGCGTTTAGGGTCACGCCCCGCCCACCTGTGTATGTCCCAATAAACGAAAGGCCGATCACGATCAGCAGATATTTAACCCATACCTTGGCGATAGTGATCAGCTATTTTCAGCATGGATGCTAATATCCACAACCCATAATTCAACTTAAATGAAAGTGTCAATGACACTGTAGCTCAACTTAGGTAGGGGAATAATTTAATGGTCGACAGTAAATGGAGGAATAGGAAAAGTGCTAATTGAAATGTCTAAGTAAGACTAGATGTACATGTCAATATCAACATTCATAACAGGTTTCATAATGATCGGATCAGGGATGTGGTGATTATGGTGTACCAAAGAATTTATTGATGCAAAGAGTAAATTCTAAAATGGCCACCGGCAGCCATGTTTTTTTCCGAATTACCCCAAAATGACTTGTTCCCATCTACAGCCTTTACAAATCTCATAATGATCTGATCAAAAGTATGACCTGTAGCCTGTGCCAATGGATTTAGTCATGCAAAGAGTAAAATCCAAGATGGCTGCTGGCGGCCATGTTTTTTGGCTGAACGACCCCAAAATCACTCGTTCCCATCTACATGTCAATATTAACATCCATGACAAATTTCATGATGATCAGACGAACAGCACGACCTGTAGCCCGCGCCAATGGATTGAATTTTGAAATCCAAAATGGCCACCAGCGGCCATGTTTTTTGGCCGAATGACCCCAAAATGACTCGTTCCCATCTACATCTCAATATTCAAGATAAAATTCATAAAGATCAGACCATAGGTACGACCTGTAGCCCGCGCCAAAGGATTTAGTCATGCAAAGAGTAAAATCCATGATGGCTGCTGGCGGCCATGTTTTTTGGCCGAACAACCCCAAAATCACTCTTTCCCATCTACATGTCATTGTTAACATCCATGACAAATTTCATGAAGTTCCGATCAAAACTACGACCTGTAGCCTGCGCCAAATGATTTAGTCATGCAAAGAGTAAAATCCAAGATGGCTGCTGACGGCCATGTTTTTTGGCCGAACAACCCCAAAATGACTTATTCCCATCTACATGTCAATATTAACATCCATGACAAATTTCATGATGATCAAACGAACAGTACAACCTGTAGCCCGCGCCAATGGATTGAATTTTGAAATCCAAGATGGCCACCAGCGGCCATGTTTTTTGGCCGAATGACCCCAAAATGACTCATTCCCATCTACATGTCAATGTCAACATTCATGCAAAATTTCATAAAGATCAGACCAAAGGTACGACCTGTAGCCCGCGCCAAAGGACATTGTTGACGGACACACGCACACGGACGACGGACGCCAAGCCATGGCAATAGCTCAAACTTACAAAAGTAAGTTGAGCTAAAAAACGAATCAAACCCAAATTCGAATTCTAACTGTATTTTGAGTTGAGAAACTCACATACCAAATTTGGTTCCTATCAGATGAAAAATGGTTGATTTATTGAAGCATGCATGAATTCTATGTGAAAGGGCCATAACTCCATTAAAAAAAATATCGGATTAAACCCATATTCGAACTCGATCTGTATTTTGGGCTGAGAAAACCAGATAAAAAATTTGGTTCCTATCGGATAGAAAATGTTTGAGTTATCGCATTATGCGTCAAGTTTCTACAGACAGATGGACAGACGGATGATCGACAAGTGGTCAATCCGGACGTCGACACTATGTGTACCATACTATGGTATGGGTACACATAAAAATTTATAATTTTTGTTTGTTAAATTGAGCAAGGAGTTGAAAATATTTATTTTTTTTGGAAAAAGGGCCATAACTCTTAAAAAAAAATTTGATCAAACTCATATCCGAACTCAATCTGTATTTTGGGCTGAGAAACTCCCGATACCGAATTTGGTTCCGATCAGAGTACATTTTTTTGAGTTATCGTAGCATGTGTGAATATGGTATTGGTATAAAACATGATGGTAGGTCGGCACCTGAAGGCTAACTGAATTTTGCATGTGGGGGTCCTCGTGAGTAAGCCCAGTATCCACTTTTTGAGCAAAAACGTGCACGAGCCGCCGGGGCTTACTGACGGGTGTATACAGTTAGTAAAAAAAGGGCCATAACTCCGTCAAAAAAATTCGGATCAAACCCATATTCGAACTTGATCTGTATTTTGGTCTGAGAAACTCATACACAAAATTTGGTTCCGATCAGTTAGAAAATGTTCCGAGTTATCGCACCATGCATAAAGTGTCCACGGACAGACGGACGAATGACGAGTGGTCAATCCGGACGTCGACACTATGTGTACCATACTATGGTATGGGTACACATAAAACGAGAGGCCGATCACGATCGGCAGATGTTTAACCCATACCTTGGCGATAGCGATTAGCTATTTTTATAAATTTTATAAATCCTTACACCAACCTTTTCATGAGTGCAAAAGTTTCAACAATTCACACTTTATATAGTGATCGTGTGAAAAATATTTAGTTATCACATTGTGTCAACAGGATTGGTGGAGGATGTTAATATTTTTAAGCAAATAAACCAAATGACCCTCACTATGCAGGTTAGGGGTGTGTTATCGTCAACTATGCCAAGAACTATAAACATAATCAATGGAAATATTTGAGTTATCAAATCGGATAGAATGGGGTTAATCTTACCCAAACTAATGAACTGATAAACACAAAATAGTCTATGAAAAGCATGTCATTGGATTTAGAACCCCATACAATAAGTCAGTCTCAAGAATACCAGCACCATTAATATTATCCTGGAGCCCAAATGCAATTGAGGGAATTTCAAAATAAGACATTTCCTCTAATGATGAATATTCAATTGGTGATGTATTGAAACCCTTACTGAACCTGGCTCAAAGTGAAAGGGATAATATTATATCTGTCTATCGCATAATATGTGTCTATGGAATGGTTTAATTTTAATCCCAAATCCATGCAAATCAAAAGTGGATCACCATCAACCTGGACATAACATAGGAGAATGATTAAATGAAAAGCATCAAAACCATATGATGTGTGGAGAGGGTTAATCATTTTCAATGACATGTTATGGAACTAAGGAATGTGTGGATAAATTTTTGTCTAAGATAATGTCTGTAAAACAACACTACAAAGTAACAATGGACTATTCCAATTTATTATTTTAGAATAGGTGTCATATAGTGTGTGCATATAGCTAATGTAATAAACCTGTTTCAACAAAGGGGTTAACTTCATATTGCACAGAAAGCAGAACTCCACCAGAGAGTGAGTAATCAATCACAGTTTGACATAATTATGATAACAAGTCCAGCCAGCCAGTGGTACCACTATCATGCTTTATTGCATGTAGTATCTAATGTCATAGTGATAATTAACTCATTTCAATAACACACATTGCTGTGGGATATATGTTCTCTTCAAATTCCCAGCAGTAATTACTTGAATTATAAAGGGTCATAACTCTGTTAAAATAGATCGGATCAAACCCATATTCGAACTCGATCTGTATTTAGGGGTGATAAATTCATATACCAAATTTTGTGTTGATCAGATGAAAAATGTTTTGAGTCATAGCAGCTTGGGTGAATTCTAAGTAAACATAAGAGTGAAAAGGGTTAATTAAACAATACCAAAAACCATACAGATGAAGAACGTGCTAAGAAAAACCTAGGTAAGAAATATGAGGCAGATCAGAAGAAATATGTTCAACTTATTGCATTGGATAGCATGTGTGTAAAGGGTTAATTATTTTCTAAACTGATCAACCAATCAATACCAAAAACTATACAGGTGAGGGGTGTGTCATCATAAACCTACATATCAAATATGAACACAATCGGACAAAAAAATATTTCGGTTAGAGCATCGGATTTTTTTTAAATTTATTTTATTTTCGAAAAAAGGGTCATAACTCCTTTAAAATAAATCGGATCAAACCCATATTCGAACTCGATCTGTATTTTGGGCTGTGAAACTCACATACCAAATTTGGTTCCAATCAGATAAAAAATGTTTGAGTTATGGCAGAATGTGTGAATTCTAAGTTGAAAAAGGGCCATAACTCTGTAACAAAATCTCGGATCAAACCCAAATTCGAACTCTATCTGTATTTTGGGCTGAGAAACCCATATACAAAATTTGGTTTCGATCTGATAGAAAATGTTTGAGTTATCGCATTACTCGTAAAGTGTCTACGGACAGACAGACAGACAGACGGACAGACGGACGAACGACGAGTGGTCAATCCGGGCAACGACACTATGTTTACCATACTATGGTATGGGTAAACATAAAAAACCAATGGGGTGGTAAATGAAAATAGTTTGATTTCCAATGTCATTTAAATTTAACACTTGGTACTACCAAACCATTTTACTCAATTCCATGAAAAATAATCTTTGCAAGGATACACATAAAAAATTAAATTAAAAATTATCTTATTCTGGAACGTATCGAAGTCAACATCGCTGGTCTGGTTATGTTGTGATTACTTAACCAATCATGATTTATAAGTAATGTACTGGTGATAAAGCTATCACTTGGGTTAAATTTAGGGGTCTTTTATTAATCACTAGATATTCAGTTAGTTGCATGGACAGATTTCCCCAGTGACTTGATGGGTCCCATTCTCCAAAACCCTATTTAAGGTATGAAAATCCATAGGAAAGTGCTTATGATATCTGTCCGACTAATTTGAGGTTTGAAGGTACATAATGCCCTAAATAATCAACTCCTTAACCACAGCAGAATTATGGGTAACTTTTCAGGATTTAGTCGGAATTATGGCTTGTTGCCATTCATCGGAAAGCTCTCAGTGAGAGCTTTAAATAATTGACTAATTTTATAAAATGTCTGATCACACCAAGAACAAGACAGTCAATGAATGTGGGTCGCTCACCAGACTGTAAGGACTGAGAAGACAGGGACTCTGAAGACTACAAGAGTCAGTACTTGACAGAATCACTGAAGTTCTAAACATGGACATAGCTGGATGTTCTCAAATGAGCAGGGCTCTTCACCTTGAAATTTCTAATTGCACATCACTGACAAATTTCCAACCTCTTACCTTTTAAAGAGGACAACCATACCACAGTACTAAGTTCACAAAAATCACTTTGTACATTCCTCTTAGGTTGAATTTTACGACTGGTACCAGTACTTCAAGCTTTCAAACGTTTGATAATTACCAACCTGACGCCCCCATAAAGTTCAAATTTGTGGCCAATTCGGTCCAACAGTTTAACCTGAAGTAGAAACATATGGACTGATGGTTTAAAAACATACATGTTAGAAAACAAACCAAACTACGAGAACAGTTCTAACTTATTTTTGGTGTGAACATCTAATCTACAACTAATTTAGTATCGGGCATGAAATTTTTAACTTTTGATTAAAATAGGGGGTCAAATCTCCACCCCCTCCCCATTGCCCCCACCCAGGCTGTCTAGAAATCAATATTATTATACCAGTACCAAACAGCATAGAGGAGAGTTAAATCTCTTATCTCTGCCCCTATTAGAACAAATGTGAATCCTCATCTATGAGATCCATTCATCTAGTAATTATCAATATACCCCCAATTTTCTTTGAAAAATCAGGGTATGATTTCACCTGGATAAGTGCTGGTTAAGAAACTAATATTGGAACAGCAAGGTGGACTAACATCACCGAATTCACCCTCTGGGGACCTCATTTCCTAAAAATGACCCCATGAACAAATCTGAACCCGTCACCCAAGGCCCCTCCATACCAAATATAAGCTATATACATGTAGGCCTAATGGTTCTTGAGAAAAAACTGTTTTAAGACTTACTATGGGGGGAAAGAGTTTTGGCCCTGGCTTGGCACCTACATGTATTTGATGTGATGAACTTAATTGAACAAATCTGATTGTGAGACACCTAGGGAACATGCACACTGAACTATATAAACACATTCCGTCTTTAATATGGAGAAGAAATCAATTATTGATGGATGGATGGATAGACATCTCAACAGGCAGACGGATGGAAGCCTGACAGATAGAAGACAAATTTAATTCAATATATACCCCCCCCCCCCCCCCCATTTTTCTTTGAATATTAGCCGTATGATTTCATCTGGATAAGTGGTGATTAAAAAACTAATATGAAATGGCCAAACCTGAATTTAGTATGTCTGACATTTGCAGAGTTAGGTCCCAAAAATGTGGATTTAATGACAATATTCTGTAAGGCGGGCTAGCATCACCAAATTCATCCTCAATCTGATTAGGCCTCAATGGCCAATAAAACCAAGGAACAGATTGAAGTCCTACAGTTGAAGTTGGTGATACACACCCATTGAGCACCTCAATTATGCATTTTATCTTCTACAAATTAGGGCGACATTGAAACTGAACAGGTGGAAAAAAGTGACTAAATCAAACTGTCAATTTGATACTTAGGATACTTCCCAGAAGATGAGGACTAAGCAGAATTAGGTCCCTGGCGGGTGTATTTGGTGATGCTAGCATGCTGTAGCAACACTAAATTCACCATCTGGGGACCTCACTATGTAAATGTCAGACACACTATTTCCAGACTTGAAGAAATCAAAGCCATTCACAGTATCATTGAATGTCAGTCATCACCTAACCATGGAAGCACCAGTTTGTTGTTAAATTGCTACAGATATGTTTAGATTAGAATAATACATGTCATCTGGCCAGTTTATATAATTAATGACCTGTACCTTTACAGATATATATGCCTCTGTGGTGAGAAGAGGTATTAAATTGAGAGCTGATATGGCTTGGAAGGGATGTTGGTTGATGGCAGGGTTGGGTCTGGGCCATGTGGGAGGGGGTGGGTGGGGGAGGGTGGAATGTTTCCATAATTTCATTAAAGAGTAAAGTTTCATAACTGTGCAGATGTTATAGTGGTGTCACTTTTTTCAAATTTTAAAACATGTTTAAAAAAAAAATTGTCACAGAAGATGAGGCCTAAGCAGAATAAGGTAATTGAGGGTGTATTTGGTGATGCTAGCCTGCTGTATGGGGTAGCAACACTAAATTCACCATCTGGGGACTTCATTCTGCAAATGTCAGACACACTATGTCCAGGCTTGGAGAAATGAACAATGGACTATTCCTATTTATTCTTGTAGACTCTGGTAGAATAGGTATTTATCTAAATGTCATGTCATGTAATGACAGATGGTAAACTGGTCTGAAGCAAGCAGTCTTCAGCAAGAGTATCAGGTGACCACACTATGATAAATTGGCTTTTTCAATAATACAGGCTTCAGTGTTCTCTTAAAAATTAATAGTGCATAGCAAAGAGGTGTGAATTATAAAGGGCCATAACTCTGTTAAAATATATCGGATCAAACCCATATTTTAACTTGATCTGTATATAAGTGTAAAAAATTCATCGAAGACAAATTCTATATCAAAACAAGAGTGGAAGGGGTTAAATAAACAATACCAAAATACATACAGATGAAGAACATGCTAAGAAAAATCTAGGTAAGAAATATGAGGCTGTGATGTGTCCCTGGCTCTGCCCCTATTTGACCCAGTGACCCCATTTGAACAAATCTGAACCCCAGTCACCCAAGGTCTCTCTGTACCAAATATAAGCTAAATCGTCCAAATATTTGTTTAGAAGAAGTCATTGTAAGAATTACTATGAGTTATGGCCCTGGTTTCTCAACTAATTGACCGGGTGACCTCATTTGAACAAATCTGAACACCAGTCACCCAAGGACCCTCCATACCAAATATTAGCTAAATCGGCCCAATGGTTCTGAACAAGAAGTCGTTGTAAGAATTACTATGGAGGAATAGAGTTATGGCCCTGGCTTCGCAACTATTTGACCCAGTGACCTCATTTGAACAAATCTGAATGAGAGTCACCTAGGGAACATCCACACCAAATATGAACCAATTTGGTCTTCCGGTTTCAGAGGAGAAGATGTTCAAAGAATTGTTGACGGACGGACGGATGGACGGACGGATGGACGGACGTACGAACAAATGGGTAGATATGTGGCTCCGACCTATGTGGCTAGAAATGGTAATGTGGCTTTAGTTTTTATGTGGCTTCTCATGTAGCCATAAAATTTTATGTGGCTATCAAGTAGTAGATAGTGATAAAACTCCAGATTATGGATTCATAACATGTTGGAATTATAGCAGAAGAAGCTGATTAAAACTCAAAAACTTGCACACAGCAACTGGGACAGTGGAATAGGAGAAACTGACAGGTCCGTGATTGGGTGGCTAGCCACATAAATGTCAGTCAGTGTCCAACATCTCCTATTGGCAGGTCATGGATGTCTAAATCGATGGACTTTTTGTTTCCAAATTTTTAGTGACTACAAAATTAAATAAGCTGATTAGGCCAAATAGATCATTTTTGAACGTCCATCTGAAAGCGGTTACGTGGCTAGTTATGCACATAAATATCCATTTTACACAATGTTAGCCACATAAGTAGTCATTAGTAAACACAGACGGACGGATGAACGGACGGACGAGTGATGACTATAGCTCCACCTGAGACTTTGTCTCAGGTGAGCTCAGGTGAGCTAAAAACAAGAGCACGCCGTCGGGGCGTGGCATAATACGCCCGTTTCTGGAGTAGAATGGGAGATGCTGACAGAACCCATATTTGAACTTGATCTGTATACCAAATTTGGTTCAGTTCACTCGACTCAATCTAAAGTTATCATTTGGAAACTGCATATCAGGTAAAATATAAGTAGAAAAAGGGACAATACTCATCGTCAAAATCATGCGGGTGAAACCCATATTCGAACTTGGATCTGTATTTTGGTGTGGTAAACTAACATAGTTTAAACATACACAAATTGTTTGTGTATGCATGTATACAACCCATGAAATTCTGTTGAAATATGAGTAAACTGTAACCAAAAACATTCCAGTGTAATCCAATTTTATAAATAGTAATAACTTATGGGAGAAAGATAGAATGCAAGGTGCCATCAGACATGGGTGATAGATCTGGTGTCATCAATGCTCCATAATAGAACTTTGGTTATGACGGTTCATCATTTGGCACCTCAATTAAACCTTTCAAGATAAGTTTTGATTTGCCATTTTCTGATGCATATTTAATTTTTTAATTTAATTGCTAGGGTGTGGCAAAATATGCCCTTTAGCCATTTCGAATTGTACTACAGCAACATAAAATAATAATTTGAGCTTACATTTGAAGAATATCCGATATACCCCTAATTTCAATGCAAAAATGTGGTCAAATTCTAAGTCGAACAAGAGCATGTCGTCGGGGCGTGGAATAATACGCCCGTTTCTGGAGTAGAATGGGGCAAGGTTTAATTCATTTGTTTGAAACCTTTGACTTAATACAAAATAATAACAAAAATAAAACCCAATAACTTCCAAGCGTGGTATTTTTGACTGAAAAATTTACATACCAAATTTTTGTTATCAATCAGAAAACTCAAAATATAAACATTTTAAGTTGAAATTAATATACCTTGTTACCAGTGAGAAATAACCACACCAACAATCATTCCATCCAATCCAAACAAGTTTGTGGTATGAATAGTATACTTCCAAATCACCGTAAGCACATTTTCCTTGTTTGTAAAGATTAAGTCAATACATGAACCTTAATCTGTAGTGGATTTTCGATAAAATCTGATGAAATCCTTTGGCAACAAGACAGTTTTGTAGATAATGTTTGTCATCAGAATGTACATTCCAATCCACATCGAAATCACCCATAATCAGAAGCTCCTGTTTATTCTCATATTTGCATAGAAGCCTTTGCAGGTTTGCAGCTTCCTACATAGCACTTTCGGTGGTTTATACGGGGAAAATAATAAGTATATTCTCCAGACACACAGAAAACCAAGTCCTTTAAAGCTTGAGTTATCTTGCGGAAACAGATTTTATTTTTTTAAATATTTATTTCGGCTATTTTCAGACCAAAAAAATCCTATAATTCTGGCAAAATGGTCTGATCGGACTCAAATTTGAACTTCACCTGCAAAATCATGAAGACAGAACCCATATTTGAACTTGGATCTGTATACCAAATTTGGTTCAGTTCACTCGATTCAATCTAAAGTTATCATCTGGAAACCGCATATCAGGTAAAATCAAAGTCGAAAAAGGGGCATAACTCAGTAAAAATCATGCGGACAAACCCAATATTCTTGATCTGTATTTTGGGGTGGTAAACCGATATACCAAATTTGGTTCAGTTCACTTGATTAAATCTAAAGTTATCATCTGGAAACCGCAAATCGGGTAAAATCTAAGTAGAATAAAAGGTCGGTAGACCTCATGTCCGCCTCTAAGTGTCGGCTTGGTACGACCGTTGTTTGCGCATAAAAACCTGTCTTTAGTGCTAGTAAACCTACATACCAAATTTAATTTCATTCAGTACACATTTACTCAAGTTATCATCCGGAAACCACAAATTGGCAAAAATTCTAAGTAAAAAAGGGACATAACTCTGGTGAAAATTGGCGGGCGGAACCCAAATTCGAACTTGACCTGTGTTTTGCTGGGAGAAAGACACATACCAACTTTGGTTCATATCAAATAATCCAAACTGGAGTAATCGGTCGGAAACTAAAAATGTTAACAGACGGTCAAATTCTAAGTCGAAAAAGGGCCGTAACTCACGTAAAAATAATTGGACGGAACCCATATTCGAACTTGGCCTGTATCTTTAGCTGGGAAATACACATACCAACTTTGGTTCAGATCAAATAATTCAATCTGGAGTTATCGGTCGGAAATCAAAAATGTTAACAGACGGTCAAATTCTAAGTCGAAATGGGGGCATAACTCTGGTGAAAATTGGCGGACGGAACCAGAATTCGAACTTGACCTGTCTTTTCTGCTAGTAAACCCACATAACAAATTTAATTTAATTTGGTTCACTCTACTAAAGTTATCATCCGGAAAGCTCGGACGGACGCATAGGCCGATTATAATAGTCCTCCAAACCCGTTGGGTCGGCGGATAAAAAAGGGCACAACTCAGTCAAAATCATGCGGACGAAACCCATATTCGAACTTTATCTGTATTTTGGTGTGGTAAACTAACATACCAAATTTGGTTCAGTTCACTCGATTCAATCTAAAGTTATCATCCGGAAACCAAAAGGGGACGGACGGACAACCCATTTACATAATACAACAGTTTTTTTTCAAATGGGCGTAACAATGCAGTACAGAATAATTTATCATGTGGACATCTGTTAATTTACCTTCGTCCATAAGGACCAGGAGGGTATCTTCTCATTCCTCCGACCTGCATCACTTGTGGCGATATTCCAGATGCTGACATGTTAGCACCCCAGCTGCCGACGACAACACCGGCAATCTCCAACTGGCCACCACGATTGTCCACTGGTGATCGTCCTACAAGATCAATCGCATACAATTCAATTTTCTAGTGACAATCTTTCCAAGACAAAACAGAAGAGCCAAAGGTAGCTCTCCGAGTTCGTACAGAATTCTGGGGATTATGAAGTGCATTTTAAGGACCGGGTGAGGCATTTCCAAGGATTATTTCATTATTAATCTTCAATAAATATATCTTTCAACATCAAGGTATTCAATTCATAACTTTCTGCTCAATAACGGCTCTGTATTCCCTTCTAATACATACTAAACACATTTATTTCCATTTCCATGTATACATTTTGCAATAGGAATCGAAATGCATTTTCCGATGACATTTTTCAGTCTGCAATGTGTTAAACTGTGCTAATGGCTGACAATGCGTGTGTCAGTGTTTGCACATAGCTTGATGAAGTTTCATGGAAGTGGGGAAAACCCAAATTGTTATTAATAGTAAGCATATCAACAGCAACTTTGTTGTCTGAACGTCATTGTGATTACAATATTTTGTTTCAAATTTTGAATAAACTGACCCATATAAACCTTTTTTGTGGGATTTAATAACTTTTGAAGGATAGTAGAGCTGAAACGGACAGCTGGATAACCGGTTAGCATCCGGATAACGACGTAACCGGTTAGAAAAAAATCAACCGGACGAAACCGCATCCCGCTCCGTCAGTTGAATGTGAACGTGAATAATGCCCTGGTACTAGGGTCCTGCGAATTGGATATTTTGATCGAATCGAATTCACGAAATCGAATCGAATATCGAATCGAATCATATCTGTGTGTTGCATTCTCAATTAGGTATGTTTTGTAAACGATTAGATTATTTGTGAAACGTTCTATGAACTACATGCATGAAGTTCCATCAGAACTTATGTGGCGATAAACCGTCGTTTGATATACTATTAACTTCAATTTATAATTGTCAAGAAAACAAAGCAGATTAAAACGTCCATGCGGCCATCACAACGATTAATATATTACCACTAAACGGATTATCAAACTAAAATCACACGAAATTTCTACAGTTTGCATGTACATGCAAAATTGCAAATCGGCATTCGGAAACACCCGTTGTTATAAACTTGAAGACGCAACAACAGTCGCAGTGTAGCCTCTTCATGTATTGGTTGATGCTTCTTGAACAGATGTTTCCATAGATGGGTCATTGTCCCAGATGCTTGCGATTTATACACCATGCATGTTGCATTCATCACACGTGCCTGCAGCTTTATCATGTTTAAAATAAACATGAATGATGGACGACATTTTGTCCATTGTAAAAGAAAACTCTGAAACTGAAAGTCAACTTCAAAAGAGAACAGTGCCAAAATGCACTTTTCGACACCAGGAACATGTGTTGTTTACATTCTCACCCATATTACATAACGCGGAATCGAATAGACGATGGATAACGCTATCGGTAGGCCAGTCTCATAGCTATTATAATTTACCGCGTCGTCGATCCATTGGCTATCTGCTAGCTTTTGCTACCATTTTAAAGCTATATAATTCAGACGTATTTAGTCGTCCTATCGTGGCTAATTGTTGGCTATGTACAATAAGAATTATAATGTGCATATATACATAATTTTCTGGAATTAAATGCCACAAACAGCTAAGATCGACATGTTGTACTTGTCCTGAAACAGCCTACTTTTCCGTCATAGTATATTCGAAATTTCGAGTTGGCAATTTCGACTCGAATTTGACTTTCGAATCGAATCTCGAATCGAATATCGAATATTCGCAGGAGCCTACCTGGTACCCTCAAAATAATAAGATAAATGATGCAAAAGTAATTCTAACCCCTGTGCCACCGATAGTAGAGTGCAATGCAGCTTGGAGCACGCGGAAGTTTCAGACACTGAGTAGCGTGTCTGCGACCTTCAATCAATTCCGGCCTTTGAAGTTTTCTCTGATCTTCCGACGAGAGCACGTGGGCAGTGTGTCCAGGTGGGATAGTTCAAAGCAATGACGTCACTGAATCAGTGAATCTGTCATCTGATTGACACCCCTCAGACTCAGTATTATTTCGTATTGAAATTTGAAAAGTGAACACGGCTATCGATAGTTAGTGTCCGCGATCATGATACCGACGAATAGCTGAATAGGACTGAGTCTGTCACCTTACTGACCTTCCTTTTTGTTATATAGTTATTAGTTATTACTTTCTTGTCTTTATATATAATTCATTGGAGGATATACCAATGATGATGATATATTACAGATCTTTAATATATAGTTTTGTTACTCGTTTTACCAATACCCATACTATTGTTACTCGTTGTACAAATGCCCAAACATATGCTGATCACGGCAAATAAGCGATCCCCCCTGCCATTCACAAATTTCACTTGCTCATTCCCCCATCACGAGAGCCAGCAAAAGAACAATGAATGCGTGTTTTTGAATATCGTTAAATGCCGTGAATAAGGTCTTTATTTCAGCTACTATTTCTCACCTAGGTTTGTCCCGGGAGCATGGCATAATGTCGACATAATTAGTCTGAGAGAAGTCCGCTAGAAATTAGCGGTCGTCAACCGGTTAAAATCCGGCTAACCCCAATGGGTCAACCGTTTCAGCTCGAAAGGATAGAGGTTGATTTTTAAGTATTTTTCAAAGACCTTCATGAATTTAAGAACTTTTAAAGGAGTGGGTCGGAATTTAAACCAAAATTTAAACCGAAGTGTTTGTAAATCATTACAACTATGAAATCCTATTGCAAACACTTTGTGATTTAGAACTTCATATATAAACAAATATTCCTCCAAAATATTGATGATAGAAGGGGGATCTGACAAACTTGAGATTATTTCTATGTTACAATCTTCATTGTTTCTCCAGATACAGACCAAAGTGCCTGGTAGCAACTGTACTAGAACTCAATATATACATAGGAATCAATATCACATTTCAATTCCATGACAAGAATGGACATAATTTAGGGGCCGACATTGCTGCACATATTAAATCAATTATGAACTTTCCCGAATTTTTTTTTTAGAACTTGTCTTTTGTTAGTCAGTTCGTGGAATAGTTATGGTAGATCATATCAACATAAAATTAACCAATAACATGTTAATTAATTGAAAGGTTTGTATAAAACTATCCACAAAAATTATAAAAATAAGTAGATTACATGAATCTGTCTTTGCAAGATTTTACTTTTTATTCACATAAAGACAATAGTCAAGGACTGTTCAGAATTGAATCAAAACTGTAAATTGAGGTGTGATTGTCCCAATTGGGTAGCTATATTAACATATTTGACTTTTGAAGAAAAAAAAGGCAAGGAATACAAACTCGTGACAAAATTATGCACGTTGCGAAAAATATCAATGTCGAAAAAGAGGGAAAACTACACTAAAAATGTTGGATCAAGCTCATATTCGTAGGTGCACAGGTTCGCATAGTTGTTAATATCTGTGCCAAGTTTGACCAGAAAATGTAGGAATACAAGCTCAGACAAAACAAGAGGTGTGCACTCGCGTGCTAGCATACCCCCATGGTGGCAAATTCAACCCGCATTATCCGTAAACAGCATCCACAAAAAAGTCAAAATAAGTCGAAAATGAAGTGTAATGTTAGGAAAAACAGTCCGAGCTAACCCTGAGCCGCATCATGTAGAGAGGGTGTTGTGAGAAGCATGTATACCAAAAATTATTGAAATTGGTTCATATTTGTTAAAGTTATTAAGTCGGACAGAATTTTCTAAGTAAAAAAGTAAGGCGTAACTTAAAAAAAGAAAGTCGGACGGCACCGCAATTAGCATAATGCAGATAGACGGTCCTAAGGAGATTGCATACAAAAAATTATTGAAATCTGTTCATAGTTGTTCCGAGTTATGAGGTCGGACACACTGAGGGAGAAAGTGTGATGGACGGACGTCCAGTCCAGACAGACAGACGCAGTCAATCCAGTATACTCCCCATTTTCTTCGAAAGTGGGGGTATAATTATTCATGTTGCGAACATTTTCCAAGAAGCCGAATCCTATATCCCAACTTGTAAACTTTGTTACAATCAAAGCTCTCAATTTAAAATAACAGCTCTCAATTCCAAGGCATTTAAGAATTATGTACAGCATATCTACTCCATAATGCAAAATAACCTAGACTTTTAGACTATGCCACATAGAACAATGCTAAAATGCCAAATGATACAAACATTATTATTATTACAAAATTAATAATAGTAAGGCCAAAATAAAAAAGTTTTGTTTCACAGGCAATTTATTTTTCAAAACTATGAGGGAGGGAGGGTTTTATTTTTATTTTCCACAAGCCATATACATCATACTGGAAAACTTACAAAACTAACAAACAGGCTAGCTATTATTGACTGTTGGGGGTAATTAAGAAAGGTTTTGTGGATTGCTGGCTTTGTCAAATTGTGCAGCATAGATGCAGTTTGTTCCACAGCAAATTATTTCTTCCTATTTAATACAATTTCTGTGCAAAAGTGCATCTTTGTTGCACAATACAATTTAATATTTGTCTCAAAAGCCAACCCAATAACCAATTATCACCTCACCCGGTTTCGAATTCAGTTTCGTTTTCATTTCCGGTGGTGGTGATGACAAAAAAAAAAACTAACTGAGAATCGGAACCGGAACATTTATTGTAAACTTAAAATCATTTGATGTTTTCAATACCAAATTTGCAAATATAGAATTATTTTAGAGTTCCAAACAGGTAGAGCGTGATTTAGGTTAGTATTATGGTACATGGCCCAGCTCAAATGTATGAAATTGAGTGCTATGTCGCATTTTGTCATGTACCATATCATCCAGAAAATTGATTCCAACTTTTTAAACAACAAATCAATCTTTTTGCATATAAATAAACTCCTTTTCTGGCAATTTCCCCGCATTTGTTTGTGGAATACTTCCACTCTGAATCCAGTTGTATGACACCTTTACATAGGTAATAAACAAGACAGAATATTAAAGCTTACTTGATGTAAAATCGCGAGTTGTATTAGCTGTTACCTTTTTTCGTTGTTATTCGTGGAATTAGGTCTATTTGATATATTCTGGGGTCAAAATACCAATAAAAAGCACCGACGCGGGGGTTAAAAGTCGACGCGCAGGTGCCCGTGAAACAAAACCCTTTTTTGTTTTGGGCCTAATATACATCTATAATTATAGAAGTTTAAAATGTTAATACTACACATCTTTACAATATAAGCTTAAATGTTAGATGCTACAATTACTGTTGATGTTTAATATATTATATATATATATATATATTCAAGACATACTGTGGACTTATTTCATAAAATCAATAATTTACTATCCAAACACTACCTCCATTGGAAGAAGGTAGCAAAATTCCAACCACATCAACTGTACCATTTCAGTGAAGAAAACGTTAAAACTATTTAATACTTTATTCAGGATGAATTATTGGGTAATAAACATATTACAATGACTCCGCAAATAATAGTAACTATGTAATTCGTTCATAACAATGATGTTCTTTTACAACTATTTTGGGTATCAAATTTATGAAAATAGAAAATTTTGGCATGGTTATTTGCTATTCAGTTCTGAAAACCTCAGTGGGTGTTCCAGATCACTTTAAGGTTTAAACATTAAATACTACCCATCCTTTATAATAGTTTAAAATGATAAATAACAATTAAAATGTTAAATGCTTCACACCATTAAGTCCAAAAAAATATGCGATTCTCAAGACACTGCCACATTGACATTTTTGGAGTAGGAATCTTTATTTATTGATCCGCATTTTTTTATAGGAATTCTGTGATATTGCTATAACCCAATGCAATCGATATGAGTGTAAACATTCATCTACATGTTCCGGCAGCATGCTACTGTCTGTCCAAATTATTTACAAGAAAAAAAAAATAAGAAAAAGTTCACCTTTTCCGATACAAGATGGACTGAAACTCAATACAATGTCAGATCAAATATTGCTGTGCTTGCTTGACAAGGTGCAGGATGAAGAGAATCTCATACCAGAACTTCTTAACCCATTATATGAAAAACATAGCAGACCTGAACGACCAGCACCATACCTTCACATATGTCAGAGGATCCCTTCAATGGCTGTGTCCATGTCAAATTGGATTGAGAACTCAAAATAGTACTCTTGCATGTTAAACTTGGCACTTGCAGTGACTTGGGCTTGACTTATATAATCACATCCCCGGTGAATTGAAATAAAAAATAAAAATGAAATCATCCCTCCCTCATTTGTTTAGAAAAAATATTGTCTGAGAAGCAAATAATCTTTTTCGCCGAATAATAGAAGTTTATAACAAATATCAATGCTACACATCGCTACTGTAGAAGTTTAAGACTTTAAATACTACACATCCTTAATGATAGAAATTTAAATGCGACACATATTTACTACATAATTTTAATAAACATGCTATTGCTTGTAGGGCACAACACTTAGGACAAAAACCAAGTGAAAACAGGGTCAACCTTTGAGCTCTGGCCTACCAAGTAGTCCCCTGCCTCGGCTGAGTGCCTGCTGATGGACTAGTCCCATAGGTGTGTGCTTTGGTCCACTTTGTGGTGGCGGTGGTCTGCGGCCATAGAAACCACCTCGTCCTCTACCGACATTCTGTGACATCAATGGGGGGATTCTAGCACCAGCAGGGTTATAGTTCATTGGTGGGTGGTATGGTGGTGGATAGTGTGGTTCCATCGGTCCAGGTCCATGACTCGGTCCATGTCCATGACCCGGTCCATGTCCATGACCCGGTCCATGTCCATGACCCGGTCCTTGTCCATGACCCGGTCCTTGTCCATGACCCGGTCCATGTCCATGACCTGGTCCATATCCCGGTTCATGACCATACGGACCAGGGCCATACATTGTGGTCAGAGCAGGCTTGGAAAATTCAACTCTCCTCAACCCTTCACTGACCGCTTGTCTCATTCGCTCAACTCTCATTACCTGATCAACCTGGATGAAACAATGAGATCATTAATTGTCATTAAAGATTAGTCACCATTTAAAAATTGTGGATATAAATTGATTGATCTTCCCCAATACAAAATTCATTAAACAGGGTTTGTACGTGTTTCTTGGGATCATATTTAACCACTTTTATGGACAGTGCTTCTGGGTGAGGCACTATTTCATTATTAATCTTCAATAAATAAATTTTCAACATCAAAGTATTCTTAAATATTATCCTCAATAACTGCTCTGTATTCCTTTCTAATACATACTATACACATTTATTTCCTTTTCCATATATGGCTTTCCCAAACAGGAATAAAAATAGCATTTTTCTGATGGGAATTTTCAGTCAACAATATGCACATACCCCTTCCATGACTGGAGCTTCCTGAAATGGTGCGAAAACGCATGCGCCAATGCATATGCAAGGGAGCCTTGCATATATAAATACATTGGCTTTAGCAATATTTAACTTGACCTTGCAAGCCTGTGCATTCTCTTATATATGGGAGGCTGCCTATGGGATACTCGCATATGTAAGAGAATTCATTGGCACATGGATCTTTAATGTTGCATCAGCCTGCTCCCGTCAAAGGTTTAAAACATGCATGAAACAACAAATTGAATTATAAGCCGTCAGTGAAACTGTCTTTATGACAGGCCCTTAGATTGGTGTAACTCGGGCAAACCATGGTTCAGCCAAGTAGTAAAAGCACGTCGTAATTAGAACAAAAACACTTCTGTGCCCCCCTCCTCCCACCCCCCACATTTGGTTTCAGAGAATGATTGACTGTTTATTTTGCACGCATTTCTGGCACAGCGTTTACAAAGATGATATTTCTTTATAACAATAACGAAAAATATAGTCTACAGTAGTTATGCAGCTCAATTTAAATTTAATATGCATTATATTGATGAGGCTCAATTTGAAAAGTGCAAAACAATTGACCCGTTGTTATGTCAATCACTGCAACAATAAAGAGTGTCATTTCCATATGGATAAAGTACATACTTGTCCATCACATATATCAATGAGAGGAGTAAGATGATAATTCTCTATAGCGATAACTTCAAAAAGAAACACTTAAAATAACACGCATATTCCACTGAAAAACAATAGTCTATACTAGTTATGTAGCTCAATGTAAATTTAATATGCATTATATTGATGAGGCTCAATTTGAAAATTGCAGAACAATTGACCCGTTATGTCCATCACTGCAACAATAAAGAGTGTCATTTCCATATGGATAAAGTACATACTTGTCCATCACATATATCAATGAGAGGAGTCGAGTTGTAGGCCTTCAGCAATTTGAAGTGGAACAGCTTGCCATCATAGAACATCCATGGGCAGCACACATTAGGAGGGACAGGTGCTCCGCAGACATCGTTTGCAAACATAGCATACTCCACTCCAGCCATGAATAAGGAAGCTAGCATCACACCTCGGGTGTTCACATTTGGAAGCTGAATATTAAAGTCATAGTTGAAATACATAGATCAAAACAAAAATTTCAACAAATGCACCAGGAAGAAAATATGGATTATTAGCATCTATTTTACCAGATATGCATAAGGCGAGATAGAATAGTTTGTTTCTCATGGATTTTTTTGTTTTGTTAAGTAATGAGGGAGGCAGATATTCATTATTTATTTAAAATTTTGTTTTAAGGCAGGTATTTAATATATAAACTGTTTATTAAGTCGCGTGTATATGGGGGTCACAGTATCTGGTTCTATTACCAATTCAGGGTTCCCACTATGAATTCCAAACCAAATTCAAGCACTTTTCAAGGACTTTTCAAGCACTTGTTCAAATATTTTCAAACACCTCATAGACTACCGATTATATAAATATTTGCATTTAATACAAGGGTATCCATTCTCCAACAAAATGATCTGATACATGGCTTGTGCTTTGTTCGAATGAAGAATACAATAATAAAACAATCCCTATTATTACCTGTATTTCTGGATGGGTATACTAGTATACCCATCCAATTAACTTTCATATTTATGTACTAAAGATAGGGTCATAAATGGCGGAAAGAAAATATGATCATAACAGATGATTTTTCCATAGATAACTTGATAACCTTTATGAGGTAAAGAGAAGTTGAAATATACCTGTACCTTGTATTATATAACTTCTATCAGATGAACACTCAAGTTTTTAGACACTAATTTCTAAGTCTTTATACATATGGATGCACACATGTGTCACAATCTTATTCAACTTGTCCATAGTTTCTTCATACAATGATACATATATGAATATTATTCAATCAGCTTCTAGGAATATACACTATGTACAGAATGCATGGTCATTCCTTGGATGAATGAATGTTCACTTGTTTTTGAGCTCATGCAGTTTAGCATCAAGCTCATTGTCTACAGTTCCAAGGACTTCCTTCTTCTCTTTTGCCTTAGTCCTCATGGCATTAGACTTTGAGACAAGAACAAAACTTCTCGCAGATTCAGCCTTCTCTGACAAATCATCAGCTGATTTTATGAGTTCAGTGACATCATTCTGAATAAATCTCTTCTTTTTCTTCAGAACTTCAATCTCATCAGTCAGAGCTTTACGCTTAGTGGCCTTGGCATCATCATCCTTCTTCTTTCGTTGTTCATCAAGGTGATTATGGTACCTTTGACGGGCAGATGAAGCTGAGATGAGTAAACTCTTATTTATGTCTACTGCCTGTACGCCTCCGACATACTTTATGTGATCCAACACAAATCTCATTGTTACAAATGATTGTTCTTCCAAGTTGTTTGTTTCTATCTGCCTGTTCAATGAAAAGCCTCTTTCGACAGATGCTTGTCCATGTGACAACAGAAGAAGAACCTTTACGAAGCCCCACAATTTCTTGAATTGGTCCGTATCCATACAGTCATGGAGAAGCACATCAATTCTGTCAGTAACTACATTGAAATTTTTTAACTCTGAACTTCCAGTAACAACTTCGTCTAAGAAGTGATTAAATTGACGCAGTATCTCATCACAGTCCTCATCACTCTGATGCTGATAGAATCGTAGAATGTTTTTCAGTTTTCTCTTGCAAGCTTCGGTGTCTGTTGCAATTCTTCTTGGATCCAGGAAGCTCATATTTCGAACTAGTGAATATGTCAGTGGAGATTGGTTGATTATTTTTTTGAGTAGACTCATCAAAACAGATTTGCATTCCATCCTGAAGGTATAGATTTGCAATTCACTAGGTTTCTCACTAGCTGATTTTGACTTCATCGCTTGGATACATTTCTCAGCTTTGAACCCAATGTTTATTTTGGACACCTCAACATGGTTCTTAGTGTCAGTCACATCCATATCCATAAGTGCCGATGTTTTTTCTGTCAGAACATTTGGTTTCATGAATCTTTCAGCAATTTCTCTTACAAGTCGGTCTAGATCTGTTGCCAAAAATGGTACCATTGGCTTGTCTGTCTGGTAGAGTGTCAAAAATGGTTGGATCTGCTTTGCCACTGATAGACAGAATCCAATTTGGCAATAGCAAATTTATCTTCTAATGCCTTTCTCAAAACTTTTGTTCTTCGGGGCAGTTACTTTCTTCTCCTTCACAGCTTTGATATATTTATTGCAAGGCTCCCAAATATCTATGGCTCTTTCAAGAACTGGGACGTTCTCCACCCACCTACATTTACAGAACTTCAGTGGGAATACACTGCCTGAATATTTCAAATAATCATCCCTGCGTGCTGGACTGTCCTTGAACAGGTAATACATGCTGCTCAGTAAATTAGAGATGTCCCAGTCTGTGATCTCTAGTGCTGTTTTGTATGCTCCGTGAACAATATGAAGGCTGCATGATCCAATATTAATTAGTGAATTGTCATAGTCCTTCAAAGCAGAGCTTATTTTATCATAAAAAGCCCAGTTGACGTTTGGCCCATCCATTGAAATTTGCTTCAAATTTTGAAGAGGCAATGCACCAACAGTGTTATAGAATTTTTCCAACAAGTCTGTAGCATGAGTGTGCCCCATAAATTCACTGTTGAAAAATCTTGTAACAACTTTGTCACCTTCCCAAAGGCGCACATGTATATCCATTTGAGTCGTTTGTGTTTTCTTATTGAGACTTTCATCAAACAACAATACATATGATGATCCTTTTCTGACCTTATCAATCAGGATATTTCTGAAATGTGGAGCAAGTCCATATTGGGTGAGATAGCTGCATTTTGTCTCCCCACAGCCAAACTTTTTTGCAATGTCACTGTCCGGGAACATATTTTGGAAAAGTATCCCTATTTTCTCACTTGACCTGAAGGAATAATGTGAATTCACAGTCTTCAATGTCCAAAGAACCTCTGCTTTCATAACATCGCCAGATCCATATTTACTCACACTCATTGTAGTAGTAGTACTGTCATTTGAATTTGAACTGGATGCTGATGGTCGTGTGGTATTTACAGGTGACATTGTATTTGATGTGTTCGATGGGCCACTCGTTATTGTCCGATTCCTTGCGAAAAAGTTATTCACCGTCCGCCAGATTGCTGTCTAACTTTCGCAGCGTGTTTTGTCGACTTCACATGACTTTTCAAAGCCGATTCTCCCATCCCAGAAATATCTATTTCTTTGCAACAAAGCAAGCACATTGCCTTCCTATTGTTGTTCGTTTGTTGTAACCAACCAGAATACGTTTCGTGCGATAACCATGCAGTGTTGAACACACACTTTCCCATTGTTATTCTAACAAAAGACTAGCGATAATTTCAATGCATGGGCGCCGCCATTGTTATATTTTTAACTTGAGTTAATGCAAATCGCGGAATACTGGCACGAATAGCGAAACGAACCGACGACCTGGCAATCAAACGATGCTGCTTGAAAATTTCAACGTCGCTTGATACCGCGTAGAAGACGGCAAGCATGCGTCAATAAAACAACCTTTGATGACTAAATTCAAGCACTTTCAAGCACCTTAGCGTGTTTAAGGGAAAATTCAATGACTTTCAAGGGCTTGAAAAACCCAAAACCAAATTCAAGCACTTTCAAGATATTCAAGCACCCGTACGAACCCTGCAATTGGAACCGTAATTCAAAAGTTTTAGTTCTCAATTCAGGGTTAGAAACCTCTTGTATTCCCTGACCTATTTAAGGAGGGTGTCAAGAGAATATCGAATGGGGGATGTTCATGCATATCTCCAAAGCTAAATTGGCAAGTGCCAGTGGTTCTGGGTGTTACTTATATAATATTGAAAACAATCCATATTGTACTATTTTATATATATTTAATGCTTTGTTGGCAGGTTTGACTTGTTCGTAGATTTCCATGTATTTGTTGAGATTTTTCAAAAGTAAGTCAAATGTTTAAACTCCAGAAAACAATACTAAAAAAAATAAATTTATAGCAAGAGATAATTATTTAGCAGTTAAATGTCATGGCTGTTCAATGATGCACCTGCTTTAGCTTCCTGATTTCTGTTTGTTATAACTTTTGCTTGGAATAATTGCAAGGAAATCTCATTTAAAATTGGTCACTTGACATCTCTTGAATAGAATTCACATGGATTGTTATAAATAAAAATTGGGACTAGTTTCAGCCTACTTTAGAAACAGGAGTCTCTCTTTGTTTTGAGAGAAAGTAACATATCGTGAATAGTTTTCTTTTACAGCTGACATCTTGAGTATAAGTTACAACAGTAGACACCTTTACAATGGAGAGTTAAGAATAAAGCATACTTTGAGGTCCTGCATTGTCTGAACATCGTGAAGCAGTGGAGAGACCATCATTGACAGCAAAGCATCTATCTCGTTCCTCTGAAGAATGCCACCCTGCTTAATCATGTATCTAAATAAGAGAAATAGTAAATGATCCTTGTTTAGTCACACAGGTGTACACAAAAAACCGATGACCAAATCTGTAATCAAGGCGAGCAACATTTATTGTGTAGTATATTTTAAAGAACAGATGACGAGCAGACATGCAACCCAGAGATTGCAGTGAGGCTTCAATACCAATCTCAGGAACACATATGGTGGTGGTGGTGGTAACTAGTTAAACCGAGTTAGAATAAATAAATACAATTCTTAACCCTTTCAGTGCCAGGGGCTGATCTCATCGGCCCTAATTTACGGTCTGTAAAATCGGCCCTAAAAAAATAAAAAATTGTTTTGTTTTGTTTTTATAGATTTTTTGGGGTTGAATTTTGTTTGGGTATGCTTAAGCATGCTATAGCGAATTTAAAAACAAACTGGATAAAACCATGTTATAACTCAAAACTATCACCAAATATTCATAGTAATAATTTTGATGCCCATGAAAAACATAAGATTCCCTGGCACTAAAACCTACAAAATAAGTCTGTTAAAGAATATAAGAAAAAAATATTAAAATTGTAAAAAATAATAACAAATGATGAAAAATTGTTAGGCCAATGCATTCTCTTATATATGCGAGGCGACCTATCGGTCGACTCGCATATATAAGAGAATGCATTGGCACAGGGTATATGGGTTGATACAAAAATCGGACCTGGCACTCAAAGGGTTAAAGGGAGACTACCTATTCAACCATTTATGGGGTCATCTACTAAATTCAACAGAAATTATGCAGCTAATGAATTAATTGCATGAGTGCAAAATACACTAATTTTCTCTATGAACAATTTAAAACAACATGGTAATTATAACGAAAATGAGTAATTGGCTTTAGCATTTTACTCGTTTTCATTATAATTATCAAGTTGTTATACGTGGTTCTTTGTGTACGCGAGTATTTAACTCTCATTCTAAACTTGTTAATTCTTTTATTTGATATTTTCTGTTGACAAAAATTTTATAAAAAGACCAACATCAACATCTATGTAAAATGATTATTAAATTCTAAAGCTTGCATTTTTTTAAGGTAAAATTTGTTGTAGTATTCAAAGTATAGCAACTGGCTGAATATTTTTGTTTAACTGAGAAAGACAACTGTTGGATAGATTATAAGATGATTACATCAAAGTGAGGCAGCTGAACATCACATGATAAATGCAACTGAAAAACATGCTTCCAATGAGTTTGTTTTCTTCATACACAATGCATAACTGAATAAACCAGTCCTAAGTCCGGATTTTTTTTACTCTGTGCCAATGCATTCTCTTATATATGCGAGTCGACCATAGGTCGCCTCGCATATATAAGAGAATGCATTGGCCTAACAATTTTTTATCATGTTTTTAAAATAAATGTTTCTTACAATTTTTAGGACATAAAATAAAAAACATCCATTACCCTACAGGGAGCCCCACACATATATAGAAGCATATAGAAGAGTGTCGTCTGCTCTGTGTCTGGGTGAAATTATAAAATTGATAAAGAATACAAGAAAAAATTATTAAAATTGTACAAAATTGTTAGGCCAATGCATTCTCTTATATATGCGAGGCGACCTATGGTCGACTCGCATATATAAGAGAATGCATTGGCACAGGGTAAAAAAAAATCCTGACTTACGACCGGATTTGATATGGCGGGTCACATTTCATAATGCAGCATTGTGTACTTAGTAGTTATGTGCAATGAGGACATAAAAGTAGATAGTGAAACATTCAAGATAAACTAACCTGAGCACCGTGCAGGGGATGAGTAAATGCTGAGGAACAAAATTTGTGTTCAACATGAGCGGATTGCTGTCGAAGGCACAATCCACTATCTTCATGTACGCCTTCATCCTCTGGTTCTTGTCATTGAGGTCCTGTCCTAACCAGAGTCTCTCGATGCTTGGCACTCTCCAATCCAGCACAGAGGCCATAACCTTCTCACTGATTGGGCGCCCAGTTGTCTTCCTCACAACCCATTCTTTCACGGAGACATCAAATATCTTAGAAGCGTTCTCTGTACAAACAAAAAAAGCAGTCCTTTTTTAAGCGAGAATTTACTTTATTATCTGAAAATCATAATTAAAGATTAGGGATGTGGCTGACTCCATGGAACTAGGGATACCCTAGCCAGTATTTACATGTGAAAAGAGAAAAATATAGTCTATACAACCACTGATTGTTCACTAAGATTCAAACCATGCAATGTAAATTTCCAGTTTCTCTGACCCACAAAATAATTGATAGGTTTTTTTGATACAAACGCATGGAACTGATATGGATCAGACCAGTTTTCCAGTTCCGATTCATTACTGTAATTGGCAACTATATTCAAATATTTGCTTAAGCATGTGATGAATTGCATGCAATCTCAGTAAAAACATACATCTGTGGGGAAATAACATCACCAGGCAACTGAAACAAGAGATTGCACCGGCAGTGCTGGCATAACCCCCATGGTGGCAAATTCGAACCGACAAAGTATGGGTGAGAGATCTGCTTGGACGGGAAAAAACCCAACATTTTTATATAAGGCCACACAAAGTCAATCTTTCGGTTCTCAGGCAATTTTATTCTGAAAACCATGCGCGCGCGCGAAATTTAATTTTGTATATTTTTTTTATTTCCATGTGCGACACTCCAAGAAACTGATATGGCTGTATAACAAAGTTACCAAACCTTGCAAAGCAAATGCCACTATAATATATCATACTATTCTGTTGAACCAAATGATATTTCAATTCACAGTCTCAGTTTATGAATTACAGGTTGATATTTTAAGGGTGACAGTATAATTCTATCAGACTGCTACCAATAGACTGATAGTCAATTGAAATATCATACCACCTTATCCTATGAGCAAGACCTGGACTATAATTGTGTATACAAGTATAGAAAATACATTAATATAACCACCCCCCCAAACCTGTGGATCTATATCTACTACGCATATTACACATGTGTATATCACAACACATGTAGTAAATATGTGTTACAACTTAGCAGGAAGACGACATATGTATGTCATTATATCCCCATCCAATATTAATGTCAATTGTTGATTGTATCATTGATTTAATATGTTTCATTTTAATATTAAATATGATTTATTGTGTATTAACATAAACGAGAGGCCGATCACGATCGGCAGATGTTTAACCCATACCTTGGCGCTAGCGATTAGCTATAACTGATAATTGGTCAAAGATATGATCACAGTAAAAAAATACATATATGAGTACCTAATTTAAAATCAAAAGCTAAAATAATTTGTCTTAAGAAGGGGTTAAAGTAATTGGGGTGGGGGAGAAGTCGTTTTAAATCTCATAACTCCATCCCTATTCACACAAGGACCTCTCACTGTGAGATCCAATTGTTTAGCCATTAATCAATTTGACAGATAGGATAAACAATTATCCAGCCAGCAGGTTGTTTATCTTTACCTTCATACAACCACCTCCTAGAGCTACATGTATGTAACATATGTTATCACTCAATTAATAACAGATTTCGCTTGGAATGACATCTATTAAAGGTATTCTCATATACTATGGATATTGGATGTTCACATGACAATTTATTGATATCATTTTATTACATGCAACTATTGCAATAAAATCTTCACATTTTCAATACAGGACTTCACAACTAATTAATGAAATACAACTAAAACAAATTACATTTAGTGTCAATGACAAATTTTGTTTTTAATTAAATTTTTTTTTTATTATAAAAGTTTTTACATATTTGTTTATGTTAAATTAAGCGAGGAAATTCAATCTAAAAAAAATATGAAAAATCAAAATTTCAAATTTAAAAAAAAAGAAGGGTCATACCTCCTTTAAAATAAATTGGATCGAACCCATATTCAAACTCGAACTGTATTTTGGGATGAGAAACCTATATACAATATTTGGTTCTGATCAAATAGAAATTGTTAGAGTTATCGCATTATGCCTAAAGTGTCTACAAACTGACTGACAGACGGATGGACAGACGAGTGGTCAATCCTAACATACCAATGATGATGATACCATACTATGGTATAGGTACACATAAAAAGTTTTATCTCATGCAGAGTACAGAAAAAATACATCAAACCTGGTGTGCCCCTTTAATATTTCAATTCACATTTGTAACCAATTGAAATCAATGTCGAAAAAGCTTTCCATTAATATATAGATAAAACAAACTAGACCTACATTTCTAAGTGTTATGAACAATTATTTTGTTCCCATAGACTGATACAGAGTTCTCAAGTTTTTAAAAGTTTGAAAACCAAAGTTGTCTTCCCATGCAACCAACAAAATTACAATGGTAATGCTATCAAACAATGAAACCAGATTATGCCTTTAAGATGAAATTTAAATAACCATGCATATATTCCACCTATGATATGACCAGAGGAACTTAGCTCTATAAAGTATATGTGATAAAGCCAACACATCACCTAGTAGTTAATTAAATCAATACAAGAGAGAGAAACTTAATGGCATTGTAACTCGATACTATATCTGTGTCTTCACAGCATTGCGAAGGTGATTTATTAGATACTATCTAGACAGTGCCACCTGTGTATCTTTGATATATATCAGTGATGAATCAAATAATCAAAGGGCCATAACTCCATTGAAAAGTACCGGATCAAACCCAAAATCGAACTTGATCTGTATTTTGAGTTGAGAAACTCACATACAAAATTTAGTTCCTATCAGTTGAAAAATTATTGATTTATCGAAGTGTTCATGAATTCTATATCAAAGGGCCATAACTCCTTTAAAAACAATCGGATCAAACCCATATTCGAACTTGATCTGTATTTTGGTCCGAGAAACTCGCATACCAAATTTGATTCTGATCAGATAAATTTGTTTTGAGTTGTGGTAGCATGCATGAATTCTAAGTCGAAAAAGGGCCATAACTCCGTAAAAAAAACTCGGATCGAGCCCATATTCGAACTCGATCTGTATTTGGTGCTGACATATTCATATACAAAATTTGGTTCCGATCAGATAGAAAATATTTCAGTTATCGCACCATGCGTCAAGTGTCTACAGACAGACAGACAGACAGACAGACAGACTAACGACGAGTGGTCAATCCGGACAACGACACTATGTTTACCATACTATGGTATGGGTAAACATAATAAAACAGTTCACACATTTCCATATTCTGAAGTTTCCGAGAATGTTAAGGGTACTTCATGGTGAAATATTAAAATATTTTGATATTATTCTTCAATCTGACAGTGGATCATAGTGAATTAGGGCTAATGGGGTGGGGGTCTTTTCTCAGTAGAGACGTAGAAATACTGTTTTTTATTGAAAGTAGAAATAAAAATATGAAACATTAATAAACAAGACAAAATAAAACTCTCTTGAACACTTCAACTAGAAATCAGATCAGAAATCTTCGCTTGGATGAACACTTTTTGGAATGTTGAATGGTCGTTTCTGTTCTGCGCAATGTTGCACGAAACTGGGAATTTGGCGACGTCGGCAGCTATCTTGACCTCGCCGTGGCCAGCCTCACCCCGGCATAACTGTAGATACAGATCACTTAATGTGCCTGTGTCACCGACATCATCTATTATAGTCCAGTTGACTAAAACCTTTTTGTTTAAGACTATTTTTATCGATACAAGTTTTGGCATTTTTTAATTCACGAGGTCAACATTGCAAAAGGCGATCGTCTGATACGAAACGAACCCAGTTTAATGTCATGCAACAGATCGAATTACGAGTGTCATAAAGCCATACCTGTGGCGATTAAATTCAATGAGGCATAAACATCACAAAACATTCGGGTTATGGGCAAGTTGGTGCATGATAACGGCATTATACCAACTGAAATCACCTCTGAATTGGTCCGTTTTCGCTAATTCCTAAATATAACTAAACGCGGAAGTTGCAGGAAACGTACTCTCTGTATGCGTACCGTTTTACCGCTATAATACCAACTTGCCCATATCGATCATCTCGATTTACTTGGGGGTTTCAGAAATTAAAAAAATCCATGCGGGGGGTCTTGGGACCATGCGCACGCGCCTGAGAACCAAAACATTAAGTTTTTGTGGCCTAAACAAAGATATGGAAAACACTCAATTGATTGCCATCATAATAGTTAACATTCATACCAAATTTAATTGATATATGTCAACTGGTGGTGGAGATAAGGACACAAAACCAACACTTACAAATCTACAAAAACAAAAAAGGGAAAACCAGAAAACCAAGACAGTCAAAGACTGTGGGGTCGCCCACCAGACTGCAAAGACTGATAAGACTGGGACTTTGGAGAGCACAACAGTCAGAACTTTTCATAATCACTTTAAAAGAAGTAGATCTAAACAGGATATGTGGCTAGAGAGGCTTCATGAATGTAGATCAGTGAATATCAAATTACCAAATCTACAAAATCTACCTTGAAATTACCAACTGTACACTAGTGATCACCCCCTCCTCCAGCTCATGAAGTCCCCTCTCGCCCGGGGCCCAGACTCCCAAGTCTTAGGTTGAAATTTCACAACCGACATCTCAAACTTTCTCAATTGTTGGAAATTTTCAATCTCACAAGGGCTTTATATAAAACCATTTAGACATGTTTAAAGCCCAATTATCCATGGACCCAAAAACACTATATGTATGTCAGATTAATCAGTCAGGTAGTTCCAAGGTAGACGTTTTAATGAATTTTGTATTTTAATGATTTTTTAGACACAAAACTCTTAAGTCCCCATAGTCCCGTCATTTATTAACGGGTTGACATCCACACCAAATATGAACCACACCAAACATCCACACCAAATATGAACCCATCCAGTCTTTTGACCTAGAGAAGATGTTCAAAGAATTGTTGACAGATGGATGGACGGACAGATGAACAGGTGACAGATGAGAAGTGATGACTATAGCTTCTTCTCATAAGAGCTTCAAATTTACATTTCATTGAACAAATCTGTCAGTCACCCCCCCCCCCCCAACACTATGGGGACATCCCTGTGAGAATATGACATACATTTATTTGACTACATTAGCTTAACAAAATTCCCATGACCTTGAGAGCATGTGCATTCTGAGAATTATATTCCATTCATGAAACCATCAGCTACCAGTGTCTGAGAGGTGTTGACATAGATTATTAGGTTTTAACAACTGCACACACAGCTTTTTGATACTCCTATGGCCCTGGCTTCGCAACTATTTGACCCAGTGACCTCATTTGAACAAATCTGAATGAGAGTCACCTAGGGAACATCCACACCAAATATGAACCAATTCTGTCTTCCGGTTTCAGAGGGGAAGATGTTCAAAGAATTGTTGACGGACGGACAGATGGACGGACAGACAGATGGACAGACGGATGACGAGTGATGACTATGGCTCCACCGGAGACTTTGTCTCAGGTGAGCTAAAAACCGATTGAACACTCAATAAAACGATTGAACACTCAATTGATTGCCCTCGTAGCAGTGCACATCTATACCTAATTTCATTGAGATTTGTCAACTGGTGGTGGAGATAATGACACAAAACCAACACTTACAAATCTACAAAGATGAATAACTCTTGAACGGAAAACCAGAAAAAACGATTGAACACTTAATTGATTGCCCATGTAGCAGACTAGCAGTGCACATCTATACCTAATTTCATTGAGATTTGTCAACTGGCGGTGGAATTATCTGTTTGAACAAAAAAACTTTTCCAGATAAACTAAGATGAATAACTCTAGAACTGAAAATTAGGAAAAAACGATTAACACTTCTTTGAATGCCCTCATAGTAGTGAACATCCATACCAAATTTCATAGAGATTCGTCAAACTGTGGTGCAGACAGACCTAAAAAAAAACACGAAAATTTCCAGATAAACAAAGATCAATAACACTAAAATTGAAAATCCAGAATAAAGTATTGAACACTCAGTTGAATGCCCTCATAGTGAACATCCATACCAAATCTCATTCAGATCCAACAACTGGTGTTTGAGATATCTGGATGGATGGATGCATTGGATGGAAAAACAGAAGGATGGATAGAGGTCAATCCAGTATACCCCCCATTCTTTTCGAGAGTGGTGGTATAATTAGACCCGGAGCTAGCCAATGCGCAGGTGAAATGTTTCGTTGGCGTGTGTGCCCCAGAAATAAATAATAAAATATAAATATCCATGCATGTTTTTCATAATTGTTTGTCTTGAGAAACAGGAAATAGACTTCGCATGGGCTTAAAGTAATTTTTTTTCAGATATATACTAACCTTTTTCTCTCTCATTTTTATCATAGATCAACTTGGCCTTGTTGAGATTGAATAGGACTGAGTATGTCATCTGTCTCATTGGTCTGAACAGGTCTATTGGAGATGGAAATTCTCTACCAAATTCATCCTCAAGGTGATAGTGCAGCTTGATTTCACCCTATTACAAGAAAGAAATAAGTTGTTGCTGTTCAGAGGACCAGAGCAGAACGAAATAGCCTGGAGAAAAGGCCTCACAATTAATGATTGTTCATAATTTCAGTATTTATGTTAATTTCATAAATTATACTTTATATAATAGTTGAAATATTATGAGATATTGGCAAGATTTAATACCAGCTTTAACAGGGAACTGACATTTGGAGAAAAATAAAGATTTATAACGACATTGTACATGTCATGACATAGTCATAGTGATAACTTGAGAAAGATTTCATGATCATTAAATTTTAACATTACTAAAATCTTAAATGATAATGAGGCTGATTTTTACTTTCAATCTGTATCAAGAATACAAAATCTCCAAGAAAAAGCAAGACAATATATTATTTATATATTAAAAAAAAGAATTTTTGGATCTTGAGCGAAAGGAAACTGACAAAATATCACTTCTTTTATTGCTCCAAACATGCAAATTGACACCAGGGAAATCGTATGAGAGGTCCCAATAGAACTGGTTTTTCACCCCATTCTTCAAGATATTTATTAGAAGAAGCCATGGACAAAATTGGATAATGGCTGTAATATTTATCTAGCTTACATCAATACAGAGACAGAGGCATCCATTCATGAAACCAAAGGCTGAGTTTTACACAACAAATCAAAGTCGATTCAAAGATGAGGCGTTTTTAAAACTAAATGAGTCCTATCAAAAATCTGACCTGTGAGAGCAGTTGATATATCCATGGACACATCAGGCCCTTCTGATGTCTATCACTGGCAACTCTCATTATCTCTGGTGTCACTGATGGGTGATATGATTCCTTCACCTTCTTCTTTGGTTTGGTCTTGGGAGCATCACCTACATAGTAAACAAGAGCATCACTAGGGCGTGGCAAAATACACCATTTAGCCATTTCAAATTGTACTGCCATAAAATACAATAACAATTTGAGCTTACAAATAACATCTGAATTCCCCTTAAATTCAATGCCAAAATTCAGATATATAAAGAAGGATAAACTCTAGAATGGAAAATATTAACAAAGTCATTTGCTGCTCTTTTGAAAGCAGTCATGATAGTAAACATCCAGTCTGAGTAAACTCATACCTAAATATTCATTACAACATTGAATATAAGGTCTGACGGATAACATCGATATTTCATTTCCAAGTCCTCGGGATTCCGTAATCTGATTGATTGCGTAAATTATTTTCCGTCCAATGAAACCGTATGGGTTAATAAACAAGTGTCAGTGGGCGGAGCTAGACTCCCATAATGTCACCTCTAAATATAGTAACAGAGCGGAATTTCTCCGATCGAAAGCGATGCTTGCAAATACAACAGACAGAAACAATGGCTTCGAAATTATATATTCGGTACGATTCGGATTAATTTGAAGGATGTGCTAGACCTGATAGATAGGCCTGCGCATGGTACCAACTTGGCCTCCCATAAATATAAATAGAACTCACTAACGTCCGTGTATTTGATTTACTTTATTGTACCATGGTTTGCAAATCAAATTATTTGTCGTAAAAAAGTCATCTGAAAGTTAACACCGAGGAAATGACTTAATTTTATGCTTTTAAATAGTTCTAAAGCATCATTTTTGATGACGACCTTATTTTTTGCTCTCGGATGCAGCTTTCCGGGTGATGCAGCGCACACGACAAATATTATCTGCTGTAATTTTATGTCGCGACACCAGGGGACACAGGCCATTACTATTATTGCGAAGCACAACAAATAACACGTGGGGACACCTGTCAATCATCGATGTATTTTTTTAAATCCGTGACGTCATTTTGGGGAAGCTCTTCGCTGAATAGAAATGGTTTTGGCTACATAAGCTCCAGACTCTATATTTCAAATATAGAGTCGACGTTCACCCAGACTGGTAAACATCCATAACAAATTATATTTAAATACGATGACCCAAGACTGAGATATATGCCCGAACGGACGGGCGGAAACAGTCAATCCAGGATATCCCCATTATCTTCGAGAGTTGTAGGTATAATTATCAATAACATTATTTTTGTATATATGTATACAACCCATAATTCTGTTAAAATATGTGTGAACTGCAACCAAAAACATTTCCATTGTAATCCAATTTTATAAATAGCAATAAGTTATGGGAGAAAGTTAGAATCCGATTCAATCATAAAATGCAAGGTGCCATCAGACATGGGTGATAGATCTGGGGTCATCAATGCTCCATAATGGAACTGTGAATACGATAATTCATCATTTGGCACCTCAATGATTTTAATCTGAATACCTATTTAATTTTTTTCTGGGAGTGAATATATACCTCTGCTAAAAATGAACAAGAATATCACTAGAAGATAGCTAAATACGGCTGTTTGTTTACTAGTACAATTGTTATTAACCCTTTGAGTGCCAGGGGCCGATCTCATCGGCCCTAAACCTACAAAATAAGTCTGTTATATAAGAATAAATTATATAAGAATAAATTATTAAAATTGTAAAAAAAACAAAAAAATTGTTAGGCCAATGCATTCTCTTATATATGCGAGGCGACTTATGGTCGACTCGCATATATAAGAGAATGCATTGGCACAGGGTATATGGGTTGATACAAAAATCGACCTGGCACTCAAAGGGTTAAATCATGTGAATTCTAACTAGAACAAGAGGTTGCACCAGCAATGCTGGCATACCCCCACCGTGCAAATTCTAGGTTACAGTTAACTATTTATTTCCCATATGCCTCAGTATTAACATAATGACCTGCAGTCCTCCGTATCCACGAATTGTGGTAAATGAGTACACGATCTCCAGGATTGGAATCTGTGCTAAGTTTTGCACCATAGATGTTAAAAGATATAATAGTTACAATATTAAGTAAATAACATCATAATAACTTAATATCTACATGTACTTCTTACATTGGAACCTGAGTCATAACAGATTATGTTGTTGTGTTAGCTGCATAGTAAAAGTTATGGGATCATTGAGATTAGGGACCAACAAACACCTGAACAGCTATATAGGTGAGGCGTGTATAGACCTTGATATTAAATATTATTGATAATGGTTGGATATAACATATTTTAATGCAGAATTATCAGATAACTAAAGGAGAAATATGAGAATGGTCAAATTGAAAATATTAGAGACATAACATTGGATCGCATACAGTATACCTATTGTTAATTTTATTCTAAGCTGATCATTGGAAAGATACAATGTCTGTAACAGCAGAAATATTATTAAATGTTGGGTTAATATTCTCAAAACCATTCAATCAATACCAAAATCTATATATGTGAAGAATGTGTCATGATCAACCTGAATGAGATTATAAAAGTGATTGGGTGAAAAATATTTGACTAATAAGTCTGCTTCAAGAATACCAGCACCATTATTATTATCCTGCAGCCCAAATGCAATAGAGGGAATTTCAAAATAAGATCTTTCCTCAAATGATGAATATTCAATTGGTGGCTTTTAGAAATTCTTACTGAATCTGGCCCAAGGCGAAAGAGATAATTTAAAATCTGCCTATCAGATATCATGTGTCTATGGAATAGGTTAATTTTAATCCTGAAATACATGCAAGTGAAAAGTGAATCACGATCAACATGGACATAGAATAGGAGAATGAACCAATAAAAACATCAGAAGACCATATAATGTGTGGAAAGGGTTAATAATTTTCAATGACATCATATGATGGAACTAATGTGTGGATTAATTCTTTTCTAAGATAAGACAACAGTGTCTCTGTAAACAACAATTCTCTAAACAGCCATGCTGTAGAACATCCCTACAAATGAACAATGGACTATTCCTATTTATTCTTTTAGAAGAGGTGTACATTAACTAATACCATGAACATGTTTCAACAGGGGGATTAAATTAATATTGCACACAAACTGGAATAACGAATCATCAATCACTTAAATTTGACAGATGATACAGTTCTGGGAGCAGTGGTTTAGCAGATAGTATTGGGTGTCATAGCTATAGATTCTCTAGATTCCAATAAAGCAGATTACTGTGTAAAGTCATTTGTCTTAAACTCTCACAGGGCATATGGGCCTGGCATACAGGTAGTAAATTACTTGAATTATAAAGGGCCATAACTGTTAAAATATATCGGATCAAACCCAAATTTGAACTTGATCTGTATTTTGGGGCGAGGACCACATGTACCAAATTTGGTGTAGATCAGATGAAAATTGTTTTGAGTCATAGCAGCTTGCGTGAGTTCTAAGTAAATATAAGAGTGAAAAGGGTTAATTAAATAATACCAAAAACCATACAGATGAAGACCATGCTAAGAATGACCTAGGTAAGAAATATGAGGCAGATCAGAAGAAATATGTTCAACTTATTGCATTGGATCGCAAACAAGGTCATTCGGCACTCTTTTGAATGCAGTCATGATGGCGAACCGCCAACCCAAAAATCCTAGATAAATAAAAGATAACTCTAAAACGGAAAAGCGAAAAAGTCATTTGCCACTCTTTTGATAGCAGTCTTGATAGCAAACATCCATACCGAATTTTATTCAAATACGATGACCAAGACTGAGATATATGCCCAAATGGACGGAAATCAGGATGACGAATGCAAATAATCCAGGAAACCCCCCTCATTATCTTCGAGAGTTGGTGTATAATTATCAATTTGAACTTTATTTGTGTATGCATCAGAGCTGTTAAGTTTCACGGATTGTCCGTGAGACTCACGGATTGCTATGGACAAAACCTCCAAAACACGGAAGAGCACCCATTGTGCAGATGTACTGTTGTCGTCGGTAACATCAAGAGTAATTTCATATTCATCATTATTCAGTACTAATCAGCAGTACTAATTGAGACTAATTAATGTTCACACCCCTTCGTAGCCGTGCGAGTTGTCGTAAAAGTATAAACAATAGATATAATAATGCGACTTAAATAACTACTAAGTCACAAACCATGCGAACGGATGTGTTCATTTCGTTTGCGGGTAAAACTGTAGAGACGAGTTCATTTTGTACTTTAGGTTTAACTCATGTCCGATTGTATATCCGGCCGTATCTGGTGGAACACATACATGTCTGGTTGTGACCTTTGTAACTTGAGTTCGTTTTTACTTATTTTAAACGAAGTTTCTGCTTAATTTTGTTAATAAATGGTGGAAAGTGTGCATTTCTTTTGGCGATTAAACAGTAAGATGAGTCAATTTATTCCGATTTTGTACTTTCGTTTTCACACATATCCGGTTGTATCTGGTATTTTCACTTAGTTTATACGAAGTGTCTGCTGCTTTCTCTTCATAAATGGTGGTACCTCCCACTCACATCAGCTCTATTACAATTACCAATAGGACATTCATTACCATTTTATTTAGGTATATATTTATAAAATAAACAGAAATAGAAACTCATAAAATCTATGTAATCTTCATCATAAAAATGATTTTTGGAACATGAACAAAATTGGGCTACAGCAAAAATCTCCCGGATTGACATTTTCAAAACTTAACAGGTCTGGTATGCATGTACATGTATACAACCCATGAAATTCTGTTGAAATATGAGTAACTGTGACCAAAAAAAATTCCAGTGTAATCCAATTTTATAAATAGTAATAACTTATGGGAGAAAGATAGAATGATAGAATGCAAGGTGCCATCAGACATGGGTGATAGATCTGGGGTCATCAATGCTCCATAATAGAACTGTGGTTACGACAATTCATCATTTGGCACCTCGATTTTAGTCTGAAAACTATCAAGATAAGTTTTCATTTAATTTTCATCTGGAAGTGAATATACCTCTGTAAAAAATTAACAAGAGCATTGCAGGGACATGGCTAAATACGCCTGTTAGTTTGCATGTAAAATTGTTATTAAATAATGTGTATTCTAAGTTGAAAAAGAGGTTGCACCAGCAGGCTGGAATACCCCCATGTGGTGCTAATTCAAACATGGGCAGGTAGGAAACCTAATGCTGATGACCTCTGTTATTCTCTCCTCTGTAAGATCAGTTAATCATATAATGGTTAAAATCATCCGCAGAAGAGCCGGACAGACAAATTACAAAAAAAATGAAAAATTGACAAACTAAAGGCCACAATTCAGGCAAAACAAAATCTGGATAAACGTAACTCAGGCAAAAACAAATTGGGATAAACCGAAATTTCACACTTTATGGCCAACAACTGTTACATGTATACCCAATATTATTGAAATTGGTTCATATTTGTTTTAATTATCAAGCCGGACGAAAACAAATCAGAGAAAGTTGACGAAAGGGCCTTAACTCAGGCAAACAAAATGCAAACAAGGTCATTAGGCACTGTTTTGAAAGCAGTCGTGATGGCAAACCTCCAAACCAAATTTCATTCAGATCTGATAACCCATGGCTGAGATATCTGCACTAAAAGTCCAAAATTCCAGATAAATATAGTACTACTCTAGAACGGAAACGTTCACAAAGTCATTGGCCACTATATTGAAAAGCAGTCATGACAGCATTAGCAAGCAAAGATCCATACAATTTTATTCAAACCATTGACCCAAGGCTGAGATATATCCCTGAACGGACGGACAAATGGGGAGAAAAACAAACCATTCAGTCAATCCAGTATACCCCCTCCGAATTCTCTTCGAAGAGTGGAGGTATAATTATCAATGAAAACTTTATTTTTGTATGCATGTCAACCCAAGTCATTCTGCTAAAATAGGAGTAAACTGTAAACAAAAACATTTTCAGTGTAAAAAAAGCAATAACTAACGGGAGAAAGATAGAATCATAGAATTCAAGGTGCCATCAGACATGGGTGATAGATCTGGGGTCATCAATGCTCCATAATAGAACTGTGATTACAACAATTCATCATTTGGCACCTCAATGATTTTAGACTGAAAACCTTCCAAGATAAGTTTTGATCAGATCTGATAACCCATGGCTGAGATATCTGCGTGGACTGACAAAAATTCAAAAATTCCAGATATATAAAGGATAACTCTAGAACGGAAAATATTAACAAAGTCATTTGCCGCTCTTTTGAAAGCAGTCATAATAGCAAACATCCAAACCAAATGTTATACAAATACGATGACCAAAGGTCGAAATATATATACCTCAATGGACAAGGGTTGCCACGACTGAGTTTTCATAATCGACTAATCGACCGTTATAATAGACGGTTAGTCGATTAATCGTTCATATATGCGGCCCATATTACACCCAGGTAAATATGTGATAACTGCAAAATTACAATGGCTACTTTACATCCAGACTGAACACAGTTATAAACTGTCAGTCAGCAGGCTTGTCATTCTGAGGCCCCCGCCCGTCATCAGCCACCTAAACTCAAATTTGCGCGGCAGGTAAACGTCCTCCTCATCGCTGTTTCCGCGGATGAGAAGTTTTAAAAATATCTGTCCAGTCAATCAATGTTCCCTGTGAACATGCATCGCGGTGCCATTGAAAGCGAGTGGAATTGTCGCATACTTTTGGAAAACGGACTATAGTTAATTTTAAAGAGAATCCCATTGTGTATCGATTGCGTCACCTGACATATATATAGCACTTAATTTGATTTTGGGGGCTTAGGTGTCTGCTGTACTTCTAGTTTTGTTATTCAAAGTGCGTGCAGCGCGGTTACCACTTTATAGAATGTAATGCATGTAGCACTAATAAGTGATGACACACGCTTGTTACTGATAAATGTCCAGTAACTTTGAACATTCCATGTCCCGCGAACTTTGTCAATAATGGTGAAGTTTTACAGTATGAAATTTGAAAAATGACATATAGATGCAGTCCGATGCACGTCGTTCATTTTGGATATAATGATCGCTAATTACCAATCCATAGGAACATAAATTCACAGTTAAACATAATTTATAAACAATTAAAGGCTGTGACACGACATAAAAGCAAAGGATGCCGCTGGCCCACCTCTGACTGTGAGAACATGTCACACACCGAACTCTTTGAAGATGACCGACAAGCTTCGGCTGTGACATCAAAGGATCAAAGGAAGCTGCATCAGAAGTGGTGAGAGAACAGGATGTCAGGTGGTAAATTGTGCTACATGCACTGTTAACTTTTACTTCCAGGCATGGCATTTGCGCATAGTACTGCCTAAATAAACAACCATACCCACACCCCCCCCCCCCCCCCCCCCCCCCCTGGGCGATTAGTCGACGAAAGTAAATATCCGTTGACTACCGCACATGTCGAAGGTTAGTCGATTAATCGAATAATCGTGGCAAGCCTAGAATGGACTGACAAATAAACGGACAGACGGATGCAGTCAATCAAGGAAACCTGCCTGGTATAATTAGGCCAAAAAAAAGTTTTGTTTCACAGGCAATTCTTTTTTCAAAACGATGAGGGAGGGTTTTATTTTTATTTTCCACAAGCCATATACCTCATGCTGGAAAACTTACAAAACTAACAAATAGGCTAGCTATTGACTGTTCAAGTCTGTTGGGAGTAATTAAGAAAGGTTTAAGAAAGGTTTTATGAATTGCTGGCTTTGTCAAATTGTGCAGCACAGATGCAGTTTGTTCCACAGCAAATTATTTCTTCCTATTTATATAATACATTTTCTGTGCAAAAGTGCATCTTTGTTGCACAATACAATTTAATATTTGTCTCAAAAGCCAACCCAATAACCAATTATCACCTCACCCCCCAGGAAACAAACGTCACCATTTCCGGTGGCGGTGATGACAACAAAAAAACTAACTTTGAGAATCGGAACCGGAACATTTATTGTAAACGCATTTGATGTTTTCAATACCAAATTTGCAAATATAGAATTATTTTAGAGTTCCAAACAGGTAGAGCGTGATTTAGGTTAGTATTCTGGTACATGGCCCAGCTCAAATGTATGAAATTGAGTGCTATGTCACTTTTTGTCATGTACCATTTCATCCAGAAAATTGATTCCAACTTTTTAAACAACCAATCGATCGATCCAAAATGAATACTTTTTTGCATATAAATAAACTCTCCTTTTCTGGCAATTTCACCGGATTTGTTTGTGGAATAGTTACACTCCGAATCCAGTTGTATGACACCTTTACATAGGTAATAAACAAGACAGAATATTAAAGCTTACTTGATGTAAAATCGCGAGTTGTGTTTGCTGTTACCTATTTTCGTGGTAATTCGTGGAATTAGGTCTATTTTATATTTTCTGTGGTCAAAATACCAATAAAAAGCACCGACGCGGGGGTTAAAAGTCGACGCGCCGGTGCCCGTGAAACAAAACCCCTTTTTTTTGGCCTTATCAATGATAACTTTATTTTTGGATGCTTTTATACAACCCATGAAATTCTGTAAAATAGGAGTAAACTGTAACCAAAAACATTTTCAGTGTAATCCAATTTTATAAATAGTAATAACTTAAGGGAGAAAGATAGAATTTCCAGTGTAATCCAATTTTATAAATAGTAATAACTTATGGGAGAAAGATAGAATGATAGAATACAAGGTGCCATCAGACATGGGTGATAGATCTGGGGTCATCAATGCTCCATAAAAGAACTGTGGTCACGACAATTCATCATTTGGCACCTCGATTTTAGTCTGAAAACTATCAAGATAACTTTTGATTTGCCATTTTCTGATATATATTAATTTTGTTTTTATGGAAGTGAATATACCTCTTTTAAAAATGAACAAGAGCATCACTGGGGCGTGGCTAAATACACCCGTTAGTTTACTTGTATAATTATTATCAAATCATGCAAATTATAAGTGGAAAAACAGGTTGTACCAGCAGTGCTGGAATACTCCCATGGTGCAAATTCAAACACAGGCAGGTAGGAACCCAAAAACTGAGAACCTCGGTTATTCTCTCCTCGGTAAGATCAGACATTCAATTTGAGAGTGTGGCAAGCAACTTGTACTTGTACATAATTTTTTTTTTTAAATTGGTCATATTTGTTTCAGTTATCAGCCAGACGGGGGAAAAAATAAGAGAAAATTTATGAAAAAAGTGCCGTAACTCAGGCAAAATAAAATGCAAACATGGTCATTGGGAACTCTTTAGAAAGCAGTAGTGATGGTGATCGTCCATACCAAATGTCACCCAGATCAGACAAGTTACCAATGACTGAGATGTCTGCATGGATGGACAAAAGCAACATTTCCAGATAAATTAAGAATAACTTTAGAAAGGAAAATGTGGAACAACATCATTTGCTCCACATTTGAAAGCAGTCATGACGGTGAACATCCGTATCAAATTTCATTTAGATCAGAAAATTATGAGACACAAGGGGTGCGGGGGGCATTGTTGTAAATTTGGCTAAAGTAGCTCCTGAGTCAGCAGGGGGGATGTATGACATCGCTGAATAATGCCAGCATAACTCGCAATTATTACCTGTATTTGAGATCAGTGTACCTTGTCTTGAATCCATGCATGCAGACAAATGATAGTGTCACTGATTGGTAAATCCATAATATTATAGAACGGAGCGCTAGATTTGTTTTTTCCTTATTTATGCAAGCTATGCAATTTCCTCCAAAAAAACGATCACTACTCAATGGGGTTTTAAGGGAATAGTTGAAATAATCGGTAATACAGTATGCTGCGGTGGGATTTTAGGATTTTTTATGCTCAACTACCCCAGCACTAAAACAACCCATGAAAAAATCTTTTAAAATATGACAGTAAACTGTAAACAAAAACATTTCTGGTGGAATCCAATTTTATAATAAAAGGTCGGCCGACCACAGTGTCCCCCGACAACATGGCAAGTCGATGCCGCTTTGTTAAAGAAATTAAACAAAATGTTTAAATGTTCTGTCGAAAGGGTTAATAATTCCGTTAAAAAAAAAAATCTATATACATGTTGCACATCTGCAATATGTGGGTAACAAAACTCTGAAGTTTCAAATATCTACGATCAAAACTGTAGGAGGAGTTGATTACACCATGAAGATACCCTCATACAGAAAATTAGAAAAAAAAATTTCAAAGTCGAAAGACCATAAGGCGACACAAATTTTTAAGTCTGGTTTACGAACATTGGGGAGAAAAAAAGTAGTTGCAGGAGGGAAAAAAATTAAAATAAAAACAATTGTCCCCCCAATTTATATAAAGTAAATCGTGGAACTTTACATAAATTTTACAAAAAATATTTTGAATGAAATTCTGATCCAAACAAGACATTTCTTGTCATGAAATACATGAAAATATGGATCTGTAAATGATCATAAGCAGAACCGGATGAGACAGCACATGAAAATCAGTACGCGTGTCAAAAAATTTGGGAGAAAAAAGTTTTATTTTTTTTCATGAAATGGAAAAAATGTTGTAAGAGGTGTTCGTAAACCAGACTTAAAAATAGGTGTCGCCTAACTGGGAAAAATCATTGGATCAAATTCAAATTCGAACTTGACCTGTATTTTGATATGAACGACCCACAAAAAAACAGAATTTCCAATTAAACAATCCGAACTTGAGTTATCATACGTAAACCAAAGAAAAAACAAGAAAATTGAATTTTCTAAGTCGAAAAGCCCATAAACTCTGAGAAAAATCATCGGATCAAACTCAAATTCGAACTTGACCTGTATTTTGATTCAATGACTCACAAAAAAACGGAATTATCAATTGAACAGTCCAAACTTGAGTTATCATCCGGAAACCAAAGGAAAAAGAAAAAAAATTGAATTTTCTAAGTAAAAAAAAGTCCATTACTCCCCGTTACTCCAGGAAAAATCATTGGATCAAACTCAAATTCGAACTCGACCTGTATCTTGATATGACTGATCCATGTAAAAACGGTATTTGCAATTAAAGGATCCAAACTTGAGATATCATCCAGAAATCGAAAAAGTGAGAAATTTTCTAAGTAAAAAAAAAGTTGAAAAAATGGAAATAACTCCATCAGATCAAACCCAGAATTGCAGAGCACCTGTGTTCTTGGTTGAGACACCTACACACAAGTTTCAGTCAAATTGGACAGGACGGGACGCACGGACGGGCTGATTACAATAGTCCCCCAAAAATAAATTTTTCGGGGGACAAAGAGTAATGAAAGTGTCAATGACACTGTAGCTCAACTTGGAAAGGGAAAAATTTCATGTATTACAGTCAATGGAGTGATTAGGAATGTGGAAAGTTGAAAGGCCTAGTTAAGGAAATAGTAAAATCGAAGATGGCTGCTGGTGGCCATGTTTTTGGCCGAATAACCCCAAAATGACTCGTTCCCATCTACATGTTATTGTTAACATTCATGACAAATTTTATGAAGATCTGACTAAAGCTACGACCTGCAGCCCGCGCCAAAGGATTTAGTCTAGCAAAGAGTAAAATCCAAGATGGCTGTTGGCGGCCATGTTTTTTGGCCGAACGACCCCAGAATGACTCGTTCCCATCTACATGTCAATATTAATATCCATACAAAATTTCATGATAATCAAACGAATAGTACAACCTGTAGCCCGCGCCAATGGATTGAATTTTTAAATCAAAGATGGCTGCTGGTGGCCATGTTTTTTGGCCGAATGACCCCAAAATGACTCGTTCCCATCTACATGTCAATGTCAACATTCATGACAAATTTCATAAAGATCAGACCAAAGGTACGACCTGTAGCCCGCGCCAAAGGAAATTGTTGACGAACACACGCACACACGGACGACAGACGCCAAACCATGGCAATAGCTCAAACTTACAAAGTAAGTTGAGCTAATAACTTATGGGAGAAAGATAAAATAATAGAATGCAAGGTGCCATCAGACATGGGTGATAGATCTGGGGTCATCAATGCTCCATAATAGAACTATGGTTGTGACAATTCATCATTTGGCACCTCAATGATTTTAGTCTGAAAACCTTTAAGATATTAAGTTTTGATTAGCCATTTTCTGAAGTATATTTAATTTTTTTTCTGGAAGTAAATATACCTCTATTAGGCTAATTATGCCATTAGATTACTTGTATAATTGTTACTAAATCATGCAAATTCTAAGTTGAACAAGAGGTTGCACCGGAATACCCACAAGGTGCAAATTCAAACATGGGCAGGTAGAAAATCAAATACTGTTATTGTCTTCTCTGTGAGATCAGTCACTCAAATACTAAATGACAAATATTGTCTGATTCGGATCTGACAACGGATGCCAACCCATGGCAATAGTTCAAACTTTACAAAGCAACGTTTGAGCTATTGAGAAACTTTCTAAGCTAAAGAAACTAAAAATCTTGTTCTGATAATAAAGACACTTTCCAAAGATGCGGCCTATGCAGAATGAGGTCCACAATGACTAATTTCAGCCTGTTGGTACCTCCTGCTGCAAGTGACCAGCACCATATTTTGGGGCCAGAAAAAGCATATAAATAGTTCTGGTTTCCAAAGAAAAAACAATCACCAGTTAAATATTGTGCACAATTGAATGATTAATAAATTTGATTAGATGAAAATATAAAGGACAGCAGCATGTAGGTCACAAAGAGTCAGGGCGGTCATCCTGACACAAATGAAAATATATTAAGATAATTTTATGAGATCATCTCTTAAAATGTTTAAATAATCAACACAATCGCACCTCTGGTGTCTAGATCTTTGATATATTAATAGAATACCTGCAGCAGCGCTATCCTGTTCTGCTTCATTTATGTGATTATCCACATCGTTATCGCCATTCTGTTCACTGCTTGGTATAGCAGCAGCACTAGCCAATGCTTTCTACAAGACAAAAGAATGAGAGGCCGATCACGATCGGGAGATAACCCATCCCTTGGCGATAGTAAATTACTATGATCGGAATCATAAATGAGAGTTTTGGTGTTGAATTATAGAGTATAATGTTATGTACTATTATAGACAAATGTACATATTAAACACAAATTATTGGAATTTATGGGTCACTCACATTTATATAAGAAAATGCACTGGCACATGATCTGTAATGCTGCACCACCACAGCCTTGGGTTAAATGTGAAAGGTGACCTGGACATGGAATACTTGGGTTAAGAGAGTCTAATTTAAGTTTATCATGTATCAAATTCTACCAACAATATAGATCAAGATAAGCCACCTCACTGCAGACCCATTAATATCAATAATTGATTCAATTATATAGCAGAGCTGTCTACAAATCACAGGAATTGTTTATGTTGAAAGCTGACATCTCTATTAAACCAATAACATTTATAATGACCTCCGACCATCTGTAGAGTGATATCTTCAGCTGTGCTAGGCAGCACAGATGTTCAAGTCTACTGTTAATATCATGTGATGTGTATTGTTGAATCTTTAATTTAAATTAGATACCACAGCTTTCTTTATCAGATTATCTGCACATTGGCATAAGAGACATCAGAAAATAATATAGCCTTATCAATAGCGAAGTAGTCCAAAGGCATGGGATGAAATTGGTGAATTGGATTTAATGTCGCTCCAAACAAATTTACCAAAACATAACACAAGATTTTGGACCGATTTAAACAAATTTGGTGTGGTGACTCGGGTACCCTTGGCTCCACCAAAAAATGTCGGACATACGTCATAATCGCAGGTGCACAGGTTCACATGGTACTAAATATCTGTGTCAAGTTTTAAAAAAATGTACCTAAAAATGTAGGAATAAACGATCGGACATGTTGCAAAAAAATTCTTAGTCGAAAAAGGGGAGATAACTCCACAGATGAGAAACACTCCGGACAAATTTGTGTCCACGGACGTAAGACGGACAAGCCGATTCCAGTATACCCCCCTAACTTCGTTGCGGGGGGGGGGGGGGGGGTGGTGGGTATAAATAGTCGGATCAAACCCATATTTGAACTCGATCTGTCTTTTGTGCTGAGAAATTCATATACAAAATTTGGTTCCGATCAGATAGAAAATATTTGAGTTATCGCACCATGCGTAAAGTGTCTACAGACAGACAGACGGACGGACTAACGACGAGTGGTCAATCCAGACAACACATGTTTACCATACTATGGTATGGGTAAACATAATAATTTCTCAATATTTAATGACATAATTCCCACACCAACCCATCTGGATTATATGAAGTCATTTTGGTAATAATTTAAATGACAACTTTGCCCATGGCGGTTATGAATACATACAAGTATTTCAATATTGACAATATTGACACTGACTAGTATTAGATAAGACCCCAAATAAAGATGCATATCTCATTCATCAAGCATTGAATTAAAAATAGCTTATAGTATTCTAGGAATGAGAGAATCTCCGAAGAGTCGGTTAACGGCATTCCTCTTATTACCACGAAACTCCCCCCATGAACAGTCAGAAAATAACTTGAATGGCGAAGAAATAAGATAATTAATCTATGCATACCTGAGTCTTGTTTTGTTTGTTGCTTCTGATTTGTCCAGGAACTATAAAATATGAAAAATTCCACAATAAAGTTGAACAGATCCATAGCTATTTAATGCAATTTGTAAAACATAACAAAAACAAGAGATGGACTGTCGTCCGGTGCATACCGCCTAGTGTGGGCATATCTATAACTTATGAGGGCTATACTCAGACAGATGGACTCAAACACCAGCATTTTTATATGAACAAAGATGAGTAACTATAGAACAATAAAAACAAAACAAACATTTGAATGTGCCATTAAATGTCCTCATAGTGGTGAACATCCATACAAAATTTCAATGAGATCCAAGCATTACTGTTCCAAGTTATGAGCTGAACAGACATCGGATGGACCAAACAATCAACATTTCCAGATAAAAAAAAGACGAATAACTCTAGAATGGAAAAGCGGAACAGAACAATGGAACCCTCTATTGAATGTCCTCATAGTAATGAACATCCATACCAAATTCCATTGAGATCCCAGCACAACTGTTGAAGTTACGACATGAACAGACACCAGATGGACCAAAAAGCCAACATTTCCAGATAAACAAAGATGAATAACTCCAGAATGGAAAATCCTAACAAAACGATGGAACCCTCTTTTTAATGTCCTCATAGTAGTGAACATCCATACCAAATTTCATTGAGATCCCAGCACAACTGTTGAAGTTATGACATGAACAGACACCAGACAGACAAAAACTCCAACATTTCCAGATAAACAAAGATGAATAACTCTAAAATGGAAAATCCGAACAAACTATGTAACCCTCTATTGAATGCCCTCATAGTAATGAACAGCCATACAAAATTTCATTGAGATCCGAGCACTACTGTTCAAGTTATGACATGAACAGACATCGGACGGACGTACTGACAGACGGACGCACGGACGGACGGCCAGGTGCAAAACAGTATACCCCCCCTTTTTTTTTAAAAGGGGGTATAACAAGAATTTGCATCGGAGATCTGTGGTCGAGCTGTGGTAGCTACGCAAAACAAGCTTGGATTGAAAATGCATTAATCATAACTGGCTATCAAACAAAACACTATTTAGAAAGTTTGAAATTCACATAAATTAACTAATTAAGATCGATAACACCACAAAAAATATGTGGACCTGGCTGGTTTTTGAACTCAAGACATTGTTGAGTAAATTTCATATACCATATAACAAGAGTAAATTTCATATACCGTATAACAAAATCAGTTGATATTTATTTAAAGGCCCACTTAATTTTCGAATGCCCAGATAACATTATTCCATATTATATACCATTTGGAAGAGGAACCAAAATATATATATATTCCACCAGAATACGAAGCAGCTGTGGCCTAGTACTGTCCACCAAGTGATAGAGATTCATTCCAAGACTTCCCCCTTTGTCAACCCAGAATGCATCAGAATTCAAACTAAGAGATGGAGTTATTCCGCTTCCATTGAGTATGATAGACTTTATAGTACAGTCCGGATTAAATACAGGACACACCTTGGTAGCTCGACAAAAACAACATGTTCCCAGTTTATTCGAACGGATCAGTTAATAATACAATGTTTTGGAGCTTCCTCCTCTTTCAAATGGTATATAACATGGAATATGTTGTATATAATGTGATCTGGTGATTCCAAAATTAAGTGGGCCTTCATTAATTTTTTTTTATTCCATCAAATATACAAAACTTTGCTTCAAGCGCAAATATTCAAGTTGTGGAATCTTTCAGGTTTCATCCGGTTCAGTAAAATAAAAGGTGTCTAGGCATTTGAAAAGCGACCAGTCAATGAGCACAATATTAGTAAAACTTGAAATACTTTGGTAAAGAAACTTTGTAAATGAACTTACTACTGATGGAGCCATATCTCAGGAATCCCTCGTGAGTTCCATTCAGATAATACTGCACACTTTGTTTGAATTTGTTAATCATTTTTGCCTTGTTTTTCTTTGTGTCTCTGTAATGAAAAATAAATCGAGATCTGAGTAAATTTCTTTGATTTGCTGAGAAAGTAATAAAATAATTGCATCAGAGATATGGCGCCGAGTTGGGGTAGCTATGCCGAACATGGGCTTGAATTGAAAATGCATTAATTGTAACTGGCTATCATACGCACCAGATATATTGGGATATATACCAAATATTTCCACAAAGTAAGCGGACCTGGCAAGTTTTAGAGCTCGTTCAGTGTTGAGCAAGTCTCATATAAAGTGTCAGAATTAGAGCTGGGACGGTTATGGGTTTTTCGTGACCGGTTATGAACGGCAAAAAACCGCGATTAACCGGTTAACCACATATTATAGGTACTATTATGGGTGGGTAAGCCCAGTATGCAGAACGGCGATGATTGTGATGCTCACTGACATGGTAAGTTTGAGAACGGCTCCTGCCCATTATACAAAGAAGTTGTCACCCATGACACACATAATCACATACCGGTACTGTAAAAACATATTTTTCGTGTTCAGTGACAACGTAGACCTATGTGTTCCTACATGTGGCCAAACACAAAGAACTGGCCTCTTGGTTATGTAAACACACAGTGGGTATCATAATGGAGCAGAAGGGGGAACTTGTCAATTAACAAAAATGTCTTCCAAACTGCGTCAACTTTATTCACTCGAAACCAAAATATTCAAACACGTGCTTTATAATACGTTAATACGTTTTTTATACGTTTTAGCATTCGGCAAACCTCGTCAGATTCCGTCACCGTTTGCCCCCAGAGGTCACAGGTCGAGGAGTTCAGAATGCCGTTTTAGTAGAAATACAACTGCCTTGTCAGTGCTGTTAAATAATTACACTCACTGGCATTTGTTAAACATGCAATTAGTCGCCATGTATGTAGACAATGGATGACGAATAAAGCGCCGGGCTTATTGTTTTCCTAATCAGTCCTAATCGGATTAAATCGGAACATTGATATAAACTATAGTCAGACTATAGATAACCCACATTGCCGCTTACATAATAACCAGGGCATTCCTGACTCCAAGCATACACTTTGGGAACAAGACGGCTGTCCTTTGATGTTTCGTTTTGACGTCGGCACACCGCGTTTGATGTTGTTCCGTCAATCTCTGATTCATTTTAATTGACGGAGACAGATTAACCCTCTTATACCCAGTTATAGCTGACCATCACAGTGATCATACACTATAATAGTGATGTTACGGTTAACCGACCACGGCAAATCCGTGACCGGTCACGGCCATAGTTGGTGGTTAACCGCATAACCGTCCCAGCTCTAGTCAGAATATCAACAAAATATTGATATTTGTTCAAGTTAACATTATTAAATTGAATAAATTCAAGAAAATGCAGTCCTGATGTTAAGGAAAATCCAAGGTGGCAAAAAAAATCGCCTTCCTGAGATTTGCTTAGGAGGGCAAATTGTTCTCATAAAAAATATGCCATTATTTTGCAAAGCCTCAATTTAGTCAAATGCCAAGTAGAGCTGGGACGGTTATGCGGTTAACCGGTTAACCACCAACTATGGCCGTGACCGGTCACGGATTTGCCGTGGTCGGTTAACCGTAACATCACTATTATAGTGTATGATCACTGTGATGGTCAGCTATAACTGGCTATAAGAGGGTTAATCTGTCTCAGTCAATTAAAATGAATCCGAGATTGATGGAACAACATCAAACGCGGTGTGTCGGCTCTTTGAAGGCTAAATTTGGGTGTGAACTCATTACACAACTATTGTGTTTTCAAATTGATCCCAAGAAAATATAAATTGAGCCCAATAATTTCCACGAGCAGTCCTGCTTTCTATGATATACTTTTAAAAGTTGCCACGTTCTCTGGTGTTAATTCGTTTACAATCTTTGTGGCTCAATTGCCGTTAATTAATCTTGGATTATTTCATTTTAACATGAGGCAATATATATATCAGAGCAGCTAATATTTATATTAAATCATTTTTGAACCATTACATTTAAAATAGTATCAGATAATGAGTTTTTCCATTCAAATATTAATCCACCTCGAATTTATAGAGTTATTGTTCTTGTTGCAGAACGTACATAATACGTTTCATCGATTACCGCGAAATTCATAAATTTTTTCTTCTTAGAGGAAGATTCTGACGACGACCTGGAGTTCGATGGTTTCGACGACGATGGACTTGTCTTCTAACTTTGTGCTATTTATGTGCGCTATTAACCGTATAAATTGTTTTGTTTTTTTTACCTGTCGACATCTGTATCTTGTTATTATTATATGATTTTATCTTAATAAAACGCATCATTCTCTTTATATAACGCAACTACTCTTGGTATCAGTATAAAATACGATGGTAAACCAGCATCTCAAGGCTAACAGATTTTGCACGGGGGAATCCCTGTGAGTAAGCCCATGCAGTACCCACTTTTTGGACAAAAACGTGCACGTGCCCCCTGGGCTTACTGACGGGGTGTATACAGTAATTAATTAGATATGTGATTATGTGTGTCATGGGTGACAACTTCTTTGTATAATGGGCAGGAGCCGTTCTCAAACTTACCATATCAGTGAGCATCACAATCATCGCCGTTCTGCATACTGGGCTTACCCACCCATAATAGTACCTATAATATGTGGTTAACCGGTTAATCGCGGTTTTTTTGCCGTTCATAACCGGTCACGAAAAACCCATAACCGTCCCAGCTCTAATGCCAAGTAATTGTTTATTTTTGATGTAATGATTTCAACATGGGACGTAACTCTGACAGACGTCATTTTGCATGCGGTGAAAAACAGTGCCATCGAATATCAACAAAATCAGTTGATATTTGTTAAAGTTATCACCATCAGGAGACGCGTGCCCGCCTGACCTCACCAATCTATAGGTTGAATTTTTTTAAAAGAATCAACCAAAATTTTTTATTTTAGTGTTTGCTCTTTCAATTCCTTTCTGTGAAAGAAGAAAAAGAGAAATTACAATGCAAAAACTGTAGTTCTTGAGTTCTATGGAAAAGGCTTGATCAGCACATTTCGAAGTCAGGACAATTTATATTCTTGTAAAGTGCCGAAATGTATGCTGTACATTTAAATTTCCAAGATATAAAACATGTTTTGAAGTACTATTTACATTATGTTACCCTCAATTATTCAATAAAGTCAAGTTAAATATTAATAGGCCAATCTACTCATATATGAGAGGCTCCCTTTGCGAGACTCGCATATATAAGAGCATGCATTGGCAGAGTTTTTGCAAAAATTCAGGAAGCTCTAGGTATCCAACGGATATCATGGAAAATGCAAATTACTAATACATAGATCGAACGTTAACAACTCACTCAAATACTGTTTCTCCGACTTCATCGAGATCATCGACACTGGGCAGCTCTCGGACAAACTCTACAACTGCTTTAATTGCTTGGTCTGGAGACGCCTGTTAACAATACAACATCACACTTTAGGACTTGAAATGAAAGTGTCAATGACACTGTAGCTCAACTTGGAGAGGGGATGTCAAACAGTAGTCAATAGAATGATAAGAAAAGTGTCAAGTTTAAATATCTAAATAATAGCAGAGGTCAGCCCTATGAGCAATAAGAAGATTGGGATCAATTGGATAAAAAATGTTGGCTGCAGGGCATGCCAAAATAGTGATGCAAAGAGTAAAATCAAAGATGGCTGCCGGCAGAAATGTTTATCAAAAATCATTAAAATTTGATAGCTCCAACCCATCTAGGACTAGAAGTGATCCTGAACATGGCTGTAAACTTTCCAAACATTTCTCCAATAAATGTTAAATGCAGGGTGTGCCAATGGATTCAAATGTGAAATTCATTATGACTCATCTGATGATCATCCGGAAGATCCATATGAAGCTTACGGACGATCCGAATGACCCTGCAGGTTGTGCCGAAGGATTTAGTCATGCATAGAATAAAACCCAAGATGGCCATCTAGTGATCATGTTTTTTAACAGAATTCGGAAATATGCTCCCATCCTGAGGTCATCCCGAGGATCCATATGAAGTTTGGCGACTCAATCGGATGAGGCCTGTAGGGTGTGCAAAAGGACGCAGACATATGCCAACCTATGGCAATAACTCAAACTTGACTTTGTCAAGTTGAGCTAACAAGTATTAGAGCTGAAACGGTTAGACGGTTAACCGGTTAGCATCCGGTTAGCGACGTAACCGGTTAGAAAAAAATGAACCGGACGTAACCGCATCCCGTTGTCAGTTGAATGTGAACGTGAATAATCCTCAAAATATTAGGTTAAATGATGCAAAACTAATACTAAATCCCGTGTCACCGATAGTAGAGTGCAATGCAAGCATTAATTGGTACACGCGGTAGTATCAGATACTTAGTAGCAATTCTCGAACTGCCTGGAAGTGTCGGCGACCTTCAATCAATTCCGACCCTTTGAAGTTTTCTTCCGACAAAAGCACGTGTGCAGTCACTGTGTATCAATTCTGAATCACACAAGGAAGTGACAACGTAAAAGTGACGTTGTGTGGCAATGCGTGCTTTCGTAACTTAATAGTTAATACTGCACGAAGCAACATGGATTCAAATTGGAACCACACCACGACATACTATATATAAAACTGTTTTACAGTGGGGTTTATAAAAACTATGTAAGTCGACAAAGTTTGAAGATTGAGATCAGCTGCACAATGTCTTCACTCTTCCCGTTCTTCCTCCGTGTTGTGATTTAATATGATCAATTCAATTGAGTGACTCAAACAGACATCGTAGTTGACGCAACCCAAAACTTCTTCAATAATCTTCCCTTTTATCAAGGAAATTGATGCTCCATGCTACTCTGTAACTGGCTGTGCCTGTGGGACTAATTAACACTCAATTTGGCAGTAATTGCTATATGTTAAGTGATTGCATACTAAAACCGAAACCGAAACGTAAATTATATAACCTCCCAACACTTGTGTCCGCTATCATGATACCGACAAATAGCTCGAATACTGAATAGGACTGCGAGTCTGACCTAACAGACCTTCCTTTTTGTTCTCTAGTTATTACTTTCTTGTCTTTATATGTAATGCATTGGAGGATATACCAATGATGATAATGATATATTACAGATCTTTAATATATAGTTTTGTTACTCGTTTTACCAATACCCATACTATTTTACTCGTTTTACAAATGCCCAAACATATGCTGATCACGGCAAATAAGCGATCTCTCCTGCCATTCACAAATTTCACTTGCTCATTCCCCATCACGAGAGCCAGCAAAAGAACAAGGAATGCGTGTTTTTGAATATCGTTAAATGCCGTGAATAAGGTCTTTATTTCAGCTACTACTTCTCACCTAGGTTTGTCCCTGGAGCATGGCATAATGTCGACATAATTAGTGTGAGAGAAGTCCGCTAGATATTTAGCGGTTAACCGGTTGAAATCCGGTTAACCCCGATTGTTAACCGGTTAGAAGAATGGGTCAACCGTTTCAGCTCTAACAAGTATACCTTAGCAGATTTTCCTGGTTGCTTTTTCTCTAAAAGCTGTTTGATGAAGTCATAAAGATCTTCTTCTGGCAATATGTGGTTACCTGTAATAAAAATAATTCCAAATGATATTGCTGGAGGGTGTAATGCTCACCCAGTCAAAATGGATTGTTATGGCCGCATTTAAATTTGTTTCTTCCTTCCTTTATAGAAACCCTTAATATTGAAACAATTTTAGTGATCAGTCGACATCGAAGAATTGTTCATCAAAAGTTTCCTCCAGAATCCCAAAAAGTCGATAAGTTGCATTAAATAAAAATTTAATTGAGCACTCGGGGCACACACTATGTTTTAGCAGAACAATGGTGGTCAAACCCTGAATTAACTATTTTCTCGTTTAATGATATAGCTGATATAGTTCCCAGACAACTACTTCATACATAACTTTTGTTGCATGGAAATACCCATTAAAGTTGACCTCCCCTCCCATCACGGTCGACCGCTGTATCAGTGGTAATATAATACCACAGGTCAACGTCGATTGTTATGGGGGGGGGGGGGGGGGGGGGGGGGGGGGGGGGGGGGGGGGGGAGTGGTGGTCGTTTAATTCGAGCATAGCTATATAGATGATCGATTCGTACTAGTGATGGGCGGTTAACAGAGAAAACAAATCGGTTTCAGTTTGAAACAATACCAACCGTAACCAATTGACGTGATTCAGTCCTAATCGATGCATGTTTTTTTTACGCTTATATCTCCTTGTACAATGTTGTCAAATTATCGGCCTCTATGATCAATAATGTGTCGGAATGTGTTATCATTATCGTAAGTGACAGTTTTTGTTCTTTTTCAACAGTCGTGTGAACATGCTGACAAAAAAGGATGTTTGGCGCTATTTTGCATGCTTCAATGAGAGACGCCTGATTAAATAACAATTTAATACACCCAGCAAACATGAACACATCTATGAACTTATGTCTAAATTTTATTCTATTCAGGAGACAAATATTTATCAGCCAGCATCAATGGTAGTCCAAGTCTTCTTGTACTAAAACCAGCTAAGATATTGGTATGGCTATTTGCTGGTGTTTAGTCCAAGCCCGCCTGCATAGGCTTCTTATAACACGACTTACGCCCAGGATCTGTGGCGGGAATTTGTGGTGTATTTTACTCGATTTACCTAAAAAATCAATACATGATGCTAAATACATCGGAAAGAGTGACATCTTATGGTCATAATGGTGTATAATAATCTAACTTTCATGTTAAATTACGCATAGAATATTCCGGTTGATTATCACCGACATCGCATTTTGTGACATCGCTGTATATTTTGTTTACGTTTTAACCGAAATCCGAAGTCGTACGGAAGAACTCCGGCACATTCCGGAGTTTGTTCTGGCTATACAAACAAAATGGCAGTCCCCATATTATTCTAATGCTCGTAGTGCTTACACTGTTTTAAACTGTGAGATGGTTGTAATTCCCGCAATTTATTTAATGTATTACATTTATATCTTCAATATTTAATTAATCTACGAATTTATTTATTTATTGACACTTACAATTACGATTACAATAGAGAATTCATCGTGCGTGGTTGATCGAAAATTTACGGAATATTTTCCCCGGAAAATGCCGAACGCAGTTCGCAAGGTCAACTGAGTTCGCATACTTTTAAAATTATGTAAACATTGCATTAAATGTCTCTTTTCACATTAAATTACCGTGTTCAAATCACAACTGATGTGGGTTTCAGATCAAATAGCATGTCTTCTGAGGAAAATATCCGTTTATTGTCGCAATTGTGATATTTTATTTCATATAATTGTGGTTTTATTTGAGCGGGTCACTAACGCTTGAGTCGTGTTATAAGAAGCCTATGCAGGCGGGCTTGGACTAAACACCAGCAAATCGCCATACCAATATCTTAGCTGGTTTTAGTACAAGAAGACTTGGACTACATCAATGGGAGTATTGTGATGTAATTCAAATGCTTTCGATCAAACAAACTTCTCTGTGGCATTCATATTTTGTCATCTCCCAAGAATCCACTGTTAGCAACCTATTTTTAGAATGCAATACATACCAAAATTAAGTTGCATTGGTGTTGGGGGTGCACGGCGGGATTAATTTAAATACTAGTACAAGTCGTGTTGGTAACAGTTTTACTAGTAAGTGTTTATATTTACTTAATTCCCAAGTGCCGCCTGGAATATAAGGGCAGGGTGGAAAAACCGACCAGAATTAATATAAGTGCGGACTGGAATATAAGTGCAGGGTGGATATTTTCATCGAAATACAGTCTTGCACTTTACCTCTTTACCAGTTGCATGGAATGCGTACCTGACCAAATAGAGTGGGGATGGATACTAGTACATACTAGTCCTAATATGCTTTTGAAAACAGGTTCTGTTTCAAGGTGGTACTAGTTGTCTAGTACTGCTGTGGAATTACTGCTTCTTATATACCAGTAATTAAATTCCCATCATAAATAGTAAATACCAATGATCTTCCATGGATATAAAGCTAAGTGCAGCAAATAAAAGATCGTATATACTAGTAGAGCGGCCATATATCGTAAGTTTATCATATGGCCAGTCATGAAATTCAACAGACGAGCATGTTTTTATCAAATTAATTACTGAAGCATTAACAGAACAGAGACCGCAGGTTGCCACTTATCCCCATGTAGCTATACAAGCTCTGAAGTTATTTACCTTAGTATTTGTAAATGCTGGATACAAATGATAGACATATTTATTCATAATATAAAGCCGCATGTGGTCATAAGATTTTAAATCCATGTTCCCAAAGGTGTTTCGGAAGTCTCGAGACTTCGTCTCAAACATGCGACTCCCAGATAGGCTTGCCACGATTATTCGACTAACCTTCGACAGGAGCGGTAGTCTACGGTTATTTACTTTCGTCGACTAATCGCCCAAGGGGGTGGTGGGTATGGTTGTGTATGTAAGCAGTACTGTGCACAAATGCCATGCCTGGGAGTAAATGTTAACAGTGTATGTAGCACAATTTACCACCCGACAGCCTGTTCTCTCGCCACTTCTGCTGCCGCTTTGATGTCGCAGCCGACGATTGGCGGTCATCTTCAAAGAATTCAGTGTACGACATGTTCTCACAGTCAGTCGTGGTGGGCCAGTGGCTTCCTTTGATGTCGTGTTACGGCCTTGTCATTGTTTATAAATTATGTTTAACTGTGAACTGATGTTCCTATGGATCGGTAATTAGCGATCATTATTTCCAAAATGGACGACGTGCATCAGACAGCATCTATGTTTCATTTCTCAAATTTCATACTGTAAAACGGTCACCATTATTCACAAAGTCAGAAAGTTCGCCGGACATGGAATATTCAAAGTTACTAGACAGTTAATCAGTAACAAGTTTGTGTCATCACTTATATAGTGCTACATACATTACATTCTCCAATGTGGTAACGTATATAAACTATTAATTTGTAATTAACAAGTGGAGCGCTATATATGTCAGATGACGTAATCAATACACAATGGGATTCTCTGCAAAACTAACTATGTATATTTTCAATATGTATCCGACAATTCTACACGCTTTCAATTGGCACCACGATGCATGTTCATGGGGAACATTGATTGACCTGACATATATTATAAAAAGTTCTCGTCCGCGGGAATAACAACGAGGAGGGCGTTTACCGGCTGCGCAAATTTGAGTTTAGGTAGCCGATGACAGGCGGGGGCCTCAGAATGCAAACCTGCTGAAAGACAGTTTATAACTGTGTTCAGACTGGATGTAAAGTAGTCATTGTAATTTCGCATTTATCACTTGTTTACCTGGGAGTAACATACCGCTATACTTAAAGTAATTGACCGTCTATAACGCGGTGTCACCCCGTTAATACCGCGGTATGGTAACGCGGTATCCCCAATACTGCGGTACTGATACCGCTTATTAACGCTTCAACACTGCGCATACCACGGTGACACCACGATGCATGCGGTCACGGTTCGCAATACCGCGGTGATTTTAACGGACAATTTGCGCGGAAAAAAACAAAGGACACTGAAGAAATCTTCATTTATTGTAGTTATTTTATTTTTTACTTACTATTGACGATAGTGATTTGTCCATGTGTATGATATGCTTTTGCCAATAGTGATTTCTTTATGTGTCTGCATGATTCATCAAAATCTATCTCTTGATGTCATGGTAGCTTTAATAAGTTTAATGGTGTTGCAGAAGTTCAATGACATGTACATATACAGCGTGATATTAAATGATATTATATATAGAATAAGTGTCTAGTGTTGGAAATTAAACGGTTTATGTTCACGCTGAAGCTCGGATATTACAGGCCAAATCCTACGAGTGGACATATTACTTTTCAATTTCCCACACAAGACACTTATGATATTTTGTTTATCCACCGACTCGAATACTAAGAAATTTTGTGAAATATTCAACTCAGAAGGTGAATTTAACAAGAGTTCCTCCATTGGAAATGGCACATACATGCGGCAACGCCAATGTGACGTACATAACATAATCAATATGTAAAGCGGTGGTGGCATTAACACCTGTAAAACAAAGTAAGCACCAAGAACAATATATGTGCATTGATTACCCTATGACTGTTGCATTCAGATCAGGGCGACACAGAAGATGTTGATTCATCGGGTCCGGCTTTCTGTAGAACTAATGAATATTTAATGAGAAATAGTTCTAGGAAAAAATTAAGTTCTACCAGGCACATACCTCTCCTACTGCATGGGTACATACAGACTCAATGTTACATCAGGCTTATAATTTTCAGGGTGGATGCGGTGAGAGGTGGATAAACTATAATAATGGAATTTTGAGCTTTGGGTCGATTATATTTAATCCAACATTTTATTACTATGTCCTTTTCTGTCAGTTCAGAATCCGTGTAGTACCGGTTCACGCACGACAAAATATCTGTGCTATAGTTGACAGGCGCCATGATGTTTCTATTCTGATTCATATGAACGCATTTGTGAAGTTTAATAGCTACTAGTAAAACTCAGGATCTATCCGCACACGGAAGTGTTTCCGCCATATTCAATCGACATGTGCAATCGGCAAAATATCCGGTTACTTTCGATTTGCTAGTTAATACATATTCCGGCACAAGTATCGCGTGTTTTCTGGTTTTCGCATTCGAGAAATCGACGAGGTTTGCCGAACTATGACGAGGTAATACGAATATACTACCAACAACAATGATGGCACTTCCGTTTTTCGTGAATTGACGATATTTGCAAGGAAATGGTTTACTTGTTTAAGCTAATTCCGTAGTCGCGATTTCCTAATTGCAAAAAAATTAAATGAAGTCGGAGGAAATTTTTGAAAAACGATAAAATGGAATTTGGCGGCAGGTTTTGAGTAGGGGCGGGCGGGTTACCCTAAACACGGGTATTCTTCGTTTTGGCCTTGCGATTGAATCGTTATCTGAACGTTCACTAAATGCATCCCTTCAAATAGTTCCATGAAAATCACTGCGGTATTCAAAACATTTAACGCGGTGCCCGCTATCAGACCGCAGTATCCTTACCGCCCGATACCGTAACTCCGCCGTGACCGTCTCGATACCGCTACCGTTTATTACCGGTATCAACAAGGTCATGACCGGGGTATCACCCCGTTTTTCTGGTCAATTACTTTGAGAATAGCGGTACATGTAGGACACATATATGAACGATTAATTAATAGACTAACCGTTGATTATAACGGTCGATTATCGATTATGAAAACTCATAGTCGTGGCAACCCTTCTCCCGGCCAACAATATTTATATACTAGTATATTGACACTTACAGGATTTTATAAACAACATTCAATCATGATTTGTGTGGGGGGGGGGGGGGGGAAACAAAATCGAACTGTCTTCCAAAATTACTAATAGTAGTGCAATACTCAAAATTAAATAAACGTGCAGACTGGAATAAGCCTTGTGCAGGGTGGAAACTCAAGGGAAGGTGCTGCCGAGGACCCAAGGTGACTATGCCTTGCTGACCTACTAGTAATTACGACACAGAATTTGTGACAGAAATATTAATATTGCAGTGTTTTATGCTTTCCAAATCCACAACATATTCCCGTTTACTATGATGTTACTCCACTGTGCGTCTTTTTGTACAAATGCACAGCTTCCACTGATTAAGTAGTTCAAAATGCACAGAATACTTAAAGGTAAATAACAGTTACAATACGTAGTAATTCCTTAATAACTTAATATATCGAACTACTGATTTCACACGTGGTGGGAAATTGTCATTAGGCCAAAGCGAAAAATAGGTGTGTTTCCACTCCCATCCATAAAAAAAACAGGGGCGGGGGGGTGGCTTTTCACTTAATTTATTTTTTTCACTTTATTTTTTCGCGGGGAAATTCAAATATCATATTTGTGCTATCTTTCTAATAATTATGTCATTTATGAACTTATATTGTGAAGGCTAACAATGTATGTACTGAATTTCAGTGCCTTGTATTTACTCTACATGTGCAAATTGTACATATGTTCATTAATATTCAATAAAACAACTAGTTTCAATATTTACAACAGTGTAGAATAACTTTCCACATAATTGGGCGTCAAGGCCTTTGGGGTGATTCTTTTCATAGACTTGAAAAAAGGTGTTGCAGTGGGGAACCTTTGTCATTTTGTTTCTGCCTTGCGCCATGTGTATGCATTTAAAAAACTTAAGTGCCAACACGCTGCTGACACTTGTTTGGGACGACATGTTGACACTATTTCCCGGATGTTGGCAAAATTGTTTTAGATCTTCCGGTAAATATACACTCCGGCTTCCGTTCGGTAAATTACCGTAGGCCTATATCATCCGGTTGTTACAGTCCGTTCTTTTCAGACACCGTTGGAAGTTTTGGGACAGATGTATTCTTTGCGATTGCATTCGCGTAAATATTGTGTAGCATTATTTTGCCGGTATATTTGGGCATGTCGTTAGTTGACGTACATTAATAATGCGGTCATAAACTCATCACCCTAATGCCGCCATGGAGCTTCATTTTACAGTGTGTCTGAAAACCACGTGCGCGTTTGTTTTTGTTTACAATCTGTTGCTATATCGGTCACAACACGGAATTTTATTGTCAGTGGTTCGATTTAATAACCAAATAAGGAGACAATTTTAGTATGCTTGTTTATGTGAGAGGTCTATATATAACAATATAAATAGTGTAGTTAAACAGGGCTGGCGATCTAGAAAATCCAGGAGGGCTATTAATAGCCCTCCTAGATATGCCTAGGAGGGCTATAGCCCTCCTCAACTTTTAAAGTTATGATTTATTTTATCTGAGTTACTACTGCCGTTAGTTTGTCTATTTTTGATGTTGTATAACTCCATTTAAATTAATTTTCTTCATGTGGAAACAAAGTGTCCACAGAGTTGTGAATGTCAAAATCCCCCACAGTAATTATGGTAATAAAATGGTTTTATATGTTGTGATAATCTGGTATATGTACAAGAAACAAAATGTAAGAGTATTTGTACTCAACAATTTGTCAGTCGGTGTCCAACCCATGCAACGGAATTGGGTGAGTTTGTCCACATTAAAAGCATTCTCCGGCCATGAAAGTGTAATTTTACGTAAAATACACAATCAAGAACAATATTAAATCCAGTATATTTGCACTTGAATATTGACTGCTTTTTCTCTCAAAGTAATCCATATTCCATTGTCGATCGCAGACTGCTGCTTGCAGCGGTCAAGTCGCTATCTATAGATTTACTGGGTGTTTGCAATTGGGGACATAGAAAATAGTTTCTGAACTTTAATAATTGAATAACAGTGTAAACTAGAATACGTGGATACATAAAATATTGTCAATCGAAGCGATAAAAGATGGCTGCAAGCTAAATACAATTTTCACTGATAGGAACCGGAAACGGAACGAAAGCTTGAACTTAATTGGGACAGTGACATTTGGTTCTCACTATCCACAAACATGTGTCATTTTATCCAGTGAAATATATTGTAAGCTCAATCTTATGAAGAGAAATTATTTATTTTGGTCATAAAATGTGTGAGAATCGATCAAAAGATCAGATTTACGAAACAGTTCGTTCCGGAATTTACTGATTCCGCTATAATTCCCATTTGACATTACCGTCAAGTCACGCATGCGCACAGTCCCCACACTGTACAATATAATTACGATTTCGATGCAGTATTTTACTCATTAAACACAATAAAATAACTAAATAATAAATGTCCTATCGTAGACGAGGCGGGCTATAAAAAGCCCGCCTTGGAAAATTCTAGGCGGGCTGTAGGCGGGCAGCCCGCCTTGAGATTTCCAGGCCTGCTAGTAGTATTAATTCACGTGGAAATAGTAAATACATCGTATTTTATTTTTCGGGATTTGGAAAATAAATAAAGTGAGTTTCGTCGGGGGGGTTTTGAGGTGGGGCGGGCGGGGGAGTGGAAACATGCCTATTTTTCGCTTTGGCCTTAGCCCCAAATTAGGTGCAACATCACACGATCCCCTTGATCTCGACAACATTTCTTCATACTTGATCTACGATACCTACCGAATCTTGGCACATTGAGCTCTCTTCAACACATAAATGTATACGCAATGTACTTTAAAAAAAAAACCAAAAAAACAAGAGTAAACTCTTTTTGGTCCAAACCGAAACAGTCAAAATTTAAAAACCGCCCATCACTAATTCGTACATCGAAAATCAAGGTCGACTGCTGTATTACAGTGGTAATATAATACCACAGGTCAACCTCGATTTGTTATGGGGGGATGGTCATTTATTTCGAGCATAGCTATGATAATGGATTTGTATATCACAGAAAGGGGGGGGGGGGGTTCTTTCACACAAACAATATCGGAGATGTTTAATGCTCCTATGTTGACAACTAACCAAGAAGGGCAGCAAATACTGTAAATTTCTGTGGACTGAGTTGGAGATTCTTGGCTATTTGGTCCATAACATATTCTTTTGTCTCCAAGGAACCTTTGAATGTCAACTTCAAATTACTGGACGAGAAGTATCTTGGGGGGTCGAATATTACATAAACAGCATTCTGGCTAATGATTCCTTGCAAGCCATGTTCTCGGGTATAACCAATCACTTCTTGGTAATGATCTTCAGTTGAAACTGCAACAGATACACCGAGATGGTGCAAAGCCATTCTCAGAGCAGTACATAGCATGACAGGGGGAATCCACCAGACTTTTGGAGGGGGCGTGCCTCTGTTGTTGATGTGCCGCAGTGTGCGAAAGGCTTTCTTCTTTATGTCGGCTTGCTGTCCATACCACTCAGACATTTTCTGGTTCTCCAGAGCTCCATTGAAGAAGACGACAAGCTCGATGTTAGCATTTTGGCAGGCAGTCACCAAATTATTGATAAATGTAGTCATTCGATTCCATTGGCCACCACAAACCCAGTCAGAAAAATAGCCTCCATACATGCGGTCCAGGCAACTCTCTGCATCGAGGATCAGGCAAAATTTTTCTGGACCTCGACCACGCCTCTTCGGAATAAAACCCTGGGCGATTTTCAACAGGTCAACCGAGACGCATGCACTTGAGCAGTGCGTTTCCAAAAACTCTTGCAAATGTCTAATTCCCATCGTGAGAAAGCAATCAGACCCTAGTCTATGAATTTATTATTAAATGTGGTGCAGGTATTTCCGAATATCTTGGTGGATTGAGGAAGAAAATGGGCTAAAAATTAAACTAATTCATCTGTCTTGTAAACGCCATGTGCTTTGATGGAAGCGATGGTCCGGCGTGACAATGCCCGGATGAAATCCCAGAATTCCCCTGGCAGGTGCGCGGAACGATATTCGTACTTTACGTATATCGTTCACATTAATCATTTAAAATGAGATGGGAATTTACAGGGAAATGAGATGAAATGAAATATGTTAAATGGAATGATATTATCTGTTAAAATGTAATTGAAACATGGGCGTATATGTATGTGTGTGGGGTGGAGAGGAACGGGATGATACAAAATGAGAGTTGATAATATGGCTTCTATATGTTTAACTTAGTATAAGATTATAATAATTCATATAGATAAGCTAGACCTTGTGGTGCCGTGCTCTCTATAGTATAGGCATATATACATGCGATAAAATATATGTATGATGTATCGGTCACACTAAATGCAGAAAGTCCCTGTAAATGCAGCAATTCCCTCGAATTGCATCAAGTCTCTATAGAAATGCAACAAGTCCCTCTAATGGAGGGTGGATTGTGGCGTGTCAAGCGTGTTTACACAACGATTTGTTTAATCAGTGGAGACGCTGATTACAAAGGGCTTTAATTAGATTATTGAAGGGAAATGTAGAACTGCATGATAAAAGATTGTTGAAAACCGGTCCCGATTTTCATCCATGCCGGGGTTCGAACCCGCGCCAACCTCGTCTAGCCCAGACTGTGATGATCTTATCCACGACCCAACAACCTCGGCTACGGGGACATCCTTAAAATGAAGCCCTTTCACCGAGAGTTAGGAAGCGTATCAGTCTAAACATGGGTTCGAACCCTGGGGCACTACCTTCGAAATTCTTGATCTGCCATTCCCTTCCTCCCGGCTCCACAAATAAGAGAAACGTTCCAGGAGTACTATGACAGAACGTCTGAAGGTCCTAGACTACATGCAGCGCCAGTGTATGTATTGTTGTCCATGTTGTTAAATCAAATAAAAATCTATAATAAAAAAACAACCCAGTTTCGTTAAACAAACATCTCATAATCCCACCACACCTCCTAATTAGCCACTGATTACCGCTAATTGAATTTTGGGGGCGGGTTGTATCACATCGGGCGGAAAAACTGACCCCATGAAAATCTCCCCCTTCCTAGGAAGCCCTAAGTACGTAAGAATCACACAACACGCTTGATTCTATAAAGTATATATATACACACACACATATATATACTGAAGTCTCAAATATATATAGTAGACTAGCAGGTTAACCCGCCACTGGCGTGGTTGGTCAGAAACATGACATTTTTTTAATTTAAATTTTTTTTATTTTATGTTTTAATTGTTTAAATTTTAATTTTTAAATTAATTTTTTTAATGAATTATTTTATTTAATTTGTTGTTATTCAATGCTGCCTTTAATTTTGTGTTTTTCAATTATGTTAATTCTGCCTTTTTAATCAAGAGAAATGATGGTACCCGTCCCTAAAAGAGGTATGATTTACGGTACATCGGGCGGAAAAACTGACCCGATGAAAATCTCCCCCTTCCTAGGAACGACAGACATAAGAATCACACAACACGCATTTTTTGTTTTTTTAATGAGTTAATTCTGCCTTTTTAATTAAGAGAAATGATGGTACCCGTCCCTAGGGTGGAAAAACTGACCGATGAAATTCTCCCCCTTCCTAAGAATGACAGACATAAGAATCACATAACACGCATTTTTTTTCTTCTTCAATGAGTTAATTCTGCTTTTTTAATCAAGAGAAATTATGGTACCCGTCCCTAAAAGAGGTATGATTCGATGAAAATCTCCCCCGTTCCTAGGAACGACAGACATAAGAATCACACGACACGCATTTGTTGTTTTCCAATGAGTTAATTCTGCATTTTTAATCAAGATAAATGCATAATCTTAATCGGGCACATTCGGAATTTTTGGGTAAATTTAAGTTTCATCACAGGGGTCTGTAACGCACTCCGCTGACTTTGCACTACCCATATACGCACCTGCTTTACGTTAATGGTATCATATATAGGACACCATTACCGTAAAGCAGGCGCGTAGGCCTATATAGTTTTGGCGTATATGGGTATAGTGTAAAGGGGCGGAGCGCGTTAGAGGCCCCTGTGTTCCAAACATATACCGTACATCGATAAGGTAAAATGTAATGCGGGCAGGAGAAAACTGCGATGCGGGCAAAATCATGCCCGCTTTGGGGTTTACTCCGACACCGTAGAGTACGTATCACATGCAATTGTCAATCCTACTTAAATGCAGCAAATTCCAATGTGAATGTAGATTTAGTTTTCTAAACTATCTATAACAATGTAACGTTGACAACGATGTCCAAATTTATCACCGCGCACAGCACAGGGGCCTGTATAACGCGCTCCGCTGCCCGCCCCCCGCCCCCCTTTTGCACTGCCCATATGTATATACGCCGCCTCTATGTACGCGCCTGCTTCACGTTAATGGTAGAGGCGGCGTATACGGGCAGTGCAAAAGGGGGCGGGCAGCGGAGCGCTTTACAGGCCCCTGTGCCATAACAAACCTACCTGCATAGTCTTCACTCGTGTCCGCAACAGGGTTTACTCAATATTTGCCTGCAGCGGGTATTAGGCTTATAGGATGACCAGCGTGATAAAATAGTGGTGAAATATCGCTTGACTTCCAGTCATGTATTGCTTTCGAATTGTTATCTGCTATGGGAGCAATTGGGTGTCCAAATTAAGAAATTCTTAAAGCACGGAATCGGCAGTGGACCAACAGAATGAATATGAAATTGGCAATTTCACCATTTCCGAAGAATTCCTATGGCATTTAGGCCTATCAGTCAGTTTCATTTTGACCAATTTCGTTCGTTAACTGAACGAAAACCATCGAAGACGTCATGACATGGTCCATGACGTCATTTGTCTTTGTGAGCCAGAATCAAGACAAGATTGCACTTATAATGTGGTCTCCGCCAGTAACACTGATATCACATAACTAGACTAGACATAATTATTTATACACAGACATGCTTCAATAAATATAACAGTTGGAAATTGCAAACCAAATGTAGGTTGAAATTGTTGTGATAGTTTGATTTCCAACATATATTTAGTTTGGAATATACAAAAAATATAATATTTTACTACTTTCGCCGTTTCGGTAAAATCTTTGGACAGAAATTTAGCTGATTTCCTAAATTTTGCGACTTTTGATCTGGGTCAAGGGTGTGTAAATGGAATTTCCAAGGTGGAGAATCCACAAATGAAGACAGTGTGTCCCCACATGGCTTTAACCGATAGAAAACCACAACCACATCAAAGGTTTGAATACCTCTCAACCTGCATGGGCAACACTTCATTTCATGAGGATAGGGACAAGATACGTGATCGGTGCAGAATGTAATTTCTCACAAGCAGCGGGGTGCAGAAGCATTTGACATGGTGTCGGGAAGGCGACAAAAACACAATAACAATGCGACTGCATCCAGACAATTCGCTTCTCGTTGGCATTTTGGTGTGTCCGAACCTGAATGAAAATTGTTTCTGAACCTGAACAAAATCATTGGAAATATTGCAAATCTGAATCTGAACATTTTGAAATTTTCAAAGGTCAGTTTTGCATTCCGAAGATGTGTGGTAACGTAACCTACCCATGATAATACATACATTTGCAGATCCACGAGTTCAGGGCCAAAAAATTACGAAAAGCGAACATTTCGCCGCCTCAAGAAAATTTCCATATTTTTTTATGACTTGACACGCCAAATGCAGATTTTCACATGCCTGTTATGAGAAAGGTATGTTATGTAGGTGTTGGGTATACCAATTTCTACATAACTGTTCTGAGGTGTTTCTCCCATAGATGTCGTTGATTGATGCTTGAAGACAACATACAAATGTATGCACCTATCGTTTATCATGACCACTGGGTGCCACCATTTTGAAACATACAAACCTAAACGGGTATCAGACAGTGATAAGTTACTATAATTTTCAGATGGTTTCTGTCCATCGTTAAAAGTCAACTGTACTTGATATAGGCATGTGGGGGAGGAGGCCTTGGCTAAACGTATGTTTCCAATTTTCTATTGCCTTATCTATAAAGTGTCATGGAAATTGCCCACCTGTGTGTCATACAAATTTGAGCCGTTTAATATCAGGCTTCATCAGAAGTTATTGCTTTATTTCATCTTGGTTTTATATGGTTGGTTGTTGTGTAAAATCGGAGATGATAATTTCTCTAACATTTTGTATACCAAAATAAACTCTGCATATGGGTGAATATATTTTCTTTTGGTTCTGGACCAAAGGTCATCACAAAGATTTTAACCATCAAAATTGCCATCGACGTCAAACCAACACATTCACATCATAATCATTAGATCCTTTGTATATTCGCCAGATGAATAAATGTAACATGTGGCAGGGAGAAAGTAACCACGGAACAGTTTATAATATTTTATTAAAACAATAGATGTAAATATTATGATAAAATGATAAATTTGTATAAAAGATTATAAAATTAACAAGGTTAATGTTACAACTAATATGGAATCCAGGCAGGCAAGAGAAATGCAGCTATTCAATTACTTGTTCTATCCAGATGAAATGAATCCACTAAATTACCAAATGGCTTCTCCCATTAAAGACATATTATGGACTTGTTCGGGTGTGTAAAATTGATAAGTTAGTACTCAGGCATTCTACTAAAATCACCGAAAATTAAAAAGAAATCGACCATACCACTCCATAGAAAACATCATCTGAACTACGTCCAAATGTAAATATTTACATCTCAATTCGGGACGCAACTATCGGCGATAATCTAACACAAATGATTTAACCATCAAGTCATTGCATTTAATTAATATACATGTATAAGAATGACGGTGTGTGTCGTCAATTTGGATTAATATTCATAACAAATAACTACTTTGAGCAAGATTATTCTCAATTTCTATTTGAGTGTTTCACATCACTTTAGTATAATAGTATAGAGTGGAATTGTTCATATATGTTCAATGAACAGACTAATTATGTTTGTTGAACTCATGTAGTATCTGAACAATCCCCAAGTGAACCACATATCAGCATGTATCAATCATTAAATTGTTATGGTGGCGCTTTGAGTCACTGTTAAAATAGACCCTAAAGCGATATGGATTGATTGATTGGGGTTTAATGTCACTTTCAGCAACTAAGTCAATATCACAACATAGCCAGTTTTAGTGGTGGAGGAAAGACTCACACTGATGGCTAATCTAAGAGTTATTTTTATTGGATGATAAACTCGTTGACCATGTGCGGCAAACAACCGGGCAGACGGCTTGGAGTTGTATCCCTAACCAACTGAGCCAACGAGGCCCCCTATTAATTAAAAGTGTTACGGAAGCCATTCTTATATATGAACCAAGATATGTGATTGTAAATACTAGGGTCATTCCTTCTGACTTCAAATTTTATAATAACAAGTTTCTCTGCAACAATGAAATGCATATCCTACAGTAATGCCCTAAATAATCGACTGCTTAACCACAGCAGAATTATGGGTAACTTTTCAGGATTTAGTTGAAAATATGGCTTGTTCCTATTCATCGGAATGCTCTCACTGAGATCTTTCCGATGAATGGCAACAAGCCATATTTCCGACTAAATCCTGAAAAATTACACATAATTCTGGCTGTGGTAAAGGAGTCGATTATTTAAGGCATTACTGTAATTAAATTACAGAACTCACTTCCATAACATTTGGCCTGTCTGGATCCCATTCACAGCTATAAGTCAATAGCAGAAGTCAGTCTACTTATGGTAAGCTGTTTAATGTTAGGTGATAAAGTCTACTATGCAGGAAATAGTAAGTTCTATGAAATAACGGGTCAATAACAAATACATGTATGTCATGAACAGATCAAATGTACAGAGATCACTCAAAGTGAATGTTTTCACCCCAAAGGTAATGCATCTGTGTGAGGTATCTTGATTATGCCATATTTGTCATTCTAATGTTTTGTCTACTAGTATTTTCAGGTGGATAATTCTTTATGTTCTTGTGTAGGAAAGTACCAGTCATGTCGCGTTTCTTAAACACATTCATACTTATGCATTTTCAATGTAAAATTGGCATGATATGGAATTTTAGTCCATGGATTTCATGGATTTGCTTGGAAGGATCGGTTTATATCTTTTCAAAATATGGAACGATTAGAACTATATTTTCATGGAACAGAACACATTATTCAGAAGGAAGTGAAATAAACTGTTTACAGAAACTCAGCCATGTCTAACGCAGCAACTCTTAACCCTTTCATGACAGGAGCTGCGCTGGTGCAGCATTAAAGATCCTGTGCCAGTGCATTCACTTATAGATGCGAGTCTCCCATAAGGCATATATAAGAGAATGCACTGGCTTACAAGGTCAATGTAAATATTGTTAGGCCATAGTAATCTCGTATATATGCAAGGCTCCCTATGGAAGTCTCGAACAGGGTTTTTGCAAAATTTCAGGAGGCTTCAGTCATAGAACCAACAGATAAATGTCCCAATCAGGCAACATGTTTATCCTCTAATGTTCAGATCATATAAGCAGATGAAATGCAGAGAAACTCCTGAGATTTGCAATAAAGGAATCAATCACAACCATGTAACTACACTAGTTTAAATAAAGATAAAAAGATTCATCGTTAATAGGAGCATAATATATCACAGTACATGTAAAAGGACATAGGAGACCACATCTAGCACTAAATTGTATTTCAAAGAAATATGTACAGCAATTTGGTATGAAACTTAAACTACACATACAGGCACAAGGAATAACATTTTATTACATGCTTCCCTATTAAATCGTGGGAAATTGCCAAAACGTAAATATCGTATTTAGTGTCTAGACCAACAGATATCATGTTGTTATTTAAAAATGATATCTTCACCGTAGCTTACTTCCGATAAAATTAGCTGAACTGTAGCTTGCCGAATGACGTCATAACTTGAAAGCGGTTTTGGTGATAGGTTTTATGTATTGTTTAATTTGTTGTGCTATTACAAGTGAAATGCTGCATAATTTAACTGCATAACTTTAAGCATTGAAAATAATAATTATCAACATGGTTCAAGCATATAATAAATGGAACAACTATGTTTTTTTGAGTGAATCCCATGTTATTTCATTCGTTACCAGCAGTAGAAATATAAAGTTTCAACTTGCGATGTTGAAAATTGATATTTCCACTGCCAGTCACTCATGAAATAATTATAGTATTCACACAGAGTTTGGGATAAATAGATTTTTATCAAATCCTTGATGTCCATAGAATATCAGTTCAGATATAGTTAGGGGTGCCACGATTAATCGTATAATCGATGAACCATTGATAAAGCCGATAATCGATGACCATTTCCGTCGTCGATTAATCTGCATTATTTATTTCGGATGTTGGAAAATGCCAGTTATTGTTGAATACCCAGATTGTTTTACACAGTTTCATCTACAACCGAGGGGTTAACAAACTTTGATCATGTATCAAAGAGATTCCAACAACATGAGTACTACTAATATATGTTGCAAACAGTCGGCAGTTCATTTGATGATGCGACATGGTTACTCTTCAGGTTGTTGTATATTATATTCTTCAAATTGGTGGCACTGCAGCTTTGAACTTACGACATCGTTGTATATTTCTACAAGAAAGGCGGCACTATGTCTTGAAATGGGCTGACTGTCAATGAACTGAATGCACTCGCCCTTGAATCTCGAAACCAGGGAACCTACGGCATTTTAATCAGTGATATTCTCTGCGGTGTCATTTGCAGCAAGTATACTTTGTTTGTATAAGTATACTTAGATGTTACTAGTACAGGCTATCGCTTATTGTGTGGTGACTGCTGAAGAAATTGACTATTACGAAATACTTAACTTGTTCTGAGTCCTGAAATTTGCGGGCGGGGGCCCACCTTTGTGATTGTTATCCACGCTCTGGAACTTTGCTGAAACTTATAGTTTCCGTAACATTAGATTCCCTTTTTTAGAAACCACCATCAGTCCGTCGTGCATTCCTACCTTTATATTGCTTGTATGTTTGGCTATTAAATTAATTGCTATTTGCGTTCCAATGAACTCACAAATATTATAACCATGACATCGCCGAGAACTGTGCTCGTATTGAATACATTGTGCTCATTAGTCATTACCGGTGGTTTATGATGGACTTTATTAACATAAAAATTACATCAGCCAATGTCTCAAACAAGCAGCGATAGCAGTTAACCCACACCCATCCAATACGGCAATATGCCATATTACGGAATACTTCCACTGATGTTATTAATATTGAAATTCTGATGCACGCGCAACACTGATGGATTTAGCAGACGTTTCACTTCCGCATTGAGTTTTTTTCCATTTCCGTGTTTACTGTTCCAAATCATGCTTTCTGATGATCAAATACAGGCTTTTATAGAGAACTAAGTGCCGACAAATAACAAAAAAAACCACTAAAGTTTTATTCCCAAAATTTGGATAAACATACAGATGGATAATAAAAATGTCATTATACAATGTTGTGTACAGTATGAGTTTTTATTATACTCATCCAGGTTGTGGTGAAAAGTGTCTCGACCAATATGACTTTTCACCACAACCTGGACTCGTACAAGAAAAACACATACTGTACACAACATTGTATAATAACTTTATAATATTAAATCATCAGCAGCAATGAAGTATTATTAATATAAGATATATCTTGTCACTAAACTTGATTTCCTTTCCTCAGGAGAAGATGGGATAATCACTTACTCTCAGCGTGTATATTTATTTGAATAATTAACTTTAATTTAATGATGTCATCGCAACACATTTTGGCCAAATTCCAAACGTATATATTGCCATGGGATTTCTTTTAGTTTGTGATTGGAGCCAATGTGTTTATACTGTGTAATTGTATCGGAAAATGCAGAATATTATGTGAAATATCATGAAAATGTATTTTGAGCAACAAATATCATTGAATATATTGGGAACTTTAGTGATGTCTGCCGAGACATAATTTATTGCTGTGGTAAAAGTTGCAAAACGCTGAGCACTGACTTTTGCCCAAATAGAACCAATGGAAAAATACTAGAGAATGAAGTGGATGTGATTATTACTCATGACAAATGACAGCTACATTGAGTATGATAATCCAACATTATGATTGATTAAGGCCCACTTAATTTTCGAACATCCAGATCACATATATAAAATATATGCCATATTATATACCATTTGAAAGAGGAAGCTCAAAAACATTGTATTATCAACTTATCCGGTGTAATAAACTGTGAACATGTTGTTTTTGTTGTGTTACCAACATGTTTTTGTCATCTTGATTGTAGTAAAAAGTGTATTATTTTCAACGGAGGGGGAATAACTCGAGTCGTTCTCCTTCCATTGAAAATACATCTTTAGTTTGAATTCTGGGAGCCAAAACAGAAGGAATTTTTCTATGATTTCAGTTGTTTTCTATTTCTCTATGGGCATCTTCTGAGACAAAGATGTTTCAAATGGTGATGAATTATAGTATTTTAATCAAATTTTATGGCATAGATTATTTTAAAAACCGTATATCAAGTCACTATGAAAAAAATAATCAGAGACTCGAAAATTAAGTGGGCCTTTAATTACCATTGCCTATTTTAGAGATTGTATGACACATTTGATAAACTGTTTAAACAATAAAAATAAACTATTTCACTCTAAGGAAGACTGAAGTGGAAGAAAACATTGCTTGTTATATTAACTCTTTCTATACTAAATACTCAATGGCAATTCGGTTATCCTTTAGGAAATATTCAGATAATAAGTTCAATAGCCATTTATTATCTGAATATTTCCCACCAATGAATATGAATCATTCTGCACTTTGTTATCTGTCGTCTGCTTTTATTTCCTGAACATCCATACAGATCAACAATAGATTCTTTCAATGTATAGTTTTAGAACTAATGGGAGAATCTATTTAGTAAAGAAAGGGTTAAAGACACACATAGTGTTCAAGCTCTTAAAGATACTCAATCCGATTTTATGGTTCCCGTATCATCAGATTCCAACAACAACAACAACATAACCTTTCCATGACTGGAGCTTCCTGAAATTTTGCAAAAACCATGTCAATGCATTCCTTATATATGTGTATCTCCCATAGGCAGCCTCGCATATATAAGAGAACACATTGGCTAAAAATATTTGCCTTGACCTTGTAAGCCAGTACATTCTCATATATATATATACGAGGCTCCTTATGGGAGACTCACATATATAAGAGAATGCACTGGTACAGGATTTTTAATGCTGCACCAGTGCAGCTCCCGTCATAAAAGGGTTAATCTTTTTAAATATATCATTCTAGATGTTAATAAATGGTGCATGGGGCATAGGCCTGCAATTTATCGAATAAAATTCCGATTCAGTCTCCAGTCTTCACAGTTTTGATTGGGACCCTGTGATTCATCATATCAAATTACGATGTGCATTTTGATGGGGCAACATCGTAGATGATTCTAATCTGCGACAAAATTGTATGATCAGATGGTCTTTGATTTGGTCCTTTGGTAGACAACAATTCAATGAAAGAACAGTGGAGTTTCATAAACTGTGAATCGAATCAAAACTGCGACGACTCAAAATCGAAAACGATTAAATTCAGGAGAATAAATTGTGACTCAAAATTTAATATGATGAATTGCAAGGCCATATGTACATTGTGCAGCGACTCATTGTCTGTGCGGATGAAGCATTTGGCTGAATCGAATCAACTTACGATTCTATACCAAAATCTTGTCGCACAGAGCATAATATTAAAATAATCACTAATGTGGTCCTTAGGACGTGCAAAATCAATTTCCCATTTCTCAGGCCTGCACACATAGTCCCGAAACCTAGCATATGCAACCTTTTTTAATCGTGTTCAATCCATCAGAGAAAATTTTAATCAGTACGAAATAATTGCAGTACATATTTTATACGGATGCAGAATTGAGCTAGAACAGACCTGTTTCCCAGTTAAGATTTCCGATTCATGATGTTAATTGAGAACTATGTTCATACATGAGATGGATTGCAACTGCTCTATCAGTAAAAAATAATTGATATCACCTAATCAACTAACTTTTTACGGACATCTGAGCATGGAAATAATGGCCATGGGCAAATGAAATTAGACCCCGATCTCGCCGTTGGGGAGGTGGAATGCTTCATATTTGATCCCTAAATAAATAATAAAATATGATATGCACCCGCATGCTTTTCTCAAAATGGGAAATTGATATTGCATGGCCTTATTGTGTCCATGTATCAGACATCTGCATAAAAATAAATTCTCAGGACTGGAATATTGATATTTTCTGGACTACTACACACATGACTAATATATATATTTGGTCCATTCCCTTATCAACAACAATGAATTATGTACAGTTACACACATCATGGGGGAGAAGTTTATATCTATGTATCCTAAAACGGACTGAAAATAGGTCTCTCTTACCAAAAAATTTAAGATGAATTAAGTGTTCCAAATTTCTGCAACACCAATTTTGCCTTGAGGGTATAAAATATCATTTGATCCGAGATACCTGCAAGATAATATTCTGTTAAATAGAGAAATTTCTACCCATTTATTTGATATATTTTCAATGGTTTGGAGGTACATTAACAATTAATTAAGCAACAGGATTATTTTATTTTTATATTAAACCCCAATTTATATGTCACGTATGAGCTCCAACACCTTTTTACTTGGGATAAAGCAGATTGTAATGTAAAAGTAGATGTTATATAAAACAAAACAAAAATATTGTTGTAACTGGAGTTCCGGAATCCTGAAAACATCTTTAAATAATGAGTTGTTCAGGTTCATATTGCTAGCCCTTAATGTAACAAGGTGTGCCGGGAAGCCTAACTCTTACCCAACTGCTTTGTGATGACATCGATCATAATTATTGTCACATGCAATAAAATGTGTAAAATTAGAGATGGTCTGATAAGACTCAGTTTGATATTCATATACCCTAAATGAGTGACCAATTACTTGAGAAGCTCAACTTGGGTGAAATCAGAACACAGGATACACAAAATAACCTTAATGTATATGAAACTCAAACCGAGTCTTAAAACATCTCCAACAAAAAATATGCAAATTACTATTTACATTGCCTGTTTGTTACACTAAATCCTGTTCCATGATTGGTCAACTGCCAATTGGGTCATGCATTTCACATTCCAATAAAACACATCATGTCAGAACTTGTTGACATAGAAGACTAAATGCGGTTGATAGAATAACTGAGCATGTTTTCTAAGTGAGTGACCATAGGCTAATTGATTGCTACAGTAATGCCCTAAGTAATCGACTCCTTAACCACAGCAGAATTATGGGTAACTTTTCAGGATTTAGTCGGAAATATGGCTTGTTGCCATTCATCGGAAAGCTCTCACTGAAAAGTTACCCATAATTCTGCTGTGGTTAAGGAGTTGATTATTTAGGGCATTACTGTAACTCACTGGTAGAATATTGGGCTAATTTACACTGTTGTATGGTGTAATATCCAAACTGCAGATGGATTTCAGAAAAATACTCAGCTGAGTTTATAGAAATTAATAATTAAAAAGATATATAAATGCAAGAGCTGAATGTAGTTTGAGTGTGTTTTATTCAGGGGTTTGTCATTGTGGCTGTTGGAGCACATTTTGTATGTAATACTTCGCGACGACCCAGGGCTAATACTCTTCAATAAAACATACTCAAACTATATTACTTTCTTAACCCTTTCATGACTGGAGCTTCCTGAAATTTTGCGAAAACCCTGTGCCAATGCATTCTCTTATACATGCGAGTCTCCCATAGGGAGCCTCGCATATGTAAGAGAATATATTGGCCTAACAATATTTACCTTGACCTTGTAAGCCATAGCATTCTCTTATATATGCGATGGTCTCAATGGGAGACTCACATATATAAGAGAATGCATGGCACAGGATCTTTAATGCTGCACCAGCGCAGCTCCCATCATGAAATGGTTAAATGCATCTGAGATAATTCTGACCGACATTCACGAGGAAGTGAGACTTTCCTTGCTAACCTTGTGAAATTGAGCTTATCTTAAGACTGGTTTTTATATAAGAAATCACTGCTCTGAAATAGGAAGCGAGCTCGTTGATGAGATAGTATTTTGTCTCTGGAGCGGCGGCTTAGGTCTGACCTTTCTTGATCGCATATATGATAAGAACTGGTCGGGGATTTCTTCGAGAACTTCCTTGGCTAGCCTGGCCTGCAAGGTAGCATCATCCTCACCCGCTCTCTTATTGAAATCCTTCATCGGAACAAACTGAAAGATAACAATAATGCATGCGATCATATAGCACCATTGCACAGTAAATTTGTTATACAGTAATCCCCTAAATAATCGACTCCTTAACCACAGCAGAATTATGGGTAACTTTTCAGGATTTAGTCGGAAATATGACTTGTTGCCATTCATCGGAAAGCTCTCACTGAGAGTTAAGGAGTCAATTATTTAGGGCATTACTGTAAAACCAATTTTAAAATACTCACACCTATCTAGTAAACCCTACAGTTGGCAATATCCATGAGCAAGCCTTGAAATAGCGTGTCTGTAATTTGCAGAATGAGGTCCCCAGAGGGTGAATGCCTCAAATGCTATGGGAGATATAAGACTAGTTTGAAGTTCCCCAAATGAAGTTGGTGATGTTCACCATTAGTCACCTCAATTATGCATTTTATCTTCTGCAAATTAGTGAACTTAGAAAATGAACAAAAAGGAACTAAAAAAATTGAAACAAGATACTTCCCAGAAGATGAGGCCTAAGCAGAATGAGGTCCCCAGAGGGTGAATTTAGTTATACTAGCCCACTGTGCAGGGTGGTGTCACTAAATTCACCATCTGTGAACCTCATTCTGTAAACAGACACACTATTTCAGGGCTTGTCCCTGAGTGGTGACTGTAGTCTCATAAACAGCGGAACACTGACAGCACCATGAAATATAATACACAGCTAGGACACAACTTTTGTGGATGTCATTACATAGTGTGATAAAAAAAGTTCAAGTTACTATGGATTGGGTGGCTGGCAGACTTGTTTACCCTCCCGATTTTCGCGGGAGACTCCCGATTTTAATCGTCTTTTCCCACGCTCCCGATCCGGAAACAGAATCTCCCGATTTCAAATGTCTATACCAGAATAAAAATATAATTTACAGTGATTAATAGGCTGTCCCTGTGGCGACTAAAACAGGCGCAAAAATCAATTAGCTAGCGGCTGACCACACGCAATGAAGCCATGCGGGTGCAATAAATCAATTTAGACTAATCCTACCAGCTACACTGGTATTCATGTCGGCTTTGATTCTTTTGTGAAAGTGACGAATGAGTAAGTGGAAACTGAGCTGTATTTGTCAATATCATAAACGGCGGATTTCCTTACAAGCTTATGTGTGACTATATAACGAAACACATTTTTCTTTCGTCATAACAAATCACTTATTTACTAAACTACATTCTTCATACAATGAACGAATTTAATACGCTATTTCAATCAGACGAAACCATGCTGGGATTCATGCAGACTGAGATGGAAAGGTTGTTAAGGAAATTCTTAGGAAAGTTCGTGAAAAGCATCGTGATAAAAGCCAGTGACACTATCACCTCGGTACGATATGAGTTAACAGAAAATCAACTTCCGGATACTAGTCTCGGAGTTGGCATGACAGCGCGCGCATACATCGAGGAGGTCAAAGGGCAAATAAGCCCAAGAGAAGTGAAAACATTTTATGACAGTGCGCGTATGTTCTATCAGTCAATTGTTGACAAAATGATTCAGAAATTTCCCTTTGAGGAACACATATTTGATGATTTGACCATTCTTAATCCAAAGGAAGAAGCCAGGGACAATGTTACGGAATCATCGTTGATAAGTTTGTTAAAACGCTTTGGGCTAATTCAGACAGATGAGCAATTCGACGATCTCGCAGACGAATTAATCGACTACAAAACTGCAGTAAATTTTCCAAAGTTCAACCATGAAGATCAACGATGCGACGAGTAATGTTGTAATATATTATTATTGATTTTTAAGTTTATATATAAAATAAAATAATATATAATCATAATAACTTATTCTTTATTTATAGTAGCCCATAAATTCCTTTCTATACGTGATGTTTTAGTAATTTACCATCGAAGATAAAATCTCCCTATTTTTATCCAAATCTCACTATTTATGAAGGTGAATCTCCCTATTTCTGATTTTCAAAGTAAACAAGTCTGGTGGCTGGTTGCTTTGAGGCAAGGACCAGTCTATGTGCGAAATTCAGCAACAACTGTCTTAAGTTTCTTCTCATGGAAGTAAAAGTTAATTTTAATAACAGGTTTTCTTCTCAAAGTAGATACAAATGCTTATAGTGAATGCAAATTGCTATCAAAGCTGTTGGCCATTTTTATGACTCGACTGTCTGCTTATTGGCGCGCATTCAGTGCCTCTTGTTGAATAGGCTGGTTCCTGGTTCAAAACTGCGAAACTATCAAAATGTAGTAAACCTAACCCTCATTACCATAGTGTGCATTGCCAACAGTGGCATACATTATTCAACTCAATTCAAGCCTTGAAATAGTGTGCCTGTCATTTGCAGAATGAGGTCCCCAGAGGGTGAATTTAGTGATGCTACCACACATAGCGGGTTAGCATCACCAAATTCACCCTCTGGGAACCTCATTCTGCTGAGTTGTAAGCAGAATGAGGTCCCCAGAGGGTGCATTTGGTGATGCTAGCCCGCTATGCGGGGTAGCATCACCAAATTCACCCTCTGGGGACCTCATTCTGCAAATGACAGACACACTATTTCAAGGCTTGACTCAATTATCACCCAACATGCAGTTTGTTTGACTTGTCAGTTCAAGTAAAATGTTCATTTCATTGGGAAATCACCTCACATTTGCCTGTATCGAATATCAGGCAGCTTTTAACCCTTTGAGTGCCAGGGGTCGATCTCATCGGCCCTAAACCTACAAAATAAGTCTGTTAAAGAATATAAGAATAAATTATTAAAATTGTAAAAAATTGTAAAAAAAAAAAAAAAAACTCGGTCGACTCGCATATATAAGAGAATGCATTGGCACAGGGTATATGGGTTGATACAAAAATCGACCAGGTACTCAAAGGGTTAATGACTAGCACTCTAACATACCTGTTCATTCGGTTGGCAATGATCCTGTTGTTGGGACAATTTTTATTGATGTACCCTTTTTTAAATCACCATTTTGAAGCAGTCACTATTTCCGGTTGACATATGCGATCATTTGACAATTGCTTGTGTGATAAATTGAGTTTACCTGCTTGAAAGTGCGACTAGTTATAATCGTTGATTCGATTACGAATATTAATGTTATTTGATTCGGTATTCGGTTTGAACGCAAACAAAATATTCGTGGGAGCCTACTGCATGTAGAACCAACGTCTCCCTGGAGAGCAACAAACAAACTTGCCCAGCTACACAAATTAGGATACCTCCCCTTGCATGGATCATAGCGTCTGTTATGACCAGCTTTGTAATGCTGGATTCCTTATGTTGACCTAATGTGCCATACACCTTACCAACTGAGCCACTGGGGGGCCAGAGACAATTAACATCCCTTGTTTGAGCACAATAAGAGAATAAGCTGCTTGGCTGCTGATTTGTACAGTACATAAATTAATTTACCTGAACTATATCTCGTTCTGCTGCACGACCTTTATATGTCAATCTGATGTCATCACCATCTAACACCTCCATTTCTAAAAGAGAAACATACTCAATACTACTACAAGAATATGCAATATTAACTATCAATTTAGCTAAGATACCAGATCTAACTATATCGGTATAATAAAGTAAAAGATATACCATAAAATATTGTATGCAATTTGAAACTGCTAATACAGTAATGCTCTAAGTAATCGACTTCTTAACCACAGTAGAATTATGGGTATCTTTTCAGGATTTAGTCGGAAATATGGCTTGTTGCCATTCATCGGAAAGCTCTCGGGGCCCATAATTCTGCTGTGGTTAAGAAGTCGATTACTAAGAGCATTACTGTAATCTGCTTAGCCTGTAGCTTTTCTTCCATTTTTAAACAATAAATAAATTCTGAAGGGGTGTAAATCCTTTCTTAAATTGATACCCCCCCCACTCGGTTATAAAAAGTATATATTGGAATGGCCTATAATTTATTTGGAGGGGTGTCCAGGCAAATTGGGCAGACAATAGACATACAAAAATATATTACAAGTTCTGAAGGATTAATTAATTGGTGGGAAATGTTCAGATAATAAGTTCAACGATGGTCATTTGTTGAACTTATTATCTGAACATTTTATAAAGGAACTACTCATTGACGAGTAGTTCATTAGGAAATGTCCAGATAATAAGTTCAACAAACGACCATTGTTGAACTTATTACCTGAACATTTCCTACTCGTCAATGAGTATTCAGTATAGAAATGGTTAACGATCTATGCAACAAACTGTACATACCAGTGAAATCAGCTTCACCAACGCCAATGATTATAATTGACATTGGCAATGATGCGGCCTGCAAAAAAAGAGAGGAAGAAATTATAGTGATTAAAGCATTATTCAACAAATAAAAGCCAGTAGCAGTTTTAAAGTATATTCATTCCAGATTTTATTTCGATTTTGGGGTGATAATCTGAAGGAAAATGTACCGTTACCACATGAGCAGAGTTTCACTGGGTTAAAAAGTACCTATGAGTGGTAGAAACTTTAAACCTCAATATTTTACACTGGTCCTGTTGCAATGCTGATAATTGCAATGAAAAACATATTGGACATTATACTCAAATTAGTCCAGATTGGTATGATTCTCAGCTAAAAATAGCATCTGTGTTCCCAGAATACCATGTAATGAAACCAAAAGTAGAGCGATTGAAAATTTAAGAAATGGTTGTTGATTTTGTTACGTTTCATAGAGTATGGATGCAAGTTGGACTGACATTGTGTGTGTAAGGCAAAAGGGTTCCTATATACAGGAGGTTAGTTGGTTGAGATAACATGACATGGCATCCATATGCTCTTACAAGTGATCTACCAGTCGAGTGTAGATATAAAACGAGAGGCCGATCACGATCGGCAGATGTTTAACCCATACCTTGGCGATAACGATTAGCTATTTTCATAAATCCTTACACCAACCTTTTCAACAATTCACACCTTACTATTAAAGCTACTCGATCCGATTAAGCACCCCTCAGTTACTATTTATTTGGCTTCAGGGGTAACAAATATTTTATTCAAATCGAGGAACCCATTCATCAAATTCAGAGTAAGCAGATATCAATTTTTTAAATCCATTATCTTTAACCACCTGGAATATTTAGTGGCCGTATGAAAGTCGATGAAGATGGATAACTCTATAATCAAGTGGTTTTTTTGTGTCAGATATATGACAAAGCAGCAAAATTTCATTGTACAAATGTTGATAAATAACAGGTTTTGGGCAATTTTATACTATAGTGGACTGTGGTTAGCATTATTTTTGGGCAATTAATCAATTCTGATAACTGAAGCGGAATTGTTGTTGGAATCTGATGATATGGGGACCATCAAATTGGTTGAGTACCTTTAAGTTCACAAGTGGCATAAGCCTTATTGGGCACCTTCCATATGAACATGGATATGGCATTTGATTCCAATCCATTAAGTCAGTTTAAAATAGATATATAGTCTTATAGAGCTCAGACAATGGTCAGACAGAAGAACCGTACATAATAGTTAAAGATATTAATTTTTTTTAGTAAAATATGATTGATAATGATTGGATATAACATACTTTAATGCATAATTATGAGATAACTAGAGGTGGGATATGAGATTGAAGATATTAAATTCATTACATTGGATAGCATATACTGTATGTCTATGGAATGGGTGTGTTAATTTTGTTAATATTTTAAAGCAATTAAACCAAATGACCCTCTCTATGCAGGTTAGGGGTCTGTTATCATAAACTATGACTTGAAATATAATATAATCAATGACAAATATTTGAGTTATTAAATGAGATAGCAAGGAGTTGATCTTAATCACACTAATGAACTGATCAAAATAGTCTATAAATGCATGTATATGGATTTAGAAGCCCACACAATAAGTCAGTCTCAAGAATACAAGCAACATTATTATTATCCTGCACCCCAAATGCAATAGAGGGAATTTCAAAATAAGACAATTCCTCTAATGTTTTAAGAAATCCTTACTGAACCTGGCTCAAAGTGAAAGATATAATTTAATATCTGCCTATCAGATATCATTTGTCTATGGAATGGGTTAATTTTAATCCCAAAATCCATGCAAGACCAGGGAGCTACTAGTATGTTGGAGTTGATAAATCCTGAGAAGTCACTCTCAACACACTATGGAAATGCAATAAACAACATATAGCTATTAAAGTGCAGCAGTGAATATCAGATTTCTTTATCAATAATAGAGATTATCTCTAGTCTCCATTACTGATACCAGAGCTGTAAGCTGCTACAGTTATATATTTTAAGCAAATCTCAAATCTGTTCAATTCTTAGTTAACAAGAGAGAGAGAACTTCATGGCATTGTAACTGGATATGCTATCTCTGTGTCTGCATAGCATTGTGAAACTGATTTATTAGATATTATCTAGACAGTGCCACCTGTGTATCTTTGATATATTTTAGCCATGAATAAAATAATCAAAGGGCCATAACCCCATTAAAAAGTACTGATTCAAACCCATATTCGAATTTGATCTGTATTTTGAGTTGAGAAACTCACATATAAAATTTGGTTCCTATCAGTGAAAAAATTGTAGATTTATCGAAGCATTCATGAATTATAAGTCAAAGGGCCATAACTCCATTAAAAAATATCATATCAAACCCATATTCGAACTCGATATGTATTTTTGGCTCAGCAACTCACATACCAAATTTGGTTATGGTCAGATAATTTTTTTTTGAGTTATGGCAGCATGCATGAATTCTAAGTCGAAAAAGGGCCATAACTCAGTTAAAAAAAACTCGGATCAAACCCATATTCGAACTCGATCTGTATTTGGTGCTGAGAAATTCATATAAAAAATTTGGTTCTGATCAGATAGAAAATATTTCAGTTATCGCACCATGCGTAAAGTGTCTACAGACAGACAGACAGACAGACAGACAGACAGACAGACAGACAGACAGACGGACGGACGGACGGACGGACTAACGACGAGTGGTCAATCCGGGCAACGACACTATGTTTACCATACTATGGTATGGGTAAACATAAAAAGGATGTTGATATTGTTGCATTCCATGGAGTATGGATGCAAATTGGTCTGAATTTTGTATCCACTCGACTGGCAGTAGTTATCACTTGTAAGAGCATTTGGATGTGATGTCATTTCATCTCAACCTACTAATCTCCTGTATATATGTCCCACAGCATGAATGTATGTATGAGTGTAAATATTGTGAAATGGAAACAAATGGAAATCATGAGTGGAATGTACGAGAATAATAGCTAAGTTACGCCAGGTATTCCATCGCTTTCATAACCTCAGATTTTATACTTACAGCAACAATAGCTTCTGTTGTTTGAGGCATATCGGTGATTATGCCGTCTGTGATAATCAGTAGGATAAAATAATCATTGCCATCTCTCCTCGCTGCTGCAAACCTGCATGGAACGAAGTTGATTAGATACATACTTCAATAAATATCATGTCCTACAATTTAACAGAGAGACCTAATTATAAGGATTAATTGCAGAGAACATACATTCTTTACATCCATGGTCGTCCTCTGGTCTCGCCCATACATGATAAACAACAATATTTTATATAATATCTCGCAAACTGAGTGAATGATGAACCAATAATGCCCAATGTATACACTGTCTTGGATAAAATAAAATTTTTAAGAATTGGTAAACGGTCCAAAAATTTAGGACAAAATCCAGGGGAAGTTCCTCTAACTGTATTTAAAGAAGAAATACTATGTGTCAACATTTTGAATTCTTCATTTCACTTAAATGAATCAAATTAAAATTCGTTATGTTTGGGCAAAGAGAAAAATAAGAAGCTCTTATTAATCTATAATTTTATTACATGGAGTTTTCATTGGGTACACATTGGGATGGCATGTAGACAACCTTCTTGGTTATGCTGTCTTTAAAATCACATATTCAGTAAAATTCAATATATTGTTTGTCAACTTTGCTATGATGAGTTAGAAAAAATAATAATAGTCACATACTTGGACACATGGTTGACTACGGATGCGAAGTTGGTTGGACCATAGAGCTGTACTGAATAGAGAGCTTTATGATAGGACTCCATCACACCTTCTATCCCCTCGCAGTATGGATTCTGTGGGTTGCCATTCTGAAAATAACATTAGATAAACAATAGGGTTAAAGCAAAAATACAAGAAATTGGTTGAGGATTTTCAACAATTTTAAACAACAGAATGTTAGGCGTGGAGGCACACAAATATTGAGGCAGCAAAAAAATCAACTATAAATTCTATTGAACCGAGATTTGAAGACAAAAACAGTTTCCCCATAAAAAGAGAATCATGAACTGAAACTCAAAGGCAAATGTCAATCGATATTAAGTCTTCTGCAATTAAGGTCCATGTCAAAAATATTCGGTTTATACTACTATATATTCTACAGTATTGCTTGAATGAGTAGATTTTTCAAGTTTGGAAGTGAGGTATATAAACTTCCCTGTTATATAATGGGGTTAAATATATGCCAAAATAAACAAGAGGTTGCACCGGCAGTGCTGGCTTACCCATGGGCAGGTAGGAACCCAAATACTGAGGGCCTTTGCAATTCTGTCCTCCCTAAGATCAGACATTCAAATAATGATTAAAAAACATCAGCAAAAGAGCCAGATGGAAAAAAAAACATGAAAAATTATCAAACTGAGGGCTATAATTGAGGCAAAAAAATTGGGATAAACCTGATTTTCCCACTAACTTGAGACAGTGTGGAAAGCAACTTGCATACCAAAAATTATTGAAATCAGTTCATATTTGTTGCAGTTTTCAAGCTTGATGGAAAAACAAATCAGAGAAAATTGACAAATGAAGGACCATAACTCAGGCAAAAAATTTCAAACAAGGCCAATGGGCACTTTTATTAAAGCAGTCATGATGTCGAACTTCGATACCAAATTTACTTTAGATCCAATAACCCATGGTTGTGATATCTACGTGGACGGGAACAAAAAACATGATTTCCAAAAAACAAAGAAGGATAACCCCAGAATGGAAAACGTCATTTGTCCCTCTTTTGCAAGCAGTCATGATGGTGAACCTCTGAACCAAATTTCATTCAGATCCGATAACCTAAGGCCGAGATATCTGTTCGAATGGACGGCTAAATGGATGGACGCAGTCAATCCAGTATACCACCCATTTTTCTTTAAAAAGTGGGGATATAACTATAGAATCACATAATTGTTACTGCATGGACAGAAAACAGAATCTTACTACCCAATGCAAAGTATTGTATGGCAGTCTGACATCAAGTGGATGTCGAATGTTATACTTACCAAGGCAAACTCGTGTGATACCCTGCCATCTGGTGGCAGTCGAGCACCAAATCCTAGGGCCGGGAACAACTTGTCTCTGTAAATATATAGCAGTGTGTTCAACTAGTATTACCTAATTCAGAATATATTCTACCACATAAAGCTTTAACTCTTTGAACCCTGATGTCCTAAACGTTAAATGGCCCCAACCCGAGGCGCCTGACATTATATATAGTGTTCTGACGACGTAACTCATAATGCTCTTAACTGGGACGTATATACATGTATACACGCTCAACTGTATGGCAATCAACTATGCTAACTGAACTAGTTTGCAGTGAAATATGTCACAAGGTATTTTAACGAGACAGTCTATTCCACATTCAATATATATATATTATAGATTATATTGCGGCTTCCTTGGTCGTGCTATATATTTATAACGAAATTCTTAACCTTTGCCTACAATAAAAGGCATTTCTCAAAATGCACCTGTGTGCATGCGCGAAGAAACAGACCCCCTATTTCCAATTTGGCTGCTAAAGTCAGAGGTATGAACATGAATGTGACTCATTCGTGCAAACAATTCTAGTTAATTAGAGCTTTATCGCGAAATTTCTAACGAAATACTTCCCCTTTTCCGATGATAAAAAGCAATTTTTCGCAAAATAGCCCTCTGCGCATGTGCGAAGAAACAGACCCTCTGTCATCAGTTTGTCTATCAAAGTCACGTGGGTAAACATGTGATGCGTGTGTGCAAAGTAGAAGTACAACTCTAGTTGATATGTGCTTTTATTGAGCTGTAATTTCTGTGTCAAATATCATCTGAATTCCAGTCTCCCGGGATATAGGAATATAAGGATTGGACCGGTATTCCAGTTCAAAGCTTTAAAGAAGATGCCTTGTGCTCATACATAAGTATATGCTCTTGTGATAATTACTTTCGATTATATTTTATAATATGTGTTCTCTGATCACATAAATCATTTCAGGTAAAATTATGTGATATATAAGCTGATCACTTGATGCTTTGGCTCATAGCTTTTTCAGCCATTTTGTTCCCACGACAAAGCTGCTACGATTACAAAAGGGTTAATGCATATATTTAATTTTTCAAGATTCCTATTATTTATTATAATGACTGACATCATACAATATTTTATCCACTGCACATTATTTCTATCACCTTATTTTTGCAGTTGGGTGAAGTTTAAGTCACCCTCGAATTTTGAGAAGTTGCCTAACAAAAAAGATGAAGTTCCAGGCATACGTGCGCAGTCGTCTATCCATGACCAAAACATCTAACATCATTCACAACACATGACTCTGATATAAACTCAATGTTATCATTCACACATGGTGTTTTCATTGTATTTTTCAATAAGTATATTGTCGGAATTTTGAACTTGAGTATCTGGCTTCAATACAGTCAAACTTCGTTAAGTCGAACGTCGGTAACTCGAATACCCCACTAAAGTCGAAGCCATTGCCTGGTCCCGGCTGAATTTGTGTGCAAAGCCAATATAATAATCACGGTTAAGTCGAAGGTGGATAAGTCGAAATTCCGCTTAAGTCGAAACGAAATTTGGTCCCACCAGCCAGCTTATAACACTAATTACTATGGTTAAGTCGAAGCGCCATCGGCGATGAATCGCCTTGTGATTATAACTCAGTGTGCTTCTATTCAATTGCCTAAAAAGCTGTGAAGTTTCCTGGAGTCTTTATTTGTCCTAATGCATTGTTTCTTTAACATATTAACGAGGTGCGTGGATCATTTTCCCCGTGTGAGGATTAGAAGTGTTGACAGACGAAATGAAAATCATATTTAAATCGCCTGATATGGAGAATAATTTCATTCAGTCATGCTTTCCCAAAACGAAAACAATGTTTCGAACGAAGAAATACGCCATCCATCTGATGATGGAAAGAAAATCATGGACTTTAAAAGCATCGAAGAATGGCTTTTTGCAGCGACTTCAACAACCGGCGGCAAAGGAACAAAGAGAAAACTCGAGACGCACAGTATTGAGACGAAATACGAAGCCCTAATTCTCGTCGAAAGCGTCAGAAGTCAAAATCAGAGATCGCTAAAATGTTTAAAGTCGCAGCCAGTACTTTATCAACGTGGCTCATGAAAAAAGACACGAGTGACGACTTAATGAAGATACTGGGCATCAGCGATAAACTAAAGAGAGATTCAACAACTAAATTTTTGCAGAAACCACAGTCCTTGATAACCAGTCACTTCAAATCCTGAATCCCAATTTTTGTAAATACTATTGTAACCACTTCCGGGTCAAATGTACTTTTGTTATTTCTACCGCAAATTTGTTGATGTTTTCTTATCATATTCTGTGTTTCAACTGACAGAAAATATTTTGATGTTGTTCCGATAGTATAATTTTTCAACAAACATTTGCAGTAAGAAATACTTTACAACCACAGGGACAGGGGTGGTCGGATCAAATTATCCAACAGCTTGGAAGCTGCAAAATTCCAATTCAAGGAGAGATTTTGGAATTTTTGTATTCAAGGGTGTTGGGGGTGTGCAGTTTGAAAAACAAAGTAGGACATGCTCTCTCACAGGGACCAGCCTAGAGGACAACATCTTTTCACTAAAATGTGTCACTTCTCCCTATTTTTGTCCCAGGGAGAAGTGACTTTTTCCCTCATATAACAGTATGCATATGTCCCAACAGAATATTTACTGATTATGATGGTGTTCTTACTATAATGGTTTTATAAAATGGTTCTCGTGTTGTATAAAACTTATGTGAATCACAGGACGGTAATGATGGGGGTAAATTGAACTTCAGACATTCTCTCTGATAACAGTCCATTTCTCCCTAATAACAAAAGGTGTAAGCAGAATGAGGTCCCCAGAGGGTGAATTTGGTGATGCTAGCCCGCTATGCGGGGTAGCATCACTAAATTCACCATCTGGGGACCTCATTCTGCAAATGACAGACACCCTATTTCAAGGCTTGTTTGAAACCTCTAGGTCTCTGCTCTCTCTCAATAGTAAGTCTTTAGCAATATCCTTGTACTTACGTATCATAATCCTTGATGATGTCCCCTACTGACTTGATTGCTGTGGCATAAGGATTTAGTCTGTAAGGGTTCTGGTAATGTAGGGACGACGACTGCTTGGGGTCCCCGTTAGAAGCAGTAAAATCCACAGCAAATGTGCAGTGCAGCTGGCATCTGAAGTAAATTTGTGTTACATCAAGTACCCCGGTTTGCCATAAGAGAGATGAGATGTGTGAATAAATGATGGTAATGGGTCATAACCAGACTTGTTTACCCTCCTGATTTTTGGGGGAGACTCCCGATTTTAATCGTCTTTTCCCGCGCTCCCGATCCGGAAACAGAATCTCCCGATTTAAAATGTCTATACCAGATTAAAAAAATAATGTACATTGATTAATAGACTGTCCCTGTGGCGACTAACACAGGCGCAAAAATCAATTAGCTAGCAGCTGACCACACGCAGTGAAGCCATGCGGGTGCAATAAATCAATTTAGACAAATCCTACCAGCGACACTCGTTTTCATGTCGGCTTTGATTCTTTTGTGAATGTGACGAAAGAGTAAGTGGAAACTGAGCTGTATTTGTCAATATCATAAACGGCGGATTTCCTTACAAGCTTATGTGTGACTATATAATTAAACACATTTTTCTTTCCTAGGAAAGTTTGTGAAAACCATCGTTATAAAAGCCAGTGACACTATCACGTCGGTACCATATGGGTTAAAAGAAAATCAACTTCCGGATACTGGTCTCGCAGTTGGCACGAAAGCGCGCGCATACTTCGAAGAGGTCAAAGGTCAAATAAGCCCCAGCGAAGTGTAAACATTCTATGACAGTGCGCATACGTTTTGTCAGGCAATTGTCGATAAAATGATTAAGAAATTCCCCTTTGATGAAAACGTATTTGATGACTTGAAAATTCTGAATCCAAAGGAAGAAGCAAGGGACTATGTTACGGATTCATCGTCGATTAGTTTGTCAAAACGCTTTGGGCTAATTCAGACAGATGAACAATTCGACGATCTCGCAGACGAATTAATCGATTACAAAACTGCAGTAAATCTTCCAAAGTTCAACTATGAAGATGAACGATGCGACGAGTATTTGATGAATATATTGACCAAAGTTACTAGCACAGGACAGTTGAGATTTCCACACCTAGGACTAGTTGTTAAAACTGTGTTATCTATTCCAAACAGTAATGCTGACAGCGAACGCGTTTTCTCAATTTGTAAAAAAATACAGACAAGCTTTAGATCAGAGTTAAACAACGATACATTGTGTGCTCTCCTATCCTGTAAGATAAACAACAATGGTGATCGCTTTAATTACAGGATGTGCTAAAACTTTCAAAATCAGCCCTCAAATCTTATGTGAAAGAGCATTCTTCAGAATGTGAGAAGTAAGCTGTGAATGTGATGAACATTGTTAATTTATTCTGTTGATGTTGTAACATATTGTTATTGATTTTTAAGTTTATATATAAAATAAAATATCAAATGATATTAAATAACTTATTCTTTATTTATAGTAGCCCATAAATTCCTTTCTATACGTGATGTTTTAGTAATTTACCATCAAAGATAAAATCTCCCTATTTTTACCCAAATCTCCCTATTTATGAAGGTGAATCTCCCTATTTCTGATTTTCAAAGTAAACAAGTCTGGTCATAACTAGACAAAATAGTTGGTCAGATAATCATTTATACCTCAAAATAAATACAGAGCCTCATACTGATTCAGATAATTAGCGTGAACTATCATGGAATTTTGACAAAAATCAAGAGTCAAATGTTAAAAAAATATAATGAACGATTGATGCAGTTTATGCAATAGTTACTGTAAACTTATTTTATTGCATGACAAACGTAGCAAAGGGATTGAGACAAAAGTTATCAACATACCCAACTTTTTGACACTAAATTTACATAAAATAAATGTTACAAACAAATATAATGAAAATTTATATGTATAATCTGATGGAGCTTTTTATTTAAGCTTACCCTCCTCTCACATAATCAAGGAATGTGAAAATTTTCTCTACATGACATTTTAGTAACTCAATCTGAAAAAAATATAAGAAAATATGATTAGAATTAGGTTTGTGATGCGAGATAAGCTAGTTCATAGTCTTATTCTGTTTGATGTATACAAGGTAGCATATGCTGCTAGCACCATTTAAATGAAATTTTAAATTGAATCATCGACTACTCAACTTCTGCAGCATACAGTATTGTCATAATAAAATGACATACCTTGGTTGTAAGGCTAATATTGATTGGAAATGGCAATATTGTTGCAAAAACCATATTGTTGCAAAGATGCCTTGGTAAAATAATTTTTTGCCTAGGCTAATTTCTTCCACCAAAGCAAAAATATCGTCTAGGCATATTTTCCTCCATTCACAGGGCTTCACTACTGAGGGGTATATATATATCTGTTTGTTATATGCTTCCCCATTAAATAGTGGGAAATTGTCATGGTGTAGAATGTAATATCAATCGCCTGGACCAAGGCGATAGATAACACTAACCGAGGCGATGGATAACACGATAGTATTATCCTCTAAGAGATCCCATCCGGTTAATAGCAGCAAATCACATTAAGTTTAAACGTTTATCAATAACAGGCAGACTATTTTTGCATTTTGATATTTAGAGAGTTTTTCCCCTGGATTGTTCTCCTGTCCTACATTATAGTAAATTGTTATGCTTAAATTGTGCATACATTTCTTGCATCTTTTCAAAATAAACCAATGGGGACTATTTCTTTTGGCGTGTGTGCTCAATATCTGTCATTTATTTGTGAGCAAATCAATCAATGGAATGTAAACATTACCACTTCTAAGTTTTTTTTAACAATTTGCAGTGAACTGTAGGACAAAACTAGCAATTTTTTTTTGGGGGGGGGGGGGGGTTATAACGTAGCGCATATAATAAAAAGAACACCTACGGGTTTTTGTTGAATACCCCGATTATCTCATCCGTGGCTACAAGGAAATACAGAATTTCCACTCGCGGCTGAACATTCGAGGAAATACCATAGGTATTCTATATTTATCCACTGCTCACTACCGCTATTGCATACATAAATCCTGCTCGATATGTGATGTGCTAAGTTCATTATGCCAATGTAGATTTATTAGGTCAAAGCAGCTTTATTAGGTTAGTACTACTTTCATGGCATAATTATATACATAGTATGTAAATTGTGCAGGTAACTAGGGACACCGTCAACTGACATAAATTACGTTATTGTGATTTGGAATGTCTTATCGTTTTCATTCTGAAGCATCTATAAACCATTAGGCAACGAGGCAAGTTTCAAACAAGAATCAAGGAAATATTTCTTTTTCTTCTGCACTTCCCATGTAATAAATGCTAATTAGTTTCCCTAGACTCATAAATACAATGGATACATAAGATAAATAAAATATGTGCTATATGTACTTTATGGATACATAAAAATAAATAAAATATGTACTATATGCTGTCCCTTGAACTGTTTATGACTGCTCGGGCGAATTGGCATCTAATTCTATTGTGCTCTGCTCTTCTCTGATTGACATAAACAGTTGAAATAATGGCACTAGCTACATCTATACTAATAAAACTAAATTTTGTTTGTTTGTTTGATTGTCCGTTTATAGGCGACAAAACGGCTGGACCATCGGAGCTGAATTTTTTTATATAGGAGTAATTTGACTCGGGATAGGTCCCATTCACCTCAGATGTCTTAAAAGGGCACTAATAATTATTATATATATATTTTGGTTTGGTTGGATCCTCGGAGCCTAAGATGTGTACATATGAGTAATTTGACCAGGGGAATCTTTTTAGATATGTCCCGTTGACCACAGATGTCTTAAAAGGGCACTATTAATTAATTTAGCTACATAATAAATTATATTCCCAAAAAATCTGGTTGGTGAAAATTGAAACATGGGATAAGTTGTCCAGCAGTGTGTCAGGAGAGAGATGCCATTGACCTCAGACAACTTAAAGGGGCAAATATTAGCAATAAAGAGTGTTCCTTATCAGCTTAGGAGATATTTAGTAAAATTGGTACAGATGGATCAACTGACCAGGGGATTGTCATGTGATAAGCCCATTTGACCTCAGATGACTTCAAGAATGGGCTAATAAATTATATGATCAATAAAGAGCTTTTATTATCAGCCCAGACGATATGTGAGGAAAATTGGTGCACAAAAGTAAAATGACGCGGAAACGGTCATTGGGGGATGGGATAGGTGCTGCCAACCTCAAATGATTTAAAGAGGCACTAATAATTAGCAATAAAGGGTGTTTGTTAACAACTTAAAGGATAGATATAACTTTATCTGGAGAGTCAACCAATAGGCATTGTTTACCCAAGATGACTAATAATTATTTTAAATGACTTCAATGGCCACTAATAAATTACGCATTCTTCACCCGAGCAAAGCCGGGTACCCATGATATTAAATCAAGGCAATTGGAATTTAAACAAGCAGTTGCCGACTGTTGTACCCCCATTTAGCCTTGATGGGCAAAGTTGGGGAAGAGAATTTAACAAAAAAAATAATTGAAATCAGTTAATATTTGTTTGAGATTGGTTAATATTTGTTTTAGTCAAAATTTAAATTGCAATGCCAAAAATTACAATAAAAGGGCCATAGCTCTGGTAAAAATGTCAACTCATTTCAGAACTCACATACCAAAAATCTTTCAGATTCATTGATATAGTTCGAAACAAGGGAAACGCCAAGCGACTGAATGATCATTGCTATATTTAGAGAGAAAATGAAGTAATAGTGTGTCATATCTCTCAGTTTAATCCCGGGTCATATCTCTGGCAAAGGGCCATAACTCAGGAAAAAAAGTGCTGACAAAACCTGCACTAAAATTCACAAATTTCCAAGTCAAACAAGGGCCGTAACTCTAGTAAAATTAATGGACAAAAAACCCTAGTATGTGGATATCCATTCCCCCAACCTGTGCTATCTCCATGCCAAAGGACAACTGAATCCAATAATAAAGACATCCACAGCATAATGTTTGTTATGGATGCATAAGTCCAGCAAAGGGCCATAATTCTGGAAAAAAAATGCGGACAAAACCTGCACTATATTGAGATCCTTTCCACAATGCTCAATGCTGATCTACCGGCACACCAAGGGACATCCAAATTGGACTATTGATACTTGAGCTGTGTTGTGAAATGTTTGTTACAGGCAGACGGAAGGAAGGACAGACAGAAGGAAGGAGGTCTCCACTATATACCACCGAATCCTCATTCGGAGGGTCGCGGCTTAATAAACCTCGGACAACTTTTCCTGGATGCTAAATGCCAAAAAAATGACAATCAAAGGGCCATAAAAATGTACGGCCGGGTCTAGTTTGTGAAATCATTTCAGATACTCCTTTTGTGAACTCACATACCAACAAATTTTGAAATCCATTGATAATTGTTTGAAATAACCCATGGACATCTTTTTGTGGGCATTCAATGCCAAAATGTGATAATTAAAGGGCCGTCACTCAGGTGAAAATGTCCAACTGGGCCTAGTTTGTGAATTCGTTTCAGATATTCCCCTTGTGAATTATATACCGAAAATCTTTGAAATCTGTTGAAAATTGTTGGAAATAACCTGCGGAAAACTTTTCAGGATGGAAGCACAGAACTATGGAAGCGTATTGGTGCCATTTTGAAAGAAAAAAAAATTGGCCCAGTAAGTGCTAATTAGCACATACATATCAGCTAATTAGCTGATAATTAGCTGATAATATCAGCTAATTAGCACATACGTATCAGCTAATTAGTTGATAATAACAGCTAATTAGCACATAATAAGTGCTAATTAGCACATAATAACTGCGAATTAGCACATACATATCAGCTAATTAACATATCAGCTAATTAGCTGATAATAACAGCTAATTAGCTGATAATATCAGCTAATTAGCACATATGTATCAGCTAATTAGCTGATAATAATTTTCGAGAACGGTAAGGATTTCAACCGATTTGACGACATGGGTGGGTGGCCGGCCCCAAATACCACCTAGAAACACCCCGACCCCCCACCCATTCAAAATGGCACCAATACGCTTCCATACAGAACCCATTGCTATATCCCCCACTGAAAAATATTTGGGCGGAGAATAATAAAACACAGGAATATAATTTTAATTATGTTGCATGGCGTAAAAAATTAAGCATCACTTTAAAGGTGGATTATCTCTTTGTAAACATGTATTATATAGTTACCGGGGTATAAAATATTAGATTTGAATCGAAGACTCCTGTCCGGAAATGCTTCTATCGATTTATATTAATTTTATTTCGAATATTTTCTGGTCTAAAAAGGTGTGTTTGTTCAGCTAATGAACAATAGTGGTTACTGTTATCATAGACCAGAAATTATATTGTGCAATTTTGTCACAAATAAACGTTAATTATACTCATTATCGCTTATATCTGTGGAACAAAACAATACAAACAATCAATCTGTGACATTTGACATTCGTTGCGTAGCCGTAGGAACAGCCCAGTGCTCTATATCGCAATACGGTCTCATCCGAATGGTCGGTTCTAAAAATAGTAACATAAATGGGCCCGATTTAATATTTGAAATAAAATCAATATTAATTGATAGAAGCTTTTCCGGACATAGGTCTTCAGTTCATATTTTATACCCACGCAACTATTTAAAATTTGTTATTTAAAGAGATAATCCATCTTTAACTTCACAGTTCAATTATTGAATACAAACTATCAATAAAAATTGACAAAGGCCCTGGAAGGATTATTTTCCAATTCAAGCAGTTTCAAGCAGAAACCCTGATAGCATATGAAAACTAAATGGAAGCTTGAAATGCAGGAGGTCAATTGAAACTCACTGTTCCCGAATTTTCGTATTTTCTGCCTTTCTTTTTCTTCTTTTTTTCATTGATGAGCTTCAAAGAGAACAAGAAATATTAATCAGTGAACACAAAATTTTGTTTCTGCAAGGAGAAAATAAATGAGGCCATAATTACGCAAAGATATAATAAAATATCTGGTTTGCAGTAAATATGTAGTATATATACGTAATATATACTGTTGATGCAATTATATGTATTTTGGGCACGAATGCATTTTAGGATAATTTTGACTCAAAGTAATATCATTCTGAACAGAAGAACAGTAACTATATAATGACGTTTTATGTTTGAATGTGATAGATACAACTGGTATGCAAATTAACATGCTGCCTTTTTTTATAAGGAATTGCATTACATGGGGTTTATATTCAGATGTTTGTTATAGTGGGTGGGTGTTAGAATCGAACTCGAATAGAAGTCCCCATGAGAGTTCCTTGTGAATAAATTGGGAGATATGACCCTAGATTACGAATGTCGACTTATGGCATAAAGCATAAAGGTTTGTTACCTCATATATGTTATGTTTACCCGGTCCACGGGTGAGCTCCCTCGTCTTTGTATAGCAGTGACCAATGAAATCATGTCTGGAATGAGATGATGCTGTATTCAGTATCACAACTAGTATCATCATATACACCTACAATACTCATGTATGAGTAATTTGCATGTGTTTAAAAACTAACTCAATATATGTGAGTCTGTTAAATGCAAATTATTTCCTCTAAGTCAATCTTGCAGGGTGACCATCATAAACAAGTCTGGATACAACAGCAATCTTTAGAATTGTATTAATTGTTGTTGTTGGAAGAAGAATTTGAAATTGAACAAAATGAACCCATTAAGTACTAGTTTGAAATCATTCATGCATTCGAAAATAAAATTTCGGTCGTAAGTCATAAGTAACAGAAATCGGAATTCTGTGCAATAATACCACAAATATCATAACTTTTTCAGGGTGAAATATGTCATTTGTATTAACTATTTCATGATTGGAGCTTCCTGAAATTTTGCGAAAACCCTGTGCCAATGCATTCATTTATATATGCGAGTCTCACATATATAAGATAATTCTTGGCCTAACAATATTTATCTTGACCGTGTAAGCCAATGAATTATCTTATATATGAGAGTCGCATATATAAGAGAATGCACTGGCACAGGATCTTTAATGCTGCACAAGGCAGTGCCCATCATGAAAGGGTTAAAGGAGGAATAGCTTTTCTGTTATCTGTCCCACATAAATGAACTCACCCTCCATCGGCATCCCAGTCATGGCATTCTATTTTTATCGTCCTGCAAAAAGAAAAGTTCAATAATTCACATTTGGCAAAAAATATTTTCATTTTACAAACGTTTTGGCAAGTCACTTTTTAATTCCTCAATAAAATTGAAAAATATCGGTCAATCAATACCATTAATTTAGGAAACTATTACAATAGAATTATATTATATTAGTGGTGTTTTATAATCCTCTTGTGATGTTCTCTTCTGATGAAGCAACTCTTCTGCCATTTTATTGTTCGGTAATTGGTTTATTGTTGTATGATAAACCACAATACAGATGCTAGTATAATTATTAACTAACTGCTTTCCTATCGATATCAAATGACGTTCAAACCTCGAGTGTCAAAACATGAAACTCAATCAAGGTTGCAGAAAATGATACTACATGTATCAGGAATAACATTTGGCAAATTCTAATATAATTTGGCAAAAAATATTTTCATTTGGCAAATTATTTGGCAAAAGTAAATTTCGGTCCAGCGCAGACCCTGGTTATCGCCCAGACCAATACTGTCAAGTTAAAGATGAAGCTTTCAACTACATGCCCAACACTATGACAGGAACATAATAAATCCTTAATTCCAAAGTTAAAATCTTCATTGGATGGGAGCTGATTATAAAGGTATTATATATAAAATTTCATTGGGAAATGACAAACCACCAGCTCCATTAAGCAACTGACAAACTCGCCCAAATACACCAATCAGGTTACATTCTCTTTGCAACAGGCTTGTCAACCGGTACCAGTACAGCCAAAACTTGCGGTACAGGTTTTGTAGCCAAGTACTGGCAGTATTCGGTACTCGAAGAACAGTATTCGGTACTGAAGAACAGTCAGCTTATTCATATATGTTTATTGTTGATTTGTAAAACGATTCTGCCATAACATGTCGCAGAAATTAGTGGGTGCCATTTCAGGATCCCCTTGTGCAGGGAATGGGTTAGGTAACTGATATAAATTGTACATTCCGCAGTTGAATCCTGTCAGTTTATTTTAGGACTGCGACAGCTTCCATTTATTTTTGCAGGGGGAGGGGTGGCAATTGTACCTCTGGTAAATCAGAGCAAAATCACGTGAAATTGTAACCGATTTCTTATGAACAATTAGCCTACAGTCATTTAACTAAGCCACCCATATACATTTATTTTAGTGTCCTAGAGCTCGCGTCATAAACCCCAATAACTAAAGTGGTATCGTATACGAAGGCTAATGACTCACTTCTCTTGGGATCCAAATAAGCATACCAGAATATACTTATCATCTCACCAACTGTGCTCTTATTGTAAATTAAATCTGTTTCTTAAATGCTGAATGGCTATGATGGCTTAATGCCCTCTGAACCTTACTGATTGATCCACAAGGTACCCCACCATCAAGTCTGATTATAGCATGCCTGTCATTTGCAGAATGAGGTCCCCAGAGGGTAAATTTAGTGACGCTATCCCACATAGTGGGCTAGCATCAATAAATTCACCCTCTGGGGACCTCATTCTGCATGGCCTCATCTGCTATGGGAGACTCAGATTGAAGTTTCCAAATGGTGATTATTGAGATTTACACCCTTGATTATGCAATGTGTCGTCTGCCAATTTGGGGATACAGAGAAATTAAACTACAAAAGAAATAGAATCTATGTGAAGAAGTTTCTATATAAAAATTTGATAATAAAGAAACTTTTCAGAGAACATGAGTCATAAGCAGAATTCTGCAAATTCTAAACTCAGGTTTGCCTACCATCAAGAATCTAATTTTATATATGTAATGTACCTGTCATAGTCGCCATTGCACATTGTTCGAGCTGATACCACCTGTGGTTTCCATGTAGGATTCAGAGTGTTCTTGATAACTTCTGTTCTATGTACAACAGTGTAACTGTAAATAATTGATAGATATTATTCTCATTGAAACACTAGATATTTTTATCTGTTTATTAGGATGGTAATGAAATTTTGCTCTTTTACAATTGAAAAATAGTTACCAGTATTGATATCATTATGTAAATGGTTATTATGATTATAAATTCCACGAATCGCTGTCAAAAGTTTGAGGTAAATGTTAAGAAGTTAGGCATGGAAAAAAAAAACAATATTATAATATATTGACCAACTATTACTGAAACACAATGACAGTTTGGAAGTGATGCATTGTTTATTTCCAGCCATTGTTATATTATACATGGAAAACAAGAAAACATTCCCATTATATAATGTATTTTCATATCGTCAGATGTACAACAGTTGAAGTCATCAATCTAGAACAGCAGGCCCTGCGGTGGTTGTATATATATTTTTTTCTATACCATCAGCTCAAAATTCGGATTGCATGTACTAATTTTTTACCGAAGAATTCTTAGATGATTTAATCATTCAGACCAATTTCATTGGTTAACTTAACGAAAACCAGCGCGTCCTGACATGGTTCGTGACATCATTTACATCATTTGGCTTTGCGGGCCAGAATCCAGGCAAGATTGCACTTACCATATCGTCTCCACCGGGCCACCGATTTTGCCTCACAGATATACCCAGACTCGCTTCAATGATTATAACAAGGAACATTCCTATTATTCCTATATAGGTCTACTAGAATAGTACCGCGTAATCAATTATTTTCAAAATTTAGAAATGTTAGAATGCTTAATGAATAAGACTTTGATAAGTCTTTTCAGAGTATTGAAGTCTATATGCAGTATTGCCTGCATTCATCGACCTATATTAGTAACCAGAATATGACAAAATTGCGAAATTCCTTGTTTAGTTTGAGGACTGAAGTGTATGAGTCACTTTAAGCATCTTTAATACCTCTGTACCCAGTATGGGCATATAACAGCCAAGAGGATTATGTGCATCAATAATTTTACCTCCTAGTAAATTTACATGAATCCTTATTGAAAATTACAGTACCCAATTGTTTTAAAAATAAATACAGGACATAGAATATCACCGATATTAATTTAATAAGACTATCCTGACATGGTATATCAATTAAAGACCCTGTACCAGTGCATTATTTTAAATATGCGAGTCCACCATAGGGAGCCTAAGAGAATATATAAGAGAATGCATTACAGGGTTAAGGTAAACATTGTTAGGCCAGTGCATTCTCTTATATAAGGAAAAGCCTCTATTTAATATCTATATTATTTTGAATTTATTTCATATAATACCTCTATATTAAAATGATACAGAACAGGTACTATTTCATAACAGACATATCAGTTAGAGCTCTTTCCATTAATGTATCACATTATTATAATCAATAAAATAACTACTTTCTGTAAATTTTTCAGACGAAAATGGCAATTGGCTGGAATTTTAAAAAAAGGAAATTCGAGGCACAGCGTGTGTAGTTGCTCCACTACATGTCACTACTGTGCTGTATTATAATAAAAAAGATGATCTTTGCATCTTATTTTAAATATTTATCTAACGTAATAAAACACAAAACAAATTATTTTCATTAAATAAAATAATATACATCATGATTCATATAAAACACGGCATTAGATTAGAACTATGAATACAAACTCAGATTTTGCATGTGAGGGTCCTTGAAGGTAAACCCAGTCCCAAGCCTTGAAATAGGGTGTCTGTCATTTGCAGAATGAGGTCCCCAGAGGGTGAATTTAGTGATGCTACCCCGCATATCGGGCTAGCATCACCAAATTCACCCTCTGGGAACCTCATTCTGCTGAGGTGTAAGCAGAATGATGTACCCAGAGGGTGAATTTGGTGATGCTAGCCCGCTATGCGGGGTAGCATCACTAAATTCACCCTCTGGGGACCTCATTCTGCAAATGACAGACACCCTATTTCAAGGCTTGCCCAGTCCCAAGTTTTTGTGCCAAAAAATTCACGAGGACCTCCGGGCTAACTGATGAGTGTATAAAGTATTACGCTTTCAGACAGATTAGACTTACCTGCCATCCTCATTACATTTGGAGAATGTTAAAAATGGATCTGACTTCCCGAAAAAATCCTTTTTGTCCATCTTATGCCCACAAAACTGGATTGTCAGTTGCTCCTAAAAAGAGAAGAGGGTGAAAACACAAAATTTTATATTTTGGAAATGAATTAATGCGATTGGACAAAATATTTAGGATATGCTGCAGGTAAATTATGAATAAATGACTGTAAATTGTAGCTCCTGTGCATATGGTTCAACAAGGAATTCAGTATTTTTGAGCACGCATGCAAAGACTTCAGATAACAATCATCGTTTCCAAATTTTAATTAATATTTTACAACTATCTTATTTATATCACAGCAGCTACCATTTGAATTGAATGTATATTGAATCGATCTTTTCAGAAAACAACTTCACCACTAAAAATCGCCTTTAGACTGGCTCCTACTTCTGAAGAAAGTCTGGGCACAATAATGCTTACCTTACAACTACTCATCTCCTCAGCAGAAACTACAATGAAAAAGTAAAGAGTAACATGAAGAAGGCAGAAAGTGAGGATCAGTATGACACTTAGGGTGCCAAAGCTTGCTATGTTAGTCCAAAATCATGACAGCTACAGTAATGCCCTAAATAATCGACTCCTTAACCCTTTACCCAACAAAACGGCCAAAACCGGCCAAATAAAGCTTCAACAGCCTAAATAGAACCATACAAATATGGATATCATTGGAACCGGCTCCTTGACCACATTGTGATAGTTACAGTTATGCCCTGTGCCAATGCATTCTCTTATATATGCGAGTCGACCATAGGTCACCTCGCATATATAAGAGAATGCATTGGCCTAAAAAAAACACTTTTTACCATTTTTTCTTACATTCTTTAACAATTTTATAATTTTTAATGTGTTAAGCCAATGCATTCTCTTATATATGCAAGGCGACCTATGGTCGACTCGCATATATAAGAGAATGCATTGGCACAGGGCCCTTCTGTTGGGTAAAGGGTTAACCACAGCAGAATTATGGGTAATTTTTCAGGATTTAGTCGGAAATATGGCTTGTTGCCATTCATTGGAAAGCTCTCAGTTCTAATAGATCAACAAGAGCATGGCTAGGCATGACAAAATACGCCTGTGGTATTAATTCCAACAAAGGGCAATAACTCTGGTGAAAATTGGCGGATGGAACCCAAATTCAAACAAGATCTGTAGTTTGGGCTAGTAAACTAACATACCAAATTTCATTCTATTCAGTTCAGAAACGAAAACTGAGTGCAAATTCTAACAAAATGGGGCAAAAGGGCCATAACACTGGTGAAAATTGGTAGGTGGAAACCCGAATTTGACCTGTATTTTGGGCTAGTAAAACCACATACCAAATTTCAGTCTATTCAGTTGAGACTACTAAAAAGTTATCAACCAGATACCAAAAGTAGACGGATGGACAGATGGAAGCCCCGACAGACCAAATAACATAATACTGCCCGCTTTTTTTTTAAACGGGTATACAGAAACTATTGCTGAAATGCTACATGAGCTTCATATACATACTTGTTATACTTCCACTGTCTTTCTTTGGGCCTCTGTAATATACAACAAAATAAATGTCAAATGTCATACAATTCTTTCAATGTCAAAATTACTGCAATATAAAAAGGTAGAAGAGAGAATTTAATCACAATCAATTGATATTCTATCATGTGCTGTCAACCTAAAGTCAGTGCAAGTCCAACAGCAGCAGGTTTGTATCCTACGACAGAATTGACTCAATTAAGGACATTCATCAAGATTTTTCATCAATTTTTATTTCAGTAATGGATTATTTGCAATTTTTATATTAAAATACATAATTTAGATATTCAACGATTTGTATTTATATATTTAGATAAGTAGTTAATAGATATTAATATATTAAGCATTGAGACAAATGTGTGTTTAAATATATTGCTATGGAAAACTCAAACAAGGACAACATAAAAGTCACTCCTTTCCTGAAACTTTAATCGTCAAATAGATAGAGACAAGCTAATTGATGCTTAAACGGTACTCACTTCAAAGGCTTCTTAAGGATGTTGGAAGATACAATCTCAGCAAGGGAACATTCCATCCGGCCCAGAAAATCCTATTAAAAAAAACTTAAATAAAATTCATGTTTAACTGCTGCTCAAATGACTGTTTTATATTCAAGTTTGTTTGTGGTTTTAATTTATTTCCGAGATGAAAATAAGGAGTAATATATATACTTCACATATACAATTATACATGGAGTTTCATTAGCTTACAAAGTAGTTGAAAAACTTGGGTGTCGTCCAGTGTGGTCAGGCATATTTTTAAGTGACAACTTGGCACATCATTGGAGACCAATTCTTAAATTTAATCCATTTCGACCGCATTTGACCTTTTTTGAATGCCATTTACATCCATTTTCAGCCTTAAAACTAAATTCCGAACTGTTTTTGACTTTTTGCAAAAGTACATTTTCAGACTGTCTGTTTAATACCAGGGTCAAATCTACACCCACGATATGATCTGGTCCACGATATAGATATCAATGAGAACACGACTCGAAATGCTACACCATCAATTGGGAACTACTTCTTTCTGGCTGGGGTAACAAAGTATTATTAGTACTATGGTTTCAGCTGTATAATTAGCCTGCGGTGAATACTTATCGATTAGATGACAATTATATATATTCATCTGTTTAGATCGAGTCCAGTCTTTTTTTCCATGATGAAATGAGCTTTAAAACTAACTTCAGAATATTTTTGTAGAAGTTAGTTATAAAGCTGACCCTTACTCTATATGCAAACATATTGGTAAAGAGATCAAATACTGCTTGCTTTAATTATTTTAGACCAGCCTATTTGTTGACAATGTGAAAGAGGTCAATCAGAGGTTTTCTACTGGTGCAGGTAATGAATTTTTTTTTATTTTAAAGGTACTCAATCCGATCAGATGGTCCCCATATCATCAAGTTACGACATAAACATTTCTTCAAAATATGCTTTTGTTATCAGAATCAATTAATTATAACAAAATAATGCTAACTGCTGTCAACTATGGTATAAAATTTCCCAAAACAAGTTGTTCAATGAAATATGGCCATATTATCACTTGCCTATCACAAAATTTGGCCGTATTACCACTTGATTTTAGAGTTATCCATCTTCATCCGCAATTTTGTCTGAGACAATCGGTTTGACGACTCGTTTCTGGGCCACAACTAATTACACATTTCGAGAAATAAAAAATTTCAAAAATCGATATCTGATCAATCTAAGCATTGATGGGTGGGTTTCTCGACTCGAATAAAATATTTTTCACCCCCAAAGCCAAAGAAATAGTCATTTGGGAGCGTTAATTCAGATTATGCATCTTTAACTTACATGTTTTGTAAGATCAGCGCTATTTGAGTCAACATCATACCTGAAACAAATAACAGTAAAAGTGTTTAATAATAACTTTCCAGTATGCATACATACCAACATAAAAATAACACTGCACATCAATGTAACTAAAAGAATTGTATTTACAGACTGTAATAGGATTTTAAGTTGGTTCTTTCAATAATACTTAATGGAGTATAAGAATTGTGATGTTGATGTGTTGTCTAATTAGATATAACAAGAGGTAGCATCTCTTGTGTCTCGTTTTCGGTGGCTTACCGCCGGTGGCTACCGCCAATTGGTGTGCATCAGTATCGGTAGACTAATTAATAGGTCAAATTGAAAAATGACCAATTAAGGGCCATAACTCTATCAAATTTTATCGGGCCAGGCTGGTTTTCGAACTCGTCCGAAATATTCATGGCAAGTATGTCTATTCCAAATTTTAAACAAATCGGAGGATGTTTGTTGAAGTTATCGCGCTAACAAGCTAAAAATTCACGAAAAATAACTAATTAAGGGCCATAACTCTATCAAATTTTATTGGGCCAGGCTGGTTTTCGAACCGGTCCAGGATATTATTGGAAGACACTTATATACCAAATTTTAGTTGAATCGGATGACGTTTGTTGAAGATATCTCGCTAACGAGCTCAACATTCGTACAAAATGACTACTTAAGGACCATAACTCTATCAAATTTTATCGGACCGGGTCGGTTTTCTAACTCGTCCGAGGTATTCTTGGGACACACCTATATATCAAAAATTTCAATCAAATAGGATGATGTTTGTTGAATTATCACGCTAACGAGCTGAAAATTTGTGAAAAAATGACTAATTAAGGGCCATAACTCTATCAAATTTTATCGGACCAGGCCGGTTTTCGAACTCGTCCAAGATATTCTTGGGAGACACCTATATACCAAATTTCAATCAAATCGGATAACGTTTGTTGAAGTTATCGTGCTAACGAGCTGAAAATTCGTGAAAAATGACTAATTAAGGGCCATAACTCTATCAAATTTTATCGGACCAGGTCGGTTTTCGAACTCGTCCGAGATTTCCTTGGGAGACACCTATATACCAAATTTCAATCAAATCGGATAACGTTTGTTCAAGTTATCGCGCTAACGAGCTGAAAATTCGTGAAAAATGACTAATTAAGGGCCATAACTCTATCAAATGTTATCGGACCAGGCCGGTTTTCGAATTCGTCCAAGATATTCTTGGGAGACACCTATATCCCAAATTTCAATCGAATCAGATAACGTTTGTTGAAGTGTTTGCGCTAACGAGCCTAAAATCAGTGAAAAATGGCAAAGGGCCATAACTCTGTAATAAATGTGCGGACAATAAATGGTTGAGTTATAAGCAAAACACGCCGCCCGCCCGTCCGCCCGTCCGCCCGCCCACCGTCCCTCATCAAACTATAAGTCGAGTTGTGGAAAAAAACTCGACTAATAAACTCACTGTTTATTGGTAGAAGGGAACTTATCTTGCAGGAAATATAATTTTTAATATTAAAATTAGTTTTTCCTCAAGGGAAGCCCGAAACTGAACTATATGGATTATTATCCTCGGCCTTGTGTTATCAGGAGGGTTAAAATTTATTGTCCGTTTATTGCGTACTCCGGTCAATCAGCGATCGGATTAGCTCACGCATGAATGCGTCCCGTGCAAATCCCGCGCTCTTAACAATTCATCTAGCCAGTTTTATTTCCGACTTTTAATAAGAAGATTTGCGAGTTTCGGGGTTGGGAATGGCACCGCCATGGGAGGGATCTATGATAGTTCAGTTTCGGGCTTCCCTTGAGGAAAAACTAATTTTAATATTAAAAATTATATTTTTCCGCCAAGGAGAAGCCCTTCAACTGAACTATATGGATTAGAATGCAAGCCCAGGAGGAGGCAACAAGCAATAAATTTAATATTCCAGTTTGACGGGAATGTACTCTTCCAAAACAGATGTCATGTAAATGTGATTTAGTCATGAATCAGCTTTGATATGTTATGTGAAAGAGCTCATAAATTCAGATTCCAGTATTGCTCAAGCTTGTACCTGCCCCCCCCCCCCCCCCTGGTTTTAGGAAGAAACGTCCCAGGCAGTGCCACACCATACGCGCCAGCTAGAAACCGAGCAAGTAGAGACTTCTTCTTCTGCTGCTGACTTCACTGCATCTTCTTCTCGTTTTCATGTGATGAGAGTGATTTCTGTAGATATCTTCCAAAATAGAAAGCGCTATTGACAGTATGCGACATCGAGTCGTCCCCACACAGAACAGCCTCCAAAGGCTCGGGTGCGATTTTCCTGGAGGATTGGTTGCCCGAATCTCCGAGAACGGCACCCCGCCTGCCACGGACTGCTGGTCCAGGACCATGGGGCTCGAACTGGTTCATCCCGAGGTAAAGACTGGTACAGTTGTGCAAGTTTGTGTAAGTCAGTTGACACATATCCTGTGATGAAGTTTTGTACAAGAGATCGACCCATGTCGTTTCCATACGCAAAGCGAGTTCCTTAGGAACGACAGAATCCCGTGATTCTTGCCCATCGTCGTCAAAGCCATCAGACGCCATGAGAAGTATAGGAAGCATGTCAGTAACGACCACAGCAACAGAACACCCTGCATCAGGTTGAGATAAGGTACTATAGGGAAGCCCACTCGGGGAATGGCTCGAACGAGGTATAAATGCTCTCGCAGTTGAAGTTAAGGTGCTTTGGCCCACCCCAATGCCAGAAGGTCAGCAAAAAGATAAAATTAGAAGGATCCATTTGACCAGAGAAAACCCCCCCACCGAATCTCCCGAATGCAGGTGGTCCAGACAAGCTGGAATAAACATCGATGACATACCACTAGGATCCCATGACGGCAGAGGAGCAGGCCTGGACGTATCACGTGGGATGACGTTTCCAGGGGGACAGGACCCACTTTCGTAATGAGGTGAGCCACAGCGCCGTGGGGAAGCGTCAGAAGGCCTGTTGGCTGGAGCGCATTGAGCGGCACCGGACATCGAGACTTCCCCACCCAGAACAGCCGCCAAAGGCGCGGGTGCTGATGTCCTGGAGGATTGGTTGCCCGAATCTCCGAGAACGGCACGCTGCCTCCCATGGTCTGCTGATGCAGGACCCGGGGGGGCCGAACTGGTCCTGCCCGAGGTAAGACTGGTACGTTTGCTCAAATTGTTTAACCATGGACCAACGGGCCCTCATCCAACAATGACAATACCGCATATTGCCGCGTTTATTTCTTGAGCAACCCGCACGGTGTGTGGCCATCAAAGTCGAATCTCGTCGACTATAAGCAAGACAAGACATTCTGTTAGTTATTAGCAAGCGTAATACACAAAACATTTTGTTAGTTAATGCAAAATAATGTTAATAAGGTAAATTCCGTTCATTATGTGGCCACGTGGTCTTACCTGCTAGAAATTAAACTGCAGGTAAGATACTGTCACTTCCCGGCGAAGAGGACAATGAGAACCGATTTCTCCTGTGCAAGAACAGTTTTCGCGGTGCCCTTGCTTACGGTGAGGAGAATGTTTTATATGCGTATGGAAAGTCCTCCGAAGGTAGAGCAGGCCTGGACATATCCCGAGGGAGAATTATTCCAGGGGGACAAGACCCACTCCCGTAATGGAGTGGGCCATGGACCGTGGGGAAGAGTCAGAAGTATCAGTCCTTCCCAGATGACAGGAGCAATTGTACTCGCACCCGTATGCACTTGTAATTCTCTAATTCACGAGCATTAAACGTTGCCCTCTCCCTCTTGACAAAATGTGCATGGTTACAGTAACCGTTGATTCAATATTAAACTATTGGAGGTATATTTAAAAACCGGTCCCATCGCAGTTAAAGTATGGGAATGTGAAAGTGCAACGAAACATGCATGTATCGAGGTCTATCCCACAAAGACATTTAATTTGAGAGAAACTCAACGAACGATTATATTACGGATGCAATTACATCCGTCTTCTGGATTGTGAGAGAAAATGAGAGCTTGAGCTGCATTTTCATCTGGGAAGAACTAAGGCTGGTTGGCTGGTGCGCTGTCAGCGGCACATGACGAGTCTTCCCCACCCTAAGGCCCAGGTGATGAGGCGTGCGCCCATGAAGAAGGTTTTCCGAATCAACGATAGTAGCACCCCGCCAGTCACTGGTACTGGGCAGTGGTCATACACGATATAGAGGCTTCTTGCGGAACGGCGCTGTATATGTGTGATGATACAAAAGCTGTCATTTGTGTTAGTCATTTAGGTATTCTATTCACCAGATAATCATATGGATATTTAGTAATAGAAAGAGAAGAGATATGTTTTGGACTCTTTTGAAATTGGCACTGGCAGGTCTGCGGAATGCAATATGCGCAAGCCATAACATACTAGTATGTGTCGGCTGTCTGGTTGTCCTCAGGTACCCATAAGTTACACAAACAGTTATAATCAGTATCGCGAGAACCGCACACAACCTTGGCGCAACCTAGATTTTGCAACCGTCATGTGAACCGAACCATCGTGTGCCTCCAATACGCAGGCCTGCAGTGGTCGTGCGCAATATAAATATAAACGCTGTTCATGTAACTGCACTTTATATGTGTGACAATACAAATGCTGTCCTTTCTGTTAATTGCCCGATAATCAATTGGATATGAGGCAATAGAAGGAAAAGAGCCATGTGTTGGTCTCTGATGGAAATTATAGTGGCAGCAGCCCTGCGCAATATAAAAGCATTGTGACATTTGATCTTTTCTATATGTGGAAATAGAAGGTAGAGAGCCAAGTGATGGACTCTGTTGGAAAGGCTATTGGCAGTGCATCGGGGCACATGACAATATAAATGCATAGTAGTTCACCTTGACTATTCACGGATTGAAAGCGCAGAAGTATGTCGGTATCAGTGAAAATTGACGCACGCCATATTGATATAGTCAGTTTGTATGTCATTGAGCCTTTGAGGCACTGACACCCTTGTAATAGTATGGAACAATTATGGCTCGCCATACATGTTTTTAAGCTCACCATTTTGTATCATGTTAATTCATAATTTGAATGTATCGAAAACACTAATGTCTGAGGATAACAGTTCAGATGTTGTCTATTTGTTACAGTGAACACATGGAAATGTGAAACATCAAAATCATCAAAAGTATAAACATTGATTGACTGAAAATTTATTGAGACACTGGCTAGCCAATGAATCATTTCAACACTGCGACCATGCTAGGTCACACGGGTATGGTGACTTGCCACAAGTAGGCCAGCCAAAGGCTCTCATCCAAAATATCTCCAAAGAGTTCTGACCACGAACGGAAGTATCCTTGGATATTTAAGCAAACCATAGCTGAAGGTTCAGGCTACTGCACTTGCATATCTGTGTAGTCATGGAAGAGGGAAGCCCATTCAGCAAAATACATTGAGTGATTGCAAAGAAACAGACACAATTGTCGCCGAAATAGCGACAGAGTACCGGTATGAATTGATGGAGATCGCCATTCGACAATGGGAACTCAGGCTTCAAGATTCAACGAGAATCACCGAATCAATTCCCGTAATGATTCTCACAAAACTTTACAATTTGCAGTGTTTTATGACTAACATGATTCAGCATTTGATTCTCGTAAAATTAAATGTATTTTGAGCCCTGGAACTTAAAATGAAAATCCTTGGTGCCCAATCTTGTGTCAGATAATCCTAGTCCCCAATCAAACCAGTTGCACGATTCGTAGCAACCGGACACTGTCAGTAATACTGGACAGGCATGTAAAGAACGAGACTATTCAAGAGACACAGCATTATTTGAACACAGGCCATAGAATACTATATGTTGTAACAAACATAATCTCATTGTTTCTAACGATTGTTCCGATGATACAATGAGGGAAAGAAAATGGAATCGCAAGAACAGGGTCAAAATTTCAAATAAATATCTTGAAGTCGATGTAATGTTCGCGACGTTCCAAGTATCCAAATACGAGCCCTCATGTTAATAGTAATACATTCGGGCTAGCTAAGATTTGCAAATATTAATCGGTATGCACAATTAATTATAACGACATGTTGTATATGTACAATGATGTTCTGTGATAATCATTATCCAAATGTCGCTCAACTTCAACTTACAATTAGTTGAGGCAAAAGAAATTTCATTGGATGACAAGTTCTATCTTGTTTATGAATACATGAAATTATCGTCAAAGGAGACATTTCTGCCCTGGCCAACTTTCTGCGCACTAACAGAGCTGTTGCATATACGATGAGGTAGTGTACATGAAATGAACGTATCGAGAAGTCGGCTTCATGAAATATAGTTAGCATGAAATTAGGAGACTTCGCATACCGTACCACGTGGACTCCGAAATCGGACGATTCATGCCACCGTATATGTTGCACAATAATGCAATATAGGTTTTCTACAAGTAAACGATGTGCGTCTGTAGTCATCGTCAAAATGGCCATCAATGGCGAAGTTCTCAACGTGATTTTGTCGATTCCAATCCCAAAATTTTCGAGATAAAATGTGTCGATAAAAAACACGGAATTTTTATAAATTGCGTTGCGCATACTATGAAACGAAGAATTTCTGCGCGTACTTAAAAATATTAAACGACCGGGTAAGCAACGGATAAATTGCAAGTTTGTTATCAACAATAAATATTGAGTTGATAAACTTGCAATAGAGAAATAAACGGGACGCATTCATGCGTGAGCTAATCCGATCGCTGATTGACCGGAGTACGCAATAAACGGACAATAAATTTTAACCCTCCTGATAACACAAGGCCGAGGATAATAATCCATATAGTTCAGTTGAAGGGCTTCTCCTTGGCGGAAAAAACAAAGTACCCTATTAGTTCTGCACTTCAATAACCATTCCACAATCAACTAACCATCACAGTCTGGGTTAGACGAGGTTGGCACAGGTTTGAACCCCAACATCGGCAAAAATCGGAAACAATTTTCATGTTTGATCCGAGTTGAGAAACATCTCAATGTGTTATTCCGATCGATACATGGCCATTTCAATAAGAAATGAGAATTTGTTCACGCTCACTGAAGCAATGAACACTCATACTGTGTCTCCATAAATCTTATTTATATAAGTGATGATTCATTTCATTCTGAGGATGATAGAGGCAGCAATATATAATCGCCAGCTTTATCTGGAGATGCATCGCAATGTCCGGATATTTACCTGTTCAAACTGCTATGTGTTTTCGCATACAGGTACATTAGTGTACTGCTGCATCATTACATTAATAAACTAAACATTACACTTCAAACTTCATTAAGTTAATAAGCTAAACCTTACACTTCAAACTTCATTAAGTTAATAGGCTAAACCTTACACTTCAAACTTCATTAAGTTAATAAGCTAAACCTTACTTCAAACTTCATTAAGTTAATAAGCTAAACCTTACACTTCAAACTTCATTAAGTTAATAGGCTAAACCTTACACTTCAAACTTCATTAAGTTAATAAGCTAAACCTTACTTCAAACTTCATTAAGTTAATAAGCTAAACCTTACACTTCAAACTGCATTAAGTTAATAGGCTAAACCTTACACTTCAAACTTCATTAAGTTAATAAGCTAAACATTACACTTCAAACTTCATTAAGTTAATAACCAAAACCTTACACTTCAAACTCCATTAAGTTAATAAGCTAAACCTTACACTTCAAACTTCATTAAGTTAATAGGCTAAACCATACACTTCAAACTTCCTTAAGTTAATAACCGAAACCGTATACACTTCAAACATCATAAAGATAATAAGCTAAACCTTACACTTCAAACTTCATCAAGTTAATAGGCTAAACCTTTCACTTCAAACTTCATAAAGTTGATAAGCTAAACCTTACACTTCAAACTTCATTAAGTTGATAAGCTAAACCTTACACTTCAAAATTCATTAAGTTAATAGGCTAAACCTTACACTTCAAACTTCATTAAGTTAATAAGCTAAACCTTACACTTCAAACTTCATTAAGTTGATAAGCTAAACCTTACACTTCAAAATTCATTAAGTTATTAGGCTAAACCTTACACTTCAAACTTCATAAAGTTAATAAGATAAACCTTACACTTCAAACTTCATAAAGTTAATAAGCTAAACTTACACTTTCAAACTTCATTACATTAACCCTTTCATGACGGGAGCTGCGCTGGTGCACCATTAAAGACCATGTGCGAGTGCATTCTCTTATATAACGAGTCTCCCATAGGGAGCCTTGCATATATGTCCCATAGGATCCTTGCATATATATGAGAATGCACTGGCTTAAAATGTCAAGGTAAATATTGTTAGGCCAATGTATTCTATTATATAAGCGAGGCTCCCTGTGGGAGACTAACATAACATATATATAAAGAGAATACATTGGCAAAGGGTTTTCGCATAATTTCAGGAAGCTCTAGTCATGAAAGGGTTAATAAGCTAAGCCTTACATTTCAAACTTCATTACATTCACAAGCTAAACCTTACACTCAAACTTCATTGTATTAATAAACTAAATCTTACACTTCAAACTTCAGCTTCTGACTCTGCTCAAAATAAAAGTTCATAACAAACTTCTTCACAAAGTTTGGATTCAAGTTATTCCAGATGATTTCTGTCCTTCCAAACTGAAACAATAGAAGGAAAAATGTATTATTCTATTAGAGCACTATTGTCTGAGATTTAATTCTATATTCATTGGTAAAGACATATGTATAAGTTATCGACACTTTCAAGTTTACACTGCAGGGACATATCCAGGCCCTTTTTCAAACCGTTTACCGGTTTGGGCGCCCAAACAAAAATAAAAATAATAATAATTCTATTTAGGTCCCAATTCATATCATAACAAGATACACAGCCTTTATATATTTATATATATTGACATAAGACATTTAAGTTTACAAAAAGATTTAAGTTTAACAGTTGGAATCATACTGTAAAGTATGTTGTCTTATATCTAGCTTTCATCTGTGAACACTTCAAATAGTTTGAGTTCAGGTTTGTTATCATTCAGTCTTCAGACTTCAGTATTTCAATCAAATACAGTGCGCACAGGAACAGTGACAATTTGATCAAATCAACCTGGTTATCAGGTGGGATCTCATAATACCAAATGAAAAATTAACATAGAGATTAGTACTAATATAGTAATTACTAACTTAATAGACAAATTAGACATTGTTTATGTACTAGTATATAATGTATGTGTCTCTCACTTGAATTTTAGAAAATAGCCTATTATATGAATTAAAGTGATAATGGCAAGTCTCATTTTAAGCAGGATAAGCATAATCCATTGAACAAAAAGATATCTGACAATAACTTGTAAGCATTTCCAATCCATACATGTATATATAAAAAAAATCCAAATTATGCTTGAGAAACTTGATCAAATTGACCTCACAGTGAAATTCAAAATACTGACTCAAAGAGCCCTAGATTAGCTCTCAATGCAATGGATTTTCAAAAAAAATTCCAGGGGGAGAACCCCCACCATCAGCAGGGAGTCACCCCCTCCCGAACCTCCCTCCGCTCAGGCCTTCAGAATATGCCTTCGGCATATCATTGCCCAAAAACAGGTGTCCCCAAAGAATCCCTGGATTCTTCACTGCACTGATTAACAAACACCTTATTTTTCATCAAGAAATTAAGTAAGTTTCTGAGTAATTATCCAGTATTTGAGAAATTTAGTTAACATAAAGAACAGAATAAAAGGTCACTGACAAAAATGTCCCCTGACGAAGGTGGCAGGTTTGGACGATATCTATGCTAAACATTGTTAAAATCAGTTAATATTTGTTCAAGTTATTACGCTAATGAGCTGAAAATCAAGAAAAATCGGCAAAAATGACAAGAACTCCGCCAAGATGGGTCCAACAAAACTCTCAGAATCGCAGGATAAAATATGTGACCAAGGATGTACATGTTCGACTCATGTCGAAAAATGGCAATAACTCCGCCAAAATGACTCCCACTGAACTCAAAATTGCAGGTGTGCAGGTTCCCATGCAGGTTGACATCTGTGCCAAGTTTTTTTTAAATTGACTGGAAAATGACATAATACAGGATCAGACAAAAGATGCGTCCCAGCATGTACGATTCTATGTCGAAATGTCGGAGGACAATGAAAGCATTAATGACATTGTAGCTCAATTTGGAGATGGGACAATGACATACATTACAGTCAATAGAGTGATTAGGAATGCGTAAAGTTTAATTGTTTAAGGGATACCAGAGGTCACCTTAAGAGCCATATGAAGATTGGAATCCGATCAATTGAATGAAAAATTTTGGTTGTTGGGCATGCCAAAGTCTTTAGTTATGCAAAGAATAAAATCCAAGATAGTTACGGGCAGCCATGTTTTTTGAATGAAAATCATTCAAATTTAACAGCTCCCATCTAGAAGTGATTTTCACAACAGTAAATCCAAGATGATTTTAAATGAAATTAAGAAAAAAATCTAGGTCACCCTGAAGATCAGTACTAAGTTTGGTGGCAATCGAAAGAAGGATATTGCCTGTTGGGCATTCCAAAGTATTTAATTATGAAAGAGTAAAATCCAAGATAGCTGCTGGCAGCCATATAGTGGATTGAAAATTTTCAAAAGAGTTAATACAAGATGTTTTTCAATGAAATTTGGAAAAAAATTATGACTCCCATTCTGAAGATCAGTATTTACTTTGGTGCCGATCAGATGAAGGATGTGGCCTGTAGGGTGTGCCAAAGAATTTAAATCCCAGATAGCTGCTGGCAGCCATGTTTTTTAACCAAACTCTGGGATAAAAAAAAACCTCCCATCTAGTGGTCACCCAGAGATCCATATGAAGTTTGTATATGATCGTTTAAGTGAGTGATGTGGTCTGTACGATGTGCCATAGGATTTAGTCATGCAAAGAGTAAATTCCAAGATGGCAGCAGCCATAGTTTTCATTCAATATTGTTCAAATTTTATAGCTCCCATCTAGAGGTGATCCTAAATAGGCCTGTAAATTTTATTTTCAAAACAATTCTCCAATAAATGTGGGCTGCAGGGTGTGACAATGAATCAAATATGAAATCCTAGATGGTTGCTGGCAGCCATGTTTTTTAACAAATTTTGGAAAAAATTGATGGGTCCCAAAAGATAGATTCGTATTAAGTTTGGTAACAATCAGATGAGGGATATCACTTGTAGAGTGTGCCAAAGGATTTAGTCATGCAAATAGTAAAATCCAAGATGGCCGTTAGCCATTTGTTTATAAGAATTCTGAAAAAATTTATGGTTCCCATCTACGGGTTACCATGAAGATTCATTTGAAATTTGGAGATGATAGGATGAGAGATGTGGCCTGTAGGGTGTGCCAAAGAAAATGGATGACGGACACCACCCCATGGCAATAGCTCAAACAGGACCTCATCAAGTTGAGCTAATGTAAGGCACCTTACAGTTCAACAAAATTCCTACATAAGATACAGGTACTACATGTAAATATTCAACAAGATATAAACTTGAGGATAATCACCTCTTGCCACTGTCTCTGTGGATTCTGTGTGAAAAGTACACATACTGGAACAAACGAAAACAATATTAGTTGGATGTATATAGCACAGTTTCTGAAGATTCTATTAAAAATCAGTTGACAAAGACACATATCAAACCATTTAATAATATACACAAAATCACGATAATATCCATTCAAATCTTACATAAAATCTGAATTTGTTCAACAACAGTTGTGATGTTTATTGCTACGTCTACCCAAAACATTGATTTTCTTGAATCTGATGACTACAATGTCATGTCGCCACACAAAAGTATAAATAGAATCACAAAATAGTTGTGTCACATTGGGAAACATCCTTTTTTTTTATGAACGCTGCACTAAAAAGAGTGTGAACAGATGTTGGTGTAAGATGGTTGAGTGAACAGATGGAGAGAAGACTCACTTGGATCTGATTTGGAGAAAACATCTGCGTCAATAAGTTTCCTGAAAAATAAAGAGGTGCATGACTATAATTAAAATCCTTAACTAGATGTTGTTGCAAGCACTGTGAGCATCGCTAGTGTTGCATCATCTGAGACTTAAAAATTTTCAGCATCAACAACAACAAGTTTATTTCTCTTGAATTACATCATGTTTCAGGCCTGGTGTTCTGTTTGTGTTCTTTTTTAAATGTGCCAACTTAATTTCAGGGATTCCTCTGTAGTCATACATGACTGAAACTGCTGAGTAAACACACTGCATATGTGAGATTACAGTTTATGTTATCCTTACACCTGATGCTCTCACACCTACACCATTGTCCCTCTTATACCCGACTTTCATGCCTTGGTAATCTTCTAACCAGTTTATAACCCACTGCTCAATTTGACTTATTTTATGCATCAAATATCAACCTTTGAGATACCTTCAACCCCCCCCCCCCCCCCAAGATTCCAGTTCTATTGACTGACAGTCACTGGAACATGATCGATATGAGCTTATTATAATGCTTTCTTAGGTTATCCCTGATAGCCTTGAAGCATGTACATGTAGAAAATTATTTCTTCTGCGACTGCTACTTCTGCCTTCAGTAAGAAACAGCATCTTCGATTGGTCAGAAAGCCACGTAATAAAGAAGTAGACAGAAGCACCAAATTAATTAGGAAATGTATTAGGAAATTTTTCGATAACGAATATACACTGAATGATAATGTCTCAGTCGGCCTTTGCTACCTTATTATGTCAGTCACAAACATCGAGACTGAACCAGCTTAGCTAGCGAACCAGCCATGAAATTGGTTGAGCCAGCTGCGAAAACTATTTGTTGTGGCTTTGGGATCTAACCTGCCAACATAAGGGAAACCAGGATAACCATTTCTGTATCTGTAATGTTACTGCGCGGTGGCCAATGACGGCCTTAGGCACACTGAGAGGAGGTGTGTGATATTGTTCTAGGAGGCTGCGACAGGTGGAACTATCCTGGAGCAGTGATCCTAGGTTTTACGATTCTTCCGAATCGCTGGCGGACACAGCAGAATCTTCAAGTTGATACCAGTCAATTGTCTTTTTGCGAAGGAGTGTTTGTATTGGTCGCAGCTAGTATGCCCGAGTTTAAATAGCCATTTATTATTACAAACATCCTTTTTGACGATGTTGGTGAAAACATAGTATGATAAATTTGTTGTGCACAGTGATATTTCTGCTTTCATTTTTCGGGGGCAGGCCTAGGAAGTCATGCACATTGAGAGCTGGCACCATTCCCTTCACTGTGTCAGCCTTATTTCCTGGTGTCTGTCCTGGAGTTTCTATAGTCTCTCATCGCACTGCTTCTTCCATCACTTCATTTCCGTCAGTACGTCATGGATGCTGGAGCAGGGGGTGTGTGGTGGGCAAAGTGTCTTTTGATACATTCAGACATTGATGGCGGGTGTATGTCTGCTGTTCTGGAGTGTACGGATGCTGTGGCAGTCAAATCGCAATTTTTTCGAGCGATCGAGACGCAAACAGTCACTAATATCTACATGGACAGGTAATTATCATATTTATATATTCACACTCATTTTTCATGGGTTGCAGCTTAATATTATGCTATTTGTAGCTCCAAATTTTATTAATATATATATACTAGTTACTATGACTCGTGTGACAAGGATCTATTGATAGCATGGTTACTTGTATAACTGATTTAATACTAATGCTTTGTATCTTTGGTGATTTTTTTAGATGCACAAAAAGGACGAGTTAAATAATCCAGCGAAATTTCGTGGGATTACAGTTACACCAATACTACTGAAGATCCTTGAGAAAGTCCTCATTGGTATGTCAAACGAACAACTGCCGGCAACCCAATCTAAGCTTCAACTGGATTTACTGAAGGAATGTCAGCAACGAATGCCGCTTTAATGATATCTAAAGCAATTAGTGAATCCAAAGAAATGAAGATGCTACTATTTCTAGCAACACTTGATGCTCAAAAAGCCTTTGATGTTGTACCCCACTCTACCTTGATGCGAATGTTATTTTGTGACAATATCCAGGGTGATCAACGGTTGATGCTGAACCATCTCTACAAGGACATGAGATCGAGAGTTAAATGGAAAGGACACATTTCAGAAGATATCAGCATTAAACAAGGTGTTAGACAAGGAGGTGTGCTATCTGCTTCTCATTATAAACGGTTCAATAATCCACTGCTACTGAACTTGGAGAAAAGACACACTGGTGCCAAGATTGGACATATTAGAATTCCACATGTTACTTGTGCTGACGATGTTGCTCTTCTTGCTCATAATGACCTAGATCTTCAATTGATGTTACTTGAATCAATCCTTCAAAAAGCACAATATCGGTATATAACAACAAACACACCAGCGACATGAGGAAGCCACTTGAATTTGAGAATTGATGAAGTACACTTGAGGATACATCTGGGGATTGAACGAAGAACTGATGGAAAATGTGACGTCGAAAGTAGAATTCAGAAAGGCAGAAGAACGATGTATGCGCTAATGAGAGCTGGGCTACATGGGAATGGTGGTCTTAATCCACTGGTATCAACAAAGCTATGGAACATCTATGTAATTCCAAGAATTTTATATGGAATCGAGGCTTTAACTCCATCTCCATCTGACATCAATTGTATAGACATGTTCCAGAAGAAAATGCTGAAGCAGATCCAATCCTTACCACAACGTACAGCAAATGTTGCAAACTTCGGACTTCTTGGGGTACCCCCAAATATTGAAGCAATTTTCCACAAAAAAATCCTATGCTTCTTTGGAAATATCTGCAGAAGTGAGGGGTCCATCGAGAAAGAAATTGCTTATAGGCAATTAGCAATGAAGGATCTAAAATCTCGCAGCTGGTTCTCTGGAGTGAGGAAGATGTTGTGTAAATATATGTTACCATCTGCATACGACATACTAAAGTCGCCACCTGAAAAAACGGCGTGGAAAAAACTGGTTGTCAGCAGCGTTGACAGTTTCTGGAATAGTGAAACTAGATCCGAATTTGCAAAAAAATCAACACTACATTACATCAACCCTAATGCGATAAAGATTGAACACACTCATCATGTATGGTCAACTGTAAGAAACAACATCCATGACATTAGAAGTCAGAATGTTGGCTGGAGTTTACACACTTCAGGATAAACGAGCTGTATACTATAATGAGTCACCAGACTGCCAGATGTGCAAGCAAGACAGTGAATCAATCCATCATCTTTTGACCTCATGCAAATATCCGACAATTCAGAAGTCTAGAGATGCAGCACTGAAACAACTGAAGACCATCATCCCACTTCCTGTTTATACGGCAATCACAGATCACCCTGCCATCCTTGCTCAATTCACCCTGGACTGCTCCTGTGACAATATCTCAGATATTCTTCAATTGGACTACTCACTGTTGGAGAAGATCGAATATTGGAGCAGAATTTATATCATGGACCTTCATCAACAAAGATCATTATCATTGAGGAAGGATCACAGCAGACTGAGTTAATTTTTTCTATTAATCATTTTTATACACTCAATCATGTCAATCGGAAATTCAAAATTAATATCACTCCAACCCAGAGGTTCAGCGAAAAATTACCGCTGGGAATTCAAGAAGAAGAAGAGGAAGAAGATGCTTTGCATCTTTGGTGATTTGAATACGACAATGTCTTCGGTTCGTCAGTATACATGTAGGTAGTACTAGTAGGTACATGTATGTGTATGGATAAGATTTATTATTCATGCATAGGGCAGCTTATGTTTATGTTTGGCAATTTATGGTTTGGAATTTGTTTAGCTTCTGGATATGTATTTGTGTGATTATGCTGTAGCCCAATTATTGTGTCTTATATTGCAAGTTTGGGTAGTGGTGTGGGTAGAGAGGAATGCAGGTTTAAATATTAAATATTAGATAATTATGTTATATTATTCCTTTATTTTTCCAATAGCTTGGCTTGGATGACCACTTATAATAAAGCAGCTATATGTTGTACTTATTTATTAAGTACTTCTTCAGATATTTAGGATAGGTTTGTCAATTTCAATTTGTAGCTTGCAATCACTTGGGAGTTTGTTCCACCAACACCTTGCTCTGGTTGATATAGTTTTCCTTGCTTTAGTTGTTCTCCTGTATTCACAATATAGATTTGAGCTTGCTTTAAATTGAGTATTATGATCATGAATTTCAATCAGCTCAGTGAACAGTGACAGCGATTTTGGGAGTTTCTTTTGATGAAAATCATGTAAAATTTTAATCATCTGCATATTTCCGATATCCCCAATTAATATACCAATAACATAATTTTTGAAGGTGTTATGGTTTATTAACGGCCCGACAGGAATGATTAACAGCCCGAGGGCATATTAGAGGCAGTCTCGGGCCGCTAATATGCCCGAGGGCTGTTAATCATGAATTTCTGGAGGGCCGTTAATAAACCATGACGCCAGACAAAATCATGTTATTACTATTATTACCTCTCCTTCCGCATGTGATCACTTAAACGAAAGTGGGCTGCAGGCGTTAATGAAAACAAAGCTTCAATAATTATCGCCCGCTTCCGGTCAACTTCTCCTCAAAATTAAGGAATCTTATCATGCAGGTAAAATACGATGGTCACTAAAAAGTGTACTCCGGCCCAGACCCCGACTCGGGGAAAATGTGTACTCGGAAGATATATGTTGCATATCTTTTCCACTTTGTGAAAAAAAATAATTCTTTTGCTAAATTATATGCTACTATGCCAATTTATTAAATATGTGATAAAATTTTAACCGAAAAAATTAATAACATACTTTTTAATAGCATTTTTACTTCGAAAACACACTAAAAAGTGTACTCCAAGAAAAAGTGTACCCGAGTTAAATATTGAATTTCATGCTTCACTATCATCTTCACAAACACTAAATGTTGTACAATACTATTAACAGGTTGTAGAAATATATTGGTGATATGAATTAATTATTTTATTCAGTGAAACATAATCAATTCTCACATTTGTCATGGTGTCAAAAAATGTCATACTCCGGCCCCGACGCCGACTCGGGGAAATTGTGTACTCGGAAGATATATGTTGCATATCTTTTCCACATTGTGGAAAAAAATAATTCTTTTGCTAAATTATATGCTACTATGCCAAGTTATTACATATGTAATAAAAAAATTACCGAAAAAATTACTAACATACTTTTTATATTAGTTTATATAGAAGGTGAGAAAAACCTACCTCTTACCATCTAAACACCAGTCCGTTCCAGCATTGCACCTGACATCGCATATCAGAGTTACCATTCATGATATTCACACAGACATCATTGAGGGTCAAATTTGATGTAGTGTTAATGGCGACGTTTCGACTAATTTAATATTATATTAATCGTGTTCAAGTTTATCATTTCAGATGAAGAAGATGAAAGTCTACACCAAGATTTAATTTTAAAGGCCCTTTTCAGGGCCACATGCTTTCTCCTCAAGAGTACTATATAGAGTAATCCCTAACATTTATCTTTATGTAATCTACCACTGACATGATGGACGGTAGTTTCGATGTTTTAAAGTAACACTTTTCCCGTAGAATATATTTAAAGCTCTTGCTGTTATTCTTGTCCTCCGATGTTCAATAATGAGAACTCTAACTCAGGGGTGCCGGAAGAGGGGGGGCAGCTGACCCCCCTACCCTTGACCAAGGGGGGCGAGCGGGGGCAGGACTTGCCCTTTTTCTGGAGACAGAAAATGCTTTTTGTGTGTTTAATCTAATGTTTTTATAGCAAAATGTGACTTTTTTGGTCCAAATACCACCAATTTCACAAGGAATATTAATTTTTTGTCAATTTTATCACAAAACGGCCATAAAAACCGACAAATACCTTTAAAATAGGGATTTTGCCACAATGAATTTATGGTTATTTTCCCGAGTTTGCAGAGAAAATGCCCTTTTTTGCGGAAAAGTGCCCTTTTTGTAGGCTCTGCCCCCCCCTGTCCTTGGATGCTTCCGGCGCCCCTGCTCTAACTGGTACTCCCAGCATAGTATAACTTATAACGTATAACATTTTACATAATAATTCGTCTTTAAAAAAAAAATCCGCCTGACTTCCACGAAGTCTGCTGGTCCCAAGCCCAGATAAAGAATGAGGGGAGTAATAAATGAACCAAAAGACACTGAATTAAAAACCCCGATGTTGGCCGCAGACGTCTGAGTCGGAGTACACTTTTTAATGTAATTTGGATGTAAAGTTTATTATAATAGAAGAATAATGTGTAATGTTTGAATGAAGTTAACATTGGTATAACTATGACTTCGCTGACTTATAGTTCGTTGAAAAAATAAATTATATTCTTATAATAGTGATACAATTATATCATATATCTTCCAAGTACACAATTTCCCCGAGTCGGCGTCGGGCCGGAGTATGACATTTTTTGACACCACGACAAATGTGAGAACTGATTATGTTTCACTGCATAAAATAATTAATTCATATCACCAATATATTTCTACAACCTGCTAAACGTATTGTACAACATTTAGTGTTTGTGAAGCGGATAGTGAAACATGAAATTCAAGATTTAACTCGGGTACACTTTTTCTTGGAGTACACTTTATAGTGTGTTTTCGAAGTAAAAATGCTATTAAAAAGTATGTTAGTAATTTTTTCGGTAAAATTTTTATCACATATTTAATAAATTGGCATAGTAGAATATAATTTAGCAAAATAATTTTTTCCCCCCATAAAGTAGAAAATATATGCAACATATATCTTCCGAGTACACATTTTCCCCGGACCTCCTATTTACCGAGAACAACCGAGAACAACCGAGAACAAGTCCAAAATTAATAAATAAGTCCTAATAATGTCCAAGTATAGTGTATATATCACTCTTAAGTAGATATTGTACCATATTTGACCATTTAAATGACATATATGTAGTTATTTTACGTATACCGAGAACTTGAAACGTCGCCGCCATGTTCTCGGCTGGCGGTAACACAAAGGCATGAGTCGTGCCTAAGTGTTAATTAACGGGACCTGGGTCTGTTTGGTGATGAGAATTAATTGAGTTGTGTACACTAATATGTGTTACTGTTAGTTAATCACTGCGATGTGTGAGTGCGTAACATTGTAGGTGAGAAATATATTAAAGAAATAATTACAACTGATGCAAAAAAACACCTTCTGTAATCTGTCACTTGGAAGAACAAATCCTACTTCTCAAATCAGCAATTGAAACTGGATCTATAATTGGTATCGACGGAACATTTAATCTTGCATCTTGCTATGTAACAACTATTATTTTTTAAAAACCCTAATATTATAAGGAAATCAACTTCAGATCCACCAATACTTTTAGGACCTTTATTGTTGCATTGGGATGTTACTTTTTAATCTTACCATCGGTTTTTATCTTATTTATCAAGTAATCAATTAGGTTTTCAATACTGGACTTCTGACGACAATTGACAATGGCAGACATATGATGAGACAGAAGCTGACATACTTATGCAAAACAGACGATATTTGACAAATTCATTCATGCCGAGATTACGAACTAAAAATATTTGACGCTCGAAAGCAAAATCAAAACATTCCTAAATTTTGAACTAATAACAATTGTGAATCAATGAATAATATTATAAAATTATCAACCGATTGGAAAATATTAAAACTCCCAGACTTAACAGACAGACTTTATGAAATTGTAAATGATCAACCCAGGGATATTAGAAGTGCGCTGCACTCAACTGGTGACTTTCAGTTAGCGGAAAAATTCAAAGTAAGACATCAAATTTGGGTAAACTTGCCACCGGGACGAAGAGATAGACGTCTAAAACAAATTCTACAATTCGTATCAGCTCCTTCGACTGACTTTGATGGGGTAAATGTGCCGAGTCTCAAATGGTGGAGCTCGAGTGCTGTAATAAGTGAATAGCCCGGATAAAAGCTGATGGAAGTTTAAATTCGTGTCAAACCGAGAAGACACTACAAACCGAGAACAAGCTTAATTATCAAACCGAGAAGACACTACAAACCGAGAACAAGCTTAATTAATTAAGCCGATACGCTGTGTGTTAAACGAGATCGTCGCTCGGTGGCGCTTACAATTTGTTAACAATATGTCGGTTAAATGCATAAAAGTAAACATTTTAATGAAAATATTGATGTCCACTGTAGATATTTCAAATAAAACACTATATTCAATGTATATAAGGCATTTTAAACCTTGTTCTCGGTTGTTCTCGGTAAATAGGGTGACCCATTTTCCCCGAGTCGGAGCCGGAGTACACTTTTTAGTGACCATCGTAAAATACTGTTAATTAATCTACTAGAGAACGCCCTCTAAAGTGGTAATAATAAAAGATTGTTTTCTTTACAGATGTTATGATCATTTACATTTCTATAGCATAAGATTGCTGTTGATTTTATCTGTATTTTTTCAGTGAAAACCGAAGTCGTCAACAACATGTTGTTAGAATAGAATAGTCAACAACAACAACAACCACATGTCCACAGACAACAACCCAAGCATTTTTCTTACAATTTTCAGAACACAGTGAACTTTGTCAAAATGTCATACTCATGATACTGATAGCCTACTGTAAAAACAACAACTTTCGAAAACAGGAAGTAAACTTGAGTTGAAACGTCAATATTTGATCACCTGAATTCGAAGTATCAAAATTACTTCAACATAAGTCAAAACTTTGAGTGGGTAGAGAAGTGGAATTTTGAAGCCATTACTCATTAGAAACGAACTTCTGTATAAATCGTATATTTTTACTATATATTTACCGACAAGACACCGATAACTCAACTAAAGAAGCGGGTGCAACATGCACTCCTGGCTCAAAAACTGGGGCTTCCGCCATATTTGTCAATTTTGTTTACTAAATTACGTTCCACTGAACGATTTTTGATCTGGGGGGAAAACGCGACCGTCATCGCTATTTATAGTAACAACAGCATGTGATTGGTTGGGTGGGTAAATGTAACCACTCATCCGAATGAAACACAATCACAGGTGTATCAGTATCATGAGTATGATGGTACTTAAATATAATGTGATATGGGCAGATAACTAATGGATGCACGTTGATTGATTAACCGTGACTGATAAATTTGTTGAATGATGGGCAACTAATATTGATGTGGCCATCGACGTATATTGTAAGTCCAAATCAATTATTTGGACTTCATATAACTTTATAAGTCCAAATAATTGGACTTATATAAGGCCAATTAGTGAATTGATTTGGACTTAAGTCCAATTCATTGACATTTGGACTTAAGTCCAATTATTTCCAAATATTGGACTAAACGCAATTGAATTGGACTTAAGCTCAATTTTTATGTTTGTTATTTCTCGAGATGTTTAATAATAAGTCTTCGAGAAACATGTGGTCAAACGGACGGTGGCAATATCATACGACTTCCCCGTCGAGATAATTTCTCGCCCAATGTTTTGAGTTTTGCAAAGAAATGTAACTCTAACATACCCGTTATTTCGTAAAAAATCATCTTTACGAAATAACGGGCATACCAAAAGAATGACACCACAAAGAGACACGTTTCAAAAACACTATAGGAAAAATCACTTGTAGGGTGGGTGGGCTTGGAGGAGGTGGACGGCACTATCTAACAAACTTCAGCCCAAAATGTTCTTGACGGGGAAGTCGTGTGAGATTGCCCGGACGGTCTTGCGGATGAAGATGGATAACACTAAAATCAAGTGGTAATAATAACCACTTGATTTTAGAGTTATCCATCTTCATCCACAAGACCTTCAAAAAGTTCAATTATTGATCACCATAAACAAAACTCCATTAATTCTTCTGCAGGATTACTATCCGGTATGGGAGGCCATTTTCATATTTATTAAATAATTGGACTTAAGCGCAATTGAATTGCACTTTAATAGGCATAATTACTTGTGCTTAAAAGCACAATTCATTTAACATTATGTGGGCAGAATTTGTGCTTAAAATTAAATTTAAAAATCTGCAATGTCAATTTCCCTTGAGCCCAATCACATTAGGCTTAACCCTTCCATGACTGCAACTTCATGAAATTTTGCAAAAACCCTGTGCCATGCATTCTCTTATATATATGCAAGTCTCCCATATAGAGAATGCACTGGCATAGAATCTTTAATGCTGCACCAGCGCAGCTCCTATCATGAAATGGTGAAGCACAATTATTGATCACCATAAACAAAACCACCTTAATTCTTATAGCAGGGACGCCGGAGAAGGGGGGCATGCAGGGGCACTTGCCCCCCTTTCCCTGACCCAGGGGTGTCCAGTGGGTACCCGAATAGTGCCCTCCTGACTGGTTTGCCCCCCTTGCCCATTGGTGCTTCTGGCATCCCTGTCTTATAGAATAGTCTGCAGAATGACTATCTGGTGAGTTTCTTTTAGAAAACATAAAACAACTAACAAAAACTTATTATGAATGAACCTCATTTGATCTTGGAGCGGTAAAAATTTGTTATGGCTATTGTGCTAAGAGCAATTGGGAAAATAAATGTGAAAACAGCCTCCCATAAACACATTGTAATTTGTAATATAGTATATAATAAAATAAAAGAAATAATATATATTCCTGGGCCCCTGTTAGTTTCAAGGATACATTGAATTTTGTCAACACTATTGTCAATGAAATAAATGACAACCTTCAGTATTTTTATTAATAAACTACATGTATGTACCTTTAATAATTTATGATTTTAATCCATTAAAAACGTTATTTTTCTATCAATTTACTAATGTTTAAACCAGTATAATTTAATTCTGAATAATTTTTCTATGATAATTTTTTTTAAATATATTACCGCCGACTATGGATTCATCATCCACCATGCAATTAATCTGTACATCCGCATCCACCAGCATTCAACTTATCAATTCATGCACCACAATCATCACTCCAACTTACCACTTTTCATAGTCACATTATAGTGTTTGGGCATTTTCTAAAAAAAATTGTCATGATGAAGTTGGTGAAATATAGTATAGACATATTATAATTATTAACAGTCATATTCAGTAGGAAGAACTATTTTATAAACCAGGGGGTTTATTTTGTAGCAGCTTAACGCAATCTATGTTAGCATCTACAGCGGCATATATTGTCAAATCCCCTTGCCTGGATAATCCTACCAAGGCGATGCCCATTCGATCGACTACCGCACATACCCTGACTATTGAGCCTGGATAAACCATGAGATTGTTAACTCTTTTGATGCCAAACGTGCATTATTGTGAAAAATTCCCAGCTTATTCTAATATCGTGGCACTGGGACGTCATGTTGTGGTGCCGGGTGGCATCAAAAGAGTTACAAAATATTCTAGTCTGGTGATAGGACATTGACTTTGGTGATTCAGAAAATGACTGTTCCCCAACTTGGTGTGGCAAACAGACATAGAACATGCGAAAATCCATTAAATGACACCAATAGTGATGATTATCTGAAATTTCGGACAGTGTCTTCATTTCAAATCTGAAGATGTGATTTCAATATCTCAACTTTCATTTTATTCGGACAAAAGTGCATGGACATCATTTTTGTGATAGATTGTTAGTGCTTGTCAGTGCTGCGATTGATCTAAAATTGGGTGACTTGCATTTTGATGACATGGGGCTGGTTTAGACCTGGATGAGATGACATGGGAGTGGCTAGTGCGGGATGTTATCAAACTTCTCTGTTAACCCTTTGATGATGGGAGCTGCGCTGGTGCAGCATTACAGAGCCTGTGACAGTGCATTCTCTTATATATGCGAGTCTCTGCATATATAAGAGACCTGGCTTATAAGTTCAAGGTAAATATTGTTATTCTCTTATATATATATTCTCACATATATAAGAGAATGTTTGGCACAGGGTTTTCGCAAAATTTCAGGAAGCTTGAGCCAGTCATGGAAGGGTTAATAAGCCAGTTAACTTACCCATTAGATCCCAAGATTCCTCACATTCTCTTTTTCTGTTGTGTGAAATCTTAGGTGATAAATTTATAATGCTTTGTATACATTTTCTTGACCAATCAAACTCTGCATATGGGTGAGAGATATTTTTTTCTATTTTTATTCCAGGATCAAAACAAATTCCCAAATATTTCAACCATCAAAAGTGCCATCGATGTCAAACCAACACATTCACATCACAATCCCTAGAACCCTTGTATCGGCCACTGTCTAGGAACTGATACATCATGCATAATTATGGTATCGCCCAGAGGTATAAATGTAACATGTAGCAGGGAGAAATTAACTACGGAACAGTTTATAATATTTTATTAGAACAATATAGATGTAAAATATTATGATAAATGATAAATTTGTATAAAAGATTATAAGATCAACAATGTTAATGTCACAACTAATATGATTACATGTATGTCAGCATGTATGGACAAGCTGTGATATGTATATAAACTAAACTGGTAAATGATTGTTTCATGGGAGTGCCTCCATAGGCCAAAAAGAATGGATAAAAAATGTGAATGTGATAAAAATATCAGTCAATTTTGGTGCCCGTCCCAAACACCATCACTGATATGATGTGCCGCTTTGGCAAATTCGAACCACATAATTAGATCCCTCATATCACATATCCAATATATTATATACAACATTTTGGTGTGAAATATCTACTACATAATGTTAATTCTATTCAGAAATATGGCACATGAATGAGTGTGACTAAAGCCCACACTCATTGTATCCTAAAGAGTCAGGATAATTAGAATCTAATTTCTTTTTCCCCCATCAAACTGTTTAACCAATTGGCACATATTGCAGTGGTGGGTGTCCACGGAAGTTTAGAAATGGTCACAGGGTAATAGAGTAAAATTTATATATATATAAAAAAAAACAAAACAAAAAAATTTAAAAATGATAATTGTTCATCATCTGCATAATGAGTTTTGAAACAGTTTAACCTATAATTAAAAATGTAGCTTTTACTTGAGCAATTGGCATTGGAATTTTAGGTATCGGTTCAGGTGTTTGCAAATTATGGCCATTAGAATTGAGGACATATTCAAAATAGTCATCCAGCTTGTGAAGCATTATATCAATAGCGATGCATTTGTTAAAGTGGCATGCTCATTTTTAATTTTGATTTTTTAAATTTATATATTTGACTCAATTTCTTGATGACAAGCCCACGTGGAGATTGTCATATTTCTTTCCCCAGAGAAGCCTTACACTAGTTTGGATCACTAACCTGAACAAAAATAATACACTTCATATTAATTATTCGAGTAAACATTGTTGCCGCTTCTATTAACTTCTGACTAAAAAGATTGAGCATGGCCATACATGTTCGACACATTTAGACAATAATGCAAACATGAGGCCAGAATTATGATGCAATTCAGCAACAATCAAATTCAAGTTTTGGCACTGAATAAAATTGCGGGATCCATGATACTCACAAAACACACATCGCTCGTGACACCGTCTGCATAGGCCATAATAAAACATAAATGAAATGTGACTGACAGATTATGAAAATCATACAAATTACAGTCGCATATTTTTATATATTATCTGATACTAATAAATCAGCAGTTTGTTTGCCCATAGGGAGCCTAGCATATATAAGAAAAAACACTGGCTTACAAAGTCAAAGTAAATATTGTTAGGCCAATGCATTCTGTGATATATGCAAGGCTCCCTATGGGAGACTCGCATATATAAGAGAATGCATTGGCACAGGGTCTTCGCAAATTGCATGAAGCTCCAGTCATGGAAGGGTTAAGAAAAATTACAATTCGCAAAACATGGTTTCTTCAGCATGATATCAACAACTTTGATATAAAATACTCCAATGTATAGTTAGCCAGTTTGAAAGAAGGTTGATCATAGATTTTCTGCTAGTGCAAAAAATTTATGGCTTTTGTTTAAACAACTTACACGTTTTGTTAGATCAGCATTCTTTGAGTCAACATTATACCTTTAACAAATAACATATTGTGAAAATATTTAATAACATGGGTTGCACATCAAAGATAGCTCTCGTCAATATTTTTTTTTGCTCATAAGAGTGAACCTGTCCAACCGAGAATCACTAAAAATGAACAAATTAAATAACCATAAGTCAGAATTAACGGTCATAACTCAGATAAAAAACAAATCGGACAAACCTTTTTGAACTCAAATCAAGATATCTTTGTGAAAGAGCCATCTACCCAATATGAATGGAATAGGTTGCAGTTTGATCATGTTATAACGTTCATAAAACTGCTAAATAATAGACAAACTAAGGGCAGTAACTATAGGTAAAAAAAATCAGACAAACCTCGTTTTCGAACTTGTTCACGATATTTTTGTAAAAGATCCATATACCAAATATGAATGAAATTGGTTGACGTTTGTTCAAGTCATCACACTTACAGACATAAATATTCCTAAAATTGCTAAAAATTTGACAAACTAAGGGCCGTAACTCAGGTAAAAAGGATCGGACAAATCTGCTTCTTGAACTTGATCGAGATATTGATGTGAAAGATCCATATACCAAATATGAATTAAATTGGTTGACGTTTGTTCATGTTATTGCGCTAACAGACTTAAAATTTGTATATAAATAGAAACAAGTGGCATATAGCTCTGGTTAGAAATACTGGGCGGGCCCAATTTTATGTGTGCAGCTGTCACCAAGCTCACATACCAAAATTTGTCAGAATCTGTCTTTAAACGGTTATGTTCTATAGGTTTAGGGCCACCTGCTCGTTTGCCAACCGCCCCTCATCAAACCATAAGTCAAGTTTTGATAAAAATAAACTTGTCTAATAACTAGTAAATGAATGCATGTATCCAAATAGAAGAGAAACACTGCATATTGATGTAAATAAAAGAATTAAATGTTTCTAGATTTTAATATTTGTTCGTCTAATCTATAGTAATAAAACTAAATTTTGTTTTTTTGTTTGTTTTTCCACTTATATGAGACCAAACGGGTGGACCATCAGAGCTGAACATTTGTATATAGGGGTAATTTGACCCGGGGTGCATTAATAGATAGGTCCGGTCCACTCAGATGTCTTAACAAGGCACTAATAATTATTTTAAATGCCTTGAAGGGCCACTAATAGTTTGTGCATTCTTCACCAGAGCAACGCTGGGTACCCAAGTAAAGCTAGTGATCAACATGTATGGACATATAGCAAATACAATGAGGATTATACCACCATACTCATTATTGACGTATTCACATATAACAGCAAAGTGGTAAACCCTTTCTGTACTAAATACTCATTGATGAGTAGTTATTCCCTTTATATATTATTTGTGACTTGGCAGTCATACTAGCTATTAGGAAATGTTCAGATAATAGTTCAACCAACGACCTAGGCTATTTGTTATAGACGCACTGGTCCAGGTGCTACCATGGCCAGTAACTTTATAAACCTGTGGTGACTCCAGTAGCATTCTTTAACATGCACAAATCGAGGTATGTAACACAGGTCAGCCATTAATTTCCGCACCCAATCGGACAGCGTACTGCATCCACAACATACCTGGACAAATGTTGTAATGGGGGAAGTCGACATTTTGCACTCGGATCTTTATTCAGTGATATCGAATGAGACTTTTCAGCCTGACAAACTTGGTATCTGACCGAGTTCTGATTTTTGACAGAATACCATGACCAAGTTGCTTTACTCGATCGGATTCAAAAAGATAACTTAATCACCTCTTGCCACTGTTTTTGTTGATTCTGTGTGAAAAATACACATACTGGAAGAAAAAGGAAAACAATATTTAGTTGTTTCAAATTGTTGTCCACTGGACAACTATTAAATCTGATCAAAATGAGTTAAATGAAATTGTCAATGACAATGTAGCTCAACATAATTTTATGCTGAGCAGTCAATAGAATGATAAAGAAGGAAAGTCAACAAAATTCAGTAAATGGATTGTATTGTGTAAATGAAATTAATTTCATTTCAAACATTTCTCCAGTAAATGTGGGCTGCGCGCACAGGGTATGTCGATGGATTCAAATGAAATCCAAGATGGCTTCAGGCGCCCATGTTTTTTAAGAATTGGACAGCTTCCATCTAGAGGGTAACACCAAAGATCCATATGAAGTTTTGATGAGAGATGAGGGACATGGCATGTAGGGTGGAACAAAGTATTTTAATCATGAAAATCCAAGAAGATCCTTATGAAGTTTGAGGGATGTTGCCTGTAGATTGTGCCAAAGAATGATGCATATACAGTTTGGTGATGATCGGATGTGGTCTGTAGGGTGTGCCAAAGGATTTAGTCATGCAAAGAATAAAATACAACATGGCTGCTGGCCATGTTTTTAATAAAAAATAGTTCAAATTCGATAACTCTCATCTAGAGGTGATTCTAATCATTCCTGTAAATATACAAAACCGATAATAAATATTTCTAATTTTGGAGTGCAGACTTAAAAATCCCAGGGTACATAGGGTAAAAATTAGAAACCATATTCCCGGAACTAATTTCAGGCCCATGCTGGCCCATGGGTATATACCGGTATGGTTACTTCTAATTACTTTACCTATTAACTAGTTCTGGGAGTATGTTTTCTAATTTGTACCCAATATATACTCTGGGATATCTAAGAAGAAAAAAAAAAGTACCCAATGTAACATTAACTGATAGGTAATGTAACCAGAAGTATCCGTGCATACCCCATGTACCAATGGGCTGTAAATTAGCTCAAGGAATATGTCTTCTAATTTGTACCCAATGTACCCAACGTTACAATAGGGTTCAAAAGTTCTATTTTTTTTTTTCAGCATACCAAAATCTGCCTTATATGACTGACAACTTTGAACTGATCCTTCCAACTTCAGCAACCAACAAGCTTTATTAACACAATCATATGTATTGTAAAAGTACCACCACCTCAGATTCGCCAATTTAGTTATAAAAGAAAAGATGAGAAATAGTCAAATATTCATCTCACGGGATGTTCAAGAAATATAAACAGATGACAGACACACAAAGAGATAAAATAACTTCAGAAGGATATCTATTCATTGGTGAGAAATGTTCAGATAATAAGTTCAACAACCGACCTATGCATAAAGAAATTCTCGTTTCTATCAAAATGGACATATATCACAGACTAACATCTACAGTAATGCCTCGGTGAGATCTTTCCGATGAATGGCAACAAGCCATATTTCCGACTAAATCCTGAAAAATTATCCATAATTCTGCTGTGGTTATGGAGTCAATTATTTAGGGCATTACTGTATTTTAACTGAACTGTGTACTAATCTGAGTGAACAGATGATCCTGGTAAATAAGACTCACTTGGACCCAATTTGGAGAAAACTTCTGAATCACTAAGTTCCTGAAAAAGATAAGAGGTGTATGAAATTACAAAAATAATATCCTTTGTTACAGATGGTGCTGTAATTTTTTTAAAGCTCTATGAGCCTCGCAACTTTACATCATCTATGAGTTTTCGAATGTCGCCATCAACAGCCAGGGACATATCCAGGCCGTTTTTCATACCGTTTACCGGTTTGGGCACCCACACCTTTTCTTTTTTTTTAATTCAGGTCCCAATTCATATCACAACAAGATATATATATTTATATATATTGATATAAGACATGTAAGTTTACAAAAAGATTTAACTTAAGTTTAACAGTTGGAATAATACTGTAAATTATGTTTGGCTTTATCTAGCTTTCATCTGTGAAAACTTCAAATAGTTAACCCTTCAGACTTCAGTATTTCAATCAAATTCAAGTGAAATTACACAATACAGTAGAGGAACAGTGACAATTTGATCAAGTAAACCTGGTTATCATGTGGGATCTCATAATACCAAATGAATAATTAACATAGAGATTAGTAATACTAGTAATAACTACATGTAACTTATTATATATAAATAGACATTATTTCTGTACTACTAGTATCTTATGAATGTGTCTCTCACTTGAATTTTAGAAAATAGCCTACTAGTATTATATGAAATACGGTGATAATGGTCTCATTTCAAGCAGGATAAGCATAATCCATTGAACAAAAAGATATCTGACCATAACTTATAAGCATTTCCAATCCATACATATATAAAACAAATTCCAAAGTTATGCTTCAGAAACTTGATCAAAGTGAACTCTCAGTAAAATTCAAAATACTGACTCCAAGAGCTCTAGATTAGCTCTCAATGCATTGGAGACCCCCCCACCATCAGCAGGGGGATACCCCCTCCCAAACCTCCCTCGCTCATGTCTTTGGGATATGCCTTCGGCATATCATTGCCCGAAAACAGGTGTCCCCAAAAAATAGCTGGATACTTCACTGTCAGCGCCAAGTTTATTGTTGCTCACTTCAATTGAAAGTTGAATTGAAATTCGATCTATTTCCTGCATGTCACCATAGTCATGCAATGAAAGAAATTGCCAAGTAATTAAATGCACTGCAGGAGATGCTAAATAACAACATTTACACTTTCACACCTACCTCATGGTAAATCTTGGCCCAGACTTTCATGCTTTGGAAATCATTCTAACCATTTTATCATGTTTACCCTTTCTATATAAAATGGATTATCCCACTCAGTTATAAAAGTATACATTGGAATGGTCTTACACATTTGGATGGATGTTCAGGTAATAAAAGAAATTCGACATACAGAAGAAATGCAGGATTCATATTGTTTGGTGGGAAATGTTCATACAATGTACAATAAGTTCAGCAAATTACAGTCTGAACATTTCCAAAAGGAACTATACCATCAATGAGTATTTAGTAAAGAAATGGTTAAGCTGATTCTCGAATGTGACTGCAGATTTACGCTTTAGTGTTTCATAATTTAGACAATACAAGCATTGGACACAGAGTTTTGGACACAACAGATAATTCAGGTGCAGAAGGAGTACTATTTATTGGAGGGAAATATTTATATAATAAGTTCAATGTGACCCTTCACAGCCAAAAGTGACCCCTTATTACCTGAATTTTGTGTTATCTTTGATCGCATTTTGTTAAACAGAATGAACGAATTTCACGAACATCACTTATTGTGTAAAATAAGTAAAGAATTTATGAACAAAATGACATTTCATATGTTTTATCCAATTTGAATTCATAAAATGGCAGGTGCTAACATAACAAGAGATTGCACAGGCAGTGCTGGCATACCCCCACGGTGGTAAACTCGAGCCGACAAAGTAAGGATGAGATATCTTCTTGGATGGGGAAAAAAATGGAGATATGGACAAAAAACCAACACCTTCAAATCTAAAAAGATGAATAACACTAGAATGGAAAACCGGAAAAAAAAACAATTGAAAACTCAATAAAATGATTGAACACTGAATTGATTGACCTCATAGTAGTGAACATCCATACCAAATTTCATTGAGATTTGTCAACCGGTGGTGGAGATATCTGCTCAGATGGATGAAAAACAAAGATGAATAGCTCTAGAATGAAAAATCCGGATTAAACAATTGAACACTCTGCTGAATGCAGTCATAGTAGTGAACATCCATACCAAATTTCATTCAGATCCTACAATTGGTGTTTCAGTTATCTGCAGACGGGCGGACAGAAAAACAGAGGGATAGATGTCCGGACAGACGAGGTCAATCCAGTATACCCCCCCCCCCCATTCTCAAGAGTAGTCATATAAAAAAGTGACTCGTTATTGCCTGAATGGTTGGACTGTCCCAGGAAGCAACATCATAATTTGCTTGAAAAAGGCAGTCACATCGAAGTGAGTTTTCATCATTTTTAAGAACTCAAACAAGATAGCAAATGAGCTACACTTAATTTTTTTGCCAGCTCATTATGAATCCCGTCCCAATATATAAATGTTGAGAAGATATAAGTGTACACGTGATTCAATCACATTTTTTTCAAGGTTGTAAATCTTAGAACGCCAAAATTTCCTTAAAAACAAATCTGTTTGATATCCGGTTTGATAAAAGTGTGATATCTTGCAGCAATTTACGAACAAATTATGATGTAGGCTCCCGAAAACAGGAAGTAAACTATTCAAAAGTCAAATAATGATCACATGAATTTGAGGTATAAAAGTTACATGAAAACAACTCCTTTGTTAAAGTATGAGATATGGAGTTGTTATTAAAACGACCAAAATCATATATTTTAACTATATTTTACCGACATGACACTGATAATTCCACTAAAGAAGCCGGGTCAACAAACACTCCTGGCTCAAAAACTGGGAAGTCAGCCATATTTGTGAATTTTATTTACTAAATTATGTCCCATTGCACACTTTTCGACAGAAGAAAAAGCCCAGAGTCTAACAGAGTCATCATTATTTATAGTGACAGTCATCGATATTTAACATACCGGTATACGATCTATTGATATGTTGGGTTGAAAATTAGTCAATTGTTGATTATGAAGGTTCCCAACTATTATATCAAATTTATTTCTAAGTACTGCAGGAGGCTATAATAGACTTATATGTATGAGGTATATCTTAAAGGCATAGAAATTTTCTTCATAGAATGTGAATGGGATTAATATAAAGATCAATAAGAGGCGATATAATAAGCAAGTCTACCAGGATGTAAATTACCAGGATATGAATGTACCATGCAATCTTAATAGAAGGGCACAAGTAGACTCAAGGGTGCCATTGCAGTATTTGTTAACAACATAATTTATAAAGGAGTATCCGTGGTTGACCAGTTGTTGTCTGATGTCATTTGGATCTAACTAAGCCGCAAACAAAGGCCATATGCTTATGCTCTACCTACATTGCTGACCCCCCCTCCAAATTCTACTTATACCCCAATATGTAATTCAGTTTGAATAAGTTTCATGATGTACATGACCCATAATCAGACACAACCATTTTAAGATGGTGTATCTCTGCAGGGTCATGATTACAGTAACATAATATTTTATTAAACCCAAATTTCATAACTAGGAACAGCTGTGAATAAAATAGAGAAAACTGAAGATTGGCAAGCCCGAGTTTAGTGTGCTCGTCATTTGCAGAATGAGGTCCCCAGAGGGTAAATTTAGTAACGCTATCCCGCATAGTGGGCGAGCATGACAAAATTCACCCTCTGGGACCTCATTCTACATGGCCTCATCTGCTATGGGAGACATAGACTCAGGATAATAAAGAAACTTTCCAAAGAGGAGGCCTAAGCAGACTGAGGTCCCCAGAGGGTGAATTTAGTGATGCTAGACCGCTATGCGGGATAGCATCATAAAATTTACCCTCTCGTGTGTCTGTCATTTGCAGAATGACGTGAATTCATCATTAAATTCACCCTCTGGGGACCTCGTTCTGCTTAGGCCTCATCTTTGTAAAGTTTCTTTATTATATAAGATATTTATAGAAACTTCTTCACATAGACTTTATTTCTTGTTTTAAGTTTAAATGTAGTTTCTCCATATCCCCAAATTTGCAGACGACACATTAGTCTGGTCGATAAACTGAAATTTTAGGGTCAACCTAGAAAAAATTCGGACTAAGTTGGTTTTTATACCATTTTGAAGAGGAAGCTCTCCTCTAGAACATATCCAAAATCCGCTAAAATCCGCTTTGAGCATTTTCTGTAATTCAAGATGGCGTCCAAGATGGCTGCCATTTTCCTATAAGTCAGCTTGATACAATTATAGTGAAAACATCTTGTCATATGTATACACAGGTATACATTTTTGTGAATCTAAGACATAACGCCACCTTTATGTGCCAACATTGGAACTCCCCATCCAAGATGGCCGCCAAAATGGAGAAGTTTCTGTGGTTTGGAACTGGTTGAGAATTGTGACTTTATTTTGTATTTAGCATGTTAACTGACCATTGGAGCAATGAAATATGCTGTTCGTGGGGTCCACATCCATTCCGATCACTCAAAAATTCGATTTTACAAAACGCAATATAACATTTCACAAAAGATCCCCATTGGGATTCTAGTCATATTTCATCAAGAAGTGGGAAGAAATGTGCAGTGTAAGTGATGCATTCTGTATCTTATTGATATTCGAACTCAATGGTACCAAAATTGTCACTTTGGTTCAAAATGGCTGTCAAAATGGCCGCCAAAATATGGTAATTATTATCTCAGCGTGCCATGCAACCGCTTACAAGTTGTGGTGATAAACACAATTGACTATTCTGTCTTATATACATTGGATACCAACATTTCTCATGCAACATGATTAATCTTTACTATTTACTATTCTGAAATTACCAGAATTATGGGATTTTTCTATCACAAACAGCATCAAACTCGGCAAAAATCACTTTTCATATTTGGACCATTTTTTTCAAGTAATATGGAACTATCGTTGGTATCAAAGGTCCTATATATTTTGATATGCCTTAAATGTACCATAGTTTGGTGTTTTAGACAATATTACTCAAGATTACTTGCAAAATGGCAACCAAATTTGGTAAAAAGTTTATATATACTCACTTGGTTATTAAACATGCTACTTAATCAACTGACAACTAAATCTTATATTCTGGTTGTCCCAGCACCTTATGAGGCACGACAAATTCATTTTAAAGGATGCAGTAAGGATTTAGCCGAACACCTCTTTTGGGATTCTGTCCATGTTTTTTAACGGAAACGGACAGAACGTTGACACTGAACTGAAAGGAATCATATTATGTGGCTACTCTGGCCCATTGTCATCAAAATTGATTAACTTATAAACTATTGTCAGGAAAACCGTTTTCTTCACATTGCAATTAATGTGGAGAACACTCTGATATTACATCTATCGACTAACATATCCTTGAGTTATTGTGGAAAGCGATAGTCACCCAAAGGTGCACCAGTACAAATCACACATGAGCATGCAGTCACTCTATATATACATGAACACCACATAAATGACCATGTGTCACTCGCTGTATAGACATACACCTCACCCATTACCATACAGCTACACTTGGGTTTACCAATACACCAACGCATGGCCACATAGCCGTGAATAACCATGTAGACACACCAGGTATACTCCTACACCTCACACGACATGTATACATATCCACTACATGCATGAACATAACGAAACATGTTGTATACCTATTCGCCTCACCATAGGCCATACAGTCACTCCATGTATATTTATTTGCCGCATGCAGTTAGATAGCCACTAAATATATACATATACACCCCACCGATGACCATACAGTCACTCCTGGTATACCTGTTCGCTACATCCATGATAATACATCACTTCTTGTATACCTATTTGCCTCACCAGTGGCCATACAGTCTCACTCCCTGTATATATACATATTTGCGACACCCAACACAAAACCATAGAGTCACTCCAGGTATATACATATACCTCACCAATGGCCCTACAGCCCTTCTAGATATGTCAATGTCCCGTACCACACACACGGTCATTCACACTCTAGACTTACATATACACCTGGCCCATGACAATTCAGCCTCTTGCTGTATACGCATAAACCACATTCGTGATCATGGTCACTCCGTGTATATCAATTCACCCCCACCATTAATTTTGCCGTACTGTCAATCCTTATATACATATTGGCCGTGCCATGGCCATATAGTCACTCATGATATACATATACACCTCACCCATGACCACAGCGTCACTCCAGGTGTATATATATACCTCATCAATGGCCATACAGCCCTTCTAGATATACCAATACCCCGCACACACGGTCATTCGTACACTTCAGACTTGCATATACAGCTCAACCGTGACAATTCATCCACTCGCTGTATACGTATACACCTTCTCCATGAGCATTCAGCTATTCACTGTATACTTGTACACACCACCAATGACAATACAATAGACCCTACATATAAACATATATATCCCACCCACCACCATGAAGTCACTCTCTATATAGACTAGCCGCCAATGGCCATCAAAGTGTACTCCAGGTATGCATATACACTTCAACAATGACCGTGCAGTAATTCCATGTACACATATATACATTGCCCATAACCATACAACCACACCCTATGTATCCATACACCCATCCATTACCATACATCCAACATATGTATACATATACACCCACCCATGACAACACAGCCACCCAATGTACACATATACAGCACACCCTGACCACACAGTCACTCCATATATACATAAAGGACAGTGTAGCTGCTCTCGTTATGCCCATACACCACTTCAGTGACCAGACAGCCAATCACTGTAAACATGTTCACCTCACACATGACCATACAGCTTATCCTTATATACCTATACATCTCACCATGGACACCCCATCCATGACCATATGGTCACACATTGTATAACTTTTCACATCATTCATGAATACAAATACTCCATGTATACCTACTCACATCGCCTATGACCATACAGTCAACAGACATACACACTGTTGATGCTAATGGGCCAGAATAGCCACATCATATGATCCCACTCAGTTCCGTTTGAACGTTCTGCCCATTTCCGTTCAAACACAAGGAAGTTTTTGGAAAAATCCATATTGCATTCCTCAAAATGAACTTGTCATGCCTCATAGGGTACCGGGACAACCAGAATAGAACATTTAGTTGATTAAGTAACACGTGAGTCACAATTGATTATGTATACATATACACCACGTATATACACATATGTATATAATAATATTTACCAAATTTGGTTGCCATTTTGGATGCCATCTTGAGTAATTTGTTCTAAAACACCTGTGTCACACATGTCACACATATCAGAACAATAAACATCTTTGATACCAAACATAGTTCCATTTTACTTTTTAAAAATGGCTCAAACCTGAACAGCGATATTTTGCCGATTTTGATATCAGGTTTGTGACAGAAAATTTCGAATAATTCTGGTAACTTCAGTGGTTAAAATAGTAACAAATACCCAAGGTGCATCATAAATGTTAGTAGTCAAGCTATATAAGACAGAATAGTCAATTGTGTGCATCACCACAACTTGTAAGCGGTTGCATGGCACTGGGATAATAATTACCATTTTCAATATTTTGGCGGCCATTTTGGCAGCCATTTTGAGCCAAAGTGACAATTTTGGTACCATTGAGTTCGAATATCAATAATATATAGAATGAATCACTTACGTTGCACATTTATTCCCACTTCTTGGTGAAATATGACTAGAATGGGGATCTTTTGTGAAATGTTATACCGCGTTTTGTAAAATCGAATATTTGAGTGATCGGAAAGGGTGCAGACCCCACAAACAGCATATTCCATTGCTCCAATGGTCAGTTAACATGCTAAATACAAAATAAAGTCACAATTCTCAACCAGTTCCAAACCATAGAAACTTATCTTAAATATATTAGTAAAACACGTAAAAATTCAACTTCCGGTCACCATTTTGGCAGCCATCTTGGACGGGAAGTTCCAATTTTGGTACTTAAAGGTGGCGCTATGTCTGGGCTTCACAAAAATGTATACATGTGTATACATATGACAAGATGTTCTCACTATAATTGCATCAAGCTGACTTATAGTAAAATGGCAGCCATATTGGACGCCATCTTGAATTACCGAAAATGCTCAAAGCGGATTTTAGCGGATTTTGGATATGTTATAGAGGATATATTCCTTTTCAAAATGATATACAAACCAACTTAGTCCAAATTTTTTCTAGGTCAAACCTTTTATCGACCAGACTACATTGCTTAATCGAGATTCACAGTGGGTGTACATCACAATATTCACCATTTGGGAACTTTAATCTGAGTCTATGTCTCCTATAGCAGATGAGGCCATGCAGAATGAGGTTCCCAGATGATGAATTTAGTGATGCTAGCCCACTGTGGGATAGCATCACTAAATTCACCCTCTGGGGACCTCATTCTGCAAATGACAGGCACACTAAACTCAGGTTTGAAGAGCATCAATGCAGTTATCACAAAGGTTTGAATTCTTTTACGGTACTACAATAACCTCCGCTCTCTGTTGCTACCTTGCAAAAAACATGTTGTGTGACAATGGTCATGTTGGAGAGCGAAAGAACTTCACCTAACTAATTTATTTCTTTCTTATCTGATGAGTACAATACAAAGGGGTGGATATCAGCTGTGTGCAGAAGAAGAAATCAACAGATTTTACAACTCATGAAAAATAAATATTTTTTATTAGTTATAATTTGACTCAAAACATAATATAATTATCACAATAATCAGCAGAAATCTTCGACTTTTAATGACTCATTATTCACTTCAGTTTACACAAAGATAACAAAACTTTTTTGGAAGGAATTACAAATAAGGATTTTCTATCTGTAATCCCTTATTGATATGAAGGCACACAATGCTGCCAGGTTCTGCTATAATAAAAACATGTATATCCTTTTAGAGTTTGATCCAGACAATGCTGCACAAACTTCAAGAGGAAAGATACATTACTGCATAATGAGACAATACAATTAAGACTTGGCTGCCTAGGTTGACTGTGTAAACTGTATTTCAGAAATTAAATATAATACACACACAACCTATTTAATAGCTACAGTAATGCTCTAAATAATCTACCCCTTAACCACAGCAGAATTATGGGTAATTTTTCAGGATTTAGTCAGAAATATGGCTTGTTGCCATTCATCGGAAATCTCTCAGTGAGAGCTTTCCAATGAATGGCAAAAAGCTATATTTCCGACTAAATCCTGAAAAATTACCCATAATTCTGCTGTGGTTAAGGAGTCAATTATTTAGAGCATTACTATATAGCACCTTTCAAATTATTTTTTCAGCTATATGACAATGTTCCAACCAAAATTAAAAGGAGCCTCAGTCTAAATTAAGTTTTGTGCAATTATGAACTAAAGTATATGAATGTCAGATATGCAATTGAATATCCGATGAATAATAGAAACATAAAATGGGACAACTTCATGTTTTTTTTGTTAAAGTTATCCCATTTTACGCATGTTATGATGGCTGCATTTGCTCTGAACTGAATTTTTTTACCTATGATCGTGCTAACATCAGCTCAATCCAATCTGAGCAAATGACAATTCATTGATGCCATACAAAGTGGTTGAAACTTACATTTTTGAAGTTATCAATGGAAAGAGCTTGAAAGAAGTTCAAAATAAAACCCTGGCGAGAGATGAAATTTTGTCATTAACAAGAAAATCACAAAAAGCAATGTTAATATACAAATATCAGTTCAGATTTTCAATCAACATGATAACATCTTTATGCAAATATCATAAATCACATTTTACACTGATCGTCATCAAAGGTAGAAAAACCCACGATTGCCTTCTTAAAATGAGAAAATTATTGAAAACATGATAACAAGAAGAATGCTAATTGAAAGTATATTGGAATGGAATAACTAAAAGGAAATTGATATAAAATGTCATGCACTGTTACACCACCTGCTAAGTATGATCACAAGTTAATCAAATCAACACTGACAGTTCTAACACTGCGCACAACGTATGCAAGGGCTTTTACATTCTCAACCTTGATAATTATTCTTTGATAGACATTGGCACAACTCAAACCATGCTGATGTGGAATATATCTTATATTCTCTATAAAAATGTTTCTCAGAAGACACTCATAGGTTTGACAAACACTGGATGAATAGAAGTAATTATTGTATGTGTTTTCATTGTACTGAAATTTGAGGTGGATAACGAGAAAATAAGTCGTAACTATGCAGTAGAAAGTTGCTTTCCTCGTATCAGTGGTATGATTATGATCTATTTCAATGCCAAATTTGTCCCAGAAACAGGTACAAACTTTGAACAGACCAACAACGAACATCCTAATTCGAGCAAACAAGTTGCCAGATTTGTTTTCAAACAGCTATTAATCTTCGGCATCTTTGCATAGATTCACACCAAACCTAGGCTAAATAATATCTTCATTTAACACCGGCACAGCATATATGTTGAAATCTACACGGCTTTGTTATAACTTCATAAAATAACTCTGTTGTTGACTGGGTGTTATCGCCAACTGAACAGACACTATAATAACACTCCGCAATAAATTACAGTTCTACGAAAACGCCTAGAAATAATTACTTCTGTTCTTCCAGTGACAAAGGAGACAGTGAGTCCAATATTTCTGTACATTATTGACATTGGGCCTATAGCACCATACATCAGTGACTTATACCCAAACAGTTGGTCTGCTTGGTAGTTTTGTTGGACGGAATCTTTGGTTATTTTATATATATATGTATATATGTAGCTTTTTACAATATTAAGGCAACACTCAATCTTGTCAAGTCAAAGATCAAAGGCCAATTTGACTAAAGCACCGACTTAACCCTTTCAGCACCAAGTCCGATTTTTGTATCAACCCATATTTCCTTGATCATTTTTCAAATTTAAATTTATGATTATAATAATGTCTAAGAGGTCTTTCCATCAATTATATCTTTTCATCAATGTATCACATTATTATAATCAATAAATTTGAAAAATGATCAAGGAAATATGGGTTGATACAAAAATCTGACTTGGCACTGAAAGGGTAAAGATTATCCTACAGAGTCTGGAATAACAAGAAGTTTCATTGAAGAGTGCTATTCATATCACCAATTCTGTCATATTTAATTGGGTGCACAAGTTGAATTCACATGTGAATAATATGACAACTCAATGTTGTTTAGTGGAAGTAGAGTAAGCCCAAAAATCATTATTTCCAAATGAACAAAAAAAGCAATGAAAGTGTCAATGACACTGTAGCTCAACTTGGAAAGGGAATAATTTAATGTATTACAGTCAATGGAGCGATTAGGAATGTGGAAAGTTGAATGTCTAATACTAGTTTATAGACATGAAGAGAAAAGTAAAATCCAAGATGGCTGCTGACGGCCATGTCTTCGGCCGAATGACCCCAAAATGATTGTATCCCATCCACGTCATCGTTAACATCCATGACAAATTTTATGACGATCAGACTAAAGGTACGACCTGTAGCCCATGCTAAAGAATTTAGTCATACAAAGAGTAAAATCCAATTTGGCTGCTGGCGGCCATGTTTTTTGGACAAATGACCCCAAAATGACCCGTTCCCATCTACATGTCATTATTAACATTCATGACAAATTTTATGATGATCAGACTAAAAGTACGACATGTAGCCCGTGCTAAATGATTTAGTCATACAAAGAGTAAAATCCAAGATGGCTGCTGGCGGCCATGTTTTTTGGCCGAATGACCTCAAAATGACTTTTCCCCATCTACATGTCATTGTTAACATCCATGACAAATTTCATGATGATCAGACTAAAGGTACGACCTGTAGCCTGTGCTAATGGATTGAATTTTGAAATCAAAGATGGCCACTGGCGGCCATGTTTTTCATCCGAATCACCCCAATATGACTCGTTCCCATCTACATTACAATTTCAACAGCCTAACAAAATTTATGATGATCAGACTAAAAGTACGACCTGTAGCCCGTGCTAAATGATTTAGTCATACAAAGAGTAAAATCCAAGATGGCTTCTGGTGGCCATTTTTTTTTGGCCGAATGACCCCAAAATGACTTGTTCCCATCTACATGTCATTGTTAACATCCATGACAAATTTCATGATGATCAGACTAAAGGTACGACCTGTAGCCTGTGCTAATGGATTGAATTTTGAAATCAAAGATGGCCACTGGCGGCCATGTTTTTCATCCGAATCACCCCAAAATGACTCGTTCCCATCTACATTACAATTTCAACAGCCTAACAAAATTTATGATGATCAGACTAAAAGTACGACCTGTAGCCCGTGCTAAATGATTTAGTCATACAAAGAGTAAAATCCAAGATGGCTGAAGGCGGCCATGTTTTTCGGCCGAATGACCCCAAAATGACTCGTTCCCATCTACATGTCATTGTCAACATCCATGACAAATTTTATGATGATCAGACTAAAGGTACGACCTGTAGCCTGTGCTAAAGAATTTAGTCATACAAAGAGTAAAATCCAAGATGGCTGCTGGCGGCCATGTTTTTTGGCCGAATGACCCCAAAATTACTCGTTCCCATCTACATGTCATTGTTAACATCCATGACAAATTTAATGATGATCAGACGAACAGTACGACCTGTGGCCTGTGCTAATGGATTAAATTTTGAAATCAAAGATGGCTGCTGGTGGCCATGTTTTTTGTCCGAATGACCCCAAAACGACTCGTTCCCATCTACATTCTAATTTCAACAGCCATTACAAATTTCATGATGATCAGACTAAAGGTACGACCTGTAGCCCGTGCTAAAGGATTTAGTCATACAAAGAGTAAAATCCAAGATGGCTGCTGGCGGCCATGTTTTTTGCCCGAATGACCCAAAAAAGACTCGTTCCCATCTACATGTCATTGTTAACATCCATGACAAATTTTATGATGATCTGACCAAAGGTACGACCTGTAGCCCGTGTCAAAGGATTTAGTCATGCAAAGAGTAAAATCTAAGATGGCTGCCGGCGGCCATGTTTTTTGGCCAAATTACCCCAAAATTACTCGTTCCCATCTACATGTCAATATTAACATCCATGACAAATTTCATGACAATAAGACGAACGGTACAGCCTGTAGCCCGTGCTAATGGATTGAATTTTGAAATCCAAGATGGCCACTGGCGGCCATGTTTTTTTTTCCGAATGACCCCAAAATGACTCGTTCCCATCTACATGTCAATGTCAACATCCATGACAAATTTCATAATAATCGGACCAAAGGTACGAACTGTAGCCCATGCTAAAGGAAATTGTTGACGCATCACGCACACACACACGCATACACGCACACACGGACGACGGATACCAAGCCATGGCAATAGCTCAAACTTTACAAAGTAAAGTTGAGCTAATAATTCTGAAATGGAAATTTTGAAAATCTTTAGACCTTCAATGTAAACAGAGATGTAAATGTTTAGATGTGAATATTTTTGTTACACCAACTTTTGTGGGCAATGACACTTGAGTCAATGACAAGAGACACCATGCACTATATTTAGAAGCTCATCCTCATAGAATATCTCTTTGTCGAAGTTCACGGAGATCCCATATCTCTCAGAAGTTCAGGACCATACATATCTGTCTGAGGAATACCACAAACTAATATGATCAAGACAATTGCCTAATACCATGGACATTTGACCAGGTGTTATATTTGGCAAGAAGGCTTCTGGGTCTGCATGGAAAGAGATCAAGCCTGCAAATAGTGTCTGTCATTTGCAGAATGAGGTTCCCAGAGGGAGAATTTAGCAACACTATCCCGCGGTGAGCTACCATCACCAAACTCACCCCCTGGGAACCTCATTCTGCTTAGGCCTCATCTTGTGGGAAGTATCTATAATCTCAAATGAACATTGTTTTCAGTTACTTTTTCCATTCTGTTGAGTTTCTATATCCCCTAAATTGCAGAAGATAAAATGCACAATCGAGGTGACAAATGGGGTGAACATCACTGACTTCAACTGAGGATCTGTTTTGAACTTCAATCAGATCCTAGGTCTCTGATAGCAGTTGAGGCCAAAGCAGAATGAGGTTCTCAGAGGGTGAATTTGTTGATGCCAGTCTGCCGTGCAGGATAGCATCACTAAATTCACCCTCTTGGGACCTCATTCTGCAAATGACAGACACGCTATTTGCAGGCTTGAAAGAGATCTGATATGCTAATGATTCCAGACTCTATGTATGATATTCTGAGTTGGTGCATGCTTTGACCAAACACCACAAGTCGATAAATAGATCTGAAAAAGACAGTTGAGAGCAGTGACAGTAGTAATTTCACTTAAGAATACCAGCGGTTGCTCTGTTTGGACAATACATGTTTGTTTTATGCATTTTTGCGCAGTAGATATGAATGGGTATAGCAGTCCATTAGATAAATATTGTGAAATTTTACAAGCTGTGCTACATACTTTCCAAAATACATAAATCTTTTGTCACTTGTATTGACATTATCACTCCAGCTTTCATATATTAAATTATTGTCATGTTCTTCATATTGATCAGCTTGTCTATTTACTTTCTGATAAAGAATCAATGAAGAAACAATATTTTTTTTCAAACACGAAATTAGTATATTTTTGTTTAAGTCTTTAGTTATGTTATATGGATTAGTAAATGCATCAAAACTTGATCTTGTCTGCTATAGCTTTTTTATTTTGTTATTTTAGACAGGAAAAAAGAACGAATATAAATAAAATTGTTTTAATACTGCAAGTAGAAATAGATTGAATAGAAGGTAGACTGTTTAGGATTGGCTTGACGACTCAAGTGAATTCAGCAAGCTATTTACAAATGTAAACCAAAATTTAATATACAACAAAAGTTTTTTTAATCTGGATTTGATCCATTTGGAATGTCTCATTAAAATATCACAGATATAATATAAGTTCAAATCATCAACAGAATATTATAATATCCAATAATAAGTCAGTATAGCAATACATAAAGCTTTAACAATAACAGTGTCCATGGGGTGTAGGTAATAGTCCCCCCCCCCCCTCTCACTAACAAGAAAAATAATGGGATGTATGGCTCTCCCGTGACATACAAATAATAGAGATGTTTAGATCAAGAACTTCTAGTTAACTTTTTCGTATGCAGATAAACATGATTCAACTTTGATAATGTCAGAGTGCCTGGCATTCTTTTGCATCATCTGACAGTTGGACGCTGATAGCTCCTGAGGTTTGAAGTTAGAAGTTTTCAATCGAATTATCTCCCTTAAATATCTATCTTTGGATTAGACAACTTCGCATCGCAAATCTACTTTACTATTAGTTACGATAAGCCGACCCATATATTTGCCAAATGTTCTTGTTATGACACTCCTTTCAACAACTCACATGTTAAAACTGTGAGTGAATGATTTTAAAACTTATGCTGAATATTTTCCAGTGGGACATCATGTTATTAAATCGATTCAAACACCCTTTTGGGGATATATGGTTTCATGAAAATCGTGGCCTTCTTCAGCCAGATGAGAAAATTTTCAGGTACTTTATAGATAATAGAAAGAAATATTTCATGTAGTGTATACACAACATGGTCTGACTTCACATCAAATTCACTAATGTAAAGTCAAACTGCTTTATGTAGACTCAATGCTACTTTTTGGAGACAATATTCTTGAATTATTGGAGCCATTTGGACTGTATTCACAAACCGGTTTATTTTAATCAACCAGGTACAGTAATGCCCTAAATAATCGACTCCTTAACCACAGCAGAATTATGGGTCATTTTTCAGGATTTAGTCGGAAATATGGCTTGTTGCCATTTATCGGAATGCTCTCTTTTTTCAATTTGCCATTTGTCTAGAGACCCAAACTGAATCCAGGGCTCAAAATACATTTAATTTTGCGAGAATCAAATGGTGAATAAGTTAGTCATAAAGCACTGAATATCGAAAGGTTTCACGAGAATCATTATGAGATTCGATTCGGCGATTATCATCGAATCTTAGGGCTGGAATCTTTCTGCGGAATGAGTTTTGAAGATATAATTGGGATGTTAGAATTAGCACAGAGCAACAAGGAAGAGCTGCCAAGGCAACATCCCACTGAATTGAACCAAACATGTACTGCTTTCCATATGTTTTTATGTAACGGGCGATCAACAATAGTGGCCAATCTATGTTCGCCGTTAAATCCCCTTGAATTGACGATTCTATACTGCTGTGGTGTCTATCCAATGGATGACTACAGATAGCTTCGCATTCAGTCTCGCCCGGTATAAACCAACTGGATTATAAATAAACCCAGTTTGTGAATATGAGCCTTTTAGTTCTATTCAGATACCATCTACTCAGCATTATAAGGGAGTTTTATACAAGCAGTGCACTGCAATGAAATATAAATGTGGAAGAATTTCGTATTTGGAAGTGCTACTTGGAATATCTATGGAAGTGCATTAAGTGCAGCAATAGCTTATCTAAAATATGTAAAAAAAATCATATGAAAATCAACATGTAATGAAATGGCAACAACAATTCTTATATACAAAATGCATGTTTGTTGATTAAAGATCAGGGTACTTCCACAAGAATATTTTGTCATGTAGAAATGAGGTTACAATATAGAATAACCAGTTCAAGCATGGTTTAAATTTGACATAAATCTGGATTCATGATTTCAAAGTAAAATCCAAGATTCATGACATGTCTCTGTATTAGATGGATTAAAACCCTGGTTAGACCAGGCAAAGCCTTTCCTGTTTCTCAGGCCTTCGTGATTTGTCCCAAAACCATGTACATGCAACCTTTTTAATCATGTTTTAATATGTCGGTGAAAAATTTAATCGATAGTAAAATAATTGCGGTATACTTTTTATACAAACATGCACATAAAAGAGATCGAACCGGTTCCAGGTTCAGATTGCTGAATCATTACTATAATCGGTAAATATGTTCGCAACATGCGATAAAAACTTTAAGAATAGTGACTGAAATCTCAGTCAAAAACATGTTAGTGATACTTGATTGGGTGAATTTGGACCAAGAAAAATCACACTGAATCTATCAATAACACAACTAGTGAAATATTAGACCAGCAGCTACAATGTGGAGGCGGAATGCTTGAATTAGCTTCATTGGCGTGTGCCCCATAAATACACAGTTAAACATAAAGTCGCGTACTTGCAGGATTTTCAAAATTTTTTGGCCTCCCTAACTAATGTTAAATTGACTTTGCATGGCCTTACTATAATTAGTGTATGATAATACCAGAGAAATGGAAAAGCAGTCATGACCACGTGATATCAAGTTATTTTTTTTCATTTCACTGTTTTCATATGAAAGAAGCAGCGAATGCTAATGTTTGGCATCATAGACATTTGAAAATTTCAGTCAGACACAGATTAAACATTTTCTGAATAAAAGCAGCTATAAAGGCACCCTGATCTTTAAATGTGATGAACTGATTATAAGTCATGGTAAAATGCAGATAAATATAAGTCAAAATAGTTTTGGCTACTTTACAATGAAGCAATCTGATTGCCATACTAAAATAACTTCATTATTTATAACACTGATTAATTACATGGCTATTAATAGAACTCGCAAAACGTCATGTGATAGCAGTCTTTTAAAGTTGGACAATACTAGTAGTTATAGGGTTAAAGCAACAATTTAACTTTAGAAATAGATTTAGATTACTAAGTCATCCAAAAAAAAACATCTAAAAAAAATTGTTTGATTTTATAATGAAAATATTAAAAAATCTTAAGAAAGCATCAGAAAAACATAAAACTATAAATTAGACTGTTTGTCAAGGGTATAATAATCGGTCAACTTGCGCATAAAAGATGTGGTCTCACTTCCCAGACAACACTTCCAACAAAAACTTTAGCAAAACTTGTTTTGAAGACATAGTTGCATTAGCATGTTGTGTTTTTTTTTAACCTTTGATATCAAACTTAACCCTTTAATAACGGGAGCTGTGCTGGTGCAGCATTAAATATCTTCAAAGGGAATTTTGCATATATAAGAGTATGCACTGGCTTACAAATGGTTACTGGCCAAATGCATTCTTGTATATATGTGAGGGTCCATATGGGAGACTGGCATAGTAGTATATAAGAGAATGCATTGGCATAGGATTTTCCCAAAATTTCAGGAAGCTCCACTGTTCCAATAATGGAAGGGTTAATAGGGACACAAATATTACAAAGATTGTTAAATCAGTTCGCAGAAACAGGCCACATCTTTGTTCTGCCGTTGTTAAATTCCCCCTCGCCTTGTGTTTCTTTACGCTCTTTATATTCCATCAGTGCGTGCATGCTCAGTGGCTCCCACTCAGAGGTGTACCATTTATCAATCTCTTCTTTAGACATAATCGGTGCAGATCTTCTGGAATCAGAATCTGTAAGGCAAAAGTTTTTTGAATCAGAATAAAACAAGAGCATCGCTGCGGCATGGCAAAATACGCCTGTCGAAATTTCAACAAAGGGCCAAGACATGTACAGTAATGCCCTAATTAAATGACTCCTTAACCACAGCAGAATGATGGGTAATTTTTCAGGATTTAGTCGAAAATATGGCTTGTTGCCATTCATCGGAAAGCTCTTGGTGAGAGCTTTCCGTTGAATGGCAACAAGCCATGTTTTCCGACTAAATCCTGAAAATTTTCCCATAATTCTGCTGTGGATAATGAGTTGATTAATTAGGGCATTACTGTAATTCATATGCCACATTTGACATCAATCAGATAACTAAAACTCTGATTTCGAAATTGACCTGTATATTTGGCTAGTAAACTCACATACCAAATTTCATTCCATTCAGTTCAGACTTACTAAACTATCATCCGGAAAAGAAAACTGAGTACAAATTCCAACAGAAAGGGCCATAACTCTGGTGAAAATTGGCGGTCGGAACCCAAATTCAAACTTGACCTGTATTTTGTACTAGTAAATCCACATACAAAATTTGATTCCATTCAGCTCAGAATTACTAAAGTTTTCATCTGGAAACAAAAAATGCAAACACACAAGCAGACGGAGATGGACAACGATTAACATAATAAGTTCTGTTGTTTTTTTTCAAATGAGGCGCATAAATATAAAAAATATTATAGGCATGCTTGAAAAAAAATTTGTAGTGACATTTCAAAATGATCCACTGAAGCAGGGGCTAGCCTAGAGGGCAACTTGAGAGACATCTTCTATCTAACATGTGCCACTTCTCTCTATTTTTGTCATGGGGAGCAGTGACTTCTCTCATATCAGTGTGCGTATTTCAAATTAGTATATTTGAAGTGTATTTACCGACTACCTTACTCGTAATTAAATTCCAGCAGTACTATTTTTCGCTCAGTTTTGAATTCGCGCACCTAGCTGCGTGAATTAAAAACTGACAAAATATTTTCGTAATATTTCTATGATATTTTCGTATATATCTTGGAGCTGATGACAACTTCGGTTCTTAGTCATTGGAGATAGTATATGTGTAATATTAAACACCATCGCAGCGGATTTACATCGTGTAGACAAACTAGTAACTACATACATCATATTTTTGTGGCGACTTGGAATATTAGTATTTCTTATAAAAGCATTTCAACAATGTCTATGTCATCATGATTTGTCGCTTGAATTGTGAGCAATGGTCTTGGTAGCGGTTACCCAAATGTAAATATATGCACACATGTATAGGCGTAATTGTCTATTCAACTCATCATAATATATGTAAACTCAGCAACAGAGCCCTCTTGTATTTCCTATGGACTGTGGTTTAGTTATAACTTGGGAGTCGTACTATTTTTTGTTCAGTTTTAAATTCGCGCACCGATGGGTTTGCGAAAAATAGTACAACGCGAATTTAAATATGAGTAAGGTATAATGGTGCAATGGTTTTGTAAATGGGCTCTTGCATGGCATAATACTTATTTGGGTCACAGACATGAGACTTTAGGTAGTAAATTGAACTTCAGCCTTTATGACTTCTCCCTAATAACATTCCAATGATAAATAGTTATTTGATTCCCATCTATTTAAGGACCTTTAATAGGCAATATAGTAGCAACATGATGGCAATACAACACCTACCTGTGGAATGTGATCCAAACTCCATTGCAGACTGACATTTTATTCCATTGTAATCCACATCTGCTGCCTTCGGGATTGTTTTTGAATCCCTCATATCTGCATAGCGCTGGGTGAATCGACCTTTATACCTCGTTGATTTCTCAGTTAGGAATTTGTATTCAGTTTTGGGAATTTCACGTTTTCGGGAGAGATTCAGAAACTTCCACTCATCATCAGATTCTTTTGGATTTTCTTCCTTGATGACATCTAATTCATCGTCTGCCCTTGTAACCTTTGACCTATTAGTATCCAACCATTTTTTATAAGATTCTTCTGACAAATCCTGAAAATTAGACCGTAATGCAGATGGTAGATCACGAGTAAGGTTCAGAATACTCATATCAATTAACCCTTTCATGACCAGAGCTGTGCTGGTGCAGCATTAAAGATCCTGTCCCAGTGTTATCTCTTATATATGCGATCTCCCATAGGGAGCCTCACATATATAAGAGAACGCACTAGCTTACAAGGTCAAGGTAAATATTTTTAGGCCAATGCATTCACTTATATATGCGAGGCTCCCTACGGGAGACTCGCCTATTTAAGAGAATGCATTGGCACAGGGTTTTCGCAAAATTTCAGGAAGCTCCAGTCATGGAATGGTTAATGGGGAAAATACTTTTATCAGACAAATATAATGGTGCAAAATTAAAAATATTTCCTGACATACATCCCACTCATACTGCGAAAAACAAACACTAGTCATTTCAGCTAAATATCCTCATGTGATGTCACTAGAAATTTAGATTTACTGCCCTTGAATTGCTGAGTTATGACAGTGGAAGTTTATAAGACTACATTTAGAGGAGATGGAAATGGTGTACCTGCATCTGTTGATTAATTATATGCTTTCAATAAATGCTAAACAAGTACTATTTATGATTATGTTCATGTTCATGAATTCTTTTATAGTAAATGGTGCTTAATTTATAAGTCAGGTAAATCCAAGCTTTTGTAACAATCTTTAAGTAACATTTTAGACTCCCAAAATTAAGCACAAGGCAAGACAATATTAGCTCTCTGTTTATTAGACAAAAATTAAGAAGAGGCAGTTTTATCGGGTTTCGAACTTTTCTCAGATGTCCAAAAGGTCACCTACGACAAAGAGTGTTAAAATTTCGTTTTTTTGCCCACCAATGAACAAAATGAGAATTCTTAATATGCTTTTATGTGTATTATTATCACTTTACTTGGTGGCGACTGCAAGATGGCTGATTCCGGGGAATCTCAGTTAAATCGGGTCCGTTTCTTAAATTATAACCAATCCATCGGCAAAGGTCCAAGTTCTGGAGTAGCATCAGTTTGTAAACAGTTGACAGTGCGAGCAGATTGGCTTGGCAAAATATGCCATTAAAATTCCAACAAAGGGCAATAACTAAAGTTATCATCCGGAAACTAAAATTTAGTGCAAATTCCAACATAAAGGGTAAAAAATCTGGTGAAAATTGGCGGGTGGAACGCAAATTCGACCTTGACCTGTATTTTGTGCTAGTAAACCCACATACCAAATTTCATTCCATCTGTTGAGACTATCTAAAGTTATCATTAGGAAACCAAAAGTGAACAGACAGACGAACGGATGGATGAACATACGGACTGACAGACCAATAACGTCCTGTATTTTAAAAACGGGCATATAAAAATAGATGCTACTTTGACCTCCGGGTGACAAATGGAGGATTCAGCATGAACAAGTGATTTCACGTATAATGTTAGGTGTTCTGGTGGTGATCCTTTAATGCCTATGTGTCATAAATGATGTTAATTCAAAGTAATTTTCATATTTAATTTGTCAGATAAGCTGAATATTAGTCTAGGAAATTCTGACTCATTTAGTGTTGAATGGGAAGGGGCAAATTTAGCCCTTTCTTTACTAAATACTCATTGACGAGTGTTTCCTTAGGAAATGTTCAAATAATAAGTTAAACAAACAACCATAGGCCCTTTATGGAATTTAATATTTGAGCATTTCCCCACCAGTGAATAGGAATCCTTCTGCACTTGTACTATCTGTTCATTGGCTTATATTTAATTAATGATTTGAAGATCGATTGGGGTCATGTGATTTTGACAGGCGGAGTAATTAAACAAAGTGTGTGAATCCCAAAGGGATTCACACAAACTTTGTTAAATTACTCTGTCAATCAAAACCAATGACCCCAATCAATCTTAAAGTCATTTCTTATAATCATATACAAGTACATTTTAATTGAACATCAATAATGCACAGGATCTTTAATGTTGCGCCAGAACAGATCCCGTCATGGAAGGGTTAACTTACAGATCCACAGGTATCGACCCAAGACGGCATGTATCGAGCCACAGATTCCTCTCCGGCCATGTTGTTCAGATCAGGTACGGGATTGTTAAACATCAGTATGTTCGTCCTATCCTTGTTAGATATCGATGATCGATACATTATTTCGGTCTTGTGTCGCAGTGCGTTCGCCACATTTGTCTTCGTCCTGTCAAGAAGCCGTTTCATTTCTGGTACCTGTGAAATAAAATATTGCATCATTAGAGCGATACCATCTGAGCCTCTTCACTGCTAAATCACGTCACGATGATGTCTTATGGCCACTGTGAAGAGGGAAAACTATAATGGAGATCAAGCCTCGAAATATTGTGTCCGTCATTTGCAGAATGAGGTCCCCAGAGGATGAATTTAGTGACGCTATCCTGCACAGCATGATAATCAGCAAATTCACCGTCCGGAGACCTCATCTGCTTTGGCCTCCAAGTCATCTTCTGGGAAGTTGTATTTGGGGTTATTATTTGTTCGGTCCATTGAAACTAAGTAATGTCCAGTGCATAATAAATTTATTATTATTACTGTTATTACCAGTATTAAATCATTCCCGTTGTGAAACCTTTTTTTATAATAAACTTGGTGGTTTTATGATGATATAAAACTAGAAGTCACCCCAAAGACCCACATGAAGTTTGGTGATGATCGGATGAGGGATGTGGTCTGGAGGGTGATCCAAAGGATTTAGTCATGCAAAGAGTAAAATCCAAGATGGCTGCCAGCGGCCATTTTTTCATTGAAAATCGCTAAAATCTAGAGGCGATACTAAATATGCCTGTAAATTTTCAACAAAAAAAAATAAATTTATAGCTCCATTCTAGAGGTCACCCCGAAGATCCATATGAAGTTTGGTGATAATCGGATGGGGGATGTGGTCTGTAATGTGATCCAAAGGATTTAGTCATGCAAAGAGTTAAATCGAAGATGGCTGCCAGCGGCCATTTTTTTCATTGAAAATCGCTAAAATCTAGAAGCGATACTACATGTGCCTGTCAATTTAAAAAAAAAGAAGAAGATTTATGGCTCCATTCTAGAGGTCACCCCGAAGATCCATATGAAGTTTGGTGATGATCGGATAAGGGATGTGGCCTGTAGGGTGAGCCAAAGGAAATTTTTGACAGACAGATGGATGCACGGATATGGCAATAGCTAAAACTTTACAAAGTAAAGTTGAGCTAACTAGTACGTACATCTTCTGAAGCAGAGAAGTTTCTGTGGACCGGTCTCTTGTTCTCTGCCAGACACTGCCTCACAAAAGCACTGTATGACTCCTGAAAAAACACACAGTGTTAATTGACACCACTTGTAACATTCACAGCACTTAATTTTTACACAACTAGTTATCGCACTCATTTGATACATTGTTAGTTATCGCACTCATTTGATACACCGCTGGTCATCGCACTCATTTGTTACACCACTAGTTATCGCACTCACTTGATACACAGCTAGTTATCACACTCATTTTTTACAAAGCTAGTTATCATACTCGTTTGTTGTGCCACTATAGGTACATCTATAGCCTGATGGCTCTGGTAAGGTTACGCAACAACAAACTTGTCAGATAATGTTAACCATATCACACGCCTGTAAAGTTCGGTATATCACTGTGCTTGTATTAAAAAAACAACCCTCCAATTGAACAATCAACTATTCTGATGTATGCTTTTACAACTGAATGGGAGAATCCATTCAGTAATGAGATGGTAACATGCTTTGCAATTGATCATTATATGAAAGCTCCTACAACATCCCTCAAAATAAATAATAGACTACACCTATGTATCATTTTACAGCTGAATGGGATAATCCATTCAGTGGGGAGAGGGTTAAAATGCAATTGATAATTATGTGAAAGCCCCATGCTAAGAGCCTACTGTATGAGCAATCTCCTATCTTTGCACTTACTGGCCTGTCTATAATCATCAATCAGCTGAAATCAACTGCCATAGTTCTTAATTAATTATTCATGGAATAGCTGCACTGTCAGCAATCCAATTTACCTTCAGTTCCTTGGGTATTGCCATGTCTTCTCGTAGCAGACGTGTGTCAGACTCAACACGAATTGACTTCCATAATTCATCGGCACTTATGTGTATTTTTCCTGAAATTTGAGAAAAAATTCTATTTTATATTTAGAATCCTGATTGCCTGATTTTAGTGATCATGAATTACACATTCCGGTTGCTGAGTCATCAAACCTTAAACATTTCCATACATATATGGGCAGAACTTTCTATTATCCCTGCATGGACTAATGGTTTTTCATTACTAAAGGCCAAGAAATGGACTTGAAAGCTTGTACCTATTTCTTGGAAAGCAGACTCAAAATCTATGCCAAAGATCAATGTAATTGTCAAGTCAGTGGGCAGTTGTTTATTTTAAGATAAAGGACAATTCTGCTAACTGTAAAATCCTTTTAATTGCCGGGGGGGGGGGGGGGGGGGGGGGGGGGTCTGTTATTCATTGATTTCGTGGTTTGGCTCAACCACAAAATCAACATCCAATGAAATAATTGATTCTTGAGTTGGATAAGCAAATACCAATATATGACATGGAAATGACGATTGGGCATTACGTCTGTTTTTGACATGTCGTAAAATGTATGCGGGAAAAACACAGGAGACAAGATGAAATGTAATATTTTTAAACAAAATATCATTCATTCATCGAATACAAAATTTATATGCTGATAATCTGATCCCTTCTATAACAGTTTGTATAAACAATGATCAATGAATTGGTCTCTTAATAAAGGCTAATGGTTTCACCACGTGCAGACTACATAAACAATAAATAACTAACTGGTCAATGTTTGAAATGAAGCTGGTAGCTATTATGGTAATGATTGCGTGATGTGCTTTCACCTTCGGAATACCTTGGGGTCTAATTTCTCAATAGTGACCACTCAAATATGTCATGAAGCAGCTATTGTAGGACCTGTTGATGTGCATAAATATGATATCTGATCCACGAATTCATGTCCCGACGAAAAAGCCTTTTGATGACAAACCACGAAAATTTATGCCAACGAAATCCAAGACATTTATAGTATTTATCTACATTTTTCTCTAAGTGAGTCACAGAGAAATAGTAATTTATATGATTTCACTTGATCGAATATGTTGATATATATCTCAGCGCCTGAATTGACAATATACCATACCAATCCATTTAATGGATCAAAACGAGGGCAGCCCTTTTAAACAAATGTAATGACCTAAAAATATATTATCTATAGTGATAACACAAGACATAAGAATTACTTGTCCTATTTATAGTCTTATTGCATTTTTTTCAAACTACCAGACATTATAAATCTACCTAATCATCAATTTCAAACACAACCATATGTTCGATAACATGAAATAAATTCTATATATATTATATGTTAGATATTTCAGTTTATTTAGTTGATGATATTTAGATCAATAAAACCATTCTTGCTGGAGTAGAGAATTCTGTGTGCTAATCACTGGAGCATGAAAAGAATATACACGATCAATCACATTAGTTTATAATCTAACATCCGCATCAGACATCGAAAATCAGATAAAAGTTTTAAGCAAGCACGTCATCAATAATCATTTGTAAATTTGCCAGTGAAAAACAAGATTGTTATCTGCTCAATCTGATGAAATATTATAATTATGGAGGTGTCCGATTATACAAATTGTACGTTTGTAAAGAATTGTCAATAACGCGATTCGAGAGCAATTTTATGCGTTCAAGCTTCCCGTGAAATCTGCTGTGTGGTGTGTGTGTGCTATTAATAAAGCCCGATATGCGGCAAACATTTTTGGAGCGAATGTTTCGCTCCGTGAGTGAATGCCAATAGTTATTGATTTTTTGTGTTCCACCACAAAAGTATCAATAATTAGACATTTTATTACCATGGAGCAGCCACATGAACGCAAAGTTACAAATCCGGCAGTGATCAGTAAGATCGCAACGAATCCTGTCACTGATCAGTAAGATCACTAAGAGAAGGCAAGTTAACTACACAATTGCAGATAGTGACAATTATGACTATCGAGAATTATCTGAAATATTGATTCTATCTCCTATTGCCAATGATGTATTGCACTTTAATGTCCTCACCGTGATTGACATTCGAACTAGATTTCTGACACCGCGACTAACATGATTTAATTCTTTTTCATGAGAGTAGTAGAAAAGAATCCCCAAAGCTGTTAATACACGACTCAGTGGTTCTAATTTTTGCAAGTGCTGCAGTTTATGTAGGTCAATTGAATGTTTCAGTCATTTAACAGGACTGGTTGTCCCAGTTTGAAATTGTTTAAATGGATCAAATTTAGTATTACACATTGCTCCAGATCATGCCATGAATCTATACTCTGGTTATGCCAATGTAGATCATATTCCGCCAGTTCAAAGCCTGAGAACTTTTTGATGTTCTGACGGGGAACATTGAAACAATAATGCAGGGACTATATTTCTCAGTTTATTCTACAGAAGGGAGCCTGCTTCAGTTAGTTTATCCAAATTTCAAGTTCAGATAATCATTTTATTTTATACATTCAACAATGTTTTAAAAGATTTTTCTAATTTGAAGAGGAAAAAATACAATATTAGCAATGTTAACCTTGAGTCCGATTATACCTGTATATGTGGGCCTACCTAGACTCATTATACATGAACATGATAACAAAAACTATATCTTTTGTACACAAGTTATAGCTAACATATGATATATATAAGATATTTATAAGAGAGCGAACATGTACCGGTTATAGATTAACTTGAATGCATGACTATACCTGCTAATAGGACCAGCATGCTAACATAGGACTACACCTGCTCGTAATGCCAGCATGCCTAATTAATGCATAACTATACCTGCATGCTAACATACGTCTATACCTGATCGTAATGCCCACATGCCTAATGCACGACTATACCTGATCGTGATGCCAGCATGCCTTACACATGACTATACCTGCTCATAATGCCAGCATACCTAATGCATAACTATACCTGCATGCTAACATACGTCTATACCTGATCGTGATGCCAGCATGCCTTACACATGACTATACCTGCTCGTAATGCCAGCATACCTAATGCATAACTATACCTGCATGCTAACATACGTCTATACCTGATCGTAATGCCAGCATACCTAATGCATAACTATACCTGCATGCTAACATACGTCTATACCTGATCGTAATGCCAACATGCCTAATGCACGACTATACCTGATCGTGATGCCAGCATGCCTTACGCATAACTATACCTGCTCACAATGCCCACATTCCTTATGCACTACTACATGTATACCTGCCCATAATGCCAGCATGCCTTACACAGGACTAACTGCTTGTAATGCCAGCATGCCTAACGAGATTCAACAACACAGGTGAATATTGATTGTGGATAAGGATTCTTTATATCAGCATGAAAATGGCTGCAGCTAAAGACCTGCGTGTGGAAACATGCGGGACGGATATAGAGCTCAAAGGAAACAGCCATAACAAAACAGATTACCCACGTCCAAGAAATCCTTATTAAGAAATATGTAGTCAAGGGTAGCAATGCAAGTGTCGCCTTGAAATAGTGTGTCTTGTCATTTGCAGACTGAGGTCACCAGAGGGTAAATTTAGTCATTTTAGTGACGCTGTCCCGCACGGTGGGCTAGCATGACCAAATTCACCCTATGCCAACCTCATTCTGTAAAGCCTCAACAGCTATGGGAGACCTAGGATCAGATTGAAGTTCCCCGGTTGATGTTGATGATGTACACACATTAGTCACCTCGATTGTGCATTTTATCTTCTGCAATTTAGGGGGATATAGAAACTGAAAAGAAGGTAAAAAGTAAAAACAATGTAAATTTGAGATGAAAGATACTTCCCAGAAGATGAGGCCAAACAGAATGAGGTCCCCAGAGGGTGAATTTAGTGATGCTAGCCTGCTGTGCTTATTCTGACCCTCATTCTGCAAATGACAGGCACACTATTTTAAGGTGTGATGAACCCAATGCTATTTTATTGATCTATTTTTTTAATTTTTACTCGTTTTAAGGATATGAGAAAGCATTCAAGTGGTAAATTCTTCCGTAATCATTCTTAAATTCAGGGTTTCAGACCACATTATTTATTCCAAACTTTCCAGGATTACAGATTAACATATCAACCCTGAAATATTCACATCAGAGAGATTTGATAATTATTCTCAATCAATTTTGTAATGCTCTATACTTTATGACAGGATGCAGCTTAGCGGAATGGATTATGAAGAAATCACTTCTCTCTCTAGTGTTATTAATTAACCCTTTCAGTGCCAAGTCCGATTTTTGTATCAAACCATATTTCCTGATAATTTTTCAAATTTATTGATTATAATAATGTGATACATTGATGGAAAAAAGAGCTCTTTCCATTAACGTATCACATTATTATAATCAATAAATTTGAAAAATGATCAAGGAAATATGGGTTGATACAAAAATCAGACTTGGCACTGAAAGGGTTATTAAAGGGGATCCCCTAATATCATCAAAAGGATTCACCACACATGCATGTTATTATGGAAATTCACTGTGTTACAAAGTGATAATGATCTAATGCCACAAGTTAACCCTTTCTATACTAAAGCATCATTGATGAGTAGTTATCCCGTAGGATATGTTCAGACAATAAGTTCAACAAATGACCATGTTGAACTTATTACCTGAACATTTCCCTCCAATAAATAGGAGTTCTTCTGCACTTTTATTTATCTGTCGTCTGCCTTTATCACCTTAACATCCCTCCTAATCAATAATAGACAATTCTGTTGAACACTTTTAACTTACTGGGAGAATCCATTTAGTATAGAAAGTGTTAAGGAAGCACTGAGGTGACAAATTGTCCATCCTCAGCTGTTTTATTTTTTGTAAACTCAACATCTTTTCTGCACTATGGTAATTTAAAGGGAGATAATTCCCCTTTGAGCTAAATAAATAAAAAAAAATTAAATCAAACTACATGTAGTTGAATCCTCAAGAAAATCTTAGCTATTATTGTGATCTATTTAAACTCATTGGTTCATTAGTTCGAATACATTTAAATAAAGATGTTTTTATTTTGAAAGAAGTGTGCAGGATCGCTCTTATTTATCTTTCCCCAGAAAAAAAACAATGCACTGGATAAGAGCTCTAGTTTTTTAATGCAACCAATTGATTGAAAATGTATCCTAACTTTTTTTTAATTTGATTTTTAAAAAACAATTCCATGAACATTTTTAATTAATTGTCAAAAAAGTCATCTGTTCTCAACACCACCCTAACGAAAGGAAGAAACATTATTTGTGAATCTGACCTATGGGAAGTAAACTCGAGACTCAGTTATTTAATAAGGGTTACACATTTAGTGGATAGTAAGTTGTAACATTTAAGGCATATATTCATAATTGATCAAGGTGTAACAGATTTTCAGATATCAGATATCGATTTTTTTAAGTTTGTCATTTCTCGAGATGTGCAATTATTTGTGACCCAGAAACATGTCATCAAACGGACGGTTGCAGACAAAATTGCGGATTAAGATGGATAACTCTAAAAACAAAGTGGTAATATGGCCGAATTTCGTGAATACTCGAGTAATAATATGGCCATATTTCATTGAACAAAATGTTGATAAATAACCTATTTTGGATAATTTGATACCATAGTTGACAGGTTAGCATTATTTTGTTGCAATTAATTGATTCTGATAACTAAAGGTATCTTGAAGAAATGTTGTTGTTGTTGTTGTTGTTGTATCTTGATGATATGGGGACCCCCTGATCGGATTGAGTACCTTTAAGATGGCCTATGGAGATGTACACTATTTCTTCTCTCACGGCTTCAATCTTCCATGAAGAAAATAGCATCTAACTCTAGCTGGTTGGAGGCAGCTACACCCCTTAATCTAATTGACTTCCAGCATAGTGTGTGCTGGTCATTATTCTTATGCTCTCTGATGGGAACTATGCAATACCAGACAAATTTCCTACCACCAAAAACATACTATATGTCGCGATCACAAATCTGGCCCACCATGTACTGCAAACCAGTAATTCATGATGGGAATTGGCAATCTTAGTTTAACAACAACTCCATCATAGTCACTAACTGGGCCCTTCAATAATTCTATACAATTAATAGTTCAACCCAATACTCAATATTCCTATTTGATGTCAAGACTATCCATTAAAATATAGCTAAAGATTCAAGTACGTTAATCAATGGTGTCCAGAAAAATAATTAAAGTGTCAAGGAAACTGAAGCTCAACTTGGAGAGTGGTTAATTTTAAATGTGACAGTTAATGGAGTAACAAGGGATGCGGATAGTGGATATGTCTATGTAATACTAAACGTCAACATTTTTTTATTCGAAAATCAGTCAAATTCAATAATTCCTATTTAGAGGCGATCCCAAATCTGCCTGTAAATTTTCAAAACATTTTGCAAATAATTGTGGGCTGCATGGTGTGCCGACAGATACAAATGTGAAATCCATGATGGGGGCCATGTTTTTAGCAGAGTTCGGAAAAAATGGTAAGCTCCCATCTAGAGGGCACACCGAAGATCCATATGAAGTACACGTGTCATGATATAAATGTAGTTTTTGTAGACACAGCTCAACTCGCCGACCAAGTTCAGAATGTGGTTCTAAATTATTTTCTTCTGTTCAATATACAGTAATGTCCTAAGTAATCGACTCCTTAACCCTTTGAACCCTGGCTCCCCACAACGATCGACACCCTGACCCTGGGCTCCCAGTGGTATTTTTTATATTGTGGCCAGTGTTTAGATGTATGGTGTTGTTTATGTTCAAGTGGTGTCACATTTTTGAAACTTTAGATGTATGTTCCCCATGGACCACTGATTATTTTACGATCTGGTTACATTGTTCAAATGGTGCCACTAGTCTTAAACTTTACATAATTGCTCAATAATGCACGAGTTGACCACGTGTTTATAATGTGCACGTGCAAGTAGATCGGACTAGATGGTATTGTGACCATGCAACCCATTTCCACAGTACTACTCTGGTGCAATGTCAAAACGTGCAGCACTATAACGCAAATTTATGTACTATGGAGATCCTTGATGTGATTGTATCATTTCACAAAAATCCATACATTCATCATTTTATCCTATGCGCATGCGCGAAACAAATCGACTCAAATAAGAAACTGCGTGCGCCTTCCTCACATATGACAGAACACTGATTATGTATGCAATACTAATTTAAACCGAAAAGAGTGATCGAAATGGTGTCTTTCAACAATCCTGCGAACCACGCAACAATGTAGAGCTTTACCCGAATCGCTTCAAATAGTGTACGTTTGTTTAATTCTGCGCTGTGAGCATGCGCATGTTTTTCTACCCCAACTAGTCGGCAACAAACTCAAACACATGCACCCATGGCACTGCTGAAGTTCCTTGGGATCATTTACATAGATATAAGTGGATATACCAATGGTTATAACATGTGTACACATGCTACATAGGTTTATGATGTCACTGAATGCTGCTGGCCGCTTTTGCGGCCAGTCGGGTGTATGAACGTTTTCTGGCTGGCAGCTTTTGCAGCCAATCGGGTTCAAAGGGTTAACCACAGCAGAATTATGGGTAACTTTTCAGGATTTAGTCGGAAATATGGCTTGTTGCTTTTCATCAGAAAGCTCTCAGTGAGAGCTTTCTGATGAATGGCAACAAGCCATATTTCCGACTAAATCCTGAAAAGTTACCCATAATTCTGCTGTGGTTAAGGAGTCGATTACTTAGGGCATTACTGTAGCTTTTGGTCACACAAATAACCCCCAGTTGATTATTGATGTGATTGCTACATTGGGGAGATGTCACCTTCGATGTGCACACATATTAAATAGAAGGTGGTAATGTCACTAGGGCAATCTGGTCCTGGGAGGTAATTTTCGAGAGACTTAAAACACTTCGCTCTGGATAAAAAAAATTGAGAAGTTTGTTGCAGAAATAAGACTATTTGTCTTAAGACGCCTGAAGTGAGGTCGCCTTGTGATGCGATCAACGCGATATAAGCCCACAGCTATACTCGACTGGAATCATAGCGACATTATGACATATACATATTTATCGATTATTCTCATTTTAATTTTTCTTATCCCATAAATGTTTAAAATTGATTTTAGATTTTTTATCGCAGCTATCATTCAAGCTTGTCTTACAAGAGCGTTTCAAAAAATTAGAGCTGACTGGCAATCAATTATTTCAACCCGTTAACGGCTTCATCAAACGGGGGCTAAGTCAGATTGGTTGATGTTAAGCAGCCTAATGGTTAACCCCCACAGAGTTGAAGCAATTTTATTGTAGTACTTCAAAGTGTAACACAATTTCAACAATTGAGTGGATTGAACAAAAAATAGAGAAAAATCTTGTTAAGTCAGACGCATTAATGAATGAGATAGCGGCCTATTTCTGAAACTATCAATAAATGAAATTAGTGTATCCCAGCATGCCGTGAGGCAGACGACACTGGGGCGCTGAACGGGATGTCTAAGCCAATCAAAAGAGCTCCATCACACTGTATTTCTTTATGAGTCGGAACTAGAGACAGGGATGTTGTGGAAGCATTATCTTTGGGAAACCATTAGCTACATAATGGATCCTCAGTTTTATATCATTTACATTTAGCTTCTTCGAAAATATCAAGCAAAAGCAACATAGCTGCAGCTGAATAAAATTCCTGTGCCACATGATAATATTAACCCTATCTATACTACTTGGATTCTCCCATTCAGTTATAAATGTCTACATTGGAATGGTTTATTATTCATTTGGAGAGGTTTTAAAACACTAAGATGTTTCACAGTCAGCAAACATTAGTTAAAATAATAAAATAACAGATTCCCATTGCAGGTGCACAAACCTAACCCCTAACCCTAATCCTAAACATATTGACCAAAAAATGTAGGAATAAAAGCTCGGACAAAATTATGCATGTTACGAAAATGTTCCAAGTCGAAAAAGGGGAATAACTAAAAAAAAAAGAAGTCGGACAGACGTCATAATCGCAGGTGCACAGTTTCCCATGGAACTAAATATCTGTGCCATGGTTAAAAAAAATTGACCTAAAAATGTAGTATTTAGTATAAAAGGGTTAACCCTTTCAGTGCCAAGTCCGATTTTTGTATCAACCCATATTTCCTTGATAATTTTTCAAATTTATTGATTATAATAATGTGATACATTGATGGAAAGAGCTCTTTCCATCAATGTATCACTTTATTATAATCAATAAATTTGAAAAATTATCAAGGAAATATGGGTTGATACAAAAATCGGACTTGGCACTGAAAGGGTTAAAGGAACTCAAGGCATTTGAAGTGGGTTCATGTGAAATAACAAAAAAGTCTGTAAAACAGACTATTATCAACAAGTAAATGAAAAATAGATTGACATTGTTCTTATTTTCATTATTAATAACTTTCCAATAATGAGATTTCGCATGTCAAAACCACTGTTTTGTATAATGTTAAGTGGAATTGCCGATCAAAATCCAAGTAGTCCAATAAGATGACAATGTTTAATAAAAACACGATGATAAACATTACAGAAGGTCAAAGCATTGAAGAATAATTGGAAATTAATATTCAAACCAAAAGCGAATGGATGGGGGGACAGATGCCCTGACGTACAGATGGATGTACAGACGGTCATACCAATAACATAATACAAGCTGTTTTTTTTAAACGGGCGTACAACAAAAAGTACAAAATATTCTTTCAAATTTGAATTGTCAATTGTAAAAATATTGCAAAAAATATGTGGTGAACTTTTTAAGACGGACGAGATTCATTGACGGCAGACATTGCCGGACATTGTATCAGAAAATACCAACCTTCAGGCGTATCTATCATCGGGTTAACTTGTTTTTTCTTCTGAGGTTCAAGCTTTGGATGAAGAAAGTAGTTCGCCCTGGAGCCGTAGAGTCGATAGAGCATCGCGTGATGCCATGGTATGTCTGCCGGCAGATTCTCATGGAAGGTCACTTCTCCCTCAAACACATCAGTTTCTTCATTCTGTTCATCCAGTTCTTGGTAGGGCATCATACATGGTTGGCGTCTGGTTGCAGATTTTGTGATAAACTCATTCTCTTCATCGTTTGGCTTTGACTTTCCAGAACTAGACCTCGTTTTGGCACTAGCAGTGTTTGGGGCGGAGAAAACTGTCTCACTATCTCTGTCACTTTGATGGGTGCCATCGATAAGCTGGGCAGTGCGTCTATCCTCAGCTGTTGAAAGAACGAAGGCATATCATATATCAGTAGTTCAAATGGACATTTCAGTATACAATAGGTGTACCTGCTCAATCCTTCAATACTCAATGGATGTAGCATGCTCCTGTCCAGTTATACAAGTATAAGTAACAAAAGTATCAACAAGAGGTGTGCACTCGAGTGCTAGCATACCCCCACCGTGGCAAATTCAACCCGCATTATCCGTAAATTCAACAAAAAAGATTTTTAACTTTAAAGAAAAATTCGGACTAATAATATCGATATGGTGTCACAAGAAGCTTGTACAGAAAAAATTATTCAAATCCGTTCATATTTGTTAAAGTTATTAAGTCAGACAGAATTTTCTAAGTCAAAATAGGTCGAAAATGAAGTGTAATATTACGAAAAACAGTCTGAGCCAATCCCTAGCCGCATCATGTAGAGAGGGTATTGTGAGAAGCATGTATACCAAAAATTATTGAAATCGGTTCATATTTGTTAAAGTTATTAAGTCGGACAGAATTTTCTAAGTCAAAATAAGTCGAAAAAGAGGCGTAACTTGAAAAGTCGGACCGTACCGCAATTAGCATTATGCGGAGAGACCATCCTAAGGAGATTGCATACAAAAAATTATTGAAATCAGTTCATAGTTGTTCGAGTTGTGAGGTCGGACACACGGACACACGGAGGGAGAAAGCGCGACAGACAGATGGACGGACGCAGTCAATCCAGTATACCCCCCATTTTCTTCGAAAGTGGGGGTATAATGACACTGTAGCTCAACTTGTACGGGGGATAATTTCATGTGTTACAGTCAATGGAGCGATTAGGAATGCGGAAAGTTGAAGTGTCTAAATAATACTAGATTATCAACATGAAAAGATCTATATATAAAGTAAAATCCAAGATGGTCACTGGCGGCCATGTTTTCCAATGAAATTCAAAAATATTTTATAAGTCCCATCTAGTGGTCACCCCGACATGCTTTACACTATGGCAATAAAGTTATTAAATAAGATTACAAAAACCTATTTTCATATAAATACGTCCACTTCATATTCTATAGTATTTTTTTATGATTCCAAAAATTCGAGTGTGTCTAAATAGGATAATTACATTCAGGGTGGAAGTGAACATCAAGTAAGAATTTTGTCATAGAAATACATCATGTCATGAAAACTCAAACACATTTTCAGGGTGGTATTTTTCACAGAGATGTAATTATAATTAATAATCTCGATCTCCTAATGTGATTTCACAGTCTAAACACATACAGTAATGCTCTAAGTAATCGACTGGAGTGCTGAATCACAAACTGTTTACAAATTGTGAAGCGATTTATAAATTTGTGATTCAGCATGATTCCTTTAAACTGTGTAATTACATTAGAAAACCAAGATTATTCCTTAACCCTCTAAGAGCTCTTTCCATCAATGTATCACATTATTATAATCAATAAATTTGAAAAATGATCAAGGAACCATGGGTTGATACAAAAATCGGACTTGGCACTGAAAGGGTATAGTTGCATAAATATATCTACACATACAGCATAATAAGCAAAGTCATTTCATTAGAATAAAAAAAAAATCATTTGACTCAATCAATGCAATAGGAGACTACCCAGAGAGGGTGTGCTTAGAACCGATAATTGACGACAGACCCATGCCTCTCACAACAAGCTCGACAGAAACAAATGATATCATCAGCAGATGCTTATTAATGTCGGGTCCTGTTCGTTAAATCAATGTTATCTCCCCTTATATACCAGTGGGTTTATTGGAACGAAAAAATACAACGGCAGCAAAAACTAATTAAAAGAGGGCGTTATTAGTTCGAATACACAACATCGTTATCTATTCATTTTCATTGCAAATTCCATTTGACCTACGAGAGAATTGAATGAAGAGAATGTTTCGTGTTTTCATCAGATCGGTTCAGTTCAAATCAATATTAGATATATGCCTTAAAATTGAAGAGAAAAAAAAATCGATCTAAATCTGTAGACAAATGGGAACTTATTGGTAGGATTGAGATTAATACAAACCTACAGTAATGCCCTAAATAATCGACTCCTTAACCACAGCAGAATTATGGGTAACTTCTCAGGATTTAGTCGGAAATATGGCTTGTTGCCATTCATCGGAAAACTCTCACTGCGAGCTTTCCGATGAATGGCAACAAGCCATATTTCCGACTAAATCCTGATAAGTTACCCATAATTCTGCTGTGGTTAAGGAGTCGATTATTTAGGACATTACTGTATTTGGTATGAAGTCTGAATACAGCTGGGCATTAAAGCTCAATATTTCAGACACATGAGATATTGTGCCCCAGTGAACTAGGCACATGATGAGATTCATTCATTTTGCATCAAACGCCGCTTCTGCGATATTATTAATCTGATATCCGAGATTCCGCCAATGCTATTTAAATTACATGGTTTATTTTAGGTTTGGATGCTGATCTAAATTCCTGACTGGGTCAGGGACCTTTATTGAACTAGATCCATTATGATGAGCAATATTTTGAAGGTGGTATAACTTGCTTGTTCAATTACATTTAAGCCTTTCATTACGGGAGCTGTGCTGATGCAGCATTAAATATCATGTGCCAGTGCATTCTCTTATATATGTGAGTCTCCCATGGGGAGCCTCGTATATATGAGAGAATGCACTGGTTTACAAGGTCAAGATAAATATTGTTAGGCCAATGAATTCTCTTATAAATGCGAGGCTCCAAATGGGATACTCGCATATATAAGAGAAAGCATTGGCATCAGGTTTTCGTTAAATTTCAGGAGTGTCTCGGCCCTGAACTTTAGGTGTAGATTCGGGTGATAAAATAATAGTTTTGAGTTTGAGAGACCAGAAACAGGAGCTTCTGACACTTAGAAAAACTTTAATTATTTTCTATGAACTGGGACACATATTTTAGAACATTACAATATTTTTTATTGGATATAACTTTCAAAAACACTTTTAAATGAAATGTTTGTGACATTACAGTAATGCCCAAAAATCGACTCCTTAACCACAGCAGAAGAGAGCTTTCCGATGAATGGCAACAAGCCATATTTCAGACTAAATCCTGAAAGGTTACCCATAGTTCTGCTGTGGTTAAGGAGTCGATTATCGCAAAAACCAAGGCAAGCTAGTCCCATTTTCCAGAATATGACTAGCTTTTTTTGCAGAGTTATTTCCCTTTCAGATTTCAAATTTTTTGGTTTTCATTGTGCTTATTACCTAATTTACAAGTATATAAAAGGTACTCAATCCGATTTGGTGGTCCCCAAATCATCAGATTCCAACAACAGCAACATATTTTGAAATGCCGCTTCAGTCATCAGAATTGATTAATTGCCCAAAAATAATGCAAACCAATCAACTATAGTACAAAATTGCCCAAAACGTGTTATTTATCAACATTTTGTTTAAAAAAAATTGGCCGGATTGTCAAATTTCTAACGCCCAAGGCCACTTGATTTTAGAGTTATACATCTTCATCTGCCATTTGGTCAGAGACTGTCAGCTAGACGAATATTTGCAGGCCACAAAAAATTACTTATCTCGGGGAAATAAAAAATTGATATCTGATCACTCTAAATACATTCTCAATTTTTATGCAATAAATTTATTCCTTGAAATAAAATTAACAAGCTGAAAATGAACCCATCTGATTTGAATACCACAAATTGAGATAGGAATGAATTAAATTACCCCTTGGAGAAAAAAAAAAAAATTATAGTTGAAAATGAGGGCAAGTGATTTGAATACCACAAGAGTAGTTTCCCATTTTGGAAAATCTCTCTGCAAAATAAAGAATTTGAGATAGGAAAACATGGGAATAAATGACAGACAGGTACAAACTCCAGGCAGAGTTATCTCCCATCGTTCCACTGAGATACCACTGCCATTAATTGGTAAGGAATTCTTACGTGTTTTTAGTTCTTATGTTTTAGGATTAAAATTGTCTATGTCTGGCTCAGTTCATATTGTTCTTATCAATACCGAAAGAATTACCATTATTGCAAACTTTAAAAAAAATTTGGTTGTCAAAACAAGATAATAGGTGACTAAATAGTAGTAAATACAGTTCCGCGACGATATGTAAAAATAGATTTATCATCTGCAAAGTACACTCATTGTGGCAGTGATATATCGCAGCGATAGCGATAGCGTAGAGGGCGCTGTATGGAGTTTGAGACAGGTATACAGACAGGTAGGGCAGGCACACAGACAAGCAGTCATGGTGAAGAGGTGTGTAAGATAGGCACTGCATGCAATTGACTTTTGTCCTGACAAAGCATGTTTTTCTTGGTTTTAGGCAGTATTAGTCATCGACAATGTTGCACACAACTAATAATATCACATAATTGATCTGACGGCAGCAAAGATTATGAGTTGGGGCAAAGGGTTAGACAATTCAAGATTTCTGCACGCTACACAAACAAGGCGCCCATTGAACTTGCTGAAAAAAACTCACTACCTTATTGGTGCATTATAATGGCGTAGTTCGTCTAAAGCAGAGCAAATTACGGTCTAAAGACATGCTTTCAAATTGCTTAGAAATTACCCGGTGTGACATCAAACTTAACGACAGTCATTGAATAAAGACATGACCCACATGTAATTTTCTTTGGTACCTCGCCATTCTATTTGAAGTTTAATGACGTAATAGTTTCAATGAACATTTTGAGTTTCTTTGTTGTCAATTACTCTTCATAGTCCTTCCCAAAAGAAAAGCTGAATGTTTTATTCCATATATATGACCTACAATGTAGGACACTGGGTTAACAGTTGGGTGTAACAGAGGCTTTTGGTATGGAATGTTTTTTATTTATTTTTTTAGTTTTTATAGTATATTAAATCATGAAGTCTTAGATGAAAACGCTTCCCTTTTTGATGTAAGACTCTACTGTTGGGAGATAACATTTGATTTTCTCAAATTTCTTTGACATTAAGAATCCCTTTTTGAACCTTCTTGATAAAGAGTAGATGGTACATAATGTTCATAATAAGCTATTATCAACCATTTCTTTAGTGTACTTATCCATATCATTGGAGTATACATAACAATGCTATGTACTCCATGAAACATGTAAGTACACTAAAGAAAAAAAATATATTTTAATTTGTTATTTTCAGGCTCTACCATTTTTATATCAACTTTATTTAGAATATTGAATTATTTTTTATGAGAATTAAGCCGTCTTTAGTTTTTGTTGGAATTCAGTTTACTATAATAACTTGTGACCTGAAGACTCATGTGCACTATTATTATCTCATTGCAGATAAAAGTACATAGAGTGATTCATGTACAGAAGCCAACCTACTTCAATTGTTGTTCAATGATATTCATTGAAGGTATTCTAAACCTAGTTGCCAGCTAAATTTTGATACTATCGACCATTTTAACAGTTTTCTTTGCCATTGTTGAAGACAGTGCGAAAAATTAACTGAATATTTCTTCTATCCACAGATATAACCTCACGTTTATATGATAAAACATCTGCCTACATCATCAATTTTATGAAGTGACAATGAAAACTTGAATTTATCCACATAAATCCCCATAGTTGTTCAGAATTTGGGCATAATACTACTAATAATTTACTAATACTTGATATTTGCAGTTGGTTGCATGTACTGAGATTTTCCCAAAGCAGTTGTATAGGTCCCATTCCCCCAGCCCCTAGTGCAAACCCTGCTACATTAAACCATGAAATACACTGAGTCATCAATCTGAGATGAGTGACCAAGTGTATGAAAGATATATGTCAGCCAGGTGTCAATAGTAATTTATCCTCGGTTTAAAAGGTAGAACATGAGAATGATTGAAATACTATTGATGATTTAGTCCTCATGTCAGCCATGACTTCTAACACAAGCCTGTCACAGCCCCCACTATCGATATATATCTGCTTAATTTTATAACGAGAAAAATAGCGGACCAGCAGGGAACTTAGTCACTGCATTGACATGCATTGAGCGTAAAATTCATGATTTAGTAAACACAAGCAATTGACTGAGATCTTTTGAAATACGAGTCGGAGTGCAGTGATACTAACTGTTTGAATAACACGCCTGTAACCTGTTCAGCTGTACCTGAGAAAGTTGTGCAATGCTTTGATCTCTGATGAATTTTTTATTTTTTATACACTGAGATAACTTCAGGAAAATGATAGTTAGCCTTTTTTGACAAGTTATGAAAGCTATATATCAATATCATGGCATTTACCCCTTTCTATTCTAAATACATTCTCCAATTCAGTTATAAAGGTATGCATTGGAATGGTCTATTATTCATCTGGAGGAGTGTTCAGGATAAGTTAGCAGACAACAGTCAGACGAAAAGATAATACAAATGCTGAAGGACTCATATTAATTGGTAGGAAATGTTCAGATAATAAGTTCAACAAACGTTTGTTGAACTTATTATCTGAATATTTCCTAAAGGAACTAATCATCAATGAGTATTTAGTATAGAACGGGTTAAATGTGATTTGAAAGGAAACGACTTAGGCATGGTGACCATGTATATTCATTTTTATCATATTTTATCCAAACTGCCAAGCTAATATACTAAACTTTCAGTCTTGGTCAGAGACATAATAAGACTATTTTGGCAAAACCTATTCTTGAATTGAGGATGTTCCCTAATAAAATATATACATTTCTCAATTTTATAAATGTGGCTCCTAAGACTCCAAATTAACTATGAGGTCATAGGTTGATATTGATGCCGAAACAGACCTATACTTCAGCATGACAAGCATAGGAATTTTTTCATGAAGTTATCCATATTTTTATTTATAAGGCACCGATATATTGACTCATTGCAGAAATTTCTATCCATAAAACAAATATATGGAACTAGAAATATGGAAATATATGGGATGTATTCTCTGTGATATCTTAGAGCTCTTTCCATCAATGTATCACATTATTATAATCAATAAATTTGAAAAATGATCAAGGAAATATGGGTTGATACAAAAATCGGACTTGGCACTGAAAGGGTTAAACAGACATGTGACAAAGAAGAACATTGTCAGAATCAAGGTAAAAATCCATTTATTACCACACAAGATTATGGAGCACACTGTGTTTAAGAAGCTGGTACCTAACTATGCCTCCAGCAAATGGTTTATTGAAATTTTTCAAATGACAGCACTAACCCTGTATGTCATTTGTTTAAAAGCCCCACAAAAAGTTTTAGTCTCCACTTAATTCTTAACGAATACATCAATATACAGTTTTATTTATGAACTATGTCATAAAATATGGGCAAAATCAAGCCTTGAGATAGTGTCTGTTATTTACGAGAATGAGGTCCCCAGACAGTGAATTTACTGATGCTGCCCCACACTGTGGCTAGCATAACTAATTTCACCCCTGGGGACCTCATTCTGCTTAAGCCTCATGTTCTGGGAAGTATCTATAGTCTAAAATTAACATTGTTTTCAGTTACTATTTCCCTTCTGTTCAGTTGCCATTCATTGGAAGGCTCTCACTGAAGAGCTTTCCGATGAATGGCAACACGCCATATTTCCGACTAAATCCTGAAAAGTTATCCATAATTCTGCTGTGGTTAAGGAGTCGATTATTTAGGGCATTACTGTAGAACAACACAGCTGTGTGAAATTGTTTGTCGTGCTTTGAGGTAAAACTAGAACCTATGGTTTTGGTTTTACCATCGCTTCACAACAAATTTGAGCAATATCGTTAACCAGCCCACATACTTATGTCGTTCTATCTGTATCTATCTCAGAATTACTTTTTCGGAGTGCTTGTCTGATACTTACCTATGGAATCTTTACAGATCCTTTGGAATTCGGTGTTTTTAGCAAATCTTTCATTCCGTCTTGTTGCTTTTTTCTGCAAATTAAGCAAATAAGAAGATGAATAGAACTTAAATAGAGGTTTCAGTCTATTGGTCAATAGGTCACAGGAATTGAAATTTTAACCATTTCTATACTAAATACTCATTGATGAGTAAATGTTCACATAACATTAAAACAAAAGATGATTTGTTGAAATTATTATCTAAACATTTACCTCCAATAAATATTATTTGAACCTTCTGTACTTGTATTATCTGTCGTCTGCTTGTTTTCATGAAAACCCTTCAGATGAATAATAGACCATTTCAATGAATACTTCTGTAACTGAGTGGAAGAATCCATTTAGTATTGAAAGTGTTGAATGAACAGAACACTCTGTTGTAAAGTTACATGCAAAATATGCATGTGATAAGGATAACGTATAATGCTTTTATAGGTAGAGTGAAATACGGGGCTTTCCTGATAAAAATTTCTGTTTTGAGAATTTTTTCCAAAATGGGTGCAGTAGATACATGTACTTTTAAGGTGGATCCCAATAATTTAAGACTTTACCAAATCACTGAAAGAAAATATTGCTACCGTGGACTAAGGGTGAAGAGAATGTTTCAAGAAACAATTAATTAGGACATAAGACTGTCGATTTCTGTTCATTTACTTTCAATTGATCGTGATAAAGGGGCGAGTCCTGCATATTGATTTTCTTAAGGAGACTAATGGCATTCGTTATTTATGTACAAAATCTATAACGCGACCAATGAATTAGAGCAGACTAATGTGTGAAGGAAACAATTCAATCCACAATGCACCTGGGAATATTATCCCATGCTGGCCTGGGCATCCCATTATAAGCTGACCGAATTCTAATGAAATGTTCTGTAGGAAAATGATTTCTATTTCATAAATTTCTATTATATTTTATTCAATTATGGTTAAAAGACTTTGATAGATCCAGAAGTCACCCAATATCCAGATGTTCCATAGCAGAATGTTAATATCAGAATCACTATGAATGATGGTTTCCTTTTGTTAAGAATCAAATTTGAGATTATGAATCAGATTAACAAGCAGAATATTTTCTGTCTAATTTCTATCACATTATTATATATATATCAACAAGAGCTATGCTGGGCATGGCAAAATACACCCGGTGTGCTTTTCTGAACTGTACACAAACAAACAATGGCAGTGACACTAAATTGTAGTAATTTCAAATATTGAAAATTCTAATTCGAAAAAGAGCATTTAGTCAGTAAAAAATATTCAGACCAAACCCATAATCAAAATTGACCTGTAATTTGGTCTGGAAAACTCACATACCAAATTTGGTTCCGATAAAATAAACAAAACTAAAGTTATTATGTGGAAACCTCATATATTGAAAATTCAAAGTCGAAAAGAGCCATAAGTCAGTAAAAAATATTCGGATTTAACCCATATTTGAACTTGACCTGTATTTTGGTCTGGAAAACTCACATACCAAATTTGGTTCCAATAATTGAAAATTCTAAGTCGAAAAGAGCCATAAGTCAGTAAAAAATATTCGGACTGAACCCATAATCAAACTTGGCCTGTATTTTGGTCTGGAAAACTCCCATACCAAATTTGGTTCCGATCAAATAACCCAAACTAAAGTTATCATCCGGAAACCAAAACTGCTAACAGACAGACGGACGGACGGGATGGCCAGACCAATCACATAATACGGCAATTTTTTCCAAAAATATATAACCTTGGAACGTCTGATGACATTCCACTATATTAGATGCTCATCAATTTCAAAAGAGCTATGAAAATATTAATTTCCTTCTGGCAATTGTACAATTTAAGATTACAATAATGATTGAAAAGTTATATTTTCAGTAATATTCATTTCCACTGATTATTTTTGCTGTATAGTTACTAAGATAAAGGATGTGTTTAATACTAGGAATATAGCAGTTAGAGTATCATACTGTCCAATAAATAGCTCAATCTGTGACAAGCACCTCAGTCAAAAGGACAGTCATGATGACGAACCTCCGTACCAAATTTCAATCAGATCCGATAAACCATGGCTGGGATATATGCCCGGACAGATGGATGGATGGATGGATTGACTGACAGGCATAAAATTGGGGGCATAAGAAGAACGAATAAGAATTGCAAAGTAAACGATCCCAACATGCATACAAAAAAATAAAAAAATATAGGAGTAGGATAACTGAGTCCCATTCAGAGTGACAAATTTTTGTTCACATAAAAGAACAAGACATGGAGAAGCCACATGCCAAAATGTGTGTCGATAGTGGTCATTGGAAAACTGATTTCAAATGGTGCTAAAACTAGCTGAATTTAGATACCAAAAGAAAACAGTTCTCCAGAAACCATGCACCATGCGATGAAAACTGACAAAAGTCCAGCATCTTCAAATACGATTCAAATTAAGAAAGATTCAATAAATTCAGATAAATTGCAAAGCCCCGAAAAAACCTGCTAAATCAGCAAATATTGTCATCATCCTACATTACTCTGTTGAGAACATTTCATGATCCTACAATTCTGGAAATCAACCCTTCCATGACTGGAGCTTTCTGAAATTTTGCAAAGACCCTGTGCCACTGCATTCTCTTATATATGCGAGTCACCCATAGGGCACCTCACATATATAAGAGAATACATTGGCCTAACAATGTTACCTTGACAGCCAGTGCGTTCTCTTATATATGTGAGACTCCAATATATAGAGAATGCACTGGCACAGGGTGTTTAATGCTGCACCAACACAGCTCCCTTCATGAAAGGGTTAAGAAAGATTTAATAAATGCAGAGAAATTGCAAAACACGGAAAGCACCTGCAAAATCAGAGATCATCATCCTACTCAATTGGCGGGCGGAACCCAAATTCGAACTTGACCTGTATTTTGGGCTAATAAACTTACATACCAAATTTCATGCCATTCCGTTCAGATTTACTAAAGTTCTCATCCAGAAACGAAAATTAAGTGTAATTTCCAACAAAAAGGGCCGTAACTCCGGTGAAAATTGGTGGACGCAATCAGAATTCGAACTTGACTTGTATTTTGTGCTTGTAAACTGACATACCAAATTTCAATCCATTCAGTTGAGACCTACTAAAGTTATCATCTTGAAACGAAAATTAAATTAAATTTCCAACAAAAAAAGCCGTAACTCAGGTGAATATTGGCAGGAAGATCTCAAATTCTAACTTGACCTGTATTTTGGGCTAATAAACCCACATACCAAATTTCAGTAGATAAAGTTATAGACAAGACAATAATCAAACTTATAAAAATTTGTGGCATGTTGAAAACTTGATATTTCGACTAACACCTAGATCCTTTGTAGTTTATGGTATTATAATTTCAACAATCCCTTCATGATGAGTGATATTGAGATGATGAGAAGCAAAGAATTTTGAGAAAAATTTAAATCTGATATTCAAAGGATGAATATACCACTCAACAGTAACACTAAATTAAATGTTATATTAATTAAAATAGCAGCAAACATGTCTATAAAAACTAGCAGAATACCTGTTGGTTGAAAGAACTAAAAAATTATATTTGCCACTGAACTTGCATTACTTCCCATATAAACCTCACGAGAATCTGGACCCTTCAGGTGGTGTCCTATCGAAAGAAGAATTGGGTGGTCGATAGATAGAATCCTAAACACCTGCCATTCAGATATATCTTGATCGAGCTTAATGGAAATACGACACACATGACATAACAGCAGAAACATACACCTGTCACTTTCTAACACAATCGACATAAAGAGACCACAAAAATCATTTGCTGGAAATCATAAGTAGACATATCTTTTAATATCTCAAAATTATAACAATTAAAATAGTTCAAAAAAAATTTGAAAAACTGTCCAGATGATTTAAATATATTCAAAGTATGTAGAAAGAGAAGATTTCATGGAATAATAAATAAAATCATCATTTAAACTGATAATTAACTCCATTTTCACCTCTGAGGCTCCTCGAAATAGAAAAACACTTGAACTCCATTTACGCGTACTGACAATAAGAAAGATGGCAGACATATGAGGTTAAACACATCCATGTAAATGTAGTGATAACTATATCTGAACTAATAAGGGAATCAAACAAAAACACCTGCCGTATCGCCTCGGGCAGCTGACTTCTACATTCATATTGCAATGTTAAATTGACAATCAAGTGTCAATTCACGCTCAATGTTGGAGGACACCTTATCTCAGTCGTTTGATGTTTTAATCCGATTGCATGAAAGCTGGAGTCTGTTTGGAATAATGTCTATTCATCAATCAGGTGCATATCAGGAATTTTTTGGGATCACTTCTTTGTTTCTCAAATGTCCCAACAATATATGAGGCTTTATTAATTATTTATACCAAATAAATGTTCATTCTGAGGCTCAAAATAAACTCAGAACATGTGAATTCACCATTAAATATTTAGCAGTTGGATATTTGGGGATTCAAGCATGAAAACAGTTATGTGAACGAACCAGCTTGCCGGCGAGTTCACAAACCGTTTTCATGCTTGAATTTGCGAATATCCAACAAAACAGAGTATGTTTTAAGTAATAAAGAGTACGTAATAAATTTTAAAAAAGTAATCATCTGATATTTGGACATTCAGATAAAATTTTTACTTCAAAAACGTTTGTCAAACATGAAAATTTATATTTCCCAATAGAACAGAAAGAGCATAATATTTAACTGCATATAGGTAAAAACACAGTCAATTCGGATGTACATCCGGTGTATTCCATCTATTTAATGTGTGTTTTATAACGGATCTGATTTGTAATTATTGGTAAAATATAACACACACTTTACTGAAGAAGGCCTGCATGAGGCTGAAAGCTACTGTAGAACCTTAGTCTTTTTATTATACAAAATGTTTCATTCATATCTGCTCAATAACATTAACATACATGTAATGCCCTAAATAATCGACTCCTTAACCATATCAGAATTATGGGTAATTTTTCAGGATTTAGTCGGAAATATGGCTTGTTACCATTCATCAGAAAGCTCTCAGTGAGAGCTTTCCGATGAATGGCAACAAGCCATATTTCCGACTAAATCCTGAAAAATTACCCATAATTCTGCTGTGGTTAAGGAGTCAATTATTTAGGGCATTACTGTACATGGGTTCATATTCACCAGAAGGTTTTACCACTGTAATTAACTCAACAGTACATAATTGTCATTGAATCTTCTTGATATCTGTTCTAACCAGATTGAGTGAGAACCATCCAACATTAATCAAGAAATTCACTTCAATCATTGTGAACAACTAAATACTAATACATTGTATTTGCAAAAAATAACTGAATATAAAAATATTTCCAAAATAAAAACAAATATATAATTTTTCATCTGAAAGATAATTTTTTTGATTTTGCCACAATAGCATGAGCCCGATGAAATGAGAAATTTGGGGATGTCAACCCTTTCTATACTGAATGGATTCTCCCATTCAGCTTAAAAAATATACAGTGGAATAGTCCATTATTCATTCTTGTTCAGGTAATAAATGCAGATGACAGACAGACAAAAAGGTAATACAATTGCATAATAATTCATATTCATTGGTGGGAAATGTTCAGATAATAAGTTCATCATAGGTCATTTGTTGAACTTAATATCTGAACATTTCCTAAGGGAACTCTCGTTAATAGAAAGGGTTAAAACATGTAATTCGTTTTCTTCTTTTGATTGAGCAAATTACCTTGTCAATAAAAATAGAAACCATTTCCAAGATGGCCTGGCTTGGCGTCTCAATAAGGTTTCGTCATTGCGGTGACAATAATCAGACGGAACAGGACTCGGCTGTTGCCAATCACACCAACACAATTTAATTACGACCTCACAGTTAAGCGAGATAAGAAATAATAAAAGGAGATTGTGTCCATTGCTGATAAGACATCCCAATTGGGTGCTCAAAATCAGAATGAGGAAGCCAAAGGAAAATGACAGGCTCAAGGGAATTAAGTGACAGCGTCACAAAAAATAATGACAGTGTCTAGAAACAAGTGAGAAAAACCCAATCAGTAGAATATTTCTTAATCAAGGTCAAATGTTGACCTGTCACGATGAAGTATACATTATTTCCTACATTACTAATAAATTTTTTATTTTTTTTTTAACTAAAGTGTCCACAATTTAATTAAATATAAAAGGACATTTTGAAATTTCTGACAGTGATAAATTTTTAATGAAAGCTACCAATGACAAATTCTGAGGAGATGGGTTACTGTATATAATGCCCTAAATAATTTACTCCTTAACCACATCAGAATTATGGGTAACTTTTCAGGATTTAGTCGGAAATATGGCTTGTTGCCATTCATCGGAAAGCTCTCAGTTGTGATTAAGGTGTCGATTATTTAGGGCATTACTGTAAGCAGACAATGATTGGTCTCAGATCCTCTTCATCCCTATTGTCTCCTACACCATTTTTCTTCAACAACAATTAACAACTGTTACCATAAAAACTCATAACTTTGCATAAAATAATATTCTGTAGCTATATGAAAAAGAACATATGTCACAATAATACTCCATTCATGTACGTGTGAGGAAAGAATCGAAACCATGTCACCTGAATAAAAGGACCACGATAGATATCTAGCCTAAAAAGATACTAAATCTATTATAAATTCATTTGACATCTACAATTCTTAGGAGTGACTTCGAATTTGTTGAAGATGATTGTTCCCAGCAAAAGCACTGATATCAAATGGTGCTAGATGTTCAAATTAGCTCTGTTCACCACTTGAAACCAGACCTCTATCAGAGAAAACAGACTTTAAATAGGTCACTGTTAAAGAATCTGATTACCCAAAATCAAAACCTCAACTGGAGTTGAAACACCTAAGGTTGAAATTCAAAAATAATGCCAATTACATATACAACAGCTACCAACAAGGTCAGAAATCAGAACAAAATAAACTAACATTAAACACCCTGCATTCTACAGACAGATCATATCAGAAATAAAACTTTGCGTTCGAGATCCATCAAAGGTACTTCTCACAGACTGGATAAAAAAATTATTCTAAAATCGGAACAAAGCAAATAGAAATTGAACTACTGTATCCTAGAGAAACAAGTGCCTTCAAATGATGGAAACATGCAATGCGAGTAGCCCATTGAGCAGGTAGATTATCATGAGAAACTCAAAATTATACTCAGAATATGTACAGCTACCGGCAATCAAATTCAAATAGCAACTGGTCTGCTGTTATAACCTGAGCATCCATTCTGACGTCACCCTAAAGTGGCATATAATAAAGAGTGTTCACAATTTTGTGATCGTTTTACCGTTTTAAATGATAGATAGATGCTTTTATGGATTTTTAGCGATGCCTGTGCCATACAAATGATGGTGTGATTCACGTGGTTGCAAGTATTTTTATTTTTTTATTTGCCTGGTAAATTGAACATTAACTCTTTCATGAATGGAGCTTCCTGAAATTTTGCAAAAACCCTGTTCCAATGTATTCTTTTATATATGCGAGTCGCCCAAAGACTAGCATATAAAAGAGAATGCTATATAACCTTATAACCATGCCCAAACTTGTCACTTACAGATATTCCAAGTCGAAAATGCTGTAGCGAGGAAAATAACTCGACTCATTCCCAAATATGCATACAACCGTGCCAATCATTATAACCGTGCCAATCATTATGCATGTATGTATATGAGGAAAAGGGCAATAAACCCCATAACAATATAAAGCACATTACGGGAAGAATGACGAGCAAACAGAGGACCTGGTAGACACACAGAGGGAATTATCAGAGGCAAACAGCCACCATCAGAGATACCGGCATTGGACTTTGTAGTTAGAAGAGCAGCCAAACTCAAGTAAATTATACATATTGTTTATTGATTGGCTATCGATTTTAGTTGATTAGCATAGATCTTTGCCTCGCAGGCTTCGCCACAAAGAACACATCTTCTAATTTATTATAATTGCGTTGGCATCTATGTGGCAAATTGTATGTTGGTCTATCACCTTACGGTGAAATTTGCATGGTAATCACTCCTGCTATGAGATCTATATGTCACATGTGAAATCATTCGTAATGACTTGAGACCTCGGAAGTGAGGTCCGACTTTAGTCATTCATGAACTCGTTGAGCTGCCAAGGGAAAACCATGTCAGTTTGTGACTTTATGAGTAAAAGATCGCTGAACTGAAATGTGTAATCACACTAATCTAATGATCATTCAGCTCAGCTGTCGTAATCAAATTTTGGAGAAAAAAAGTGCGACTATAAATGAGAGATACTGCGAGGAAGAAGGATGCAATATTGAGTGGAAACGGCAGTGGGCAGGAAATTAGAAAGTGGGAAATTATGTTAATATTGTTGCATCTAGCTCTTCTGTACAATGAGATATAACAGATTTCAAATGAATCTCAAATTACACCAAAGACGTTACCTTCATTGTGAAAAATAATGTATAAACTCAACTTAGGACTGTTAGTGAATTGAAGAGGCGTTATCTTTGAAGAAATCAACATATAAAAAAATTGATTTTTCAAATGACATCTATAAACTCTCATGATCGTACATTATACACTGGCAATCAAATAGTAAAGGTCAAGGTTTGGGATTTTATGCTAGTAACTTTAATATGATGACTGGATACATACCGAAAAGTAGTTTACTTGCAATTTATTCAGATAATAAGTTCAATAAGGCCATACAAAGTTAATTTCTCACTTTCTGGATATAGTGTGTCTGACTTTTGCAGAATTAGGCCCCAGAGGCTGAATTTAGATAACGATATCCCACAAGGGACCTATTTTTATACCAGGACTTGACAAAAATGAATGATACTAATTGGAAATTGAGGCTTAAAACTGTCATGGGCCTTTTATTAAATAGCTTCTTTTCTGTTCAATTTCTACGTCAAAAGATAATATGACTGAAGTGTGATCGTACCTCATCCTCTCTCTGCCTCTTGTCATCCCGTTTCTGCGCGGACAGATCATCTTGCGCTTTTATGAGCGCTCTCTGCAGGAGGATTTTCTCGGTGAATCGCTGGTTGTTGTCATCTCTAACTGTCAGCTTGGCCTCGTCCCATTTATGTGCTAATCGTTGATACCTCTGCAATAAATAAAGGAACACTGTTCAAGCCAAATTAAATTGTGTATAAACTTTGATAATAAATAGATAAAACATATTTTTGATACCATCTCTTCCTATATACCAGTTCCTCTTTTCCATGAAAACAAATGTGCCTCTCAAAAAGATAGTTATTTCTAATAAATTCACATGTTTTCAAACCTTATAATATCTTTAGGCCTTTTAATTTTGGGTTGAGGGGAAGTGCAGGTTAGTTATGGTGAATTATTATTTTAGCCTATAACTGAGCATTAAACAGTACACAGCTACAGTAATGCCCTAATTAATCGACTCCTTTAACCAAAGCAGAATTATGGGTAACTTTTCAGGATTTAGTCGGAAATATGGCTTGTTGCCATTCATCGGAAAGCTCTCCCCATTCTGATGTGGTTAAAGGAGTCGATTAATTAGGGCATTACTGTATGACATATGATGAATGTTGGAAGAGTGAGTTGCTGGGGAAAATAACTGGTTTCCCCTGATCAGTTTTTTCAGATGTGATTAACCCTTTCAGTGCCAAGTCCGATTTTTGTATCAACCCATATTTCCTTGATCATTTTTCAAATTTATTGATTATAATAATGTGATACATTGATGGAAAGAGCTCTTAAAAATCGGACTTGGCACTGAAAGGGTTAATAACTACTAAGTAACTGAGTTTAGCCATAAAGTTAATTCTGAGACTAACATTTATTTTGAAAAACAGTATTAATGTTCTTCACTTTGAAGTTGTTCACACAAGAAATAGACAACCAGATCAGATTTTGAGATTCAGAGATCAGGTTTTAGATATTTATACCCATCAAATTCTCAAACCCTAGTTTGTGGTACACTATAAAGCCCTCATAGTAGAGAAGTATATAGACATATTTAGGTACAGTAATGCCCTAAATAATTGACTCCTTAACCACAGCAGAATTCTTGGTAATTTTTCAGGATTTAGTCAGAAATATGGTTTGTTGCCATTCATCGGAAAGCTCTCAGTGTGCTGTGGTTAAGGTTAAGGAGTCAATTATTTAGGGCATTACTGTATTCCACACATCAGACATGTATGAATTTCCATCTCTATATCAAGCGACAAACTTCTGCTGCCAGCGCATATGAAGCTTCTGATTTTGATTCATTCTCAGTCGATAAACCCGTAATATGTATCATCAGTGAGACCCATAATTTGCTTATTCCCCTTTATATTACAGCAAAATTGTATTTTGAGTTGCCATAGAAACTAATATCTAGAATGATTGCTACTTGTGTGTGAATTATACTAATTGTTCATTAGTAACAATTGCGGACATAAATGGTTTTCTTACTCTCTGAATGGAGATAATAATAGGGGTACAATGGAGATCAAAATGAGTGGAGGACCAATGGATTTCATACATTCTGAATGGAGATAATAGGGGTACAGCAGATATCAAAATGAGTGAAGCGCTACAATATGTGATAGATTTTTGCTATTCATCCTTACATTAACAAGCACTCGATCATTCAAAGAGACCACGATTATGTGTTTCTTCATTTTTTTTTTTTTGGCAAATAGGCATACAAAAAACCTGAATGCCTTTCATTTGAATTGAGTCAGTGTTTTGTAGCAGATAAGTTAGAAACAACCTTATCGAATGTGACTGACCCTATGGCCTATATAACCATATAGATTTGTAACCAGTACATTTTGGTAAAAAAGTTCTGTGCTATATATAATCCGCATCTGACACATGTCTAGTCATCATGAAAAGAGACAGTAGAATAGTGTCACCCAAGTCAGCGAAAGGCAAGAGGCAAGTGATTGTACTTCCTGGTAGAGGTGATAACATTCAACTGCATCTACTCGGATTACTACAGACTGAACTAACTGTAATAAGAGTCCTGGCTAGAGGGTCTTCTGTAGGGGCGTCACAACTTCCTCACCCAATCATGAACCAGACAAAATTTCAGCTCAGCATCCATAGAACTCTAATTCCACTCTCCAATTACAATCAGGGGTCATCAGCCTTATAACATTCTTTACTAAATGGATTATCCCAGTCAATGATAAAACTATACATTAGAAGGGTCTATTATTCATCTGTTGGTATATGTTCAGGAAATAAAATCAGATGACAGATAATAGAAATTACAGAAGAACTCCTATTTATTGGAGGGATATGTTCAGATAATAAGTTCAACATGGTCATTTGTTGAACTTATTTTCTGAACATTTCTTAAGAGAACTACTTGTCAATAAATATTTAGCATAGAAAGGATTAAGATATAGCTCACAGTTCATCCTCAAAAGCGAAACACAACCCACACGGTCACACAGTGAAACACAACCCACATGGTCACACAGTGAAACACAACCCACACGGTCACACAGTGAAACACAACCCACATGGTCACACAGTGAAACACAACCCACACGGTCACACAGTGAAACACAACCCACATGGTCAACACAGTGAAACACAACCCACACGGTCACACAGTGAAACACAACCCACATGGTCACACAGTGAAACACAACCCACACGGTCACACAGTGAAACACAACCCACATGGTCACACAGTGAAACACAACCCACACGGTCACACAGTGAAACACAACCCACATGGTCACACAGTGAAACACAACCCACACGGTCACACAGTGAAACACAACCCACATGGTCACACAGTGAAACACAACCCACACGGTCACACAGTGAAACACAACCCACATGGTCACACAGTGAAACACAATCCACACGGTCACACAGTGAAACACAACCCACACGGTCACAAAGTGGGTAAAATGAAACCTTGGGAAAGCGTCTCAACTGATCACAGTGTAATTATAATGAAACCTTTAAAATCAAACTACAATCTAATTTTGTTTATTACTTAAATCAAAGCAGAGTGACGTAATATTTTCATTATGTCTCAACTGCATATCATCATCATAAGTAGGCCTACTTTGGATATGGGGAAATAAGTGGCATCCATGGAAACGGAGGAAACCAATGATATATTAGAATGGGGAGTCCGGGACAAATCCAGCCTCAACTGCCTTCATGCATAAAGCTAGTTTTATTCACATATTCACACATTGTCCAATGTACAGATTGAAGCGATAGTCTCCCAAACAGCCTCACTTTTTCCCCATAGTGGAAACTCTGAGTTATGAAGCAAAAGTATGAGAAGAAATCCACTCAATTTTTATCAGTAATCTTTGCTTTCTTTTAATTTTGTTACGTTTTAACTTTTTAATACAAACTTCTTTCACACACATATGTAACCTGCCGTAAATAATAATTATGCAAAAATTCAAGTAAATTATCAGGGGGGGGGGGGGGGGGGGGGTATAAAGGAGCTATGTGAGAAAAATTTCATTTGGCCAAACATTTTGTTCTGTACAGTCAGCAATTGCTTTTCATATAAATATCACTAAAACTGTTCTACATTTGTTAACAGTTAATCAGCAGTTGTCTGCCCGTGCAAGCCTTGAAATAGTGTGTCTGTCATTTTCAGAATGAGGTCCCCAGAGGGTGAATTTAGTGATGCTACCCTGCATAGTGGGCTAGCATCACCAAATTCACCCTCTGGGGACCTCATTCTGCAAATGACAGACACACTATTTCAAGGCTTGTGCCAGTGTGTGCCTTTCAATAACAATTAATATGTCAGAAATCACACATGCTTACTTATCAAAACAATTATGATTAGTTTTCATTACTGCGTACTTTCTTAATCAATTTACAACTCTTTATATCACCTTGATATACCATACCATCTAGACATGTCATTTACTGTTTTGGTGATCTCGTTGGTCCACCTGTGCAGTGTAATTACTCATTTCGAAATTTATCAGTTATTTCGTTTTTGGGCTTGATTTTTATTCTCTTGCTCTTTGTAATTTATTATTTTATTATTTTTCATTATTTAATAGGCCAATAGAATCTTCTGGTCAGTGCCGATCCTGCTTATTAATCGTCCACCACTGATCAGTACCTATAATAAAATCCGGAATAAAATCCGGAAATTGAAGCAATTATTTTTAGTCTTATTGCTTGCCCACCATTGATGAGTAGATGAACTCGCTTCCGTATCTTCCGAAAGCTAGGACTGATTAAAGCGAGGATTGAACGCCACTCCTGCCTGCCAATATACACATAGCTCTAATTATATTTCATTCCATGGTGCCAATCGCTTTCATATTGATAACACTCTCAATGTTCCAAACAGACTTGTACTGAAGCCGATCGACAAATGCACTGGTTACTTAGTCCGAAACCTGATCTCAGATCTCCCGTGACAAGGTATTTCATTTCTCAAGCAGGTCCAAAAATGACGTGAATGAAAAAAAGAACCTATTTTGACTAATGGTGCAGAAAGGCGATGCAGGAACAGGCATGTTCTCTGGAATAATTCAAATGCATTGTATTAGATACTCCAATTTACTAATTTAAACTCTGCTGGGGTGTTCAATGTGCTTAGCAGATACACTTATTAACCCTTTCATGACGGGAGATTCCTGAAATTTTGCAAAAACACTATGCCAATGCATTCTCTTATATATGCGAGTCGCCCATAGGGACTCGCATATATAAGAGTATGCACTGGCACAGGGTCTTTAATGCTGCACCAGGCAACTCTTGTCATGAAAGGCTTAAACGCTTGTTATCAAATTTGGAAGCAAACATTATTATAAATAAATTATATACAGTAACCATAGTTTGTGCTGCAGCTTTATTTGTAAAATTTATTCCTGTTTGGCAAAAATTAATTTAATATAAAAATTTGGGACAACAGGTACCCTACTGATAACTACAGTTGGCGGTATTATTCCTATTAGTTTATTTATCAGTGATTAATTCAGGATAAACTAAAGTCAAGATAAGGCAATAGCAATTTAATAGCCTGGCTTAGGAACTCCTCCTACAACTTTTCCCCTCAATATTGTAAAAACAATTAAAAAAATTTATGTTCACACTGATTAAAATATTAAGTATGTGGTCACAGTGCAGAAGAAAATACAAGTAATGCCCTAAATAATCGACTCCTTAACCACAGCAGAATTATGGGTAATTTTTCAGGATTTAGTCGGAAATATGGCTTGTTGCCGATGAATGGCAACAAGCCATATTTCCGACTAAACCCTGAAAAATTACCCATAATTCTGCTGTGGTTAAGGAGTCGATTATTTAGGGCATTACTGTATTTGATGGAAGCTGATGTTAGATTTTCTTTATTTGCTTTCACCTTCTTTTCCATTATTTGTAAAGTTTTTTGAAAAAGAATTACCTCAAATTGTTTTTATAATTTGAGTATAACTTAATCGCATTAAAAAATCTTGTGATATTCATGGACAATTCTGCTATTTCTCAATTGTTGTGGTGGTGAAGTATAATTTTATTTTTATGTTTTTTTCCCTCCTGCATTTACTTTTTTTAACCCAAATGTTTGTAAACCAGGCTATTTTATTGTGGCCTAACATGTGAAATTTGGTGTAGATCAGATGTCACGTTTTACCGAAGGGTGGGATCGATGTTGTTGAAGTTGTCGGTAATAATAGTTGAAAGTTAGTCTTCAAAAGGGTGTAATGTTGTGACAGTAAAATATCAGTATAAAGTAGTATGTAAGCACATACCGGAAGTACATGTCTATTTAAAGATTCGCGATCATACTTTGAAACCAGTTGTAATTTACAATTTTATTTTGTCAATAATATGACATGAATCTTTAGTTTGCATTGTGTTTATATTATATAAAGGGAGCGGTTTTAACCCTTTCATGACAGGAGCTGTGCTGGTGCAGCATTAAATATCCTGTGCCAGTGTATTCTTTTATATATGGGTTTCTCCCATAGGGAGCCTCGCACATATAAGAGAATGCACTGGCTTACAAGATCAAGGTAAATATTGTTAGGCCAATATATAAAAGAATGTATTGGCACAGGGTTTTCGCAAAAATTCAGGAAACTCCAGTCATGGAGGAGTTAAGTCTCTGTTAACCATTTGGTGAGAGAGTACATCATATATGACGTTATATCCTTGGGTGAATATATTTTTACAAATAAATTGAGTAATATTGTAACATTGGCATATTATAAGAAATAATTAATACATATAACATAATTAAAATCATGAAAATGTTAATATATCCATCCGTATGATATATATGAAAAGTTGCCATTTTATAGGAGACGTTTTTTGGAAGTTATTTACACAGTAAAATGATATTACCCCAGAACTACCATAACAACATGTCGTTCCACCCGCCAACACCGTACGGTGACATAAATGTCGTTCCACCCGCCAACACAGTACGGTGACATAAATTTCGTTCCACCACCAACACCGTACGGTGACATAAATGTCATTCCACCCATGAACACAGTACGGTGACATAAATGTCATTCTACACACCAAAGGGTTAAAGATGAAATGTAAATGTGGCCTAATAGAATGAAATTGAAATTGCATGTCTTGTGACCCCGATATCTTCAAAACTATAAAATGAACAGCTTTTTGCATTAAAATTTTTCAAATGACTATTCTTTCCAAGATATATTTTTATGATCCAGAATAGACATAGGAAATACATGTAGCGTTGATTTATATTTTCTTTGTAAATTTAGTCAGAAAGAGAAACCTCATCTATAATGTGTTCATTACCATTTATCACCTCTAGGTGGCCACATATATACATTATGGATTATATCATGGGTCGCCCGCCACTAAAGGCAGTCAATGAAACTTGCCACTCAATGCCAAGATTTTTTATGTCAGGATAGATGTCAAAACTCCATGCCTATTGTCCACATTGAATATGTATTCACGGCTTGCTAAGTCATTAGAGTAATGGCTGTAGTGTTGTATGATGAATGTGTCTTAACTCTTCATCCTCGTGGGACAAATCTAGTCTGCACATTATAATTTCTGACAATACAACGGACTCAAAAAGGTCAGACTCTATAACGTTAGCAGAAAGCTAGAGCACATAGAGTATATAGAGAATATACAGTTTACACCAGATAATGATAGATATGGCATTTTTCAAATTATATACTGTTTCATACAAACATGTACAGCAAGGAGATGATAGCTGGGGGGGGGGGGGTATTCATTAACCCTTTCAGTGCCAAGTCCAATTTTTGTATCAACCCATATTTGATATTTCCTTGATCTTTTTTCAAATTTATTGATTATAATAATGTGATACATTGATGGAAAGAGCTCTTTTCATCAATGTATCACATTATTATAATCAATAAATTCGAAAAATGACCTAGCAGTAGGAAATATGGGTTGATACAAAAATCGGACTTGGAACTGAAAGGGTTAAGGAATATAATCAAGGACTCTGAGAGTGGGACTGTACAATGTTAGGATTTACAGATTAGGCTTTATGCCTTTATCATGCAACAGAATTCATCAATATTAAGTTTCTTTGAAAAATAATGACACTTTCTAGCACATTGGGTATTTACTGTGACATTTTGTTGAAAGACAGAACTTAAATCATAAACTGATAGGCTGAAATTATAATGATCATGTCATGACGACATGCTGTATTAAATAGATGAATATTGCTAAGGCTTAGTATTCTAGCCCAGATGTTAATGATACAATTGATATAACATAACAAGGGTTTCCGCTATAGGAGCAGCAGGTTAATTTTAGATTCACTTTCCCTAAACCCAAATTTCCCTTCCGACATATGACCAGATCCACAGATTAATGCCTACATGCATGTACATCACCGGTGTATCTGCCACTAAATAAAACAAACATGGAGTAATAAACCATGATAATCTTATTTGCCAGCTAACACTGCATGATCACCAGTGAACTATTTGCGATGAAAAAGGTTTTTGGCTTAAGTGTTGCCTTATTCTGAAAGATATCGAAGCGGACATTGCTTATTACAAGCAACATGGTTGATTCTGCCTGGTTATGTTGCGATTACGTTCTCAAATAACGCACCGTTCTCATTTGTGATTATGTAGACGAGGTCTGAAGGGTGATCAGGAATAGTTCATGGTATAACATGCTGAATGCAGTGAAGTGGGACACAGAAAAATATGGCCATATTTCCGATTAAATCCTGAAAAGTTACCCATAATTCTGCTGTGGTTAAGGAGTCAATTATTTAGGGCATTACTGGGCAAATTTCGTTCCTCCGATCCCGTCAGTCTGATGTCCAGGGATATCACACAATGCTAAACAAACCATCAGGTCAGGAGTTGACTGTAATGGATCTCGTGCATACAACAATGTGCATATGATGGCCATGAGCTAAAATTTGCTCCTGTCACAGACATAGATATGTAAAACTGATCATATGTATATCAATGTAATCACTGAATAGTGAAGTAATATTTATTATTTTGTTCAGATCCTTTTCAGTGTCAATTTAATTATGGGCATGTGAAAGTATAAGTGGATAGGATAGGATAGGATAAGTTTGTTTACTATATACATACATGAATATCACAAACATATTAACAATAACTACAAATATTTTGTATATTGCACGGGGGTGATATAGCCCTTCCAAGCTGTCTTCCTGTCACCCCCGTTGGCATAGGTATCTCAATAGTAAATGTTTGAAGATGGCTTATATGTGGGCGGTCATCTCCATATGAGTGCACAGACAATCATGGCTTGTGAACATAATTATCAAGGGTATGTTACAGATACAATGTACTATTTAAGTTGATGGGTACCAACCCGGACCATTGCCAGATTTGTTCATAACAATCGGTATTAAAATGGGTGATGTTTTGCGTGGTCATCGGGGAGGCAATTGAGAGAGGTCATGGGGGGAAATCACATGTAGAGATAATTTACAGTGAACACTTGGGGTAGGTCCTTTGTCTAAGAAAAACCCAACTAATAATTGTGTCTGAATTGCAGGAGCAAATAGTTACTCTTGCTGTGTTTTCACATGGAAAGAGCTGAGCCTGCATCCAAATCTTATACTAATGAGAAAGAAATATGTTTGAACTACTTGTAAACCGCACCCATATAATTACGCCAACCATAATTCCAGAACCAATGAATCCACCTCCATCACAAAATTAATAAATCACATCAATGCGAAATCAGAACAACTGGTGTAATCAACTGTTAAATTTCCAGCCTATCAGAACATATATCAGCATCAACTCATGAATAATAGATTAGTTGACGTAAATCTGATATGGGGGAGGTCTGACATGGTTCTGCACGACACATGGTTGAATAATTACCGATGATTTGCGGCAGAGCAGCTAGAATTTAAGTGACCAGTGAACTAGAATATCCTTATCGTCACCTTTTCACACCTGGTAATAACAAAACTAAAAATTTAATCTGATTGGTCGTAAAAGTTTATCATAGCAGATGGTAATCGGAAATGTCGTTTGAGGGAATATTTTTTATGTTTTAATGACATGGGAATGAGAACTTTGTTGAATCCACACAAGGCCAAGTATGGTAATAAACCTCCATTTTGTTCTTCCCCAAGTGTACTCAGGCACTATAGATGTTCAACAATATTAATTTCTACATAAATTCATGTTTAGTCAGGCTTTAGTATTCGAGAAATGTTGACCCTTGATAACTAATTTATCACTGATGGGTACTTCCTCGACTCCAATCGATAAATTCATAACTTTGCATTTGATAAATATTAGCCCATTTGATAACTTTATACAGTAAAACATCTCCGAACCGGACACTCTATATATATAAACCGAATCCCTCTCCATACCAAACAAATTGTTAACTCAATGTGTGAAATAAGCATACATGCAAAATTATCTAATCAGACACCTGCTGTTATTATCCAGTTCAAAGCATTCGCCGAACAAAAGTCCTCTAAATAAAATGGTACGCAAAAAAACAAGAGTACAAAACTACTATACCTGTGCTACTATATCAGCGACATTTTCAAATATGGCGAATCACTGTAAAATTTATCATTTCCATGTTTCCTGTCTAATCTATACATGTATTATGTCATTAATAATATATTACACCATGTTTTTATTCTTATCAAACTATGTTTTATCTATTGTTATTTATATCTTATTTGGTACTTTATTGAATAAAGTTTAATTAACTAATAATCGATTGGTTGTGCTTCGACAACTCTCAGTAACGACACCAATACATTCCGATCGTAGTGCAATTTTCTATAAACCAAATACCTCTCTATAAAATCGAACAGAAGAGCCAGTCCGAAGGGTATTCGGTTTGGAGAGGTCTTACTGTTCTCATTGATGAGTAGTTGTTTGATTCCCATCTACTTAACACTTTCATTATTGGAGCTGCGCTGTTGCAGAATTAAAGATCCTGTGCCAGTGGATTCAAAATATTATTAGACCAATGTTTTGGCACAGGGTTTTCGCAACATTTCAGGAAGCATCAGTCATGGAACGGTTAATAAATGGAGCATGGTTTTGTGGACTACGCAGGTATTGCCCAATGGGGTCCAAGATATATTGTTCAATTTGTGAGTGAACTATACTCAGCCCACTGGGCCCTATACATGTGTAGTCAACAGGAATATATCTAACAGGAAGACATACTCTATTATATATCAATGAACAATTTTCTGTTCATAGCTTTTTGCATTCGAGTTTAGTGTAGCATTGTGTCTGTCATTTGCAGAATGAGGTCACCAGAGGGTGAATTTTAATAGTGACGCTACCCTGCACAGTGGGCTAGCATCACTAAACTCTGGGGACCTCATTCTGCTTTGGTCTCATCTTCTGTGAACTATCTATAGTCTCAAATTAACATTGTTTTTAGTAACTTTTTCCCATCTGTTAAGTTTCTATATGCCCTAATTTGCAGAAGATAAATTGCATACGTCACTAAATTCACCCTCTGGGGACTTTATTCTGCAAATGACAGGCACAATATTTCCAAGCCTTGGTTTTAATTAAGTAGCATGTAATTTTAAAGTAAATTCAGGGACACTGGAGAAGGTGGGCATGAGGGGGGACTTGCCCCCTTGCACTGGCCCAGGTGAGTCCAGTGGGTAACCGAAAAGTTCCCTCCTGACTGGTTTGCCCCCTTGCCCTTTGGTGCTTCCGGCGTCCCTGAGTAAATTGTTGAGACATTTACCGTGCATGTTCACTGATAATAAAACCAACGACTGTTCATTTTAAGGAAGTAAACAGTTATATACCCAGGATTTACCGAGCGAGTACCTAGCTGAACATTTCTATGTCAGCATTTACATTGTGACAGTGCGCAGCCTACCCTTAAAATGGATATCATTTGCTTGTGACATTAACGTTTGCGAGATATTAGTTTTATTGAGTAAACATTGAACTGCTCCCACGACAATAACAATGACAAAGCAGCTGCAATGTGAAGTTTTAACTACCTGCAGGACATAAGATTAAAACAGGATACCACGCATGCTAAGTGTACCAGCAAGGGTGACACAGTCTAAAAAGGACACCACGCATGCTGAGTGTATGAGGAAGGACTCTAGAGCCGAGGTGTCAGAGAACAATCAGCAATTATCTAACCAACCACAGTCAGTCTCACAGTTGGGCTCTAACCCTTTCTATTCTAAATACTCATTGACGAGTAGTTATCTCTCAGGAAATGTTCAGATAATAAGTTCAACTTATTATCTGAACATTTAAAATTCCCACCAATAGATGGGATTCATTCTGCAGTTGTGTTATCTGTCGTTCGCTTATTTTTCTTAAAAAACCCTCCAGATGAATAATATATAATTCCATTCAATGGCAAATTGTGATTATTTTCGTTGGTATCTTGCAGAATATATGCAAATTTTTTCAGTTTATCACACTAACATCAGGAACCAAGGAATTCACTTAAACATTATTCCACAATTTTTTTTATCTATACTCTATTGAATGAAGATACTTATCAAAAAATGATCATGAAAAATTCCCTAAAACAATAACCATATAGTGGTCCAAAAAAGTTGTATTATTTAATAGTAAAAGTTGAGATCCTGGCTGATCCTGTAATGCCATAATTCCAGAAAAAATCCCGACTTGATTGGTTTTTGAATTCATCTAAAAACATTTCCAATTTATTTTCGCAATTGGACAATATAGCTGAGATATGACATATTGACACCCTATCAAGTACATGTAAATCTAGGCTTTTATTTTAACCTTTTGCTCTTGAGAACCTGGGTGTTCCAGTCAATAACTAGAAAAAACAATATAAAATGGAAATATGTAGTTGTAGAAAGATGTATATTATAACATTTGGGTGATCCAATTCTGAAAGGAAATTTCCTTACAAAATTGGGGATAATAGTTTCTGTCAATAGCGAGAATGGTGAAAATCTGCTCATTACAGATGTACAATCTACTGTAATGTCCTAAATAATCGACTCCTTAGCCACAGCAGAATTATGGGTAATTTTTCAGGATTTAGTCGGAAATATGGCTTGTTGCCATTCATCGGAAAGCTCTCATTGAGAGCTTTAGGATGAATGACAACAAGCCATATTTCCGACTAAATCCCGAAAAATTACCCATAATTCTGCTGTGGTTAAGGAGTCGATTATTTAGGGCATTAAGTAATTGATATCATTTTGATTGCATTTTGAATTGTTTTTTTTTTCAGGAAATTTTTGTTTAATTTACCAAAGTTAGTGTTGCTAAGAATTACTAAGACTATACAAATTTGAGTATTTTGATTTTTTTTTTTTAAATAGTTTCAACATTTGATTCAGGATACTAGTTAGAATTACTCGTCCTTGAAAAATGTATAAAATGTCATCTTCAGAAGCTTCTGTAAAAACACAATCTGTGGCTGAAGAAATCTATATATGCATATAATTATTCTAATATTTTACCTATAATGAAATCAGCCACCACATAATAGCTGTATTTTATGTCAAACACCCAATGCACATGGCCAGCCTGGGGACACACCAAGAAGTAGTCATGTACATGCAATGACCTTATTACTAGTTGGCCTCAATAATCAGTGATTCCAACAATAGCACATTTCACAGGCCAGTGATCACAGAACAGATAAGTTGGTTTATGGACATGTTGCTGGCAATTGATAAGCAATATAAAATACACCACAAAACATACATGTAAATTAGTACATCGTGTAATGTCAAATTAATTATGAACTTACCTCCGTTAGAAAAGCCACAAAACCACACTATGAATATAATGTAATATAACCTAAATTAGGAATGAACTGTTATCGGTAAGTATTTGAGCAATCGTGTCAGGTCAACAGTCAAGATTTCGTAATCACAATAAGTGCAGACTCCGATAGCTGTGCAGTGAGTGATAAACGCGGCTATCCAAATAGAGCAGGGAGTCCTGTACTAAATGGGAGCAGAAAAATTCCTGATGTATTCAGTGGCACAGTCCTAGAATAAACCACTTGTCATTCACCGCGGAAATTGCAAAGCACCAATGGAGGTTACGCACAACTGTGGGCCCAACACTACCAAGGAAAAAATCAATGAATGATCCGTGCGGTCTTTACAACACAAGATATTCCTGTCCGGGCTCTTACAGGAGATTACATTGAGGTAAAGCTCTCGTAGCCTGACTAAGAGTTAAGAAGCTACAAGTTCGGTATTGTTCACCGGCCCTTTTAAGCTGCATGACTGCATGAGAACTATACAAAAATGGCCATTCAGCGCGAAGAATTCTCAGATCAAAAATTCGCTAAATAATAGGGCTTATTGGACATCCATTGAAATAGTTAAACTAATATTTCCTTTCATATGTGAAGCCGAATTTTCCATGTGCAATGACAGCTACATTGTATTGGTATGAGTAATTTCCTCTTCTTTATAATGCTATATTATCACTGTATACTTTAATTTAGGCCTAAACACCATCTTAAATTACTATCTGACTTTAATGGGTATAAATTCTCATGGTCCACCCTGAGCACCTTCTTAAATCTTAATGATAACACATCTGATTCGACACCTAATTAGTCAAAATTCCCAAGGCTAATTTTCTGCTTACTTGGCGATGAAAAGTGAAAATTACTTATAATCAACATCATTTGTAAGACAAACTGGTACAGTAATGCTCTAAATAATCGACTCCTTAACCACAGCAGAATTATGGGTAATTTTTCAGGATTTAGTCGGAAATATGGCTTGTTGCCATTCATCGGAAAGCTCTCGGCTTTCCGATGAATGGCAACAAGCCATATTTCCGAATAAATCCTGAAAAGTTACCCATAATTCTGCAGTGGTTAAGAAGTCAATTACTTAGAGCATTGCTGCAGAATCATCCACACCTCGCAAGAGCATTCAAAATAATAGGATGATAAAAAGTATAAAAGCATATTTAACCATTTCTGTAGTAAATGGATTCTCCCAGTCAGTTAAAAAGTGTACATCAGAATGGTCTATTATTCATTTGGAGGGATGTTAAGGTGATAAAAGCAGATGACAGATAAATAAAAGGGCAGAAGGAGCCCTATTTATTGAGGGAAATGTTTAGAAAAAATAAGTTCAACAAACGTTTGTTGAACTTATTATCTGAACATTTCCTATGGGATAACTACTTGTCAGTGATGCTTTGGTATAGAAATTCACAGAGCTTTCCGATGAATGGCAACAAGCCATATTTCCGACTAAATCCTGAAAAATTACCCATAATCTGCTGTGGTTAAGGAGTTGATTAAATAGGGCATTACTGTACAATGAAACTATAAACACTCTTTAACATAGGTGATATTTTATATTTTAACTTTTTGGGTGCCTGGCCAAAAGACAAAATAGGGTAAAACTGCTTTATCTTCCAAAAATGCTATAGGATGTTTAACATAAAGTACAGTAATGCCCTAAATAATCGACTCCTTAACCATAGCAGAATTATGGGTAATTTTCACGGTTTAGTCCGAAATATGGCTTGTTGCCATTCATCGGCAACAAGCCATAATTCCGACTAAATCCTGAAAAATTACCCATAATTCTGCTGTTGTTAAGGAGTCGATTATTTACAGCATTACTATATTTAGTATAGACAGGGTTAAGTGAAATGGCTGAAATGGTTCAGATGATGGGTTGCCCTAAATACATGTCACGCCCTTAATGCCCTTAATACATGTCAGGCAACATAAAGAATTCGACTCATATTTCACTGTGCACATGTCACACAACTTCATGCAAAACAAGCCTGGATTTAGTGTGTCTGTCAGTTGCACAATGAAGTCCCAAGAGGGTGAATTTAGTGATGCTACCCCACACAGCAGGCTAGCATCACCAAATTCACCCTCTGGGGACCTCACTCTGCTTTGGCCTCATCTTCTGGGAAGTATCTATAGTTTCAAATTAACATTGTTTTAAGTTACTTTTTCTCTTCTTCTGTTCAGTTTCTATATCCCCTATTATAAATTTTCAGAAGATAAAATGCATAATCGAAATGACTATTAATGGGTGAACATCACCAACTTCAATCTGATCCTAGGTCTCCCATAGCAGTTGAATCCTGAGCAGAATGAGTTTCCCAAAGTGTGAATTTGGTGAAACTAGCCTGCCATGCAGGATAGCATCACTAAATTCACCCTCTGGGAACCTCATTCTACAAATGTCAGACACACTATATTCAGCCTTGATGCAAATGATGCATCAATAATCACCATTCATGAAGTGATCATAATACGGAGTGCATTTTATGCATATTTTCAAATCTACTATCACCATTATGGGATAGACTTGTTTGAAAATAACGAGGCCAAATTTAAACTAATGACACGCAAAGTAATGCGAGTGCAACACTTCACCGATTCAATATTGCTTTTTGTAGCCAAGTTGTGTTAAGATAATCCGACAGGGCCACACCAGGGCAAAAATTATTCAACCAAAAGAATAGACCTGCATCCGCAGTGTTTGGGATCATTCACTGCAGCTGTTTATCAAAAGCTGCACAATTATTTGAATGGTTATGTGCAGAATCTTAAATAGGATGACAATAGCCGAAAAAGAGGAAGAAAACTATTCTCGATTTGTGAATATTTAAAGTGGTAGGAACATTAACCCTTCCATGACTGGAGCTTCCTGAAATTTTGCAAAAACCCTATGCCAATGCATTCTCTTATATCATTGGCCTAACAATATTTACCTTGACCTTGTAAGCCAGTGCATTCTATTATATATGTGAGGCTCCCTATAACTCGCATATATATTAAGAGAATGTACTGGCAGATGATCTTTAACCCTTTGAGTGCCAGGTCGATTTTTGTATCAACCCATATACCCTGTGCCAATGCATTCTCTTATATATGCGAGTCGACCATAGGTCGCCTCGCATATATAAGAGAATGCATTGGCCTAACAATGTTATTTTTTTTATTTTATACAATTTTTTACAATTTTAATAATTTATTCTTATATTCTTTAACATACTTATTATGTAGGTTTAGGGCCGATGAGATCGGCCCCTGGCACTCAAAGGGTTAATGCTGCACCAGCGCAGCTCCCATCATGAAAGGATAAATATGTCAAATCGGTCATCGCTTGACTCATAATTACAACAGGATTCCAAAACGAGATTACGATTAGGTTACCCTGCATCTCCCAAACATGGCTCATTTATCCATAATGAGACCTCCTAAAACCAGGGACCAGCCTAGAGGACGATTTGGGAGATTAGGCTGGTCCCTGCTCATAACTTCAAACGGAGATGACTCATTTGGAGCTGGGGAGGGGATATACCAAGATAAACATACTGAGGCAGAATAATTTCATTTGAATTCATCAATATTACATTGAAAAACATGCTTTATTCCATATAATATTCTGTGCTATTTTAAAGGAAAAAGGGCCCCTTTCATGTCTTCGATATTGTGAATTCTTTCCAAGAATGTAACAGAGAGAATGGCTATAAATAAACTGAGGCTCTAAACTGACACAGGGCATTCAGTTTGACCCAGCAAAGCCCCACTCCTGAGTATTTGCATTAACTGACCATTTATTTGATAACATGTAAAATTATGTTGTCTACCGTTTCATCCCTTGAAATTGGTATTTTTCTTCTATGGCTTTTTCTACAACAATGCCTTATGCTGTAGCTATAATTTCGTGGGCTGGAAAATGTAGGAGGTAAAGGGTTGAAATTGAACTTATACCATTATAACAGGCAACCAACCAAAACTAGCCTCCAATGACCTTATTTATATTGAAATTAAAGCTTTATACTCAATAAACGTGACATGCATTCAATACCTCTGATGGAAATGAATGATGTTATTCAGGTAGTCAGTGAGTTTTGGCCAGCACTGTAGGTCAGTCATTGGTAAACCAGGACCCCCATCTGCAGGTGACATACCTATGAGTATTTATGAATACTGATGGCATTGCTGGGCTGATCCCCTCACGCCCACTTAAACATGGGTCACTATTTAACTATTGGCTTAGTGCTTTACTAGCCGACTTTACTGTGATTTAGCGCAGAACTATGAAGAAGCTGAATGACCATTTTTAATGAATGAAAGAAAAAAAAAACTTCAAGAGGTTTGGATGTGGCTTCAATTGATTTTAATAATACAAAGCGATTATAATGATCTCATATTAAAGCGCAGAACTTCTGCTTTTACGGTTAGATCATGCCTAGATCATGCCATGAATCTCTAGCTAGCGCATGGCTAATGCATGTAGAGATAATATTCCACCAGTACAAAACCTGGGAACTTTTTGATGTTTTGACAGGCAACCTTATAAATTCGAAAAAATTATGTGGAGGGAAAATATTTCTTAGTTATTACCTGTTCCTTAATAATAGGTGGAGGTCCCAACTCAAAATTGCATGATTTAATGAGCGATTTTGCTTTGAGTCGCATACAATTATGGAATTTCTCGTGGGTAATTAATTCAATGTTTATTGCGATATAAGCTCACAAAAGTCACAGAAAAACATGCGCTATCTCGAGCAGCAACCACCCCCTAATGTGAAGTAGATTATTGAGGAACAAGTGTTTACAAAGAAATATATTCCCTGCCTTGTTTATTCAATGTTAAAAAGTTCCCTGTCAGAACGGGTCAGAACATAAAAATGTTCCCAAGTTTTGTACTGGTGGAATATGATCTCTATGGGCGTTAGCCAGAGTAGAGATTCACGGAATGATCTATCTGTTAATACGGTAAGAGCGGCCACCTTTGCTGAACTACAGGTACTCTATCTCAAAGGGAGATAACTCAAATTGAGATTACATTTGGTTGAGTAGAAAAATATTTCTAACAAGAGATGGACTGTCGTCTGGTGCATACCCCCATGTTGCATACCGCCTAGTGTGGGCATATCTATGACTGAGATACTCATGACAGTAATTGGACCCAAAAATCAGCATTTTCAGATAAATAAAGATGAATAAATCGAATGGAAAACCTGAACAAAACAATTGAACACTCCAGTGAACATCCATACCAATTTCATTGAGATCTGACAACCGGGGTGGAGATACCTGCTGGGACAGACAAAATGCCAACATATCCAGATAAACAAAGATGAATAACTCTAGAATGGGAAAAAAACCCAAACAAAACGATTTGAACACTCAATTGAATGTCCTCGTATTAGTGAACATCCATACAAATTTAATTGAGATCTGACAACCGGTGGTGGAGATATCTGCTCTGACAGACAAAATATAAACATTTCCAGATAAACTCTCGAAAGGAAAACCTGAACCAAATGATTGAACACTCCATTGAATGTCCTCATAGTATTGAGTACCCATACCAACTTTTATTGAGATCTGACCACTACTGATCAAGTTATGACATGAAAAGACATCAGATGGACATACGGACGGACGCCCCCAACCCCAACAGATGGACGAACTGACAGATGCCCATGAATCTGTATGAATACAAACAAAAACTGGAAGATTATATTCTGATCTAATAAACTCATTGGTTTATACTGATTCTTCTTTCTTTTTTATTGATTAAAATACATGTAACAGTACTAAATTTCCGAAACAGCATTTCCTCACCCCAACAAAAGGTGTGCACTCGAGTGCTAGCATACCCCCACCGTGGCAAATTCAACCCACATTATCCGTAAACCCAACAAACAAGATTTTTAACTTTAAAGAAAAATTCGGACTAATAATACCGATATGGTGTCACAAGAAGCTTGTATAGAAAAAATTATTCAAATTGGTTCATATTTGTTTAAGTTATTAAGTCGGACAGTCAAAATAAGTCGAAAATGAAGTGTAATATTACGAAAAACAGTCTGAGCCAATCCCTAGCCGCATCATGTAGAGAGGGTATTGTGAGAAGCATGTATACCAAAAATGATTGAAATCGGTTCATATTTGTTAAAGTTATTATTATATATAAAGTCGGACAAGTCAAAATAAGTCGAAAATGAGGCGTAACTTTAAAAAATAAGTCGGACCGACCGCAATTAGCATCATGTGGAGAGGCAGTCCTAAGGAGATTGCATACAAAAAATTATTGAAATCGGTTCGTAGTTGTTCGAGTTATGAGGTCGGATGGACGGACGGACGGATGGACGGCACAGACTGACGGACGGACGGACGGACGGACACACGGAGGGAGAAAGCGTGACAGATGAACGGACAGACGCAGTCAATCCAGTACACCCCCCATTTTCTTCGAAAGTGGGGGTATAATAACACAATATCATTTCAGCAGGAGCAGGTGGTACAGTAATGTCCTAAGTAATCGACTCCATAACCACAGAAGAATTATGGGTAACTTTTCAGGATTTAGTCGGAAATATGGCTTGTTGCCATTCATCGGAAAGCTCTCAGCCAACCCCATCTTTCCATTTTAAAGGGTTTTTTCTTGCCGGAAAATTGAAAGCTTTGATAATTTAAATGATGATTGAGCGATATTGATGTTGAGTGTTGATGTTAAAATTAGTTCCTGAATAAACACCACTTATAATGATTACAAATTGGGCAGATCATTACAAAGTCAGTAAATACCTGCAAAGGGCCTGTTATGACACATATATAAACAACAAAATAGCAAATCGTGACTGCGAATAACAATACAACTCAAATAAAGTCTATCGTAGTACAATAGCGTAGACTCGCCCTAGTTTTGGCAAAGCATGTCGAATCGACAAAAATTGCTTCGGCAATATATAATCTTTTATACTCGGGTGACATGAGCTCTTTTTCCTGGGTATTTGGGTGGAGCGCAGACAAAGATCCATGATTCATAGTCTGAGCAGGACCACTCTTTATGTGTGTGAGCTTGTTCTAGGCTTAAAGTGGCACAAAATATTTTTTATAGTGGCACAAAATCTTCAGGTTTCAAACTAAAACCTAGTAATTGCTGGATTTTTTTTTTTTTTAGATAATAAAAGGTTATTAACCCGTCAATGACTGGAGCTTCCTGAAATTTTGTGAAAAACCTGTGCAATTAATGCATTCTCTTATACAGTAATGCTCTAAGTAATCGACTTCTTAACCACAGCAGAATTATGGGCTTGTTGCCATTCATCGGAAAGCTCTCGCCGAGAGCTTTCCGATGAATGGCAACAAGCCATATTTCCGACTAAATCCTGAAAAGTTACTCATAAGAAGTCGATTAATTAGAGTATTACTGTATATGCGAGTCTCCCATAGGAGAATAAGAGAATACATTGGCCTAACAATATTGGCCGTGCCCTTGTAAGCCAGTGCATTCTCTTATATATGTGAGGTTCCCTATGGGAGATACACATATACAACAGAATGCACTGGCACAGGATCTTTAATACTGCACCAGCGCAGCTCCCATCATGAAAGGGTTAAATGTTCAAAATGTTCACTTAACCCTTTACCCAACAAACCGGCCAAAACCGGCCAAATAAAGCTTCAACAGTCTAAAATATCTTCGGTCTGTCTCAATAGAACCATACAAATATGGATATCATTGGAACCGGCTCCTTGACCACATTGTGATAGTTACAGTTATCCCTGTGCCAATGCATTCTCTTATATATGCTAGTCGACCATAGGTCGCCTCGCATATATAAGAGAATGCATTGGCCTAAAAAATAACTTTTTTTAACACTTTTTACCATTTTTTCTTACATTCTTTAACAATTTTATAATTTTTAATGTGTTAAGCCAATGCATTCTCTTATATATGCGAGGCGACCTATGGTCGACTCACATATATAAGAGAATGCATTGGCACAGGGCCATTCTGTTGGGTAAAGGGTTAAGAGTCTCCACACACTGAAAATACTAGCCATGACATAATTTGGTTAGCGGTCTTCAGCTTTCTCTACAAACACTCTTTATTTTTACCATATCAGGAAACAACTAAAGATAAATGCTCTTCATGGTTGCTCCATGAAAATTTTACTTTAAAAATAAATATTTAGGTTGCTGTTATAAAATGCCACGTTTATTCACATTTAGAAAAATAAGCAAATGATTGTTCTCGACAGCATGATGCCTTTTTTTATATCAAGTAGTTTTCATCTTAAATCACATGACATTAATTTCGCGACAAATAAACACGCACAATCATTAAAATTTATTATTGCATTTCTTGAACTGATACTCAAGCATGTTGTAAATTATACTTATTAAATGCAAAATATATTTAATATGAATTTAACTTGACGGCCTTAGAAAAGTTTTAGGCATTTGTATGCCTTCCACATTTGGTGTTATTAATCCATGCTCTGTTCTGTATACCATTCAAAGAGGTCTGCCAAATTCAATGAGACAGTTAGGCTTTCCTGTCTGGGTGATGTATATGATACTTGAAACGGCATCCAATAAAATTGTCTATATATCATACATGTGATAAAACCAGACAGCGACATGTTATATTTTCCCCTCATAGCCACTTCCATTTCCCCTGAGGTGATTTTGCATTGAAGCCATCATCCGAACTGGAACTGTTCTGTTGTACGGAGTTATAAATAGATCAAAGATGTCCACTAATTCATAGGAATAATTATTGACTTTTGCGTCTTCATTTTTATATTTGTTACTTGAAAAAAGACTTTAGATAGGTACTGCTTTTAGCGTGTAGCTTGTAATTAACGTAAATGACAGCATAAAAAAGACAATAAATGAAAACAAATATTTGCCATTAAGGAACATCTCGTTATCTCCTGTCGGTTATGGTTTTACTCAATACACCAAATACTGTATGTACATGTACATAGCAGATGGTATAATATTTGACATAATATTTGCATCCATTTTCCAGTGAGTTCCATATTCAATGGCAATGTGCTATTATTGCTCATATGACATCCAAATGTTCCAAATTGAAACTGCTACTAGTAATGGTGGCAAATAGCAGCTGACAAAGTGTGGGCTAACGTTTTCTCTTGTAAAAGCTTAAAGCTGCATTAAGCAACCAGCAGTGTTGGTTAATTGAAACCAGAAGAATAGGTTTTATGGAATATATCGGTTGCAGTTTGGTTTTGAAATAAAACTGAAAGAAAACCGAAACTGTAAAACTGCACACATCACTAAATGGAGGACGATTTTGATATATGATGGTTCAATATGGTGATGGCTGTTGATGTTGCTTGAAAGGACAAACCTTGAAACCAAATGTATGCAAGCTTGGATATAGTGTGTCTGACATTTGCAGAATGAGGTCCTCAGAGGGTGAATTTAATAACGCTATCCCACACGTGGGTAGCATGCAGTAATGCCCTAAATAATTGACTCCTTAACCACAGCAGAATTATGGGTAATTTTTCATAATTCTGCTATGGTTAAAGAGACGATTATTTAGGGCATTACTGTACCAAGTTCACTCTCTGGGGAACTCATTCTGCTTTACTCATCTTCTGGGACTATCTGTTGTTTCAAATTAACATTGTTTTTACTTACTTTTTCCATTCTGTTCAGTTTCTATATTTGCTGAAGATAAATTGCATAATGGAAGTGACTAATGGGTGAACATCACCAACTTCAACTGGGGAACTTCAATCTGATCCAAGGTCTCCCATAGCAGTTAAGGCCTAAGCAGAATGAGGTCCCAGAGGGTGAATTTGGTTACGCTAGTTCGCCGTGCAGGATAGATTCTCCTTCTGTGGACCTCATTCTGCAATTGTCAGACACTATATCCAGGCTACAAGTCACAAGCTACCGGTACAAGTCACAAGCTACAAATAAAATCTCATTATTATTTTGTTCCACTTCTTCATACTCGCAAGGGATGGAAGACGATTTTGATATATGATGGTTCAATACGGTGATGGCTGTTGATGGTGGTTGAATGAAAAACCTTGAAACCAAATGTATGATGTGAACATTACATGAATCATAAAAACAAACGCTGTTTTAACTCACGGCAAAGTGAAGTGAAGCACACATGTGATAAACTACTTACAAGATCTTGCTACAATGAGAAGATAAAGCTCGTAACTGAGTAATCCAAGAAAAGTTTTCAAGCAACATTCATATATTATGAATATCATTTTGTTTTTACATAAAAAAATCAGGTCATAAATTGTAGCACAAAACAGAGGAGAAATTAATGAATTAGGATGTTTTGGCCGAAAATTAACCCTTAAACATTCAACGTTAGAATTAAACAAATAATCTTGGCCAAAACATCCAGAACAATGACAAACACTAAAATAGGATACTTTTCATAGAATCAAATTAAAGATATATATCCGTTATCCAGTCTGCCAGTTCCAACAACATTTTTTTTATAACTTATTCCTTAAATTTAGATAATAAACAACATAGAAAACATAAATTTTGTTTACAAATACCAATCAATGTGTTATTTTTTTGTAAAATGAAGGTCATAATTTCTATGATTCCCTTAAAAACTTCAAAATTATATAAATAAAATAGATATATAGCACAATTAATATCTGATAATATAAACTCTTCTATTCAGATAATTCTCAACTCAACGTCATCAATGGAATCTAGAAATGTCTATAAAAATATATTTTGTTGTTGTAACTTATATGATTGGATCCAGAATGTATCTGAATACAGTGAATAAAAGTTCTACAAAACTAATCTGTGATGGCACTCATAACAAATATGTATGAAATTACAGTAACGCTCTAAATAATCGACTCCTTAACCACAGCAGAATTATGGGTAAATTTTCAGGATTTAGTCGGAAATATGGCTTGTTACCATTCATCGGAAAGCACTCAGTGAGAACTTTCCGATGAATAGCAATAAGCCATATTTCCGTCTAAATCCTGAAAAGTTACCCATAATTCTGCTGTGGTTAAGGAGTCGATTATTTAGAGCATTACTGTACTTCAGTACTACCTTCAGAGGATTAAGAGGTATTCATAACATCAAGCTCAACAGTCGACCTGTAAAATCAAGCAAATCCTGACCGTATGAGTCGTTTGTACAGAGTGTATTCATCGTGTCACGTTGAATAAATTTTGGAGGCTGCCGACCATTTACTCGAATAGCTACAGACATCCAATGTTTGCACAAATAACATCTAATATCAGACACATATACCCACCTCGGAAAAAAATCAAACAATTACATCCTATTGTATTATGTGAGCACCAATCCTATCGTTGATATTGGACTTCCAAAGACGTTAATTACCCCTAGTTGTTAAGAAACAGATCTCAGTTGATGACATTCATACTATTTGATATAATGAAGAAATGAACATTAAATATGTAAGGGATAAGGGATAAAACCAAAGCAGGTGAAACTCATGACGAACTGTCAAAGTAACTTAGGAGTTCTATTGAAATGCAGTTCCACAGGAATTAAGAGACATCAGGGATTGTGGAACATGGAGGTATGGGGGCATGTGCCCCTCACGTTTTGGTGGACAATGGTTAGAACCTTGTAACAGCATTGCCAATCATAATAAAATATGTAATAGAAGTTGGTCTTCATCAGTCTTTCAATACTAGTACCGGGTAAGTGTATTTAAGATCGTAAAAACCTCAACAGAATTATCACAGCACAGCCAGCTGGCACAGCAGCCAATATAATAAACTACATAAAAAATAGTCTTCAAAAATGGAATCTGCATTTCATTTAATTATATATCTCAAACAGGTAAACAAATATCTGGCATCTGACTATTTCAAAAACTAATTAACCCTTTACCCAACAAACCGGCCAAAACCGGCCAAATAAAGCTTCAACAGCCTAAAATATCTTGGGTCTGTCTCAATAAAACCATACAAATATGGATATCATTGGAACCGGTTCATTGACCACATTGTGATGATTACAGTTATACCTTGTGCCAATGCATTCTCTTATATATGCGAGTCGACCATAGGTCGCCTCGCATATATAAGAGAATGCATTGGCCTAAACAAAATCTTTTTTAAACACTTTTTACCATTTTTTATTACATTCTTTAACAATTTTATAATTTTTAATGTGTTAAGCCAATGCATTCTCTTATATATGCGAGGCGACCTATGGTCGACTCGCATATATAAGAGAATGCATTGGCATAGGGCCCTTCTGTTGGGTAAAGGGTTAATGAATGACCCCCAGACCTGGCTAATTTTCCCGCCAGTAACAGTTGAGTCCTAATCAGTGTGCAGGGTGACACTATTGTTCATGCTTTCTCTCACGTACATGCATACTGACACACATTTCAGTTAACCCATAAAAAGATGAAATAACAATGCAGGACGTGCACAAGTATCATATGATACATAAAAGCAGTTTACTAAAACAGATAATAAAGACGCTTAAGACGGCACCTATATTAAACATTGCCATGATATCGTAACCTTGTGGTGATCAAAGTTCATCAGCCATATACCATAATATATCATTCCCATCAATATAAATTGCAAGATAATATCAGACTGAAAATGTTATTATTGGGCACTATACTATAGTGTATGATTTTAAACATGCTATATATTTATGTTAACTATCAATGACTTCATAAAATATTAAGAACTGTCTTAAATAAGAATAAATTTGTGACATTTTTTTCCTCATAAATTTGTGACACCCCATTTTTTACGAGTTTCCGCCACCCCTGAGAGAGAGCGAGAGTGAGAGAGAGAGAGAGAGAGAGAGATAGAAAATACGTTTTGATTCCAATGATGCTATTTAAAGAATTGAATACCAGCTGTACCGATTTACTTCGAAAATTTAACATGGCAACCAGAATTACAAATGCCATTAAGTTAGAAAACTATTTAAAGTCAAATGTGGGTGTTCTTTAACCCTTTCATGATGGGAGTACGCTGGTGCAGCATTAAAGATCCTGTGCCAGTGCATTCTCTTATATATGCAAGTCTCCCATAGGGAGCCTCGCATATATAAGAGAATGCACTCTGGCTTACAAGGTCAAGGCAAATATTGTTAGGTTAACATTATGCATAAACATACCCATACCTTAGTATAATGCATTTTTTCATCGTTCAATATACCACACTCATACTACATTTTAGAATACATTTCATCCACTCTTTTGCCTAGAATGGTGTGCGAAACATGTGCAATATACACAAGTATTATATGATTCATATAAAGAAATGGCCTGGGGTCTAAACAGTACAGAACAAGTGTACGCCCTTCATGTATAATGAATAGGGTGGCAAATAAACAACCTGGATCAACTGGTTCTGCAATAATTCTATGATGTTGGTGCATCCTACTGATTTAACTATGATGTTGGTGGGGTGGGGTATACTCGGGTAAAGCAATGCTGTTAAGAACAAGATGGCTACCCGTGGCCATGTGTTTCATCAAAAAAATTTCAAATTCAATAGCTCCCTTCAGAGGGGGTCATCCCGAAGATCCGTTTGAAGTTTGGCGACAATCGGATGACAAATGTAGACTATAGGATATTCCAAAAGCTTTATTCATGTGAAGAGTAAAATTCCAAGATGGCTGCTGGCAGTCATGTTTTTCATTGAACATTTTTCAAATTCAATAGCTCCCATCTGGAGGTGATCCTAAACATGCCTGGAAACTTTATCCAAACAATTCTCCAATAAATGTGGGCTGCAGGGTTTGCCAATGGATTCAAATGTGAAATTCAAAATGGGTGCTGACAGCCACATTTTTATAAAATTTTGGAAAAGTTATATTGCTCCCATTTTTAGATCACCCTGAAGATTCATATTAAGTTTGGTGACAATCAGATTTGGGATGTGGCCTGTAGGGTGTGGGAAGGAAATTGTTGTTGGACATAGGCATGGAAATAGCTTAAGCTTGACTTTGTCAAGTTGAGCTAAATATTAATGTTATTCTTCTCATATTGTCACTTATAACAGGATGAGTTGACCTGGTTAAGAACTAGAAGAATTTGGACACAGTTTGTTACTAAATTTAGTTTGATTTTAGATTTCACCCGGAAACAATCTATTCCACAACAATATGTATTTAGACCTTCCAAATTATTACAATTGTAAAGCATACAAACGTAAAGTGTTTTGACGGATATACCCATGTACTTCATGGGAGACCAATCAAGAGAGTTCAACTTGAGTGCTGTTCATTTAGTTCACATGATAGCATGCACATGCAGGTGTATTATTCCTTTTATAGTCGTGTTTGAGATTCCTAGCCAAGCTTCTCGAATAACGGAGATTAGTGGATAACAGCCATGCACAAATGAGGCGCACACACGCACCTTACGAGATAAAGCAGTTTAAAGACACACAAACAATGAGTAAGGTCAAAGTACACAGGTGAACAGGTTCCCGACAGAGTCATACATGGTCGGTAGAGCTATTCATGGTGGGGCAGACCTACAGTGTCATGTATAGCCTCGCCCCATCAAGCTATATTCATGGGGCCACATTTAAAAATATCTTTATTTCCTCTGACCCTCCCTTTATGTTTCATGAGAGAGTAGATGTAGGCAATTAATATTTAATACTTCTATAAGAGGCCACTGGATAGGTTTATACAGACATTGGTGGAATTTGGTCCCAGAAGTGCATTTACCTGGAGAAACCCGAGTAATAAATTTCCAAGTAATATGATGCCTTGGATGATATTGAGACATCAAAATAGACAAAATTCTCAGCTGGTGTTGTTTTTTTCTTCACAGAACCAACATGATGCAATGTCCCAAATTTTGCATTGTTTAATATTTGCAATTGCGAAACCAGAGGTTTTCATCAAGAAATCATAATGAAAGTGCCAATGCCACTGAAGCTCAACTTGGAGAGGGGCTATTTTCAAATGTTGCAGTTAATGGAGTGATAGGGAATGCAGAAAGTTGGTATGTCTATATAATACTGAACACTAGAGTGTGAAATCTAGAGGTCACACCGAAGATTCCTATGAAGTTTGGTAATGATTGGATGAGGGATGTGTACTGCAGGGTGTGCAAAAGGAAACTGATCTAAAAATGATGCATATCTGTCTTCCTTGGTAATAAACATCAAATGGGGGGTTTCTATACATATGTTTAATATTATTTCATATGATCACAATCTAGACTGGAAATAAAACAAATAGTTTTATGAGAGCCAGTGTGAGAGCCCAATAAAATATTTTGAGTAGGGAAGTTTTTGTTAGGGTAGGCAGGGTCAGGATAAACAACAATATTTTTATTATGGCCTGGTGTGCTGGGTGGGGCAGAATTTATGTTGCTTCGCTCATAATTGTCCGAAATTGTTTTCAAATATGAAGCCATTGTTGAGACTCACTAGATCATAATGCAGACTTTGATTGATTCCAAATTAAAATCAAATTTATTAAATATTCTGAGAATGATGCATTTTACCCCTTCTATACTAAATGGATTTTTCCACTCAGTTATGAAAGTATACGTTAGAATAGTATATTATTCATTTGGAGGGGTTTTCAGTAAAAATAATCAGATGACAGATAAGTAGACGGAGTCCTATTTATTACAGGGAAATGAAATAATCCTATTTCCAAGTACAGGATAACTACAGTAATGCTCTAAATAATTGATCCCTTAACCACAGCAGAATTATGGGAAACTTTCAGGATTTAGTCGGAAATATGGCTTGTTGCCATTCATCGGAAAGCTCTCAGTGAGAGCTTTCCGGTGAATGGCAAAAAGCCATATTTCCGACTAAATCCTGAAAAGTTACACATAATTCTGCTGTGGCTAAGGAGTCGATTATTTAGGACATTACTGTACTCGTCAAAGAGTATTCAGTATAAAAAGGGTCAATCAATCGAGGCCACAAGGCTATCAGTATTATTCACTGAAAAATATCTATGCAGCTTCTTGTGTTATCTTCTTTATTAGTAATTTGCATATTCATAATTTGATCTTGGTGATCGCAGCTGTAGCAGTGATTCCCAATTATATCTATTGTTCATCAGTCAGCTCACTGAAACTTCACCAGGAAAGGAAAGCATTTGCCAAATGTTTCTTTGTCACAAGCCTTGAAATAATGTGTCTGTCATTTGCATAATGAGGTCCTCAGAGGGTGAATTTAGTGATGCTATCCCGCACAGCGGGCTGGCACCACCAAATTCACTCGCTGGGAACCTCAGTCTGCTATGGGAGACCTAGGATCAGATTGAAGTTCCCCAGCTGAAATTGGTGATGTTCACCCATTAGTCATCTCGATTATGCATTTTATCTTCTGCAAAATAGGGGATATAGAAACTGAACAGAAGGGAAAAAGTAACTAAAAATAATATTAATTTGAAACTAAGGATACTTCCCAGAACAGAAGGCCTAAGCAGAATGAGGTCCCCAGAGGTTAAATTTAGTGATGCTAGCCCACTATGCAGGGTAGGGTCACTAAATTCACCCTATGAATTTACATCACCATTGAAATGATGGTACAGTAATGTCCTAAATAATCGACTCCTTAACCACAGCAGAATTATGGGTAACTTTTCAGATTTCCGTATTTAGTCGGAAATATGGCTTGTTGCCATTCATCGGAAAGCTTTCCAATGAATGCAACAAGCCATATTTCCGACTAAATCCTGAAAAGTTACCCATAATTCTGCTGTGGTTAAGGAGACGATTATTTAGGGCATTACTGTACTCAATCAGGCCTGAAAATATGGTGCCAGCCATATGTAGAATGAGGTCTCCAGAGGGTGAATTTAGTGATGCTACCCCCACAGTGGGCTTGTATTAGTAAATTCATCCTCATTCTGCTTTGGCCTCATCTTCTCTGGAAAGTATTTTTATTATCAAATGAGCAAGTTTTTTAGTTTCTTTGGAAAGTTTCTTTTTCATTCTTAGTTTAGTTTCTCTATACCCTTACATTGGCAGATGACACAATGCATAACCGAGGTGACCAATGGGTGCACATAAACATCTTCACGATCTGGGAACTTAAATCTGAGTCTAGGTCTCCCATAGCAGACGAGGCCATGCAAAATGAGGACCCAGATGATGAATTTAGTGACACTATCCTGCTCAGTGGGCTAGCATCACTAAATTCACCCTCTAGGAACCTCATTCTGCAAATGTCCGGCACCATATTTGCATTCAGTTATGATATAGTAAATGTTCAGTTCAGTTCACATTTTATGACTGACTGGAGGAAAATGTGATATAGAATTTACTTCTGTTTCAAACTGAAATATTCTCCATGAAATGTCACTTTTCCCTCTTTTTTGTTTTTGTTTTTGTAAGGATTAAGATGTACATACCAATGACAATAGGGCTAAAAGAATAGCTAGATCCTGTTCTGCAGAGACTGATTTCAGCCTCTACACTATTAAAGCCACATGGCGGTTTGCGCTCCAAAATACACCTTATAAATATTCGCTTTTGAATTTTTCCCAGTATCGAAATACTAGTAGGTCAATTAATACCTGATCTACCTTTCTCTATCAGTATATCTCCCAGAAAGACGATCTGAGTCCCAAAAATTCCACTTTGAGCACAAGGTTTGGGACCCGAAATCTATTTATGCCATTTGATTTCATTACAATTCAGGAATTGGAAATGGAATAACGTGCGACTGTCCGAAAAAGTTTTATTATGTTATTTTAACATGAAACTATTTAAAAACTATATGCACTGCTTTCTCTTTGTTTATTCATTTCATAAAATTATGTAGTACCATAAGCGTTTCAGTGCTAAGACAGCTCTTGGGTTTCATCCCATTGTCTACAGTTTCAATTTTTATGCGCCCACTGATTAAAATTTGAAAAAACGACCCAAACAAAAAAACCTCTAATTTATAAAAGAAAAAATTAAGAAACATAACACATATTTTCAGCGCTATATTGACAAATTTCCGAATATTTCTCAGTTTTGTGCTACGTACCTCTTACCAAATAAAGTATACATAATTTTGAGGCATGTCCATTTAAGTTCTCCCCGAGATCAGTCAAATTTTCACCAATAACTAAACAGGAAAAAGCTAAATCCTTAATTGAAAACCTGTCCCCACCTGAGGATTTTATTGGTTATTAGTGGACTGATGAACCCGCATTCAGGACATCTGATAACATCTGAACCCATTACTACACTACATGCACAAAGCTCAATGTAATTTTGTGAGCAGATGACCAGTCCGGAGGCTATCGGGCAGTGTAATAAAACTTCAATACAAAGCTGTAATAAAATTACTCATGTGATGCTGTCGAGAGAAATAAAATGGTAGTAGCCACTGCGTGAAGAAAGTATAGTGGGTCACTCTATGGAAAATCAATAAGCCCATATAAGGGAAAAGCCACAGGCTGAATAATACATGTGACCAGTTCTCACCAAACTTGCACGGACCGGCTCCAAACATGCTAACCAAGCAGATTTCCATCGACTACCAATAATTATCAATGCTCGATATCATTTGCTCCATTATGATGGAATTGAATAGAGAGTATTCTGAAGCCATCCATCTCCGTGCCCAGTCTAGGTCATTACATAGGTTTTCTATCCAACATGGAGGATTCCAGCGGATGATTGAGGGATTCCAATAGCCTCGCTGTAAGGGACATCCTGCATTTGACCTCAATTTATCAACATGCCAATGTCTTCTTATGAGTGAAAATCACTATATATTTTCTTTATGATACTCAATTTCAATATAATTATTTTACTGAAAGAGCTTCTATATAAAAAAATATATTTTCTTTACATCAGAATGGGTGGAGGCATTGGCTCAGTTTAGAGTAAAGTCTGAGTTTATTGTGCCTGTCATTTGCAGAATGAGGTCCCCAGAGGGTGAATTTAGGGACGGTATCCTGCAGAGTGGGCTAGCATCATTAAATTCACCCTCTGGGGACCTCATTCTGCTTAGACTCATCTTCTCTAGAAAGTTTCTTTATTATCAGACTCAGATTGAGGTTTCCAAATAGTGAATATTGTGATGTACACCCATTGGGAACCTGTATTATGCAATGTGTTGTCTGCCAATTTGGGGGATACATGAATAGAGAAACTAAACTAAAAAAGAAATAGAAGAAGTTTCTATAGAAATTTGATAATAAAGAAACTTTTCAGAGAAGATGAGGCCAAATCAGAATGAGGTCCCCAGAGGGTGAATTTAGTGATGCTAGCCCGCTATGCAGGATAGCATTACTAAATTCACCCTATGGGGACCTCATTCTGCAAATGACAGGCACGCTATACTCAGGCTTGGTTAGGGTGTTCGTTACTTCAATGCGTGTGAACAAATTTAATATCTGGCATCGAAATGGCTATAAATCAATCAGAATGGTACACTTACAATAATGCCCTAAATAATCGACTCCTTTACCACAGCAGAATTATGGGTAATTTACCCATAATTCTGCTGTGGTTAAGGAGTCGATTATTTAGGGCATTACTGTAGATGTCCCTAAACTGAGATCAAGTCAGAAAATCAATCCTTATTTTGTTATATGTTAAACATAGAAATTATTATATGAAAAAAAAAACTCAATAAAGTCTATGTTTTAGAAACTGATCTTTCAGCAGTAATTGAAAGAAACTTTCACATAAATTTCCCCATTTTTGTTAAGTTTCGAGACACAAGATGAAGGGGGTGGTAGTATAGTGAGCAGTTGTATTAATCTGAGCAGTTGTATTAATCCTTTCTATACTAAATGGATTCTCTCACCCAGTTATAACAGTATATATTGGAATGGTCTATTTAATATTCATTTGGAGGGGTGTTCAGTAAAAATTAGCAGACGACAGACAGACAAAAAGACAATAAAACTTTCAGTAGGATTCTTATTTATTGGTGGGAAATGTTCAGAAAATCAGTCACTGAACTTATTATCTGAACATTTTCTGAGGGAACTACAGTAATGCTCTAAATAATCGACTCCTTAACCACAACAGAATTATGGGTAATTTTTCAGGATTTAGTCGTAAATATGGCTTGTTCCAATTCATCGGAAAGGTCTCAGTGAGAGCTTTCCGATGAATGGCAACAAGCCAAGGATGTAGTCAGAAATATAAGGAGTCGATTATTTATAGCATTACTGTAAACGTCAATGAAAATTAAGTATAGAAAGGATTAAAGTAGAAGAGGGTCTGAGAAGGTAGGAACAAAATTAATAGAGTGTATTCTGACACCATATATCTCCGTGCCCAGTCAAGGTCATTATATAGATGCTATATCGGACATCGATGATTCCAGCCGATGATTGTGTGGTTTATTAATACAATAGCCAGGCTGTAAGGGACATCCTGTAACTGACCTCATTTTATTAACATGCCAAGGGCCTCTTAAGAGTGAAAATCACTATATATTTCCTTTATAGTGATACTCAAGTTAAAGACATATTATGGACTTGTTCGAGTGCGATAAACTTATAAGTTAGTTCTCAGACTCTATGCCAAACAGGGGAATGTAGCATTCTACATCATCACCAAAAATTTCAAAGAAATCGACCATACCACTCCATAGAAAACATCGTCTGAACTACGCTCAATTGTAAATATTTACATTTCAATTCGGGACGCAACAATCGGCGATAAACTAACGCAAACGATTTCGCCATCTAGCATCATTGCATTAATTAAAATATAAGAATGACGCTCGTGTGTTGTCAATTTGGACTAATATTCGTAAAAATAACTACTTTGAGCAAGATTATTCTACATTTCTTTTTGCTCACCATGCCGTAGTGTTTCACATCACTTTAAATAAAGAAAATATATTTCTGAAAGAAATTATTAACATACAGTAATGCCCTAAATAATCGACTCCTTAACCACAGCAGAATTATGGGTAATTTTTCAGTATTTAGTCGGAAATATGGCTTGTTGCCATTCATCGGAAAGCTCTCAGTGAGAGCTTTCCGTTGAATGGCAACAAGCCATATTTCCGACTAAATCCTAAAAAATTACCCATAATTCAGCTTTGGTTTAGGAGTCGATTATTTAGGGCATTACTGTATTTTAAACTGATCTTTCGCCCCCATGGTGGAGGAAGGGGAGGGTCTACAAAGTTCCTGAGATAAGGATATTGAATGAGTGGTTGTAAGTACAAGAGGGCATGAAACATTTTTGCTCAGCTCTAAACTTACAAATCAATATGAACTCTACGATCTATACACAAAGATGAGGACCCCATAATTATGATGAATCAGATGGTTTGCATCTCAGATAGACCACCTGGTCTCTGAGCCCATGCCAGAAGCGGAATGAATTATTTTTCCTTCGAAAATTTGTAACTCTCCTGTGAAATGCTCTTCCCTGAAATAATATTTATTTTTATGCTTGGGCCAAGACATCATTAAATGTATATTATATGCATATGTATATATGCTATTCACATTATTCATCTACATGTATATTGTCTTCTGCTCACGGGGATGGCAGGAAGACGGTCTTTGAGACAATGTTAACCCTTTGAGTGCCAGGTCGATTTTTGTATCAACCCGTGTACCCTGTGCCAATGCATTCTCTTATATATGCGAGTCGACCATAGGTCGCCTCGCATATATAAGAGAATGCATTGGCCTAACAATTTTTTTTTTTTTTTTTATTTTTTACAATTTTTTACAATTTTAATAATTTATTCTTATATTCTTTAACAGACTTATTTTGTAGGTTTAGGGCCGATGAGATCGGCCCCTGGCACTCAAAAGGGTTAACGCTGCTTCTTCTGTTTATGTTTTGTATATTTCATTCAATGTAAATGCATTTTGCCGAATACATAATTCAATTTCAAATGGAGAACTTAATTCAATCTGATCCTACATGTAGATCTCACATAGCAGTCGAGGCCTCAGCAAAATGAGGTTCCCAGTGGGTGAATTTAGTGATGCCAGCCTGCTGTGTGGGATACTGTCACTAAACTAATCCTCTGGGGACCTCATTCTCCAAATGACAAACACTATTTCAAGGCTTGGTCAGGTTGCATCCGCTTCTAACAGTTTTACTCGTGCATTCAGTTTATAGCCTGACCCATTTTATAGCCTAAAGGCTGCGACTGTTCACAAAACTTGGGGAAGGTAACACAATATGGACAATGACAAATAGGTCCATACAAATGCACGATCATAAACTATGCTCCCATAAACTTGTGTGGTATTATAAACGGGGTGTAACTAAATGTGGTAGGCCAATTTTCATATTCAAAATGGGTCAAAATGAGTACCGTAATCTACTGGGAACCTTATCAAAAATACATGTAAATTACATAACGTCGGTGAGCTTGTAAATTGTTGTATATGGAGTTTTATCTTGAAAGAACTTTTTTGAATATTTATAATCTACGAGTTCGAAATACTGAAGATTCTTAAAGAAATAGTCAATTTTTTCTGAGTATAAACATGTATAAATGCCATTTTTCTGGGAAAATGGTGTTCTAAAATGTCCTATAAGAGTTTCCTGCAAAATTCTATTATTAAAATGATTTAGAAACGGTTCCTGGTCGCATATAATTCTGATTAGATTGTTTGACTGGGGCTGGTCATTTTCAGAATGAGGTCCCCAGAGGGGGAATTTTGTGATGCTACATGGCACAGCGTGCTAGCATAACTAAATTCACCCTCTGGGGACCTCATTCTGCTTAGGCCTTATATTCTCTGGAAAGAATCTATCATCAAATTAACATTTTATTTAGTTTCTTTAGACTTCTTTAGAAATGTTTTTTCTTTTTTAGTTTACTTTCTCTATATCACCAAATTGGCAGAAGACAATGCATAATCAAGGTGCCCATTGGGAGCACCATCTTCACCAGTTAGGAACTTAAATCTGTGTCTAGGTCTCCCATAGCAGATGAGGCCATACAGAATGAGGTACCCAGAGGATTGATTTAGTGATGCTAACCCGCTGTGCGGGGTAGCATGACTAAATTAACCCTCTTGGGACCTCAGTCTGCAAATGACCAGCACCATATTTTGAGGAATGACTGTGACCATTAGTAGAAAGGTCGCTGAGGAGTTAACTTCACCAATTAGTCCAATATGACACAAAGTGCATATTCACTAAATATGTTGCACATCTTCAATGCATCAGTAACAATATCCTGAAATTTTAGGTAAACAAGAAAAATTGGCAAAAATGGCAAGAACTCCACAAAAATGGGTCCAACCAAACTCAGATGATGGTTAATATCTGCGCTACGTTTTAAAAACATTGACTGGAAAATGACAGAATACAGGTTCGGACAAAGATGCATCACAGGATGTATGATTCTATGTCGAAAAATGGCAATATATCTCCACCAAAATGAGTCCGACTGAACTCAAAATCACAGGTTGGCATCTGTGCCAAGTTTTTTTTAAATTGACTGGAAAATGACGGAATACAGACTCGGACAAAAGATTTTTCTCAGGATGTACTATTCTATGTCGAAAAATGGAAGTAACTCCCATCAAAATGAGTCCGAACGATCTCAAAATCGTAGGTGCACAGGCTCCCATGCTGGTTGATATATGTGCCAAGTTTAAAAAAAATTTACCAGAAAATGACAGAATACAGACTCGGACAAAGTTCCGGATGGACAGACAGACATACGGACAAGGGTCAATACTATAGTCCTCCGCCGGATTGTCAGGGGACAAAAATATGATGATTATACTTTAATATCTCATGATTTACTTGTTTTTTCTTGCACCTCCTCTGGGCGGACTCTTCAATACACAGCCCATAGAAGGTAGGTTGACTTGAGTATGCATCTCGTAAAATGACATGGTAGAGATAATCTATTCATATTTTTTTCTAATCCGCCCCGGTTAAGGTTGGAAGATTTTCGCTGTTGCATGATTTCTGCGTGCTGTACATAGTCGGCAAATGTCTATATAGTTGGAAATCTATAGGATATTCTCATGAGATATAATCAGGGAGCAGCCTAGATGGCGACTTAGGGGAGATATATATCCTCCCTAAAATGTGCCATTTCTCCCTATTTTGTCCCGGAGAGAAGTGACTTCTCTCTCATATACCGGTCCAGTATGCGAATCTCCCAACAACTTATTTAAAGAATATTTTCTGATTATAATGGAGTTCTCTCACACTATAATGGTTTAATAAATGGGCTCTTGTGTTGCATAATACTTGTATTGGATCATAGAAAACACTACACACAAGTCACATTCCAGCGGCAGCTTCCGATCACAGTTACAACACTAATGGCACCAGCATCCAAGGCATTTCCTAGGGGCAGTGGCGGGAGGGGGGGGGGGGGTTGTAGAAAAAATCTTTAAAATCTTTATTTTAATTAAGTGTGTTGCAATTATTATGTGGTACTTTTGCATGGTTATTTTATTTTGTAATAGAATAAACACGCACAATTTAGTTTCCAATACTTTCACCCTTCATTTTTGATAGACAATCCACTACAGTAATGCTCTAAATAATCGACTCCTTAACCACAGCAGAATTATGGGTAACTTTTCAGGATTTAGTCGGAAATATGGCTTGTTGCCATTCATCGTAAAGCTCTCACTGAGAGCTTTCCGATGAATGGCAACAAGCCATATTTCCAACTAAATCCTGAAAAGTTACCCATAATTCTTCTGTGGTTAAGGAATCTATTATTTAGAGCATTACTGTATTAGATATATAATCAACATACTCAAACAACTGATTGTCTGCAGACCTGATTATTTAGCCTCATGGAATTTACTTTGAGTATGCGTCAAAGTCAAAATGAATGTAGCTCAACTTTGAAGAGGGATAATGTCATACATTGCATCAATGGAGTGATTAGGAATGTGGAAAAATGAAATGTTGAAGTAATAACAGAGGTCAACCCCAATGTTGTTTGGGATCAAGTGGATGAAAAATGTTGGCTGTATACCATACCAAAGTATTTTACCATGCTTCCATCTAGCGATGTTCCTAAAGATGCCTGTAAAATTTCAAAACAATTCTCAAATAAATGTGGGCAGCATGCAGGCCTGGACTTCAAATCCAAGATGAATTTCGAACAAAATTGATGGTTCCCATCCAGAGGTCACCTTGAAGATCCATATGAAATTTGGTGACTATCGGATGAGAGATGTCCAGTAGGTTATGCCAAGAAAATTGTTGACGGACGCATGCACATGTGCATGGATGGAGACCAACCCATGGCAATAGCTCAAACTTTACAAGTTGAGTTAAATATTGTAATTTTGACTTTATTTCATACTTTCAAGCTGGTTCTGCCCTTTAACCCTTTACCCAACAGAATGGCCCTGTGCCAATGCATTCTCTTATATATGCGAGTCGACCATAGGTCGCCTCGCATATATAAGAGAATGCATTGGCTTAACACATTAAAAATTATAAAATTGTTAAAGAATGTAAGAAAAAATGGTAAAAAGTGTTAAAAAAACATTTTTTTTAGGCCAATGCTTTCTCTTATATATGCGAGGAGACCTATGGTCGACTCGCATATATAAGAGAATGCATTGGCACAGGGCATAACTGTAACTATCACAATGTGGTCAAGGAGCCGGTTCCAATGATATCCATATTTGTATGGTTCTATTGAGACAGACCGAAGATATTTTAGGCTATTGAAGCTTTATTTGGCCGGTTTTGGCCGGTTTGTTGGGCAAAGGGTTAACTGTCACTTTGTGCATGAAAGACAAGAATTCAAGTGTTGAAAACTGATATATCTCTCAGTATCTCGGGACTGGAAAATTTCACCAGTTGACATGCGGACCAGCCACAATGGCACCGCCTAGCGGGAGTCTCTAATTATGTGGGAGGTCTTACAATTTAAATCAACAGGTTATCACAAGGAATCACATACAGGAATGGAGGCGTTTTGCGTCAACTGTAGTGAGTATTAAGCATGGGAGAAAAAAATCTAACGGATAATAATCTCCAATTTCATTATCTGGAAATCCAATAATTATCATCAGATAGAAAGCAAAAAAATATATATATACAAATGAAGATTCGATCATTTCGAATTCACATCAATTTTACTTAAAACTCATTAGATATGCTTACCTGTCACCAAACATAAGATTATCGTCTTCCGAGAATCGCACTGCAAGTATCTGTTTATCAATGTCCCATATAAAACTGCTGATTAATAGCACCTTTAAAATGCTTTGATAGAGAAGACACCCACTAAAGTCCCCTCAAATTATCCAGTCCAATGTCAGCCCAAAGAAAGAAAATTTATTTTGAAAAAAATTATGCAGGGACTCTATAGCTAGTGAAGCGATGAAACGAGTAGGAGGAAATGTTACGATTGGAGTCAATGCGAACATATTCATTGAATAGATTCGAATGGCGACTAAAGATAAATGATATGACGTCTCATGAGGTTTTGATCAAGTTGTTATACATTGTAGATCATGCGTGGAAGAGTTTTTGCTCCCATTTGTGTCACTCTGGCAATTACTATTGACATAATTCTGCCTGGCTCTCAAACCCCTCTGGTCAATATTTCGGTATATACATAATCAATTCAGTAGTTAGCGAATATTGATGAATGCAGAAATCTTGCTAGATGTACAGTAGTTTTCAAAATAAGGTGGAGTTGACAGATAGAAAACCAATAACATACAGACAATAGTTTGAGTGAATCATTAACATATAGGGGGGTGGTTAACATAGGAATGATTATTATAAAGTCATAAAGCAAACAGTGGAGAATACCTAATGAGGACATATATACCTGACCTGCTTTAATGAACAGAGAATGATCCGGCACGGGATGATCTTGGGATATACAGTAATGCCCTAAATAATCAACTTATTAACCACGGCAGAATTATGGGTAACTTTTCAGGATTTAGTCGGAAATATGGCTTGTTGCCATTTATTGGAAAGATCTCACTGAGAGCTTTCCGATGAATTGCAACACGCCATATTTCCAACTAAATACTGAAAAGTTACCCATAATACTGCTGTGGTTAAGGAGTCGATTATTTAGGGCATTAATGTATTTATACTGTAATATAAGCTGACACACCTTTAATCAGAGGTGTCAGTGGGGCAGAGTTTTAACCCTTTATACACTAAATGTTCATTGACGAGCAGTTCCCTTAAGAAATGTTCAGATAATAAGTTCAACAAACGGCCAGAACTTATTATCTGAACATTTCCCACAAATGAATACGAATCATTCTCAATTTCTGCACTTGTATTATATCTGTTTTTCTGTCTGTCATCTCCTTTTAATACATGTCAGTTCAACACCCCTCCAAATGAATAATAGACCATTCCAATGTATAAATTTATCACTGAATCTGAGATCCATTTATTATAGAAAGGGTTAGGGTGTTCTTTTTGAAGATCTTCATTTATATATTTAGTTTAGAGTTGCTTATAGCAGCATTAAATAAAAATTATTCCAGGCCTATATGGCTATTTTTTCGAGCATTTAACCCTTTACCCAACAGAACGGCCCTGTGCCAATGCATTCTCTTATATATGTGAGTCGACCATAGGTCGCCTCACATATATAAGAGAATGCATTGGCTTAACACATTAAAAATTGTTAAAGAATGTAAGAAAAAATGGTAAAAAGTGTTAAAAAAAGATTTTTTTTTAGGCCAATGCATTCTCTTATATATGCGAGGCGACCTATGGTCGACTCGCATATATAAGAGAATGCATTGGCACAGGGCATAACTGTAACTATCACAATGTGGTCAAGGAGCCGGTTCCAATGATATCCATATTTGTATGGTTCTATTGAGACAGACCGAAGATATTTTAGGCTGTTGAAGCTTTATTTGGCCGGTTTTGGCCGGTTTGTTGGGTAAAGGGTTAATTGACATTTGACAGATTCAAGGCTATCCCAGGCCCCAAAGGACCTGTGGGAACCTTGCTTCCATAAGTTTTTTCTGGGAACTAATGGGTACTTTTCTCATAAAAAATCAGGAGAGGAGGTCCATCTAAGTGACTAACACTTGTCCTCCAATCCCGTCACTATACTATTTTGGTAAATAAAGATGTTTAAACCATAAAAAAAATCAGTAAGAATGACCAGACAGCATCAGAGGGTGGCAACAATACTGGGGTGTCTATTTGCAAGCCTTGTGCAGTATCCAAACCTGGTTATATGTCTGACATTTGCAGAATGAGGTCCCCAGAGGGTGAATTTAGTGATGCTACACTGCACAGAAGGCAAGCATCACCAAATTCACCCTTTAGAGACCTCATTCTGCTTAGGTCTCCTCTTCTGGAAGGTATCTATAGTCTCATATTAACATTGTTTTCAGTGACTTTTCCCCTTCTGTTCAGCATCTATATCCCCTAATTTTCAGAAGATAAAATGCATAATCGAGGTGACTAATGGTGCATGAACATCACCATCTTCAACTGGGGATCTTCAATCTGATCCTAGTTGAGGCCTAAGCAAAATGAGGTTCCCAGATGGTGAGTTTGGTGATACTAGTCTGCCATGAGGGATAGCATACTAAATTCACCCTCTAGGGACCTCATTCTGCAAATGTCAGACAGTCTATATCCAGAATTGGGAGTATACCATGGCCAGATATGGAATCTCAGGGATTGTTCTACCCTTTTAGGAAAGGGTCCTGGGCCATTTCAATTTGTGAATATAGATGATTTTAACCCTTCCATGACTGGAGCTTCCTGAAATTTGGCAAAAATCCTGTGCCAATGCATTCAAGGGAGAATCACGTATATAAGAGTACATTGGCCTAACAATATTTATCTTGACCTTGTAAGCCATTGCATTCTATTATATATGTGAGGCTCCCTATGGGATAAGAGTGATTTGGATAATAAGGATCCTGTTTAATGAATCAGTTTATATATGTATACAAATGGATATGAGTTGTAAAATTATACAAGGGAAATACTATCTTTAGTTCACAATCCCAAGATAGTTTCTGGGAATTTTGGGTTCATAAATTATTCCACTGTGATTCCACTGGGAATTTTGGATTCATAAATTATTCCACTGTGATTCCTCGTCATTGCCCCAAAATATGTCAATTTGGACCTGAATGTCAAGTCCTCAATCGCAAATTTGCTACTGCAAACTGAACTGCAAGCAGTTGTACGATGTTACTACATACTAATTATATATTTAAAGATATATATATGTAAAGTGATATGGCCTAATCAGGACCATAACATTCACAGTGAATGTGCAGAAAGCACTCATTTATCATATTGGGTGTGATTACACTATTATCATGCTATAACGCATAATATATCTGCTGTCAAATTAAAAAAGATTGTCATTTCATTTTTTGGAGGATACTACTATATTCACAATGTGTTTGTGCAGTGCATTTGTACGTACAGTAATGAACTCTAACATAATAAATATAAAGAGCGTTTTAACCCTTTCTTTACTAAATTTAATTTCCCAACAGTCATAAAGGTATGGATTGGAATGGTCCACTGTTCATCTAGAGGGGTGTTCAGGAAATGTAAGCCGACGACACATACAAACAGATAAAACAAGTGTAGAGGGATTCATAATAATTGGTGGGAAATGTTCAGATATTAAGTTCAACAAATGTTTGTTTTAACTTATTATCTGAACATTTCCGAAAGGGACTATGAGTAGTTAGTATAGAAATGGTACAGTAATGCCCTAATTAATCGACTCCTTAACGACAGCAGAATTATGGGCAACTTTTCTGGATTTAGTCAAAAATATGGCTTGTAGCCATTCATCGGAAGCTCTCAGGGAGAGCTTTCCGATGAATGGCAACAAGCCATATTTCCGACTAAATCCTGAAAAGTTACCCATAATTCTGCTGTGGTTAAGAAGTTGATTACTTAGAGCATTACTGTATTTATTGGAGGGAAATTTTGATAATATTATGTGAAAATTAATAAGGGAACTACAGCTATGCTCTAATTAATCAACCCTCAATAACGATGTTGACCACCCATATTACTGCATTACTCGACCGCGTTGATGTTATCAGCATTATATCACCACCACAGAGAGTGTATATTTCTAGCATGGCATGACACTGAATTGATGATCCAATTGTGAATGTCGGTCAGTGACCAACATCGAATGTTGATTAAACCGTAAAACATTTATGAATTGAAATATTGTTTTGAGTATAGTTATTAAATGCAGTGCATGGCGCTCACGAAAAACTGGACTGGGTGTAAGATTGCCATGTGAAAAATTAATGAGGACTATGTCAGGTCGCAAAAAAAATTTACTAGCACAGCATTAAGATTTAACACCCACGGATGCCGCATGTCAACCACTTGACCGTGGTTGAATGGCGGTTTGCTGTCATTAACGCCCTACATTCTTGTTAAATGGGTTGATTAATTAGAGCATAGCTTTACTTGTCAATGAGTCTTTAGTAAATAAATGGTTAATCAAAGTAGGAGAGTCACTGCCGCTTGAAAGAACAGTAATGCCCTAAATAATCGACACCTTAACAACAGCAGAATTAGTCAGAAACATGGCTTGTTGCCATTCATTGGAAAGCTCTCAGTGAAAGCTTTCGATGAATGGCAACAAGCCATATTTCCGACTAAATCCTGAAAAATTACCCATAATTCTGCTGTGGTTAAGGAGTTGATTATTTATGTCATTATTGCAGGATATATATTATTTAAATACACAGGGCATAGTTATATTATCATTGGATGATCTTTAGCACTTTTCAGTGCCAGCCAACGTAAACTAGAGGTGTGACTGTCCTGATGCGACTAAGGATACACCCCCACAACCCTACCCCCTAACCCTAATTCTAAACCTATTGACTGAAAAATGTAGGAATAAAAGCTCAGACAAAATTATGCAAGTCGTGAAAATGTTCTAAGTTGAAAAAGGGGAATAACTCCACAAAAAAGCCGTACAGATGTCATAATCGCAGGTGCACAGGTTCCCATGGTACTAAATATCTGTGCCATGTTTAAAAAAACATTGACCTACAAATGTAGGAATAAAAGCTCGGACAAAATTATGCATGTTGCAAAAAAAATTTCCAAGTCGAAAAAGAGTGATAACTACACCAAAAAAAGTCTGACAGACATCATAATCGCAGTTGCACAGGTTCCCATGGTGATTGATGTCTGTGCTAAGTTTGTTTGTTCCAGTATATATTATGCCCTGAGACCTAGACACAGATTTAGGCTCCTAGATGGTGAAGATGGTGATGCATGTGCTCCCAATGGGCACCTTGATTATGCATTGTCTTCTGCCAATTTGGTGATAAAGAGAAAGTAAACTAAAAAAGAAAAACAAAACATTTCTAAAGAAGTCTAAAGAAACTAAATAAAATGTTAATTTGATGATTGGAAAGAGTTTCTTTCCAGAGAAGATAAGGCCTAAGCAGAATGAGGTCCCCAGAGGGTCAATTCAGTTATGCTATCAGGCTGTGCCATGTAGCATCACAAAATTCCCCCTCTGGGGACCTCATTCTGAAAATGACCATGCAGCCACAGTCAAACAATCTGATCAGAATTATGCGACCAGGAACCATTTCTAAAACATTTTAGAATTAACAATAGAATTTTACAGGAAACTCTTATAAGGACATTTTAGAACTCTATTTTCCCCGAAAAATGGCATTTATATAAATTATGTTTATACTCAGAAAAATTTACTATTTCTTAAGAATCTTCAGTATTTCGAACTTGTAGATTCTAAATATTCAAAAAAGTTCTTTCAAGATAAAACTCCAGATACAACAATTTACAAGCTCACCGACGTTATGTAATTTACATGTATTTTTGATAAGGTTCCCAGGAGATTACGGTACTCATTTTGACCCATTTTGAATATGAAAATTGGCCTACCACATTTAGTTACACCCCGTTTATAATACCACACAAGTTTATGGGAGCATAGTTTATGATCGTGCATTTGTATGGACCTATTTGTCATTGTCCATATTGTGTTACCTTCCCCAAGTTTTGTGAACAGTCGCAGCCTTTAGGCTATAAAATGGGTCAGGCTATAAACTGAATGCACGAGTAAAACTGTTAGAAGCGGATGCAACCAGACCAAGCCTTGAAATAGTGTTTGTCATTTGCAGAACGAGGTCCCCAGAGGATTAGTTTAGTGACAGTATCCCGCACATCAGGCTAGCATCACTAAATACACCCTCTGGGGACCTCATTCTGCTTATACCTCATCTTCTCTAGAAAGTATCCTATTATCAAATTAACAAGTTTTATAGTTTCTTTTTAAAGTTTTTTCTTTTAGTTCAGTTTCTCTGTATCCCCAAATTGGCAGATGACACAATGCATAATCGATGTGCCCAATGGGTGCACTAAACTTCTTCACCATCTTGGAACTTAAACCTGTGTCTCGATCTCCCATAGCCGATGTGCCCATGTGGAATGAGGTCCCCAGAGGATGAATTGGTGACTTAAATTAGCCTTCTGTGCGGGGTAGCAACACTAAATTCACCCTCTGGGGACCTCATTCTGCAAATGTCCAGGACCATATTTTGAGTCCTGTTTGGAGCATATAGTCAGGCCTCCAGGCTCCATCTATCTGTCCTAAAATCAGTCTGTCCATTCCAACAGTTCATCTTATAAATCGGGTGTGGATTATCAGATTTGGTTGTCCTTTTGGTATGGTGATACCCCAACTTGGGGGGGGGGGGATACTCTCATATACTATGTTTTCGTCCATTAATTTTTGCTGTCACTTTGGCCCTTGCTGGACATAGAATATCTGTGAATTCTGTGAGTACAAACAATTTGCAATGTATCTCCAGTAGCAACTGTCAGATTTTAATGCTATATGTAGATTGATAGTAGACCAGCATTGGGAGAAGGATACCAGCATACAGCAGGTTTCGACCAGGTTATTCCCCTTGTTGGAACTAAAAAAATAGCTACAGTAATGCCCTAAATAATCAACTCCTTAACCACAGCAGAATTACAGGTAACTTTTCAGGATTTAGTCGTAAACATGGCTTGTTGCCATTCATCGGAAAGCTCTGTGAGAGCTAACAGAGCTTTCCGATGAATGGCAACAGGCCATATTTCCGACTAAATCCTGAAAAGTTACCCATAATTTTGCTGTGGTTAAGGAGTCAATTATTTAGGGCATTACTGTACACTATAGCATTGTTATACTCTAGTACCAAAGGTTGGATTTGAATATATTTTTATGTAACTATGAGGGACTGATGACCTACCAAACAAGTACAACATGTTTTATCCATTAGTTCTTACCAGAATAAAGGACCATCTTAAACTTAAAATAGAAAAAAATAATCTATAAAAACTTAAGACTTATTATTTCCCCATGCACTCTCAAACTCTCATGCACCAACCATGATCCTGCCGACCAGCCCTTGAATGACCATTAATTCCTTGACCTGGATCAACACAATGGAAGCCAAGTGTGTGAACTACGGAAATATGAGCCCATAAATACCCGACATAAGTTATCCCGCAGTCAATCTACTAACAACACCACAAGGCTCGTCATTCCAAACTTTTATGGCCGAGAATATTATAGCTTTTTTACACCAATACCTGCCAATACTCCAGGGAAAGTATAGTCATATATCTATCAGCATATGGACATATTAGTATCAAATAGGCATTATTTTAATCAGCCATTGACGGTAACATGAAGCAATTTTTTTCATTTGGAAGAATTTAAGAAAACATACTAAAAATAAACGTGTGTGTGATTTACGTGTATATTCAGTGAAACATAACCTGAATCTGACAACCCATTGCTGAACAGAAAAAAAACAAGAATTGCGGGTTGAGTTGCGGTAGCAAAGTGAAACAAAGGCTTAAGCGAATGCATTAATCATAACTGTCTTTCATACTGAACTCTGTTGAGGAAGTCTAACATTCACATAAATGAACTAATTAAGGACCGTAAGTTCGTAACTCGGCCGAAAATACGAGGACCTGGCCGCTTTTCGAACTCAATCAAGACATTGTTGAGCAAATCTCATAATGAATATCAACAAATTCAGTTGATTATTGTTCAAGTTTTCATGCTAATGTGTTAAATATTCACGAAAATTAACTATTAAGGGCCATAATACTGCCCACTATAAGCAGATCTGGTCGGTTTTCAAAATTGATCAAAACGTTGTTGAGCAAGTCTCATACTGATTATCAACAAAATAACCTGATATTTGTTCAATTTATCATAACACGATCAAAATTCGCGAAAATAAACTAAGCGCCATAATTCTGCCCAAAATACGTGAACCTGGCCGGTTTTCGAAATCTATCAAGATAATGTTGAGTAAATCTAATATACCAAAATCAGTTTATATTTGTTCAAGTTATTGCGCTAACACCATCGGAAGACTCCCCCCACCTGCGAACTGACTCATCAAACTGTAGGTCGATATTTTGAAAAACTTTACCAAAAACTACCACACTTGAAGTTGTATGATTGGAATAATGTTTTTCCCTTGTTGATGAAATGAATGTGCCCGGGCTGATTTCTTTTTTCAAAAAAACCTATTGGTACCAGCAGAATAGGGTCATAACATTCACACAGAAAATTGAAAAAAGCAACACATTTTAGCCTCAAAATGGTTTAATTATCACTAACTTCGATTATAAATACAAATATTATGTCAAATTTTGTCATTGTTAATGGACGAGTGACTGGACATTCAGCATAATAAGGGCGATTCCAACACCAGCAAGCCTGGATATAGTTTGTCTGACATTTGCAGAATGAGGTCCCCAGAGGATGAATTTAGTTACACTATCCAGCTCAGTGGACTAGCATCACTAAATTCACCATCTGGGAACTTCATTCTGCTTAGTCTCAACTGCTATGGGAGACCTAGGTTCAGACTGAAGGTACTCAGTTGAAGTTGGTGATGTTCACCCATTGGTCATTATGCATTTCATCTTCTGCATATTAGGGGATGTAGAAACTGACAGAAGGGAAAAACTAAATGAAACAATGTTAATTTGAAACTATAGATATTCCCCAGAAGATGAGGCCTAAGCAGGATTAGGTCCCCAGAGGGTGAATTTGTTGATGCTAGCCAGATGTGTGGGGTAGCTTCACTAAATTCACACTCTGGGGACCTCATTCTGCAAATGTCAGACACACTACTCACCAGTCATATTCAATGACACTGTAGCTCAACTTGGATGGGGGGTAATTATATGTGTTTCAGTCAACAGAGCAATTACGAATGCGGAAAGTTTAAATGTCTAAGTAATACTAGATGCCAACAAGAAGAGATATATACATAAAGTAAAATCGAAGATGGCTGCTGGAGGTCACCCAAAAGATCCATATGAAGTTTTGTATCGATCAGATGAGGGATATGGTCTGTAGGGTGTGCCAAAGGATTTAGTCATGTAAAGAGTAAAATTCAAGATGGCTGCCAGTGACCATGTTTTTAATCTAAAATTGTTCAAATTTGATAGCTCCCACCGATAAATGCGGGCTGCAGGGTGTGTCGTTTGATTCAAATTTGAAATCCAAGATGGCTGCTGACGACCATGTTTTTTAATGAGTTTCAGTCAAACTAGAGGTCCCCCCGAAGATCCATATGAAGTTTGGTGATGATTGGATGAGGGATGTGCATGGTCTGTAAGGTGTGCCAAAGGATTTAGTCATGCAAAGAGTAAAATCCAAGATGGCTGCCAGCAGCCATGTTTAAAAAATTTTTTGTCAATATAGGAGGCTCCCATCAGAGGTCACACCGAAGACCTGTATGAAGTTTGGTGAAGATCGAATTGTAAGATGCGGGCTGCAGGGTGTGCCAATGGATTCAAATTTGAAATCCAAGATGGCTGCCAGTGGCCATGTTTTTTTAATGAATTTCAGTCAAAATAGGAGTCTCTCATCTGGAGGTCACCCCAAAGATCCATGTGAAGTTTGGTGATGATCGGATGAGGGTGTGGTCTGCAGGGTGTGCCAGTGGCCATCTTTTTTAATAAATTTGTGTCAAAATAGGAGGCTCCCATCTAGAGGTCACCCTGAAAATCCATGTGAAGATTGGTGACAATCAAATGTGAGATGCGGGCTTCAATATTGCTCATGTTATCCTCCGAAGAACCCAAAAACTGTGATTTCTAAGTAAAATCAAATATTTCTCAAGTTATCATTCAGACATCGAGATAATCGTCAAATCTAAGTCAAAAGTGAACATAAGTAATTCAGTCAGAATTAATTGTACTAGACCCAAATTTGAACTTGACCGTGATTTTCTCACATAAAGACCATGCACATACCAAGTTTCATAATATTCTGTCAAATACTTCTCAAGTTATCATTCGGACATATTGTATGTATATTACTAGTATTGAGATAATCGTCAAATTTTAAGCCCAAAGGAGACGTAACTCCATCAGAATTGATCCAAATTTGAATATGACCACGACTTTCTAATATAAAGACCATATTCTAAGTTTCATAACATTCTATCAGATATTTCTCAAGTTATAATTTGGACATAATCGACAAATTCTATGTCAAAAGGGGGAGTAACTCGGTCAGAATTTATAGAACCGGACCCAAATTTGAATTTGATCATGACTTTCTCATATAAAGACCACATACCAACAAGTTTCATATATCATTCTGTCAATTATTTCTCAAGCTATCATTCGGACATTGAGATAGTTGTCATATTCTAAGTCAAAAGGAGACATATCTCTGTCAGAATTGTGAAATTTAATCTTTTATAACAACTGTGATATTTTGAACTTGACCGCGAATTTCTCATATTTTCAAGTTATTTTCAGGGCACAATTAAGGAATGGGTACTAATTAATAAATATCTTTCCCCGTCTTTTTTTTTCGAGGTTATAAAGTTGATCTGGTGGAATATGATCTCTACAGGCATAGCCAGAGTAGAGATTCATGCCATGATCTACCCTAGCATATATCGGCTGCAACACCTCTATGAAATACGCCCACGGATTTATAAAACAGTCCAACCTTGTGACTATGACAGTAGGTGAACTTGACTGTCAATTTCACAGTACAATAATTAATGTTTTGGCCGTTTAGATTCTGTTATGGACAGGTAAACCTTTCAATACTAAATGGATTCTCCCACTCAATCATAAAATTATACATGGAAGGGTCTGGTATTCATCTGGAGGGATGTTCTGCAAATATGAGAAGACGATAGACAATAGAAAGCACAGAAGGAATCATATTCAATGGTGGGAAATGTTCAGATAATATGGCCCTTTGTTGAACTTATTATCTGAACATTTCCTAAGGGTACTACTCGTCAATTTTAGTATTTGGCATAGAAATGGATAACAATGGATAAGTCATTTCATTAAGAAAAAAGTTTACTATGTTGAAAGGTTAATAGAAATATATTTCATAATAATCGCCTGATTACACTACAACGTTCATAATAAACATATAGTCAAACTTTTTGTTAAAAGAAATTCTATTAATCATTTGACATGGATTGAGTGTGGAGTTATTGATTGGAGAAGAATTTTGCACCCTGAGGGTTAATCGCAGGTTGTAACCCCTGAAAGCTTTCTATTCACAGAAAAAGCTTCAAGCACCTTCTAATTATCGTCAAGGAAACATCAATATTACGGACGGCTGACCTATCAGTTGAGAATCAAGATGCACATACAATTTCATGCATTAATGATGTTCGTTACTTGCATACTAAATGAAAACAATGAAGGCGCGTTTGATAGACGGATTGATAATTATGGCATTCCCACATCAATAAATGCAGACGTATCCAAATCGTTCACGACATAATCCGACTCAGGGCATATTATCAGATGAGTAATTTCTCTCGTCAGCATTATGTAATTTCATTTTTTGACAACGTTTTTAACCCGTTTAATCAAATTATGTGCTTTTCGTATAATTGGATTCTGGGAAGGCATTCATGGGGATTCTATTACAGTTTTTTGTAACATCCCAGCTAAATTTACAAGTAAAGAATAGTTCAATGCTGCTTCCAATACCAATTCATATGTCTCCATAGCTGAGGTGGTTATATTGTGGATACCATCATCACAGTCTGGGCTAGACGGGGTTGCTGCGGGCTCGAAACCGGACTGAGTTGAGGGACATCTTAGTGTCCCATTCCGATCTATACATGACCTTTTCGATAAGAAATGAGAATTTTTTTCACAAATCACTAAGCATGCAAGCACATTGAAGCAATGAACACTGATAGTGTCGGGGCCTCCATATTCAAATATCATATATAAAATAATAAGTTTGAGCAATCCTTGATATAGTGTGTCTGTCATTTGCAGAATGAGGTAACCAGACACACACTATTTCAAGCCTCTGGGACCTCATTCTGCATGGCCTCATCTGATATGGGAAACCTAGACAGATTTAAGTTCACAGATGGTGATGTGCACCCATTGCACACCTCGATTATGCAATGTGTCGTCTGCCAAGTTGGGGATATGACGAAACTAAACTAAAAAAGAAGCTGGGACTTTCCAAAGAAGTTTCTAAATAAACTCCAGAGAAGATGAGGCCTAAACAGAATGAGGTCCCCAGAGGGTAGATAAGGATGATGTTAGCCCACTGTGTGCGGTAGCATCACTAATTTCGCCTTCTGGGGACCTCATTCTGCAAATGTCCGGCACCATGATTTGAGGCATGCCCAAATATCGAAAACTGACCGACACCTATAATGTATCAAATTACCTCAGGAATTAACAGTGTGCTGACCGTTGAGTGATCTCACAATTAGTGACCAGCTGTCATTATTGTATAAACGCAGCCGATAATTACTATTACTATGAGGCCGGAGCGTTTATGTGACAAGTGACGAAGAGGAACATTGTATTTTGCACTGTCCTCTTTATAATATTCAACATACTATATGAAAATATTGACTAATAAACATACATTTTTCAGAACTTGCTGTAACGCTAAACCCATTCTAATATATCTATAATGTCAGTGCCAGTAATCAAATGGTTACAGTATGAAATTTTGGAGGAACTGCATTGTGCTGTTCTAATAATGGTAGATCTGTTCTGTGTCACAGTTTGAACCCATGTTCAGACTTAATAACACTCGGAGAAAGGGCTTCCTTTTAAGGATCTGAGTTAATAGAATCCTCAATGTGCCATTCCAATTGTACCATGAACATTTCAATAAGAAATGACAATTTTTATTATCGAAGAAATGCATGAACACGTACATCAAATATTAAATTAACCAATGCCTCCACCCTTGAGATATATCTATTTAACTCAGTTTGTCTAACTCAGCAAAACCCCCCCAAAAGTAGAGCATTAAGTGAGGACAACAGTAGTTGACCTGGTTAATTAATGTAATTATGATTATCAGAAGCTTCCAGTTAACGTCCAGCTCAACGGTGCATTATGATGTCACAAAGCGTTTGTCTCTGGTATTCGATAAAATAATTTGACTCCATCTGGAGACGAATAAACTATTAGTGTATCTGCTCTGTATAAAAATGCAATATCATGCTCGTAATTCGATATCATGCCAGACACAGTGGCATAATAGGTTATTCAGCACTATATATAGGTTGAGTTCCCAGGGTAGTTCAGATGTCAATGTGATGTCGCAATGCTCTGGTAGGGATATTCAGTTGCTTAAATAAACCATCCTATTCAAGGGTCGACATATCATCTGGTTACAACAACAACTGTATTTCATCAAAAGCCACTTTCTCTGCATTCTGCATGGCATCATCCGCTATGGGAGAACTAGACACAGATTTAATTTCCCAGATGGTGACGATGGTGATGTGCACACATTGGGCATCTCAATCGTGCATTGAGTCGTCTGCCAATTTGGGGATATAGAGAAACTAAACTAAAATAAAAAGAAACTTTCCAAAAATAAAAAAACTTGTTAATTTGATAATAAAGATACTTTCCAGAGAAGATAAGGTCTAAGCAGAATGAGGTCCAGGTGCCCACTGATATGAATGGGTGGAGTGGTGATCCAGTTGTTAACCCTTTCAGTGCCAAGTCCGATTTTTGTATCAACCCATATTTCCTTGATCATTTTTCAAATTTATTGATTATAATAATGTGATACATTGATGGAAAGAGCTCTAATAAATTTGAAATATGGGTTGATACAAAAATCGGACTTGGCACTGAAAGGGTTAACATGCTCTACTTGTAACATCATGGTGTGAAAACATAATGCGTTTGAATCATGCTCTCTGCCGCTGAACATCAAATGCTGTGTTGGTTGCCTTTGACAAGCGATCTTACTACAATTGTCACGGGGGATTCACCAAATCACCAAATACCTGGTCAGGAGTCTATATATATTGTCAGTATGCTAATATACTGATGCGCTCGTTAGCTGGTTGGATTGCCTCCTCCTGAGCAAGGATGGGAAATCAATGTCCTATGAAAATGGTAATAATCATGTAAAGCGCATTGAAGCTACAGTAATGCCCTAAATAATTGACTCCTTAACCACAGCAGAATTAAGGGTAACTTTTCAGGATTTAGTCAGAAATATGGCTATACAATATATAACGAAGAAGTAGTGTATACTACTGTATATACGCTCTAAATATTTATGGAGTTATATTTCTGTCCATATGTATGTTTTCAAATCGGCATTCGTGTTAATTCAGTCTTTGTGTATTTATTTAACTATATATTGTGTTGGGTATGAACTATAGAGAGTACACATAATGCATCCGAACAGCAATGGCTGCCTTTGGAAAAATTCACTTTCCTTCCGGGTTTATGAAACTGAATTTTTCAATAAATACGAGAGATACGATGCCGTGATGTAGCGTGATTGGTTTGGGTGGGCCAGTAAACAATTCCGCTGCTAATGATGTATAATATATATATTCTACTAACCGTTTATTGTGTTTTTGAAGCCCAAGTCGGTGTAAAAATCGCACTTTTTTACCGAGTTTAGCGGACATCATGTCGAACGAGTAAAATTTTACAGTCGGTTTGCGTCAGACCTGTGCTCATAACCAGAGTTTTTCTTAACCAATTTTTACAGGGGATGCATCAAATTGAAGAGTAATAACATATCTTTCTAACTATATATGAGGCATTTATGTTACAAAATTTATTTTGGTGTATTTTAACCTGATTGTGGACATTGTAAAAATAATAAAAAATTAGGCCGGGCCAAGTTGGATACCTTTCTATAGGATTAAGTATTATTGGGGGTGGGGTCAATTTTTGTTCTGGGGACCTGTGGACTCATATACCGAATATCGTTGAAATCGGTCAAAGTTTGTTCGAGTTATTGCGCTAACAGTCGCAAACATCAAAATCGCTAAAAATAGACAAACTAAGTCCCATAACTCTCATATAAAAGATTGGACAAACCAGGTTTTCAAACTCGTTTGAGATATTGTTGCAACAGACCCATGCCAAATATGAATGAAATCGGTTGAAGTTTGTTTGAGTTATTGTGCTAATGGTCTTGCGCACGTCCTGACGCCTGCCTGGGCGTATGTCTGGACGCCCTTCTACTGACCGCGCCAAACCATAAGTTGAGTTTTTGAAAAAATCTCGACTAAAATTCATAAAACTTTCAAGTTCAAGGTACATTTAAAATATTATTATCAAAAACACACAAGAGAACATCTGCTGTTGCATAAATTTCATGTAAAAATGTTTGAAAAGATAGACTTCCAATCTAACATCTTGTAATGTTCTATTTTTAAAGGTACTCACTCCAATTCGTTGGTCCCCATATCATCAGATTCCAACAACAACATTTTTTGAAATGCCACTTCAGTTATCAGAATCGATTAATATTGCCCAAAAATAATGCTAACCACAGTCAACTATAGAACAAAATTGCCCAAAACGTGTTATTTATCAGCATTTTGTTCAACGAAATATGACCGGATGGTCAAATATCTAACACTTAAAGCCACTTGATTTTAGAGTTATCCATATTCATCCGCAATTTGGTCCGAGACCATCACCTTTTGAAAACATTTTGCCAGGCCGCCAAAAATTATCTATCTCGAGAAATAATAAATTTCAAAAAACGATATCAGACGACTCAGCTTTGACGGGTGGGTTTCTCGACTCGAATAAAATATTTTTTACCCCCGAAGCCTGCCAAACCAAAGAAATAGTAATTTGGGAGTGTTAATTCAGATTTTTCATCTTTAACCATATATGCAACGTTTCAGGGACCAGCCATGTGAGATATCTTCTCCATAATTTTGTCTCATATACCAGTATGCATAAGTTCAAGCCTTGAACTAGTGTGTCTGTCATTTGCAGAATGAGGTCCCCAGAGGGTGAATTTAGTGATGCTACCCCGCATTCTGCAAATGACAGACACGCTATTTCAAGGCTTGCATAAGTTCCTACAGTAAATTTAAACTATATTTTCCGAATATATCATTTAATAAACTTTATAAATCTTTTAAATATTCTATCATAGAATGGTGATGTTAATGTGGTCTAAATAGAACTTGAGCCATCCTGACTTCTCCTTGATAACAGGCCACTTCTTCCTAATTATCAAATATTGAGAAGTGACTTCTCCCAATTTGAAACCTCTGGGTTGGTCCCTGGAAAGTATACAGTGAATTCCAAAATGATTTGGCAAAAGATTATACAGGAGAATATGTTGGACGGCACAAATCATATGTCTACACTACTGTGAACAGACAGCATTTTCTCCTGGAAACCATCACTTTGGACATCGACCATTCACTGTATGCTGTCATACGCACGTGTGGTCGTGACAGGCCGAATCAATGCACGTTCATTTCTGACATGCCAAATCAAGACTGAGTGTTATTGATTAACTAGTGATATATTAATTAGCGTTGGAGTCGGCAAGACGTAGATCTATGGTTATATGACTGGGCCATCCGACCTCATTATATAGTGAGGTAACGTGGCATGATGAAATATTGATGGCTCCCTCAGCAGGTAATAGGACTCTGACATGTGACGTCCGTGGAAAATACGAACATTCAAAAAACGATTAACATGGGTTTAACTCTTTGAGAGTTGTAATTGCAGGACTTAGAATTCATCTATTTTTTGAGAATCAACATGATAATCAATTACAAAGGAAGTCCCAAATAATGGATAATATGGGAGATGTTTTGGAAAATGAAAATCAGAATGATTTTGCATCTAGTCAAATTTAATGGCGAAGTCAAGTGACCCAATTATAAATGGAGGTTCAATGTAAATCCCTGAAGCAAAAGAGTGGCTGTTTAAACCTTTGGCGGGTAGAACAAATTTTTTTTCAAAGATAATATGCAGATGAATATAATAATGTTATAATTTTTTTTAAACTTGCAGAAACTAGAGGTGTGACTGTCCCAATGGGACTACGGATACCCCCTGTTTTTAAAATACAAAGATGTTTCAACCATAACCCTAATCTTAAACCTATTGACCGAAAAATGTAGGAATAAAAGCTTGGACAAAATTATGTATGTTGCAAAAAAAATTCTAAGTCGCAAAAGGGGAATAACTCCACCAAAAAATGTCGGACAGACGTCATCATCGCAGGTGCACAAGTTCCCATGGTACTAAATATCTGTGCCACGTTTTTTAAAAATTGACCGAAAAATGTAGGAATAAAAGCTCGGACAAAAGTATACATGTTGCGAAAAATTTCTAAGTCGAAAAAGGGGGGATAACTCGACAAAAAAAAGTCTGACAGACGTCATAATCGCAGGTGCACAGGTTCCCATGGTGGTTGATGTCTGTGCCAAGTTTCACGACCTGCATCTTCTGAAAGGTTAACCACGTACCATATATCAAGAAATTATTCTAAAGATTTCTCAAGTTATCATCTGGACAACTCAAACATTTCGAAAAACTTGAACATACCGGACCTTTCTCATATGCAGACATTATACCAAGTTTCAAAAAATTATATTATCATCCAGACAACAAAATAAGCAAATTCTAAGTCGAAAATGTGCATAACTCCATCAGGGATGGCCAGAGAGGATCCAAATTCGGACAAGATTCATAAAATTCTGTTGAATACTATTCAAGTTATATCATCCAGACAACAAATATTTTGGATGGACGAACATCGTTTATTTCTGTAATCCCCTGAATTTTTTTTTTTTTGGAGGACAATAAAGCCATCAAAATCAAAGCTATAAATGGTAACAGAATACTGCTTTGATACCAATATTCAGGGACCAGCCAGACATAACGGAATGAGTATTTAGACTGATTGGGTGTTTACACAATGATCCTCTGAGGTTAATAACAACTATCCATATGTAATCCCCATCAATAAAACAAATTACATAAGGTCTTTACTTATCATGCGACCTTTGTTATATATTGTAGCCACCCACGTAAATCTTAACTATCCAATGCAAATCAAGCCTGAGTTTAGTGTGCCTGTCATTTGCAGGATGAGTTCCCCAGAGGGTGAATATAGTGATGCTATCCTCATTCTGCTTGAGCCTCATCTTCTCTGGAAAGTTTCTTTATTATCAAACCTCATCTGCTATGGGAGACATACCGGTAAGACTCAGATTGAAGTTCCCAAATATTGTGATGTACACCCAGTGTGATCCTCGATTATGCAATGTGTCGTCAGCCAATTTGGGGATATAGAGAAACTAAACTAAAAAAGAAATAGAAACTATGTGAATAAGTTTCTATAGAAATTTTATAATAAAGAAACTTTCCAAAGAAGATGAGGCCTAAGCATAATGAGGTCCCCAGCGGGTCAATATAGTGATGCTAGCCCGCTATGCGGGATAGCGTTACTAAATTCACCCTCTGGTGACCTCAATCTGCAAATGACAGGCACACTAAACTCAGGAAATCACTTCTCCCTAGTATTTGACTATTAGAGAGAAGTGGACTGTTATCAAAGTGAAGTCATAATTGACATAAATGGCTCAAGATCAATTTACACCCCAACAACACCATTCTCTAATCCAATAAGCATTATGCATTACAACAGTCCATTTATGAATGATTATAATGAGTAAGGACACCATTATAATAAGAAAATACATTTTAAATATGCGGTAGGGACATATGTATACTGGTGTATAAGAGAGAAGTCACTTCACCCAAGGATAATATAGGGAGAAGTGACACAATTTAGGGAGAAGATATCTCCCAAGTCCCCCTTCAGGCTGGTCCCCATCTGCCACGTCCCCCTTCAGGCTGGTCTCTGTCTCCCTCTGGGCTGGTCCCCATCTCTCAAGTCCCCCTCCAGGCTAGTCCTTGCAACATTCACAGGTGAGGTTTCGACAGGAGGGATATTTAGCATTTGCAATTTATCAGTGTAATCATTGGGGAGTTGAACTCGGAAGAAATTGGATACAAAATGATTTGTCATTTGACGCGGAAAAACATCAGGAACAACATGTCCAGTATCCGCTATTGCAAAAATTCAGGATCCAATGTGGAGTCCAAAAATGGCTGTTGGTATCGGAAAATGCTTTCTGTGTTAGATGCTCCAATTAACTCCAAATTTGTAATAAATTGAAATATACCCAAACAATGCTAAGTCGCAAACTATATATGTAGAATGTCTGTCCCAAAATGGCCAACAAAATGGACAAAAACGAATGAAATTTGCATTTTGTACAATTTTGAATAGGTAGTCCTCTACAAGAGTGAAAAAACACTCAAGTTGTGGAAGAAAGAATGATTTCAGAGTATAGGAGAAACTTTTGATCAGAGATGTACGAATCCTCTAATGTATTTCACGAGAGAGCAAGTGAAAGCAGGGTCTCATGCAAAAGTTAAATCTGGATCTTTGGGTGCCCAGAAATGGAAAAATAATGCAGTTTTATCCATACTGTTCATCTTGAATCATGTGATATATGTGTAATTAAACAGTTAAATGGGATTTAGTTGGGATGTACTGTTTCTGTGACCAATCATCACTTCAACATCAAACCTTTCAAAATGGACTGCTACAACACAGTATGAGAGATATTCATATAGTACTGGGTAAAATGTGTAGATCCTACTAGCGGATTTTGGATATGTTGTTCCTGAGGCTTTTCCGTGTCGAATGACACCAAAATCAGCTTGTATCCAATTTCTTCCGGGTTGATCCCCAAATTCAGCTCCAACGACCACACAACAGGGGCGTGAACCTACTTCATAATTTGCTCGAAAATGGCGGCAGGATATCGCACCTTGTAATTTTAATATTTGTTTTTTTTCTATATTTTTCAAAGATATCAGCAAGCTATTCGACTAATGAGACAGGCCCCAACAACTCATCTTGGTTACTGCTTAACCCTTTACCCAACAAACCGGCCAAAACCGGCCAAATAAAGCTGCAACAGCCTAAAATATCTTCGGTCTGTCTCAATAGAACCATACAAATATGGATATCATTGGAACCGGCTCCTTGACCACATTGTGATAGTTACAGTTAGCCCTATGCCAATGCATTCTCTTATATATGCGAGTCGACCATAGGTCGCCTCGCATATATAAGAGAATGCATTGACCTAAAAAAAAAAAAAATTTAACACTTTTTACCATTTTTTCTTACATTCTTTAACAATTTTATAATTTTTAATGTGTTAAGCCAATGCATTCTCTTATATATGCGAGGCGACCTATGGTCGACTCGCATATATAAGAGAATGCATTGGCACAGGGCCGTTCTGTTGGGTAAAGGGTTAAACAGATATCGAACAGATTTGATTTTAATGAAATTTTGGAGTACAAATTTCCCATCCTCGTAAAATGGTGACCGAATTCACTTGAACACTTATATCTTCTCAAAGTGATATTTATACGGGGACTGGATTCATAATTGATACATAGTTCATTCACTATATTTTTGATGGAGTTATTTATGATGAATGAATGATGAATACTGACTTTGATGCGAGACATTTTTGTGACCATTTTCGAGAAAATTATATCATAGGTTCCCGGCCATAGAATAACCTATTTGAATGAAATGCATAAATTTTACAGTTATTTCTCTTTTATTCCCCACCCGTTGACATAAAACACATGTATTCAACAGAATCCCAACCATTGAATACATATTGTTGTATATATCACACATTATAAAATACAAGCCGGAACTACTTCTTGTTGACATTGTTCAACAGCATTCAATGACATATATTACGTCAATGATCTGCTTGCAGAGATGTTCAAAAATACCAATAGTTCATCAGAATTAAATTCACAATTATGGTAATAGTAGTTAGAGTATCAACCACAAAACAAGGAATGAATGCACCCATCACAAGGGTGTGGAATAAATACAGAACATGGCATCATAATATCAAAAAACTGTTATCTAACACATTGCGAATGGCATATAGATACATTTCCATTGAGCTCTGCTCATGTGAAAATTATATATCCTCAATGGCTCCGTTATGACTATAATGTTGGAGATTAATTTTTTTTAATTGTTGACTACTACCATAATAGCCATAGTTTTATGATGATTTACAGTCTAGATGCAAATTCTTGGCAAGATCGAGTGATGGGAGCAAAGTTTAGCACTAATAAATTTAAGATTTTATGGTTGTGGCCAAGTGTCAAATGTTACATTCGCACCCATCTCTTATGAAGAACTGTTTCTAGGATATTACAGTGCTGAACAAACTTTTAGTACCCATCACAATGTGGAATATATACAGAACACAACATCATAATCTCAAAAACTTTTATCTAACGCATTGCATATGGCACATAGATACATTTCCATTGAGCTCTGCTCCTGTGAAAATTATATATCCTGAAGTGCTCCGTCCACTGTTCACAACTCACTCGATAAAAGATGCTCAATGAACACGAGAATTTTGTTGTCTATTTCCTCTAGAACAAAATATAACCTTTGAGCAGTAAAATACCATTCACCCCCCCCCCCCCCCCCCCCCAATTCACATGGTACAGATGGGAGATACAACAGGTAGAATGCTAAGATGTATGAATTGTATTGGGTCATATATCGGGTAATCCTGTATCCAGATATTCCCAAATGCAGAAGTACATAGCAGAAGACAGATGATTTTGATCTAGGCCTCAGTAATCGTCAGTATATTCACCTGAGGAATCTAGACATCTAGATGCGTATTCGCATTGCGAACCTGGTATCGGAATATGTACCATATCGCATCCCATGACTATAACATGGGAGATTTTATTTTTTTTAATTGTTGACTACTACCATAATAGCCATAGTTTTATGATGATTTTATATAATACAGTCTATATGCAAATTCTTGGCCAGATCGAGTGATGGGAGCAAAGTTTAGCACTAATAAATTTAAGATTATATGGTTGTGGCCAAGTGACAAATGTTGCACTCGCACCCATCTCTTATGAAGAACTGTTTCTATGATATTATGGTGCTGAACAAACTTTTAGTGCATTTAGCATCCTAGCACCCAGGGGAATTGAACCCAGGACCTTTATCACTGAACCATTAATATATAAAAAGCAAAACTTGAAGATGAAGAGATCTACAAAAATTCAATAATTTTTTTTAATAACCCCTCCCCTAAACACAACTCAAAGTCAGACGGGATTTGTTATCGAATGATTACATCAATACAATCTAACTAGCTGCAGTTAGAATCAAATAATAAGACTCCACAGAGACAAGCCTCATTCGGAAAATTCAGTCCTACATTTTATATACGTCAGTGTAGGTAGGCAACCACATACAAGAGCAGTATCGAAAATGTTTGTCGATAAAAATAGTCAATACCACACAACAGGAATCTATTCAAGCAAGTGTGTCAACGGTTACTAAAACAGAGAGAGAAACAAAGACGATGCATGTTCATGCAAGTAAGACCACTCCATTGTATTAGTTATAATAAGGTTCTCCCAATACAAGTAACAACTTAAGCCCATTAAACGAGGTAAGATTGCCAATAACTGAAGAAAAGCCTGCCATGTAGGTCCCTGCTATTAGGCAATTAAGGCGTTATCATGATAAAGACCCTCATAATAGAACAATAGATCTGTACCGAGTTCTATTGCTTCGGCTATTCTTCGTGCTAAGAATTGGAAAGGCTTGAGATATAAGTAATGTCCCTGGCGATCTATTCAGGCATAGAACCTAAATATATACCGAATTCAAAGAAACGATTGTAGAGAAACCCATTTGCTACTATTGCAGTCAAATGGGTTTGTGTCGGCTCAGCATAAATTGATTTTCTGGTCATGTACTGGAACGTTTCAAATACTATAAGAGTGTACCTTGAATACATTTATAAAGCTAACCTTGCTGTTCTGTAGCCTTATGAATGGTTTAGCTCCGAAACATATTTGCTTTATGGGGAATGTACCGTTTTACTTGGCTATATCAGTGACATACAGCCATGTAGTCATATAATTGGGGGGGAATAAACCTTCTCAAGTAACACCTTAGAAACAACACAAGGATGCCACTAGACTTTCAAGCGTCAAATGGGTTCAAATTGAAACATTTTCAGCATGTACATTAAAAATATTCCTGTGTAAAAATAAAATATGCTATTTTAAGTCTTATTATTTCTAAATACACCAAATTCAAAGAACCTATTGTTGAAAAATCATTTTCTACTACTAGTATTGTAGTAAAATGGGTTTGTGTGGGCTACCCTTTCATGGTGGGAACTGTGCTGGTGCAGCATTAAAGATCCTGTGCCAGTGCATTCTATTATATATGTGAGTCTCCCATAGGGAGCCTCGCATATATAAGAGAATGCACTGGCTTACAAGGTCAAGGTAACAATTGTTAGGCCAATGTATTCTGTTATATATATGAGGCTCCCTATGGGAGACTCACATATATAAGAGAATGCAATGGCACAGGGTTTTCGCAAAATTTCAGGAAGTTAAGAGTGTTATCATTTTATTCAATAACAATCTGTACCTTGACGTTGTAAGCCAGTGCATTCTCCGATATATACGAGGCTCCATGTGGGGGACGGTATATATAAGAGAATGCACTGGCATAGGATCTTTATAAATGCTACACCAGTGCAACTCCAGTCATGAACCCACATCATGAAAGGTTTTACATCTCATTTCAGGCTTGAATATTATGAGTCGCTTGATTAAATGTACTGCTGCTCAAGCCTGAGTTCAGTGTGCCTGTCATTTGCAGAATGAGGTCCCCAGAGGGTGAATTTAGTGACGCTATCCCGCATAGCGGACTAGCAGCACAAAATTCACCCTCTGGGGACCTCATTCTGCATGGCCTCATCTGCAATGGGAAACATAGATTCAGATTGAAGTTCCCAAATGTTGAATATTGTGATGTACACCCATTGGTAACCTCGATTATGCAATGTGTCGTCTGCAAATTTTGGGATAAGGAGAAACTAAACTAAAAAAGAAATATAATCTATGTGAAAATGTTTCTACAGAAATTTTATAATAAAGAAAGTTTCCAGAGAAGATGAGGCCTAAGCAGAATGAGGTCCCCAGAGGGTGAATTTAGTGAGGCTAGCCCGCTATGTGGGATAGCGTCACTAAATTACCTTCTGGGGACCTAATTCTGCAAATGCCAGGCACAATAAACTCAGACTTGCTGCTGCTACATTGTGCTTCTACAAGTTTTATACAATTATGCCAAGGTTTCAGCTAAACGATTTCACAACAGATAGAGGGTTAATGATCCAGGAAATATTGTGGCAATTGTACTGTAGACGATATATGGGTGCCGACATCTGGGTAACGAGTCCAGAAGGCGGGTCAATAAGAAGAGACCAAACGAAGCAATTAGAGGAATGCATTTTCAAGTACGAAACTCACAATCATCTGACAATCAATATCACAGGAGAGCTAGGAAACGAGGCCTCTGAACAAAACTACTCATTTTTCATAAGATGCCAATATTTTAATACCATTGGGCAATTAATATGATTTTTGTCTGGAATTTATCAGAGCAGGTCGCCCCACAGAGCCTTGACCTATATTTGAATTGAGCACAAATGAACAACTCTTCTTTTCTGTCATTTATTAAATGATTTTGTTTCTTGCCTATATATTTTTATTATTCAGATTATTTGTATGCATTCTGGTGAAGATGGACTTAAAGAGGTACTGCCTGTTTGAATATCCAAATTATATAGTCACAATTGAAGGTGCATGATGGTTTTGAGCCTTAAGTTATACAAGTACCTAGTAATTCTCACTTTTGTGACATACTAAGTACCTTCCAGGCCAGCAAGCTTGTATTCAGTGTGTCTGACATTTTCAGAATGAGGTCCCCAGAGGGTGAATTTAGTGACGCGATCCCACACGCAGACTAGCATCAACAAATTGACCCTCTGGGAACATCATTCTACTCAGGCCTCAACTGCGATGGGAGACCTAAGATCAGTTTGAAGTTCTCCAGTTGAAGTTGGTGATGTTCTCCAATTAGTAACCTCGATTATGCATTTTATCTTCTGCAATTAAGGGGATATAGTAACTGAACAGAAGGGAAATAGTAACTAAAAACAATTGTTAATTTGAGACTATAGATACTTCCCAGAAGATGAAGCCTAAGCAGAATGAGGTCCCCAGAGGACCTCCGGGGACATCATTTCTGCAAATGTCAGACACACTGAATCCATACATGCCTGCCAGGTCCAGGATCAAAATAGGTCCACAAATACAGGAAATTATTTTATTACCAATCAGAGATAAAAAAAAAAGGGCATTTTTGATTGTTTCAATGAATTGCACAGCAAATAATAAGAAGGAAAGCACATTAAATGAAGCAATTAGGGGAATGCATTTTCAAGTACGAAACTCACAATCATTTGACAATCAATATCACAGGAGAGGAAACAAGGACTCGGAATAAAACTACACTTAATTTTTCATAAGATGCCAATACTTTAATACCATTGGGCAATTAATATGAATTCTGTCTTGAATTTATCAGAGCAGGTCGCCGCCCCAGAGAGCCTTGGCATATATTTGAATTGAGCACGAATGGACAATTCTGCTTTTCTATCATTTACTAAATGACAAGGGGATTGCCCATCAAAAATGATAGGTGACAACCATGACATGCAGGAACATTGTGAGAAGAATTAGGTAAAGTTGATAATAAACACTCTTGATTGCTAATTATTAGTGCCATTAATTTATTTCAGGACAACGGCACCTATCCCAAGACATCTCCCATGTCTTGTTACCTCTCATGACTTAAAGGGGGGCTGATAAATTGCATTACTAATAACGAGCGTTTATTATCAGCTAAAATATATGGGAAAATTGGTGCACTGTACAGAGGTAAGTTACCTCTGTGGAGTGCACCAATTTTCCCACATATTTTAGCTGATAGTAAACGCTCTTTATTAGTCATGCAATTTATCAGCCCCCCCCCCCCCCTTTAAGTCACCTGAGGTCGAAGGTGCCTATCCTATGATATTCCCCTGGCCATGTGATCAATGTGTACCAATTTTCCTACATATATTCTAAGCTGATAAGGAATGCTCTTTTGACATGTGATAAACATGACATGCAGGAAAATATTTTCACCACTGCAAACAATATAATTAAAGTATGCAGAATTTGTCTGGAATTTTTGATGGACGCCACTGAAACCACATTCAGTAGAAATATCGCCTTGATAACCTTTTTGGCCGATTTGGCCTGAAATTTTGCATGTCGTATTCTAAGATGTGCCTCAATACATGTTCAGAATGCAATCGGACATGGCAGGGTGATATATTTTTAAATGCACCAAAATTGTGAAAGATAAACACAGATACACAAACACACACACACCCTCACAGACAAACACTTGGCTTTTATATAGATCGACGATTTGGTTTCTTGCCTATACATTTTTATATAATTGTTCCCCGAAAAAAAATTCGGGGGACTATTAAAATAGCCGGTGTCCATCCATCTGTCCGTCCGTGTGTGCGTCCGGAAATGGTTTCCGGATGATAACTTTAGTTTCGGTTATTAGATCAAAAGCAAATGTCAAAGGTGAGTTTATCAGACCAAAATACAGGTCAGGTTCGAATATGGGTTTGCTCTGCCCATTTTTGTGAGAGTTATGGCCCTTTTACGACTTAGAATCCTGTCAATTTCTGGTTTTCAGATGATAACTTTAGTTTGTGTGTGATCATGCATATCTGAACCAAATTTGGTATATGAGTTTATCAGCTCGAATTACAGATCAAGTTCGAATATGGGTACGATCCACCCATTTTTGTCTGGTTGCTCTCAAATATGGAATATTGATTTCTTATATGAAAATATAATATGAACTTTTTTCCGATGATTTCTTATATAGAAAATTCCCAGTTAGAAGCAACAATGACTAGATACTTTCTGTCATCAGTTACTCATCAAGCAATCTTGGAAACTTGTTTATTCACTGAACAGATCATCTGGTAACAAATAACACAGCCAGCATTAATGAAGGTAAAATTAATAAATAAATATCTAGAGTTTGCCGTGTACCATTTCAGGGGACACTGGATGGATTGTTCTGAAATTTAGTATCGGATTTGGGGTCCTTGTTATTTTTTTCAGAAAGCTGAAGCCACTCTTTCGGGGGACACTGTGGATGCACTTTGAGATGTACAGCCTGTTTGAATGTCCAAGATTAATAGTTAAAATTTAAAGCCACATGGCAGTTTGGAGACTCAAATTATATCTGACAATTCTCAATTATGTTGCATTTCATGTCTGGTTCCCGAAATCAATTTACATGTCAGTCCATAAATACAGTAAGATTGTATGGCACTTTAGTCGGGCTGCTAAAGTACCGTATACGGCACTTTAGTCGAACTGCTAAAGTACTGTATACAGCACCTTAGCAGCTTGACTAGAGTACGGTATGTAGGCCTATACATTTGATTTGCATGCCACCTGAATATACATGCAGACATAATTGTGTTTTGAATAATATGAACTGCGTGATGGCCTCGATACATGCACAAATCGTTTGGTATTTTGTCATGGGACTATAGTCTCTTTCGAGTCCATACCATATAGTAGCCAGGCACGTTATTTTGATTTTGGAAATGGATTATCCTGCATGGATTCAAATCCCCGATTATATATACCTCGTGCTGTCTGAAAGTGCTCGAAATCCATGTTAATTTGGCCTTGAATATATCAGCACACAGGCACCGCCATTGTTGTGACGAACGTGCACATTTCAAGTTGGCGTGATGACTGGCGTGATGAAGTCATGCAAGCAACATATATATTGACGGTACTTTAGCAGTTTGGCTAAAGTACCGTATACAGCACTTCGGCTAGCCAGTCCGATACATTAAATGCCTTTATACCAACTTCATGTGCCTCAGAAATTATTGAAGTGATAGAAATATAAAATGGACCTTTTCTCTCTGTCTGCTCAATGAAGATTGCATGGCAAATTATAAGAAGGATTGCACATTTTACAGCACTATATCAATGAGTTATATCAAAGAGTTAGTTTTGATGTATTCAACATGCAGGTATATGTAGATTCTGTTATCTCTCCTTCAAATCTACACATACAAGGTACCTATATTTTAGTCTCTGGGACATAGAAGAAAGTGACAAGTCCAACAAATACTATGTATAAACTGAGTCTCCACAGGTCTTCCAAACGTCATGAGATACTGGAGGGCAGTTTGCCTGTTTAGACAAGTCTTGAAATAGTGTGTCTGTCATTTGCTGAATAAGGTACCAAGAGGGTGAATTTAGTAACGCTAACCCGCACAGTAGGTTAGCATCACTAAATTCGCCCTCTGGGGACCTCATTCTGCTTAGGCCTCATCTTCTGTGAAGTATCTATAGTCTCAAATTAACATTGTTTTCAGCTGTTGTTTTAGTTACTTTTTCCCTTCTGTTGTTAAATAGTTTCTATATCCCCTAATTTTCAGAAGATAAAATGTGTAATAGAGGTGACTATAAATGGGTGAACATTACCAACTTCAACCGGGGAACTTCAATCTGATCCTTTGTCTCCCATAGCAGTTGAGTCCTCAGCAGAATAACATTATTATAATCAATAAATTTGAAAAATGATCAAGGAAATATGGGTTGATACAAAAATCAGACTTGGCACTGAAAGGGTTAATAAGAACAAGTTTTGTTTGAGAGGTCATGGTGGTGTGTATTTATAAGTGGCAGGACACCATTATGGATGGATCGAGACTGCGATGAATGCAAAGTAGATCATTGGAACAAAACGTCCATGGACAAGACTTCTTATCAATAAATTAAGGGCGAGGCATAAAATAATTCATTCTTCCTGGCAAACAATTGTATTAGTGTCCTGTTGTGGTACAACATTATCAATTTGTTAAACATCTAGTGGTTACAACAAGGAGCAGACAAAAGAGGACCATCACGAACATCAACAGTTTTAAACCAGACTCTCACTCAGTCATGATGGGACAATTTCCAGTTGTAAATTTTAGTTTAGATGCAATCCTTGATATAATTTATCTGTCATTTGCAGAATGAGATCCACAGAGGGTGAATTTAGTGACGCTATCCCACATCAGGCCTCAACTGCTATGGGAGACCTAGGATCAGATTGAAGTTCCCCAGTTGAAGTTGGTGATGTTCACCCATTAGTTACCTCGATTATGCAATATATCTTCTGCAAATTAGGGGAAATAGAAACTGAACAGAAGGGGAAAAAGTCACTGAAAACAATATTAATTTGAGACCATAGATACTTCCCAGAAGATAAGGCCCAAGCAGAATGAGGTCACTAAAGTGTTAATTTAGTTATTCTAGCCTGATGTGCAGGGTAGCATCACTAAATTCACCCTCATCAGACCTCATTCTGCATATGACAGACACACTATATACAGGCTAGTTTAGATGTAGAGCACTATGTCAGTCCTAGACTTTTTGATCTGAACTAAAAAAAAGCCTGTAAATAGCATGTCTGTCATTTGCAGAATGAGGTCCCCAGAGGGTGAATTTAGTGATACTATCCCGCACAGCGGGCTAGCATCACCAAATTCACCCTCTGGAGACCTCATTCTGCTTAGGCCTCATCTTCTGGGAAGTATCAAATTAACATTGTTTTTAGTTACGTTTTTCCTTCTGGGAAGTTTCTATATCCCCTAATTTGCAGAAGATAAAATGCATAATCGAGATGCCCAATGGGTGAACATCACCAACTTCAACTGGTGAACTTCAATCTGATGCTAGGTCTACCATAGTAGTTGAGGCCTCAGCAGAATGAGGTTCCCAGAGGCTGAATTTAGTAACGCTAGCCCGCTGTGCGGGATAGTGTCATAAACTCACCCTCTGGGGACCTCATTTTGCAAATGACAGACACACTATTTGCAGGCTTAATGATGATACTAGTTTTCAAGTAGGGAGATTCTTGGTGGTTAGGGGGTGAGCGAAAAATCTTATTTTTGTTATAGCCTGTGTTAGAAAAACTATCCTGACAAACCATCCTGACAAACCATCCTGACAAACCATCCTGACAAACCATCCTGTATGGCGGAGACATACAGGAAGGCAATTGTATTTCTACACAAAATGAGGACGGCATTCTTTTTGCACTATTTTGTATGTTAATCCTGACTTTAATTTACATCAAGGTGAGTTTTGACCGAGTCTCACTAGTTTTTTTTTTAAACTAGTTTCAACAAGCCTCTAGTTGAGGGGTCATGGTAGTATGTATTTATAAGTGGCAGAACACAATTATGGATGGATCGAGACTAGCGATGAATGCAAAGCAGATAATTGGAACAAAACGTCCATGCATGAGAGTTCTTATCAATAAATTAAGGGCGGGGCATCAAATCATCATTCTACCTGGCAACCCATGCGGGGATAATGCCGTAGTTTTCATCAATAATGTGTTCTTGCACACAATTCCCGCGTGACGTAGGCCGGCCATTATGATGCCGATCAATTGATTCTCCTTTAGTAAGCATTGGCATATACATCCATATCAAGGTAGAAAAACTGTTAGCTTTACCGAGCACAGTAATGGGATTTTTTTAGACTACTACAATACAATTTGATCAATTTTCTCATAAGCTCATGCTATTTAGTATGCCGATAATTCTTTTCTGTTCCCTATACAAAATCAATGAATATATGCTGAGGTTTTCAAGAAAATATTATGCCTCTGCAACCAGAATATAACAAGTGCAACCCAGCGTGGCATATGGCCACACCCTCAACACACAATACAGATAGTGGTATGCCCACACCCTCAACACACAATACAGATAGTGGTATGCCCACACCCTCAACACACAATACAGATAGTGGTATGCCCACACCCTCAACACACAATACAGATAGTGGGAAATTCTATATATTTGTACGGATGGACAAATTTTGTTATTTTCTAAATCCAAGAAGTGGGTATCTATTCCCCAAACACTGGGCTGTCAATACACCAAAGCACAACCAAATTCAATGATCCATGCCCAAGTTACAAGCTGCAATTTTCATACGGATACAAAATTCAGAAATTTCCAAGTCAAACAAGGGCTGAAACTCTGGTAAAACTCAATGGATGAAATGCATAGTATGTGGGTATCTTTTCCAACAAACTGTGATCACCATGGCAAAGGACAACAAAATCCAATAATTCACAACCATACAACCATGTAACAAGGTGATATGTTCGGACGAACACAAAATTCACAAATTTCCAATTCAAACAAGGGCCAAACTCTGGTAAAAATTAATGGACGAAACTGTAGTATGTGGGTATCCTTTCCCCCAGCTTGTACTATCAACATCAAAAGGACAACGAAATGCGATAATTAATACCAGAGTTACAATGTGATATGTTCGTATGGACAGACAGATTTACGGCTCAATGAACAGATGATGGAAGAAGCCCTCGAGTATATGACCCAAACCTCTTACGGGGGTTGGGGCATAATACTTTGCAAAATGGTTTAAGTGCGAAATTAACATTTTCCAAATTGTGAACACTTCATCTAGAAAATTCTAATAGTATAGTATAATGATAGTAGGAATATGGGAGCCCCTTTTCACATTTATTATTTATTTGTCTATCAATATAATTGTGCTTAAGCACAAATCATTTGCGCTTAAGCGTAAATCATTGCGCTTAAGCACAAATACCTAACACTCCCTTACTTACCCGATTGTGAATGATTGAGTCCATCTCATAGTATATTATCATGGGCCCATAGTAGTAGCCCATACAGACTCGAAAGTTGAAGAAAAAACATATTTCCATATGCATATCAGCATCTCTGTCCCTGGTGTTCCAAGAATTGGTGCCTCACTCCCAGAGCTCTAGTATATTTTATTAAAGGGACATCTCCTGCACAGATATATACCATTTCCATGACCATAAATAGGGAATTAGGGATTACTGGGGGCTTGCTTCCCTCATATGGTGTACTTATTGACTTGAAACAGGGGAAAAACCCCTATTTTCATATTATCAGCATCCCTGTCCCCAAGAATTTGTGTCTCCATCCCAGAGATCTAGTATATTTTATAAAAGAGACATATCCTGCACAGATCTATACAATTCCCAAGGTCATAAAAGGGATCTTGGGGTTACTGCAGGTTACTGGGGGATTGCTTCCCTCATATGGTGGGCCTATATAGACTTTAGTGATCTGTTTAGGCCTGTGCCATTTAAAATTAATTCAGGGGGGATCAATGCATATTAATTTTTATTTGCGCTTAATGATTTGCACTTAAGCGTAAAAATGATTTGCGCTTAAGCACAAATTATTTGTGATTAAGCGCAAATGATTTACGGTTAAGCGAAATTAAGAGAAATGGTTATGGACCACAAGTCTGCAAAAATTAATGGGAGAAATCTGGTCGATGTGAATATCCCTTCCCTCTATGGTGGTTCATTAGATATCGCAGATCATTCAAATCCAACCAATGATGACGAGGACACAGAGATCCAAAGTTGTTACAGATAGATGGACGGATGGATGTATGGATGGAAACCCATTTCTATATAATAATCTATATAATAAGTAATAAGCCAAAACATTGATATCTGCTGATACATCAGGTGTCACTGGCTCAGTATCAGGTGTCAAAATATGGTGCTGGCCATTTGCAGAATGAGGTCCCCAGAGGTTGAATTTAGTGATGCTACCCAGCACAGCGGGCTAGCATCACTAAATTCATCCTCTGGGGACCTCTTGCATGGTGTCATCTGCAATGGGAAACCTAGGCACATATTTAAGTTCTCATATGGTGAAGTTGGTGATGGGCACCCATTGGGAACCTCGATTATGCATTGTATTGTCTGCAAATTGTGCAATACCGGTATAGATAAATTAAAGTAAAAAAGAAAAAGAAACTTTCTGAAGAAGATTTGGAAAGGAACTGAAAATTGCTAAATTTGACAATAAAAAATACTTTCCAGAAAAGATGAAGCCTAAGCAGAATGAGGTCCCCAAGAGGGTTAGTTTAGTGATGGTAGACATTCTGAACATGTCCGGCACCATATTTAGAGGCCTGTTCAGTAAGATGCGTTCATTGATTACAGTAATACCCAAAGTAATTGACTCCTTAACCACAGCAGAATTATGGGTAACTTTTCAGGATTTAGTCGGAAATATGGCTTGTTGCCATTCATCGGAAAGCTCTCACTGAGAGCTTTCCGATGAATGGCAGCAAGCCATATTTCCGACTAAATCCTGAAAAGTTACCCATAATTCTGCTGTGGTTAAGGAGTCGATTACTTAGGGCATTTACTGTATGTGCAAGATTTATTACAAATGATCATGTCCCTCAATTCATACGAAGCTTGAAATCACCCATGCCAGAGTTTGATCCTATGCTCGCCCAGCCCAGACTGCAATGATGATAATCATGACCAATGATATCTACTGATATCAAAATGCGAGGATCAGTATGAATTTGCTTTAATGTGAACAACTGCCGATATTCTAAAAATATATATAAATAATCTTTAAATTCATTGTCGGAAAGATAATCATGGATATATAGCGGCCATGAGCCTGTGCGCAATGCACAAATAAATGCGAGAGTAAGAATATAATTGCGACGAGGCATGTTTCTCTGCTGGATATATCTCTGGAATCATATATTGACAGTTGTACACCTGTGCGCGCTGGGATGTGTTGAATCCACGGAGTAATTGTTTCTCAGTAGGGCGCCGAACAATGAGAGAAAATTGATTCTCGCTACACATTGGTTTTTTGCCTATTCTTCAGGTAAAACCATGGCATTATATGAAGGATACATCTGGAGAGGGTTTCAATATAAGTCTGGGAAAATCAATGCAAGAAATGTGTAACAGAATTAACACTTAACATTTCCATCAACTTTGTCGGCAGCGCCATTCAGACTATTCTATTATTCAGAACCAGGTCTTAAGCTACAATTGCAAATGCCGTCTCTATTCTGGCAAAGGGCATACAGGCAGATTCTCCAACATCTTCTCATAGATCCCAATGTTCCCATATATGGAATGTAAGTGCAAATAAGATGACAGGTACAAGCCTGGAAATAGTGTGTCTGACATTTTCAGAATGAGGTCCCCAGGGGGTGAATTTAGTGATGCTATCCCACATCACTGGGCTAGCATCACCAAATTCATCCTCTAGGAACCTCATTCTGCTGAGGCCACTACTGCTATGGGAGACCTAAGATCAGATTGAAGTTCCCCAATTGAAGTTGTTGATGTTCACCCATTAGTCACCTCGGTTATGCATTTTATCTTCTGCAAATTAAGGGATATAGAAACTGAACAGAAGGGAAAATATATCTAAAAACAATGTTAATTTGAGACTCTTGATATTTCCCGGTGATGAGGCATATAAAGCAGAATGAAGTCCCTCAGAGGGTTAATGTTCATCACTAAATTAACCCTCTGGGGACCTCATTCTGCAAATGTCAGACACACTATTTCAAGGCTTGGACTGATAGGTCTTAACGAAGGACAAACAAACATTTCAATAACATATTCTGATATATCCCAAGATATGTTCTTGTAATGTTCTCATATGTGGAAAGTAAGTGAAATGATGACTAATAATGTATATTTTACTGACACCCTATCAAGCCTGAGGATAGTGTGCCTGTCATTTGCAGAATGAGGTCCCCAGTTTAGTGCATGATGCTATCCCACATAGTAGGCTAACATCACCAAATTCACCCTCTGGGGTCCTCATCCTGCTTAGCCCTCATCTTCTCTGGAAAAATTCTTTATTATAAAATTTATATAGAAACTTCTTCACACAGATTCTATATCCTTTTTAGTTTAGTTTCTCTATATCCCCAAAGTCGCAGAGGTTCCCAATGGGTGTACATCACAATATTCACCATTTGGGAACTTCAATATGAGTCTATGTCTCCCGTAGCAGATGAGGCCATGCAAAATGAGGTCCCCCAGAGGGTGAATTTGGTGATGCTAGCCTGTTATGCAGGACAGCATCACTAAATTCACCCTCTGGGGACCTCATTCTGCAAATGACAGGAACACTAAACTCAGGTTTGCACCCTATCTGATAAATCTGAAGGTTCGTTTTCACACAGTTCATATAGACTGTATTAAAGCGAAAAAGCTCACCATTATAACAAAAGCGAACATTCAGAAGGCAATGACTGTAAATAAACGGCTAACATACTATGAAATTTTCCAGAATATATCAAGATTCCCTGTTATTAAGGTTTGTATAGGAACACAGTCTCACACCCTCACACTATAACACTGTGTCACTTGTCACTGCCTGTTCTCCAATCCACCCCCTCCTGCTCCAGCCCACAAACTTTGGTAAAACAATTCAACAATTGAATAATTCTTGGAAATTTGAGACTGGAAAATTAGTGTAAAGTATGTTGTTTTTAGACAACTTCAACTCAAATGGCTCTCAGTTGGAAAATTTCTAACCAGAGGAAGACAGTGTGTTACATGTACATTAGGTTGGAATTTTCCAACAGATGAAAATGTCGAAATACAAGTTGGAAAATTCAAATTTAAGGGAGGGGCTGCATGAGATGTTTTAAAGGTTCAAAATTTGATTTGGTTCAAGGTAGAGAGAAATGCAGTTGAAATTGTTGGCAGTTGAAATGTTTGATAGTACCGACAGTTTGTCCCTGCTTTCACATACATTAAGCATATGCACATCAAAGACAATGAGAAATAAACAATTAATGATAAACAATAAAATAAAGTGTAGCACATGAAGCACATTTTCCAAGATCAAAGAAGCTAATATGTAACAGTATATATCAAAACAGTATTGACTGAAAGAACATGTTCCTATGATACAAAATAATATCAAAGATTTTTTATTTTGAACTAAATTCAAAATTTCCCAAAATACAATTTTGTTTTCAAGAAATACTGGTGAAATTTCTTCCAAAATACTGATAACTCACAAAAATGTGAAACACCATGACAAGAGCTAACCTGTACCGCAGCTTCATTGTGTGCGGATAAATATCTCACCAGGTTTACCAGAAACCACTTCCAAATTGCAAAATAATATTTGCTGAAATGAAATCATTCTCAATTTTTGCAACAGAGCATGGAAAACTTGACCAAGTATTAAATAAGTTTAATTTTACTGACTGCAAAGAACTAAACGTTATAAAACCATGAAAAATTTTGAATGTAAAATAATAAAGTCTCAAATATACCTCAGTATTTTCTTGAGTCTTTCTTGCTGATCTTGATTCATAACCGCTGCCTATTCTTTTTGACTTTTTCGCCTGGGGCTTGGATGATTCAAGCTGCTTGTCTGATTTCTCTTCCTTGACATCTCGGTCTGCTTCTTGTTCTTTGTCAGAAGACTTGTTTGTTGGAGGACTTGACCTAAATATGATAATGAACAATCAATTAATACTGCTCTCTTGCCAGTGTAGCTTGAAGTTTTGAAATTCAGCTAAGAATATGTAAATACATATAACTGAAAAGGACCAAACTTCACCAAGACACTCACAGTGAGTGAATGTGCAAAAAAAATATCGAAGTCTGTGAAAACATAACCACTAAGTAGAACATGGAGAAATAGATCAACTTGTTCTTATATTCATTATTGATACTTCTCAAATAACAAAATTTCTTATACAAAAACCATTGTTATGCAACAATAGTTAGTGATTCGTCCAAAAAAAATTGCTAATCATGTCAGATCGTGTGGTAATTAAGTTCAAATAGTTCAGTCTGTGTAGTAATTAAGTTAAAATATTTTAGTCTGAACAGGTCTGAATATGATTTTCTGATTATTTATCAATACTTTTCCAATGTTTGTCATCAAGTTTTGATTAAACTTTGGTAACTTATTGAATTAATTGGGCTTTTATCAGTTATTCCACTATAACAGAAATGTTTACATAAGAAATTAATGCAGTGGGTGTGTGTGTTATTGGGAGATATGACACTGGTCATTGGAACACATTGTGTGAACTGTAAATGTGCCCCCAACGGCTCAGCGCTATATCCCACAATAATACAAACAGGCAGCACACTATTCAAGTCAGCCCAATTTTTAAAGATTTCCAAGCACTTAGCAATGATAATGTGATCGATATAAATAACTGGCTAGGGATTCAATTCGGCTAAACTTTAAAAGCATGCCCAATTATTCTGCTGACCTCTTTTAGCAATTAAGTGAGATTAGGTCAAGATTTGTGACGTTGTGTTCGTGTTACAGTCTGTGTTATTGGGATATGAAACGGGTGACCCAGTTGACCAATCACCAAACAGGATTTAGTGTAACACAGACGGGCTATGTAAATATATAACAATGGTTTTGACATGCAAAATCTCATTATTGGAGAGTTATTATATTAAATCAACCCATTTTTTCATGTACAGTAATACCCTAAATAATCGAGTGAGAGCTTTCCGATGTATGGCAACAAGCCATATTTCCGACTAAATCCTGAAAAATTACCCATAATTCTGCTGTGGTTAAGGAGTCGATTATTTAGGGCATTACTGTACATGTTGATGATAGTTGTTTAACAGACTTTTGTGCTATTCCACTTCGAAGGACTTGAGTCCCTTTAAAACGAACATGGCTCTTAAGAACCTTCAAACTATGGATATAATATAATACAGGAGGAGGTATGTCAGAAAATATCTATACAAAATATTTCTGACCCAACTTGACTTTGTGCTGAAAAACATAATTTCCTTCTTATAATTTTCCATACAATCTTCATGTGAAAACAACAAGAGGAATAGCTCATTTCTGACTTCAGCAAGACTTTCCAATGCACAAAAGTCCACATAAAAGTATTTTACCTAATTATGGATCAATTTTGATCACGGAGAACCGACCGGAATGTGCTGTACAGCGAGGATTGAGGCTCCCAAACTCCTATGTGTCCTAAAAGTTACCCTCTCCCACACTGCAAGCTAGCATCACCAAATTCACCTTCTGGGAACCTCATTCTGTTTAGGACTCAACTGCTGTGGGAGACCTAGGGTCAGATTTAAGTTCCCCAGTTGAAGCTGGTGATGTTCACCCATTAGTCACCTCGATTTTGCATTTTATATTCTGCAAATTAGGGGATAATAAGATGAGGCCAAAGCAGAATGAGCTCTCCCCCAGAGGGTGAATTTAGTGATGCTAGCCCACTGTGCGGGATAGCATCACTAAATTCACCCTCTGGGGACCTCATTCTGCAAATGATAGACACTATTTGCTGACAATGTTTTCTGTGGAGTGGTATGGTCGATTTGCTTCAAATTTTCGGCGATGTTAGTAGAATGTTACATTCCTCCAGTTGTCGTAGTGCCTGAATAGTTACTTATCAGTTTCGCGCACCTCAACAAGTAAATAATATGTCTTTAATTGGCAAAAGTAAGTTGTGATCCAACGCGGACCTTGTTCTTAATCCATGTAAAGAGTGGAAACAGTGTGTCATGAATTGAAATAAATAATGACATCCAATATCTTGTGTGCAATTGGTTTGTCAAAATAACCAATCATTAGATCAAACCAGGGGAAGGGAGAGAACTGTAAAATTTGAAACTGACATGCAGAGCAATCTCAAACTAAGAGAGACCACTCTATATAAATGAGCAGCAACAAGTCGAGTCTTGTTATTCAATTTCAGAGGGAGAAGACTCAACATTCTGCAGCTTACTGACTGCAAAGTTCTTGTCAAAGATAGACTACTCTAAATATATCTGTTCTACTGTTTACAGGAACTAGATAAAGGTTACACTGGTGTAAATGTCCAAAATTTTCTTTATATCTGAAAGATTGACATTTGCAGAAATTTTTATGCAAAAAATTCATGTCCGTCTAGCAGGGAATTCGCCTTTAAATCTTGTGTTATCATAACTAGTGTCAGAACCGCACTAAAAAATAATGTCATATTTTAGATCACACCACAAAATTCAAACTTCACTACAAAAGGTTAATTCCTGTGGCAATGGCAATTTTACCTATGGGAAATCATAGGGAAGAGGTGTGATGATTTTTTAAAGTAAAAAGCACTCAAGGCTATTGACCAATCAGGGCCCAGTGTCTATTTTATCTCTCCTATATATTCCTCCCGCATCCGCCAGATGTCACTCCGAACCATATTTACACCAGTGTTATCTAAAGGTTTAGCGCGCTTTTTCGCGGAATAATTGTAACTCCCTACATTTCTTCAGACTTACCCCTCAATGGAAAAAATGTGTTCAAAAACAAAATCACTTATGTGGTTCTTTATTCATTACACACAATTTAATCCCACCCCCCTTTAATAACACATTATTCATCAAAAGAGCATAATTTTCCACCACAAGTCATGTTCAGGCTCCATTTTCACAGTTTTTGGGGTCTGGTGTTGCAAACTTGGATCAGCTATGGAAGACTGTACAAGATTCTTTCAATGAGAGAACTTCTGGTGATGTGAGGTCACTGAGTCCAGATCTGATCAGCTGAGCATCAAGCACATGGCTTTACAAGCATATGAAAAACTAAAATATGACATTTTCAGGTCTGCAAGGGTGACCCAAGATAACCTGATGTTGGTGTATATTAAATTAGTTGAACAAAGATATGCTCTCTTCATAGTACTGAAGCATTTTCTTATGTGTCCACGTTTTAGTGCTACTAACCTTCAAATGGCCATACCTACCAGTGGAAATGACACACTTTTATGATATACATGTATATCTGTATATCACTGGCTATAAAATCCAAAATACTTGTTTAATTAGCTACTTATAATAATTGATATGTGTGTCATTAACTTGCTCATGTTATGGGTCATTTGCATCATCATGCGACTATTACCACCTTGAAAAATTCTGAAAATACCTTACTCTTTTTTGGCTGATGTAAGTGAAAGAAGACATCAGCAGCAAGAATATCCACACCATTCATGAGATATTCAGTGGACTGAAAGATCAGGCTGTGAAAAATGCATTAAAACACTTTAAAGTGACTCCCAGGAATCATTAATGCAAAAAAAAGATAATTTTTGCCCTTTAGGTTACACTGGTGTACATGTTTTCCATAGGCCTCAGTGCAAACGTTTTAGCGTATACTGTTTACAATATAAATCCTAGGTCCAAAATTTTCTTTAAATCTAAAATACTGACATTTGCAGAAACTTTTAATGCAAAAAATTCATGTCTGTCTAGCAGGGAATTCACCTTTAAATCTTGTGTTTTCGTAACTAGTGTCAGAACCGCACTAAAAAATAATGTCATATTTTAGATCATACCACAAAATTCAAACTTCACTGCAAAGGGTTAATTCCTGTGCCAATGGCAATTTTACCTATGGGAAATCATAGGGAAGAGGTGTGATGATTTTTTAAAGTAAAAAGCACACAAGGCTATATTGACCAATCAGGACCCAGTGTCTATTTTATTCTCTCATATATATTCCTCCTGCATCCACTAGATGTCACTCCGAACCATATTTACACCAGTGTAACCTGAAGCTTAAGCGCACATTTTCGCGGAATAATTGTAACTCCCTACATTTTTTTTTCTCCCACTTCCCCTGCCTTTGAGCTAAAAAAAAAATCTGCAAACCAAGTAATAAAAAGAGCACGCAGTCAGGGCGTGGCATAATATGCCCGTTTCTGGAGTAGACTGGGGCAAGGTTTAATTGATTTGTTTGAAACCTTTAACTTAAGACGAAGTAATATTTGATCTTGATCTGTATACCAAATTTGGTTCAGTTCACTCGATTCAATCTAAAGTTATCATCTGGAAACTGCATATCAGGTAAAATCTAAGTCGAAAAAGGGGCATAACTCAGTCAAAATCATGTGGACGAAACCCATATTCGAACTTGATCTGTATTTTGGGGTGGTAAACTAATATACAAAATTTGGTTCAGTTCACTTGATTCAATCTAAAGTTATCATCTGGAAACCACAAATCAGGTAAAATCTAAGTCGAATAAAAGGTCGGTAGACCTCATGTCCGCCTCTAAGTGTTGGCTTGATACGACCGTTGTTTGCGCATAAAAACCTCTCTTTAGTGCTAGTAAACCTACATACCAAATTTAATTTCATTCAGTACACATTTACTAAAGTTATCATCCGGAAACCTCAAATTGGCAAAAAATCTAAGTAAAAAAGGGACATAACTCTGGTGAAAATTGGCGGGCGGAACCCGACTTCGAACTTGACATGTGTTTTGCTGGGAGAAAGACACATACCAACTTTGGTTCAGATCAAATAATCCAAACTGGAGTTATCGGTCGGAAACCAAAAATGTTAACAGACGGTCAAATTCTAAGTCGAAAAGGGGGCATGACTCTGGTGAAAATTGGCGGACGGAACCAGAATTCGAACTTGACCGGTCTTTTCTACTAGTAAACCCACATACCAAATTTAATTTAATTTGGTTCACTCTAACTAAAGTTATGATCCGGAAACCTCGGACGGACGCACACACGCACAGGCTGATTATAATAGTCCTCCGAACCCGTTGGGTCGGCGGACAAAAAGGGGCATGACTCAGTCAAAATCATGTGGACGAAAACCCATATTCGAACTTGATCTGTATTTTGGGGTGGTAAACTAATATACCAAATTTGGTTCAGTTCACTTGATTCAATCTAAAGTTATCATCCGGAAACCAAAAGCGGACGGACGGACGACAGACAGACGACGGACAACCCATTTACATAATACGACCGTTTTTTCAAACAGGCGTATAACAAATAAAATGCCTAATAGGATTGGTGGAAATAAAATAAGAACAAGCTCATTATTCAAAGCAAAGTAGAAAATTGAACCATACATTGCCAATACACACTCTGTCAAAGCAGGAATTCTAATCCCAAGACTAAGAATCAGTAATCATCGACTGGAAATCGAAAATGGGAGAAAAAAACACCCCCCAAACCAGTTAAAGATTGACTGTGTTCTGCGGGTTGTCCCTGGGTTGGTTGGTCCCATTTCCCAACTCGCTGATACTCCACCCATGCAATTGTCAATTCTCAATCAAATAGTTGCTTGTTGGTCCTTTTATGTGGTCTACAGGTATATAATATCTATCTGGTGTGAATGGATAATAGTTAAAAAATTTGCTCGTTTAGACCAAACTGACAGATATTAAAGTATATATCGTCGGTGGGCTTCTAAAAGGTTGTACCTGCCATTGTGGCACGAAACTTTGTATTGTTCGGAATCTATGGGTTCGATTACTTAAGTTCAACAGACAACAACATTGTCAATATTTCAAGTGTATTTATTTATCGCTGTTTTTTTTAATGGAAATTTGTGATCTAAAATGACGTATCTGCTATATAAATGTCATTATCGCTGTATTTTTAGGGAAATTTGTGTTCTAAAATGCTGTATCGTTAATTCTAAAATGTCGTAATTTTTACGTGGGAGCGATATGTAAGGACATTGCCCATTGTAATTCCAATAAAGGGCCATAACTCTGGTCAAAATTGGCAGGCAAAACCCATATTTGAACTTGACCTGTATTTTGGGCTAGTATACTTACATACCAAATTTCCTTCTATTCAGTTCAGACTTACTAAAGTTATCATCTGGAAAGGAAAATGAGTGCAAATTCCAACAAAAAGGGCTCTGGTGGAACCCTAATTTGAACTTGACCTGTATTTTGTGCCAGTAAACCCATGTACCAAATTTCATTCCATTCAATTGTGACTATCTAAAGTTATCATCTGGAATCCAAAAACGGATAGACGGACCAATAAGGCCAAAACAAAAGAAGATAGTATGTTTCTGCTAACGGTGTGAAAAAATTAGGGTAGGTACAGGTAGGTAGGTAGGGATTTTTTTTTTTTTTTTTTTTTTTTTTTTTTTTTTATCCAGCTGAAGAAATATTGAACTACCTCAACCGAAGTGACATAAAATGCCAACTCATGTTGTGGGGAAAGTATTACTTGAACAACACAGTGGAAATATACATCAAGATTGAATAAAAGATCAAACTTGGTTTATGTGTGTGATTTGTTATTCACATACCGCATTTTCTTAATTTTGACTATATTACAATGTACTTGGAATGAAATTGATGTCACTAACGTTTTATGAGAATTTTACTCATACCGCCATTACACCGGTACTTGTATTGTGATGACTACATCCCATTTTCTGTACATGTACATCCAACCTAGCATGCCTGGTTTTTGGAAACAGTAGCTATATCCCTACCATGTGTGGTGATAACCCCTATATATATACTGATACACATCCAGCATGTCTGTTGATAGTTCCCAAACAAGGCTTAAAGCAGGCCTGAGATCCACTCTCAGGAAATTAAAATTGCAAAATCATGCCCATCAGTCCATGAATCCATGAAGTTTTAACTTTTGAGGTCCAGCGGTCACTTTATGGTCACTTTACACAGGGATATGTAGAAACCATGTGTTTTGCACACTAATGAACATCATTATGTATGTGCATTGGTGGTGAAAAACAGTAAACAAAAAAAAATTCGGCTCTTTCTCAAAATATCAATAAAAAGATTAGGGTCGGCAGTTATTTTTAGGGTCGGTCGATGTGCGGAAACATAGTATCTTTTTACTTTGGCCTAACATAATATGTCCCATTTTTTTAAAAACAGGCATATAAAAAGGTTTCATCTGAAACGGATAAAAATGGTAACAGCAGCCACATTAAATATAAGTGCAGCTCTAGAGCAAGGCTTATTATGCCCGCTGTTTGCTCATAACGGTAATAGAAAACATAAAAAATAATCAGAAAATTCTAAGTTGAAAAGGAGCATGTAACTCTAGTCAGATATGGTCAGACCAGACCCAAATTTGAAATTAACCAGACCTTTCTCATATGAAGATCATATACCGAGTTTCACAATATTCTGTAAAATATTATTCAAGTCATCATCCAGACAACAAAATGATCAGCAAATTCTAAGTCATAAAGGGACATAACTCCATCAGAAATGGACGGACTGGACCCAAATTCGTTCATGATCGGGACTTTCTCATAAGAATGCCATATTCCAAGTTTCATAAATCTGTCAAATAATATTCAATTTAACATGCGGACAACAAACATTTTGGTCGGACAGACACACGAATGGATGGCAATTCATTTCTATAGTCCCTGGATTTTTTTTTTTCTGGGAACTACAATATCTCTAACTCAAGCAAAATTTGTCTGTCTGACCCCATATTGGAACTTGACCTGTTTTCTTGTGAGTAAACCACATACCAATACAAATACAACAAAAGTTATCCGGAAACAAGGTGGCGTATTTTAATTTCAACAAGAGCTATAACTCATGCAAAATATGACCCCATATTCAAACTTAACTTGTGTTCTCTTTGATTAAACTCCATACCAAGTTTTGAGTCAATCGAAAAGCGAATGCCAAAGTCAACATTTAGAAATCAAAAATGTTGACAGATGAGATATCATCCGAAAATAAAAATGTTGAGAGACGGGATGGCCAGCCAGACAGACTGATTAAATAATATAATAGTTATTTCAACAGGCGCACAATAATTTACAAAGTCATGGTTACCACAGGTCAAAACTAATGACATTTCTGAAAATCAAGGTCATTCAAGGCCAGTTGTCGGCAGTATTTGAATGACAGAGCAGGAAGCATTACTTGGACAAAGGACATCTGTTTAACAAAAAAACGATTTCTGTAAATACGGTAAATTGAGACCAGAATCAATTCTGTGTTTGGCGAGTAGTGACAATATATAGAATATACGTATAGTACTAGTATGTCTGAAAAACAAATTTACACCATAAGTGAGATTGCTGGTCTACCCCACGAACCTGTAATCAAGGCCATTCAAGTCCCATCACAACTATCCAGACCTTGTATGTTCATTTGCTAGGCTTACAAAGGCCTGCATTAACGCTAGAATTGTAGTGTCAACATTTACGACAACAGTTAACCTCTTCGCTGCTAAATGACGGTATTCTCAATTCTCCAATAATGATAGCACTATCATTGCTCTCAAGCAGCGCCAGAGATGACGTCAGCATTTATTGGTATACATGCTTACAAGTTAAGGGACAGGCACGTGTTCACATACAGGTTAATTACATCCTACTTTGTCTGCGTAGGCAGTCAGGAAAAACTACCAAAAAACCTCTTTGGGAAAAACGATGGAAACCTGCTTTCCGAAACCAGCAGCTCGAATGTTCGGAAATTCATTCTAATTGTTCATTGTGCAACACAAACCTGTGCATGCACTATATATAATATACAAATATAAATCAACATATATAAAATGTTCAAATACACTATGATCAAATGACACATTACCGGTGTAACAGTTTATCTTCCCCCCCTGGGTATCTTCCCCCCCCCCCCCCCCCCCCCCCCCCGCCCTGGGTATCTTCCCCCCCACTCATATATTTTTTTTCCCTCACTTATTTTATATTATTATGGTAAGAAATGCCGAGAAAACTATTAAAAAAAAAAAAAAATATTTTGAAGTTTAACTTAAACCCTCACACAATAGCATAAACATGTCAAAATATTACCTTACGATTTTATCGTTTATTTTGCTTTATATTGTCATGAAATGGCGAGAAATTAACTTTATATGAGAACAATTTAATAGAGTAAGAATTTGGGGTGGGGGGAAATATCCAGGCCTGAGTATCTCCCCCCCCCCCCCCCCACCCAGCGGCTATATATGACAAAAATTAAACGTATGATTTTATTGCTTAATTTGATTTATATAGTTATGAAATGGCGAGAAATTAACTTTATATGAGCAAAATTTGATAGAGTAAGAATTTGGGGTGGGGGGGAAGATACCCAGGCCTGAGTATCTTCCCCCCCCCCCCCCCCCCACCCAGCGGCTACATATGACAAAAATTAAACGTATGATTTTATTGCTTAATTTGCTTTATATAGTCATGAAATGGTGAGAAATTAACTTTATATGAGCAGAATTTGGGGTGGGGGGGGGGGAGATACACAGGCCTGAGTATCTTCCCCCCCTCCCACCCAGCACCTACATATGACAAAAATTAAACGTATGATTTTATTGCTTAATTTGCTTTATATAGTTATGAA